>CP087214.1:1244945-2489891 GCA_020912385.1 Neofusicoccum parvum
CACCATCGAGCCGTGACCTTGGGCGGAGGCGGCCTGCTCGAGCGGGCGGCATCCTTCTCTCCGCACCCCAGACACGGAGACGCACTGAGCGGGGTAGGGCCTCCCCATCCCCCGCGCCACACGTGCCCAACTCCACGTCTTGGCCGAGTCTTGGGGCCAAGTCCGCCGAGACTGGGCCAAGACTCGCGCTCCGCACTGGGCACGCCGGGTCCGGCGAAGCCAGCCAGAGACGCCCTGTACAACATCCCGCACCCCGATCCCGACGCTTGCGCTGCCTCTCACCGCCGTAGGGTTGTTTGACTCTTGCGTCCAAGGATCGCCCGCCCCAGCTCCAAGCCGCTTCGGGCATCCCGTCCAACAGTGGCTGAAAGGATTCTCTTGCGCCCAGCCCGCCGACGCTGTTTTGGGTCCTTGTTCCGCCAAATGGCTGACCAGATCCCCCAGCGCCCTCCCAAGCCTCCTTGGTATGCGGCGCATGCGAGTAAGCATATAATAAGGCGGAGGGCGGGAGCTTTGGCCTGTCCTGCTCTTTGTCCCGAGTGATTCAACTTTTCCCGTCTGTTGTTGTATCGCACCGCCAAAATGACGGAGAAGGTCGACGCAAAGGACGAGATCTACCATGAGGAGGCCATTGCCGGAGAGGGCCGCCGCGGCACCATCACCTCGCTGAACCTCCACAAAAACCTCGATGCCAAGTGAGCTTGCCTGCCGCCGCCCGTGGGCGGGTCCGCGAGAAGCTTTGCCACGAAATGCTGACAAGCCTGCAGGGTCGCCAATCCTCTTGCCGACATTCCGTACGAGACGTTGATGAGAGATGTCGAGGAATTCGCCCAGGAAAAAGGTCTCGAGGACATGACCGAGAACCTGAAGAAGGGAGCGCTGGTTGCCCAGAACCCGACGAGATGGCAAGAGATCGAGGGCCTCGACTCCGAGGAGCTCACGTACCTTCAGCAGGAGCACGAGCACAAGTGGAAGCACCCGCTGGCTCTTTATTTCACCATTGTCGTTTGTTCCATCGGTGCTGCTGTCCAGGGTTGGGACCAGACTGGATCGTGAGTTGACCGTCTCCAGAAGGATTTTCGTGCGGTTTGCTAACGTCTTCCGCAGCAACGGAGCCAACCTGTCTTTCCCTCAAGAATTCGGCATCGGCCACGGCGAGGACCCGGGCCACCCGAACTATACTCGTGACTCTTGGCTTGTTGGTGTTGTCAACGCCGGACCTTACATCGGATCTGCTTTCATGTGAGCAAATACCCGCTCAATCTGCTGTGCCCACCATACTTACAATCTTTAAGTGGCTGCTGGTTATCGGACCCATGCAACTACTACTTCGGTCGTCGCGGTACCATCTTCATCTCGGCTGTCTTCTGTGTTATTACTCCGATCGGTGGCGCTCTCTGCCAGACCTGGGCCGAGCTCTTCATCACGCGTCTTCTCATGGGAATTGGTATGGGTCTGAAGGGTGCCACCGTCCCCATCTTCGCTGCCGAAAATGCGCCCGCGAGAATTCGTGGAGCTCTCGTCATGTCCTGGCAGATGTGGACAGCTTTTGGGATTTTCCTGGGCTTCTGTGCCAATCTTGCCGTGTACCAGGTAGGCACCATCGCCTGGCGTCTGCAGATCGGCTCTGCCTTCATCCCGGCCGTGCCTCTGGTCCTCGGTATCTTCTTCTGCCCCGGTAAGTAAAGACAGCCTGTAAACTTGCTCTCGTCTGACGTGTTGCAGAATCTCCGCGTTGGTACATGAAGAAGAACAAGTACCGCAAGGCGTACGAGTCGCTTCTGCGTCTCCGCTTCCACCCGATCCAGGCTGCCCGCGATCTTTACTACATCCACGCCCAGCTCGAGGTCGAGGCTTCCATCATCGGCGAGTCGAACTACGTCACCAGATTCGCGCAGCTCTTCACCATCCCTCGTGTTCGCCGGGGAACGTTGGCCTCGTTCGTGGTCATGATTGCACAGCAGATGTGCGGTAGTACGTCGTCGCGCCGATTCTATGAGAGGCCAGAGAAACTAACAAAGCTGCAGTTAACATCATCGCCTTCTACTCGTCCACCGTCTTCAGAGAGGCTGGTGCAACACAGAAGGAGGCCCTGATCGCGTCATTCGGCTTCGGTCTCGTCAACTTTGTGTTCGCCTGGCCCGCTATCTGGACGATCGATACTTACGGAAGACGCACTCTCTTGCTATTCACCTTCCCGCAGATGGCCTGGACGCTGCTCGCTGCCGGTTTCTGCTTCTACATCCCGAACGACAGCAAGGCCCATCTCGGTCTCGTGGCTTTCTTTATCTACCTGTTCGCAGCGTTTTACTCACCCGGAGAAGGTATGTTTGCGCCAAAAGCCTCGCCAACTGCACCTGATGCTGACGCGAGATCGCAGGTCCTGTGCCTTTCACGTATTCGGCAGAATGCTTCCCTCTCTCGCACAGAGAGGTCGGGATGGGCTGGGCCGTCGCGACGTGCCTATTCTGGGCCGCTGTTCTTTCCATCTCGTTCCCGGCTATTCTGCAAGCCTTCAAGCCTCAAGGCGCATTCGGCTTCTACGCGTAAGTTTGGCCCCAAGCTCTTTCTTGCCAATCATCTTCCTGACACGTTCGGCAGCGGCCTCAACATTGTGGCGCTGGTCATGATCTTCCTCTTCGTGCCCGAAACAAAACAGCGCACGCTCGAGGAACTCGACTACATCTTCGCGGTGCCGTCGCGCAAGTTCATCTCGTACCAGGTCCGCAAGGCGCTGCCCTGGTGGATCAAGCGCTGGGTGCTGTTTCAGAAGGACGCCAAGCTCGAGCCGCTATACCACTTCGACAAGGGCATCGAGGGCGCCGAGGCCGAGTCGTCGGACAACGAGATCAAGAGCAGCCCCGAGAAGATCTAGAATCTTGCTTGGAGAGATAGAAGATACACGGAGACTTGTCTAGGATCTCTGCATCTCTATGGTTAGTATGGGAACAGAATGGACACGTGCGGAGGGAACACGGACGGAACAAGATACCAATGACAACAGTTAATGACATTCAACATACCATCAACGGGCATTCGACGTGACCGTGCGCTAGCGTTGCTGACCCACCGCGGTTCCTCGGCATCCCGCATTGCTGAACGGCGCAGTGCACGCTTTGTCAGAGCTGTGCGCGTCGGCGCGGACAAATGGGACGAGCGTGGAGAGAGAGGCTCTGGAGAGCAGCACGGTGTTGCAGGGCTGGGGCGGCGTGCCTGACTCGCGCGGCGGCCGCCCGCCAATGACGTAGCGAAGCTGATTTGATGATCACCCCGCTTGCTTTCTCAGCAGGTGGGGCACGTCACGGCAGTTGTAGCTCTGTCAGCTATCGCCGAGGCATGTCGGGCTGCTCTCACCATCTTTTTCTGCTCGCTCTTAATCCTCCGGCCTGCCATTGACCCCCGCAACTGCACCACCACCCTGCTTTCTCCCCACTACGACGCATCGCCGTTGACCTCTGTTCTGGTAAGCCGCCGAGCACGCGCTCCTCGCTGTCGCCTGCTCACCTAGCTCTGCAGCTCCACCCACCATGTCCGCAACCATGAAGGCCATCAAGATCGAAAGCCAGGGCAAGGCCGCCATCGTCGACACCCCGGTCCCGCAGCTCCGCCCGGACCGCGCCCTCGTCAAGACCGTCGCCGTCGCGCTGAACCCCACGGACTGGAAACACATCCACTTCGTGCCGGGCACCGAGGGCTGCACCGCGGGCTGCGACTTCGCCGGCGTGGTGCAGGAGGTGGGCGCGAACGTCACCACCCTCAAGAAGGGCGACCGCATTGCCGGCTGGTCGCACGGCGGCAACTCCAGCAACAAGGAGGACGGGGCGTTCGGCGAGTACCTGGTGGCCAAGGAGGGCATCAACCTCAAGATCCCGACGGGCGTGAGCTTCGAGGACGCGGCGACGCTTGGCGTGGGCATCACCACCGTCGGCCAGGGCCTGTACCAGTCGCTCAAGCTTCCGCTCCCGAGCCAGCCAAGCAAGGAGCGCTTCCCCGTCCTCGTCTACGGCGGCAGCACCGCCACCGGCGCTCTTGCCGTCCAGTTCGCCAAGCTGTGAGGCGCCACCAAGCTTCCGGCCAGATCCGTCCAGAGCAGAGTGCTGACAGCTGACCAGGTCCGGGCTCGAGGTCATCGCGACCGCCTCGCCGCACAACTTCGACATGCTCAAGTCGCTGGGCGCTGACGCCGTGTTCGACTACAACTCACCGACCGTGGGCGCCGACATCCGCAAGCACACGGCCAACAAGCTTTACTACGCCTTCGACTGCATCGCCGAGGGCAGCTCGGCCCAGATCTGCGCCGACGCGCTGTCGTCGGACGAGGGCAAGCCCGCGTATAGCGCGCTGCTGTTCTGCGAGTTCCCGCGCAAGGACATCCAGCCCAAGTACACGCTTGGCTACACCACCTTCGGCGAGACCTTCACCAAGGCTTTCGGCCCCGGCGAGTTCCCCGCGAGCAAGGAGGACTACGAGTTCGGGTCGAGCTTCTGGAAGCTGACCGAGCAGCTGCTGGCCGAGGGCAAGTTCAAGGTGCACCGTCCCGACGTCAGGGGCGGCGGCCTAGAGGGCGTGCTGGAGGGCCTGGAGGAGCTGAAGGCCGGCAAGGTCAGCGGGAAGAAGCTGGTTTATAAGATTGCCGATGCGTGAGCGATGGCCGTGTTTGGAGCAAGAGGGTGGGACGCTGGAAAAGGAAACACGAGGTACGATTCATGACGAGTAGCATTATTAGTATTCCAAAGTAAAAAATTAGCCTCCACTGAGGTGGTAGGTTTTTAACCGTTTACGAAGTGCACAGCCAGCGGGGCGAGGTGACGTAGAGCGTAAAGGCGGAGCTAGACGGAGATAGGATGGATATAGGAACGCACCATGTCTGCAAGTCTGCAAGTCTGCTTAGCTTACATCTCCCGTCTTTGCACTAATGCCGACCCCAAACTCCATGACGTGAATGCTATCGCCGGGGCGACGAGGCTATATAACCATTGAGCTCTACTTCGCTGAGGCAAACTCAATTGCTCACCTCCCCATCAAACGCAACCCCCACCTCCGCAACCATGGCACCCCGCGTCTTCTTCATCACCGGTATGCATCCCCTCCCCCCACCCATCCGCAACGAAACGGCTCACTAACGCCCCACTCCGCGCCGCAGGCACGTCCACCGGCTTCGGCAACGAGCTCGTCAAGATCGCCCTCGCCGCGGGCGACAAGGTCGTCGCCACGGCGCGCAACTCGGCCAAGCTCTCCTTCCCGACGGGCGACGCGTCCAACCTGCTCCTGACGGACCTGGACGTGACGTCGCAGGCGTCGATCGACGCGGCGTTCGCGGCGGCGCTGGGCGCCTTCGGGCGCGTCGACGTGGTCGTCAACAACGCCGGCTACGGGCTGTCGGGCGCGTTCGAGAGCCTGACGGACGCGCAGATCCGCACACAGATGGAGGTCAACTTTTTTGGCCTGGTCAACGTCACCCGCAAGGCCATGGAGGTCATGAGGGAGAAGGGGACCGGCGGATTGATCCAGCAGGTCACGAGCATCGGGGGCCAGAGGGGTGTGGTGAGTGCTGATTCTTTTTTTTTTGCCTTCGCTGCTCGGGTGCGTGCCGCTGGCGAGCTGACACGGGTGCCGACCTAGCCCCTTTTCTCGACGTACTGCGCGTCCAAGTGGGCGGTCGAAGGCTTCACGGAGGCGGTGTCGAAGGAGGTGAAGCCGGAGTGGGGCATCAAGTTTACGTGCATCGAGCCCGGTGGCTTCAGGACCGATTGGGCGGGCCGGAGCATGGAGTTCGGTATGTTCCATCTTCCCCCCTTTCGTTCTTTTGCTTCTCCAGGCGGAGAATTTGGCTGAGTGTCACCGTTACAGCCGAGACGCATCCCGCGTACGACCACCTCAACGCAAAGGAGATCATGGGCAAGCGCCACGGCAGCCAGCCCGGCGACCCGAAGAAGGGCGCGCAGGCATTCTACGACCTCGCCGTCATGGAGGACCCGCCGCTGAGGTGCGTCGTCGGCACCGACGCGTACGCCGGCATCAACGAGAAGCTCGAGCAGTACAAGGTGAACATCAAGAAACACGAGAAGCTGAGCAACAGCACCGACGTTGATGGCTACCAAAAGCCGTCGTAAGTCCGCATTTTACTTTCGAGGAAAACGAAGAAGGATCCAGAATGCACGGGGTGAGACAGACTGACAGGGGAAATTTTAAAAGCACTGAATTCAATCTCATCACATCGAAGTACGGAAAGCCGTGAACTACTAGCCCGCATCAACATACAGCAAAGAAGGGGCTTGAAAGTACTTTATATCATCTCAAGATCAAAGACTGGTTGTTGTCAATTTCCTCTTGGAATGTTCGGGTCGAGAAGGAGTGACTTGGTAGAGGTGAGAGATTGTGCATTCGGCAAATGCCTGTAGAGTGAGCTACTGAAATTTGAATTTTACTCCGATAACACCTAGTGTGGCCGTGATATTTGATACTTACAACTTTTCGATGCTGAGTCCGAGGCAAGCTCCGACTTGAACTCCAATGACAATAGAAATATACGGTGTTCGCTTACAAACCCTTCAGTAGCAAGGGGGCAAAGAATTGCGAGCAACATGCAGATTGTTCCTCAGAATCGAGCCTGAACAAAAGCAGACCATACATGCAAGAACCCAGTATTCTGACATCCGAAAGCACTTCCGTTGAAATAACCGACCAACGTCCGAGGTTCGGGGGAAAAAGGAAAGCATTCCGTCGTAGAGCTCCGTGACTGAAAGAGAAACAAACCGGCCGGTAAAGGTTAAAGATGTATCGGGGTTCAGGGAGAACAATAGGCCAGGGTATAAATAAGCAACATACATCCGCGTAGAAAAGGAAGACAAATCATAAGCGGAGGAGGGATGTCAGCTTTTCCTCCTCCTTTATCCCCCACTCACTTACCCGCTTAACCGAAGGCAATAATACTTCCCTATACCCATCATAAGCAACGCCGATCAGCTCCCGGGAAAGCAGGCCCGCCCATAAAGATCCCTGAACGATATTTTCGTCTCCTCGGCTACAAACGAGAGCCCCCCTTCCATCCACAATCCCTGACGCCCATCATCACACCACCGGACCAGAATCCATAACCCTCCGCCCACCACCGGCTACTTCCGCCCGCGCCGCACACGACCACCTACCGGAACGACCCTTGTCGCACAGCCGCACACGCCCCGGAATCCGTCGCATCACTCAATCCGCACCCCACCCGCCGAACCCCAACGCACCACCGCCGCCACCGACAGCGCCGCCGGCCGCGCTCGATGCGGCGACGCCGGTGGCGCCCTCCGCGGGCGGGCTCGCCAGCTGGGCGAAGCGCGGGTCCCACGCGTCGCACTCGAACATGCCGACGACCAGGCCGTTGACGCGGGCCAGCTCGTAGTACTGTGCCTCGAGGTGGGCGTTCCACTGCTTGACGAAGCCGTTGCGCGCGTCGTAGAAGGCGTCCAGGTCGTCGCTCTCGCGGGCGACGCGCGCGCGGTGCAGGAAGTTGGCCGCGCCCGACGGGACCGCGATGTGCGCGGCGCACTCGAGGTAGACGCGCTTGAAGGCCGAGAACATGCGCGCGATGGGCGGCTTGGGGGCGACGGGCGAGGCGCCCGACACCAGGGACTCGAAGAGGGTCTTGTAGGCGAGGAAGTCCGGGTGCGAGGCTGGCGGGACGAGGGTGCCGGTGATGGCGCTGGTCCAGGGGGTTGGGAGGGGGGCGGTGGAGGCGTTGGGGGAGGCGCCGGTGTCGCGGAGCTTGCTGGCGGGGTGGCAGTAGAGCGGCTCGCCCTTCCAGATGGGTTCGAGGGTGGGCCGGGTGATGCCGCGGAGGGCGGTGGTGAGCGGGAAGGTGATGAGCTTGAAGTTGGCAAGGGCTTTGGCGGGGGTCCAGCGGTCGAAGCGGCAGAAGACGACGCGGACGGTGAGGTGGTGGAGTTGCTGTGCGCGCGAGAGGTAGGGGAGGATGGCGCTGATGCTGTCGCGCAGGTCGTACATCTCGACTTCTTCGGACCAGCCGTCCAGCGCGCACGAGTTCTGCACCGTGATTTCGAGGTTGTAGTTTCTGACGCGGGAGAAGTCGAGCTGCTGGCGGATGTCCCATCCTTTGCTTCGGTCCCGCACCGGGTCGAAGTCGTAGCGGTCCTCGGCGCTTCGCGGGCGGTAGAGGTAGCGGTTGCGGATGGTGGCTCCCAGGTGGCCGAGCTCGATGTGGAATGTGGTGCTGGCGTAGAGGTGGTCTCGCGCCTCGGAGCCTATCTGCTTGCTGACAAGGAGAAGGGGGAAGAAGTGCTTGAGCCGCTGGAGCAGGGAGGTTCCATATGGATTGCTGCTGACCATGGATCCGGACGGCAGGATGTACTTGAAGATCTCCATTCTCAATTCAACGGGCAGCCTGAGGAAGTGGCATGGTCCCTGTGGCGCATCCACGTGCTCAGGGCACAGCTCGAAGTACGGCGGCCCTGGCTCCCAGTGGAAGATGTGCTTGCAGCGCGCGCCGGTCTTGGGGCTGGTGAGGTGCTGGCATGTTCCCGGCCGCAGCAGCTGGTCACGGTGCTGGTGGCATGTCGGCAGACAGCCGGGCTCGGCGACCTTGGACTTGTTGGCGCAGCGGCGGTTGGTCTTCTTGCTGGTCCCCCAGCAGATGTCCGCGGCGGGCTGCGTGGCGGCGGCCATCGTCGAACACGGGCGTCCCGGCGTCGCAGTCGCTGGGCGGCTCGTTTAAGTAGGGCGTGCACGGTGGCGGCAGCGGAGTGGTTGAGCCCCAGAAAGCCGGGGAAGCGATCGACTCGGCCGCATGCAGGCGCCGTGCCACCAGGGCTCCGCGCTTGCCGGCGGGTTGCACAGAGCGGGTTTCAGAGGTCGGGGTGCGTGGGCAGCGAGGCTGGCGGCGGCTGCGCGCCAGTATATCAAGAGCCCGGCGGGGTGGCCTCGCGAGGAAGCCGCGGGAGGCAGCAGCAGCAGCAGCGGCCCACTCGGCGCGCATGCAGCATGCAGCCGGGCCTCGTGAGAGCGCGTCCGCCCGCCGTATGCGAGCAATCTCACGGCACCCGTTCCCCGCGGCGGCGGCGCATGAATCAAACGTTGCGCAAGACCGACCCTGGCCCGCCATCCCCGTCCCTCCCCTCCCGCGCAAACGGGCGCGACCCGGAACTTGACGGCGCACGTGATGGTCGGATGTGCCAATCTGCCTGATAGGCTGTGTCGGACCGCGGTGATTAACGTCGATCTGGCAGCTACCCGGCTCGCAAGATAAGCAGCCGTAAGCACAAGGCGCACATTTAACCTGTGTCCTTGCAACACATCGTATGACATGCCCACCGCTCAAACCTGAACAATGGCCGCGTCTGCAAGCGAGCCTAAGCCTTTTGCTGTGGCCGTCGTCGGCGGCGGCCTGGGCGGCGTCGTCCTTGCCATTGGCCTTCTCGCCCACCGCGTGCCTGTCCACGTCTACGAAGCAGCAAAGAGCTTCGGCGAGATTGGCGCCGGCGTTGCTTTTGGCCCCAACTCCGTGCGCTCGCTCGGCCTGATCTCGCCAGACTTGCTCGCGGCGTACGTCAAGCATGCAACCTTCAACGCCTCGCCCGAGCTCGAGAGAACCTTCTTGTCGTTTCGCCGCGGAATGGCCGCCCAGCGCGACAGGAGAGACAGCTTGGCGGATCGAGAAACAGAGGCCAGGGCGGGCCAGTTTCTGTTTGGATTGGACAGCAAGGAAAGCGGGACCAACCGGACGGGCCTGCCAACGAGATGCTGCGTGCATCGCGCCAAGTTCTTGGACGAAATCGTCAAATTGCTCCCCGAAGGAACGACGTCCTTCAACAAATCCTTGACAAAAATAGACGAACTTACCGAGGGCGGAGGTGTACGGCTCCATTTCTCGGACGGCACCTCGGCAACTGCCGATGCCGCCATTGGCTGCGACGGCATCAGGAGCAAAGCGAGGCAGTACGTCCACGGCCCGGATGCCCAGCCAGTCTTTTCTGGAGACTATGCCTACCGGGCCATGGTGCCGTCCGAAGCCTTCGAGAAAGTCATGGGCCGCGAGCTGACCTTCAACGGCCAACTGTATGTCGGACACGGAGGCTACATCATCACCTACCCAGTCGAACACGGCAAGCTCATCAACGTGGTGGCCTCCCGATCGAGCCCCGGTAGCACATGGACTCATGAGGCATGGCTTCTGCCCTCCACCAAGGAGGGGATGATGGCCGAGCTTCGAGGGTGGCATCCGGCCCTGGTCGAGTTCCTGTCCTTGTATGGCACCAAAGAGAAATGGGCACTCTTCGACTACCGCCACGGACACACATATCACCGCAGTCGAGTGTGTCTCCTTGGAGATGCGGCGCACGCAATGACGCCGCATCTTGGGGCCGGAGCGGGGCAGGCGATGGAGGACGCCTATGTTCTGAGCAATCTCTTGGGAAAAGCGGAGAACGCGGAGGATTTGCCAGACGTGTTTCAGGCGTACGATGCAGTTCGCCGGCCGCGGACGCAGCAGGTTGTCGAGTGGAGCAGGCTGAACGGGCTGGCGTTTTCGTGCCTGGAGGACGGCGTCGGCGACGACATTGCCAAAATCGAGGCCGTGGCTGGCCAGCGCTTCCAGTCGGTGTGGAACGAAGATCTCCCTCTGCAGTTGGCAGCGGCCAAGACGCGGATGGCGCGATTGGAGGGCACGGGGGCCGCGGAGATTCGGGAGCCCTAGTTATCTCGCCAAATCGGCCCAAATGTGGAAATTCTGGGTTTGGCATGCTCAAACGGGCCGGCCCTCATCAAAGATGTCTTGCCTCGCGCGCCAACTCATCTGGGACGCGAATGTTCGGGGGCCTGAACGCCAGGGCAGGAGCGTGCGAAACGCCGCGACGAGTCGGAGTGGCGCCGTGGCCGCGGCTCGGAGGATTCAGCAGCAGGCGTTCGCGGCGCAGCAGGATCGAGGTCGGGCAGAGCTATGGCACATCGGGCCGTGCCTGTGATATCGACTTGCCTAACGGGCTGAGGCGGGGTCGGTATGAATCCTTCACGCTGGCCATGCCGTGCCCAGTGCTGCGCACCGGCTGTCCTCCCCAAGCGCCCCAGTCTCGCATCTTCGTATCAACACTTTGCGCGTGAATCAGCACTGTGAAACCCGTGCCACACCCGCTGGATGGGCCTGCCTCCGCGCCCCAGATAGTCCCAGCTGTACGCACCTCCTCGATCCGGGACGGACGCCAACCAGGCACCCCCAAACATGGCCGCCAACACGGATCGCTTCGACGAAGACGCTGCTGCGTGGGAGGCCGATCCGGCCTGCGTCACCAGCGCCGAGCTGGTCTACAAGGCCCTCCTGCAGCATGTACCCCAGTTCCAGCCCGGCGGAAAGAGTACGCGTGACCTCTGCTTCCTGCTCGCTTGTGGGCAGCCTGCGCTGACAACCTCCACAGAGCCCGATATTCTCGACGTCGGCGGCGGCAGCGGCACCCTGTCGTTCATGCTGGCGCCGCATGTGCACACGCTCACAGCCATCGACATTGCCCCTTCCATGGTCGCAGCATTCAATGCGAACGCGGCGCAACGAGGCGCGCACCACATGGAGGCCGTGATCTACGAGCGCGACCTGCCCGACTTCACCGTCGCGCCTGAGGCAACAACGAGGCTGTTACAGACCGTGGACGGGAAGGCACCAGAGGGGCCGGTGCGGTGGGACATCCTCCTCAGCAACCTGGTGACGCACCACTATTCCCAGCTCAACGAGTGGATGCAAATCGCGTACTTCAGCTTGGCTCCTGGCGGGCGGATCGTGATGACGGATTTCGAGCACACGGGGCCCGACTCGGCGCTGTTCCACGCGCCAGGCAAGCGCGACAGCATACCGATGCACGGGCTGAAGCCTGCCGAGATATCGAAGCTCATGAGCGACGCTGGGTTCGTGGACGTGTCGGTCAAGCGGGTGTTTTCGCTGGACAAGGCTGTGGATCCCCAGGAGGCGGGCGGGAGGACGTCGATAGAGTTCCCGATTCTGCTGTGTCTAGGCTCGAAACCGATGCGATAGAAGCCGTCAATTGAGGAAGAGTTCCCGGTGCGAAGTGCGCAACGTGACAGAGCTGCGGCTGAAGAAGTTGCGATACGCTGGACCCCGGCCGCGCTGCGCGTGGGCGACAGGCATTGATCGTGTAGGGCGTTGCTCCGACAACCCCAGCCGCCTTGGCACCGCCCAGTCCCAGGACGGCGCTGCGTCACCAAACGAACGCCCGTCTTGTAGCCAGCATCTCCATGTGCCCTGCCTGCTTCACCACCCGCCCCACGTCGCCTTTGCACACAGCGCCCAGATGACGGCAACCAGCGCGAAACCCGCGCGCCCCGACCTCCACGCCCTCAAGCAGGCTCTCGCCTCCCACCAAACATGCTCCGACGCCGCCGTCCAGGCCCTGCACGAGCTGCTCGGTGCCGCCGGCAGGAGCACGCCTGGTCAGGATAAGGAAAACATCAAGCCAAAGACTGCCCGGGCACAGGACGCGAAGACCACGACACGGCCGCGGTCGAAGACGAAGACAAAGGCCGACGACGACGCCAAAGCGGCCGCGCAACCCGCTCTCACCCCTCGCGAGAAGTTCCTCCTTGCTACCGAAGTCGTCAATTCTTGTTTGAAGGCTCTCAGCGATGCTCTCAAGCCTCAGCCGAAATCGCATTCCCGCGTCGCCTCCACCGCGACCCCGACCCAGCGCGCACGCACACCCTCAGACGCGAAGCGACCACCCCCACAACGAGCCCTGAGCCAAATATCAAACGATCCTGCCAAGTCCTCGGGTCTGACAAAGTCATCTTCATACTCCTCAACGAAGTCTGGAACAGCCCCCAGCGTGGTTGCCGTGGCGGAGTGTGCGCGGCTGGCTTTTGCATATTTGAGGACATCGGAGGCATGGAAGACCTCAGGGAAGGACATGCCGGCATTGCAGCTGGAGACCGGTATGTTGTCACTGGTCGGGAAGCTGCTCTCACACGGCTTGGAAGCTCTAGCTGCCAAGGAACTTCGGGTTTTGAAGAAGCGGTTGGAAGCGCACTTGCGTCCAACGAAGGAGGGGACGGCAGGTGGCAAGAAGGACGGCGAATCGGCGGAAAAGGAAACCCTGGCGAGTCTGTTGAGTTTTGGCGACATTGACAATAACAGCCCAGCTCTGCAACTCGCTCTCAACCACCAGCTTTACGTCCTCAAGATCATCGGGAGTAGCAAGCGCCCGTCAACCATTGAATCCGCGTTCGAATTTCTCCCAACCACGTCACCTTCTTCTCCTGTCAATATTCTTCTGAGCCTTGCCGAAAGACCAGGCAACAAGGACAAGGCCGCCCGCCAGCTGGAGACTGTCGCTCAAATGCTCCTCTCCCTTTGTCCTAGCATATCGAGTTCTGAGGATCCCACAGCTTGCAACGCTACCACGAGCCCGTCCCCGGACGTTGTCTTCCAATTACAATCGCTAGCTTTTGAGGCTCGCTTAAAGTGGTGGAAACTGTCAGGACACCAGGGAGATGCACAGAAGGAACTTTTGGAGCCCTTTTCGAAGTGTCTTGCGGCGTTCTCGAGGAGATCTGGATCACCGCCATCAGAGAAGTACAGTTTGGCGGCTGCAAGACTGGAGGCTTTGGAAAGCTCCGCAAAAGTGAAGGCAAGAGATAGGAATGTCTGCACGGTTATGAGTTTACTCGCTCAGTCAGCCAGTTTGGGTGATGAGGCCATGAAATGGATCAAGGACCAGTCGTCGTCTTCCAAGGGCCGCCAGGAATCGGACGCATCACAAGCGGCTTCTCGCATTCGCATTGCAACACTATCCCTGGACAACAACACTTCGGGCGAACAAAACGAGGATCTGGATACCAACATTGATTTTGCTCTCACAAGCTTGAATGGCAGTTTGAGAGGGGACTCGACTGATCTGGACACTCTGTTGACAGAAGTTTCCAGCCTAAGACGAGCGGCCAGCAGAGCTTTCACTGACGCGAAGGATGACCTGGATTTTCGAAAGAAGTGCTTCTCGGTTATTTCTGCCTGCGTACACTTTCTAGCAAGGTACATTGGAACATCTCCAGCGGAAGGATCTGATGCTCAGGCCTTTCTCAGACATGGAGAAAGGCTGCAGATCGCATCAAAGACTGTAAAAAGCTTCGTGGACTCTGCTACAGCCTGTTGCAAACTCCTCATCTCCTCTGAATCGATTGCTTGGAATTCTTTGGACCAAATACTTCAGGACTGTCGCTTCATTCTGTGCGAGATCGAGGTCCTCTACCAGGATAACTCCAAACAACTTCAACAATTTTCCACCAACCTTGGTCGCCCTTTTGTCAAACTCTCTGGACTTTATTGGCTATTGTTTGCGTATTTAAGAAAGAAGAACCCCTCGGATGGCGGTCTTTTGCAATCACTAAGACAATCAGTCGAAATCCTACTGCAGCGGCCGGAGGAAGACAAGGTCTCGGGCCTTCTGCTTTTAAAGTTGGAGAAGCTTGGAGAGGTGCTCGAGGAGATGCGAAGATATGAAGAGGCGGAGAAGGCATACTGTGATTCCATTCACACGCAGATTGAGTCCGGGACTCTTCAAGAAGCTGCTGAGATGGTTTCGTTGCAGCAAGCGATGCTGGAAGGCAAGCAGGCAACCTTCTTGAAGACAGCAACATCCTTGCACATGGTGCTGCTCCGACAGAGCCAGCGAAATGACGAGAAATCGCTGTTCCTCGATCTGGAAGAACTCGAGCCGGCCGAAAGGTCTGTGCTGCTCGAGGTGCAGCTAATCCTTTGCTGCGAAACGTACGCCAAGTCACGCAAGCCAAGTGCTCCCCTTTGTAACGCCATTCAACGGCTCGTAAAGATACTCTTCGATCTTTATGAGTTCTCTGAGCACCCTTTGCGCCGCCAGCGAGTTGTCACCCATGTACTCAGGCTCGGTGTGGACTGTCAGGATATCCTCGGCCAAGAACTCTTCTCTGAAGCCGCTGCTTGCACAATCGAGACCGCGACATCTCTTGGCTCTGATGCGGGCTTGAGCCAATATCAAGAGCATTATGCAGCATCCCATAAGTTGAGCATCGCTTTGCTGGAGTCGCCACCTTCCGCTGAGGACATCGAAGGGCCCTTGCGTACCTGGCAAGGTATCTTCGACAACGCCGATTCTTGGATCCAGCTTATCACACGCATCGACGCTTTCGAAGTTTGGATCTCGCAACTCCAGATGGTGTCTGATTTCTTGGGTATGAAGGGCTTGGATTTCCTACGGGTGCCGGTTTTGTCCGTCATGAGCAAGGGCTTGGAGTTGCAAGAACCCCGCAACGACGGCAAGCTGGTCCAGGCACTTGCTAGCCTGGGTGCTCAGTACGCTCGCCTTGGTTATTCTGGTAAGGCTGGTACGGCCCTTGCCAAATCCCAAGGCATCCTGGAAGCAGTAGATGTGCCGACGGAAGCCATGCTGCAATGGCACTTGGCCTATGCAGAGTACATGCTGGTTCTTGGGAATCTTGACAAATGGTGAGGAGTCCTTCCCTGGGAAAAATGAATATGACTGACAATTAGAAGCGGCGAAACACTGTCTGCAGCCCGAGCACTTGCGGAGAACGATCCTACGGTCAGTGCCATGACACAACCTACAGCGTCCTTCTCAACCCGACTTCGGTACAACAAATTACTGTCCGAGGCTTCGCACGTGTACTCCCTTCTTTCCCTGAGCTCTGGATACCCTAGCGAGGCTTTGGCATATGCGAAGCAGTGTGTGAACCTAAACAGGAAGATCTGGCTCACCGTAGAGAACCGCAAGCCTCGGAGCGATGTTTCGAAGACCGCTAGCTCCGACAGCGAGTTAGACGACGTAACAAATGGAGTTGCAAAGATGGCGGTCCAGAAAAACACCGCGCCGGCCGCAATGTCGATGACACATGGCGCTCTCACTGGGGCTGCTTTTTGGTCTTTCGTTCCGTCCATCTTCCGCGGACTTTCTCAGCTTGCCAGCGTCTTCGCTCATCAGGGAATGCTTCAAGAGGCGGTGTACTTTTCTGAGCAAGCTTCTAAGGTGGCAGCAGCTGTCGGCGCGGAGTCATTTGTCGTCCAGAACTTCAGCAACACTGCGCAGTATTACTTGGAGAGCAACCGCTTGGATGACGCCTCAGATTGCTTGGCAAAGGCCGACCCTAGCGTCAGCAAGTTGCCCTCGAGTATTGACCTTGCCTTGTACCACACAACCAGTGCCCAGCTTCGCCAGCTTCTGGAGGAGGACGATGAGGCGGTCGAGAAGTACGACCAGGCCAACAGCATCATCCAGAACTTATCAGACCCAGTCTTCATTCAAAGCTTGGAGAAGCTATCCTCTGGTGAGACTGAAATTGTGGAGAAGATGTCAACCATGAAGCTTGACGAAGCACCTGCTCGTGCTCGCAAAACTCCTGCCAAGACGACGAAGGCCAAGAAGACAACCAAGACGGCGACAAAAACGACAACCCGAAAGACTGCCACGGCTGTTGCAACTTCAGTACCGCAAAAGATGGCTAACGAATGCCCTCCACTTGAAGGGCTTCAGGCATCCATTCTTTGCCGTAAGGCTGCCTTACTTCTTGCTAGGGATAGGCTTTCTGAGGCTGTTGCTCTCATAGAGAAGGCAGCTGAGATGAAACTTGGTCAAGAGGCGGCAGTCCAGCATCAAACTACCCGCTTCCGATCTCTCATGTCGGAGGCGATGAGGGAGATTGCCGCTGACTTTACGTTCAATGCCTTGCCTGAGTCTACAATCTCTTTCCCGGCTCTCTCACGAGGCGACAGGAAACTCTCAGAGGCGTCTCAGGCTAGGCCCTCGTACCTTTCAATCGCCGATACTCCGTCACCAGTGGCGCCTGTTGCGAAGAAGGGAGCGAAGGGGAGAAAGGCTGCCAAGGAAGACTTCTCGGCTCTCCTGAAGCAGGCTCGTGACTGTATTGCAGAGGTTCAAAGTCAAGCAGTCCACACTTCTTCGACTTCAGCAGTGCAGCGTGTATGCAGTATGCTCAACGAGGTCACCATTTTCCTCTCCGCCACGATTCCAAAGGGTGTCAAAGGCTCTCTGCATCCTCTGTATGCTGCGTATCTGACAGGTAAGTGCATATTTGAATAATTCTCAATTGACGGAAAGCTAACACTCGGCTCAGAGCTCCCAAAGACAAATGCTTCCCAGCTTGAGCAAGTAGCGATCTCAATTGAGCACCAGACCGTGAACCGGGAGACTCTTATGACCTGGCCCGGGCTCTCGGACGATCAGCAAAGGCCGGCACAGCTTACTGCCTCGGAATTCCAAACGGATTACGTGAACATCATTCCTCAAGGCTGGACGGCAGTTTCGCTGTCGCTCAATGAAGCGCGGGATGAGCTTTACATTACGCGTTATGTGCCCTACCAGTCGCCGTTCATCCTGAGACTTCCCATGGCCCGCCACAACTCTCGCGATATGGACGAGGAGATTTTCGGCTTCGAGGAGGGTAAGGCTGAGCTACAGGAAATTATCGAACTCTCAAACTTCAGCACGCGAAACACTCCGGACCTAAGTAAGAAGGGAGCGAAAACGGAATGGTGGGCTGAACGCGAGGCCCTCGACGCACGCCTCGGTGATCTTCTCGCCAACATTGAGAACATCTGGCTCGGTGGCTTCCGTGGAATCTTCAAGAAGAAAGGTGACAGAGCTTTGTTGAGCAGGTTTCAGAAGAGCTTTGAGAACATTCTGGACAGACACCTGCCTAGCCGACAGGGCAAGGGAAAGAAGGCGAAGACCACTCAATTGGACTCGAGAATCCTAGAGTTGTTCGTGGGACTTGGCAACCCGGATGATGGAGTGGATTTGGACGAGCCACTGATGGACTTGGTCTACTTCGTTGTGGATATCCTGCAATTCAACGGGGAGAGGAACGCGTACGATGAGATCGACTTTGATTCCATTATCATCGAGATGCTGGATGCATTGCGATCATTCCATGAAGCAGTTGAGTCGACACCGAACCAGCACACGATTCTGGTCTTGGACAAGAACCTCCACGCCTTCCCCTGGGAGTCGCTCCCATCGCTCCAGACCCTCTCGATCTCTCGCCTCCCATCCATGTCTGCGCTACGCGAACGCCTTGAGGCAGCTCGTGCCAGCCGGCACAGCTCGCCCGGCGAGGAAGATACGGAGGCGCACTATGGCGGCCACCACATCCCAATCTCTTCTTTGACAGGCACCAGCATCCTCAACCCGGGCGGCGACCTCAAACGCACCCAAGAGACGCTTGCACCGCACCTGCAGAACACCCAAGGCACATGGCATCATCTCATAGGCCGCACTCCCGAAGAAAAGACATTCGAAAGCTCCCTCGCAACAAAGGACGTCCTCCTCTACTTCGGCCACGGCAGCGGCGCCCAATACATCCGCGGCCGCACGGTCAAGAAGCTCCTCTGCCAGACCCGCCCATCCACCATACCATCTCCCAGCCCCTCCCCTTCGCCAGGCGACGACCTGATCTCAGACGGCGAAGCCGCGGTGTTGGACGAGAAGAAGACGCTGGCCACCTCCCTCCTATTCGGCTGCAGCTCCGCCCACGTCACCGACAACGGCGCCTTCGAGCCGTCGGGCATGCTGTGCGCCTACCTGACGGCGGGCGTGCCGGCCGTGCTCGGCATGCTGTGGGACGTCACGGACAAGGACTGCGACCGCTTCGCCGTCGCCACCCTCCAGCGGTGGGGCCTGTTCGAGCAGGAGGAGGAAGAGGTCGCGGTCCCGAAGACGCCGGCGAGGAGCAGAGGGGGCGGCCGCGCGAAGACGGCGAGCAAGAGCCGCAGCCGGAGCAGGGCGAAGAAGGAGGGCGCGAGGGAGGTGGAGACGGGCGGGAAGGTGGGTCTGGACGAGGCGGTGGCGAGGAGCAGGGGGGCGTGCTATTTGAGGTATCTGAACGGGGCGGCGGCGGTGGTGTATGGGATTCCGGTGTTTTTGGAGTGAGGCTATTGAGAGTAGGGATGTGGGGTGGTTTGGAGTCTGAGATTGGTTGGACGACCGTGAGAAGAGACAGTTTACTTTGTTCGGATGGGATGGTATTGCTATCTACTTTTTTTGTGTTCATGAGAGCATTAGCGGTGGAGTTTCTTTTGGTTTTGTCTTGAAACGTTTCGTTTGATGAGATGGAGAATGTTACTGTAGATCATCTTGTCTGCTAGAGAAAGAGAACTTTGAACCAAAACCTTCCGTCCACAACCCCCCCGGGCGGATCATTTGAGCACGACAGTCTTGAAAACGGGATCCGGACTAGCCCGTCCTTTCAGCCACATCTCAATGTCAGCTCACAAGCATGATACAGAGGATTGGCGGTCTTGTCAAAGTTACTCATTTTCTGCCACGGGAATTGACATCGTTCAAGAACTCTTTCCAACCAGCACTTTAATTAGCAAACGAGTCTACACATTCAAGGCCCTCAATTCGCATTTGCCATCCGACGTTCCGCCCCATCGTCCAGCAAAGCATCTCCAAGCCCTTTGAGCTCTGGTTGTAGCCACCGAATTCTACAGAGAGACAGAAACGCGACAGGGCAGCCTCGCGGTGTCTAGACGTGGCTGGTGAGACACAAGCTCGAGTGCACCGATTCAAGTGGGATGCTTGGAAAGCTAAATGTGGTTGGCCTTGAAGAATTGATGGTTTTGCCTGTGGGGCTACCGCGTAGATACACGCGGCGGTTAGATGACGATTCTGGGAAGGGGTCTCACAGAGTATGAGTTTACTCTACTGCGGGAATCCTGGTCGTCTTTTTTCGATCCCTGACGGAAGTAACCGCGAGAGTTCGATACACCAGTGCAAATTTTATCCTCTATCAAGACAGATTTAGACGATTTTCTTGCAAGTCAAGGTGGCGCTCACATACATCTTCTCGTACACGCACAGACTAACAACATTGATAGCGGCCAAACACCAACCAAGTCTTTTCTGCACTTCATCATAGCCTTGACCATTTTTTCATGCACGCATGCAAAAAGATATGTACTAGGACTCTCTGCCCACTAAAAGCCTTCATCCATCGTTCATCGTCACTCAAATAAAATCGCAATCACACAGCCTCCGGCCCAGAATTACTCCTCCGACTCCGCCGTAGCAGGTCGATTGTTCTCGGCCTCGCTGCTTTGTTGGGTATCCTGACTTTGCGCTGTGAGCGGCCTGTCACTGATGTTGCTGGTGCTGGTCTCCAGATCCGCAGCCTTGACGCCCGCGGGTGGGCTGGTGGCGCCGAACGGAACATCTTCTTCCTCAGCATCGAGCTGCATCAGATACGTCTCCCAGATTTCGATCAACTGCAAAGATGTTAGAATTTGGCCCCCACAACATGATCGCTGGGGATAAATACCTCCTTCTGCGCCTCCACAGCACTCTCCAGGTACGTCTCCACCCCGCTCTTAAAGTCCTCAACCTTCTCCCTCTCGAACTTGTCAAGCTCGTTCCGCATCAGGCGTCCCATATCCTCGAACAGCAGGCGAGCCTGGTTGGATTTCCTTTCGGCATCGGCCACGTCGGCGCTGAGTTGGTTGAGACGATCCTGCTGGCTTCGACCTTGTCGCAACAGCTTGTCCTGGGTAGCCTTGCGCTTCTGCAATTCTGACTCGGCGGCATGCCACGCATGATAGGCCTTCTGCCGTTGCTGGAATGCCATTTTTACGGATCCCACCAAGCGGATGTATTCGTCAATCACGATGCCAATAGTGAGCACATCTTGCTGGGCTTGACGCTCGTAGAGTTCCCTAATCCGGAGTTGCAGATCCGAGAGGCCGTCCAAGGGTCCGGAAAGAGTAGGAGAGAGTTCAACAGATGCCAGTGAGTGGAGGGATGCGGAGAAGTCACCGCAAGCTGCGGCAAGGCCTTTGCGCTGGTCGACGACGGTGTCAATGGCCTTGAGGAGTGCCTTCAGTTGCGACTCGAGCGCGTCGAGGTACACCTTGCGGTCGTGGAACCACTAAGGAAAAGTTAGCAAATCCCATAGCAATGAAAAGCAAGAATTCTTACATCGTCGTGCTCAATGAACTTCCCGACGCTGCTCACAGACAGACCAAGTGAACCCAACATTCCCTTGTTCTCCTGCAGCAGAGGATCTTTCCGCTCCTTGTGCTTGATATCCACATTGAACGCTTCACTCTCCAGGAACAACTTCAAATCCCCATCGTGTTGCAATATCGGATGCCCGGCACACTTGTTGAGCATGCGCTCCAAAGCCTGCCTTCTCGATTCAACAAAATCCGCATCGAAACGACCAACGGCCTGCTTCTCCGGCGGCGGAGGAACAACGACACCCGGGTTGTTATTATGAAGCTGGTTGTACAGCCAGAGGAAATCACGGTAGCGGCGGGAGACGGCGAATTCGGGGTTCCGATAAGCCTTGGAGGTGGTCTTGGCAACGTCAGCTAGGCAGCCTTGATGTCACACGAGCATTGCAAAACATACAACAGTCCTGACTTGGTATTCGGTGTGGGAGCTCGTCAGGTCGCCGACTTTGTGCGGGTCTCCGACGGTGATGGAGAAGGTCGGCTTGGCGGCCTGCTCGACGCTCACGCTGGGCTGCGTCTGCCTGGGCGGGCCATTGTTGCTCGGAGGCTGCACGGGCGGCGGAACGCGGGCGCCGGCCATGGTCGGGCTCTCGATCTCGTCGTCCAGGTTCACGGATTCCATCATGCCGCGAATGGACGACTGCGACGTGGCCGTCGTGGGGCGCGAGCCGCGGCCGGCGGCGAGCTCCTTCTGCGGCGGCACGGGGGGCTCATCGACCTGCGAGTCTGCGAGGGCGTCCGCGGAGGCGCCCAGGGGGCCGAGGGGGTCCTCGACGCTCTCGAGACGCGTGGGCTGCGGCACGCCGATGCGGCGGTTGGGCTTGGGCCTGCCGGGCGACCTGGGAGCGGTCGACGCGCTGGGAGCAGCTGCAGGCTGCGCGGGCTGGGCAGGTGCGGCAGGGGCATTGTCTACGAGCAGTGTGAGCCGGGCAGACCGGTCTGTCTGGGAGGTGGGCTCACCGGCGGCGGGCTGGTCGGTGGTGATCTGGGGCACCTCTTGAGTCGAATTGGTGCGCGAGGGGTTGGACGGGACGTCTGGCTGGGCGCATCAGCACGCGGCAAAGGGGACGGGCAGCTCCGGCAGACTCACCACCCCAGGCGGAGGCGCCTTCGTCGTGGAGGTCCATGTTGTGCTGCGCCGATGTGACTGGACTGCGGAGCTCAGGCTTGGGGTGTCGTCGACGCTGGCATGCCCGACGGCGCCCGCGCCGGCCCGTGCGCAGCGGCCAGCAGCCTGCCCTGCCCAGCGCCTGGCAACGTCGTCCTCCAGACGTCGCCGCAAGGCCAACGCAGCGCCCTCGCCCGCGGAGGCTCGGGACAGCCACTGGCGCTCATGCGAGCTGCAGACGCGCAGTCGGTGGCGCTGCGAGCTTTTCCAAAACACCGCGACGTTCGCTCTCTCCTTTTCGCGCAGCCTTACCTCCCCTTTCCCTGTCCGTCTCCGCCGTCGGTTTCGAGGCTCTCCTCCCCGCCTCATTTGTTGCGTTTCGTCGGGGTTCGTACTCGAGTTCTCTCGAGTCATCGCAGTCGCTCGCTATCTTTCACTTCGCTGCTCGCTGCACACGGTGGTCTACGGATAGCGCGTGTTGCTGCCGGCGCATCACGGCCCGCCTGACCCTGAGCGCTGCGGTGCGCGTCGACTGCCGGGCGCGCGAGCACGAGGCGGCATCTCGCTCACGTTTCATCGTATCCAGCACTGTTGATCGAGTGCTTGATGCCTCACAGGTGGTGTGTTCGTTGTCTCAAGCAATGTTCTTGCTGCTCTCCTGAGAGGCACAAGCCAACCTCTGGTCTTGAGGGAAAAAGAACAACTCATAGAACCCTTCGAGAAGGGAGGGCGGGCCGTCGCTCGGCGAACAGTGACTGTGCCGGGCACACGCAGAGGGACTGACCGGCAGACGGCCGGCTTGTTTCTCATGGACCAATGATCAGGCCGGCAAAGGGACCGCTGGGGGGAGAAACACGTCTGTTTGAGGTTTGAAAATTTGTGCGTGACAACAAGGACCGCCTTATGAGAGTCGTTATCACTGGCAAGCCCGCCGTTGCCCCGAGTTGAACAAGCCGGCTGGTTTACCTAATTTCTGCACGCCACCAGGGTCCACAATGCCGGCCGACTGGTTTGATGTTTTATTCAAATCACGGGAAACACAGCGCCCACACGGTGGCCTTGAGACCAAGTGCGGTTGAGGCGTTTGAGGCAATGCTACTGTAACATGTAGAGCACGTGTGTTCTACGGTCCAACGGAAACGTGCTAGCGACGTCGACGAGCACCCCGACCAAGGCGGAATCCTAGCCGGATTCTGGACAAGACTGTTTGCTCCCTTACATACAGCCAAATTGCTGTGTTGTTGCACTAGACGAAATAATGCGGACGCCGGACCACTCGCAGAAATTGACTCATTTGAGGCCAAACGCGACTACTATGCGGCGCAAAAGCTTAATCATGGATGCCTGGGCTTACACGTGTGCGGCAGCTGGCTGAAAGCGTCCTTTCTAAGCCGCAATCGCAGCACCGTCAGCCTGACTGCTCCGGCCGTTCCTCAGCGCCAAGGCGCCCACCTGTCCGTTGGGCTGAGGCACGGTTGAGACGCAGGCTGGAGCGTTGGACTCCGGCTGACCCACTGCCCCCGCCAACAGCCCGAAGGCGTACAACTAATTCGGGCGCTGCTGCAGGGCCGTTGGAGGGTTGGAGGCGCGTTTGCGGGCTCAGTCTAGACCGAGCCGCTGCAGGTCGCCTTCTGGCAGCGGCGTGAAATTGCGCGAAACGGCAGCCTGCGCGGGGACGGAGAGCTGGCCCACCTGTCCGGGAGCATCAGGTCCGATCCGCCAGGCAACGTTGCTCGAATCACGGCCGCTGGACCCTTATTTTTGGGGAATGGCTTGTGAGCAGGGGGTGCCCGGCGGGCCTGCAGCGGGCGCAGCGGGCGAGGGCGGAACGGCCGGGATCGCAGCGCGAGGTGTTCGTGCGAAGAGCCAGCCCTGCGCAGGACCCGTCGAGAGCCGCTTGCACCGAGAAGTCTCCTCAGGAGGGCGTCGCGGATGCTTCGAGGCGTTCGTGCGGGCAAGGGCGCTGGTGGCACGACTTTCCCACGATTTCCGAGCGCGCTGCAAAGGCCTAGACCACGTCAAGCCGGGCCGGGCCTAGTGGTCGCGATGGGCGCCGGGGCGCGGCATTCCCTGCCTCCAGACGTTCTGCGCGCGCGACATTAGAAGGTTCACGATGGTTCAGGGGCATGCGGGCGGAGGGTGCAGCTGGGCCGGGGGTCAGGCGACGATGCGTGGAGGCGGGCGGGTGGGCGGTGGGGCGCAGCGTTTCCAGGCAGCTCGTCGCAGCTGCTGCTCCTCGTGCGAGGACAGCGTTTGTTGTGTCTGCCTGCCAGTGGCTCCCTCAGCCGTGCAAGGGCGCGAGATCCCAGGGCCACGGGAGTGCGTGGGGAGGGCGCTGCCCATCGAGCCCCGAACGGGGTTGGCGTCTCGCCTGCTGTCCTGTGCCTGGCGCAGGAACCAAGGGCGCTGCTGCTGGAGGCGGGGCTGCTGAGTCGCGCGCCGGCCGGAGCCCTGCCTGCGGACGGCCGCCTCAGCTGCGGTCGCGCGCGGTGTCGTCGGAGCGCTGGTGTTGAAGGCAAGAGCGAGTACGCGCGACGGCCGGAGCACCGATCGCCCGAACGCGCGCGGTCTCACAGGCGTGCGATTGGGCACGAGGGCTGTCAGCCACGATCTCCGTGGCCCAGCGACTAGCCGTCTGCGTCAGTCCTCAACCGGCTGGCTGCTGGCCCAAGGGCCCCCGGGCGCGGTCGTGCGTGGCTTAGGCGGCCCACCCGGCACGGCTAGGGCTCTCAAACATTCGTGGCCCAAGCCGATGGCCGTGAGATCCTCGATTCCGCCCATATATGAACGTTTCGTGCTCCCTCCGCCAGCAGGCTTTCTCTCCACACACTCCACTGCTCCCCGGCACCGCCAACATACAGCATGCAATCGTCATCCGTGACACCTGAAGCCTCCACCTCCAACGCCGTCTGCTACTTCAGCTTCATCCCATCCTCGCGCTCCCACACCTCCGACTACGCCAGCCATTTCTCGCAGGAGACGCCCTCGCCTGGCCTCTACTCGGACGACCTCTCGGTGCGGACTCCCTCGGAGCCCTCCAACCCTCTTCTGGCCGCTCGCCTTCCGCCGGTCAACCTCACCGGCGCCGCCATGGACGCCTCCAAGGTCCTCCAGCTGCAGACTGCTGCTGCCTACTCCTACCAGAACCGGCCGCAGCCCCAGCCGGTGCAGGACGTCCTCGACCTGAGCCCCATCAGCAGCCGCTCGGGCTCCGACACGCCCAGCGCGTCCTCTTCGCGCACCTCCGTGTCTGGAGACTCGCCCACCGTCCAGTTCATCCGTTGCTCTCGCTGCCACCGGACCGACACCGCCGGCTCCAAGAACATGATCGGCTACGGCATCAACTCCTACTACTGTGTCCGCTGTGCGGATCTCGTTGGCTACAACCACGGCTGAACGCAACTCTCTGGGCCGGCCATTTATCTGCAACATTATCACTACTACCCGCTGGGACCTCACTCCGAACTGCGGGACACCAATCACCGTGTGCGTCCGATAGCACCGACAGCACGCAACCGCCTGAAGGCGACGCTTGTGCACGGGCAATGATCGACGCCCGGAATTATCACCGGCGATAGCTGTCGCAGCATCGTCGGCGGAATCATGGGGGGACTGAACTACCGAGGATTGCTAGGGGGATTGGCGCAGGGAACTGGGGCTGCGTGAAGATTAGGACCATGGAGGGGCGGGAGTCTATCTGGACAGACAAGGGAGGAAAGAATGCTGAGACTGAGGCCAGCAGTGCATGGCCGTGCCGTTGATCGGTACAATTACGGCGGTTCTGTACGGATACGCAAGAGCGAGATACCCCGGAGACAGGCGTGAAGTCGGAGTAAACACGCAGATAGAAAATACTCTCAATTGAGCCACCAACAATCAACATCAAACGAACGTCTTACTCGTGCCCCCGCTGCTGTGCTCGAATGCGGCTGCTATTCGCGCTATGCCCCCCAGCGTTCCCTATTTTCGGCTAAGCTGGCAGCCGGCAAGGGCTCTCCATCATGAAGCGCGCCAAAACAGCCCCCGCCCTTTTGCCAATAAGTGCTCAATAGCCGCGCTGCTGCTCCACCTTCGTCTCCGTGGCCCCAGCCTCGGCGGCTTTACATCAGACGACGAGCTTACGACGAACGCGCCAGTCAGCCGGCGCAGGCAGAAAAATTTCTGCCTAAACGGCCGCGGTGCGCGTCCGAACCCAATGCATCGTCAAGTCCGCCTGTCCGCCGACAGGGTTCCAATCGCGCGCTAAACGCAGGTCCCTGCCACTTGTGCACAAGGCCGCCGGATACGAATGATGGGCGGCACCAGCCACTGACGGTTAGATCGGGCTCGTCGCGACGTCGAGAGAGCGCTTCTGCGGGTTTAACGAAAATTGCTAATCGTACAGCAGCGCCAGAGGCCGTCGCGGCGAGCCTCGAGCCTTGAACCATCGGACGCGCACCCAGCATGGGGATTTGCAAGCCAGATCGTGGATCCGGTATCCGCTCGCATTAGCTGCTCTTGGGGGGCGACGGTGCCGATCCATCTTGAATCTCCTGACACCAGCCACAGACTGCCGCCCCCGCCGAGTCTTTTCCTGCGTCCTGTGTGAGCTGTGCCCGGAAGGGCCGGCGGTCTGCCAACCAAGCCGCGTGGAAACGTCAAGCCTCAGCTCGCGTCGCCCTCTCGCTCAGCTGGCTTCATCGCATTCTTGGTGCTGCGCCTCGAGCCATCTCCCGATCCCCTTCCTGTTACCGCAGCCGCTCTCGTAACAATCCCCGGCGCTGGCGCCGTGTTCCCACGACTGGCTAGCATGTGCGAGCTCTGCACAAAACCCTTTTTCCCTGCATTGCCGGCGGTGGAGTTCGCTTCCCGCGACTGAGCAACATCGGCATCTTCTGGTATCGCATCGGCCGATGCTCCATTTCCGCCACCAACCCCTCCGCCGATGCACACCACCGCCCTCGATCCGACTTGAGGCTCACCCTGCGCTGCTTAAACGACAGCAGAGCACGCGCCGCGGTGCGTGACTGCGCTTTTGCTTCGCTGCAATCTCTCGTCTTCGCCAACAGGCCATCGTACACGCTTTGTCTTGGGCTCCAGCGGTAGCTCGCCAGCACACCCGCCAGCAAATCGAGCAAACCGCTACAAGATCTGTCTTCCGGCCCGCGCGGTGATTCACGCCGGATGCTGCGGACGCGGGAGCAGGAGGCCGTGAGGTGACAGTCATATGCCCCGCGCCTCCGTTCCCAGCGACACGCGCAACCCAACGGCGCATCGCGACTTTCCCGCCGCCATTGGCCGAGGGAACGCCGCCGTGAGTTCGCGCCGCCTCCCACCCCAATCGCCGAGCCCCGCGAAAGCCGCTTTGCCCGGTCAGCTGGCTTGCCAATGCTGCTGCGGCAGAGGCTGACGGCGTGGCTTCCGCTGGCCGTGGCGCTAGCTGTAGCCCAAGTATCCGGACCACTGCTTCCCCGCCCCGCACACCAGCGCCAGACGCTCCCGTACGCGCGGTGTCCGCGGACTAGTGGCTGCCGATCCGGGGAAGGCCCGTTTGTGTGTGGCGATTGCAGGAGGGTGCAGGCAGGAGTAGCTTGCGGGACGTTTTGAGTCGGAAGCACTCGAGGCACGAGCAGGAGCGGGACGCAGGAGCAGGGCGCAGGACGCAGGACGCAGGACGCAGGACGCATGCAGCTGTGGCGGTGCGCGGCAAGTGACAGGGTGTTGCGAATCTCTGGGCCAACGGCAGCGTCCAAGGGTCTGCATGCACTCTTCGGCGACCTTCACATCGATCGATGAGCTTGAGAGTCTGCACATCATCTGTCAGATCGACCCTGCGTCTCGCCACCCGCATCATGCCCTCAATAGCGCGATGGGCGCATGCCGGACAATTCTACTGAATGACTGCGAAAGCCCAACATGCCATTCGATGCTTGTGGCCGTTGTCACGAAAACCGACGGTTTCGACGTCACTCGCAGAAGCTGCACCACATGCGCACGACTGTTTCAGAAGCAAAACATCCCGTGCGCCAACAGGAAGCCCGGTTTGGCCTGTGGTTGCGTGTGTGAGTCCTGAATCATGGCGGTACGGCCACGCTGATCTTGCATTGCTGGTTGGATCGGCACGTGGACTTTCATCGACCGGCTGAGACCTGCCACGCGGGGTTCAGGAGCATTCACAGGCGACACAGACGAGAACCATCGAATTGTCGGATATAACATGATCCTTCGCCGTGTCCATCTTCGATGATGTTCTTGACGTTGCCTTTGCATCAACTCCGGTTGTGATCGGCATGTCGTAACGTCGCCTGCAAGGAAAAGCCTAGGGAGCTCGCGGGTGTGTACGTCGCAGTCTCAGGTACAGTACCCGTAATGCGTGTTCGCGTGTCTGAAGAAGACGTCATCTGTCTTCTTCAATTTTCATTTTTCATCGTCTGCCAAATGCAACGCGATTTTCATTTTACGTATCTTTTTTCTTACGGAGGACCATCGCGGTAAACCTCAAAGCAGGTTTCTCGTTTGATGAACGCTGTTATCTCCTGTCTCCTCGGCCCCAAGGCAGCCAATAACAGTTTCGGAAGGTGCTCGAGCAGACCAACGCATCGTACATACGTATGTACCTGCAAACGGCACACTTCGCTCGTGAATTCGCCACCTTACACGCAACAAGTCCGCCGACGATCGACACATTAGTCACCTCGCTAAACCACCAGATCTCGATCACTCGCAGCTGGCGTGGTACCCTAATTTTCGTCCAAATTCCTCCACTCCCTATCATGGCACTTCGGCGGATGTCGATCAGCTGAAGCATGGCATTTAATTAATTTCCACCGGACCAACTCTGCACCATCCCGGTGCGGTCGCAGCTGCGAAGTACTTACGCTGGAGACCCACGATCACAATCACGGAAACGAGGAAAGGAGCTTTCTCCGTACTCCACAAATATCCACTAAATAATCTACCCCCAAACCGGCCGGAATGCGCTTTCGCTAGCCACGCGCTGTGGCGTGGGAATGTGATGTACCCGCAGCCCCTCCTTTGTGATGTGCAGCCCGCTACTGCCCGTGATCGATCATCGATTATTTTTATCGTCGATTTCTTGTCTTCACCGTCTTCTTCCTTTTCTCTCTCCCCCTTCTTAATTTCTGAGCACGCACCTTTACGCTAAGGAGAATTAAAGGGGTGGGGGGATCGGCGAAGCTCGATGACGATGCGGAGAATGGAGACGGAGAATCCTTCACGTGCCACGTTGTAATTCCTCCTGCTCCCGTTGCACATGCTTCTTCCTGCCGCTGCTCACATTCCCGTTCAACCTCGCTCTGGTAACGAGCACACTTTCCCGTCTTACGTGCTTCTGCCGCTGCTGCTTTGGAGGAGGAGGAGACCAAAAAGAAAAAGGAGACAGATCGAGTGGCGAAAGGAAGAAAACCAAAACCAGAAAAAGAAAGGAAGAATCCTTGGACATGATCGCCTTGGGAACACAGTTGTTGCCAGCACACAGCACGTTGAAAACAAACAGATGTCATCGAGCATCTCCGTGTAGTACAACAGAAGGTTTGGCAACAAACGTAAGCAGCCCCTGTCGTCATCACCATCATCATCACCACCACCAACCTCGTCCAGCAATGGACCGTGAAACGGCAAGTATCCAATCTCAATTAAGGTTTTCCCTTGACCCTGCTTTCAATTCCCCCTTCCATGTTTGTCGCGAATTATCTTCCTCCGATGTTCCCCAAACCCATCGCATCCTGATTTCTGACGGTTACACCACACGATCCTTCAAACCCCGTCCTGATTTCTCGCTCTCCCCCATCTCAGCCTCTTACGTCCTTCGTCACTCAAACCGAGGGCCGTTCCTGTTCCCGTTTCCGTTTCCGTTGCACAGCCCCCAACCCAATCCAATACCACATGCAACCACCCATCCAACCAACCGGCCCCCCCCTACATCTCCCAAGCGCCGCCCGACGACCCAGCAGCTCTCTCCCCCCTGTTGTAAGCTTCGAAGAGCCCCTTCTCCAGCTGCAGCGACCCGGGTAACGGCGTCTCATCCGCGCTGTCGGCGATGCCGGCGTCTCTGCTCACGTTCATCGGCGTGTAGGACCTGCTTGCGGTGCTACTGCGGGTAGCTGTGGCCAAAGCGGCGGCCGCGAAATGCAGCGGCGGCAGCGATGGCTGTTCCTGTTGCTGCTGCATGGCGCTGCGACAGTGCCAGCCGTTGGGGCAGGTAAAGAACTGGTGGAGGGGTGTAGGTGTCGGCAGGGAACCTGCTCCAATGGACATGGGTGCGGATGGTCGAGCGGAGTGGTAGATTCCTGGAGGAGGGGATAACGGGAGAGACCTGGGAGAGAGGGGAGCGGCGAGCACGGCGGGGCCGTTGTTTGTCGGAGCAGGATGGGCTGCCGGAATGGCGACACCGCCTGTGGAGGGGGTGTGCGGACTGCCGGTGAGGCTGGGTGTCTCCTTCACGATGAGGTTGGTGAACGACGGCTCCCACTCCATGTTCGTCTTGAACGCGCGCTCCATCTCGTCAACGTCCGCTAGCATGCTCTCCAGATGCCTCTTGACCGAGTTGCCGTCAGTCTTGATCTTCTGCAACTTGAGCTTGTACACCATATGGCGGCTCTTGCTGGACTCCGTGCCGAAGGACGCAACACTGGAGTCGCTGTAGCGATGCGCACGGCCATGCTGATGCTGACGCCCGCCGAACTTCGGACCTGCCGGCGTATTGCAGTTGGTTTGCTTTCCTCTGTTGTTCCTGCGCGGTGCTTGGTTGCTGGGCCGGCGGGCCCCTCTCTGCTGCTTCCGGTTCCATCTTGGAGGCATGTTCGTGATTCTCTGTCGATGGAATGTGACGTTCGTTGGCCGATGATCCGTTGACGCCGGCGTCAGGACCACTGTTTAATGTATGTCTCCTCTTTCAGCCGAGAGCACTGAATGAAGCTTCTAGGAATCTACCGGACCGATCCAGGATGGGCGTGCAGCTAGCATGAAACCGACTGGTTCCCCCCGGGAAAAATATGGTCGGTTGCATGCTGAAGTTGTCTTTGTTTCCCAATGGACGTGGATGGTTCACGGAACGTCGCCTTCACTCCATTCCCATTGTTCGATGAGTTGATTCACCCGGTAGTCCGTAGCCCAGCCAGTGTCTTCCTCAATTTCTCGAAGTAACTTGAGAATGAGCTTTCGCTCCCTTGGATCTGCGAGACACTGTCCTGCGGTGTAAAGGGCCTGGACAGAGTTGATACGAACAGAAGCGTCTGGCCTGGACAAAGCAATGCTGACTATTTCTCGGCTGTGGAACTGGCATTCTTGGACGGCGTTTTCGTACGAGTTGAATCTAGCATAGATGGTCGACCTTCCTTGGGTAGTCTCATGCGGCTTGTTCATGAGAAGCTGGACCTGGGACATGTGGTAGGACTGCATTGTTGAGCCGCACATGGGTAGGCTATACCAGACTTCTGGAAGCACCGCATCAAGGTCGTCCTCAACCAACGACCCGGGAATGCGGGTAGGAGAGATCCGTGCACAGGGCTTGAAGGTGAGTGGTAGACTATCGTGCCAGATCTGAAATTGGCGCTTGAGATAAGTCCAGTAGTCGAGGAGCGTCCGTTGGGGCACAGCGGTGGCCCAGGGGGAGCTGGGTTGCGGAGGAAATTCATCACCGGCTGCCATGAAGTTGACTAATTTCGACATGAGCCAAACAAGTGAGTTGGCTATCATATCCTCCTTCATTACATCGCCACTTTCCGGATAACCACTGGAAGTTAGCTCCATAGGCTGAATGAACCCGTTCTCGTCGATCTGCAGTCCAGCGTCCTTCCACATCGGCAGGTCTTCCGTATCAAGGCGAGTTTGACTCGCGTTGATGACTGGATGCAGTCAGCGCGTGCTACTTGGATACATCAAATTGTATACGTGGGTGAGGAGGAGCTTACAGGCAGAGAGCATATCTTGACGAGCAACGTTCCAGAACGTTGCCTTCCTAGCTTTAGAAAGCTTCACACCCTGTGCCTGCAGGGCCACACCGGGAGAAGGAAGCTGCAAGGGCATCATGCTATCCTTGGCGATATCGATGAGAGATTTGGCTCCGCTAAGATGACGAGACCACTCGGGACCAGACGCATCGAGGAACTCGTAAACGCACAAAATCGCTGTAGCAGCAAGAAGCTCGTCGGAGCTGCATCTTTGGACTGGGAAACCAGACAAGCTGGTACGCTTCTGGTGACCGAAGCTTCCGTCTGAACCATCCGCGGTTCTCCACTGTCCTTCGCCTGTAGCGCTCTCGTGCGAGATGCCGCGAGAGTCGTCCTGCAGTGCTTGCCGGAGGAGAGAAACAGCGTTATCGTAGTACTCAGTGGCCTTGTGATACCAGTCCACCGAATGCGTGTTAGGGTAGAGCTCGGTGCGAGCATGACGGACCGCATTGCCGCCCATGATTGGGCGCTTGCCTTTGACGCGACCAAGCGCCTTTGCGGCGTAAGCAATAGCTGCGTACTTCAGCACCGGATTGGTTTGCGCTTTGACCGGGACATACGACGCGAAGTATGAACCCAGGTCGAACAAGTCCATCCACTGTCCCGGCCCCTCGGAATAGTATCTCAAGAGATATGCCATCTCGTGGTCGTTCTCTACGTTGGTTTCAAACTGACTTGACCCCATTGATATGCGCGAGCTTGCAGATCTCGCGTGCATCACATCCCGGGCCGAATGGGCATAGGGGGATTGCAGACTGGGGTCCAATGGCGGCGACGCAGCGGCGGGATGGTTCAGGATGAAGTCGATGTTGTGGTTCGTCGTCGTGGATGTCATGGAAACCGGAGGGGATATGGGAGAGTCAATTGACTGGCGTGCCAGAGGGGTGGGAGGGTGCATGCCTGACAGGCTGGCACTCGACCGCAGCGGCGCATCGGGGACGGGTGTGGAGTCGTGGCGTCCGACGGGAGGATGCAGGTATGCGAAATGGTCGCCCGTGGCCACGGCGGAGAGGGCATGCAGAGCATGGGCAGGCGACTGAGAATCGGGTTGTGTGAAAGGGTCGCTGAGGGACCACTGTATGCTGGTGGCGTCGGGGTGCGTGGGCGCAGGCTGCTCGGGCGCGGTGCCAGGCGACGCCTCGGACTCAGGCGACATAGGCTCATTATAGGGGTCGGTGGTGTTCCAGAATCTCACTGCAGGCTGTCAGCGCCTGGCCGCTGCTGCGCGCGTGGGCGGTGCGACGCACCTTGCTTGGGGATGTCCAGCCAGACGGCATCGTGGCCAAAGGTGTTCTTGTAGGCGTAGAAGCCCTTCAGGCCCTGCTCGCCGCCGCTGGCGGTGCCGTTCATGGAGGCATTTTGCTGGTGGCGGAAGATGAGGCCCGAATTGAAGACGCACTCGCGATTGGCCTTGGTGCATGGCCCGCAGACGGGCTTCCGTTCGTCGCATTTCAGCTTTCGCAGGCGGCACGTCTGGCTGGAGCGCAAGCTGTCAGCGTTGGCGCGGTGCCGGTGAGGGAGCAGCTTACCAGCCCGTGCGCGACCTCATCTGTCCAGCTGTCCGCAGAGACGCACGCTCAGGGAGCCCTGCGGTGTCAAGCGCATTCCGGAGGTGAGAGCGCGGCCGGGATGGAGGTGGTCTGGGTGTGGGTGGAAGGCGTTCCCTGGACGAGCGCACCAGCACTGGCGCACAGGCAACACCGCCCGGGCACGAGGCGCGAGGCACATGCATTAAGTGCGGGGCGCCGGGGGCGCCGCATATTCTCCGCCCATCGTCCGCCGGCACAATTCCAGTAATTGATGAGCAGCGCCCTGATTCGCCAGCACTTCATCCTTCCGGCCATGCCATCTGCTCGATATCTGAACACGCTGTTTTACCCGCTTGCCCAAGCACTCGCCCCGTAAACGCCTCGCCTCCGGACCCGTCCTTCCTGGGTACTCGTAATGCAGGGACTAGAACTACTGTAGCTCTATAAATGAAAACTCCCGCCAATCAGCCCGCTCATTTTTCCGTCTTCGTCTTCTTCTTCGGCCGCTCCACCATCTCCTTGTCCGAGTCTCCGTCTGCGTCGCCGTCCGCGTCCGCCATCTCCTCGTCGCTGCCGCCGCTGCTCTCGTGCTCCGAGTCGAACTCCTCTGCGACGTCCGACTCGCTCTCCGCCTCGAAGTCCTCGTCCAGCTCTTCCGAGTCTTCGTCGGCGCTGCCGCGGTTGACCGCCACCTGCTCGTCGTCCGACTCGTCCAGGTCGTCGTTGAGTGCTGCCGCAAGCAATGCGCCGGACTGCATCATCGTTAGCAAACTCTCTCGCAACCAGCCCAGCGCCACTTACGTCGTCCACCATCTCGTTCTTGGTCTTGATGTTCTTGATCTTGAAGAAATCTTCCAAGGGCGTCTGCTCCTCGCTGTAGTGCAAAGTCAGCTGTGAACTCGCCACGTTTCTTGCTTGCAGACTAACCGGTTGATGTTGCTGAACTGGTGATCCGAGCCGTTCTTCATCCTGATAGTGATGTCGAAAGTACGGCTCGAGGACAGGTTGCCACCCACACGAGACATGGTGATGACCGAGACCTGATCGAAAGAGATGTACGTCGCCGGCTTGGGCACAAACAAGAAGCTCTTGTCCATGCAGTAAAGGTGGCCTTCGTTGGCCTTGATCGAACACTTGATGCCGCTCTGCTGGTGATGGCTGATGAAGTCCCTGGACGGCGCAATCGTCTTCCTTCCTGACAAGCCGCGGAGTAGCTGTGCGACGACACGGTAAATAGGACCCTCGTACTGGGCCTCGAGCTTGCCCTTGTACCTCTCCTCCAGCACGTCGGGCTCGATGTTGAGGGGGACGGGCTCGTCTAGCTCTTCGTCCTTCTTGAACTGCATGACAATGAAGGGGTATCTGGTTTGACCTTGGCGGAGAGGGGGGTCGACGCCGATGGTGATGAGTTGGTGGATATCGTCGGGTTTCGGCAGCACGAAGAACTTCTTGATCGCATCGTACTGAATCTTGTAGTCGTACGTCTTGCCGCGCAACCGGAACGACGTCTCGTACATGTCCAGGCCAAAACGACCTCTGCAGCGGAGTTAGCGGACAGACAAAACAACGATGCCGCATAGAACGAACCTGGGTGTAAGGTGCAGGATATCCTCGAAGGTGATGAAGGTGTCTCCGGCAATCTCGCCAATCTCTGCCTTCTCGATGAGCGTGTTGTAGAACAAGCTGGCTGCATTGTGTTCCTCCTCCTCGTCGCCCTCAGAAACATCTTCACCGTCCTCCTTCTTCTCCTTCTTCGTCACGGTGCCGGGAATGTAGAAGCGCATTTCAACGAGTTGGTCCCTCGCGCCACCTGACTTTTTGCCCCGCGCCCTAGCGCCGCCCAAATGGCCATTCGTGCCCGTGTCCTCGCCGTTCGCAGGGAGCGAGAACTCGATCGCGACTTCGTTCTTTCCAGCAAGGTTGGTGTTGGCAATCTCAGAATAGGGCAGCTCGAAGGCGGGGCGGCTCTGGACGTTGAATGACAGCTCTGACTTTCCGAATTCGGCCTTGCCCCAGTTGTAGCCGCGCAGGGCATGTTCCTTGCTCTCCAAGTTGATGGTGTACCACATCTTGAATACCTTGGTAAGGCGCTCATAGTCCTACGCAAGTCAACGCGAGCGCAAAAACTGGGGCATGTGTCGATATCCTTACCTCCTGCTGGAAGCCATCAAGCTGGATGAGGCCAGTGTTCTTGGTGAAGACCTTGAGCTCGTAGCCACGGGCGGCGCGACTCCATTGCGCCTGGGTAATATTATTGCTGTCCAAGGTGAAGGTGTCGCCGCCAGCGGAAGGCTTCCAGCCGAGACCGCCCTCAGCGAAGCGGCATCGTCCAGGCTGTTTCGAGAGGTCGAGGAAAATGCCGTCGAAGCTTTCCCTGAGAGGCTCAGACCTATCCAGAAGAGGCCTCTTGTTAGCCTTTGGGCCCGGTGCGTGGACGTCCCAGGCAGACATGGCGGGCGCAATGTTGGGTTGGCAGAGGACGGTAGGTGAGCTTCGTTGACTTACATGGCGAACGAGCGGGTGCGCGCGACCAGAAATATACACAAAGGGTAGTTGCTGCTCGCTTGCGGCTTGGCGCGACTACAGGTGCAAACGGGCAGGAGCGGGGACGGGTGGTTGCCGCAATGAAGAGGTGAGAGGCGTGAGAGCGCAGCTGTCCGGCGGCGCGGCTGCCGGTGCGGCGAGATGCGTAGTCGCGTTGAAAACGCGCCCAGCGCAGCACGGACCATCAATTTCTGCCTCAGGCATCATTTCGCGGCAATTCGACCTGCGACTATTTCGCCGAACCATCAACATATTCTCTCAATGCTAATTACTTCGGCGCGATTGTAAGGATTACTGGGATTCAAGGCCATACCCTAAGGAAAGCATCCATATTGGCTCGTGTTGATCTTTCAGCATCTACGCTCGCTTAAACTAGTAGACAGCATCCTCAGGTACATGCTGTTAGCATCTGGGGGGCCACACAATCGACTCTGGACTTCTGCTTTATGTAGGTCATCTGCGGTCAGCCATATTCGTAGTAGCGTCTATCGTTCGGATTCATTCCCTGTGCAAGCCGTAATTCGAGCGAAAGGAAGGTAGCGGATCGAGGCGTACATGTCATCGTAATTGGTACCAGATGGTCGGCAACTTCACCTCAGCTTTCAAGGCTCGTAATTGTTGCTAATAGCTTGCAGGGAGAGGAACGAGAGGTGCATGCCAGGCCCGTATCCTAACGCTACATCGCCGCACGCGTAGGACGCCTGGTGAGGCGCAACGATATCGTAATCATCGCAGAGTGACACTGCCAGCGCCGGGCCATCTTATTAGTGTTGGCCCGGCAGCTGGACCACGTGGAGTGAAGTGACAGAAGGAACACCCAGCATAGCAAGCACAGCAAGCCAGTGACAGGAAAGAGGCCACTGCCTGAGAGCTTTGTCACATTCCTCGTTACACCTTCGCCTCCGCACGAACGCTTCTAGCACCCATATCTCTGTGATGAAGCATTATGCCCCTTCACTCCTCACTCGGCGCCAGCGCAACAAGACTGAAATTCGGATCATCCCCCGCCTTCTCCAAGAACGTCCTGACACCCAGCCTCAACGCCCTCTCGCTCAACGCATCATCTCCCTCCTCCAGCTCCCCCCGGTCAATCGGGCCCTTCGTGCCACACAGCTCCCACAAATGCCCATCATCACCCTTCACAAAGCATATGAAATGGCCGTTCGCATCCACGCCCAGCGCCGGCGCCTCCGTATCGCCCAGCTGCGCAGCCGCGGCGTGCGCTCGCTCCAGCGCCTCGGAGTTGTACAGCAGCTCGCCGCGCTCCTTAGTCTTGAGCGGCACGGCCGCGCGGCGGAACTCGTCCAGCGACGAGCCGGGCGTAATGTAGGCGCGCGCGCCGCCGTTGCAGACGGCGTGCAGCAAGCCCATCAGGCCGCACGCCTCGCGGATCGTCTGCTTGAACCACATGACGGGGTATTCGCCGCTGCCGTCGTACGCCTCCAGCGCAGCGAGCTCGGCGTCGCGGGCGGCATGGTAGGTTTTGCCGGGGCAGATGAAGATGAGCGCAAGAGCCGGGCGCGGAATTGCTTTGAGGAGGGAGGGCTCGTCGATGCTGTAGACGTCGTGGAAGCTAAGCTCGGAGGAGACGCCCAGGGCGCGAATGAGGTGAGAGAAAACGACAGGGTTGTTTTCTAAGAGATGTTAGTACTAGCATGAGACGTGAATGTGGTGCGCAATTCCACCTAGTGGGACGAAGGTTTTGGTCCCATTGACGAGGATAGAGGTGCTTTGCTGGGCACTCATATTGCGGGAGTGTCTTGTGAAAGAGATGCAGAGAGTGGTGGGTGACTTTACAGAGCTTGTGTGGCTGAGAGGTGGGACCTTTTTATGCGACGCGGGGAAGGAACATAGGACGCGCATGTCGCTGACGCCTGATTACGATCTCACGTGCCGGCCACTAAAGAGCGGGGGTGTTGAGGACCATAACGCTGCTATTCACCTAGCTTATACATGACCGGGTATCGTCATGGAGAAAACGAAAAGGGCTACATTAAGTGCACGGAAAGGTCTTCGCTTCTTTTAACAAGATGCGGATGTATGGCTCTTAGATCGTGAATAGGAAACAATTAGGAACGAAACCGAAAATCACCAGCACGATGTCTATTCAGTCGGCCTCTCTTGTCTCATCCGCTACCGAAGGAAAGCACAAGGTAAGTTGCGTTGACGCACGGTGAATCATCTATTGGACAGAAGACCCGATGGGATGGATAACTGAGAAATGGTGTTAGCGCTGCACAGCTAGCGCTGGCATAAGGCTCTCGTCTGAAAAGCTGCTCATTCACCAAGAAGTACTTCAGAGACACTCAACTTAGGAACCCCCCAAGCAGTCCATTGGTATATTCGTTCGATAGTCGTAAACTTGTCAAAGAGCTGGCGACAGTCAGTTCACGCGGGGGGAAACTTAGCCTCAAGCGAGGATAAACACCGGCTTCTGCAAGACGGCGGAATTAGCTCCTAACCAATGGTGGAGCGGTTCCAGGGTGACAAACCCAACCCTGAGCACACCTCAGTTCACACTCCATGGGCCCTCCCCAGCGCTGCTCTCACACATGTATCCATCCTTGTGCGCTTGCGATCACCGATCAATTATAGAATAGATCGGCAGCTCATGCGTCAGATCCGGGAAGATGGGGCAAGACGTCGTGAAAGAGCGGCTCCAGGAACCTCCAGCTCCAGGCCGCGATGCCGTCGATGGCCTTGACGTCAGCAATCCACTCCAGTAGATATTGAACGGTGAGCATGAGCTCTGTTTGGTCGACTGACATGCGGCAGGCGTCTGCGAGGATGTTGTTGATCGTAGTTACTCGGAGGATGAGCAGGATGCCGATGAAGTTTTGCGTCCACGCAAAAAGGTACGGCACAAGTCTCTTTCGATTCTTGGGAGGTGCAAGCGCGATCGGCCACATCAGCGCACTTTTGATGCATAATGCTGCCAATTGCCGATCCTCATCTGTCGCCAACTCCGGCCAATGAAGCACCTTGTACACGAACGGCCGATAGAGGATGAAGCGCGTGTAGTAGTAGCGAGACCGTAACTGCGCAGTCACAACGTCCAGTGCATTGCGATCTTCGACGGGGACACGGTTGCCGTCGGGCGTGAACAGTCTCATGTTCTTCATCGAGTCAAAGTGTGAGTAATGGAAGCGGGCTTCTGGCGGGTCGTCCGCCCATTGCAGTGGCCGGGGCAACATGGAGCGCCAAGACTCTAGCTGGCGGGCAAGCTCACGTATGACATGAGTAGGTGGGCCGCCGTAACCCTCGGGCATCTCGGACGTGGAATTTGATGCTGTGTTGTGTTGCTAGTTAGCCGGCAATCGGTCAGACTTGGAAAAAGAGCTTGTCAACTGAAGGCGGAGTATACTCCGACCTCCTTCGACTTTTGTTCAACGTCCGAGCGAGTGCTCTGCAGCACAGCAGTAGCAAACACAAAGCACATACCCTCGAAGATGGTCTTGTGAACCCTCGTCACCAAACGACGTAGCGCAATCATTGCCAGGAAGTGCATGACCGTCTGCTGGTCCTCCGCCGTACTATGGTTCAACAGCTCGCCGGGGAGAGGGATTTCATCTTCGTGGTCGCAGACTCCGGTTCGCGGCAGATCGAGATCGAAATGGTACCAACTGTGCCGTCGAAAGTCAATGGCTGCTCTGCACCAGTAGAGAGCGTTCCTCGAGGTAAGTACTTCTCAATCAAATTACACGTCCAGTACACTCTTTTAACAAGATTGCCACGTTCCGTGAACCAGTCGATCGGCGTGCTTCCGGGCAGGTTGTCAGCGCATACCGTTGTCAGGATTGTGTAGTATCATTTATCACCTACCATTTGATAAGGATCTGGAACGCCATGGACGCAGACTGAGCAGCACGCCAGAAATCCTGTCGGAATATCAGTAGGTTCAAGGCATAAGGATTTTCCCTCCCAGACTATGCGGCTTACCAGGTGCCTACCACAAGACTCGTAGTAGATGCTAGAGTTCAAGGCTGAGTTAGCGAATTCCTCTGAGATGCTGGGCTAACCACTTACGCTGAGAGTAGTAGAACTTGGATAGCCTCAACCGAGCATCGATACGCAACAAAACCGGACCGTCTCCGGGCCTCGTTAAACATGTCCAAGCCCGGAGGCCTCTCATAAGTGCCGCCACGCATGCCGCTTTCAAACTGCATGCCATTGTCCAACGGGGCCGACCACGTTCCATCCAGTGCCACTTTCCCGAGAGAGAACACGAGCAATGCAATTATCGAGTCGTAATCGCCGTCGCCAAACCCGTTTCGAGCGACATTGGGCAAAACCGTTTCCATGAAATGCCGCCTGTCCAAAATCAGGTACAACATGTTGAAGGTGTCAAAGTAGTGAAGAGCGTAGGTTCTCATTTCTTCGCTTGTGAGCTTGGGGAATCGCACCCGATTCGTGCCGTCGGTGCCCGCAATATCGATGACTGGCTCCGTTTCCAGGCGTACGTCGCAAGGCAGACCTTCAGATTGTTTAGCCATCTCATGGCGAAGAAACCACGGCGTACCCTCTTGTGCGAGCGCCTGAAGATCTTCTGCCACGTCTACTTGGAACTCGGCAAGACGAGAGTGGATGAAAGGCCAAAGAAGAACTTTGTGCGGTGGAGTAATGTGGCTGTATGCGTTCCGAGGCCCTCGCGGCTGAGCTATGGCCGGAGAGCTCTGAGCTTGGGTGTTTTGTCGTGGCTGGCGTTCCTGGTCCCTATAGTTTTGATCTTGCGCCATGAACGAACTGTTGCTAATTGAAAGACGACCCGATTGAGGGGTCATATAGGGGCCGGACTCATACACTCCAGTTTCAGGGTCGACAGCCTTGCCGATCTGGTCGATTTTCCCTTCAATGCGCTGCAAAGCATCAAGCATGTACACCATGGTCTTGTCCTTCCTGAGACCAGTCAGCCAATACCTCGACGCGTGTCGCGTGGACAGCCTTGGGGACGGCTCACTTCGTTGGCTGTGGCTCTCGATAGCGGCAGTCTGCTCCCACGCGCTGGCAGAGGCCGCATTTGGGCCTGCGTTCATCACACTTGGACTTGCGGGCCCTGCAAGTCTCGCAGGCCTGGGCGGCGATGGCGGCGCGCTCCCGTCGCAGCGAGCTATCGACAGGGCCGTCAGGGGGCGAGGGCCCGTCGGCGGTGGATGGCGAGAAGGCGCTCATAGTCTCTGGCTGCGAGGGTGCTCATGTACCGGGCGAAGCGCGAGGATGGATGTCGAGCCTGGAAAAAGGTGGGGATCCCGCTGAGGCAGAAAGCATGCGCGATGCCTCCACCTCCTGCGGCGCAGCGAGCAGGCGCGTGTGCGGGTCGGCGCGAGGAGGACGCGACAGAGGCTGGCGCAGCGGAAGGAGCGTGTGAAGACGGCAATGGCCGGGCGAGGGCTGGCAGCGGCGCGCAGTGGTGGCCAGGCGTGGTGGCGCATGCGATGAGCGCGAGCGGGCGGCTTGGGCGAGGAGTCTCGCAGTCTCCCAGGCCGCAACGCGAAGGCTGTCAGCGCGAGGAGGTTCGCTAGGTCGGCAGGAGCTCCTCGTCCCCGTTGTTTAGCACTGGGCTCCTCGCTGAGGGCGATGCAGCAGGCCAATCACGGCAGGCAGCTCGCCGCGGCGCACGGCCATGGACAACCTCTGGCGGCGACCCTCATGCTCCACTGCTCAATTGCTGCTGCGCCAGAGCCGGGTCGGCGCTCGAGGCCGCGCAGCCTGTGGCAGCAGTCGCCGTGCTTCGGGCCCGCGGAGTCGAGCTTCGCGCGGCCTCCGCCACCCGGCAAGCCCGCCCGTTGCCAGCGGCAGCAGAGCACCTGGCGGCCCACGAGAGCGCTGAGCAGACTACGTGTATGCCAAAGCTGTGCCGACAGCCAGTCCCCGCCGCCACGGCTGCCACGCCCGGCCCAATCAGCGGGCGGGGCTGCTGCCCGAGCGCGAGGCCCAGGTTACCTCTGTCGTCGTCTCGAGGCAGCAGGCCGCCGGGGCGCGCGCGCGGCAGGCTTTCGAGGCCCGGACCTAGGGCCAGCGCTTGAGGCCGCGACCTGTGGCCCCAGGGCGGCTCCAAATGCATGAATGCCAGCTCCCGCTCGGAAAAGACTCCGTGCACAGGGCAGTCCCAGTCCGCCCCTCCCGCGCCACCCATACAAATCGGGAGCAAACGACGCACGCATCCTTTGCTTCGCCCCGAGAACGTCCGCGGCAAACACACCCGGCCACTGTGAAACGCTCCTCCCATCCTCAGCCGACCTCGCCCGTCCTTCGACCCACACATGCTCTGCTCTCGCCAGTCCGGCGGAGGCCATGCGCCGCGCGATGCCAGAGTCCTAGGATGATGACTTATGGTGCTCGTCCGCTTAGCAAATGGCATCCCGACTCGTTCACAGGGGCCAGCCATGATCGTCGATCGGAACCCGTCCCGGCAGAGCCACGAGCCCGACGTCCCATGGCCGTGCGGAGCTCCGTTTCCCGTCTCTGGACTGCTGCTACATCTCTGTCTGGTGCAAATAATGTGGCTCTTCCTGCAGTCTCCAAACGTCATACTCAACGGTCCTCTCGGTTGCCAATGATTGCACACCACGACAAACAGGTCCTCCGAAGAGTCTTCCGCAAATCCCACGAGACAGTTTGCACGGTGGCACCAGGACAGAACGAGCAGACTAACATGCAGTTAAATCCGAATTCAGAAGCAGGGGTTAAGTCAGGATCAAAGTCGTTTTAGTTAATTCTACTTTTGAGAAAGTAGAGAACAGAAGTCGATTCTGAAAAGGGACACCCATTCCTGGGCTGCTCAGCCGTGGTGCTGTGATAAGGCGAATCCGATCAAGCAAGGTGGTATACAAGAAGGATTCTCAAAAAATTAAAGGAGGAAAGGGCAGAGAAACAAGGGACGGCTGAGGCATCATTTGGAGTAGAGCTAATTAACGGCCGTGCGCCGTAGTTTGCCTTCGTAGGGCTGGCAGATATTGTATCAGCAAAGTTATAGACATCGTCCGCCACTGATAGAGCGATTGGGATTGGATCTCTTAGTAACAGAATGAAATGGGGTCGTTGGCGTTGAGGGGCTGCCTTCAGCTTGCGCGGCGAAGAGATTTTGGCCCCCTTGCTGTGCATTCCCGACTGTACTACACGCCTTCGTCTGCATCTATTGGGGAGCAGGTCCACAAATTTGCGAACGTACTCTTCAGTCATATTCACCTGCCTTCAAACTGTATAGTGCCTATTTGGCGCTCTGCTCACTTTAAAGTTTCGAACTTTTAGCACATGGCTCTTACATCATCGCTTGGCTGGTCCCGACTCAAGGATCCCCTCAAGTCCACCTACGACGATGGAAGGTTCTTGTGAGGTTCGCCTATCAATAGAAATAGATCACCATACATAGCCTTCGGCGTTTTCTGACTGCTTGGCTCGAACCACATCATCGATCTCGAATCAGGATCCTGGAATAGAGTCATATTGAAGACCTCGGCCGTTTCCATTCTCAGCGCATGCTCTGATCGGCCTCAGTATTTAGGTTATGACCCCACCGAGGGACTATGAGATGGTGTTCCAAATCCCAGCCCTGATGACGTATCCGATACCCGAAGCCTTCATCCGATTTGGTCTGCAGCTCTCACCCCACTCCTGCTGGAACAGCCGGCTAACGTCAGAATCACCTTCGAGGACATGCTGAACTTCATCCGCCTCAGCCTCTAGATGGATTGATGGTGATCAGAAGATATGGATCGATGAAAGAGAAAGTCCGATTCTTGCCTTGGGTACCATTGTTGAAGCAACAGCGATAACCTATAAGGATTTGAATTCAACACTTCGCGTTTATCACTTAATATTAAGGAAAAGCATTTTGGTACATTCTCCAAGCTTAAGCGCTGCGGTAGCACCCGCAAGACATTTAGTGATGAACACGGAGGTTAGAAGAAGTTGTCTAGACGACTTTCACGTCTTGATTACTACACTTTTAGTTTTGCACCCTAGTGAATTCTTCAACAGTCTCGACTCCTTTCAGGCTCAACCTATTAGCAAAGGCTTTTTAAATCGTCTCATGCACGGTTTTGGAGAGGTTCTGAGAGGCTGCGTCTTGAAATAAGGTCTCCATCCGTAAATGGATTGCTGGTGGGCGCCTACTTTACTCTCCGCAGATACTTGGCATGGGTCGCAGCTAGCTGCGAATGGTGTACTTGCAATGCGAATATGTTTCATGTGAATGCCCACGGGCGCATGCAATCCGACCAGTCTGAAGGCTGAAACTTTGGACCCCTTCATTCTAACTTTCCGCGCCACAACGCCACCGCGCCACCAGCACGCCAGTAGCACATGAGTGTTTTGCACGTGACGGTAACACCACTTGCTACATCATGTGCTGAAAGATGAGATGAGCACGCCCATGGAAGCTGTGAATTTGGTCATGTGTTTGAAGGCGCTCGAGTCTGGCCAAGGCTGTTCAATGCATGATGAGTAAGGTCTCGCCATTTGGGGTCACGACGACCTGTTAACTTTTTCGCGGATGTAGCCAGGGTGCATCCGAGGTAACACCAGTTAACTTATTGCCACCAGAGGGCAAAGCCTCCATGGGTTGCACCTGCTGAGACAACTGCGTATGGTGGTCTGATGGGCATCCAATAAGTATTCTCGCGGGCTAAATAAGTGAGGGACAGCCAGCTTTCGCGTGCCGCCAATTCTCTTCAATATCAAACGCTGGCATTGTGACAGTGTCCAAACAAACCATACCTGATAAGTTCAATATGATGTATATCAAGATCTCTTTGAGTGTATGTAATTAACATTAGTATTCATAGCTGGACATCTGAAACAACACGTCACGCATCCCTTATCATTCTGTCCAGCAGCTCACCGAGCTCTTCGGCGACGTATTCTGGATCGTCCCTCTGGATGAAATGGCCGCATTTCTTCGCAATCACCGGCCCTTTGACGTGAGCGCCAGTTCTCGCGAGCTGAGTTAGGCCTTCATTGTAGGCCCGCCAGGCTGTATCGATATATGCATTTGTTAGGTCCTTCGGCACATGTAGACTCCCCTGCAATGACACGTCAGTCGTGAAGAGCCGCAGAAAACCAGGCTTTTCGAAGAGAGCGAAGCATTCTGCAGCAAGGGAATGGGGAAGTACCGTTTCGCCCTGCTCTGCAAACTCTACCGGGTCATGGCCTACGACAATCAGATACGGATCACGTCCCTCCGGGCCTGGGGGGAGCCGGGGACTGCTGGAGTCGGGCAAGAGGTCTGTGAGATTGCGCCTGTCGAGGTGTTCTCGGTTGGGGACGGTTGGATGGAACATGGCTTTGTATCCTTCTCTCGCGGCGCGGAGCTGTCCAATGCTAATTCCTGCAGGCAGTGAGGTCTCATCAAATCCATCGGCATCGGGGTCTGGGAACAAGGACACGAAGTCTGTGTTGGCCATCATCGAGTCGAGGAAGACATATGCCGCAACGCGGCCTGGGTGCTCCTGGGCGTACAGGCGCGCGATGGGACAGCCGATGGAGTTGCAGACAAAAAGCAGCGCAACGCGCTGCAGGCTCGTCTGCAGATCGGATTCGCAGACCTGGATCAGCAACTGGTGCAGGTCTGTGACGACAGCACGTGCGTCATGGCCGTAGAGGGTGGTGGGATCGTCCGTGGGATCCAGGTCCGAGTCGCCTTGGCCAAAGCGATCGTACGTCAGAAGGTGCGGGACCGGCCGCTGGGCGCGGGCGCGGGTCGAGACGAGGCTTTGGACGGCGGCGTCCCACGAGGACCGCGGCAGCAAGAGACCGTTGAGGCACACGAGCAGCGTGGTGGAGAAAGGCCCGTGTTCAGGCGTTGCGGGGGCGGTGGAGTATCGCAGGCACGCGCCCGGCTTGGTGCAGAGGGCGAGGGCGCGGGATTGCATCATCGGCGGAAGCTTGAGCGCGCGAGGGAGACCCTGAGGCCCTGCGAGCGCGCGCTGGGCGACTTGGACGGCGGCCGTCGCAGGACGGGCGCGGCTGCTCTGGCAGGGCCGGCAGGGCCAGCAGGGCCGAGACGTGTAACACGCTTATTGCCTCTGCGCAGGCGGCGCTAAGATCTGCAGGAACCGGAGAGCGGGCCAGCCCAGCGAGCCAGCATGACGCAGGCATGCCACAGAAGACCCTGCCCATCGTTCTGCTGGATTCCGATTCGGCTGCCACGCCTGTCAGCCCGCCGTCCTTCCCAACGCTCCAACCTGCCCGAACTGCGCCCAGAGATGGCCCGCCTGCATTCTCCAGACAGCCTGCCCGGAGCCCCCCAGCACTACCCGTCGCTGGCCGCCGCACAAGCACCGATAGGAGTAGCGAATGGTGCGCGCTGACTCCGCTGCCTGACCGGCCACGCGCGCGAGCTGACTGCGACTCCACCCACAGCAAACGGCACACCGCTCGCGCACCGCCAGCCCAAACGGTCGCCGCCTGCTGCCTTCGAGCCGACCCCGAACGACGCCCTGTACATCCCGTTCTCGTCGCTGCCGCCGCCCGTCATCCCGCATCCCACCATGATACCCACCTCGGTGCCCGTCCGCGAGAACATCCCCTCGGCAAGCCCCATCCCGCTCTCGGGCCAGAGCTCCCGCAACGGCACCACTCGCATCGCCTCGCCGCTGACGCCGCCTGACCATGGCGTCGCCCAGGTCGTGCCGCCCATGATGCTGCCCGACGGCGTGGCCGCCGTCCAGTCTGACGAGTGGAGGAAGCTGCTGGCCAGCGCGCGCAGCAGCTTCGACAACGAGCGACGCGTCTGGGAGCAGGAGCGCCATCTGTACCAGCAGGACATCGCCCGCCTACGCGCCGCTCTTGATGCGAAGCAGCAGGAGATGCTTGTCATGGCCACCAAGCTGAAGCAGGCTGAGCTGGCCCTCGGTGACCCGCACAGCTACCACAGTCACATCGTCTCGCCACCATCCGCCACCAATAGCAGGGTGTCTCCTGTGAAAAGCCCGCCTGCTGTCGCCCAAGCCGGCTGCCCCGCAAGTCCGCCGACCCAGGCAGGCTCGTCACGGCAGAGCAGCCTGACAAGCCATCCTGGAATACCTGGTATGCAGTATCAGCCGTCAAGGTTTGCCGCCGCTACCCATCTTGGACTGGATGGAATGACCACAGGTTAGTCGAAACAAATCTTGCTACAATGCTGAGAGACTGACTGGTGTTTGTTAGTCGGTGGTGCACGCGGTGGGAACGTGGAAGAGGAGCCGCCGTCGCCCGTCTCCACAGCTGCACATCTCTCCCCACCCCCTGAATCGTACCGAAAACATGCAGGACACACTCCTGGGAAGGTCGGCTCCTTCAGCATGGAGACGACGCCCGGAGACAAGACCCCCAAGGCCATTCCGCCCGCAGTGCCTGTTGAAGATGAGGTTGCTATTCAGAGCGAATCAAGCGAGGACGAAGATCCGCCAATGCAGGAGCCACTTTTCCTCCCTTCGAGACCTGACAGGCCCGACGGAGCGACAATGCTCGACGCGCTGCACGAGAGACTTGCAGTCATCAGTGAACATCCCGAGGATCAGAGGCCCGCCTGCTTGCAAGGAGTTCCTTCCTCGGCAACAGAATCCGAAATCGATCCTCTTGATAATGCAGCCTTATTATCGACTGAGTCCGCGGACAACGACGATGGTTCTGGTTCGGCTGAGCCACAGGTTCCTGGAATCAGACTTAAGACGAAGAGAAGTTACAACTTTGGTGCACCTATTGGTGAAATGCCCAGGAGACATGCTGCAGACTTTGAGGACTTTTAATCTTTTCACGATTCCCGAAACCGATTGAGCGCCTCCGACAGGGGGCATTCCTCGTGTGTCAGCGTCAGTCTACTTTACATTGGACTTGTCTCAAGTCTTTCCGGCGGCTGGCTCGACGATGACTAGATTTCTATTTTGTTCGACGACATGGATGACCAGCTGATATGGCTGAAAAAAGGGTGTTGGGAAAGTTGCTTTCTGGTATACCTGGGTGAGCAAGCCGAGTAGAATGCTCAAGGAAGGAAAAAGGCGCAAAGGAAGAGAAGGGATCTTGAGCGACGAATCGGATACGAGGCGTTCCTGTCTTTTCTTTCGGTCACACGTGGGCGCTTGTAACCCTACGTTTTGGCGGGACTTCCGAGTCTCGACCTTTGTTCCTCTGTGCTACTAAATAGATATCCTGAAACACATTTTGGAGGTGAAGTGGGTGGCTGATCGCCGGTGGAGTACAAAAGGGAGGTCCGCGAGCTGTCCCGCGAGCATTTTTAGGTGTGGCAATCCTACATTCCTCGGGAACATTATGGGTAGCTCACCAGTCCTGCACGGTTTTCGCGAACGGCCGATTTGAGTGCTGGCAAGACATCGACGTCTGAATCTATGCTTGTGAGGACGGCATGTGCCGAGCATGTCTAACGTCTTGCCTTTCCATCGCTCCACCTGCGGTTCTCCGCTTTCCCGACTCCTAGTCCTGCTCTCCGGAACACTATTCAACGGCAATTCAACGTCCTATCTCCTCAACTATCGATATCCGATGGCTGCCGTTGGGATGCAGGAATGCTTCTTTTCGTTCACGCCAACCGATAGCGGTCTTTGGTGCGCGTGGACCCTCCACCCCTTGCATCGGTAACCTTTCCTCCCAAATCACCCCTCATTTCACATGCCAACACGCGCGCACAGCTCTCTCTCAGCGCGCCGCGACGCGTCTCACGTTAGTTTCCCGCGCGGTAGCCTGGTTGCCAAGGAGAGACCCTCGATTCTGACAAAGGGTCGGATCAGCCTCGATGCAAGTCATCCAGTTCAGCCATACGACCACCGTCGAACAAGGCAAACGTGCGGGTTCCTTGCAGCAAAGTCAACCCTCCCTCCCACTGCCCTTTCCAATTCCTGTTGGTCCTCTCCGGCGGGTGCCTGAGTGGCTCCGGTGGCGCGCCATGTTCGTGTGTCTCGTGTGATGCCGATGCGAGGAGAGTGCCGTTCACGAGAACAAGGGCCAAGCCGGCGATGAAGTTGGTGAAGAGGCGGGCTGAGAAAGGATGCGGTTATAAGGACACCCGCCTTCGCTGTCCTTATTGCAAGTGGCTAGACGGCCTCTGAGTGAATCTCGACCGTCGGTCTCTCCGGTCTTTTCATCCCCGTCATTGTATCTGCTCGCTGGTACTACATTCGTTCTTTCTTCTCACTATCCGAGCAAAGCACTCTCGTTCGAGCCGCTTGATACACGACAGCGTCGACGTCACGGCCAACCAACATTACATTACCCATATCCTACATCCCCATTAAGACGAGAGCCAGGTATCTCGGACAGACAAGTCAAAATGAAGTTCTTCGCCAACATCATCCTTCTCGCTGCCATGGTCAGCGCTGCCGCGCTTCCTGCCCCAGCCAGCGAGGCCGACATCGACAAGCTGCGCTCTCAGGGCCTGTCTGAGGTAAGCTCACCACCAGAACAACGCCACCACCCTCCCCACACAACTCCCTCCCGCAACGCCAGCCCCTCCTTCCGAACAACACAAGCTGAAACGATCGCCTCGACCCGCCCCAGCACGACATCGCCTCCCGCTTCCCGCACGCGCACGCCACGGCCTCGCTGCTCCGCCGCGCCGTCGACGCCGACGGCGAGGTGGCGCCGGGCCAGTTCGCGGCGCCGCTGAACATCCGCGCGCGCGACATCGAGGCGCACGCCGGGCTGGACGAGAACTCGCCCGAGGGCTACCGGGTCCAGAAGCACGTGTACGCGATCAAGGACTTCATCGACGCGGTGCTGAGCGGGAAGCAGGCGACGGCCGGCAACGGCGGCGTGGCGATGAGGAGGAAGAGGGGCGTTGCGGAGGGGGAGCAGCAGAAGCCGGCGAGGTGGATCTATCACTGGTAGAGGATGGTGAGGGACAGGGAAGGACGGGGAGGAAAGGGGGTGATGAATTTTAACGTATGACGAGGACCACGGTTGAGACTTCTGAAGAGTGAACGGTAAGCTCATGAGATTGTCTTCGGGGAGTGCTACCGTTCTTGGTGCTGCTAGTGGTGGCTGCTGGCTGGTACTTGCATTCTGTTCTAATATCACGTATCAATGGACACGCTCCTTCTTTATCCTCACCATTTCTGACGCTTGATTAAAATCACTAGTATGACCTATCTGAATGCAACGAATCTATCCTGTCGCAAGCCTTTGTGGTATAGTCGAGAGTCGGGAAGAAAGGTATGAAGAATCGCCGGTGTCTCTGCCCTTGCTGCGCCGGTCCAAACGCCCGCCAAAGAAAACCACGCCCGCCGTCTCAAGAAACCTTTCGGAAGATTGCAATATAGCGGCAAGTAGTCAAAACGCCTATCCAGGGACCCTATGTTCACTCTTGAAGTGTCCAAACGACGAGGTGCTGGGAATAATGTGCGCGGAAGCCGTCTCCGCCTATACGCCCATGGTGAAGTCGTGCTCGATGCCCGGGGTCACACTGGCCATGAACTTCAAGAACACGACCAGATATTGGTCGACTCGGATGGCCACTTCGTCTTCGGGCGCGGCTGTTTGATCTAGGACTTCCCACTCGTCACCATCGCCCTTCTTATCGTCCTTCTTGTCACCAAGCTGCACGCCTTCCAACTGTTCTGCAAGACCTTCCATGCCCAGCTCTGCGCCGTGGCCCTTGCTGACATCCTGCCCCGCTTTGATCTTGGCGAGACGAAGCTTCAGAGCGGCGTCGGCACGGTCGAGGAGCACCTTCATGACGGACGCATGCTTGCAGGGGTGCACCGAGGCCATCTTGATTCCAGCGTCGAAGAACGGGAAGTCCTCGAGAGTGACGGTCTTGTCCTTGTAGTCGCCAACGATGTCCTCCATCATGAGGTGGGGAGGAAGCGGCTCCGAGGGGGATAGGTATCCTGATAGGTAGAGACGCGGGGTACGGTAGTAGGGCGTGTACGTTATGTAGAGGGTGTAGGTGCGAAGGGGTCTATGAGCAGTGTTAGCTGGCAGGTTGCTCATATGACACAGAGCGGCAGGTACTCACGCAGCGGTTCCAGAGCCGGCCTTGGTATCGCGGATGATAGCCTCCTCGTCATCCTCTTCATCTTCCATGTCCGGGATCTCGTCATCCATCTCGGGTGCCTCACTAACTTCGCCCTTGTCGTCGACTGTCCGCACATCCCTGGCAGCGCGCTCCTGGCTCGCGCCCATGTTGCTACCGCTGCCGCCGGTCCTCAGCCAGCCGTCGTCGCCATCGTCGCCGGCGGCGCCTGCGAAGCCGTCGCCAACAACGGTCCCCTCGTCGCCACCGTCACCGGCGAAGTTGTCGTCCAGACGGCGATGGCACGGGACGCCGCGGGTGACCAGGAACTGCTTGCCCTCGGGGAGGTAGTTGACGCGCTTCGAAGGGTGCGAGGCATCGGCCCACGACCACGAGGGGAACTTGTAGACAAGGAAGTCGCCGGCAGCGACGAACTCCTCCGGGGTTATCTGGCCGGTGGCGCGGAAGGTGGAGGTGTGGGTTATGGGCGCATAGGTATCGCGCAGCGTGTTCAGCGTGCTGCGGATGTAGTTCATGGTGGGCAACGCTGCTGTGGGGCGCGGCGAGTGCGGGGTGGCACGGATGGGGTCTCGAGCTGGGTGCTTTGTCGGGTGGGGGTGGTGGTCGCGCGAAAGCGGGTCGGCTCGGCTGTCGAGGTCGGTGGAGGAGGATCTAGGGTGATGCTTCGCGAGAGGTACGGTGGAGTGGTGGAGGGGAGGAGGGCGGGAGAGGTGGTGGGCGAGCGGCATGCAGCTGCCTTGGGCGGAGCGGGCCACTGATAGGGCGCTTATCGCACGTGACAGGGGCCGGTCTGCGGAGCGACCCTGGCGCTTGGCGCCTGCCGCTGCCGCCTGACGCGCGACCACTGACATCACTGCCCTTTGACCACTGCGATGTCTTGCGACAAGTCACCGGCTCAGACGCCGCAGTCACTGGGACACGGCCGCCGTGGGCCTCCGGGCAGCAATGGGGAATGAGCGCAGGCAGCGTGGCTCCCGCCGCCCGTTGCTGCATGCAGAGCAGGAGCAGCGCTCGTCCAAGCACGCCATCCCGGCATGCTTCTCTCGTTGCCGCTGCTCGCCCCACGCGCCTGGCTCTGCTGCCTCTGCTCTGTGCCAAAGTTTCAACGCGTGCTGCGACCTGACCGAATGCCATGGCGCCCTCGTCACCCCCGAGTCTCCCGATCCTTGACCTCTCTCTTGCCGACGACCCCGCACAGCGCCCCGCCCTCCTCGCCCAGCTGCACGATGCTCTCTTCAACATCGGGTTCCTGTACATCAAGAATCACGGTGTTGACGCCTCGGCCATCGCCGACCTGACCGAAAAACTTCCCGGCCTGTTCGAGCTGCCCACTAACGTCAAAGCTGGCCTCTCCAAGTCCAACTCCCCGCACTTCCTTGGTTACAGCGGCTTCGCTGAAGAGACAACGCTCGGCAAACAGGATCTTCGCGAGCAGTTTGACTTCGCAACCGAGCTGCCCGTCGTGTACCGTGATCCCAAGTCTGAATCTGCTTCCGCCAACCAGCTTAGCGGCAACCGTGACTTCTCCCAGCTCTACTGGCGTCTCCGCGGCCCCAACCAGTGGCCACCAGACGACCTCCTTCCGGGCTTCAGGCATGCCTTCGCCACCTACCATGACGCTATTCAAGAGCTCTCATACCGATTCGTGCACCTAGTGGAAGAGGCCTTCAGCATCCCAACCGGGACTTTCGACCATTTCTTCCAAGCCCCGAGCTCCAGAAATCCGACCGCCGCAGCAGTCGTGCTACAAGCAGCTTCTAATAAAGCTAGCGCTGTTTCCGCAACTACCCGGCCGTCCTATCTTTCCCCGCAGCATCGCATCAAGCTATTGAAATACCCGCCCTCGCCTGCCGATGAAGCTGCAGGCGGCCAGGGCGTCGGAGCACACAAGGACTCCAGTGGTTGGCTAACGTTCTTGTTGCAGGTCGGCAACGAGGCCGGCCTGGAAGTGCTGGCTGCTGATGGCAAGACGTGGATACCGGCTACGCCAGTAGACGGGACGTTCGTCGTCAACTTTGGAAATGCGTTCGAAGCGGCGACGGAGGGCGCTGTACGAGCGACAGTGCACAGGGTGAAGGTGAGGCTCTCTTTGCTTGTCTCAGCTCTCTTTTGTACCATAAAAAGCAAATGTGATGGTCGAGAGCAATTTTGGTCAGCCGAAGGCTACAGCGTTCATCTGTATTCTCCCCTTGCCGCTTTCTTGTCCGCCTTTCATTGCTCGCCTACTCCGCATTCACTCTAATCTTGTCACCCCCTTGATTAAAGTTCAACTTCCTCCTGCTCTGCACCCATCATTCGCTTGCTCTATGTCTGTTATCTATCGTCTCCACCATTACCACCCGTTTGCCCTGCACCCATCAACCACTTACCGCACACCTACCACCACTCTGCTCCACACTTGCCACAATCTTACCACCTACTCACTCCAGCCTTCCGCCACTAACAACCCCACCCAGGCACCCAGTCCCACCTCTCCACCCCGCTACTCCATCCCCTTCTTCCAAGGCCTCCCGCTCGACATGACGGTCTCGCAAATCCGCTCCTACATCCCGGAGCCGGTGCGCCGCCTCCGCCGCGACCACGACGACGCTGCCGGCAACCCCAACGCCGTGTCAACCTTCCTCGACCCGCGGTGGGACGCGCTCGGCGAGTCGCAGCTGAGGAAGTGGATCCGCAGCCACGAGGACGTGGGGAGGAAGTGGTATGGCGACGACGTCGTGAGGTATTATCTGAGCTGAGGCCAGGGGGCGCGCCGGGATGGAGGGTGGCGAGGTCGACGAGGAGGGAAGTGCGGAGCGGGTTGGAAAAGAGGTTTGAGTTCAAGGTAGAGACAGGTAGAGAAACCCATCAGACCTCCTTTCAACTCGATATTTGCGCCGGCACAGCGGGCCGCAAAAAAAAAAAAAAAAGGCAGTACAGGCAGAGATGATCTAGCCGATAGAACGCGTCAACTGTAAAGTAAGCCAGTGACCTGCATGGGTAGCTAAAGCATTCATCAGGATGGTTTCAGTAATTAAATCGAAGCACTTCTATGTCCGGACGAAATGGACCATCTCTTTTGCGACCCGCACCGTGCCGGTGAAACGTCGCGTCTTTGAGGGAAACGCCGTCCCATTAACCAACCTGCGCCGAGTGTCTACGAGCTGATCAACACAGGAAATCCCTTCCACTGACTTCATCGTCTCTACTAACTCGACTACTCTCTTCAACCACCCCCTTGCATCCTCCTGATCCTCTCCTCCGCCGCCCTCGCCCTCCTCTCCCTCTCCAGCCTCATCCGCATCTCCGGCGTCAACCCCCTCGCCTCCTCCTCCCTCCTCTCGCCCGCCGTCTTCTCCGTCAACCCCGCCCCACCCAGCGCCTTCCCCTTGCCGACCTTCCTTTCCCTCCTCTCCGCCTCCCTCTGCTCCTCCTCCCTCCGCAGCCGCTCCGTCTCCGTTTTCCTGCGCTCTGCCTCCTTGGCCGCTTCCTCGGCCTTCTCGGTGCTGTTGAGCTTCTCCACCTCCTGCCGGCTCACACCTGCCGGCACGCGCGCGGCCGCCCAGTCGGCGCCACCGTCGCCGAGCTCGTGGCGTGCGATGCGGAAGGCGTCGCGGGTGGGCCGGTCGCCGGCGAGCTCGAACGGCGTCTTGCCGTCGAGGTTCGTGACGGCCGGATCGGCCTTTGCTTTTGTGAGCAGCGCGAGCACGACGGCGGGTGCGTTCAGGTGGGCGGCGAGGTGCAGGGATGTTGGTGCGTGGTAGTTCTTGTCGGTGTCGAGCGGATGGAACTTGAAGTTGGGGGATAGGCTGTTGGTGTGGATGTAGGAGACCAGAGCGGGGGCTTTGGAGCGGCGGATCAGGGCTTGGAGTTGGGAGGTGTGCAGAGTGGCTTCTTCCTCTTCCGGGGTCGGCTTGGGGGGCTTCGCTGGTTTGGATGGCGTTGAGGTGCGGGGGGTAGGCGTGGGTTGTGCAGCCGCTGCCTCGGCGGCTGCGAGAGCTGCGGCATCGACGCGGCTGACTTTGACGCGGGTAAGTTCGACAAAGGAGCGCATAAGCTCAGCTTGCGTAGCGCGACGAGTACTGAAGGGAAATCCGCGGAGGCGAGGATCATTGTGCCGCAGTACTTGTCCGTCATATGGGCCGTATAGAGTCCGACGGTTGGTGCTGCCTGTGGCGCGGATGAAGAGCAGATCGGATGTACCAATCATGTCCTTCCACTCTGACAGCAGAGCTCGCACCTCCGATGTCAGTGCCGTCTCGTTGTATCTTCTCAGCGAAGAACCAGCTGAGTGAGCAGCACCCTTCGAAGCATCGCTTGCCGATTGTGAACCACCCTGCTTCCGTCTTGTCGTATACCGGTGGAATGTCTTGTGAGCCACGACGGTAGCCTGCCGCTCATCCACGCCTTGTCTCTTCCCAATCTTCGGTGCCAGCGCCACGATCATAGCCGCAAAGTGCCCACCGCCAATCATGCACAGGAAGTAGTGCGGCCCAATCTCTGGCGTTGACGGGAGTTTCACGCCACCCTCATCCTCATCGTCCTCCTTCTTCTTCGCATTATTCGTGACAGGCGATAGCTGCTTCCTCCGAATCGTCTCGACGAGGCTCGCCTCATGCTCCTGCTCGGCCTCCGAAAACACCGCCCTGTACACGCCCAAGCTGATTTCACTCGGCAAGCTCGGGCTCGCAAACCACAGCAGCGGCGGCTTCCCCGCACCAGCCCTCTTCCTCTTCCTCAGCGCCACCTCCTCGCCCGCGCCCGTCGGATCCGCAATCCTAGCCTGCTTCTTCAGCAGCGCGCTCAGCGTCGAGTCGCCCCCCCTCCCCCTCTCCTCCTCGTCCTCGGACGACTCGGACGACTCGGACCCGGAGATGCTCTCGTCCAGCTCGCCCACCAGCTTCTCGAACTCGGCCTCGGACACGGGCGCCGCGCCGCGCATCTTCTGCTTCAGGTTGTAGCCGTGCAGGTCGGACCGCACGTGGCCGCGCTGCTCGGCCAGGCTCGCGAACGTCAGGTTGCAGAGCCCGCACGACGTCGCCGCCGCTCTGTCCTGCTTCTCCTCGCCGTCGTCGTCGTCGGCGGCGCCGGCGGCGGAGGCTTTTGTTGCTTGCCCCGGACGCGGCGATTCGGCTCCATTGTCGTCGGCGGGGGTGGGAGGAAGGCCGGTGCTTTGGTCCTTGAGGGTGAGGGTGTCGAGGATTTCCTTGGGCAGGTCGAACACTGGCGGACGCACATCGTGTCAGCAGGTGGGGGCAATGATGCGGGGAGGTTTGGAGGATAATTGGTACCGTAGAGCGGCTTCTGTAGCAGCGGGTGCTCCTCTCGTTGCGCCATCTTTGGGGAGCTTGTCGAGTTGAGGCAGCACTTCGAGCGCGTGTTGTTTTTGTAGGGGTTTTGGGCGCCGCCAGCGGTGATGAGGCGGCGGAGTGCGGTCCCCTCGTACGTCACCGTGTTTGAGTCATGCAGGCAGATTAGATAAGATTTCAATCGGTGCCTGGAGCTACACGTAGGTACCCCTCCCTCACTCTCTTATGGCGTCCACCGATATAAAACACCGTGAAGTAATTTACCAAACTCGGTCACACTACAGTCATCAAGTTCTTTGACTTGGGCTTCTGCCGTGAATTCTGTGCTCTAGCCCTAACATAGCAGGGGCTTCATTCATCACCAACACCTGAACTTGAAGGACTCTCTATCGAAATGCAACCCGTTCCGGTCAATGCGTCGTTCGAGGACTCAAACGGTAACAACAAGGAGTTTGCTTTTCCAACAGCAGTTCTATACTACAACCCAGCCCCCGATGCATCGTCGAGTCGTCTGGAATGCAACCAAGCTGATATCTTACAACTCAATATTGCTCAAACCCTGAAGGAAAAATAGCAAAAAGCCGTTCGACGTCCCCCAAAAAGCTTCCACGCTCATATTGCTCATCTCCTCCACCGACCATCACCCGGCGGCCCGCCTAGTCCGTGCTGAACGCCCCATCCTCTATCGCGGAACCTTCCTCCAGGGCCACCTCCTCCTCCACCAGGGCCGTATGCACCTCTGTATTGCACACGGCCCCGACCCCTCACTCCGTCGTAAGACTCCGCGTCCGGACCGGCGTCCACCAGCACGTCACCGTCCTCGAACGTGTACCTCCGCTCCGTCCCGCCGGCGGCGTCGCTTGGCTTCCAGTCTCTGCTGGTGCAGCGATCTAATTCGTCCAAACGCTTGTCAGCAAGAGTCTTCTCGATCGGCTGGAAGTACAGCTTCGGCTTCGCGGTCGTAGAGCGGAATAGCTTGTCCAAGGCCAGGAAGGATTTCTCCGCAGCCGGACCGGTGGGCGGCTTTCTCGCAGGAGCGGTCGATGTGGTTGGCGAGCTTGCGGCTGCGGGGGCTCGGGCTGGCGGCCGTGACCCAGGCGCGCCTACTTCCCTCAGCTCGGCCTGGACACCTGCGTCTCCCTCATCTGGTTCATATACGACTTCCCATCGCTTTCCCATGCGGCCGCCGCCCTCCTTTTCTTCGCGCTCGATCCACTCGCTAACCTTCTCCTCGGGTATGAAGTCCGCCCAGAGAGCCTTTCTGGTTCGCTCCACTGGCCAGGCCGCTCCGTGAAGTGCGCTTCTTACGCGAGCTGCGGCTGAGACCGAGTTGAACAAAGCAAGCACGTGTGTGCGAATAGGATCCAGATGAAAAAGTTCTAAAACATCGGGATCCGGGGCGGAGGTAGAAGGAGGGGAGGCCACAGCAATAAGATGGTTCTTAAGGGCAGGCGCTTGAAGTGGCCTCATGAAGTCGCGGATGTAAAGGCCGCGGGTCGCTGGATGTAGCGCCGGAGAAATTGGGCGGTCGTCCTCGGCTTGGTTAACAGGCTCTGATGGAGCGGTGCCAGCGGGAGGAGCACCAGCGTCTCCTAATAAAGACTTGTAACGTCCTTCTTTTTGGGCTTTCTGTGAAGTCGAAGGCCTGCGCGCACGATCTGTGCCCTTTTCGTCCTCCGGTGACTTGCTTCTTATCCTCTTTTCTTCTCTCTCCTCGTGCACCTGTTGCCCACGTTCTCCTACGCCCGGATCCTCTCCATGTATTCCCTCTGAATCTTTAAGCTCCTCCGCCACTTTCGACCCAGTAACGTCTACCACATCATCACTCGTCTTCGCCGGCAGAACCGTCTCTGCAGGCTCTCCATCCACGGGCGCATCGGCCTCCTCCATGACAACATCCCGCGTCTTCTGTACCTCCACATCGGCATCTTCCTGGAGATGCACGATAGGGGCATTGTCCTCATCCTGTTTCAACCTCTTCTTTGCCGCGTCCTCGGTATTCACTGGTGGTGTGACGCTGCGTCGTTTCCTCTTCCTGCTGTCTTCTTTCAGCTCCGGAGAGCCAAGACGCGACGATTCCGCCGTCGCGACAGGCGGTTCCGCCGCCGGGGTAGGCGAGGGTTGTTCGTGGGATGGGATCGGCGTCTGCGACACGGAGGTATTCGCCGTCGTAGGGCGTTGGGTCGCGTCATCGTCCGGCACTTCTGGCGCCCTATCCACCTCCGGTGGCGCCAGCGCATCGTCCTGGAAGTCGCGATCCGCAATCGCGTCGCCGAGCGGCGTGTCCTCAACGGGCTGGATGGGTTCGTGGTGGGCAGGCGCGGTGTCCGGCGCGCTCTCGGGCGCAGCCTCTCCTGACACCTTCTCTACCGTCGCGTCATCCTGCTGCTGCCGCTCCTCCTCCGATGTAGCTTCAGCATTGGCATTGTCGGCGGTAGGCGTCGCGTCCTGGGCGTCCGGCGCAGCGGCTGCGGCTGCGGGCTCGGCGACGGGCGTGGTTTCTTCGGCGGACGCGTCGTCCTCAGCAGGCGACGGCTCGGCGTTGGCGGCGTCGTGCTCCTGGAGTTTTTCGATGATCTGCTGCTTGCGCGTGAGGCCGGTGGACGGGATGCCGCGCTCCTTCAGCACCGCACGCAGCTGCGCGACGGTCTGCTTGCTGTAGTCGGCCATCGAGAATTGAGAAGCTACCCGCAACGGCGAGCCGCGGGTTAGGCGAGCGAATAGCTGGCGACGAAAGAGAGCTCAGCGCGTTTCTTTGGGCATGCGATGGATGCGACGACTGGTTGGAGGTGGAGGTGCGCGTTGTTCGGAAAGCTGGAGCGAGGATTCAGTTTCGGCGGGCTTGTTTTAGTTCCGCATGCAGCGCCAGTGAATTCTGGGGTAGAAGGGGAGCCGCAGCGGGGCTGGCGCCTTCCGTCCGCCGTAGCGCATCCACTATGCTACCCAAAACGGAAGTCAATGAGCTTCATCTTCGAACGTCTGGGCTTACAGGTACTTTTGTTGGGGACTCTCTGTATTACCACCGCTGACATCACGGAAACCAGCCTATATGCTTTGAGCGATGTCACAGGTTCCATTCTCACCACTGATGGGATGAATGATGCTTGAATTAAAGATGACGTTCGGAAAGTAGACTACGTCTAGTCTATTTCCTCTTCATAGCACCAAGTGTGCAAAAAGAAAATTCCAAGAATTCACTGGATTATGCAGAAGTACCAGGCGTTCTCCGTATCGCGTTGAGTGTTGACTATGCTGCTCAAATGAATGTGGTCGTTGGAAAAGGGCGTGGTGGATAGCAGTGAATGAGGGGGGTTTTTGATGGCGAGAAAAGGCAATGATACTTGGAGAGTGGCGGTTTCTGTCCGAACTATGTGTTGTGGTCCTGTTTTAGACGAAAATTGTATGCCTAGGCCTTGTTAGTCCTGTTGCAATAAAGTGTCCAAAGAAAACGACTCGGATTACTATGATACTCTGCAGCGACATAGCTAGAAACGGCCCTAGCTGGTGTCACAGGAAAATATCAACAAAGACGGCATCAACTAGACAAAGTCTGGTCGTTCGAGATCTGCGGCTAGAAGAACTCGAGTTGTACCCACCTGTTGGGGCCGAATTTCCGCGGAAATAATGTAGCGCCTGGGGCATCAGCGTGGATCTGGGATGGATCAGGTTGACGATGCTGCGCCGCAAGCGCACAGACATAATAATGATGATCCAGAGGATGCTATTTTACGCGTATTCGCGTTCTTTTTGATACGCTCAGATCAGCTCGCTAAAAATACAAAGCGCTCCTACGGGAGTCCCTTAATCTTGACGCACGGGTTTCGAGTACGCAATGCCAACATTTTCCCAAGGCGCGCTAAGTAAAAGAATCGACAGTTTTTGAAGAGGTATCTCGGGTGATGGAAATGACGCGCCTGACCGCACAATGGCTCCACTCGTTTCATGTATGCCTCCCAACTGCCACTAACAACATCGGAACCTCTGGTGTAGGCTGGTATCTTGGAATAAGGCCGAGGATGAACATCTTCATCCTAGGATGCGAATGGTACCAAATGCTGTCGTAACTGTGCATGTCAAAAAAGGAAAGTCGCCGTGTGCCGCCGACGAACGGAAACGGATAAAGCAGGATGTCCCCTGGTTACAAGGGGATCTGACAACGCCGGAACTCCTGAACAACAGTCTGAAAACACAGTTTCTCAGACAAACCGCGCCGGGCGTGCTTGCTGATTCGACAGCAAATGCGCATCGTCGGCCGGCTCGTCAACCGGCTTGATGTACCCCGCCTCTGTTGGACTTCTTGTCCTCCCAATCCTTGCTGCCTCCCGTTCACGAGCGTATGCTGTATCGCTATCCGCCCTGTCCCTCGCAGCCATGTAACCCTCTTGTACCCTTCCTCTTCTCTCATCCGGGTGCTCGAACGGGCTCTCTTGGTCTGAGTTTAGGTCTAAGCTGGACCTGCGATCGAATTCGTCATCCATACCGTCGAATCTGCTGTTCGCACGAGCACGTCCGTATGCTGTGTTTTGAGTGGCCATCTCTACGGAGGCAGGGCTACCAGCGCCATCCACCCGTGTTTGGTACGATGCGTCGTTGTGTCGGGTACGCACGCCCACAAAAAGCCAGCGCATGCCACGTGCAAACGCCTTCATGATATCCCAAGGGTTGAAGGCCTCCGCGAGTGCCAGAATACCCATGAACCCACCCTTGTACCTTTTGGGTTTTTTGCCCATATCGGCGTCGATCGGATCGGCAAAGGGATCGCCCTTCTTAACAACATACGGTTTCCAGGAGAAGGCGAAGACATGCATAGCCGCAAAGAAAGCCATCTCAAAGCAAATGAGAAGGTTCGGCAGGCCCACTTTAATGTCGGCGTACGCTAGCCAGTCCGACTCCGAAAGCCATCCTTCGCTTGTGGCAAAGCTGATTGCCGTGCTCTGCCAAAAGCAGAAGAAAATGACCAGTTTGATGCAGAGGACCTTGAGGAAAGGCGAATGGGGTGACAGGTCTTGCTTCAACTGAATGTAGAATTGAATCAAGCAGTACATGGCGATCGTGACTGCCACCGATTCGATGAACATAACCCAGAAATGGGCGTATTTGGGCGAGAGTGAGTCCTCACACAAGACATTGTACTTCTCAGAGAGGACGGAGACGATGGTAAGGAAAACGCGGATGAAGCAGTACTGGAAAACGGAAACCCAGACGATCTGTGCAGCTGTCAGACAAAGGTCGGCTAGTGTGCGTTCTGACACGCGCAATGCTTGATAACCATAAACGCATGAGTTTCAACCTACATTGAACCAGGTCAAACCGCTCCGAGGCTTGCGCAGCCACCCTTGGTTTTCTCCTCCGGTGCATTTTTGGCACCAGGTAACCGGCCAGACCCAGTTCTTGGTTTCAATGTGGCGGAAGTACTCCTTCTGTTCATGCAACGAAGGCGCAATGTAGTGGCACATCAGAGTGAAGAAGCTGGAAATGGCAAAGGCCTCGTAGCAGTCGCGGAGAACCTCGAAGTATGTGTGGTGGTGGTAGTAGTGGATCGAGAGCATGGAAACGGCGGCGTAAATGGGTATCATAAGAAGAATGCGAATGATTCTGCGGCGCTCAAGTTAGCCTGGGGCTTCGAAGAGGGAGCTGCATGGGCAGCGCAGGGCGCAAAGCATGCACGGGGCCCGAATCGGCGCTGACATGGCAGCGGATGCCCGCGCGGCAGCCAGCCACGCCAGTTCACAGGCGAATATGGGTCCCCAGAGCAGCCTGGTGTGGCGACAGGGTATCCGGCAGCCTTGAGAACAAGCCTGCCAATCTGGACTTGGCAACGGTCTTGTCTTACGCGGCGTGGGCGCGGCAGGAGGGCGAGGGACGTACTGCTTCTGCTCGTAGGGGCGCGAGTAGTGGGTGGCATGCTGGAAAATAAGCGTGAGGCTGATGACGATCGCGATAGCGCTGAAGACGAAGGCAATGATTCTGCGGAGCGGTAGTTGTGAGCGACGAGGCCTTGCGGGAGTGTTCTTGGCGCGGCGGGAGCTTACTGGGCGATGGTGTGGAAAGTGACGCCGAAGTCCAGCTCGTCGATCCGCCAGATATCCTCCTCCTTGATATCTTCGACGTCGCGCGCTGTGCACTGGGCCATCGTGGGGGGGTAAGGAGTGAACGTCGGTCGGAGGTGGTGTGGCAGCAGACGCGGCAGCTATGAGAGGAAGGCGGAGCGGGCTGGCTTTGTCCAGAGTAAATTACCACCGAAACAACCGCGCGGGCGGAGACGGCGACGCGCAAGGCTGTGAGCCCTGCGTGCTTGGCGCTTAGATGTGGCTCAAAATAGGGGTTTCATGGGACGTCATCGCCGTATCGATACGCTTTGCTGAGAAAGGAATGTCGCGTGCCCATGCGCTGCCACACCTCGAGCCCTCGAGCTGACGGCTGCACCGCTGCCCGTCCGCGGCATTGCTTCGCAGCGACACCATCTGGGGGCACTACTGTGGGAGGGCGAGACTGCTCATTGGACTACATTCTGCTTCGCCTCGTTTTGGATCCCAAGCGCCGGCCCAACTCCCTCGCAAATTCCTGGCCAACCAGCCACAGTTCGAGCATCCCCGTCGTTAGACCCATCTAAATTCCGAGAACCACCCGTCTGCGTCCGTTCGCACCGTAATATTCATACCTCGTAACCCATCCCGACGGATGCTGCAACTCTCTACGTAAGAGTGTGATGGGCAGGCTGATACGGCCTGAGTTGGTGTAACTGTCAATCGACTGCACTCGTACCAGTTCAGTCGCTCAATGGGCACTGCTGCATCGTGCAAGGGCGTGCAGCGTGTGGATCACGCCTTGCTCTCTAGGCCTCCGTCCTGTCGGCTTCTGCATCGCCAACATTCCGCGCCTCCCCAACCGCGCCCGTCTCCGCACTGGTGCTACCTGCTCCGCCATTTCCTGTGGCACCTCGTTCTCTGCGGCCCCGTGCACCAGCCTTCAAGACTTCCCATTTCTCTCTGTACCGCCCCAGAACGCTCAGCAGCTTCTCATTCTCCCTGGCCACCTTCTCGTTCTCGCGCTCAAGCAGCTCCTTCTCGCGTGCCAAGCTTTCGACGAGAATTTCCAGTTCTCGTAAGCGTTGTTCCACGTTGGACTGATCTGCAGCGTGACCGGGTGTTTGTGGATTGCTACTCGGGCCCGACCCGACCGGAGGTCTGTGAGCGCGGAAACTCTGCGCTAGGGCAAGCGACTGCGATTGCGATGACGCTTCCCACATGTGCAGGCGTTTGCTGAGCTTATCAAGGAGCTGTCGCATCATGCCATTCTCCAATTCAAGCTCTTCCATAGTTTTTCTTCCTCCTGTTCCAGCGGAGCCACCCTTGCCATACTCTGCTGCCGCTGCAAGACTACCTGCCGAGCCAGGACGCGCACGGCGCCCCGAGCGTGTAGTTGTGGGTGATGGCGGGGCAGGCTCTTCGTTGGCGTCGACGAATTCTTCCCCATCAAAGGAACGTTCTGCTTCTTCGATGATGGGAGATGGTATTCCGCCATGCGTCTGATTCCCGGTATGGTTCAAAATGCCAGCATAAGAGACCGTGCCGCCTGTGGTGGGTACGACAATGAAGCTTTCTGCTGCGCCGGGTGTGGTATCCAAGGCTCTCAGCGTGGCTTTCGAGAACAGGGTGGATGGATCTGGGACTGTGTCTGCCTTCGCGCTCGTGCCAGTGCTCGCGCTCTGTACGGGGGCCTTACCCGTGGCCTTGGGAGCAGGCTTTTCAGTAACATTTTGCTCAGGATCTTCAGTCATCAGAGGGAGACCAGCAAAGGCCAGCGGGGCCGATAGAGCGGAATAGAAGGTCTCAAACGTAGAAAAGAAACGCTTGAAGCCTTCATCCGTTGGGTTCGACTTGGCAGTGTTTTCTGCAAGCTCTTTCTCATCGCTGCCTTCAGGCGACCCAACCTCAGCCGCCGCCCTCATCTGCTGTGGTCCATCCTTCCTGAAATCCTGTGGGGTTGCTCTCTCCGCGCGGTTGAGGATCCTGCCGTCGACATGCTGTGCTGATATGGCCGGTGCTGCGGGGCGGCGCTGTGACCCTGGAATGCCACGTGCGGAAGCTAGGTTGCTGGCGATGGAGGACGACAGGTCTCGCGGGGGTTTGCGGCGCGGAGTGGCCCTTGGGGGTGACTGCGGTGCGCGTCGCGGGGACGAGGGGCGCGCGGAAGAGGCAGAGGGCGGGTGGGAGTCGCTCGGCTGGGCGGGGTGGGCAGGCTCAGGCTGCGCCTTCGCGGACGGGCTTGCGTGGTTGCATTTGATGATGCTGGCCAGGCGCTCGTGGTGGCTCTCGAGCAGCTTCAGGACGCGGAAAGCCTCAAGGTCGCTGGTGCCCTTCGCGGCTCTGGCGAACTCGCCGGCAGCGAGCTGGTGCTCGTCGCTGGCCTGCGACGAGTTGGCCTTCCAGGTTTCTGCGGAAGCGTTGCGCGCATGGGCGTGCGCCTAGCGGCGGCGTCAGCAAGCCGGCGCCGATCACACAAAGATAGCGACTTACGAGGGTCAAGGGCGCCGTCTCCATCTCGGTTGGAGGTGGGCGCGCGGAGGATGTGGGAGGGGGCAGGGGCGTGTGCTTTGTGCGCGGAGGACTGGCGTGGTCCTCGTACCAAGACGCGAGCTGCGGGAGTCGAGGGCGGTCGCGTTGTGATCTGCTCACCGGCCGTGTGATCGCGGCCACTCAGGTCGGCTTCCACTTTGCCGTTCTCGGCATGACGTTGGCCGTGTGGGCAACTGCTCGATCCAGCAGGTACACGGCAGAGTCGCACGCGATGGAGGGCAGCGCATCCTTTGATCCTGCTGCTGGAGCGCGCGAGGGCGAAACACTCTGCCCGCCCTCGCCTGCCTGCGATGCGGCATTGAGTTTCACCAGACACCCCAGGCCGTCGACCCCAGCGCCGAGCATACCGTCCAGCCGTCAGTGGCGCTGCGCGACGGCATTCAGCCGCAACCCCAGCCTGGCCCGGCGCGAGCGCGCGAGAGGAGCCAAAGGAGCGGCCGCGGCCCAGCTCACGGGTGCGCGGCAGTAGCAGCCGCGCGGAGTGACGGCATCAAAGCAGGTATCCAGAGCGCAAAGCCAGGCTTAAAGTGACAACACGGCCCTTTGCAGAGACTGCAGCAGCCACGGCCGCCATGGACATCGCCTCAGACACCGCGCTCAGCCGCTCGAGCAGCCGCTCAGTCCGCTCCAAGGTGTTTCCCGGGCGTCGTCATCGCAAGGGCGACTCGACGCCAAATTTGGCCCCCGACGACGACCAAGGCGGCCTGCGCTCCTCCCTCGACGAGGCGCTGGGCAAGCTGCGGGACAGAGCCGCGTCGCGGGCGTCGGCCGACAGTGCGCGCGGCAGCGTTGACTCGCCGAAAGGCCTCTCAGGGCTGTTCAAGAGACGGGCCAGACGGGCTGAGGCAGCAGGCTCGGACGGCGGCAGCGCTGATGGAGACGGGCTTGGCGACGGCGCGACCAGCTACGACGCCCTCAGCCCCAGCGACGAGTCTCTGCAGCTCCACAAGAGCGTCGCGTCCAGCCTCCTGACCGAGGACAGCGACTCAGAAGCGTAAGTGGTTTCTCCTCTGTGCCCCGTTCTGCATATCACGGCCAGTCGAAACGCTCGTGCGCACCCCTCCCGGCGGGCCCTGTCGGGGATCGTCCTTACACACGCACCCTTACCCACGGCCTGGGCGCCTCTCCTGCTCAACCCTAGACTCGTCCAACGCCGCCCGCTGTCTCTGCTCCACATCTCGCCTTCTACCGCTGGCGGTACATCGTCGTATTCGTGTCTGCCACCGCTATTGATAGCAGCGCCATTGCCCATTGCCGACTTATTGCAGCATTGCGCTCCCACCGTTCCCGCCGCTAATCACCCGTCTCCCAGACCTCCCGCCAGGCCCTCTCTTTCCCCACACCAATCCCACGCTGGCTACTTAACGCTCTCCTCGCCCTTGATTGCCTCGCTGGCAGTCAAACCACCCGCCGAGTCCGCATTGCCACCGACTGAGACCAGTCCCCCGCACGACGACACCCTGGCTCCCAAGCACGCGAACACTCTTCAGCCGGAAACGAAGGAGCGGCGTGGCTCGTCGCCTGGGAGGAAATTCAAAGGCGCCTTTGGCCCGAAGAAGTCGCCGTCTCCGAAGGGAACAACAGAGTCGCTCAAGTCCACTGAGCGTGGTGGAGGCGGAGGCCTGGGGTCCCTGTTTGCGGGGGGAAAGAAGTCGCGGAGCAGCTCCAAGGTCAGCCTCGTTGAGGAAGCATTGCAGGAGTCGGTCCAGTCGCAACAACAAGAGGGACAGCAAGCACCGCCTGCGTTGAAGCGCATTGAGACGCCTCCGATTAATACCTCTAGCACGCTTCCGGAGACCCCGCCCACCCAGCTCATTCATGCCCCTACCACCGTCCTAACCCCACCTACCCCTACCGACCCCGACCTCCCGGTGCCGCCGAACGTTTTCGAGAAAAGGCCGTCATCTTCCTCCAAGGCCGAGCACAACTCGACAAACTCGGGTCCAAACGTTGTCGTTACGCCATCTGGCAGCCTTATCCACCGCCGCGCACGTTCGGCCACCACCAGCTCCAATCCTCCCAGCAAACTCTCGCACGTCGCAAACGCTCCCCTTACCCCGACGCTCGAGGAGACCAAGACGCCAGGAGGTACCCTTACGCAGCCCCCAAGCAACTTCTTCTCCTCGGTCTTCTCCGCCGCGCAGAACGCCGCCAGCTCGCTGAGCAACATCACATCGATAAACCAGGGCCAGAAGACCAAGGTTCCGGCTGCGGAAACTGAAAAGAGCGGTCCCGCTGGTGGCGAGGAAGTTGTTGGCGGTGGTTCTGACCAGGACGTTGCGGAGAACGCAGGCGCGGAGAAGAAGCAGCTTGCTGTCGAGACTCTCGGCTCGGGCGATTTGAGTCTCAGTCACCTGGGCATCTCAGATAACGATTCTGACTCCAATCCCATGGCTTCTACCACAGAACTGGCCGAAGCCCGGCCCATCACCCCAACGGTTACGCATGCCGACGAGGCGTCTGCAAGAGCTGAGGACAGCGCTGCCGCCAAGGCAGTATCCGAAGCTTATTTGCAGGGTCCACCGGACTCGGCCGTGCTTAATGGCGACCGACCACGCTCACTTTCCGGCCTGTCAGAAACGCAAACACCATCAAGACAACTCGGTGAAGAGGGGGAAACGCGCCTTGGCCGCTCCGGCAGTGTCCGCAGCCGCATTAGCGATCGCAATAATAAAAAGGGGAAGCGGCGACACCGCGGAAGCTCCGCAACCACGGGCACCGCGCTTGGACCCGCACAAACCAACAGCACCACCACTTTGCCAAGCACTGCTGCTGGTGTTGGTAGCGGCTCGCGGTTAACGGGCTTTGCCGTAGCAAGCCGGAAGCGGAACCGGGACTTTCACAACCAATTTAGGAGTGTGCCGGAAGACGATTACCTGATTGACGACTACAGCGCCGCATTGCAGCGAGACATTCTCTTGCATGGCAGGCTCTATGTCTCCGAAGGCCACATCTGCTTCTCGAGTAACATTCTGGGCTGGGTGACTAATCTGGTCATTAGCTTTGACGAAGTTGTGTCCGTTGAGAAGAAGAGCACTGCCGTCATCTTTCCCAATGCTATCGTGATCACGACATTACACGCCCGCAACGTCTTTGCAAGTCTGGTCAGCAGAGATTCCACCTATGATCTACTGGTCGGTATTTGGAAGATCAGCCATCCAAACCTCAAGAGCTCCCTCAACGGCGTCACGCTGGACGCGGGAACTGGAGACAAGACTGAAAAGGCCGACAGCCCGGATGCGATTGATGACTCAGAAGAAGGCTCAGAGGAGGAGGTTTACGACGAAGACGACGACGATGACGACGGTGCTGCAAGCTTCACCGGACCCAGTGAAGGCAGCCTTATTGGCAGCGATGCCGAGCCCATCAAGTCAGTCAGCCGGAAACCTTCTGCCAACCCAATAGGCGGCGCTGCGAATGGTGGTGCCGTCAAGGACGTGAGCAACGGTGAAGCTGTTGCGGCTGGCGCTGCTGCAGGAGGCCAGGACTTCCCTGGGCCCGCAAGTCACGGACCAACGGAATGTGGAGATGAGGGTGATCACTTCAGTAACCTTCTCATCGACACCACCATCCCAGCTCCGCTCGGAAAGGTGTACTCGTTGATGTTCGGACCAGCCTCGGGTACCTACATGCGAAAATGGTTAGTTGAGGACCAAAAGTCGATGGATCTTCAGATGGAGGACGACAAGAAGGGCTTGGGTGAAGACAAGAAGACATTCTCCTTCTCCTATATCAAGCCATTGAACGCGTCTATCGGACCCAAGCAGACGAAGTGTATCATCAACTCGACACTAGACCAATTCGACCTGGATAAGGCGGTTACGGTCACCTGCAATACTCAGAACCCCGACGTCCCTAACGGTAATATTTTCGTGGTCAAGACGAAATACTGCCTTATGTGGGCCCCCGGCAACTCCACCCGCCTCATCATGAATTTCGTGATAGAGTGGTCGGGCAAGAGTTGGCTGAAAGGTAAAATGATTCAACCACTTCTTGTCTACTCATGATTGACTAATCCGCTATCAGGTCCCATTGAGAAGGGTACGAACGACGGACAGACGCAATACGCAAAGGACCTGGTCGCTGGTCTCAAGGCGGCTGTCGCCTCCAAGGGACCGTCCAAAGGCGGTGCTAAAGGCGGTAAGAAGGGTGGCAAGCGAAGGAAGGAAGCCTCTTCATCGCCCACCCGCGCCGAAAGTGCCGCCGCATCACCTGCGGCTGCGGCCAAGGGCTCCGACTGGGGACTTCTGGAACCGCTGCACGGCCTGCTTAGCCCGGTCACGGACATGCTTCCCGATTTCGTCTCCGCTCAGTTTGTCATTGCCGTGCTACTGTTCTTCATGTTCATCTCGTGGCTCCGCTCACCATCACCAGCCGCACGCAGCTACGCCACAGCCGGCAGCCTGGGCGTACCTGGTCTGGCAACGCCGGCACGCATCGTCGCATACGAGGAGATGTGGCGGCGCGAGGAAAGCGAGTTGTGGGACTGGCTTGAGGAACGCGTACGCATGGACCGCGCGGCCGCTGGCGTGCCCCTGCAAAGCCAAGGCAGCACCTCGACGCGCAAGCAGCAGGTCAAACAGATGGGCGAGCGCCTCGACAGCGACGTCCGCATGAGCCAACGCCAGATCGAGGAGGCCATCCGCGTCACACAGGAGCGCCTCGAGGTCTTGAGGGATGCGGTTGAGAAGAAGAGGCCGGCCGCGGCGGCAGGCGCATCTGAGGCGGCGGCAGCGGCGGCGGAGGAACAGACTTCGTCTTCTTCTCCTTCGGCTGCATGAGCAACCCGTAAAAGGGCTCACATACTCTAGAGCATATTCTTAGTGTTTTATTTCTTCCTTTTTCGGTATCTGGCGGATTTTCGTTGTCATTGCTGCATGCCAAGATCTTGCAGGTGCGCCTCTCGGAGTTTTCGTTTCGTTTGTTTCCGTCGCGGGTTTCTTGGGATACGTTTTCCCTCTACTTTGTATATCTTTTGACTGTATTGTCTTTGCTAACCTTTTTTCTTGCGTCGGTTTGTTCTCATCTTGAAAAGTCCTTTCTTCCTTGAAGGTGTTTTTGAAGAAAAGAAGGGGGTAGGCATACATCAGCTTTTCTGTTTTCGCTTTGTGCTCTTTTCTTCGATGTCGGTTGGGTTTGGCTTTTTCATGGGATCGGAGAAGGAGAAGGGGGGTCTCTTACAGACGAGTCTACAAGCTCAGGCTGACCACACACTCACACTCATACTCTTTTACACTCGGAATTGATACCACTATTTTGCTTTGCTTTAGGTTGAATAAGTGGGATGGAATTATTTGTGCTGTCGTGACTGCTCCAGGTACCATCTGCATCTCGGGGTCGATTGGTGTGCCGCATAAGACAAAAAGAGGAGGGTAGATAGGATATTTACGAAAAATACCTTCATGATCGTGGAAGGCGAGAAAGGGATAGATGTCCTCCGCGAAGGATAGGCAGCGAAGTACAAATATTGATATGTCGCTCACCTCCTATTGGCATCAGGGGACCGACCATGTATAACACGGCGAGAAAAGTCCGGTCGGACTTCCCGAATGGGTAATCAATGATATTTAGTTCCACGTGGGGTGATGGGAAGGCCATGCCAATGATGATCGTTCGCTCGCTCCCCAAAGCAGACACAGCAGCAGTGATTTTCCCTCATCCCATCACCCGACGATCCAGGTTCGGGCTGCAGGACAAACCACCGTAAGCTGCTTTCACTGCTCATCCATCCCCCTTCCCCCCTTTCTACCTTTTCTCCTCCAGAAAGGAAGCGGGTATGCACGCGAGCTCAGATCTGGTCACGGCTGTCGACAGCTGGCAACATCTTCGCCCCTTCCGAACGGCGTCTCGCGATGTAGTCGAAGTTCACCTGAGCGCTCACGGATGGGCAGTCGGAGCACTCAAATTTGCAGAGAAAGAAACGCGAAACCCATCCGGATGAATGCTCCAGCTGCCCGTGAAGGTATGCGCGTATTGCAATGCTGTTCGTACAGTACACTCACATGCCATAAAAAGAAAACAACAAGACGAACCAACCAGCAGCGACGCGGATGATTCCCTGCCCCGGCGAAGCGAGCCCATTCGTTCGCGCACCGAAGGAGATAACTCCACAACACATGCGCGAATTGAGTTGCAAAAGAAAAGTCATGGCCGCATCACAACCCCGCGTTGACGTTAATGCATTTGCGAGTCTTTCCCATGGCCCCCTTGCATCGTTGCAAATATGCATATGTAAACATGCAGTGTCCGTCCCCACTGTGGCACAGAGCCCGAAGTCGGAGGACGAGTGTGTTCAAGGGAGGTACGTACTACGTAGTAAGTGCGGGGACGGTCACAAGCTTCCGCAGAAAAGATGCAAAGAATTGTGGGCTTAAATTGAGTTTTTCATGCATCCAATTGAATGTCAATTCAGCCAAAGTAAGCCACATACTCGGTAAATCATGCAAGATATACAGACGTGAGACTAGATACTATTCGACGAAGGATTTTTTTGTCGGATGAGGATAAGGAAGCTCAAAGGCTTTTTTTCTTTCTTAGTGAGGAGAATCAGCGTTTCCTCCAATTGCAAAACTCCAACCCCGCTTTCCCAGACAAGAAGACCCGCAAATTTCCCATAAGAATTCCACCATGTTGCGTCGACTTCTCCACCTTAAGCAGCAGCGGCCTGCAGGGGAGCGGGCTGCTGCGCCGCAACCTCACCAACATGCTCACTCCACTCCGGAAGGCCCGGGTGGACGCCAACGCGCTCCTTGGGGAGCAGGTCGACGAGCAGCGGGTTGGGCTTGTTGTTCTTGCCAGCCGAGAAGACGGCCTGAGAGTCCTTGTAGGCCTTGACGCAGTCGACGTACTTGTCAAACAGATAGGCAGAGTCGAGCGGGCCGCCCTTAGCCTCCGGGTGGAACTGAGCGCTGAAAATAGGACGAGACTTGTGGATCATGCCCTCGTTGGAGCTGTCGTTAAGGTTGACGAAGTACTCCTTCCACTCGCTGCTCATGGAGGCGGTGTCCACAGCGTAACCGTGGTTCTGGGAAGTGATGTGGCACTTGCCGGTGGTAAGGTCAAGGGCCGGGATGTTGTGGGCACGGTTGCCGTACTTCATCTTGATGGTACGGGCACCAGCGGCGAGAGCGAGAAGCTGATGTCCCATGCAAATACCCATAATAGGCACCTGGCTGGTCTCAATGAGCTTGCGGAGGTGGTAGACCGTGTCCTGGCAATGAGTTGGGTCGCCGGGGCCGTTGGAGATGAAGACACCATCGAAGTGGTGGGCAATCTTATGGATGGGGTAGTTGTAGGGGAAGCAAGTAACACTGGCACCACGGCTCACGAGGCTGCGGAGGATGTTCTCCTTGACACCACAGTCGATCAGGGCAACGTGCATGTCGCCGAGGTGCGAGCTGACGTGGAAAGGCTGCTTGGTGCTCACACGACGGACGAGGTTAATGCCCTCAGGGTCAATGTAGGCCTCATCCTCGTCGGCATCGTACTCCTCGCCAATGGTGATCCTGGCAAGAGAGGAACCCTGCTCACGGAGGTAGGTGACGATAGCACGGGTGTCGACACCAGAGATGGCGGGAACGCCCTCTCTCTGGCACCACTCGGCCAGGCTCTCGACGGCAGTCCAGTGGCTGTGCTGCTCGGCGACGTCGGCAACGACAATGCCGGCAGCCTGGATGTTGGGCGACTCGAAGTACCTCAGCAGGCCGAATTCGTCCCGAACAGAGGAGGGAACGCCATAGTTGCCGATCAGGGGCTGGGTGAAGACGAGGATCTGGCCACGGTAGGAGGGATCGGTCATAGACTCGGGGTAGCCGACGAGCGAGGTGGTGAAGACAGCCTCGCCGGAGATGTTCTTCTTAGCACCGAATGATTTTCCGGAGTGGATGGGGCCGTTCTGTGCGCAGGCGGTGAGCTTTGACTCATCGATCTGTGGACCTCTTTCCCGGGACCACGTACCTTGATCGTGAAAGTGGCACGGTCCCTGGTGATGCCGGCCTTGCGGGCGACATTGGGCGCGGCGGTGTTGTGCACAGTGGCCATGAAGCGGGCGTTGGAGCCAGCCTTGGAGAGCTGGCCAAAGGCGCCAGCGGGCCTCAGCATCGAGGGCTTGACGAATTTGGAGAACATGATGCGTGCTGTGGTTTGTGGTTCGGGCAGGCGGCGGGTTGGGTGAGGCGTCGGGCTCTTTAGTTAATAGAGGCCTTCCACAGGTGGTCTACATGGTTGGCGGTGGTCAGTGGAGGTTGCGGCAGCGAGCGGCAGCGGAGGGATCGCACCAGAGATGTAGTCCTGCAGCAGAGAAGACGTTAGCGACAGCTTTCGAGAGGATGCAATGGCATTGGGATCGGTTTGGGGCGGGCAGCCGGGGCGGTCTGCATTTTCGCGCGGCTCGTAGGGCGTGGGCAGGGTGCAGATAAGGACTCGGGCAAATATGAGCGCTACTGGCGGGCGGCAACGTACCTGCGAGGTGAAGAGAGTCACAGCAGCACGCATTCGCGGAGATGTGTGTCGTGTCAGCGGGAGGAGGAGGGGCGCAACGCTGGTGGCTGCGTTCAATGGAGGCGGGTGGTGGGCGATGGTGGTGGTTGCTGGTTGGGATGACTGGGGGCGCGAGGAAAGAAGGTTTCTGGGTGGGGCGCCAGGTCTGACGTTTTTTCGCGGGCCTGCCCTGCGCCCTGGCCGCGTCTGTGCCGACTTCGCTGCGAGTCACGACTTATCTCCCTTGCTTTGCTAACCAAAACTGCAAACCGATTCCACCGCCCGCCGCAGTTTTTCATCGTGCAGCTCCGGCCCGCGCCCGCAAGCACCAGCCAGTGTGCGCCTCGTTGTTGCACCACCTCTGTCCCGCATTGTCGCCCAGCGGAAGCCGCACAGCAGCAGTACCATCTCCCCGTTCTCGTGGGCCCATGCGATTGCTGCAATAGTCCCCTCTCGGCCAACAGACGACTGGGTTTCGAAATCTCCGAGCCTGGCTGCTTGGGGGGGCTTGTTGTCGTTTTTTTTTTTTTTCAATCCGACCAGTGCGGCTCTCCGCGCAAACCCAAAAGAGCATGGACTGGGGTTTCCCGCATGCCACTGAAAGAGACAACACTGCATGCTTGCCGTCGGCACAACATCACATTAAGTAGAGCCAAGAGCCAGCGGCTATGCGGCAAAACGACCAAGCGCACTGGAGGCCCGATGTTCCCTGGGTCAAACGGAGCAGGAAGCCTCTTCTGCCTGTTGTCTTTCTCGGCCCGGCTCGGGATGAGTATTAGTGCTCCTGTGCTATGGCGAGCATGGGTGCCAATTCCGGGTTGTTGCGGATGAAGAATGGGCGGGAGAACAGAGCCCGAACGTGCAAGTATAGAACTGCGCTATACAGGAGCTCGCACCGACAAGTAGGCCAGGCGCCGGCAAAGGGCAAACGTTATTGCATCGTATTAGAGTCTATTGGCCGCATGGGAGGATTAAAGTTTGGCAGCGCCCCTAAGCACATCACAGCGCAACCGTCCTTCGCGCAACCTGCCCCCTCCCGGCCAGAGCGCAGCCGCATACGCCATGGCATCTCAAAGAGGCAGCTGGGCTGAGTGTTTCCATGCTGTGGTTCTCGTCCCTCCAGCCAGTGCCGGGATCAGATGATGGCAACCCACGCTGATCGTATGCATGGAATTTGCGGGGTACAGCCAGCTAATCCGCACACCCGTCCTCAGCGCGGAGATGGCGGCCCGTTGCGATTCACCCACCCAATGAGCCTCCTCCGCGCTGCCTCTGCCCAGATCGCTAAATTCCGAACACAACCCTGGCCGTCATCTTACTTGCTTGGCTCAATACATGCCGAATGCCTGATCTGGCTCCTTCTCCTGCCCTGGGACCGCGGGGTCGCATCGTCGCATCCTTCTACCCCGGAGCCGTGCTACCCTGAAAAAAAAAAGTAATGTCTTATAAAAACCGCCCCCGCCGTGTCCTGCGCCGGCCGTCGAAGTCACTCGCCGTGGCCAATGCCTGCAGTAACAATGGTTAACTCGTGTGCTCTTCTCCTGGCCATCGCCTCTCTCGGCGTGGCGACGCCTGTCCGCAGACAAAGTGGGTTCCTGGCCCCCCATTGCGTCCTCTGACATCGTTCTAGCAAAGCGCTGACGGGCCTGCCAGGCACCGGAGACTGGGACGGCGCCTACGCCAAAGCCGAAGCAGCTCTGGCGCAACTGGACCAGGACGAGAAGGTCGGCATTGTGACTGGCGTTGGCTGGCAGAAAGGACCCTGCGTCGGCAACACCTCCCCGGTGCCCAAGATCGGCTATCCCTCGCTCTGCCTGCAAGACGGGCCGCTCGGCATCAGGTTCGCCCAGGGCGTCACGGCCTTCCCTGCCGGCGTCCAGGCGGCCTCGACCTGGGACAAGAAGCTGATCAACGAGAGAGGCGTGGCCATGGGAGCAGAGGCCAAGGGCCTGGGCGTCCACGTGCAGTTGGGGCCCGTTGCCGGTCCATTGGGCAAGGTAACTGCCCGGCCTGCCGCTCGGCGTCGAAGCTGCTGCTCACTGTCGCGAACAGATCCCTCAGGCCGGCAGGAACTGGGAGGGCTTCTCCCCGGACCCGTACCTGACCGGCATCGCCATGCAGGAGACCATCACGGGCATGCAGTCCTCGGGCGTGCAAGCCTGCGCCAAACACTACATCGGCAACGAGCAGGAGCTTAACCGCAACACCATCAGCTCCAACATCGACGACCGCACCATGCACGAGCTGTACCTCTGGCCCTTCGCCGACGCCGTCAAGGCCGACGTCGCCAACTTCATGTGCTCCTACAACAAGCTCGACGGCGTCTGGGCGTGCGAGAACGACCACATCTTGAACGGGCTGCTCAAGGACGAGCTCGACTTCCGCGGCTACGTCATGAGCGACTGGAACGCGCAGCACTCGACCGCCCTCAGCGCCAACAGCGGGCTCGACATGACCATGCCGGGCGACGACTTCAGCGGCGGCGGCATCTACTGGGGGCCCAACCTGACGGCCGCCATCGCCGCCGGCGAGGTGCCCCAGGCGCGCCTGGACGACATGGTCACGCGCATCCTGGCCGCCTGGTACCTGCTGGGCCAGGACGAGGCCTACCCGCCCACGCTCTTCAGCTCCTGGAACAACGGCACCGGCGGGCCCGACGTGCAGGCCGACCACAAGGTCGTGGCCCGCGTCGTTGCCCGCGACGGCGTCGTCCTGCTCAAGAACGACGGCGCCGCCCTCCCCCTGAAGGCGCCGGCATCGCTCGCCATCATCGGCCAGGACGCCATCGTCAACCCGGCAGGCCCCAACGCATGCGACGACCGCGCGTGCAACACCGGCCACCTGGCCATGGGCTGGGGGTCGGGCACGGCGCAGTTCCCCTACCTGGTCGCGCCGCTCGACGCGATCCAGCCGCGCGCCGAGGCCGCAGGCACGACGCTGACGCTGTCGACGACGGACGACCAGGCGTCGGCTGCCAGCGCGGCGGCTGCCGCCGAGACGGCCATCGTCTTCATCACGGCCGACTCGGGCGAGGAGTACCTCACCGTCGAGGGCGCTGCTGGCGACCGCCTCAACCTTGACCCGTGGCACGACGGCAACGGCTTGGTGGCGGCCGCCGCGAACGCCGGCAAGCCCGTCATCGTCGTTGCCAACAGCGTCGGGGCTGTCATCCTCGAGAGCATCCTCAGCCACGAGAACGTGGTTGCCGTGGTCTGGGCAGGCATAGCCGGCCAAGAGAGCGGCAACGGCCTCGCCGACGTGCTGTACGGCGATGTCAGCCCGAGCGGTAAGCTGCCGTATACTATCGCAAAGGCAGCCGAGGACTATGGCACTCAGATCGAGACGGGTGACGACAACTTCGAGGAGGGCCTGTACATCGATTACCGTCACTTCGACAAGGCGGGTATCGAGCCGCGGTATGAGTTTGGCTTTGGTTTGTGTAAGTTTCCACTCACCCTCCTTTCACCCCTCCTCCGTGGTGCAAGGACTCAGACCATAGCCACATGAACTGACTCCCCCAACCAGCCTATACCAGCTTCACCTACTCCAACCTCGTCGTCGGCTCCGGCTCCTCCTACGCCGCGCCTTCCGCAGCAACCGACCTCTACGCCCCCCTTGCCACTGTCACCGCCACCATCACCAACAGCGGCGACGTCGCAGGCGCCGAGGTCGCGCAGCTCTACCTGTCTCTCCCTGCCTCCGCCGGCGTCGACGCGCCGCCGCGGCAGCTACGCGGCTTCGAGAAGCTCGGGCTGGGAGCGGGCGAGAGCGGGCAGGTCGAGTTCGTGCTGCGCCGCAAGGACGCCAGCTACTGGGACGTCGCGGCGCAGCAGTGGGTGCTACCTGCGGGCGACTTCGCCATCGCGGTTGGCGCGAGCTCGCGGGATTTGAGGCTGGATGGGACGTTGGTGGTTTGATTAGTCGGATCTGGAGAGGTGGCATCGAGGCTAATAGGGGGAGATGTAGACTGGTGAGACGATGATGTGATATACATGTGCGCTTGGCAACGAAAAGAAAAGTTTCTTTACGTCTTGAGTTCTGGAGGAGAAACATGTGATGATAGCATACATGATATACACGCCCTCCAATCACTCAAGCTAGAATGACGGAGAGGATTGATCTGTGGTCTTTTTCGGGCATCGGCTGTCGTTCACCTCCATAAAAATCTCAATGTCAAGATACTTTTCGGTCATGGCCCTTTCTCTTCTTCAACTAGGTTTTCCTCGTCCACTCAGCTTGATTCGCCGCTGCTCGACAGCTCGTCTGCGAAGATTTTCTCTGTTTCTTCGGATCCGGTGCGTTCATTTCCTCTCACTTTCTCTTCGACTCGTGGCTTTAGCTTCCTCCCATGAGACTACGAGACGCTCGAGACTCAAAGTTTGGTGAGCCGCGTGGTGCACGCTCAAGCGACGGTCCATCGACTTCTTTGAGGGTTTCGACTTATTGGTCAGAGCTGCGCGGTCAAGGATTTCCTGCATGTTCAAGTTTATTGAACGGTCCCACGAGTTGGTGGCCGTGTTTGACCACTGGAAAGCCAGCTCATACCACTCCATGGCTAGGGCCTCACGGGGGTTGAGCATTACCATTCGTACGTCCGGCGAGTTCACGCCCGCAAAATGTACTTCGTCGCGGTGACGCCAGAATTCCGCTTGGACAACCCTGGTTTCCGGAGGCTCGCCAAGTCGCTTGAGCTGGGGGCCGTTATAGTAAAAGTACCACCACTCGATAGGCTTGCCGTGCTGTTCCAAGTGCTCCATCTCACTACGCAAGTCCTCGTCGGGAATCTTGTCGAGCGGCACCGTGTAGAACTGGGCCAGCTTGTGGGTCGCCCCCCAAGCTCCCGAAGAGGCGGCTTTAGTCATGTACTCCAACCATCTTCGCGAATACTCCTTCACGGTTCCAGCTAGTCCCTGATATGCTCTCGGATCATCGTGCGCGAAAGCGCCCGAGCGGAAGGCCGCCTGGGCGCCTCCGAAGTTTCCTTCCTCGACTTCTAATCTGGCCAGCATGGTCCAAGGGCTCTCGCCCTTGGCAGCCTGGGTGTCCTTCAGAACATGGGCTGCATATTTCTTATGCATGGTGTCGCCATCTTCATGATCCTCCTCGTTTGCCGCGCCGCTAGAGATTGCGTCTCTGAGCAGATCGATTGCTTCCCTCCTCTTGCCTGCCTTGGCCAGGCGCTGGGCATGGAAGACCATAGCTTCAGGATGTTTCTGGGCGACGAGCTTCCGCAGGTGGTGGCGCGCGAAGACCAGTTCGGAGGAGTCGAAGGCCTTGCGCAAGGGGGACGACACGCTCTCGTCTTGCCTGTCGGCGGCGCGCAGCAGGTGTAGCGTCGCTTGGGGAACCTCGTTGGCGGCCATGGCGAGCAGAATTATCTTGCCTAGCTTCTGGATGGGCGAGGCACAACTGGGGGAAAGACAGGCGCGAGCGACGAGGGGCATGTCATCTAGAGCCACACCGTGGTCTGCCATGGCTGGTCAGCAACGAGCCAGGGGTGCGTGTCTTGTGGACCATACCGTGACATAGCTCTCGTGCTTTTATTCCATCAAGGCGAGTGCCCAATTCTCTCATCTCGTCCACAAGACGCATGACCGTTGCCGGCTCCGCCTGGATCAGACCCGCCTTCTTCAGGAATTCAATCAACGAGACTTCAGGCAAGACCTTTCCGGCGTGCGCGGCCGGGTCGGCCCACCTCCTCCTGTCCTGTTCCGACATGATCCTGGCCCGTTTCCGCTCCAGTTCGGTCTTCGTAGACGGGGCCTTCGGCGCCGGATACCTGGCGTATGCGCGCTGGAACACATTGGGGGCGCAGGCGGAGCGGCAGAAGACGCAGACATCGATCGGCGGGCGGGCCCAGGCGAGCGGCGAGCGGACGATGCGGCGGGGCACGCGCGGCGGCAGCATTGTCGACGCGCGGGAGACAAATGCGGGCGGAGGAGCTCGCGCAGCCGGCGAGGAATCGTGATCTGAGCCGCAGCCGCCGCCGGAACAACGCGTTGATCCGGGCGCTCACCGCCTTCGCGAGCAACTTTTCTGCGGGAGTCGCGCGGAGCAAGCAAAGCGGGTCACGGCGATTTAAGAGAAAGGCCGCCCATGTTTTCGCGCGCTCTCGACAACGCTCGCGCGCTGCTCTCCCGCTCGCCCTCCCGCTCCGCTCTGCGCGACCAGCAAGACTGCGCCCCGTCGCCCGCTGCCGACGCCATGGTCACCACCCGCGGCGGCGCCGACACCAACAGCCCGGCGGCCAGCTCTGCGACCCGCTCCGGCCGCAAGCGGTTCATTGACGACTCGGCCCAGGCGACTCCCACCCGGACCACCAAGAAGAGGAGGTCCTCTGCCGACGAGCAGGACGAGGCCACCCCGAAGCTCGATTTCGGGAAGGACTCGGCTGCTTCCGCCTCGGCTTCAGACTCGGCCCAGGACACACAAGAACCGGCGCTGTCTGTCTCCACGCCCATCCGGGGCAGGGGCCGTGGCAGGCCGCGGAAGGACGCTGCGCCAGAGACGCCGGTGGCAGGAAACAAGGGGCAGAAGCCTGAGCAGGAGACTACGGACGATACTCCCAGAGCCCCAGACGCCACGCCTCAAGATGATGAGTCTGTATATGGAACACCCGCTGGAGACGATACCCCGGCGTCGGTGTACGCAACGCCGGCAACCAACCTCCGCCATGGCCTTCGTGGCGCTGCATGTCCATGCCCTCCCCCGGCTTCCGTCACGCCCAAGCCTCGAACCCGCGCCACCAGGTCAACACCTTCCAAGCCGTCCAGGTTGGCCTCGTCACAGACCATTGATGAGGACATGGACATTTCCACTCCCAAGGCGGAGGAGCCTAAGCCAGAAGAATCGGCACCTGCTCCCGAGAACACACACATCCGCTTCGGCAGCGAGGATCCGCCTACCATTCCCGAGCCTCCCGCTGAACCCCCGGCCCAGCAGGAGATCCCTTCGTCGACCGCCGAGCAGGAGGAAGACAGCGACGACGAAGCTCCCGAGGCGGTGACGGCGACCAGCGCCCGCGAGCAAGCTCGTGCCGCCGAGGAAGACGCGGCGAAGGCCATAGAAAAGTAAAGACCCCTCATCCAACCCACCACCACCCGGAACACAATGCTAACAGCCCGCAGACAAGAATCCGAGGCCAAGCGCAAGCGCCAGGACCGCGAAGCCCGCCTCCGCGAACAGGCCACCGCCGCCAAGAAGCGCAAGCAAGAGCAGGCGCCGCCGCCGCCGCCTCCCACCGAGATCCCGGCCGACGTCGCCTCCAGCACGACCATCCAGGCCTCCGACCCGTCCGCCCTCCACAAGCGCACCACCAAGCCCGCCTACGACCTCAACAACATCCCCGCTCTCCTGCCCGCCGACCTCCTCGCCGCCGCGCCCGACGTCCGTCCGGCAACCCCCGAGCCGGAGGAGGCCGGTTCGGTGCAGGCGGACGCCGCGGCGAGGAAGAAGGAGAAGTTGAACAAGCACCTGAAGTTCCTGGACGAGAAGCCAGCGAAGGACGTGAAGAAGGGCCCGGTGAAGGTGCGGGTGCTGGAGAAGGGGAATAAGTTCTTGCCGCCCAAGGTCATGAGCAACGGGAGCAAGAGCGTGAGGGATACGTGGTTGCAGGGGAGGAAGATCAAGGAGACGAGGAAGGGGTCGTTTGGCGGGCTGGAGAGGAAGAAGGTCGGGGGTGGGTTTTTGAGGAAGTGATTGCGAGGTTTGTGCGAGCAGGTTTGGGGTGTGGTTGCATAATGGCATTGCCCGGCGTTCTGCGGGAGCGAGTTGATACCTCGGTTTTCCTCGCGTAAAAAGTTGTGTATGAAATATTTAAACGGTTGCTACGGACAAATAGCGCTTTACTCGCATTCGGTAGATGAGGGAAATGTAAAGTGAGCAAGCCTCCCCATTTAAAATTTCCGTATACGTTCTGGTCTGGGCGACTGTCATTTGAGCACCCTTTCAAAGTCGACCGGGTTTGAAGGTTTGAAGTTTGAAGCCTCGACCTACGTAGTCAGTCCGGAGCGTATTTACACTATGTACACGCCTTCGAGGGCAGATGAAGTACGCGTTCGGATGGCCTTGGGATGCCTTTGGTGGCACAACCAGATCCAGGCGAATGCTTCTACTGTCCATGGCTTATGACCATTGCATCAGCGCCCGCTGAGAGCTTTGGCCTGTATCCCGGAAGCAGCAGGCCGTACTCCTGATCGGACTCAAGCAGGCCGTTCCACCTATAAGTACGCGCGCTTATATACCCCGATGTCTCTCTCGGTCATTTGGGGAATCTCGGCTGGGTGTATAACGAAGCTCTGGACTCTTGAAAAGCGCCATGCTCGATTGCCCGGCGAAGATCTCGAGGTAGTTCTTAGGATATCATCTCCACGGCTAAGGGTGGTAAGTCCCGCAGTTGGTAGAGGTATCGATTGTAAATATATGACAGCTCGACCTCAGGATTTCCACGGCTCGGAGACACGAGACCGTATTTGGGAAGTGAAGTATCCATGAACACCTGGCGTAGAAACGAAAACTTGGTCATCTGAGTTTGAAAAATATCCGCAATGCCAAAAAAAAACCGGGGGCAGATGTCTCTAAGGTGTAAATTCAATCAGTTTAGACGTAAAAAAACTCCACGCAAAGTCTTATAGAACTTAAGCCGCTTGTGTGTACTCAAATAATTGGCAATCCACAATGATGGTCGATACTGCATCTTCCTCGTACTTAGCTCAAGATTGACAACAGTGTGAGTCAGTACTTCGAGGGCACCTTTGGGAAAGTCGAAGAAGGGCTTATCAATGTCCTACGCGTCGTCAAAAGGGTTGGCAATATCCTCTCTCCTTGATTGAAAGGTTCTTAACCCGTCCATTTTCGAAAGCATGGATAGGAATGAGTTGAATATCAATATCGGAAGCTGTGTAGAAGTCAACGCCTCCCTCACATTATGTCTCTTTATAATAATAGTCAACGATGTGACATTTTGTAGATGTGGCTGAGGAAAATCGGCGGTAAAATAGATGTATTTCCACGAGTTCTCAACTATGAGATCGGCATATGTCAGAGAAAGATCAAGACTTGTAGTGTGATGTGTGCGTGCAGCCTTTCCGAAAGAGTTTTACAATAGTGATCATAAAATCATTTATGGTTTAGAAACTGGAGAAGTTAGTTCCGCAGCGTGGCAGTCAAGCTCCGGCGCGTGGTCATGCTCCTGGCATCGTTTCAATTTCTTTTATCTCTCCTTAATCTAAGAGCGGTACGACTGTGCGATGCAATGAGGAAAAGCAGCCAGAGGGAGACGTGAGAGGGAATTTTATCGAGACAGGCTTTGAAGGTAGTGAAGCCGATACTCGGAAGTACTGATGATTGGTATAAGCGTGTACTGGATGCTTGTTGAGCGGTTTGTCTGTTGGTGAGATTTGAGGCCCCAGCTTTCATGAACGAGCAACAGAGCAGTAGGCGCGTGAAGGCGCTCGGGAGCGAGTCGGAGGAGGTAGAAGTGTTGTGGAAGAAGCGATGTTATGTGCGATGATGGCAGAATCGGCAGCCACGCAAGTATCGTAAACCCAGCTCCGGAAAGTATTGCAACAAATTCACGCATGGGCAGTTGAAGTACTCGTCCAGACACATATGTAGTGAAAGGAATAGCTAATCCATCCAGATGAATGCTTCAACAGGCGTTGTTTGGATCGAAGCCGTCCGCAACGAACATCCCATCAACCCCGAACGAAAGACAAACCGAAAGAAAGAACCACCCACTTACCCAGAATTCACCGGCATCCCAACCAAAGAGTCTCATGAAATGGCCGAGCCCGCCCGTCGGCCAGCCAGTCATTCAACACCCAGATTCCCCACCGCACGACCATCTCCTGACTCACCCAACCACCGACCTACCTGAACCCGCTCACCCTGCCCAGCGAAAAAATCACCGAAACGGCGGCCATCAAATCAATCACAACCATCGTCCCCTCTCATCTCATTGCCCACCCGCATCTCACACCGCTCAAACGACACACGTCCCGTCAGCAGTCATCACAAGAGCCCGTCGCTCTGGTAAAGCAGTCCTATAGCAATGACAAGCAGCTAATGAGCAGCGAAGCCCCCATCACATGACCCGCCACGACTCAAGCACACCATCCCCAATCGAGCCCAACGTTCGCGGCACGGTGCAGATGGTTGACGAAACCATGGCCTGATATTCGTGTCTCAGCAATGCCCGAGCCGTGGGCGCGGGAAAGATTAGCGCCGGGGGCACGAGAGAGAGGGTCAGAAGTCGTACGGGGCGGGAGAGGGAAAAGGGCCTCGGAAGGGCTCGCTCGTTTTCGCGAATACGCTTGGATGCATTTTGTTGCTTGTAACGGGTGGCGGCGAGCGGGCGGTGGAAGCAGGGCGGTACGCGTGGGCCGGTCCATGCTCCGTAGGGCAGGGCAGGGAGAAAAACAACGGGACCCGCTGCAGAGGGTCCGGGGGAGGGAATGCTGGCGCCGCGATTGCGCAGCGGGCCAACGAGATGACGGCAGTGGTGAACGTTGCTCGCCAAGGACGTGACTGTTACGAGTCGTCTGTGGGGAGGCTTGAGACTCTGACTCTCTTCCTATCGTCGGGGTGCCAGTGCGTTAAACGCGATTCCGCTAGCTGGCACGCGAGTATTGGTACGCTAATGTGTACGGCTATAATATAGATGCGTGCCTGCTATAGGCGGTGGGTTCGCTACGTGATGCAAGACGGTCTGCGACGAGGACGGCAGGTGAGGGGGGAAAGAGAGTGGGGAGAGGACGGCACGAGATAAAGAAAAGCGAGGCACAGCATGTGCGAGACGGCTGCAGCCCTGCGAAGATTAGCCGCGTCTGCTTGCGATGAGGACTGATAAGTAATCGGAAGAATGATCTGTAAGGCAGACGAGCATGTGGGTTTGAGGGTGGGCTCGCAGCCTGGGATCTGACGATGGTGAGATGGGGTCTTGTTGGCAGGATTGGCACAGAGCAGCCGTTCGAGCGCGGAGCGAAGTCGGTTCGAGGGTCGGAGGGGACCAGTGCGGCAGCGCCTCAATTTCCGAGTACCAGACCACCGGAACAGGGGCGGCAGCGCGCAGCAGACTCCAAAGTCGAGGCGTTGGGTAAGTGAGGCGGACAACGAGGACCAAAGAGGGGCACTGTGCCGTGTGGGAATGGGACCGGCAACGGGGGTGGCAGCGGTTGTGCCGCTCGTGGTTCCATTCTTCAGGGTCTGGATCGTCGATGTGTCGCAGAGCGTCCGCAGCAGGCGTTGCTTTTTCTATTTCCCCGAGCGTCGGAACAGCCGACGCGCGGGACGGCAGCTGCGAATTCTCGTGATGCGGAGCAGGCGGCCTGGTGGACGAGAAGGGTCCAGCGGTAATGACGGCGCGGAGCGAGCCAGAGCGGCGAGGCGTGCAGGCAGCGCTGGAGAGCAACTCGAAGAGACGACGGGCGATTGCCATGACTAGACGGGTCGCGGTTCGGATAACGTAAACGGGCAAGGCGGTAGTTCGTGGCGAGCGGGAGAGCGCGCATGGGGCACGAGCTGAGAGTCAAGACTCGCAGAGATTGAGCACGAGAGCCGCGAGCGCCACGAGCGGACGCGGCGGACCCAAGATTTCCGGTCAATCGCGAGGCCGCGGTCACTGCGTCTCCGAGATCTCTCTGAGCTGCATCAGCTGGACGGCGGTGCAATAGATTGCTGGCTCCACCACGAAGGAAGTCAGGCACGAGTGCGCAAGCGGCGGCGCGAATCATGCTGAGAGCGTGCAAGATCAGCTCAGCCAGTCCAGAACGCCTGATGATACGCGCGACTCGCCGCCGCTAGGGAATTAAAAACGCGCAATTCGAGCGCAAGAATCAAAGGCTCGCTGCTGCTGATTGCGAATCCGTCCAGCACAAGCCGTGCCTGACTGATGGGCGCGGCGGGCCGACGTCGACGCGCCCAGATCGCGTCGATGCGGACCGGTCAAAAAAAGAAACAGATTAAAGTTGGAAATGCTAATACTCTTTTTCGCGGACCTCATGCTGGAGGTGTCGTCACGCGAAGACTGCAGGGCAGGAAAACGGCACCAAGCTTTTCCCGCACTGCGTCAAGGTCGCCAGCGTCGGGAGACGGCCAGGGTCTGCGGCCGGAAGAGGACTGCTTCAGGCACCCAGCTCCGCATCGGATGGCAGCGAGTCGCGCGGGCGGGCAGGCAACGCCGTTTCATCGACAGCGGGCATTGAGAGCGGGCAGCGCGTCCGCGGGCACTGCTGCGGCGCCGGATGGAGATCGTCGCGCTGGGCGGGTGCGTGGGGTCGTGCTGGAGGCCGCCGCGCCGCGGATTGCACGCGGCGGGCCTGGGAGCTGTGCTGGTGGTGGGAGAGGCGTGCTGCTGTCGACGTGAGGTAGCGGCAGGCGGTGAGGAGCAGGTCGCGCTGCGGAGCACACGTACGGCGGAGGCGGCGGTGCCATTTTAGCCTGTCCGAAAGCGGTAGCCTGTGAGAGACGAACCGCCGCTGGGGCACCACCACCTCGCTACTGCTGCTGCACCCATGCCCGGAAACGCATAGCAGCTGATCATAAGATGTGACCGGTGGGCGTGCCGCTGCAGCAGCCTCAGCGTGACCGCCAGGCACAAACAGGCGCCGGGCGAAGTGTTTCGCGGCCGCACGCAGAGGCGCGCCGACGTCAAGCCCGCCAGCTGCGCGACGGACGACCTGGTTGGCGGCGCGGCGAAGGTTTGCTGCACCGCGCAGACGTGCTGCCGGCAGAAACGGGCAGTTGGCGGCGCCGCAAGCGGCGGGCATGCGCCCCGAAAGCGCTGCGGGCTGCAGGCTGCAGCCGGGGGCCGGGGGCCGCGTGCATTGGAACGTGGGCCGCCGTTCCAACAACGCAAAGGTGCCGTCTGCCCACCGGCCCAGGCAGAGTCGCAGAATCGAGAGGCGACGCGCGCACGAGGGCAGACATGACATGTGCGGCAAGAAGGCGACGCACAGGTGGAGCCGGGCAGTGTTCCTGGCGCTGGCGGGCATTGAGTGCCGCGCGCAATGCAGGTGCCAATTTGAAATTCTGAGGCCAGTTGATATATCAAACTTGCTGCTACTAGGCACCTCGCGGCTCGTCCAAGCAAAAACTTCGCCACCGCGATTCATGAGCATTGTTGGTGAGGCTGAGCCCGGTGGGGGCAGCAGCGCCGTGGACGCTGGACGCTGGACTCTGGGCTCTGGACTCCAGGCTCTGGACTCTGCGCGCTGGGGGCAGGCTGCACGCTTGGCCCGACAGCGGCAGCGGGAGCTTGCGAGCAGAAGGGCGCTCTGGGAGGATCGCTATTGCTTTTGGCCTAACCCAGCGCTTTTCCCGCAAAGAGGCGCCTGTCAAAGAACGATCAGCAGCGCCGTTGGATGGCACTGCTAAAACGGGCAGCCGACTATGCGGCCCTAGTGCATATCGAGCTTCTGCAATCGACACGCCCGCCCGCGCTTTTTTCTGCTGTCTGCTGCTTCTGCCCGTTGCTCCGGCCACACCCCCAACGCGCCCCGGCGGCTGCGTCTATCTCCGCGTCTATCTTTATCGCGCGGAGGGCGGTCTGCTTAGTCCCACGTATTACGCGGGAGGCAGCGCAGGCGAATACTATGGAGCGGAGAGGGCGGCCGGCCGGCCGCGCAGCGGGGAGCCCAGCCCGCCCACCGCTCGGCGTTTCAAGCTCTCCAAAAAAGCATCCTCTCGTCGCAACACAACCACGGTCTCATCAACCGATGCCTCTTGTCTCACGTCCCTGTCTCAGCTTCCTTGGAACCCGCGACTTTCTAGAAGGATTCCAAACGCTCCCGATATGAAGTGATGCAACCCTCCACCGCCTTGCGAGCCCAACCCGCCGCCGTCTGCTCCTGCTCCTGCTCCTGCTCCTGCCCCTGCTTCCTGAACGCTCCCGCTGCTGCTGCTCCCTCTGTCCCGGCGCCGTCTGCTGCCCGCCCTCAGCCTAAGCCGTTGGGAGCTGGCCGGCGCAGAAGCTATGTTGCCAGGCTATGCCCCCTCGAGTGCTGCATGTGCCTCTAACAGGGCGATGCCCCGGCCCTTGCCGCTACCCTGCCGCTGCGGGGGAACTCGCTCGCCTTGCTGCACGCTGCAGTCCTGTCGCACGTGCTTGGCCTGCCAAGTTGCCGCCTGCCCGCTGCAGACGCTGCTAAGTGGGGGAGTTCGTCGGATATGCCTGTTTATTGGCGACGCCGTGCCCAGGGCTGTGGGCTTCCTGATGCGCAAGTGAACCCGGAACTCCAGATGGAATCGGTTGAAACCTGATACCGGCATCTTCGTCATCTCAAACGCTGCGCTCTGTCAGCATGTTTAGGCACGATCCCCACTGCCTGCAGCCTTGCTGGCCATCGTAGAAGAAGGAAGAAGAGCGTGCATTGCCGTGTAACGTGCAAACGAGCTAAAGACGCTGCTACCTATGTCGGAGTTGTCGCATCCAGAGACATCAAGGGAACCCAAGAACCCAGAAGAAAAGAAAAAATTTCAACGTGCAGCAGTGGACGTACGTGACGACGTGCGCGCAAACGTGTGGTATCTACCCAACCAAGAAAAGTCGCAACAGAAGCGCCGTCCATTCCCCATCCCCATCCCCATCCGTCCGGGCCCAAGATCGCCAAATGAACATAAGAATCCACAGGGAAAACGAAAGGAACAAAGGTGGTATGTGCTGAGCTCGATAGCAAAAAGTGAAAAGAGAAAACATTTGGCTAAGGCCAAGCTCAGCCTACAGGAGAACCATGATCACCGCTTCCCCTGCCCCTATATTCCTCCCAAAACATAGCCCTTCGTGACATGTCAAATGAACACCGGGTATACTGAACTTTCCAATCCGAGGGGTTGCGCCAAAAAATAAAGGAAACCAGAAAATCAAAAGGACCTCCTTACTTTTAATATCGTATGGTGGTACATGGGTGTGCGGAACGAATCGAAATAACTCGTGTCAAGTCGTCAGAGGTTGCGAGAAGGATAAAACCGAATATTAGTACGGTAGATGCGGGTCGATGTTTTTGGGAAAAAATCATTGTTCCTCCATAAGAGCCTCGTCACCGGCCTCGCGCCACTCACGAGAACGCTCGGAAAGCTTTTTGACACCTGCGATGCGTTCTGCCCAGAGCGATTCGGCCGGAGTGCGGAAAGTGTAGCCCCGCTGAGAGCTGATGGTACCAATGGCTTGCAGCACAGCCTTGCGAGAATCGCGGCCGAAAACAGCCGGGTGGTTGATCCACTCAAGAGAGGATTCGAGCTCAGCGTCCAGCGCGAACATGGCGTTGGGGTCGATGCCGGCAGCGGGAGTGAAGGGATTTGTTTCTGTATTAGGAGAAGGTGTGCGTGGACGAGGAGTCTCGCTAGTCGGCGATGGCTGTGCTGTGCCTTCAGAGCTAGGATTGCTGGGGGGCGCACTCGATGGTGGCGGTCCAGGGGGCGGCGGCAGTGGTGGGAGGCCACCCTTCGCAAGTCCCTTCAGGATACTTCTGGTCTCACTAAGGAGGTGGTGGGCACGTTCGTGTTGACCACGGGATACGAGAGTAAGCGCCCGAGTTAGCATATCGGAAGTGAGAAGCTCCATCCTCCTTTGCACCACAGACGGGTGGGGGGGAATAGGAGGTGTCATCGGGCGGTTCTTCGAATTCCTGTTCCGGGAAGGAAGCATCGTGATGGCCAGAAGGGACGGACGCGGCAGATGAGAAAGAGTACCCTCGCGCATGATGTCACCATAGGTAAGGTCTGCCTGAATCAGAGGGACTTCTTCAACGCTCATGCTGCGTTGATCATCCTGGTCCAATGGCCCTCCGAGAGCTTCCAGACCAGAAACGATAGTCTCCCAGGGGTCCTGGGGAAGCTGCTCCGGTGAGCCAGTGTCCGGTGTGATGGCCAGTTGAACGAGGATGTCTATGGCCTGATTAGTATTCTTTATTCCCAGTAAATATTGGGATACGTACCTCTCTTGTCACCAAAGCGTAGGTCCCCGAGAGACGCCTCGGCATCCCTTCCGGTTGCCCGCTTAGTGATCTGCAGAGCCCCGCTGATCTTCACGAATTTTGCCGGAGAACCCTCGGGCAGCCTCAACTTGAGCTTCACGTTCTGGTGCGAAGTCGTCTGCAGCGACCCGAGCGAACCGGCTACGCATTCGCGAAGCATCATCCAGTCTTTGACGTAAGTGTACGAGGCCTTAGTACGCGTCGACAGCTCGATCATCGTATCCGGCTTGTGGGTCAAGCCCAAGCCGAAGGAGTGGATTGTAACCCTGAATAGAAAAGTTAGTTAGTGCCTACTCGTACGTGGGGTGGCCCGGAATGAAGATCAACGTACTTAGCAGCTTCGGCCCGCGACACCACGAAGTCAACGCTCTCCGCGTCGGAAGTCGAGGAATCGGAGATGAGCAAAATACTCGACAGCGGATTGGTCGACCTGCGTTGCATGAGCAGATCCATGGCAACGTTTGCTCCTTCGACAACATCTGCCCGGAGACTCTTCTGCCCAACTGGACGAATCGAATCGAGAACCTTCGGCCAACCGGACCAAGCTTTCGTAGTCATGCCAACAAGAGGAACTCCGCCCCCACTGGATCCAAAGGTGACCAGGCCCATCCTGTCCCTGGGGCCAAGACTTGAGACCAGGAATCTTAGAGTATCTCTCAGGAGAGAAATCTTGAGGCCCTGCATAGAAGATGACACCGGAATGACGACTACCAGGTCGATGGGAACGTGAATAGACGCCATTGGCCTTTCGTCGCCCGCGCCTACTCGTGAGCTTGTGTACTCAGTCGGTGCAGTAACATTTGACCTCGCCGCACCGTAGGAGTTCACAGAGGATACCCTTCTCTTCGTAGATCTGTAGTCTTCTTCGTCGGTGCCCGAGTTGTCCTGCTCCACATCCTGCATGCGCATCGGTGGCTCAGAGTGGATGTCGAGGAGCGCACGTTTCCAAAGATCAAGTTGCCTGAGATCGCGGAATTGGAGGTGGAAGGATGGAAGCTCAGCGACGGAGAGACTCAGAGTGAGAATTGCCTCGTCCGCTGAACATTCGACGTGCTTCAAATGCTTCTTTATCAAGATGGAGCCTTTGAGGGTGCATTTCGGCCTCTTGCTCATCGTGGTCTCTGAGCCATCCCATTGAGATATCTGATGGCTGCCAGTCGATTTCTTCTCCTTGACGCATATCAGCATGTCGGAGAAGAGATAGCACTCGAGATCCTGCCACGATTGGCGGTCCTTGCCGACGCGAACGTGGCCATGCAGGCGAAGTTTGCCAAACCTGCATGCGTTAGTGTACGAATCCGATCGTGCGAGAAAGTCTAAAAATACCTGGAGAAGTCCAATCCGTGCCAGTTATCCACCCGTCCGTGCAGGTCCTCGGTAGCCTCCTCGAGCACTTCGGGATTCATGTAAATATTCTCCAGCGCCCGCGATGGTGCAGGCGACTTGGCGCGGCCAAGACGCTCCTCGCCATGGATGGACGGGGCGGGTGGCACGGAGCGAATATCCTCGGGATCGGGTCTCCATTTGCCTTCGGGAACTTCGACCGTGACGAGACACGTCAGGCTCTGCTGCTGGCGCGATCTGCTGACGGTGGGGAATTCGCTGCGGACGGTCACGGTTGGTGGAGGGATGGGGTTCTTGACGGGGGCGCGGGGGCTGAGAGTGGTTTCCATGGAATGCAAGTCGTAGTCGTGCCGCCGGCCAGTCGGGTCGTATGCGTGTTCTCCAGATGATGCGACCCCGGTAGCGCCACTATCGCTCCTTGCATGGGCACGCGACTGCGACCTCATCGTCTCCGACCTCGCATCTCGGCTATGTGTGCTGTGATGGCTACTGTCCCGCTGGCGCAGGTCGCGGGTGTCATGCGTCGAAACGGACGGGCGGCGCTCTTGGTAGGAGGGTTCGCGGTACTGTTGCTGGTGCTGGTGCTGGTGCTGGTGCTGGTGCTGGTGCTGGGGCGGCTGGTGGTGCTGCGGTGGCTGCGGGTCCCATGGCGTGGGCGTGTTCGACACGCTTCGTGTGGCACTCTGGGGCTCGTTGCCCTGCACCGAGCGCACGATGGTGCTCAACTTCTCTGCTCACAATTAGCTCGGGACGACGCGCGCAGGCGAGAGGCACGCACCAAGATCCAGGACATTGCCGCCTCTGCTGGTGTCGAGGGCCAATGGGGCGTTGCAGGTCGGGCAGTACTGCGACTCAAATTCGCGGATGTACTCCCAGAAGCAGGCCTCGTGGGAAACATGGCCGCACGAGAGCTGCAGGATGCGCTCGCCGCGCAGGGTGTGCTCGAGGGGCTCCTCACAAACGGCGCACTCGCTGCCGATGAAGGTGCGGTCCCGGCGCGTGCGGTTGCGCTCGATGTCCAGAATGCCGGCCATGCCTCGAGAGGAGTGCGGGAGGTCCTGCGTGCGCGCTGATGCAGAGGCCGCAGACGATTTAACTGGCCCAGATGACACGGAGTCCGCGCGCGAGCGGGCGGTCGGCGTGACGCTCGAGCGGCCACCAGTGTCGGCGGATTGGCGGGATGAGCGCGAGCGCGAGCGCAGACCTATGCGAGACAAGTACTGGTGAGCCATCGGGGTTGTTGCGTTGAGACAGGCCGTGGGGCGGCGGGCGAGGGGGATTTACTGGTGAGGTGGGCCGCCGGCGGGAGGGAGTCGACGGCTTTCGATTTGGCTTTGGCTTTCTTCCTAGGTTTGGCCAGCAGGCCCAGGTCATACAGATTCTTCTCTATCTCTGTGACACTTGGAGGAAAGTTGGCGGGTCGGGAGGTGGCCAGACGATCACCGTCCTTCGACATGGAACTAATGAATGCGCACTTGGCTGTCGCTTCCTCAGTGCCGTTTCAGCATCTGGGCTCCGGGCGCGGTGATCGATGTGGGCACGGCGTGCTGGGGAGCAGGGAGTCAGTTGCAGCAGCTCCACCCGCGGTGCGGCGGCAGCGGTGCGTCGGGCAATGCGCAATAAAAGAGGCCTACAGCCATGCCGGGCGCCCGCGCGACCCAGCGGGCTAAATGCTCAATGTCGGCCAGCCCAAGGGCCGCGGGCCTTGGGCGAGCGAAGGGCGCTGCAGTAGCCGCTGCCGGCCAGCGCCCGCTAGGCCCGGCCTGCGGTGGGCGGGCGGGCAGCGAAGCAGCCGCGGAGAGATTGCCTGTCTGTGCCTGGCCCAGCGCGTGGTGTGGCGTCCGCTGCGGATTTGGCCGAGCGCCGCGGTCGGTGCATCCATGTCGAACCCATGTCTTCCGCGTCGCCACGCCCCTGGCGCGGGCAGGGTGGGCACGACGCGGCCGGCCAGGGGCGCGGTGGTGAGCTCTGCCAGGCGCGCGCAAGATCATCATCTCGCTCGCCGCAGATCAAACCGCCTCGACCTCGCCGCGGCGGCCTGCAGCTCCAAGCCCGCCCATCGTCATTGCCAGTTGCCGGCCTGCTGCGCTGCGCATGCCGCCTGCAGCCCGCCTGCATCATGCCGCGCCACCCCGTCTTCACGTCTGCGCGCCGCTAGCCTCCGGAGATCACTGCGAGCGGATCCTGAGCGCGAGGTGGCTGCAAGCAGGGACCGCCTGAGGACCTGGTGCGCATTAGCTCTCAACTCACACACAGCAGCCCGCCTTATCAACGGCCGCCGCCTGCGACCCTCACGAACGCTGCCTTCGTTTTGGCCCGCCGTCCAGCCTGCGCCAGCCCGCCGCCGGCGTCATCCAGGGCCCGACTTCCACGGCGCTGGAGCCATCGCAGCCACCTCCCAGTGGCGCGCCGGCGAGTGCTAATTGCTTCTAGAATGGCCGTGGAAGCCTCCTGCAGCTGACTGAGGAGCTGCGCGCGCCCGAACACCACGTTACTGCCGTCGATCCCCGCGCGCCCCGTGGCTTAGCGGACGCCGCTGCGGCCTCTCACCAGCCCGGCGCTGTGCTTCGCAGAGCTCTGCCGCCGTGGTCGCACTCCTGCTGGGCGCAGCCTGGAGGCCGCGCGTGTCCGCGTCTTGAGCACGTTACTACCTGGGAGCAGCAACGTTCAACGGTGAGGCGAAGCACAGTGTCATGCAGCACGCTGGTTCTGCGACGTGTGCTGCGCCAGCGAAGCCCGGGTCTCTGGTGGGCCGGAGGTACCGCTAGCCGTAGGCTCGAAGCCCGCCATGCCGACAAGCTTTTTTGTTCTACAGTTCAGTCAAGGCTCGGCGTTAAAAGGTTGTTGACAAAGCATTGCCTACACGTCCGCCCGAATTGCGTACGAGACGCATTCATACCCAAAGGTGGAGTCTCCAAACCAAACTGCATTCCATCAACGCTAGAGCAGGTTGCTCTCCCTCACGACCGCCGAGGTCGAAGCCTATGGACTCGCAACTTGGTGATGATCAGTCGCGTGGCGATTGTTGGGCAGTATCTACTCAGCTTCCCGCCTGTTCTGTGGTAACGCGGAGGGAGCTCTTGCAGATGCCTCGCCCGACGTCACCGCATTCCTGCAACAGCATGGGCAGGAACTTGCACAGGACCCTGGGCACAGGAACTTCTGGCTGCTTTCAGCTTGGGCGTTCCCCTCCGCCTGCCGCGAACACCTTCAACAGTGCTAAAAATCGACGGTCCGGATAGATGACAGCGCCAGTACAAAAGAAGAAGGCCGGGGCATCACCTTGTCCTATAGTGGCATGGACTCAAACGCCTTGGACTTGAACGATGGCCACACTCGCCTAGATTTCCAACATTGCTTGCATTCGGCCCACCAAACCGCTCTCCACACGCAATGATGACCCGGTTCCCCCGCTGTAAGCATTTCCCGTGGCCTCAACAATTGAGCTTATATCTGGTGTCGGTTGCTTCCCCGAGCGACATTCCAATCAACAGCTTGATTGGAGCCTCAGAAACCAGGGTGCAATCTCCAATACGACGTGCGCCATCGAGTCGCGTATCTCTCCCGGAGAGATCATTCCAGGCATTGCGCCTAGCCCCTCCTCATGCGATCTTGATCGAGCGGAACAGCATCAATGTCTATGACTCGAAATCGTAACACTTGTGCAGCAACCTCGCACGCCACGGCCGATACTGCGCCTGGCCAGACTTCGGTAAGAGGCGGTCTTACGCGTGTCTAACCACACGGGATGCAATCCTCTCATCCGCTGGTGCGAACTTGCGGCTTTCCGGATTAGGTGCGCGGCTACTTTTCTCAATACGAACCATCTGGCCGGCTGCCCAGCTAGCAGCGCCGCCGCCCGCAGCGTCCACACGGCACAGCAGTCACAGTGCATCGCCTGCGCCCGCCTACGAACTACTTGAGCACGGACAGATCCGCGCCTTTTCCACGTGGACACCTAGACCAGTTGCTGCCTTCTTGCAGCCCTACGCTATGCAGCTCGTCACGGAGTCAAATCCTTCGTCTGGACGATCGTGCCGCTCAGAATCTTCGGGGAATTCTGATCACTGCGAGCTGCGTGCATTCCCGCGAACCCGTTAATGCGCCCGGCTAGTTGAGTTTGCATCATTTTTTGAGTTTCAACCCACACGTGGGTGTGGTTGATTCGATGTGACCTCGTTCTCACTGTCCACTAACTAACATTTAGGATGAAGAAGATTTAGATAAGAGCTGAGCTATCTGAACCGCGTATGGTCTCGACGTTTGTTCTCGAGTGAAGCTGTTTTAAAGGGATGAGACGTAGCGTTGCAAAGCCTCGATATGCCCAGCACGAATAATTTAAGCTTCGACAGAGCCAACGGCGTTGGGTTTCCAGATGGCGCACATGGCCGTCACAGTCGCCATTCCCCTGGATTCCACTAAACCACCTTCTGCATGGTTTTGGCATCTGCAAGAAAAGCTTTCAGCGGTTCATCTTCAATCGGGGATTAACAAAACGGCGTTCGGTATATCAAAACCTTCGTCTCGGTAAACGGCAAAGCGGACACGTGAATGTTTCTGAAAATTCGCGCGGTCTCGACATGCGAGCCATCGAACGGTCCCAACATCTGTCAAGTCAACAACTGACCTCTACTTAGATCACACTGGCGTCAGGATCATCTCGCTCCCGCTGTGCAGATCCCAAGTAGCACGAGCGCAAGACCAAGCATTTGTACCTGCGTCTCTGCCAAACCAGCATGATGCTGGAAGATGCGCATGAGCACACCGGCGGCTGTTTCGAGCACGGTTGTACCAGTGGTCGCCCTCAGTAGCTGGCGCTGGGCGTACGTAGGCACTGTGCGACATCGCATGTTTTCTGTGTCGAACTCGGATCGCTCTCCTCAGATAGAGGTTTCGGGTCCCCACATCCGTTTGGGAGAGAATTGGGGTTGCTCCAGAATACGATCGAACCGAAGGTGTCCCCACGGGTTGGCCAACGGGTGTTCGAGGATAGTGTGCGGACAGGCCACAAAGCTGGGTTCTGCATTCTCGCAAAGTTGGATATGATGGCATTCAGGGTGTTCGTCGATCTGGGGTGTGCTTGTCCGTGCTGGCGACGGCGCGAGAAGGCATTATTGAATGACGAGTCTAACGACCTATCAATGACCACCAACCGTTCTTCATCGAGGTGTAATAAAACAATCTCATTCGTCTGGATGCCTACGCCTTCATTTCCTACTAGCCCCCCTCACGGTCATCAGAATTCAGCACCAGGTTCCTCTCATCAGTGGCTGACGAGATTCTACACCGTTGGCAGCCGAGAAAATCTCTCACGGAGTGTCACAGATGCAAAACCAGGGCGAACACGACTAAGATGCATCTCTGTGGTGTTGTTGGACGAGATGGAGGGTGTGTAGGAGCTGATGCGGAGGGTAAATTGCGAGGAACGCTCTAAGAGTGTTGGTGGCAAGCCACACCCATGACAGCATAAGACGGCCGTCAAGTCAGCCTGATGGAACTCGCCGGTAGGCTGCAAGGCAGAAGGATTCCAGGGGAAGTTGCGGGCATTGAGACAACACAGCATGGACGAGCGGCCATACGAGCACCCAAGGGTGCGCAAGATGGGCAGGATCCTGTGGACATGGCGAAGGACTATGTTTGGGCACCAGCTGCGCGCACTTCCCAATCGAGCATCTTCCACGAGGCTCTGGAACCGGGGTCGACAGGCGGAAAAGTTTGCGTAGGACCGAATGCCTCCCGCGCGCATGAACGCGGCGTCTCCTTTGTGAGATGACGGCGAGCTTTGGCATCCAATTGTGGTTCTGGGCGCGGTTCTTGTTTGGTAACTCGAGATGGCAGCCGGAGCTAGTAGGAGCCCCCTTCCTCAGCCCTGCCACGGTGGTTGGCTCGTGGTGACCGCGCGTTCCTGGAAATATGGTGATCTTCTATTTCCTCCTGTACAAACCGTCAGGCCTGATTGGCCCCGCGGGTGGCGGGCGCTGAAACGGCCAGGGAAGATGCCGGCAGACACGTCATGGCCGAGTGTGCTCTGCATGTAAACTCAACCTTTATTGGGGTGGTGATCTTTGGACGTGCATACGGAGAGGCGAAGACGAGTGGGCACACCGATATTTCGACGCGTCCTGGCGCTGGGGGATGACGGCAATGCTGGGCAGGCGAACACGGCCGAATAGGAGGCAGGCGGCGCAGGAGTCCGGGGCGGGCGCGGCGGCGCGTGAGACGAGGGCGGGCAGGGCTGGCAAGGGGCCAGTGGGAGGCGGCAAAAGGAGGACCGGACTTGGGCCGGTCAAGCATTGCCATTGCGCTCGTGGCCGCCAGACGGGGGCGAGAGGGTGGGCGTGGTGTGGCCAGTGCGGCCACGTCTTATGCGGCGCATGCGGCTGGCGGAAGCTCCGGCTAGCCCGTTTCCGCGGCCCTGGTGCCTGGCGAGCGGCGAGCGGCGAGCGCGAGCGCGAGCGCGAGCGGAGAGCGGGCACAGCTGCTCGCCCTCAGACTCCAGGATGCCATCGCCGCGACCATGGACGACAACGGGCCCGGCAACCCAGCGCCAGCATCCTCGAGCTCCGGCGCCCCTGTCGCGCCCCCCCAGTTCGCTCGGGCGTGTCGGAACTGCGCGGTGGCCAAGACGAAATGCGTCCCGGTCGCCGGCGGCGCAAGCAGCGACTGCGAACGGTGATTGCTGCTCCGCCGTGTCCGGCCTCAATTGGCTGACTCTTGTCTAGCTGCCACCGCCTGAAGCGCGTCTGTGTGAGGGACGCCCCGAGCCAGCGGAAGAGAAAGCCGCCCACTGCCAAGTACGTGTCGATCCTTTTTCCTTTTCCTAATCACGGCCCTTTTCTTGGCCTGCGAGGCCATGCGCCTCCGGAGCTACGGGTCGTCCGCGTCCACCCTCTGCACCGCTCCGCGCAGATGCAGGCACGGAATGCGAGCACTCCTGAGTTGGCCCTTCTCGTCTGACCCACCTGCAATGCTCCGCGGCCGTGGTTGTCTTTCCGATGGCCCTGTCACGCGAGCCTTTTGCTCGATCAGCACCGGGATGTGGCCCTGCTGGAAGCTCTCGCTGCATCTTGCTCGCGCAGAACGCATGAGTGCTGGCGGCACAGATTGAGGCGAAGAAAGTCGTCATTTCGCTCCTGGGCTCTGTCATTGACGAGGGAACAGGAACCTCCGGCTTGAGCAGAAATTGGACCAGCTCGTGACGCTCCTGGCCGGCAATCCGCAGAGCCAGAGCCAGAGTCATGATCAGCACAAGTCCTCGTCGTCTTCGGCAACACCTGATCTCCCACAACGCACCCCCAGTGTCACCAATACGACATCTTCCGAAGCACCTGAGAGCAGCAGGCCCTACCCTGGCTTTCCAAGACCAAGTTCTCCGCCCATAGCTGGCGAGAAGGGCTCTTTCAGTGCCCGTCCAGTCGCAAAACCATGCGACCTTTCTGAACTCGAGCCTGATGACGAGCAAGCGGCAAGATGCCTAGATCATTATCAAACTTACATGTTCAGGTACTTTCCCTTTGTTGTCATCCCGCCCGAGGTTACCGTCACCACGTTGCGCAAAACCAAGCCGTCCCTGCTCAAAGCAGTTGTGGTGGTTACGTCCATCCAGGATCTGGCTCGGCAGAGAGCGCTGGGCCATGCTTTGATGAGCGATTTCACCACGAAACTGTTGATCGAGGGTAAGAGGAGCGTCGACCTGCTGCAAGGCATCCTTGTGTGGCTGGCCTGGTACGTTCATCCCGCTTCTTGTGCCACAAACAAATGCGCGCTCCCGGTGGATCTGTTGTGCTTCCCGGGTCTCGTGAAACTGCCCCTGCAGCATCTGCAATGCTGATACCCGGATTCACAGGTATCACGTTCATTTTTTCACCAACCCGCAGACGACCAATCTCCTGCAACTTGCCGTCGGGTTAGTCATTGACCTCGGCCTGAAACGGACCGCCCGCGCATATGGGATGGAGAGACTCGAAAGAGGCGTCACAAGAAGCGCGCATGGAGAGCTGGCCAATTCGGAGCTGCGCACATCAGATGAAAGGCGTGCTTTGCTGGGAACCTTTTACTTGACTACCATGTACGCCTCGGTGTTCCGACCGTGGAAGTGCTTTTGCCACGCTCTACTGACATTCATGCAGTGTATCTCAGTGGGCAAAACGATATGATTCGCTGCGGTACAGCGCCCAATTAGACGAGGTTTGCCGATACCTGGAAGAAGCTCAAGAGTACCCGTCGGATCGGTACCTCGTCTATCTCGTACGCCTCCAGCGTATCGTCCAGCGCATTGAGCGGAAAGTGCCCATCGATGACTTCACTGTGGACACCATGATTCCAATCGCCATGTTTGTCAAGTCTCTCCACACCGAGCTCGACGACTTCAAGAAGTCCCTTCCAGCAGATATTGCAGACAATCGTAAGGATTTATTTGTCTCCTGGTTGCCTGAACAATAATTCTGACACACCCATCACTTTAGCCTTGTTGTGGTTGCACTACTACAGTGCGGAAATTTACCTATACGAAATCAGCCTCAGTTCCCTGCCTACGTCGACACAATATGGCGACTACACATACCGGCGTTTGGAGATGCTCAACGCATGCATGCAAGCGGCCAAGACGTTCATCAATACTTACCACCAAATCCCGACGTTCCGCTACATCAACATGCCATTCATGCACTTTTCTCAGCTTACAAGCACCATAATCGCCCTTTCCAAGCTATCGCGGCTAGATTGCCCGGGATGGGATCTCAAATACGCACAGGAGTTCATTGACTTTGGCGGCATCATGATGAAAACGTCGGCGCTTTACGAGGAGGCACGCTCCACTGCCGAGGTACCCGTGGCCGACAACCCGCTCTTCACCTTCTTCGCACGCAAGCTGCGTTTCATCAAGGCATGGAACGAGGCGAAGCTCAAGGGGATTGATGGCAGAGACGGTGAGCTCCCTAATCAGGCACCAGAGGAGGAGAGCGGAGGTAAGTCGGGAGAGGTGGCAGCGCCGATTCCTGATGCAGCGAACAAAAGTGCATCTACTGGGGCCGTGGGAGGCGAGCCGATGCAGTTGGAGAATATCAGCCAGGATGAACTGTTCGACCAGCTGGATCTAAGCTTCTGGCAAGGATGGGCAGAGACTGATTTGACGATGTGGGACGCAGACATGCAACAGTCGTGCTGGAATTATGATGGAATGGGTGGTGGCTTCTCGTAATAAAATGTTTTATAGAAGCCCATCGAGGTGTCGCTGCCTTTTCCTTCCGGTAAGTCTGCGTGGGGGGAAAGATCTCAGGTATGTGAAATAGCACAGCCAATTTCAATGGCAGCAAAAATAGCCACAGAAGTCAAACATCGGCATGAGAAAGCAACAGTGAGTCGAAGTGCTTATGCCACACACGTCAGTCTTCTAGTTTTGGCCGCGGTCTCTTTCGTTCCCCGCATTGGATCCGCCCCGGAAATACCACCATCATGGAAGGATCTCCGAGAACACTCCTGCTGGCTGCATCTTCTGCAAAAGCTAGGCAGATCCAAGCTAGATCATTGTTTCTCTGGCCCATGACACCACCAATGGAATCAAGTCTTTCTACACCATCATCTGGGTATCCCGATGTAAATTCAACTGCTTCTTATCTTTCAGGCCCAGACATCTCCGCATTCTCGACATATAAGAAATCAAAGAGACACGCAGCGTCGCAATCTCTCATGGGGGCCACCTATAGAGAGCATACGTAGCCAGCCAGGAATAATGGCCACACCCACCCAACCGAACGGTCCATCAAGCAATCGATCTTACCACACCACAGCCGCCGCCTACGTTCTCCCAAATGAGTAAGTACGGCCGCAATGTACATGGTCAGTTCGTGAGACATATCAGCAAGGACACGCTCTCCACACAAGGGTAGCTGAAGCATTCATCCGGGCGCAAATGTGCAAGAAACAAAGGACAAACCCATCCGAATGAATGTTTCAACTACTCATGGCCGTGGGGATGTCCGTGAGCTGCAATACTTCTCGCAACATCCTCGTTGCCCTCCCACGGGCACCACCACCACCGACCTTCTCTGACATGAATCTCTCTTCAACCTCGACTAACGACCTCCCCTAGTGCGCCTGAGCAAACGCGCCTCGATGCTCAAGCTGATGGCATAGCGTCCATGCTGGGCGGCCGCATCACGCGTGCCAACCTCGACCCCGCCCAGGTAACCAAGGTGCTCGACATCGGCTGTGGCACCGGCGCCGCAACCATCACGCTCGCGCAGCACTACCCATCAGCCACTGTATACGGTCTCGACATCTCGCGCGTCCCGGACGCCGCGCGCGCCGCCGCCCCGGCCAACGTCTCGTTCATCGAGGGCGACTTCCTCACCACCTTCCCAGGAGAAAGGGACCTCGAAGCCGCCTCGCCGCCGCACCCCGCCCTCGCCCCCTCCACCTTCACCCACCTCTACGGCCGCATGCTCATCCTCGGCATCCCCTCGTGGCCCGCCTACTTCGCCACCGCCCACCGCCTGCTCGCCCCGGCCGTCGGCGTCCTCGAGCACCACGACGTCGACCTCTTCTGGCGCAGCACCACGGCCGCCGCCGCCGCCGCCGCGTCTTCCTCCCCGCCACCGCTCTCGGACCGCTGGCCCTGGGCCCGCGCCCTCCACGCCGCCCTCGCCGCCGCCCCGCGCGGCTTCGACATGCGCGCCGGCAGCAACGCCGCCCGCCGCATGCGCGACGCCGGCTTCGTCGACGTGCGCTCCGAGGGCCCGTTCGCGTTCGCCTTCACGCGGGACGACGACGCGTTCCCGGAGAGCGGGCCGTGCGCGGACTACGGGGCCGCGTTCTTGGGGAGGGCGTTTCGGGAGCTGGTGGGGAGGGTGTTGGAGGGGGAGGTGGAGCCGGAGGTGTTGAGGCGGTGGGTGGACGAGGACGTCGAGAGGGACATGTTCGGGGAGAGGGGCGTGCATTTTCGGTACTGGGTCACGGTTGGGAGGAAGCCGGGGGTGGAGGGGTGAGGGCAGGATGGTACGTTGGGTCGCGAGAGAAATGGCAGTATGGGGAGATGTCTCCCTGTTGACAGAATACGTCAACTGTCAAGTGAAAAAAGTCAACGGCATGGGTAGTTGAAGCACTCATCCGGGCGGCTTTGGTATTTCAATTAAAGTACTTCTGCATCTGGACGCCGAGGGCTATTACAGGCTCTGCTAGAAGATTTCTTGACGTTTCGGGGAAATCACCGCGGCCTTTTTTGCATCCTCAAATCATTCGGATGAATATCTTAGGTGTGTACCGCACCCTAAAATATCCATTCACGTTGGATCTACCGCTTTGAAGAGCGTCAGCTTCGATGCTATCCCCATGGCTGCTGAATGGGAGCTCATTAGGCATGGCCGACAGGAATACTCAAGTCCGCGATAGGATCCGTCTCGCATAAATTTCACAGTCAGTTCAATCAAACATGGAGAAGAATGGTGGATAAGTGTGTTCAAATTTTCTTTACTCTCTGAAAAGCCAAAAGCATTCTAGTTCCAACAACAAACAAAGAGGACGAAAAGCATAGAACAGTCAATAGAAGCAAAATCCAGGACTCACCTAAATCCAATCCATCAAACCAACCCATACCAATCTCGCGTCCTCTCTGCTCACCCCATCCCCGTCTCCCATAACCGCCGCCCTCCACCCCGCCATCATGAACCCGTAGTGCTGATCCATCTCCAGCAACGCGCCCTCCCACCGCCTCGCCCGCTCGTCAAACATCGCGATCCGCTCCTCGGCGCGCACGTTATCCCGCAGCATCTCCTGCGCGTCCCCTTGCCCGCCGGCACCGCCCACCAGCGACCGCAGGTCGAACTCGCGCACGAACGCCTCCAGGTCCGGGTCGTAGTCGTAGCCGGCGGGCAGGCCGCCGCGGCCGGGCAGCCGCACGCCGGACGCGGTCGCGACCCAGGCGCCCAGGCCGGGCAGGGCGGGCAGCAGGCCGGCGGCGACGCCCTGCGGGTCGCGGCTGCCGCGGGCGAGCAGGTCGTACGGCGCGAGCGCCAGCACGGCGTCGGCGCCGTCGCGGCCGGTGAGCGCGAGGGAGTGGCGGCGGAAGCGCTCGAGCGAGGGCGTGCGCGTCACCGCGTACGGCACCGACAGCGACGCCGGGCCCAGCAGGTCGAGCGCGAGCAGCCAGCCCGAGTCGCGGCGCGCGTGGGTCGACAGCGCCGTGATGCGGCGGACCAGCATCGCGTGCTCGAGGCGCGGGAAGAAGCGGCCGGCGGCGATGGCGGCGCGGAGGCGGGGCACGAGGGCTTGGGAGATGGACTCGATGGTCCAGGTCGGGTAGGGGATGGGCTGGGGGAGGCGGGGGTCGCAGCGGTGGTGCTGGTCGCGGCGGATGTAGGTGACGTCCAGGTGGAGCTCTTTGAGCTTGGGGAACGGGTGCCGGGGGAGGGCGCCGTCAGCGTCTGGGCCGTCTGAAGGGTCGGAGGTGATGCCGAAGGCTGCGGGGCAGATTTCCCGAGCGCTCCAGGAGAAGCGGACCAAGCGGGGCAGGATCCTGGGGATATTAGTACAGAAGTGCTCAGGATGGTCGCTGGGAAAGCCGTGAATTTCATCGTATGTTGTGTCCAGCTCAAGCTCCTCGACTGACTCTGGCAGCACAGCAAGCGCTCTCCTAACGAACTGAATGCCACGCCAGCCGCTTCCAGTGTAGAAGATCGGCTGAATAATCTTCAAGGAGACAGTCTTGAGCATGTGGAGTTGAGGTAGCTTGACAATGACGAAATCGCGAGCAATTTCCCTCTCCATGTGCGAAATCCTACCATACAAAGACTGCTCGTCGAAGAGAGTCAGCCTCTTGACCATGCCAAGCTGACGGCTAAGCCCTGGGAATCTATCAGTGAAGTCTTCGAGCTCATAGAGCGTCCCGAGAGAGATATCTTCATAGATGTATTCCTCGCCGAGACGGAAGAACTCCTTGCAAGTAAGGATGACGCTGATGTACTGGGGCTTAGACAACCCCTGGCTCACCAACCTAAGAATCATCTTTGTCAGCTCAGCTGGAACAAGCAGCCCGCTGCAGGGCCCCGAGCTATGGCGGTCCATACCTGTCTGACACGTGGGGCCGGTAGAAGTGTTCTGGGGAAGGGTGGAAATGCGGTTCTGATAATCAGCCATATGGTGAGAGTATGCCAGGCGTTGGACTGAGTAGAATGACTACCGTAACATCTTTCTACTGAATATCATAGAGCCCTTGGTGGTGTTGTTGAACTGTGTAATACAATGGTTAAAGAACAAAGAAAGAAGCAGGACGGGAGACACAATGGAATTGTTTTCGAGATGGGTGAAAAATTTGGTAGTTTAAGCATCGGGCGTGTGTATTTCTTTGTATCTCGACGGCTAGCGTGAGAATGGTTTCAACTCCCCCGCCTTTGTGTTTCTTACTTCAAGCACTGTCAGCTCAAGCACCTACCCCTGCACCACAGTGATCAGCAGTCTCAAGTGAGCAGAATACATTCAAGAAAAAGTCCATACCGGCTATGTACAGAGACCCTGCCCGATCCAGATTCCGGTTTTTGATATCGCGGTTGTGTAAAACCCATTCCCTCAATAATCGCGACATCTAATCAGATCTCTTCTAAGTCATTTCGCGTGTTTCCCACCCCCCATTTTACAAGGCACCCAGCTCCTTCAGCTTGGCAATCATGCCATCGACATCCTCGACCTTCTGGCCGCCCTGCCTCTGCGGAGGCTCCGTGACCTTGACCGTCTTCAGCCTGCTCTTGACATCAACACCGTACTCCTCAAGCGTCTTCTTGACCAGAGGCTTCTTCTTCGCCTTCATGATGTTCGGCAGGCTGGCGTAGCGGGGCTCGTTCAGGCGGAGGTCGGTGGTGATGATCATCGGCAGCTTCGCGCGGAGCGTCTCGACGCCGCCGTCAACCTCGCGCGTGACGGTCGCGGTGTCGTCCTTGATCTCGACCTTGCTGGCCTGGGTGGCCTGGGGCCAGCCGAGCAGGCCGGACAGCATCTGGCCGGTCTGGTTGGCGTCGTCGTCGATGCTCTGCTTGCCGAGGATGACGAGGTTGGCCTTCTCGTCCTCGACGGCCTTCTTGAGCATCTTGGCCACGCCCAGCGGCTCCAGCTCGCCGGCCGGCCCGTCGGCCGTCTGGATGTGCACGCCGCGGTCGGCGCCCATGGCCATGGCGGTGCGCAGCACGTCCTGCGCCTTGGCCGGCCCCGCCGACCACGCGATGATCTCTTCGACCGGCTGCGCCTTGCGCTCGCGCAGCCGCACCGCCTCCTCGACCGACAGCTCGTCGAAGGGGTTCATGCTGTGCTTGACGCCGGCCGTCTCGACCGCCGTCTGCGCCTTGTTGATGCGGGGCTTGACCTGTGTAGGGGCGTCAATTAGCCTTGGGCTGCACGGCGCAGTCGCGCATCGGCAGGGCAGGGCTCCGGTGTGCGATCACGGATGCGGATGCGGCGTTCGAAGGAGGACGTACGGCATAGTCGATGACCCGCTTGATGGGGACCAGGATGCGGAGCTTCGACGCCATGGCTGGGTGAGGTGGGCGGAGTGCAGGTCGCGGCGGATGGGTGGAGGCGATCGGACGACGGCGGGCAGTTGGATTGCGTGAGCCCGCTGATGTGTGCGCTGGGACGGCGGAGAGGACTGGGTGAGGGTGAAGCTTGAGATGCGGGACCGCTGCTGAAGCTCTTCTAGCCGAAGCCGAGCTCGGCTCAACCGTGTGGGGAATCCCGGGATGGCGGCGGTTCACATGGCACAGCTGCGACTCTCGGGCCTCGACTTCAGAAATGTCTGCATTTGTCTAAACCTGTTTCTATTACACGGCATCGCCGCGCGACCTCGAGGGCTCGTTCGGCGTGGTGGCCTGCCTGCCCACTGACAGCCCTCCGAGATCGCCCTCGCCTGATCTCAGCGTCGAAGAGAAACATCAAAAACCATTACACGTTCCGCGCATGTTCTACGCGCGCACACATAGATATCATCCCGCTGCATGCACCCAATCCAATCCTGATCCCAATGCCGCTGCCCCGCCTACCAATCGCCCCATCCGTCCTCGTCCTTCTTCGCCGCACCACTGCTTCCGCCGCCGCCGCCTTTCTTCATTGCAGCCGTACCCACGCTGGTCGGCTTTGGCTTGCTTGCAGCCTGCTCCCCTGCCGTAGCGAACTCGTCCCAGAAGCTCTTCTTGTCTGCGCTTGGGCCACTGGGCGGCTCGCCGAACGAGTCCCAGAAGTCCTTGTGATCCTCATCAGGCCCTGACTTGCCACCACGAGCTCCGCTTGCGTTCCCGTTGCGCGGTGCGAGTGTGTCGTCGCCCTCGACAAATTTGTTGAACGACTCGGCGGCGTTCTTGCTTGCGGATTGAGCTGTCTGTCCGAGCGTTAGAGCAGCTTGACGGGCTTGCGCAGCGATGTCTGCTTTTGACAACTGCGGCAGGAAAGAAGAAAGTGGCGTTAGTCAGATGGCCGGATAACAAATGAAGTTCATTAGTTGAACATACGTTCTCCATGCCGGGCTTCACCCAGCCTTCGTAGCCCGTCTTCGCCGTCTTCTGCACCGTCGTGCTGAACCAGCCGAAGCCCTTGGTCAATGCACCCACAGGATCTTTCTGGAAGTCGTCGATGCCCGGAATAGCACCGCCTTGCGACTGCTGCTGCGGGAAGGGGTCACTACCGAAGCCCGAGAACTTTCCACCTTGATTCGGCGGCAGGTCGTCTGGCCTGTTTGCGTTCTCGGCGCCCATCTTCGCAAAGTAGGCCTCGTTCTGTTGCTTTTTGGACAGCGACGCGGTGCCCAAGCTGGGCGAGCTGGTGCGACCAGGGCCAAAGCCTTCCAAGTTGTTGCGCGAGACGGGGGTGGCTGATCTGCTTCCTGCCCGGCTGCCGCTGAGAGGCGCGGTGTCCTTCCTCTGTAGCGGCTTCTTCTCCTTGGGCTGCGGCACGTACTCCTTGCCCTCAACCTTGGCCGTCAGCCTGTCCTTCCATTCTTCGCCGGCGTCGCTGTCGTATCTCTCGTTGATGGTGCAGTCGTCGAAGGTGCGGCCCTCGAGCTGGTTGGACGAGTGGTTGTTGAAGAAGTCCTGCCAAGGCTTGTTGCCGCCGTTCTTCATGCGCGTGAGCTCGGCGGCCTTGAAGGCGTCCATGGTTATGCTGCGGACGAAGGAGATGTGCACGCCGAGGCCGCGGTGGACGCCGGAGCAGTTCAGGCACATGAAGATGCCGAACTTCGGAGAGGCCTGGGAGACTGCATATCAGCGACCGCTCTTGGAGCCCTCGAGGCGCACACTGGTCGCGCGTCGCCCTGGTGTCGCGAGGCGGGGCCGGAGGGGCAGGGCTCTGGAGGACGTACCCATTGGGGGCTCGGAGCGTTGCAGTCGACGCATGAGTTGTTGCCGTTTTCCTTCTGGATCTCCAGGAGCTAGGCGTGCAGGCGTGAGGTCAGTAACGCCAGTCTCGGCCGTCGCGGCCGGGCTGAAGACGCGCATCGACGGCTCAGAGTTGTCGTAGGTCGCGCACCTTGCTCCTGGTCTCAGGGTCGACTTCCCACATTTTGCTCATGGCTGCGGTTCAGGGCGTGGGCCGGGTTCTAGTGAAGGTGGCTTTGCGGGAGAGGCGCAGAGCGGTCGCGGAGGATTCGAGGCGCAAAAATTGAGGTTTACGGTCGCGTGCTAGAGATCATCGGCGGCAGTTCGCGTCTCGCTCGGCTAGCATTATAGATCTTCAAGGAGGAGGCTTGGTGGTCAGAACGCTGCGAGGGTGGACATCAGTTGTACGGGGTGGGCCGCTGGGCGTCGAGGGGGATCTCCATGGGCGCAGGGGCTTGGACCGCCGCGTGGCCCAAGCGACCGCCCACCACCACGACTTCCTCCCCACCAAATCCACCGTCTCCATCACCGTCCGTACCTGCAGATCCGATCGCCACAGATACGTGGCCAATCCCGTGTGCGCCCACCTCCATGAATCCGACGACCCCACTCTAGAGCCTCTCGACGGGTTGTCATTCTTCACGAAACATTGCAGGAGACTCCGCTGTACAACGCCTGTCTTCTCACCCGGAATGTCTCGTACCTCTCTGAACACCGCTTCTTCCACACAGTTTCTAACCTCACCGCTACGTGAATTACTGACCATGTCCTCACGGTGGCTTGAAACCGAGAACAGAGCTTTTTGTGGGAGCTGAAGCATTGATTCAGGTTGCCTTGGCACGTCAAGTGAAGCGTTTCTGCATCCGGGTGCACGCTCCAGCTCCTCAAGTAAGCACCTGACCGACTTCGACGCTTTGGTTCTTCTATATGCTTTAGCCTCATTTGATTTACTTTCATTCTCTACTTTTTATTCATGGAAGAATGACTGCGACTAGCGAGGTGATTAGGCACATCGCCCACACATTTCCGGTTACTGCACACGGCAGAACCATCTCCTTTAGGGCTTACATCGTGGTCTTTCGACTGTTTAGGCATTTGAATGGTCTTACGTCTGACATCATTTATGACTGATCATTTGTCTAGCTCGGAGCTCCGCAGAGAGCACCACAGCGTCTATTTACTCTCAGAACCCCGCATTGCTTGTCTCTACAGCTCCCAAACACCTCGCAGAAACACAATACCATAATGTCTTCACACTCCACCGACCATGGCGCCATCGTCGTAGTTGGCTCCGGTCCAGGAATCGGCGTTCACGTTGCCACTATCTTCGCCTCTCACGGCTTCAAGAAGATTATTCTCCTCTCGCGCGATGCCGCAAGGCTCTCTCAGGACGCTGCTTCCGTCAAAGAAAAGTCCAGATCCAACGCTGCTGTCCACACCGTCCGTACCGATATCGCGGACACGGCGGAGCTCAAGAAGTCCCTCGCCGAAGTGGACAAAGTCCTTGAGAACACTCCTCTAGAGTGCGTCTTGTTCAATGCGGCGAGGGTGGGCCCAAGCAAACTTTTGGAGTTCCCCGTGGGAGAAATCGAAGACGACTTGAAGGTAAGCACCTCCCATTCCGAATCCGGACCTATACCCCGATGGCCCCCAACTTTCCAACAAAGCACATAAGCAATGCTGACGTGAGCCGCTTGGCTGGATTCAGACCACAGTGACTGGTCTCTACACAACCGCCCAATGGGCCATGCCGCAGCTGCTTAAGATCACAAATGACCCCTCCAAGAAGCCCAGCCTTCTTGTCCCCAACAGCATGCTGCACAACGACCCCTGGCCGCAGCTCTTCTCCCTGTCACTGTCCAAGGCTGCGCAGTACAACTTGACACACAGTCTGGCCCGCGAATTTGGTCCCCAAGGCGTGCATTGCGCGCTCGTCAAGGTGTGCGCTCAGATCACGGATGATCAGGAATACTGCAATCCCACGAACATTGCAGAGAGGACCTGGGTCCTTTTCACGCAGGACAAGGAGAGCTGGACTCTGGAAGTTGAGATCAAGGAGAAGTAGAGGCGGGTGAGGCAAGAGTGACACGTACCACCGAAAACCTGCTGTCCGGAAGAAGCAATGAACCACTTGTCGGCACTCAGTCTTCCATACTCTCCTTTTATCTCCCCCTGGTTAATTTCATTTTAAGCAACCTAGAGCATTCATTCGCATGGGCTTGGCAATTGAATCAAGGTGCTTTTGCATCCGGATGAATGATTCGACTGCCCATGTGTGAATTGGTTACAATACTTCCTGGATTGACCTCGTAAGAAAGGGAAAGAGCATATAGTGTTCTGCCTTACTGACTTACTACGGGGTGGTATGAGTCCAGATGGAGTCGCCTTTGAGAACATTTTAAGCCTTGATCTGCTTTCGGCTGTTTGACGGTCATTGTTGAGTTGACTTTGCTTATAGGCTTATAGCTCATTCAGCATCTCCCTGCCCTGGCGCATCTGGCTTCGTACAGAGAGGTACTGTCAAAAGCTAACGTGGAGATTACATGTTCTTCCCTTTTCATAGGACGAATTGAATCCGAATTATCTTAGCCATGGGCAAGTGAAGGATTCTCCCGAATAGTTTTGGCACATACTCAGAGCGGCTTTTCCATCCGGACGAATACTTCAACTCCCTACGCAGCAGCGCATGTCGGAAGTGTTCCAGCGCTAGAATTGAGCTCCTCTGTGTTCTAGATGATATCATAGGAGGTCGTGCCAACTACCGCTGTAGTCTTGGGATGTTCGTCCTCAACCGCTTTGACTTCAGCGAGAGGACACGCAGTGTCATCGTCTTGAGCCACAAGATCGACAGGCGTACTCGAAGGTGTCTTCGTCCGTAGGCGGATTGGTGATTAAGTCAGAGGAGGCAGTCGTGGTAAGAGGTTCGGGTTCGATGACGGTGGGTAGCGTCGTCTCTTGAGGCTTTCGCTTCAGGCGCCGGCGTCCGATGCGGAGGTGCTGTCGTTATCTGAGGTACTGGCATTGTCGCCCGGGCTGAGATGCATGCTTCAGCCAGCGCCCGTTTCCCTCACCTTCTCAGCGCAAGCCGTTTGAAGTAGGTCGAATGATACACACCTGATCCCCATGCGGATATGCAGTGGTGTGGAAGTTGCAGCGGAAGCTTGCGGGACAAGCATGAGGTCGTAGTGAAGGGCTTCAAAACTGGAGAAGCAGCGTTGGCGTTGCTGGAAGCGAGGCAAGACGATGCGAAAGCGTTGCTGCCAGTTTAGAGGTATGATGCAGCGAAAGCGTTCTTGCCAGTTCAACGCTCTTGCCTTCCTCACCCCCATCAGGATGGCAGTTACACATCCTCTGGATTGCAGGCACACCTGGATGAACGCTTCAACTGCACATCTAGTTTTCCAGGCGGTATCAGTCTACCGGACCACGCGCCCTTTTCGTTGTTCTCGCTCCCGCCCAGTGCTTGTGCCACAGCCGCCATCAATTCAAGCTTTGCATCATCACGGCCGAGGGCTGCGAGTTGCTCCGAAAGCTAGTTGACCCAAAGGAGATTGCACAGGAGTGAAGATACTTTGACAGCGGTTCCCCAACCCGCTATGCCCTGGGCCTCTGGCCGCCGGCGAGGAGTCCGGGATCGCACTGGAGATGCTCGCCACAAACATGACCATAGCTGTCAAGATTCAGTGAACGCAGCAGCAAGCAAGGCACACAGCACACTTACGTGTTCCCCCACCCCATCAGGCTGCCCAGCGCCGCCCCGCACAAGGTCCGGCCCTCCTTTGCGGGCCGCCGAGAAGCAGCCCGATGTTGTTTTGGCTACGTTTTGGGAATGCAGCGCGGGAAAGTCAGGCTCGCGGATCCATGTCCGCCACGACGAGCGGTCTGCCCTTCCATTCGCTCATTCCGCCTAACCGAGGAGAAACACTGCAAAGCTACCACTGTTCCATTGCCACGCTCCCCCGACGGTCGCCCGGGGACGCAGGGCCTACCTGTGGGTCCACAACACGTCAAACGCGGTGCCTGACGGCTCCCTCGCTCCGGCAGGGAGGAAAAAAAGCAGGCAGGAAAGTTGGGAACCGCACCGTCACCGTATAACAGGCTCTCGGGAAGCGGGTCCGAACGATCAGGCCCGCTGCTGGACGCGAACGCACACAGCGAGGCACCTCAACCCACAAATTGTGGGCTCATGTCCGCTCACCGCCCGCACTCCCTCGGCTGGCTGAAGACGGGAATGTTGGGGTGGGAAAGGCGTGCCATCATCTCGCTTTTCCGCTCCTTCATTTGTCCTCTCCGCCTTCCCCGCCGTCCAGCTGAAGGATTGCGAGCAGACGGTGGCGATCGACAAAGTGGGACCTCCATGGCCCGGCTTTGCGCGTATCTGCGTCCCCGATGTCAGGCTAAAGTGTTTAGTGTGTTGGAGTCAAGCAAGTATAAGACGCAGCCGCAGGCCTGGGCATCCATGTTAGCCGAGCCCGCCGGCCCTGGGTCGAGAAAACTATCTACTGTGCGAAGAAGTCTTGACGTGCCCCTTAAACGACTGCGTGGTTGCGGCGAAGAGCAAAGCTCTTTTGTGAAATAGCTGCGGCACGCTTAAGCATCGGCCCGGACATGAGAAGTGAGTAGGGCACCACGGCGCATCAGAACAAATTCTGCAGCATCGAACGAGGGACACGTGCAGTGGCCACGGCATTCGGTCGAAAAATGCTCGTCCTGCCAACTGTCAACGAGAAACCGTTGCCGCGCCGGCGGCAGCGCCGTTACGCCAAGCGTGAAACCGCCAGGTTGCATCCAGGGCACAGCACGGCGTCACGACACAGCTCGTAAAAGATTAGGGGACGACGAGAGGGAAATAGGCGGCTGCATGTGATGGCCCGAAGAGCAGTCACCAGCCACAGCCGGGCGGCCTGACCGCGATCAACGAGCGAGACAGCCCGTTTTGGCTTTCTGGTCGCCGGGCTGCATCCTGCAGCAGGACGAAGCGAGCCGCACCTTCAAGCCCTCTGCCCTGGCCGAGCCGCGGGTGCGGGCGGACAGGGCTGAGAGACCGGCCATGCGCGCAGACGACAGGCAGATTGGAGGCCGCGGTTGCCGTCAGCGCTGCAATGCGTTGTCCTGCGCGGAAGGCCCAATAGCGGCGACGCGTGGCTGGAGAAAAGAGAAGAAAAGTCGGAATGCATTTAAAATCCTCAAACCTTGTTTGCTGAAGCTGCCCCCCCTGCGGCGCCCGTTCGAGACAGCAGCTCCGAGATTGATGCGGAGACCGGGGAACGGGGCTGCAGAATCCAAGAACCGAGAACGGAGCAGCAGCAAACGAAACGGGCAAGACGACCGTTGCGAACCTTGCTGATAGTGCGGATGGCCGGGCAGGGGCCGGGCCAAGCGGCGAGCACTGCGAAAGGGAAGTCGTGCGACATCCGCCATGCTGCGGCCGGGGCGATCGTGCGGAAGAAGGAAAGAGGGTCGAGCGTCTGGCGCAGCCGAAAAGTTTATTTCTGCCCCAGCTCCACTCACGCCTGGCAGCTGACCGCCCCTGGTGCTCGCTGTCCGCCCAGCCCTTGCATGATCGCGCTGGCGGAACCTTTGACGCCCGGCCATTGCTTGCATGTACCTTCTTTCCTTCCCCTGCCGCCCGGGCGAGTCAGTCGCCTGCGCTTAGGGCGACTGGCCTCACCTCGTATACGGAGCTGTGGCGATGTGGGGCGGCGTGCATAGCACGCATGACGGCAGGCCGGTGGCAGGGACATGGGAGGACGGACAGCAGAACGGCATGAAGACTGTGACTGAATGTTCCTGACGATGCAGTGGCCAAAACGCCCGCCAAATGGTGCCTGCCCGCGCGCGCATCTAAGCCCGATCTGGAAATAATTGAGCACCAGATCCTCAAGACACTGGGTGTGGAGATGGAGCATTCGTCCGGATACCATTGCCAAACTGATTGAGAGACTTTCGTGTCTAGACGAAAGCTTCAACTACACATGGCTAGTTTTGGTGGCTGTTACTCATATCCTTAACCTGATTTGTTCGTCTCAGAGTCAAAGCCCAATAGCACAATCACACAATCACAATCACAATCACCAAGAGCAGCAAAGGGTAAAGTAGTAGAGGCATGGCAGCGAAAGGAGTGTTTTCTTTGGTCATCATACAGGTCCAGTATCTATGCCATGCCTTAAAGGTCAAGAAGTAAAATGAGGTACAGAAAGCATGTTCAAGAAGAAGGAAAACGCGCGCTTGCCCAGCCATTACCGACCACCCATCAAGCGAGAAATGGCATGGGAATAATGTCCGAAGCCCTCCACAAAAATAAATACACTTGGTCCGCCCCAACAGGAATAGTAATTTTGGGTCGTGTGGTGAATGAAGGGCGTGTTGGGGACATTTCCAAGGAGAATTGGTTTCAGGATATTTAGACCTGGACCTTGGTCTTGACGAACTGGGCCGCAGTGTTGGCGTCGGCGCCGTAGCCCAAGTGACCCGAGGAGCTGGCCGAGGCAGAGCCGCCGGAAGAGCTGGTAGCAGCACCAGTGCCGCAGACTGCGTCGCCGGTGGCGCAGAAGGTCTTGAAGCCGCCGGCAGCAATGCCCTTGAGAGCCTGGCTCTTGAAGGGGTCGCCGAAGGTGACGGCAGCCTTGACCTTGCCTGCCTGGTCGGCGCTGAGCTTGTTCATGGTGTTGTGGACGAGCATGGCACCCTGGGAGTAGCCGGAGAGGATGATCTGGGTGTCGGGGCACTTCGAGATAGCCTTCTGAACGTCCGCGACCATAGCCTGGGTTCCAGCGCCACCGGTGATCTCAGTGGCGATGCCACCCGCGTCCGCGGCGTAGTCGACACCCTGGACAGCGACCTTGCCCTCACCAAGATCCTTCTCGAGAGCCGAAGCGAAGCCGGGGCCGACGACGCTGCCCATGTTGCCCATCTCGGTGGTGCCGCGCGCGAAGATGAGAGTGGCCGGCTTGCAAGCCTCGTCGAGTCCGTTTTGGGTGGAGCCGCCGAGCGAGAGGCCACCGAGACCGCCAGAGCTGCTGCCGGTGCTGGAGCTGCCGGTGCTGCCAGTGCTTCCGCCGCCAAGTCCGCTGAGGAGCCCGCTCAAACCGGAAGAGCCAGAATCTTGACGACCAGTTAGACCAGAGCCACCACCAAGCGAACCGAGGCTAGGAATACCGCTTCCGCTGGAGCCACTGCCTCCAAGGCCACCAAGCCCGCTCAAGCCGCCGCTGCTGGCGCCGGGCGTAGGCAGGGAGCCGCCGAGACCCCCGAGACCTCCCAGGCCGCTGCCAGAGCCACCAGCGCCGGGCGTGGGGAGAGAGCCGCCAAGTCCGCCGAGGCCACCCTAGAAATGTGTTAGGAAAGTTGTGAAAATAAGTAGAGTGAGGAGTGCGCACCAGGCCAGAGCCGCCGCTAGAACCACCCAGGCCGCCGAGGCCACCCAGGCCGCCGAATCCGCCAGTAGGCAGAGCAGAGGGGAGAGAGCCGCTACCGAGGCCGCCGAGTCCTCCCAAACTGCTGCCGCCAGCACTGCCCAAGCCGCCGAGTCCGCCAGCGCCGGGCGTAGGCAGAGAGCCGCCCAAGCCGCCCAAGCCGCCCTGTGAGTGATTAGCGAAGATGTAGAAAATGATGTGCAAAGACCGTGCTTACCAGTCCACTGCCGCCGCTGGAGCCACCAAGGCCGCCGAGGCCACTGAGCTGACGCTTCTCGTTGTTCTCGTAGCCACCCTCAGAAGATCCTTCTGAAGATCCCGATGGGGGCATGAAGCCAGCACCACTGCCTGACAGACCACCAAGGCCGCCAGCACCAGCGCCGGGAGTAGGAAGACCACTGGGAAGACCACCGCCCTGTTATATGTTAGAACATGTAATCGTTAAGCAGATCAAGGGAAAATGAGTACCAGGCCACCGCCCAAACCCCCAAGTCCACCGGCACCGGGCGTGGGGAAAGGAAGACCACCTCCCTAGAAGAGAAGTTAGAGAAATTATCAAGAAGGTATGATCGCATGTATTTACCAGACCGCCGCCAAGTCCACCAAGACCGCCACCCTGGATGTATTGTCAGAGAGAAGTGATCGAGTCGGTATGGATCAGCATATTTACCAGGCCACCAGACGGGGGCGTAGGGAGAGAGCCGCCGGCGCCACCAAGTCCACCAAGGCCACCGCCCTAAGATAGTCAGAGAACTGCTAAGTGATATCGTGAAGCGATAAGCTTACAAGGCCGCCGCCCAAACCGCCGGTGGGAAGACCAGAGGGCAGCAAACCGCCAAGACCTCCAAGTCCCCCAGCGCCAGAGCCAGATCCAGATCCTGAGCCAGATCCTCCCAATCCGCCGCCAAGCCCCCCGAAGGGAGAACCCGAATCAGAGCCAGAGCCGGGAGTCGGGATGGGGAAGGGAAGACCACCCTCAGCACCGCCAGTCGGGTAGGTGCCGGTGGGAGGCTCGATGCCACCGCCAAGGGACGGAGGCTCAGCCTTAGGGAAGGGAGCGCCAGCCACGAGGGCGGCGTAGAAAGCCGCGAGGAAGATGTTGCTCATGGTGATGAGATGAATGTGCGTATGCGTAAGTGAGAAGGAATGATGGCCTCAAGCCTTTCGTGGTTTGCAGAACAGAGAATGACGCGGTGCAACAGCTACCGGAGCTTGCAAAGACAGAACGAAGGCGAGTGAATGGAAGAGGCTGAAGAGCGTGGTAATGAGGAAACAACCATGGCCGAGAGGTCGAGGTCTTTTATAGAGGATGACGGACGAAACGACACAACCTGTGGCTGGACTCGGGGAGCGGGAAAGCACATCCCCCATGCGCCGGTTCCAGCCATGGCGTGCTGACAGCCGTCGATCGGCAGTCCGTAGAGGTCGAGAATGGCCTGTTTGGGATTACCGAAACGAGAAGGAGTCGGTGTTTCTTGGGGGCCCTGGCGGGTCTGGTCGATTCTTGCCGAGGGTGCTACCATTGGGATGGTCACGGCGCCGTTTGGCAGCGATCAGTACCAGGGCCGGCCGGTGTGCAGAAGAAGCATTCAACGGCGGTCGTTCATCTATCGTGAACAGCAGGGGCGTGGCGGTCGTGTCTTGGTGGTACAGCGCAGTGCGGCTGGGGCGTCGATGGTGTGTATCCCGGCCAATAGAAACAGGGTGTCGGGGTTTCGCAGCTGTTTCACCGGGAGGGCTACGGGCAGCGCTCCGGGCGGCTTGGGAAACGGTGCCTCGGTTCGCGATTTTGGTCGGGAGTGCCGCTGCCGGGATGGCACCTTAACGCCGTTAAGGTGCAATCAATCCGATGCGGCTCAGGGGAGGCCATCCTGAGCCCTGCCTCCCTGTTGGCCGATCCCCTGGTGCTGTGCAGCCTCAGCTATTTCCGGCGTTTGGCCGGTGCGCCTCGAGCACGAATGGCGTTCCAATCCTTCAACACCAAGCCGAGGCTACAAGGCTGAAACGCCCAGTCGTCCCAGAGTCGGTCCGCTGGCGTCTGTATCAGCAGAGCTGCCCTCCTCTCGCAGCGGGAATCTCCCATCTCCCAGCTCCGCATGCCCAGGAACAATCCGCCCATCCATTCCTTGCATGCTGTTTTGTGAATATGAAGACCCGCTGCCAGCATGCACCTCATCACCACTTCTTCGAGTTCCTCGGCTCCCTCGCAGCACCGCCACCGTGCATTGACGGACCAGGCCGCAAGAAGAAACAAGACTGAGCAAGACGGTCCGCATAGAACAATGACTCGGTCCCAATACGAGGTAGCAACAGAGGTCAAGCGGCACTAAAGCCACACGAGCCTGAACGAGAAGTCAAAATGGTGATCGCGGTGGGAGCGTTGCCGCGCATGACATAACTCTGTCCCCCATGGCGCACATTAGCCACACTAGGTAGGTACAGACCAGTGCATCAGCCACGTGGGGTCAACGGGCCCGGTACCCCGGGGGCAATCTTAATATGGGCGGGCGATCCAAAGTCTGGGTCCCATGTCGGGAGCAGCCTTATCCGTTCTGGCCCAAAGTGCTCGCCTGATGAGCCCTGGAATGCATACAGTATTTCATCATCGTGCACATGCTGTGAGATTGATGCAAAGCGTGACGCGGAGCTCTGGGATCAGAAATTGGAATTGATTGCATGGACTTTGTCCCTCCGCGCGTTGTTTAGAGAAACGGCATGAAGCCGTACTTCAGAGTTTGTTTGCTGGCTGGAGACCTCGACACAGTGGCTGGCCTGCGGCGTGTTCCAGGAACACAAAAGAACATGTCAAATCTGCAGTGGCGCAAACGGCTGTAAATGGACGAAAGCGGATGCTCGAACTAGGTTCGCCACCAACGCGGTTGACACTTGACATAATTCCTTGGCCTGACGGACATCTGCCAGTCATCCTTCGCCGGAAAAGACCGTCGGCGAGTGGGCCGCGGAACTGAATCGGAGGGTTATGACAAGAGGGACGAGACCGTAGATTAAGCTTTTGACACTGTGCGACTGGGCTCCACCAACAACGACGCTGTGTTTCGGCAGTTTCCTCGCCTCGAACTGCTCTGTGGACGTGGCGCAGGCTGACACCAGGCACCAACGGACCACACGCTCTAGCTTGCGCCATCCGTGCCTTCAAGGCGGTAGTCTGACTGCTGTTGTTTCCTGTTGACCTTGCAAACTCGACGTGTTCCCCGCCGCTCACCATAGGAATTTCGCGTGAAACTCATCAGAGAGATCAAAGCGACTGCTGCTCCCAGAGCTGGCGATCGACGGAGGGCCTTGCATCTGCTGCGCAATCCCGGGGCTTTGACCGGAGATGTGAGTGGGTGCCCGAGGTGGTGCTTCTGGAGTGTTCCCTGACGGCGGATCAGGCCCTCCCGCGCCGTAGGACAAGTTCTGAGCCGGCCAGGATCCCGCCATGGTGCCGGCCGAATCTGGGCGATGACGGCTGGCATCTTCCATCACAACCTCGGTAAGTTGGGGTTGCGTGCTCCCAGGGGTGTCTGAGGACTGATCTCCCGGAGCTGAGCTGAGATCCATGGAAGAAGGGCCGCACTGCTGCGGCCTGCGGGCGGTGTCACGGCTCAGGCGGTCACGGCACCAGGTCAGGACAGCATCAGGAGAATTGAGAGGAAATGAGGCCCAGTAATCAAGTGCAGCTCGCTTCTCCTGTGTTGTGCGTTTTTGATTGCTGTCGACCACGGGGGCGGCAGAGTCGTTCAGGCACGTGACAGAGCTCAAAAGCTGGTCGGGCGGAACCAGAGGCAGGACCTGGAGGAGGATGTGCTCGACGTCGTCAAGGCGAGCCTCGATTGCCTCCAAGTAGCCCTTTGCTGGCCCACGCTGGAGCTGGGGCGGCCAGGTGCATTCGTTCCCAGTCTCGCGGCATCGCGCACACGTTGGCCTGATGCAGATTAGCTCATGGCGGGAAAGGCCTGGGGCGGTGGGAGTCACCATTCGCCTCCACACTTCTGCTTCTTGCTGCGGCACGAGTCGCAGGCGGCGCTGCTCCGCGTCTGGCGGGGCTGGCGCGTCGACTGGGCCATTGCTACCCCTCCTTTCGCGTCGAGAAATCCACTCAGCACAGCAGCATGTCCGGCTTGCGTGGTGTTGCTGGGGTTGGCTGGCGACAGTCGCGCATGCAGCAGAGCGTGCGGTGTGCGGCTGGGCAGCGCTGAGCTGAGCTGACTAACGCGCTGGCCTGTAACGGTTTCCGGACGCGGCTAGCGTGCGCGTCATTGCCAGCTGCTGCTCTGCGGATCGGGAGAGGCGTGCCTGTCGCTTCCTGCTGCCGCTGCCGTTCTCCCGCGCCTCCTGCAGGTTTGCCGGACGCTTCGTGAGCCGATCGGCTGGCCGGAACGACGCGGCCATCCTGCTCTGCCATTCTGCTCCATGCGACGTCGGTGGCCGGCAGCTTGGCAGATCTGGAGCCGCTGCTGGGCGGCTGGGCGAGCCACTCGGAAGCGGCCCGCAGGTCGCAGTGATCTCCCCGGGCTCTTTGTTGGACCTGCGCAGCGCGGACGCCCGCGCCCACGCTCCCGTGGTTGACGTGAGCGCGGCTGCGACACCATGATGGCTCACTCAGCGCGTGCGAGGCCTGCCCCACAGCCCGATTGCTGTTACTCACAGCAATGCCGCGCGCCAGGGCCGTCGGCCGCCGTGCGTTCCGTGGAGGCAGCGCGCTGAAAAGTCCAGGCCGTGGGTCGCGAGAAACCGGAAGCACACCGTCACGGCGACTCGCGCCTGCCCTTCGTCCCGCAGCCCGCCCAACTCTCCCCGCAGCCAGCCCTCGTCCGCCCAGCATACCCGAGGTGCGCGCCCACGACATCTCCTCGCTCTGCGCAACACCGCCCAAGCCCAGGCGACCTCGAGCGCCAGCCTGAGCACGCCGCCGCGCCCGCCGACTGTCCTGGGGACATCCCGCGACCATGAACTGCCCCTCGAGAGTCGACCCAGAGATCCCGCCGGGCTGGAACCAGAACCCCAATGCCCTGGCCGGTGATGCCACCACCTGCAACGACCTGAACCACATAGCGAACGAGCGCCAGAAGCGAAAGTCCGCCAATCACAGCATCGACGATGGGGCCATCGAACGACCGCAGCAGCCCCCCGACACCGACCCCGACCTGCTGCGGCGGCGGGGTGTTGGGAGCTCGAGGCCTCAGGCCGAGGGTTCTGCCAAACCAGATATGAGCGTGGACATTGCCGAGTCGCACAACCAAGCCGTGCGGAAGCCCTCGTCGGCTTCCGACGCGCTTGCGACCACTTTCAACTTGGGATACTCTGGCGCTGGTTCTGCTAGACGTGGAGGACAGGGTTCTGGTGGCTCGAGGCTTCCTGAATATGTGCTCAAGATCAAAGACGTGCTTTACAAGTACGCCCAATTCGTTGGGCCAGGCTTCATGGTGGCGGTTGCGTACATCGATCCCGGTATGTCTTTGCGGTACTGAGAAGCTACCGGGCTTCAATACTGACAATTTGCAGGAAATTATGCTACGGACGTCGCTGCGGGTGCTTCATACCGCTTCAAGCTTCTTTTCATCATTCTGATGTCCAACGTTTTCGCCATCTTTCTGCAGTCGCTCTGCGTGAAGCTTGGAACAGTCACGGGCATGAACCTGGCTGAAAATTGCCGGGCGCATCTGCCTAGGTGGCTGAACATTGTCTTGTACATTTTCGCGGAGTCTGCCATTATTGCCACAGACATTGCTGAGGTAGGTCCTCCGAAGTCGGCGTCATATTTCTTTCGCCGCAGTGCCAGTGCCAGCGCCAGATCGCGCATCAGACGATTACTGAAACAGGCCGACTTAGCCCAAACGGTCATGATTTTAGCTAACAGATATTCCAGGTTATCGGAACAGCAATTTCGTTGAACGTCCTTTTGAAAGTCCCTTTGGTCGCGGGCTGCGCGATCAGCATTGTCGATGTCCTCATCATTCTGCTCTTTTACAAACCCTCCGGCTCCATGCGAGCCTTGCGCTATTTCGAATACTTTGTGATGCTCCTTGTCCTGGGCGTAGTTGTCTGCTTCTGTTTTCAGCTCAGTCTTATCAAGGACACGCCTGTCGGTGATGTCTTCCGGGGATACCTACCAAGCAAGGCCATAGTCGAGTCGAAGGGGTGAGTCTCGCATCACAGTCCGTCTTAGCCGGTCAGCTGTTAACGTATCCACAGACTTTACCAATCTTGCGGTATCCTTGGCGCCACCGTCATGCCTCACTCGCTATACCTTGGCTCAGGCATTATCCAGCCACGGTTACGGGAATTCGATGAAGCGCTTTCGGCCTCTACCCAACACCCCGCCGCCGCGGAAAACAACAGCTATGATTCCGACACGGAATCAACCATCTCACTCACCAAATATCGCCCCTCAATCCAGGCAATCAGGGCGTGTTACACTTACTCAGTTGTCGAGACTGCCGTTTCACTTTTCACATTTGCCCTGTTCGTCAATTCCTCTATCCTCATTGTTGCTGGCGCCTCGTTGTACAATACCCCAGGCGCCGAGTCTGCTGATCTTTTTGGTATCCACGATCTACTTTCTTCCACGCTGGCACCTGCTGCTGGCACAATATTTGCACTGGCCTTGCTTCTTTCCGGTATCAGTGCAGGTATTGTCTGCACCATCGCCGGCCAAATGGTCAGCGAGGGGCAGCTGAACTGGACTTGCAAGCCGTGGAAGCGACGGTTTATAACCCGTAGCATCAGCATCACGCCTTCGATCATCATCGCTGGCGCAGTTGGTCGCGAGGGCCTGTCTAATGCACTGGAAGGTTCGCAAGTCGCCCTCAGTGTCATTTTGCCGTTCGTCAGCGCACCGCTTATCTACTTTACCTGCCGCAACAAGTTCATGACTGTCTCAGCGGTGGACCGCGGTATCCCTCAGCGTGGTAACAATGCGGTCCATGCTGAGGAAGGTGCTCAGGCAGCCACTGGTGCAGTTGAGGATGTCAAGATGCGCAACAGCTGGGTCACATCAGTGGTTGCGTTCCTCATCTGGCTGGTTATCGTGGTCATGAACATCGCGTTGCTGGTTCTTGTCGGCATGGATAAGGCGTAAATCATCCGCTCGGAAGCATCAATTTCCGTGTTGGACTATCATACGCGCTAGACATCTGCGGCTCTTGAGTTTTCCCTGACATACTTCTTTTGTTTTGCTTCTGTTTCTCTTCGCTGTTTTGCGCACGGTCTGGAGACTATGGCGTCAATTCAATCACTTTGAAACTAAGATTCAACATACTCGTTTTTTCCTATGGGTTTGTTCTTTCAACAAGATCGAGTGACCTCGGGAAGCCCCGGCTCACACTGTAGATAGGCTCGAGAAAGAAAACATCTACGAAATATTCTCATCTGAGCACAATGCGACGCCTAAGCAATAAGCCAAAGTTTGAGATGACACGCGTAAGTTGCGTGCAGAAGCTGGTGCCTGCAGCACGTACCAGTACAACGATGTTGCTGGATCTTCTCAATCTTTGAACCAGGTTTCGTTTATTCCACACGATGATATCACTAATGGAGGATGAAGTGCAGATACTCAGCCTATCCAACTAAAATTTCAACTGCACGCCCTACAGTTTTTCGTATCTGGGTGGCCTTGTCTGAGCACTCACTAGAACGAACACTGATTAGAAATAACGCTTGACCCCTCATGACATATCCCATCTCTTTTGAATCGAATCGAATCCCTTGATAAGCATATCCTCCGCCACGGAACCGCCGATCGACGAAACAGAACAGCCTCAACCGCGCTCGTCACTCCAAGCCACAGGCATCCAACTGCCAACTAACCGCTCTCGGATGGACGGAGCTATTGCGACATCAACCTTCTTTCCCCCCCTCACCGACGGCAATTGCCCTTGCGAAACCTGGTAAAGACTGCGGTAAGGCCACAATCAGGGTCTTCTCCATATGCTCACAGCTACCACCGAAGAGTAATCCCCCTCCGCACAGATCGCATAACATATTGCTGCCCGAACACGAGTCGAACACGGAAAATGGCGAGAAAGCAGAGGGAGATTATCTGCTCGCCCGCCGAAGCGGGGCTCGTCGCGGATCCATTGCGCCGACGATGGCAAACACGTAACGTGAAGGAAGCAAGGCGGTCTGGAACTCGCAGCTAACTGCTTGCCCCCCTCTCCTCCTGCGCCGATGCGTGGCATCACAAGCACCGCCGAGCGATGCGCTGTCCGTCTTGGTCCGTTTGGTCCGACGTGCACAAGACATCGCCGAGCGGCGGGGCTTCCTGCATCTCACTTGACCGGGGTCCAAGATCTTCCACACGCCAGTCTGGTAGTCGTGGTTTGTGGGGTGGGGTGAGGGCAATGTCTTACCGGGATGTTCGTGTATCAAAATCCGGGACGGGAAGTTCCTTGGCCCGCGGCTCGTCTGCTGTCCGTGTTTCTTTTCGGCGGCTGCGGGCGGAAGACAAGGTATGGCGTGGTGTGGGTCTGGCGATCCCCTGAATCTGAGATTCGTTTTTGTGGAATTCTGCGTGATGGTTGCTGAAACAAGCGCGTGGATGATCAGTGGAGTATGTGGCAGTGACGGAGAGGTACGGGTACGGGCACGAGATGATGTAAGTGCAGAGAGAAGTATGTTTCGTCATGTAAATCTGCATTGCTATCGATGGGGAGACATGATTTCGGATTCACTGGAGTAGTGTGATACAGCGGTAGAGTGTATTTATGTAACAGTCCAAATATATGGTTGAGGTGTACGTTGTTTCCTACCTGCTGCTCAGAGTTCGACGTTTGCTTGGAAATTACAGAATACAATCCCTGGACTGTGCTTTTACTGTGAAATATTCCCGGTGGTTTGTGTGTAGAGCGGGTATTGTTTCTTGATCGTTGCTTGCGGCACTACTTCAAATTGCCGAAAGCGGGAGGCTGGAGTAGTGAAGGATGATGGATGAAACCTGCGCAATGGTGAGACGCATGGATGTTTGGAGGATAGTTAAATGCGTCACGGAAGAAGCTGTGGCGTTCTATCGGTCAAATCCAGTTTCGGCTTTCCTCGGAAGGAATACTGGCGCTGCGATGTGGCTATGACCGTTTCCTAATTACGAGCCTCGGCCCGACGAACAGTGGTGGGGAATTGTGTATATTGGCATTACATTAAGGATATCTAGATTGATATTGTTATATTTGTCGTTTTCTTTTGAGCAACACCGTGGGCGCACCCGATTCAAGGATCACCTGAGAGCTGAGTCACGTCATTGTCTTTTTTTCTCCCTTTTCCCCTTGACTCAACAAGTCATCATTGCTCACGAATGGTGCCATCAAAGTCTTCGCCACCGGTCGGATTCGCGAGCGTGTAGTTGCCAAAGCACGCGTAGTTGTAGTTGCTCAGTTCGTACGAATCCTTCTGGCTCTCGATGAACTTGTCGAGCGAACACAGACCATCCGTCCGTCCCTTACAGGCACCGCCCCTGACGCTGTCCAGAGGCACAATACCGTCGTTCGCACGCATACGAATAAACTTATGCGTCGCGGTCGCAGCGTCGTAGCCGTACCGCTCGGGATAGTATGCCGTACGGTGCTGGGCCACGGCGGCGGGATCAGCAGAAGTGCAGCCGATGACTTCGGTGATGAGACGAGCGCCAAAAGGCGTCAGCTTAGCCAAGTTGAAGTGACGCTCTGGGTTGGGAGGGAACTCGGTCAACGTCGGCGGGTCATAAAAGTAGTCAACACTCATAGCGGTGAGAACACTGATGATGATGTCATCGTGAGAGAAGTCGGCATAGAACTTGCGTCCGAGGGGAAAGTCCTCCGGGTTGTCGGTGATGGTGGAGTTGACGGACGAGTTGGACCAGGTGATGTACTGGTTCTGCAGACGTGCAAGCAGCTCTTGGACGTAGCCGATACCTTGCGCGCGGCCTGTGGGGTTGCCCCAAGCGTAGTCGTAGTAATAGGCCATGTCCAGTGTGTTCTCGAAGCCAGTCCACTCGTCTGTAGTGAAGAGGCCGCAGAAGTCAGACTGTCCGATGTATTGCATCTCGTATGCGCAGATGCTCTGCATGGCATAGGTGTCGTTCACCGTGAAAGTGAATCCCGCAGGAGCGTGCCTTTGCAAGCGCTTGGTGGCATCTTCAAGGTAGACAGGCAGGTAGTTGAAGACGTCGAGGTCTCCAATGTTGCCAATACCGTCCTCGTAGTCATTGAAGCAGCTATCGTAGGAGGCCAGAGTGTTGTTCTCAGTGCCGCCTTCGGGAATGATCAAAACATCAAAGTCGTCAGTCCAGTTGCCCAGCGTTGGGATGGACTGGTCGGGCTCCTCCTTGAAGCTCGGGCCGAAGAACCCGATTGCCCAGTTCAACATGCTGTTGTACATGCGTGCCTGGGTGGTGGTGCGGAGGAGCGGCTTTTCCCTCGCCGTGCCATTGGGGTAGTTGGGGTCGTAGGCCAACTGTCCGACCTCGGCGTCGTAGAGCGTACGGCCATACTTGTTCCAGAAGGACACACCAGCTTTCATCTCCTCGACAGCACCCTGGCCGGTCAGAAGACCGGTGGACGGCATAAGGTAGCGGTAGTGGTTCAGGAATTCCAACGCCTCAGAGAAGGAACCGGACGAATTGGCAGCAGCCGACCAGTTTCCCAGCTTATAAACAAACTCAAGGTTGTTGTTCCCGTCATCGATCCAATGAATGGGGAAACGGTGAGCGTGACGCTGCATCGTGTGGACTGGACAAATCAGCGATTTGACGGTCTAAGGGACCGGACATTCTACCTTGCTCGACTTGGCAGCCATCAGGGAGGCCGACGTCCTTCACGCCGAAGATGTCGGCAGGATTGTCGGCATAGGGAGAGATCTGGCCCCAATGCTTGGAGATCTCATTGATGTCCGTCAGCAGCGCCGGGTGGGAGTAATTGACGATGGCTCGCACGCCTCCTGCACAGGCCAGGGCCTGCAGGGCGTACAGGGACGAGCGGGAAGGCATTTCGAACGAGCGCAGGACACTTGCAACGAAGAGCGACGGCGAAACCGGTGCAATTGGCAACGAACGGACTGGGCCCGAGCAAGAGAGAGCTGCCGATGGACGAGCGAACGGAGTCCTGGCTGTTGGCGGGCTACGACAGAGAGCAGAGCAGCGCGCGATCAGCAGCAGAGTGGAGGCCTCTTCATATAGGAGTTCAGCTGAGAGCAGGATTGACAGGCATCCCACTCTCCTGCGTCATTCCGGCGAGACTAAGACCAGTAGAGTCGTTGGTGCGCGGCCCGTGGGTGCTAACGCGGTGTTTGTTTAGGCTCGTCCCGGTCGCTGGATCCGCCCTACGAGGCTATCCTCCGCCGGGCTAGCAGGAGAGAGGGTTGCATGCATGTCGCCCGCTCAGAAATGCAGAGCATTCGGGCCCAAAACCACTGAACAATGCCGCGAAGACGGGCCAGCGAACGCGGGCGTCGTGCGGCACAGCGGCACAGTTATCCGTCTTGAGGGCGACGCACGAGTCGTGAAGATAACAAACGAGGCCTTGGCTGCGATAATAAAATGGAGAGGAGCAATCAAATCCAGCAGCCCCATGGGCGGCCCTGAGCGGCCCTGAGCGGCCTCTGCCGACAACTTGGAGACAGGTCTGCACGGCACAGGGCTGCAGCCTCTCGGTATCTCCCCAGCGGCCCGAGATGCGTGCGGGAGGCGGGTGGTGTTGAGTCCTGCATGCAACTCGATTCCCCACTTCCCGTTGCTCGTCAGGAACAGCGCACGCAACGCGGAGTCAGATCGCGGAGGTCGGCCCTGCACAATCGAGATTTACGTCACTCGCCGGCTGGCTGAGGCGGTCAACTTTCTGCCAGCTGCCGCCTTCGTCTCCGGGCGTCTTCGAGAGGGCCGCCGAACCGTGGAGTCGCATCTTTCCGCGGCACCTCTCGGGCAAACGCGCAGCAGGACATCCTCGAGGGAGCGTCAAAGGACCTGCGCGCGGGTTTTTCATCTCGTCTTGCAGGGACCGCGAGACCGGGGCCGCCAGCGCGGTGAGAGGCCACGGCGGCTGCAGGGAAAATCTGCTGCAGGGAAAATCTGCTGCACAAGAGGTGCTCCGACACGTCAGCGCCAGGCCCGCGGACGGCGGCGTGGTGAGGAAATTTCGACGAGTGGCCCGGATACGAGGTGGCAGGATCGCCGAGCGGAAATAACAGCAGCGGCGGGCGGCTTCACAGCCACGGTGGCCGCGAGGGCGGGTGTTGCAGGCCCCCGGCGGCCCGCCGCGACGGGCAGCGCGCAGGACGCGCGACAGGCGGCAGGGCGGCGCGCAGGGCGCTGTCGGGGCATGATGCTTGGCGTGGTGTTGAGGGCGTTTGATTGCGATGCGCAGGCAGGGCCGCGCCGGAGCTTTTCAGGGAGCCGTGCCCCTGCCGCGCACGCCCAAGCCGACCACAAGAAATGCTTGTCACGCTTCCGGCCCTCTCAAGCAATGCCAACCACGCAGGCGTCCATCAAGCGATCTCGACCGCCAGAGACTCCACACACATGCAGTCTTCGCCGATCATGCATCCCCAACTCTGCGGCGCGCCCTCACGCTGCGGCGCCGCCGCAGCTTGCCACCGCCGGCCTCCTCTCCTGAGCCATGACCCACTCTGGCCCGCGCACCGACGAATTCGTTACGCGTCAATTTCGGAGCGTACGTACGTGGGTAGCGACCACACGGGCGCGACAAGCCTAGTACCGCGCATCCTCCCTGATGTGCTCGGGGCTGTGCTGAGCCCGCCTTCCTTTCATCATCTGGCGTTGCGCTCTTCCCCAGAATTCTCCTCCATGTCACTCGTTCCACCATGAGATTCTACACCAAGCCCTGGAGTATCCTGGGGATACTATCGCTCGTTACCCACCATGCGCTCCTTGCTACAGCCGTCGACATCGACATCGACAGCGTCGACTCCATCAAGGAGGCCGCCTCCTCGATCGCCTATGGCCTGATGAAGTACTACACCGGTAACAACACCGGCGATGTTCCGGGCAACCTGCCCGATCCCTACTACTGGTGGGAGGCCGGCGCCATGTTCATGAGCATGGTCGAGTACTGGTACTACACCGGCGACGAGACCTACGTCCCGCAGACCAAGCAGGCCCTCCTCCACCAGGTCGGCGAGGACAACGACTACATGCCCGCCAACCAGACGAAGAGCGAGGGCAACGACGATCAGCTTTTCTGGGCCCTGGCCGCCATGACTTCTGCCGAGCTCAAGTTCTCCGACCCCGGCGACGGCTACGCGTCTTGGGTGGCGCAAGCCCAGGCAGTCTTCAACGAGCAGGCCGCGCGTTGGGATGCCGCAAATTGTGGAGGTGGTCTGCGCTGGCAGTAAGCATCACCACCGCCCAAACCTCGTGTCCCCAAGCGCTGACAGAGAACACAGAATCTACTCGTTCAACGGAGGTTACAACTACAAGAACACCATTTCAAACGGCGGCTTCTTCCAGCTCGCGTCCCGCTTGGCTCGCTACACCGGAAACGAAACATACGTGGAATATGCGGAGAAGATGTGGGAGTGGGCAGTCGGCACTGTCTTGTTCAACACGGACACCTGGACAATCAACGACGGAACTAGCACGACAAACAACTGCAGCACGGCCGACCACACGCAGTGGACGTACAACTATGGAACCTTCATCGTCGGATGCGCCTTCATGTACAACCACACGGAGGACGCAAAGTGGAAGACGCGCGCCGAGAGCCTGCTAACGTCGACGTGGTCCACGTTCTTCCCGGATACAATGGGCCCCAACATCATGGTCGAAGTCACCTGCGAGCCGTATGGCAACTGCGATTACGATCAATCCTCGTTCAAAGCGTATCTGACGCGCTGGCTTGCTCTGACTTCACAAATGATCCCGGACTTCTATGAAGATATCTTCCTGCGGCTGCGCGCGTCTGCGAAGGGAGCGGCGGGGCAGTGCTCGGGATCCGGTAAGACGGCGGGCAACACCTGCGGCCGTGAATGGAACTCGACGACCTGGGATGGCACTATGGGTGTCGGCGAGCAGATGGCGGCGTTGCAAGTCGTCGGATCCCTGATGATCGACAAGGGCAACCTGGATACCCCGGTGACCTACGCTACTGGTGGTACCAGTAAATCGGACGGATCTGCCGGAACAGGAGCGTCGTCAGGTAGCACTGACGGCACCTACGACACCAGCAAACCCATCACTGGAGGCGACCGAGCTGGTGCCGCAATCCTCACGATTGTCATTGTTGTTGGCACGTTAGGAGGAGCTTTCTGGATGATGATGGGTGATTTCTGAAAAGAGCTGTTTTGGCTTCGTCCTTTGCACCTTCTTCCCTTGGTACTTCTTTACTTGCTTACTTACTGGATACCTGGATTTTCATTTCATTGTTCACGCGCCTATAGAGGGGATCCCAATTGCGGTCAGAGTCGAGGCGAAAAATGCCCGGCTACGGAGTTGGTGGAGAAGCGACTTCATGTTACCAAATGGGATTCTATTTGCCCTGTTCGTTCGGAAACAGTCTATTTTGATGTAGGGATATTTATAGGAAATGCATCCCCCACGCCCACCCTGGTGTCTCCGGCCGCTTGGACCCTGATCTGTCAGACGTGCTTAGCTTACTGACGAGCGGTTGTCACGTGCAATCACGACTTGGTGTCATTGTTGCACGCGATAATCTTGCAGCCTTCAGCTGGCCGCCCTTTTCATGACTTGGCCGCGTCTCCCTCCATCAGCGCGGGCAGGTGCTCCTTGATATACTCGACAACGGCGTCCGGGCCCTTCTCGACCTGCAGTCCTTGCGGCAGCGCAAACGTCTTCACGTTCGGCACGATCCTCCTCGCTGTGTCCTGGGCCGCCTGGCTCTGCTCAGGCGTCCACATCGAGGCCGTGAACTGGGCCATGTCAGCGCGCTCGCGATCTGGATAAGAAGCAGCACTCACCAGCACATCCGGCTTGATCTCCGTTACCACCTCCTCAACCTTCTCGATAGCTGCGAGCTGTGAGCATACTGCCGCCGCACTGATCACTGACAGGACACTGCGTACCGTCGGCGTTGCCCGCATGGATGATGGTGTACTTGTCCTTCACGTCTTCGACGACGCGGCCGACCAGGAGCTTGGCGCGCTCGGGCGCGTTGTTGACAGTGACGAGCTTGTAGGGACCGAGGGGCGCCATCTGTGCGGGTGTCTTGGACGGGTTTGCAGTTTGCAGAGAGCAGGTAGGTGGACGTTTGAGTTCTCTTAAGCTCCCATCCACGCATTCCAGCAGTCTACTTTTATCTCCGAGAGCGAAGTCGGCGTCCGAGAAAGAGACGGAGGTAAATGGCGTGCAGGGCTGGGAATGCCGAGCTGATGGTGCGATTTGCGCGGCCCCGCTGACGTCTCCCCTGCGCACCCCGCTCCGTCTGCCCCGCGGAGTCGACGCTCGGGAATGCCGGATGCGCAATCTGCCCCTCCCCCGCCAGCCCAGCACCGGTCCGCCGAAACGAGCGGCCGTCCGCCGACGAAGCCGCTGCGCGACCACTCGGAGGAACTGGGTTTCCGCCTGCTCAGAGCGTCCCGCGCGTCGGAAGGGCCGCGTCAGGCCCGCCCGCTGCTCTCCCGCGCCAACATGCCGGCCCCGGGCCTGCGGGCCATGGAGCACCGATTTATATACGCGCCCACGAGCATTGCCCTCGCCCCCCAGGCCGAACGTGCAAGCTCTCACCGCTCCCCAGAGTCAATTCCTCCGCCATGGCCGCACCAAAGGACTCCGGCTACATCCGATCCAACGACCCCACGCGCCCGCGCAGCGATGCCGCCGTGCCCTTCCGCGAGATCATCCCACCGCCCGACCACCCCAAGATCGCGGGCATCGAGCACTGCGACGCCCACAGCTGGTGCGCGTCGCGCCGCAAGATCGACGCGCCGGCCTGGCTGATCGACCGGCTGGACGCGAAGAACCTGGAGAAGCCGTTCGTGGGCTTCACGACGGACGGCACGGTGCGCGAGCGCCTGTACGCGTACGCGGACGACGAGGGCGCGCCCGTCGAGGCGGCCAGCAAGGCGGCGGCCGCGCTGCTGGCGCTGCTGTCGGCGGAGGAGCGCGCGCGCACGCTGCTGCCGTCGGTCGAGGACGACGCCATCCGGCTGTGGTCGAACCCGGAGCTGTACGTCAACCCGGGCGGCCTGCGCCTGGACGAGAGCAGCGCCGCGGTCCGCGACGCCGTGCACGCCGTGCTGCGGGCGAGCCTGAGCCCGGAGGGCTACGAGAAGACGTGGGCGTGCTGCCTCACGAACGCCTTCCTCGGCCAGCTCGTCAACGGCCACAAGGTCCTCAACGAGCACTCGTACAACTTCCGCCTCTTTGGCGAGCCGAGCGTCGACAAGCCGTGGGGCTACACCTTCTTCGGCCACCATCTGTGTCTTGCCGTGGTCTTTGCTGGCCCGCGCATGGTCATTGGGCCGTCGTTCATGGGCGCGGAGCCGGACCGGATCGACGAGGGGCCGCACAAGGGGCTGAGGTTGTTCAAGACGGAGGAGCTGGAGAGTTTGAAGCTCATGCAGAGCCTCAGTCCTGAGCTGCAGGAAAAGGCGACGCTGTCTGTGGGCATGGATGGGAATTCGTTGCCGGCGGATCGGTGGAACCCGTTCGACGAGCGGCACCTGGGCGGCGCGAGGCAGGATAACAGGGTGGTGCCATTTGGTAAGCGCGAACTCGTGGGGTCGGTGGGATATCTTTCGAAAGGCTGAGGTGCTGACTTGTGGGAAAGAGGGCTGCCCGGTGAAGGAGTTTCCGGCCGCTCAGCAGGAGCAGATCGTTACCCTCTACAAGGCGTTCAACGAGTACTACCCCGCTTCGGTGCTGCAGCACCGCGTCAAGGCCTTCAAGGCACATCTTGACGAGACATATTTCTCGTGGATCGGACCTCACGGAGACGATGACCCGTACTATTTCCGCATCCACTCCCCTGTCGCTTTCATGGAGCTGGACTTCCACTGCGGCAGTAAGCATCCCAGTCTTGGGCGTCCGGCGATACGAGCAGGCTGACATCTCGGCACAGTTTTCTTGACAAACACGTCACCAGCGAGGTGCCACATCCACACAACCAATCGATTGCCGAACAGAGGGGACTACGGCCGAGCGCTTGTGGAGCTGGTGGGGAAATAGAAGTCGGCATTGCAATTGCCTGCAGGTTTGTGCAACGGAGGACGGGAGGAAAGATCAGCTCACAATATACCACCCCACACGCCAGAATGCAGGCGAGAAAAGAATTCAACACATGTTACAGACCGCTACATCGCATTCGCTTCCAGTCTGCACGCAGTGTGTTGTTCGTGCGTGCCAGGAGGATCACTGCGCCTCCAACTTTGACATTGACCTTAGCGCTTATGCGATAACAGCCCCCATCCCGGCACGCCCTTCGAGATTTTGTTTCCGGGACAAGAAGGATGGATTGGAATCATGCTCCGCAACGGCGATTTGAAGAAAGGCATCAGACGCGTCTAGAGGCTCTGGTTCATCCGGTTGAATTGCTTCAAGCCTCTGCCACGCCCCACGCTGGTCACCAGGCACCCATCTGACAATCCCGTCTCACTTGCAGCTGCAGGACGGTTTGTCGAGAACCAGGCATCTATGCAAGCACCCAGGTGCATGCAACTCACCCTGCTTCGGTCCTTTCCGCAGGATGCAAATTCGGTCGGCGTCTCCGACCCGGAGCCCAATGGCATACAAAGCAGACACCCGCGACCCCAGACGTCGGCCGCCCAGTCACGCCCAAACACGCTCGTTTAGCCGCCTGATGTCAGCAATGCGCGCTTGGCTTCTCCGTCCAAGAGCCGGCCCGGTCGTGTCTATCTTCCGGGCGTGCGGCCGGCGTCGTTCTCATTTGTCAACCCATCCATCGTTGCACGGCTAGACCGTTTCACGCCATGGGACCTCCTCCCTTCGGCCCCCAAAATCAGCCTCATTGCTTAAATCGGCCGTCCTTCGCCGGCCCACCTCTTGCCGAAAGCAGGCGTGGCTAGACCGGGCCCGGCAACCCGCGTGCCGCTAAGCTGTTACCCGAGCGCGAGCCTGCGTATGTGGCGGGACGGCGCAGGAGATTTGGAGGAGGGGTCCAGGCAGTCGCTGGCTGCCACTGGTTGGACCAGGCAGAGAAGCAGCAGCCACAGGTGCTTGGCTTGGGGATTGGGAGGAAGCTGTCAGGGTTAGAGCTTATGTGAGTTGTGGCTTCCGATTTCCAGGGCTGGTCAGAGCGTCGAGGAGGGCTGGCGGTGGTTTATATCCTGTTCGCATCTGCTGCGCTTTCGATTTGCTTTGTACTGGTGGGGAACTGCCTACAATCCTACAAAATCGGCCTGGATAAACATTCGCCAGAGAATTGCGCCTTCTTCACCTTCCACATTCATCTCGTACACAGCATAATCCTCTCGTCGCCAACATGAGCAAGGCAGCCGTCAAATCCCGCCCGATCGATTACGACAATGCGGTCCGCACGACAGAAATGAAGGTGCTCAATCTGGGGCTCTGCAGGACAGGCACTTTGTGTAAGTCTAACCTTGTCTCCCTCATCTATCAATATCCTCCATCCAGTCCTGGCCGCTGCATTCTTCTCTGCCCAGCCAACTCTGCTAACCGCGCCCTCGCCTCTACCCAGCAATGTACACGGCCCTCGACCGCCTAGGCTTCAAGACCTACCACATGCTCGAAGCCATCAAGAACCCGTCGCGCGACCTGGCCTTCTGGAGCCAAGGAATCGACCTCAAGATGGCGCACCAGGGCTCGCTGCACCTCCCCGACTCCTCCCCCGAGAAGGCCAACGGCCACTCCAACGGCCACGCCTCGCCCGACGACGACACTACCGCGATCCTCAACGGCCACACCGTCACCCTCAAGAGCTCCGATCCCTCCCTCCCCCCTCCCTACGGCCGCGTCGAGTTCGACAAGCTCCTCGGCAACTTCGACGCCACCTGCGACGTGCCCACCGCCCTGTTCGTCACATCTCCCCGGGGGGCCTCCCATCCCATCCCCTCCCCTCCCCTCCCCCAACACCAGACGCGCGCCGACTAACACAGCCTCCTCCAGCTTCATCCCCGACCTCCTCGCCGCCTACCCGCACGCCCTCGTCATCCTCACCGTCCGCACCCCGCGCTCCTGGGCGCGCTCCATGTCGACCTCCGTCGGCGTCGTGCTCGGCTGGCGCTGCTGGTCGTACCTGCGGCTGTTCGACCGGTCCTTCGTCGCGCCGTGGCTGCGGCTGGCGCAGACCATCGGCGTCTACCTCGGCACCATGAACTGGGACGACGAGGCGCGCCTCGTGGCCGCGTACGAGGCCCACGTCGCCGAGGTGCGCCGCCTGGTGCCGCCCGAGCGGCTGCTGGTGTTCGGCGCCGGCGAGGCCGGCGGCTGCGGCTACGCGTGGGAGCCGCTGTGCCGCTTCCTCGGCGTGGCCGTGCCCGAGGGCGAGGCGTACCCGCGGATCAACGACGCCGAGGGCTTTATTGATATTCATCTTATGCTGAGGAATATCGCGATGGCGAAGATGGTCGCGCAGCTGGCGGCGCCGGTGGTGGCAGCTGCGGGTGCGTATTGGTGGTGGTGGAGGTGAGAGAGGGTGGTGTGCCAGGCGGTGGGGTTTCGTTGCACTTTTTGGTACCAGTTCACTCCACGCAATACGATACATACAAGCGTTGTATCTATATACCGACTAAGACGATCCTATTAGCATGACAGGCTATGAGACGGTTCTTCCGAACCGCTGAAGCAAAAGCCGGGTTGAACAGTTCAAAGGGTGACCCTAATGAGCTGGTCACGTCGTTGATCGGTTCGAGTCCCAGCAAAGGCGGTGAGGCTTGCAATAGTACTATGTGGGCATCAGGCTGCTTTTTCATTTTGCGCTGGTTGCATGTTACCGTGGTCCCTTTTCGGCTAAACACTCTTGATATCCCATGTTAGAAAGACATCATTGATGATAAGTGTTTTCACCACACCTAGTGAAAGAACCAAATCTCCTTCTGAGTGTAGAGGGGTACACAAGCTCTTATAGGACGAGTTCTCAGAAGTACTGTTCTGTCTCTATGATCTAGAGTGATTTTCGATAAGTCATCTCAAGTAATAGTCCATGGTCAGTGTACTCTTGTTCATCCAAATGTGTATTTGTCTTTAACTAGGGAATCGTCTACGGGATATCTCGTCTACACTCGGCAACGTCTACTGGGCGTGACCACTGCTTGCGATTAGCTATGAAGTTACATGTATGGGTTGTCCGGAAAGCTTACGGGTGCATGCCATCACCCACACTGGAACCAGTCCTCTGGTGAGTGTGGTGGGGGATCCTCTTGCCACGGTGCCTGGATAAGTAGTTAGAATACACTTCTATACTGCATATTCATGGCCACATCGAATGTGGTGGTGTTAGACATACTTCATAACAATACGCTCAATGGCGTCCATACCCATCTTGAGAGTCTCCATTCTCGGACCGTAAGACAGACGGACAAAGTCTACAATCAACGTTAGCTGGGTCATTAAAATAGGGCGTGAGGACATACGATGGCAAGGCGAGTCGAAGAGATCACGACGCTTGCTGGGGTTAAGGTCGAAGAAGATACCAGGAACGACGATAACCTTCTCGGTCAGACACTCGTTGAAGAAATTCAGACCGTCGTTAATCGCCATAGGAAGGGAGCTGAGATCCAACCAGAGGTAGAAGGTCGAGTTCGGCACGTCCTGGTCGGGGATCTGGAAGCCCATCTCATTCAGGCGGCCGATGACGTAGTCACGCTTCATCCTGAAATGGGTCTGCAGAGCGCGCATCTCACCGCGGACCTTGTTGGGCTCCAGCATCTGGATAGCGGCCTCCTGGAAGGGCACGTTGGTACCGCCATCCAAGTAGGAACCGCAAGAGCCAATGGCCTTGATGAACTCCTTAGGGCCGACAATCCAAGCAACACGCCAGCCTGGCAGACGGAAACGCTTGGTCAGACCGTCAATGATCAGAACATCGTCCTCATCGACATCAACGACATTGTCCGCAGCAGAAATGACAGTGCCATCGCAGTCGGTCGTGTAGTTGTAGCCACCTAAGAACGGGTGTCAGGAGCCACTCAAACAAAGGTTACACGCTATCAAGGCTTACAGTAGAACTCGTCCATGATCAGGGTGGCCCTGTCACGGCAGATGTCCTGGATCTGAGCGAGCTCCGGGTTGGTCATGACCTGGCCGGTAGGGTTACGCGGGTTGGAGGTCAGAATGACGGAGGTACCACGGGCGATTTCCTCAGCAATCTTCTCCGGGTGAATGTGGTAGTTGTCGTCGCGGCTGAGGGGAATGGGGATGGAGGAGAAGTTCTTGAAGAGCGACAACATCTCGTTGTATGCCGTGTAGTCGGGAATGAAGAAGGAGAGGTAGCTGTTGCCCAGCACGGCAGCAATGCGGATCAGACCAGCACGGCCACCGGGGACAATGCAGACGTTCTCCCAGGTGTACTTGCTCGGCCTGTCCTGCCTGTGGTGCTCGTTGTAGAGGTTGGCGACCGCCTCGCGGAGGGGCTTGATGCCGGCAGTCGGGCCATACTCGCGGCCGCCCAGCGAGATGTCGATGTTGTGGGGGCGCTCGAAGCAGCCCTCGATCTCATCGTCGACCTCGGGGGCGCCCTGGCCCAGGTTGGCCCACTTCTCGGGGTCCTCGAGGTAGCCCTTCTCGTAGGCGCGCTCCGAGGTCCAGACGACGCCGGTGGAGGCTCTGGTTGCGTCGAGGCCAGCGTGGACCTTGTGGCCGGCGTGGTAGTTGCGGAACTGGCGATGGACCTGCGAGTTGAGCTCTGTGGACTGGGTCAGCGGGGTGGAGGGCGTGGGGAAGAGCTTTCGGCGCGCTCGCTACGCATGGCGGGGTAGTAGGAAACGTAGGAACGTAGACGTGCAGCAGGCGGCCGCACAGCTCCACGTCTGCGCGCCAGCCCGCCGGCGCAGCTCGCCGCGAGCAGAATGGGCGCCGCCTACCGGACTCGGCCTTGCTGGTGGAGAAGCGACGGTCGCGGCCGAAGCTGGTCGACTGCCTGCGGTTGGTCGCCATGTTTGCGGAGGAGGGTGTGCGGCGAGAAGGCGCCCGCAGGTGCAGAAAATATATAGACGGGCGGCGCGGTGCCCCTCAGTCACTTATTCATGCTTTTTACGGGGTGTGGGCTTGCCGCACACACACCGCCGCAGATCAAGCTGTCCACCCACGTCAGCCACACTGCGCGCCCGGTTGGAGCGCTGCGGGTCCACCGTCGCGGTCGGGAAAAGCTTGAACGTGCTTGGACGAGCTTGATGGCCCCTGTCCGCTGCTGCCGCCGCCTATCAGCCTCGACAGCCGTTGGACTGCGTGCCAGCGCCTGCCGCGTTTGTTCCACGCTGCGGCATCCCCAGGCGCTGGAGCTGAGCCCTTGGGCCCCGGCCGAGTCAGCGCAGCCCTACACGGACTAGCCAGCGAGCTTTTCAGGATGCAACTGCATGCCGTCCGCCTATGAGCAGCCGACAAGATTCCGTCTGCGGGGGCCACATGAGACCGGTGTCCGGGGCATGACGGGGCGGCGACTGCTTTTGCTGCGCTGCGATCGGGTCTCGAAGCTCGTCGTCAGCTCCGTCAATTGCCTCAGCCAGAAAAATGGCTCCCCCTTGAGCTTGACCCGTCCTCGCTCCTCAATGCCACACGCATCCGAAGCAAATCCGATACGGCCTGCGCGATTAATATCGTGAACGAGTGCAATTGCTCACTGCTTGCTCGAGCTCCAAGCTCTTTGAACCCTGGGTGATCAACACCAAGGAGGCGTTTCGCTAATCGCGTGCGGCGCAGACCTGCAGATGACATCACCACTAATCAGGAGCCGATATATCTGCCTCTCCCAGAAGCACCCAGTGTTGCATCGTGCCTTCAGAGCTGATTCCAAAAGACCACCTTGAGCTTTCTTGCAGCTTGCAGACTGTTGCCAACAGGAAACCCAGCCCGCAAGCGAACCCGATTACGAAGGACACCCCAATGATCGGCATCAACCCATCAATGGAATATTCCGTCAGGATGGCCGGTTTTTCAATGGTGGAGGTTTGCACTGACGGTCCATGGCCATTCTAGGGCTATGGTGACGAAGGTTTTGCGCAGCAGTGGAAGGCCTTCAACCACACCAGCAAGTGCGATGGCTGGCCTTATCGGTCAACGAGTCAACGGCTGGGCCGATGCATACACCGCGAGACGCCGTAAGGGCGTTGCAGCCGCTCTCCTCTGAAAGACCTAGCTGGCTGTGTTCCGGAAAGCAATGGTTGATAGCCTCCTGGCTTTCACCCTGTCTAGCGTTCACTGAGAGTGCGGGACGGGGCGACGGGAGATCATCAACACCACGCTGGCCAAGGCAGTTTATCTGAGATTATCTGGAGGCTCTTGCGCTCGCTAACTTCATTTGGTGGCTAGCCTTTGTTCTGGAAGTTCTCAGCAGAAGGAAGATCATACGACGCGGACGAGCGGGTGGATCTCCAAATTCTTCGCAGGGCCGACCACTTTGTCCGGGCCTACCACACGCAGGCGCAAGCTTCGATTCTCCATCCGGCTCGCGGCTCGATTCCAATTGGCCAATTGCTCTCGTCGGTACACAGTGGTACTCGGTCCGGGTCGTTGCTCTGCGACCCTGGTTTGCAGAGCGCGCTATCACCCTGGCAGGTAGCGTGGAACGGCCGTTGGAAATGTGTAGATGTCATCGATGTGACTTCACCCTAGTGCTCCCCGTGGCGTACTTGGCCTGTTTTCCTGCTATTAATGTGCCTGCATACGCACCCATATAATCCGCAGAGAATGCCTTCGCATCGCAATGCCCCCAAAATACTCACCATCTGTTAGACGCCTCCCTGCAATGGCGCAGAACGTGATGTCGTACTCGCAGGCCGTGTCGGGACGACAGACGGCCAAGAGGGCACCTCCACCGGTGGCCGCTGCTCACACCCAGCCGAACGTAACGTGCTTGCCAGGTAGCATACGTGCTTACACGGTGACCGACCCACCGGAACGGACACGGAAAGCTGACCACCAGCCGCGGACATCTGGCGACGAGGCCGACGTCTACGTTCTGACGCTAAGCACGACACCGTCGCTCAGCAAACCACTGACAGCACTCCGCGACAAACATTTTCCGATTCATCTCAACCACACGCCCGCGCACCTCACCATGTTTCATGCGCTGCCGGGATCGGAGATGGACGGCATAGTCGCGGCACTGGACGAGCATTGTCGAAACACACGCCCGTTCAAGCTGACGACAGGCGCGCCGTTCCGGATGAAACGAGGGGTCGGAATCAACGTGGGACAGGGCTCGCAGGCCGCGCAACGCGTGCACGAGGAGCTCCAGCGGCGTTGGGCCGACATGCTGAGCGCGCAGGACCGGCTTGGCTGGCGCCCGCACTGGACGATCCAGAACAGGGTTGCCGAGGAGGTTGTCGCCACGAAAACAATGGATGAGGTGCAGCGCGAATTCCAGGGGGCCGAGGGGCTGGCGAAGGGATGCACGCTGTGGCGCTACGAGAGAGCAGGGCGCTGGAAATTTGAGCGCGACTTCGACTTCGCGGGCGACAAATAAGAAAGACACGCCGAATTAAGATGTGCCCGGCCCTGCTCGTTTCAGCAACGCCCTTGCGGCAAGGACATTGTGCAAGTGACCACATGACGATGATGCGCACGCTTTGCGCCGGCCTTCATGCAGGTCAGGCGGTACGCCGCCGGCCGGCTGCGCAGGCGCTCGTATGGGGCCGCGGTGCCCTGTCCCAGCGGTGGCGCGTTCCCTCCACGTGTGTGCGATGCTGCGACGCCGCTCGCGCCCGGAGCCCGGCGACGCAGCCGTTTTGACTTGGCCGGCAGTCTCGTGATGCTGGGGCGACGGCGGCAGCGCGGCGGCGACCTGGAGGCGGAGCTGCAGCGGGCGCCGGCGCTGAAAATAGTGCGCGTCGTATGTAAGTGCCGTGGCTGAGGCGGGCGCGCCAGGGCATTGGCGGCGGGACTCGACGCGGAACGGTGATCCTTTGGGGCCTTTTGGGCTGGGCGCGCAAGGGCCCCTTTGGTGTACCTAGGGGCAATTTGCTGGTGGAGTCAGCGGCCATGGACCGGTACTCTCCACCTGGCCTCTCGTTGACTGCTATTAACTGACGGCCGCTCCTTGCACCTGCTCCCCTCTCTGTAAATCCTGCGTCCACCGCTCCCCGCCCCAATTGCCCCCAGTCCACGCTCACTCGCTCCGCCGCGCGCCCTCTCCGCTCGTTCTCGCAGCCCGCATTCCCCGCGTCCTAGGCACCTCCTTGAACACAGCACTCCACGATGAAGGGTGGGTCTGCTCGAAATGCCAATCCGCGAACTGTGCTAACACCGCGTCCGCGATGCAGCTCTTATTCTTGTCGGCGGGTTTGGCACCCGTTTGCGCCCCCTCGTACGCTCTCCCCGCCCGCAAGGCTGACCCGCGCGGCACCCATGCTCTCGCCAGGGACACGCCATTGACCACTCACGCAGACCCTCACGTTGCCGAAGCCGCTGGTCGAGTTCGCCAACAAGCCCATGATCCTGCACCAGGTCGAGAGCCTGGCCGCAGCGGGCGTCACCGACATTGTCCTCGCCGTCAATTACAGGCCGGAGATCATGACCGCCGCGTTGAAGAAGGTCAGGATCTACGGAATGATGTGATGGACACCCCCGCTGACCCCCGTCGCAGTACGAGGAGCAGTACAACGTCCGCATAGAATTCTCCGTCGAGAACGAGCCTCTGGGCACCGCTGGCCCGCTGAAGCTGGCCGAGAAGATCCTTGGCAAGGACGACTCGCCGTTCTTCGTCCTGAACTCCGACGTCATCTGCGATTACCCGTTCAAGCAGCTCGCCGACTTCCATAAAGCACATGGCGATGAGGGAACCATCGTCGTCACAAAGGTCGAGGAGCCGTCCAAGTACGGTGTGGTCGTCCACAAGCCAGGCCACGCTTCGCGCATCGACCGCTTCGTTGAGAAGCCTGTCGAGTTCGTTGGCAACCGCATCAACGCCGGCATCTACATCCTGAACCCCTCGGTGCTGGACCGCATTGAGCTGCGTCCCACCTCGATCGAGCAAGAGACCTTCCCCGCCATCTGCAAGGACGGTCTGCTGCACTCCTTCGACCTGGAGGGCTTCTGGATGGACGTTGGCCAGCCTAAGGACTTCCTTGCCGGAACTTGCCTCTACCTCTCCTCTCTTTCCAAGAAGGGCTCCAAGGAGCTCACCCCTAGCAGCGAGCCGTTCGTCTACGGCGGCAACGTCCTGATCGACCCCTCGGCCAAGATCGGCAAGAACTGCCGTATAGGCCCCAACGTCACCATTGGACCGAACGTTGTTGTTGGCGACGGTGTCAGGTTGCAGCGCTGCGTTCTGCTTTCGGGAAGCAAGATCAAGGACCACGCATGGGTCAAGTCCACCATCGTTGGCTGGAACAGCTCCGTTGGCAAGTGGGCAAGGTTGGAGAACGTCACTGTGCTGGGTGATGATGTCTCGATTGGCGACGAAATTTACGTCAACGGTGGTTCCATTCTGCCGCACAAGTCGATCAAGCAGAACGTTGATGGTAAGCGATACACCGGTTTGCAAAGTCTTTTGAGCTTGACCTTACTGACTTCGCATCAGTTCCGGCTATCATCATGTAAAGCACGGGCTGCATATACGTTTCGAACAGTCCGCGGCACCCTTTAAGATTTGCTTTACACACGGCCGATCGGACAAATAACGACTTTAATACCCCTTCTTTCTCATCAGCCCTTCTAAGTTCAAAACGGCATATTCTCCGGGCCAAGTTTTTGGCTTTGGCTCCTATTTTGCTATGGCGGCCATGGAGTTTCGTCATCACCACACCTTGGTCGGTTGTTTCATCAAACGGCGTGCGGCGTCCATCCCTAAAGATGACCGCGAGAAAAGGAAAAAAAGCACTCTTAAACACCTACGTTTTTTCTCACCTGCTTTCACCACGGGAAATATTTTGGTTTTGCTCCCGTGGCTAGGGATTTCAAAGGCAATGCATGGATTGGGGAAATCCACTCACAAGCGAAACTATATCACGGGGCTGCGTTTTACGTATTGCATGGCTTTTATTCTCTCCTGTTCTCGACTGCATGCATTTTTTTTTTTTGATGAAGTACAGCTTGTTGAACGAAGGTATGAGAGGGCTTGGTTATTGTTTGGTCAAAAAGTGACTAAATGCTTGAATTGATTGATACTCATACCTGGGAATGCCAATCTCAACTCTTCCTCGCGCCATCTTTCTCTTCTCCGGCAACTGGGCCACGTTCTCACCTCATGTCCTTGTGCAACAATCGATTGTAACTGCATCCAGACCCTCGGGTCCGGCGAACGCGGATTTCAACAAGCTCCCGTACCTTTTTGACCGCTACTAGCTGCATTCCGGCTGGATGCCCGTTCGGCCCTTCCATACCTTTGATGGCCATGTGCTCTCTGCAGGCCACGAAGGTAACCTAGTAAGACATGTGCAGGGAGCCTCGGGCCGAACCATTCCACTAATCCCTAGGTATCTCCGTGACGCTGCTGAAAGCAGGGCGTGTGAGGAGACAGTGGAGTGACTGCACACCACGCGCGAGGCTGACAGCGGAAGTGAACCAAGAGGCTTGCCGGTGTAATCTAATAGAATTCCAACATGTATCTGTCTTCCCTCTTTTGTAAACTTGCGAAGATGAACAATTACAACAAAACGGCCAAAGAAACCGGGACTTTTTACCACCCCTGCTCGAAAATTCCCCGCGATACTGAAAGTGCCGAGCAGATCATGTTCTCTACTTCAAGCATTTGCAGCGAGATTCATCTCTAGTAGACAACGCCGTCTAACTCCAATTATACCTCATCTTCTTCTCCTGAAGCTTGAAATTGCTCTAGTCATCGAACCTGATGCCGTTCACCGCGTTCGTGTCGATCAGGCCGCCCCTGTAGCTACCCCTCTTGCCCTTGTTCTTCTCTTTGGTGAAGCCCTTACCCTTGGTCACGATGAGCTTCTCGTGGGCGCGCTGTGCGTAGTCGTACGGCACGTAAGCGTTGCTCGAGAACTTTGGGTCGACGTAGATATCCTTGGGAATACGACTGAAGGGCTCGTTGGTCTTCGCGCGCTTGTTGCCATTCCCGTTGTCGGAGGTGTCGGCGCCCGAGGTGGTGTTGCTAGGCGTGTCGGCAGCAGAAGCGTCGCGCTTACGCTTGTTGCTGGGGGTCGTGTTCGGTGCAGGCGATCCGCTGGAAATGGTGTCGCTTCCGTCGCTCGAGCTGTTCGAAGAGGCACTGCTCTCGTCCTTGGCCTCTTTCTTTGGGGTCTTCTCCTTCTTGACTGTCTTCTTCTTCTTCTTCTTCTTCTTGTCGGCGTCGGAGTCAGAGTCGGAGCTGGAGTCGGAGTCGGAATCGGAGGATGAGGAAGACGAGCCGCTGTTAGAGTCTGAGTCGGAGTCCGAGGAAGAAGCGGAAGCAGCGCTCTTCTTGCTGCCGGCAGAAGAGCTGCTGGAGGAGCTTGAGGAAGATGAGGAGCTGGAAGAACTGCCAGAGCTGCTCGACGAGGAAGCAGAGGCCTTGCTGCTTGCAGAGGATGAGCTGCTCGAGCTCGACGCAGAAGCTACGGACTCGGCGTCCGATTCTGAGTCGCTGTCGCTGTCTGCGCTATCCTCGTCCGAGCTCGAAGAAGATTCGTCGCTGCTGCCCGAAGGCGCGGCTTCCTTCTTCGCCTTCTTCTTCAGCGGCTTGTCTTCGCTGTCGCTGCTGTCGCTATCGCTGCCCGAGCTCTCGCTGTCGCTACTGGCGTCCGAGTCCTCCTCTTTCTTGGCCTTGCCGTGCTCCTCCTTGATCTCCTCGTCGATTTCGCGGTCCTCCTCCCACTCCTCAAAGATGGAGGCAAGCTTGGGCTTGCCCTTCGCCGCGTCTTTCCATGCCGAGTCGCGCTGGCCGGCCTCAGACTGCAGCTCCTGGGCAGTCTTCTCGTAGCCGTGGTCGACCAGGAAGGCGTTGACAAGGTCGAGGAGCGCGGCGGGGGCCTTGGGGTGGATTTTGGACTTCGAGTCAGCCTTGGACTTCGTGACCTTGCCGGCGGTCTTTGCGGCCTTCTTGTCCTTGGCCATTGTGGGCGGGTGTGCGATGCGCGGGCGACTGCGGTGTGCGGCAGAAAAAATTTTGGAGATGGTTGGAAGCTTCCAAATTTCTGGCCGGTCGCGCAGGGATCAGGCGGGCCAAGCCCACTCGGGCCTAGCAGCGCGTCGCGGAAGCCACGACCCCGGCTGCGAGCCGCTGCCAGTGGGCTAAGCACAGCGTCCACGGCAGCTTGCTTTCAGGCACGTACGCAGCGCTGCCGCCGCAGCCCTCGCCAGCACTGCCCGTCCACGTCGCTCCCCGATCGCCGCCCAGTCCTCGCGAGCCCAGCGCTCGCCCCGCGCCCGCACCGCCGCCGCTTGCCCGCCGCCAATCGCCCGGGGGGAGGGGACATCGCCGCTCCGTATCCATGCCTGCGTCAGACACCTAACACAACTCCGCCCCAGCAGACAATGAACGCTGCGCCCTCGACGCACCAGTAACCCAGCACATCCCTCCCGCCACTGCTCGCAGACGCCCCTCGCGCCCCCTCCGTCCGCCATGAACGGCAGTCGCTCCCACAACCCCAACGGCTCAGGCTCGAGTGGGCGGCCCAGCGAAGATGGCCGCGGGCCCAGGGCGCCGCCGCCCGCCCCAGGCAATGGTCGCGCGGAGAAATATGAAGACGAGAAGCGCAGGATAATCGAGAGCTGCTTCAGCAAGATGGACCCCAACGGAGCCTGTACGCGCCTTCTCACCTTGCAATCTGTTGTTCTCCTCGCATGGCCATTGGGCTGACACGGCCACCACAGTATCCGAGTCCTACATCACCCACCTGCGCGTCTCCGAGGACGCCGCCCACCCGCAGAACCCCCCGCCGCCCTCCTCGCCTGCGCAGAACAAGAAGCCCCGCGTCATCATCATCGCTGTGCGGAGCTCTGGCAGAGTCCGCATTCACAAGGCCCGTGAAAACACCAATGGTTCGTTTTCGATCGGCAAGACTTGGAACATGGAGGACCTATCGGCGGTTGAGTCGTTTGCCAACTCTGCAGCTGCCACGCCAGAGCAGCAACAGCGCAAAGAATGGGCGGGCCCGACGGGATTTATAGTGACGCTGGCGAAGCCGTATTACTGGAACGCAAACTCGGCCAAGGAGAAAGATTTCTTCATCAACAGCTTGATTAAAATTTACGGAAAGTACACGTCGGGCAAGGTCCCGCAACTGATTGGGTTCAGCCAGAAGGAAATGGACATGATTCTGCGCCCACCAACCAGTCAGGGCCCAAGGGGCCCTCCCAGCCAGGGCGGGCCCCCAGGAAAGCTACCTCCTGCGAGTCCTGGTGGCCCCAGGCCTCCACCTTCACGTTCTGGAGAGTCACCAAGCCGTCGCCCTGTCGGTGGTCCGCCTGGACCTGGGGACGCTGGTCCGCCGCGGCCCCTACAGCCGAGAAGCCGTCCCGGTACTGCAGGCGACGACAGGGACAGGTCAGGCTCGCGCGGACCTCCGTCTCGTGGAGGAGAAATACCGCCAGGTCTACCCAATCCCCGGGATCCAGCAAGGCAGCCGCCGCAGCCAAGACCTCAGCCGTCGCGAGAGCTTCGAAAGCCGCCAAGCAGAGAGCAGATGCGGCCACGGCCAAGTCAAGAACAGTTCAGACCAACTCCTCCTCCTGTACCTCCTGGACAGTCGCCTTCTCTCGCTTCCGCTCGTCTTACGCCTCAGTCATCACAGTCCGAATTTTCTCAAAGACCCACATCGCCCCTACGTGAACGCAGCCCCAAACTACCTCTTCAGATACCTCAAGCAAGCCCCGGGAGACAGAGAGACTATGCCAAGTCGCCGATTGAGAGGGCAGACGCCTTTCCCAGGTCGCCTATTGATAGAGCAAGGTCCCCGATTGAGAGGAGGCAGGATGACGCCAGTTCAATGGATAGCTCCATGCTTGCGAGCTCAACATATGATAAATGGGGCCCCAATGGAGCTAGGAACGATCAGGGTCTCCGCCCCAACACGTCGCATAGCAACATGTCGAGGAGCGAGGAACCTACAGAGGAGAAGTCTGCTGAAGCACCGCCGGAGCGCAAGAGGCCACCCATGATTTCTCCAGCCACAACGCGTTCAGATTATAATGATATTCCCCCAGCACTCAGATCACCTCGGCCTCCGCCCTCCCGAGACGGGCCTCCCGCCGTGGCACCGAGCCCACTTGATGGGCCGAAGGGCATGCCTGGCTCATTTTTCCCCTCGGACACCAATCTGTCGGTAAAGGATAAGGATGTTGTGCCGGAGCCTACCAATGGTACCGGTGCAGTTGAGGGCCCCAAGGAGCCAGAACCTGTGCCAGTTGAAGACCCTGCACCGGCAGAGCCAGAGCCCACGCCAGAAGAGCCTGCACCTCAAGAGCCCACCCCAGAACCAACACCTGAGCCAGTTGCCCCCGAAGCCCCGAAGGAGCCGGAAGAGCCGGAAGAGTCGGAGAAACCAGGTCTAGGCCCTATGATCATGAAGAAGAAGCTTGGTGGCGGTGGGCTCGGTGCTGCGCTTAGTGGAGCAGCCATAGAGAGGGGGGCTGACGGTAAGCCTAACATGGCTGACGTTTTGCGCAAAGCAGCCAACGCGTACGGTGCATTCAAGCCACGTGCAGGCGGTGCCGCCCAGAAATTCAAAGCCGCTCTGGCAGATGCACCTTCTGAGCAGAAGCCGGATGGTATCACTGGAGTTTTCAATGCTCCTTCGCTGAACAGACAACAAACTGATGACAGTACAAAAGCTGAAACTCCAAAGGCTCTGGAAGGCCCCGCCCCCGAGTTCCCAGCCCCTGAGCCGAAGCCGGAGGAACAGCCTGCTGCAGAGAAGAGTGCTGAGCCCGATCTTCCTGGACTCATCGTTTCTGCTCCCACCACTGGTCCTGAACCTATAGAACCTCCGTCAGGAGAGGCGCCGCCCAGATCGCCAAGCCCAGACGCGAAGCGCGGAAAATCGCCCGAAGACATCCGTCGACAAAGAAGACGGTCCAACCAGCAGGCCAAGTATCTTGCCTCGCTCGGTTTGGATGCGAGTGTTCTAGATATCAGAGGCTTGGAGATCGAGTCTATCCTCTCCGACTTTGGATGGGGTAGCGCAGGCATGCAGCCGAAGAAGCTCGAAGCCTTCGAAGCCGATCTCAAGCGCGAAATTGCTCGGGTTGAAGCAGGAAGTTGGTTGAACAACACAGACCATAATGATGAGAGGGTGGATGCCGTTGAGAAGATGCTTGATAAGGTCATTGCCGAGTGTGACGAGCTTGAGGGTCTGTTGACGTTGTACAACGTTGAACTGAGCAGTCTGAACGACGACATTGCCTTTATTGAGGCGCAGAGTCAGGGTCTGCAGGTCCAGACAGCTAACCAGAAGCTGCTGCACTCAGAGCTCCAGAAGCTCGTCGACACGATTTCCATCGACACAAGACAACTAGAGCCGCTCAGGGCTGCCAAGATCAGCAAGCCCGAAGGCCTGGAAGCCATCGAAAATTCTTTGCTCCTCCTCTACAAGGCCATGATCACGATCGACCCCGCCATTCGCCAAGGCGCCGAGATTGCCGAAGGCGCATCTGGTATGGGCAACAGCGAGCTATCCAATATGAGGGCACTTCAGGAGAAGAAGAAGAGATACCTGCAGGAGAGTGCCATCTTCCTCAAACGTCTGTGTCAACACATGGACATGACGTTTGGCGCTGCTCTGCTGAACACCAGAGATGCCATCGCTCGGCAGAATGCTGGTAAGGTTTCAACGAAGCTGGATCCCGCGACGCACGACTTTGCCCGGAATGCACTGTGGCAGTACAGCCCGTTGCTCCTTTTTGCTAAGGAGATCGACCTGCAAACGTGGGACAACCTTCTCAAGATGTACCAAGCTCGTGCCCGGCCCGTTTACCAGGAAGAATTCCGGGATAATGCGACTGCGTGGAAAAAGATGGCTCGTAGACCCACTGGTGAAGAGCAAGATCTCCTCTTCACATCACAGGAAAAGGACACGGAAACCCTCAAGACAACAGCCCGCAAGCTCACCGTCAAACGTAGTGGCACGCTGGCCAGAGGTCTTCGCTCTAATTCTAATGAGAAGTCTGATAAGGGCGGCCGTCTCTACCCTTACGAAGCATTCGCCGGTGCTTTGGACGAGATGTCTCCTCTTGTTTTCACCGAACAAAACTTCGTTGTGGAGTACTTCCACGCAACATCTTCCGAGAATGTCGACTTCGCCGACGCCGTCACCTCAGCACCGCCGCACGCAAGACAAGGCTCCAATTTGCTGGCAAGAAGAATGTTCGAAGCTGATCGCGCAATGGCAAAGCGCGTTGTCGAGGTTATGGACGACATCTTCTCATTCTGGCCGACTGAGCTGCAAAACCTCGTCGAGTTCGTGGTTAACAGCGATCCTTTGTAAGTTTCCTTGTCATGGTTCCTGCGAGTGTATACACTAACTGTCCACAGGCAAGGAGTTGGCATTCTGGCATGCTTGGACCGCAAGCTCATTGAATACGAGGAGACCAATCAAGACTTCCTGGCCCGTACTTTCCAGGCATTGCAGACCCGCCTTTTGGGACTGTTCAACCGCTTTGTCGATACGCAGATCACCGCCATCGAAGACACAAAGGTGAAGATCAAGAAGAGAAAGGGTGTCATTTCTTTCTTCAAGACATTCCCGCACTTCAGCGCAGCGATCGAGAACATGATCCCTCCAGCCGACGACCTTGAGCGCCTCGAGGTCAGAACCATGGTTGATGATGCCTATCAGAAGATCAACAAGGCCATGTTTGAAAGTTTGAAGGTTATCGCCAAAGAGAGTCCTGCTGCTATGGCAGCGCAAAGCGCTGCTGTCGGTGGTGTCGGTGCAGACCCTGAAGATAAGGAGGCGCTCAACTACCATATTCTCCACATTGAGAACATGAACCACTACATCGAGGAGGTCGACCCGCATGGAGATCTTGTGCTGAGCGAGTGGAAGGAGAAGGCCAAGGCAGAGATGGATGAGCACATGACACTCTACATTGACGCTATCATCAGGAGGCCACTGGGCAAGCTTTTGGTAAGTTTTAAACCCTGTCTTATCCCCCGCACAGCAAATCCTACGATATTAAACAGAAGCGTCTTCAGGATTTCCTCGACCCGATCCCTACTATTCTCGCGGCCCTGCCCTCTGGAACACCACCGTCAGCGATCGCGAGCCGCCCTTCGCACTCCCGCGCCATTTTCAAGAAAGTATCGGCATCGCATGACAGCAAGGAAATCCGCAAGGGTATTGAAGCTTTGCGCAAGCGCGTGGACAAGCACTTCGGCGACGCGGATGATCCAGGTCTTAGCCGCAATCTGGTCACCAAAGTTCTGGGTGAATGCGAGAGGAAGTACCAAGATGTGTGGCAACAACTCATCAGTGTCAACAACGATATTTACGGAGGAGAAATCGACGTTGGTAGTTGGGGTGACGAGATTGCTGGGTCGTTCAAGGGACGTTGATGTGGTGGTTGAAGCTGTAATTGGTTCTCTATTCGCACAGTACGTTCGCTCGATACTGCTGCTCTTGTTTTCATCATTTTCGCGTTTTTTTTTATCTCCGTCAATGGTGCACAATACTCACGTCGGGCTCTTTTTTTGGCGCATTGCTGGGGTTGGCTAGCTGTCCGTTTTCCTTCTCACGCGTTTCCCCACTGAGCGATGCCAATAACGACCGCGTTGCTTCTTACCAGATCAAACACATTGAGGTAGTCCTGTTCAGCAGCTTGCTCGCATTTGCTGCATAAATTTGTTTCTGCTCTTGCTCGCCTTTTTGTTCGCCCTTCTCTTCTCCCTCATGGCACGGCCGACATGAGTAGTGTACATTCAGGCTTCTCTTTAGCCTCCATTTCCACCTGTCCAATTAGAGCAATAAGCGGACCATTATCCCTCATGTCTCACTCTCTTTATCTCCGTCCAATTGCGGCTTCGCCGCATCCATGCTGCGTGTCTCGAAGGTGTTTTGGATTCTTGGCTGCTCGCGGCTCACACGGCAGGTGAAAGAGATCAACGTGCGCGCGGGATCCTCCCGTCGAATGGTGACCCGGGTGCGCTGCTTGCCGGCGCGTCGCTAGGGGACCGAGAGGATGTCCTCAACAAAGAGAAACCCCGTGTTCGCGTGGTGGCGTGGGAGCTTGCTTTCATCGAGACAGCCGGTCCGCAGGGGCGAGACTCGGCGCTTTTGCAGGCCAGCTCGCTCGCGGGAGAAGGTGACGCATGTCGTTTTCCATCAACGTGCTCACGGGCGTGGGGTACGTAAGCTGGCCAAGCGGTGCAGGATCTCGTCCATATCTCAGCACATCGACGTGGAGATGGCGTGTTGGGACAACGCCCAGCTCTCTGGAGGCAGGCACGCACGAGAAGTGGATCTTTCCGGACACGTGCTTTCTCGCCAAAATTAGACCTTGGAAAAAGCAGGAGGTTACGTACAAATACAGAGGCGGTGGTCGGGGCGGCGCTTGGTAACCGCAGCGTGATGATCATCTTCGCGGCGGTGGAATCAAGGCACCTGCAGGGGTCATCAGCCACTTCGGACGGCGTCACTTGGCGGAATCTGAGCCTGTGTTCACGATGCAAGGCGCAGGAACGCGATGATGTGTATGATTGATTGATGGCTGGCTTGCGATCGTGCTCCCTCGCCGAGTAAAACCATCTACCGTGTCGTTTCCCCATTCAGATCCTAACATCAAAGCGTGCGTATGAAGGGTATACAAGTTCTCGAGATTATGGTCTTAGCGTCGCAAAGCTTCCAGGTCCTGTAGTCCTTCGGATCGACCATGACCTTCTGCTTGTTAGCCTGGCTTGAGCGCTTGACCGGCGTGCCCGGCTTGTCGCCTATCGACCAGAACTTGCAAAGGCCGGCCGCGTCATCTTTGGGCTTCCATTTCCCGTCGTTTTCGCTGGCATCTTGGTACTGCAGGGTGAATAAGATCTCACACTGTTGAACCAGCTTATTCACTTCAAATCCGTGATAGCCATGACGAACACTGCGGCGAAGCTCTTCTTCCCAGGAAAGGTGCATATCATTCGATCCTTTGGTGGAAAGAAACGTGTCTGTCTGGGACAGCTCCCACGAAGCTACAGAGCATCCCTCCCAACCGCATACCACCAGAGCGCACCCTCAACCCCATCCACGCGCAGGGACTACAGCTTCGGCTTCTCGACCGCAGCGCACCCCGCCTGGCACGCCGCGCCGTCGCCGACCTCCACGCTCCGATTCCCTTCCTGGGTGCTCTGCGGCACGTCCAGCGCCGGATTCGCGTCGAAGAAGCCGCTCGGCTTCAGGCTCACCGTCATGGTGTCGCAAGGCATGACCGGGTAGTCCTCGGTGCGGGGGTTGTGCGTCAGGCTGATGGAGTGCCACACGACGATGTCCTCGTTCTCGGTCGGGTCGCGCCGCGCCGCCCACGCCGCCACGCCGTCGTTGGCCGGCAGGTCGCCCGCTGGCAGCGACTGGTACGTGTAGTCACCCGCCGGGTAGAGCTCGGCGTCGCGGTACCGCGTCACCCAGAAGGGGTGCTGCGCGTAGGCGGCGCGGCGGGCATGCCACGATTCGGGGTGCGCGAGGAGCATCTGCTTGACTGGGCTGTGGATGGCGTAGGCGACGGGGTGGCCGGAGGTGCGGTTGAGGATGTTGGGGTTGGTGATTTTGTGCACGCGGTTGGGCGCGGCGGTGGAGTGGGTGGAGGTGGTGAGCGTGCGCTTCTGGGTGATGTAGCCAACGCCGAAGGGGTTGTTGGCGTCGAGGGGAAGGGGGATGGAGTCTTCTTCTATGAAGGAGTTGCGGGGGCCGTCAAGGGAAGGGTCAATGCGGAGGCAGAAGACTGGGAGCTGTCAATGTGGGGATCTTGGGGTGGTCGGAGAGTGGACTTACTGTGTTGGTGGAAGTGGGCCACGACGCCTTCGTTGACGTTGGTGCCCCACGGGACTTGAGTGTTGGGGGCAATTGGGGCTGTCGACAAGATGCCGGTGGCTTGGATGTTGTAGTGGAGCCCGGCGGCCTGGTCGAGATGCCAGGCAAATATGTAGTCGTAGTTGCCGACGGTGATGATGGTCTGCAGGACGAGAATGCGGGAGCGAGTGATGGAGACCTCTCCGGTGCGGGAGTTGGTGTGCTTCCAGCCAATGCCATTGTCCTGCTCATGCATGCACACGGCATTGGGCTTCTCTACCGCATCTCCGTTCGAGTTGCAGATCACAAACGAAAAGTACTTGATCAGGCCGAGACAGTCACAACCCAGCCTGAGATCGTTTGCACATACACCAGCCCCAATGTCCCCAACATCGAACACCGACTTGCGGTGGTACGGAGACTGGGGCGAGCCGTAGGGGACGAACATCTCAGCCAAGCTCAGCCGGTGGAACAGCTCACGGCCGTCGTAGGTGACGTTGTGCAGCACCATGCCCTCTCTCCAGTTGAAGCCAAGTCGGAAGCGCCATTTCTGCCAGGTGACCAAGTGGCCATCCACTGTGAACGAGGCTCCCTGAGGCTGGCTGACATGGAGCGGCTTCAGGTCAGAGCGAAGCGGCGTGTCCAGGAGCTCTGGATGGAATTCCCGGGGCTTGTGAGGGACGTGTCCTTCCTGTGGCGGCGTCTGGCGTTCGACCTCGGCGCCAAGTGGGAGGTAGCACATGGTGACCAGCTCCTTCGTGGCTATATCGAACACTGGGGAAAAGTCTAGCGGAAAGTCGTAGGCGTTAGAGCCGGCGTGCTGCTTTTCGAGATCACATGCATACATGAAGCACTGAGACAGCTGAGCACACGTCTTGGGAAATGGCTAGGGGACGATTTCGCACACACCTGGATGAGCCTCCGCTTCTCGTCGCCGTTATCGCGTCCATAGGGCCAGGTATCGCACTGCACGCGCACGCCTTCCGGGAGCTTGAGGCGCTCGAGCTCTTTCTTGACGGCGGGATGCTCCATGCACAGGTCCCTCATGCCGATGACCTCGTCGATGTCGGCCTGGCCATGGATGCGGCTGTCCAGCTGGGTGACGCGCTCGACGGCGCCATCGGAGAGGCTTGCTTCGGCAACAAAAAGGTCGGGCTCGCCGCGGAAGCGGTACAAGGCAGTGACGCGCCTGGGCAAGGGCGCTGGCTTCTGCCCCCGTAGCTCCGCTTGGAGATAAGGGCGCAATTGGGCCTTGGGCGGCTCGATGAGTGCGATTCTCTTGAAGTGCAGGCTCTTTCCGGGGTTGCTCTCTTTGAACAGCGCGGCGGCCTTCTGGATCTCCTGCGCCGTCAATGGATCCAATGGGTATGCGGTAGGCTGCGTGGTGGTGGGCCGGTCGAACGACGAGGGTGGGATTTGCAGCGACATCTTGGGCGGCGCTCAGCAGCGAGGAACAGACCGGATTGTAGGAGTGGATGGAGAGGACCGCACGGCGGGGCTTTTTGTAGACGGCAGACTGTGGTCCGGGATGCTGTGAAACGTGGGGGATGACTCCGCTTTGGGTCGCCAGATGACTGTTGTGGATGGAGCTTGATAGGGCGGTTAGCGGGCAGCCGCCTGCCGGGTGCACCTGCCTGTTTGCGGCATGGCGCAGCGCATTGCCGGCCATCGAGAGGACAAGCCTCGCCCTCAGCGTGTATTGGCTCGACGATGAGCGGACCCTCGGTTCGGGTGCCGCAGATGTAGACGGCTCTAAAATGCGGAGACCGATGCGATCGATAACGCGTATCGCAGACGTGCGTGCGTGTGTGCCGCCGCCCATCTTTGCCGTCATCGGTCGACGCCCGCCATTCCAGCTGCGCTTCATGCACCTGCTGCGTCGAAATCTGGCCGTTCCCGTAATGAAGCATGACAGTGGTGAGGCCGATTCGACGATGGTAGACTGGAACCCGTCACGTGAATCTTCACGTGTCCGTGTCCATATTCGCTCTCGATCACCGAAGCTGGATGTCTATTCAACGGGGCCTGGAAACTGTCAGACAGGGCTCCAGTGGTGTGTCCCTCGAGCGCTGGCCCTGATGCGGCTTCCAGTAGGCTTCGGCCCGTCAATACTTCCCAAGCTCTTCCGCGGCTGTAGCCCTGTAGGTGTGCCGAATGCGCCAATTGGACAAACCAAGGTATCTGTTGCAGGTTTGACGCGGAAATGCAAGAAGCCTGGCGCGGTGGCATTGGCGAGCATCATTCGGAAAACTTCGACGTGGATCGAAGAAACCTTCCCCCCAAACGACTTCACCATCGTCTTGGGATCCGGAAATTCCAACGCCATTTAGAGAACCTTACCATTCTCGTCTTCCGACCGTGCTGCCACGTAGCGTTCGCCCACTGGATGCTCCGTAGTGGATGGGAGTTGAGTGCGCACGACGTTGCTAAAAGTCATCGGCCTTTCCAGAGTGCCGCCTCCCACCATGCGACGGGCACAGCCACAAGAAGACACCACGTCGTCAAGACCGGGGATAACCCCACCGACATCGGCATGCCAGTCGACCTTCTGCAACTGGGCCCTACGGAAAAGACGTTCCTCAGCCTGTATACAGGGCACGCCACTCGACGGAACTTTCTTTCAATTCCGCGCGGAACTCCTCCTTCTCATCCCGCATCGGAGACCTACTTACTCGCGACGTGAACAATAAGCACCTGAGCATCACCATCAAGCTATTGAGACGCCAAGGCTGTGCTCGGTCTGGCCCGATGTAGCCTTAACCCCGAAGAAGTGTCGGGGATCCACAGCGCCAGCTCGGTGTTTAGCAGGCCTGCTTCGAAGAGTCGAACAATGCTGAGCCCTGCCGTCCACCATGGCAGCTGCTGGTTTCTCCAACCAACGAGCTAACAAGCTAAAGCCTTTCCATGGCGAGTGATAGAAATCTGGAGTCCAATTGCTCTCCATTCTGTCGTGAAGTAGCGTAAAACATTTCCACTCGGTACATCCCATCAACTAACGTACAGCTGCACGTATGCAGATATATGCCCACGACCAAAAGACAAACATCCTTCAACGCCATCTCTGTCTCCTCTCTGAATTGCAAACGCCAGTTCCCAGCCGAACAATAGACCTGGTTGATTCTGCCAACAAAACATACCGCGACTGAGCTCCTCCTGTCACAAAACACCATCGTCGTCCACACACGCTTGGTCGTGGTCCAGCAACCGACCCGCAATTGGCGCGTCCGCCGCTCCTCGGCCCCCGACACCGAACCATCCTTGCTTAACCCCGAGCAGTCCACCCAGCACAACCTCAGCCCTACGCGACCACTGGCAGATCGACGCGGGCGCCGACACGGCCGCTGTACCGCATCTACGGCTCAGCCACGTCTAGTCGGCTCCACCGTAACCTTCTCGTCCCGAATCCGAGACGTGCGTGTCGTATGGTTTGCGAGTCTTCTTACGCAATGCCGAGAGCCAGCTTCCGGAGGGCGCATATAAAACGACCGCATCGACCACCGCACAACTCGAACCCTCCATTGCAGTCTTCAAGTCCACCTCCAGGAAGAAAGAAAAAAAAAGGTCGTGATTTCTGGACCGAACCGTCTCTTCATCAACCCCACAGCCCCGTGTCCAAATCCAAAGATCCCCCCTCTCTCTCCCGACCACCATCCGAAACATGCCCCTCCGCCCCAAGATGCGCCCCGGCCCCGGCCAAGGCCTCGAGCCCGACTGGATCAACGTCGACAAGTACACCTTCTCGACCCTCCACCCCAGCACGCGGCCCAACCACGCCGCGCTCGCCCGCACCCTGACCCGCTCCGACGAGGAGGGCCTGCCTCCCATCTACTCCAGCCCCACCTACGGCAAGTTCCTCGCGCTGCAGTGCCGCTTCGGCCAGGTCCGGCACGCGCTCGACGTCGGCACGCTGGGCGGCTACTCGGCCATCTGGATGGCGTCCATGAACCCGGGCATGCGCGTGACCAGCTTCGAGTACTCCGAGCACCACGCCGCCGTCGCCCGCAGGAACTTCGAGGACGCCGGTGTGGCCGACCGCATCGACCTGCGCGTGGGCCCCGCCGCGGAGAACCTGCCCAAGCTGCTGGAGGAGATCGAGGCCGGGGCGGTGGAGAGGGTAGGCTTTACCTTCATCGATGCCGACAAGCTGAACAACTGGACGTACTGCGACTTCGCCATCCGGATGGGATATCCGGGCTCCTGTATCTGTATTGATAACATTGTGCAGCACGGGAACCTCGTCAAAGAGGAGGCGCAGGAGGAGGAGCACGTCAAAGGCGCAAAGATCGCCATTGAACAAGCCGGGAAGGACGAGCGAATCGAGGCAATGGTGATGCAATTTGTTGGTGAGCGAAACTATGACGGTTTCCTCATGGCCGTGGTGAAATGAGCAGCATGCTGGGGGTAGCTTCGGATGGAGCTGGGAGTGTTGGACCAAAAGTTGCGAAGGGGTGCGGAGAAACTTCAAAAGATACCAATTTGATACGTCTCAGACGGAAGCAGCTTCTCAAGTGGCATTGTTGTGGCGCATCTTCGCACCAAAAGCATTCCAAGCGAAAGAGAATTGGCCCCGCTAGATTTGACAGTGTCTCTCGGTCGACCTTTTTTCCCTTTTTGGCTTCAATTCGGCTGTCATCATGGCGATGTTTTTCTCTCCCTTGGGGAACAAGATCTGGGCCGCAAGGGACTTCCTGGCGTGTGAATATGTCCTCGGATGTGTGAAGTGCTTGTCTTTACGCGTAATGGGAGTTTGTTGGCGAGCTCCCCCCGCCCCAAGGGTGACTGGTTCATTTGTCGACCCGAAGGCTCAGGCGAGGCTCTCGCTTTGCGGTCAAATCTGGACATCATGACCGGGATGGTGGGTTTCCTACGGGACCTCCTGATACCAGCAGAAGCCTTGGGGGCTAAAGAGGAAAAGAAAAGAAAATGGTCAAGAATGAAAGTCATTCATTTGAGTTTATGCTTACCTGAATTGCGCAGAGATAGTGGCACGGACGCTCTGAGCGAGCCAGGTGACGGAGGCTTTTTAGACAAGTCTACCCCAAAAGCGTTTATGGGACTTTCGGGTGATCTTGGCGCCTCCGATGTGTTTAACCGCCCCCTGAGCTCGGGAAAAATTTTAAAGAATTGGCTCCCAACCGTCCAATTGGTAGGGTTGCAAGCGTGTTCTATGAATTCCTGTGTCAAGTAAAAGTGGCCGTCGGCGGGATCCCTGTGCACAGCGTCTTCCATTCCATGTGTCCAGTTGACTGAGAGAGAGCCAGCACATGCGGTGACCCAGTCTCGGAGATCGTCAACCAACACTTCGCGAAGTGCTGGTCTATGTCAAACACATCAGCTCGTTGAATTACTTGGAGTGGCGGTGAACATACAGTGGCACCGTGTCTAATGGGGAAATGTGCGGAACCATCATCTGAATTGGTGTTGGTTTGATCAGGTCCGGCATCATTGTGTACGTCTCGGCGGTGGGATTGATCATCCACTGCCGGGCATCAGCTGTGTGCACCCTAGAAATAGGGATAGAGGGGTTTGGAGTACCATCATCAGTTTGGTTTGGAAATATAAACATGCCAGACGAACAAACACATCGACATCCTCGAAGCTCCTGTTCATCTCCGAGGCCCAGGTCGAGATGGATGGGACTTGTTCTCCGGCAACTATTGCAGGAGTTCTTTCGGTAAAGAAATACGTAACGTCAGTGCGACTAAAGTCCGGCATGGGCGAAGTTGAGAAAAACGAGCGAGCCAAGTCTCTATAATCCTGGATGACTCTCGAGAAAGGAGAGCTATCGAGCTCCCAGCACGGTTGCAGAAAGTGGACGGGAATTTGGAAGTTTGAGACCTGGTGTCGTTGGATAGCGGTCGGATAGTGGCCAGCCATGATTGAGCTGGACATGGGCAGGTTACCAAATGATTCGACATAGCCACGGGCGACGGTCAGCGGACCAAGCTTCCGACGCTTGCGGTCGGGAACGGTCGGTGGCAGGTCTGACTCGGTGGATGCGCTAGCTGGCTGCTTTCTTGGCAGCGGAGAAGAAGCTTCTCTCCAAGGGGTTGAGGAGCGCGTGGAGCCCGAGCTCTGCTCTACATCGTCTTGGATATCGCTTGCCCTGGAGGAGAGGGCGGCCTGGCGCCAGTCGGCACTGGTTACAGACTGCAATGGCAGCCTCGAGCTCGGGTCCTCCACCGGCGGGGACGGGTAGGACGGGTGGTTGTCCTCTTCGGCCACGCTGCTGAGCCTGCTGCTGGAGGGCACGCTCGTCCGGTCGGATAGCTCCTGCACTTCGGCGCCTGATCTGAGCTGGCGGATGATGTCCGCAGCCTCAATGTCGGAGGCGTTGCGGAGCTGGTCGACAAGGGCCTCGAGCGCATCGGACTTGGCGGTAACCTCGCGGAGGCGGCGCTTGAGGCCATCCTGGCGGCTGATGTTGCTGTCGAGCTCGTAGTGGCACTGCTCGTTCAGACGCAGGCACCTGTCGCAGGCCGGGCGGGCGCCGTTGCACTGCGCGGAGAGCGCTCGTTCAGCGTTGCTCAACGGCGGGGCAGGTGGCGACAGCAGGCGGAACGAACCTTTGACTTGCGGCGCTTGCACGAATTGCAGGCAATGACGGTCATCTGCTTCTGGCGCTTGGGCGGGCGCTCTGCCTCGGCGGCCAGGTGGGCAGCGTCGCCCATGGCGGGACTGGGCTGGCTGCTGCTTGGAGAAGCGGAGCGGGAGCAGCGCGGGGGACGAGGTGGAGCGAGAGACGGCGGATGAGGACGGCAGCCGGGCTGTGCGACGGCGGGCACCGCGGATTCACGGCTCTGTTCATGGCGCGCCCAGGCTTGCAGGCGGCGGCGGGTCGCAGGGCAGCGCTGCGAGAGCACGGCGGCGGTGGGCTGAGGTGGCAGCGCTGGGAGGCGCGTGGAGAAGCACGAGAGCGCGCGACCTGAAGGGGGCCCGCTCCAGCACCAGTGCCAGCAGCCTGCAGCCCGCGCAGCCCAGCGCCCGCGGTCTAGACCGAGTCAGCCGGCGATCCATCCCTCCTCTGTGCCACAGCCAAAAAGCCGCACTCGCGCTCAGGCGACAGGCGACAGGCGACGGGCGACGGGCGACGGGCGACATGCGGACACTCGCCGCCGCGCGCTCTCCAGGTGCCAGCCCGTCGCGTCCGCCGCCCTTGCGTCGCTGGCCAGAGAGAGGCCGCCGGCCAACGGCCGCGCTCCGCGGGCCGCGCCGCACCAGCCTCGGTATGCGCCGGCACTGCGACGCTGGGCCGCCCTTTGCATGCGCTCCGTGAAAATCTCCCGCCTTTTTCCAGCGCCTCCGTATGGCCCTGTGCAGGGGGCTCTGCGCCGCCCTGCAGCCCACGCGTCCAGCTCCCGAACGCCATCGCCGGCCTGGCCAATCGTCGCCGCGGGGGCCGATCTGGGGAACGCCGATCGATATGCTGCTGCTGCTGCGGGAGGGTGGATGAGGAGTCGGAGAGAGAGCACCCCTCGTCGAGGCTTTATACGCCGGCAGACCGCGGACCTGCGGACCATCTCCAGGGAGTGTCCACTTCTCGGCTATGCCTGAGGCACTGCGTCCCATGCTGCCTGGGAGAATTCGGCCGAGATGTGCTTGCCTTATCCGCTCCTGGGAGGGAGGCTCCGCTGACAGCGCAGTTGGGTGCAGACAAAAGCACGAGTCGGAGTGGAACATGGCGACGTGCATACATATTGCATGCATGGTGGTACAAGATGCGGCAGAGTGGTATGGCCACGGCTAGTCGACGCACTGCACGCATTAGCGCTGAAGCAACCCAGAGTCTTACGATCTCACCCGGAACTGATCCGTTGGGCTTCACCGGTGCATCTCACTTGATCCTGTCCACCTCATCCACGTCAACTTCGGCTCTTGTCGACGCTCTGGCGTCTTTACCCTGGAAAGATGCAGCAGGCCACACATACCAGCCTCGTGCTTTGCCACCCTCAATTGCGACGTCCTCGCACTTCGCCCTTGCCTGCAGGTACCAGCAATTGGATCTCAGTTCCTCATCACTCTCACAGCGGGTCACAAAAGAAATGGAGGGTCTCAGCTGAAGTAGAACGCGCTGACGAGGACTAGACAAATCCTTCCGGGTGGCTTTGGCGTGTAAATAGAGAAATGCATGTCTTTATCCGGACGGATGCTTCGACTTCCTCAGCAGGTGCATTGCTTGTTTTCTTTTTTCTCGTGAACTATCCGCAGGAGCACCTCTTCCTCCACCGTCGGTTCTTTTACGATCCACCCTGCTCTCCTTCTCCTCGCCTATCATTTCTCTAACCAATAGGAATGGATTCAACCCTGTCTTCTCACACTTCTAATGAAGAGCGTGTTCTGAATGGAAGCCCGTCTTGATTACTCCGAAAGATGCAAACGCTCAAACTCAAAAATCACACAACGATAAGTCACACACTATTGATTTCTCCAGCTAACGTGAGGCTCTCAACTTCCCGAGTAGAGGTTGTTGACCAATCTCCTCAATTGCGGTGGTATATATTTGCTAACATGAGCAGCAGCATCGCAACCATAACCGTCCGCGAATTCACAGATGCCGGGGCTGTGGAAATGCCTGTATTCTCCGGGCACTCGTGGTCGATCCTCGACACCCACGCCTCGCGCTAACCCTGTTCCGCTGTCATGCCAGCCTGCCGCTTGCAGATAAGGCACATGCCGACGCGTCACCTTGCGCAACGGGCCGTCGACTTTAATCAGACCCCTTATACTCAACCCTCACTTCACAAGACGAAGAACCATCAAGTAGTTTCAAAATCCCTTTCTTTATATATACTTTGCATTACACGGCTCTACTCGCCGACGGGTCCCGAATCTCATCACGGGTTGAAGCTGCCCGTCTCTTTCGAAGCCGTTGTCTTTGCCAGCCAGCAAAGACACCCATCCCTATGTTATACCGGTAGTTCCCAAAGATCGTACAGAAAAACTAACATGTCGTGCTAACTCCACGCATGGTTTTGTTTCACCTTCTCTTCCGCCGTCAAAAAAAAATATGCTCTATAACATCCCCGAGGGTCATCGCCCGCTCTAAACCATGACAGAACGGGTGGTCCGCTTTGCACAAAAACAACGAACGTATGCATTCTCAGCGCGCAAAACAGCAGAAACGAGAAGAAGAAGCAAGAGGCGCCACGGCAACTATGCCGCCGCCTGCACGCCCTTCTCCAACGCCGCGATGGCGAAATGCCCACCCAGCGTCGGCCTTGCGCGGAAGCTCTGGGCCGCCTCGCCAACATCGTCGCCGTCGCTCCAGTAGCGGTCCGGGAAAGGCGCGGTGTTCTTGCCGTTGGCGACGTACTCGTACAGGTCGTTGACGAACATCTCCTGCGTGCCGTCGGAGCTGACGGCCGCGACCCAGATCTGCCAGTCGGTCTTGGCCCACTGGATGGCGCCCTCGAGCGCGACGCCGGCCGGCTGCCGCACCGTCGGGTAGAAGTCGGACAGCGCCGTGTAGGCTGCGTCTGGGAAGACGGAGAGGTTGAACAGCTTGTCCGGGTAGTTGTTGAAGACCATGAAGTACGTCGGGTCTTGGTAGGTGAGCGTGAAGAAGGACGCGTTGGTGTCGTCGGAGATCTCGGTGCCCAGCCCGTCGCCGTTCGTGTCGGTGCCGTAGATCTGGTCGGCGAAGGAGCGACCCAGGTCCGTGTAGTTGCTCTGCGACGTCAGCTCGCCGTAGGCGGCGAGGCCGACGGCCGCCTTGACGCCCAGGTTTGTCATGTTTGTGAAGGCGCCAATGCCGTCGTTGGTGCTGAGCTGGTTCGTGGGGTAGAGGCCGTTGTCGACGAGGTAGTCGGCGTACTTTTTGAAAAGCGCGGAGTATTTGGTGGTCCAAGAAGTGTCCCCGGTGGCTTTCTGGTAGGCGAGGGCCAGGACCTGCAGGTTTCCGCACTGCTCAACCGGCATCGCCTCGTCAAGGCCGTCATCGTGGCCCGTAGCGTTCGGATAATGCGCGCCCATGTCGTGAATGACATACGGCTGAGGGTAGGTGCCTGAGTCCGTTAGCGAGATGACTGGGGGCACAGCTGGGGCTGTGAGACTTACCGCCCTCGAGATACTGCATCATCGGCTCCAGGAGGATCTTGATGTACTCGGCATTGAACATGTAGAAGAATGGGAAGGTCGGGAAGATGATATCGACGGTGTTCAGGTTACCGTTGCTTGAGATCTCCTTGATGAACCCGAAGGGGTTGCTCGTGTCCATTGTGGAGTTGTCAACAACGACATCGATACCGCCGAAGATTTGTCGCACCGAGATCTCCAGAATAGCCGTGTAGTTCGATCCGCCGGTGGCCTCGCCAAGGCTCTGGACCTGCGCGTCGAAAGACGTAGACTCGGTGACGGCATCGTCGTGGATGTCGATGAAGTGGTCGATGGCATCGGCCCAGTCGGGGTTGTAGGCCCTGTAGTAGGGAGTCCACGGGCTGCCTCTGTAGTTGATGGCCAGCTCGCGGATGTAGCCAATGGCGTACACGGCACTGGATGACGTGCTGACGGTGCCAAGGTCAAAGGCGAAACCGGCCACGGCCCCCGTCGACCAGGCTTCCGTGGCGTTAGTCAGCGTGCCGTTGCTGATGAACTGGCCGCGGACCGTGGAGGGAGATCCGGTCTGATGCGAGTCGGCCCTGGCGCCCCAGACTGCATAGCCCCACCGGGCCATCTCGTTCAGCTCGCCATACGGAACCTGGTTGTTGTTCCGGATTCGGTATACGGTGGTGTCACCAGCCGTATTCTGGTAAAAGGTGGTGGAATCCGATTGGCCGGTCCAAGTGTCGTCGATGTCGGAGTAGATCTGGACAGACGGTGTGGCGCCATTGTTGCCGCTTGCCGTAACCGTCAAGAACGAGAACGGCATCGATTGGCGGCGGTAGTTGTTGGGCGACACCGGCGAGAAGAAGTCAAGCTCGATGGTCGCATCTCCAGCCGTGAGGGTGAAGATGGTGTGGGTAGAAGTAAAGTTGCCGCTAACTACAGTTGCAGACTGCGAGCCAGACTCGGGGCTGGGAACCCCGAACAGGTTGTAGGCAGTGCCATCAACGCGGGCGATAACAGCCCATGTCAGCTTGTTGGCGAACCAGAATTCAGGCTGAGCTGATGGCAGATCTGCTGCCTGGCTTCCGGGGAGCCAAGCTGGGGGGTGTCTTAGCAAAGATGACGCGAGAAAGAAGGTGCGGCTCCGAAGCATGAGGCAGGCGGGAGTGGGTGGGGAGCGACCCAATGAATGCTAAGCTTCCCGAGATGCATCTACGAACAGCTGCTAATAGCGACCTCATCCGACAGCCACTGGGTTGCAACTCCCCACCACCTCCCCAGACAGACCCTCCACACTCGCTGGGGCTGTTCCCACTCACCTGACAGGTATGGGTTCTTGACGGCCAATGGATACGACGGCGGCGTTATGGGACTGAAGGTCTGAGCGGAGCTGCCAATTACAAAAAAAGAGACAAGCAGCAGCCGCAGCTGGTGCGCAAGGGACACCATCTTCTCGTATAGAGGCGTGAGGATTGCGGCGAGGCCGGGGGAATAACAGCAGGCGGTGATGAGCAGACTGCCGCCACAAAGCAGCAGGAGCACGACATATTTAGTTTTCCCGTGCTCGCTGCGGCGGGCTCTTGGCTTACGGAGGAGGGGCTCTCGTTCGGGATGCAATGAGACATTGCCCTGGGAGCTGGCACCGCCCTCATGCCATGTGGACCCCTTTCCCTCTGCCGCCATGGCTGCGAGCGATTACGAGCTTATGCGCGTGGCAGCCAGTTAGCAGGGCTTCTTTCTCCGAAAACAAACAGGGCAATCAGCTAGGAGAGTAGTGCGGGATGGGACTGGGCCTGGGGCGGGACGGGAGCGCTAGGTCTTCGCAGGAACGCTTGTTGCTCCCTAGGGATACCCTACCGGGACGACGCCTGAGGGGGGAGAATCCTTCCTAGAGAGATCTCGCACGCTATTCGCAAGAGATGCGGTCAATCGCGTCAACGGGGCAGACACGGCGCACCCGGCGCGGACGGGGTCATGCGAGCGGGCGGAGGCGTTCAGTCGAGCAACAAGGCCTAAGGGCTGCCGTGTGCGTGACTGTGCAGGCCGGTGGTTGGAGATGGTTAGAGCGGACGACGTGCTCAGGCGTCGGTCTTGTGTGACTTTTGCACCCTTGTCCCATGCGCTTCCCCATGCCCAGCAAACCCGGGGGGGCGGGCGGTAATATCGGACCTAATACTGATTCTTCCCAGCGTCGTCAGTCGCGACGCGGATCATCAGCGATCAGTGCAATCTCTGCTTGGCCACGTCATGGGCCGCTTGCGTGCTCGCCGCCGTCGCTTGCTGGACCGCGTTTGGCGCAATGCCGCCGATGCTTGAGCCCGGGGAAACGCGCCACAGCCGGCTGCCGGCAGCGCGCCCAGCGTCGTCCAGCGTCCAGCGTCCAGCGTCCAGCGTCGACGAAGACCGCCAACGTCTCGCTCCGCGACGCACTGCACGTGCCGCCGACCCCATGCTCGCACGCGGGCTGCCTCCGGGCAAACCTTAAGTCTTGCAATAGCCTTTAATGAATATAGCCCTCCACCACAGCCTCCGGCCGGGCGCCAGAGGGGGTGCTGCCGCGACGCGCCATAGGCCGCGGGGCCGGGTTGGCTGTCCAGCTGGCTGCCTCTCGGCCCCGTCGACAGCGCTCGGCGAATGTTTCGGGTGCCCGAATCCGAACCACCCATGCTCTTTCTCCGTCGTTGAAGGATAAGCCGCAACGTCCGTCTGACGTGGTACCATATTTGCCGCGCCCGGCATGGCTGCGGCGGGCGGCAGAAGCGCCGTGGTGGCACCTGACAGGACTCGGCCTATACCAAGTCCTGCACACCCCGCATCCGGCCTCGCCCCAAGGCCATTGGACCATGTCCTCAAGAAACGCCAATCTCACGTTGCAACTGCGAGCAACGCGGTGAGGCTGGACCACGATCAACCAGGATCTGGCGGCTTGGCGAGCCCACCCGCTGACCCGCATAGAGGGCCTGCCCACGAGCGCGCCCGAACTATATCACGCGCCATTATAGACGTTTGCAACGGCAAGAGAGGTCGCAAGTAGCGGTATCGATATATTGTGCTGAGTCCACTGTATGTTGGGGTGCCTGGGGCGCCTGATCGCGCCATCAACAGCTACCCCGCTCTCGGGCGCTCTTGCTGCAAGCCTCTCTTTGCAGCCGCCTCTTGCTTATGCTGTACATGTTGAGCCTGCAGGACTACTGCCGTTTCATTGCCTATGAATCCTTCTTTCGCCGCAGCAGCAGCACGCGCTCGATCCCGGAGCGCCTCTGATGTCACGTCAAGCTCGAAAGTGTCGGCCCGCTCCTGGCAGCTCGTTGGGTTGGGATGCTGCTCTCGCTTCTGGCGTTCTGTATCAGGGCACGTTCCGCCAGTGTTGCATCCGATATGGTGTTTGATAGGAAAAAAGTTGCAGACTACCGTGCAGGCATTTGCTGCATGTTGAATTCGATTCCGCCTCGCCCCGTGCCTGAGTGCCTGGTCAAGTCAGCCTGGGCTATCCAACTTCGCCTCAACCTCGACCTTTTGCGAAACGTAAAGACCGTCAAGCCCCTTGAATGTCAACGTTGCGCGACATGTCGAATAAAAAAGCAGCAGAAAAAAGTATGTAAGCACAGACTTATACTCGAAGACGCTAGACAGATTTGCCCCCAAGCAATGAGCGGAACCGTGCTGCGAAGCGCGTCGTGGCAATTGTGTTGATCTTGGGCTCGACTTGATACGGTTGCGACACGAGGGTAGAGAACGCAGCGCCATCCCTGATCGTAGCCCGATACAAGACATTTCAAAATGTGAAGAGTAGGAAGGCTGTGCAACTTCACAGGAGTGCTTTGTAACAAGAAGAGAAGAAGAATGTCCAGACTTACTGAACACAAGGTCTAGAACACTTGCACGGCAAATGTCTTCTCACCGGTCGTCTTGAAAGGCTGTCACGGGTTTACCTGTGCATTTACGAGAAGGTATTCACGAGCCGTAGGCAAGTGTAAGCGAAACAGCCGAGTAGAATCATTCTTTCTTGCCAGCAGCAGCCGCCGCAGCAGCATCTCTCTTGCGCTGCAGATATCTTTCTTTGGCACTGCTGACGTCGCTCTCTGTCTTCCGACTCTTGGAGACATGCTCCAATTTTGCTCTTTCCTCCGCGTCTTGGTCGGCAGCACGCTTCGCAGCTTGTTCGAGTTGGGATTCGATCAGGCGGGTCTGGCGCTCCCTCATAGCATTCCTGCCTGAGCCACGGCCTTGCGCCGCCTGATGCTGCGTCTGAGCCGAGCGAGAGGCAGAAGCGGGCGCAGCGGCCGGCTGCTTTGGCTTCGGTGCAACGTTGAGACCAGCAGTGAGAAGCTGGCGCCTGTCTGCGACTTGTCCTTCATCGTTGATGATGACATCGACACCCTTCTCCTGCATTTCTTTGGCAAGCTCAGCGTCGGACTTCTGCTTTTCCGTTTTCTCCTCATCCACGGCTTCCGCATGGACAGCCTGAGCTTTCTCAGTGGCTTCCGTCGCCTCTTTGTGTCTCTTCTCCTCTTCATTCATCATGCTTCGATAAAAGCCAGACATGCCAGGCCCACGTTTCTTGCGCTCTGCCTCTTCCTTCTTTTTCTCCTCCTCCTCAAGTCGCAGCATCTCCTCCTGCTGCTTCTTGTATGCGTCCGTGACGAACTTCTCCTTGTCTGCAAACGCGTCGCCCTCGGCCTCGCGCTCCCGCGCGACCAGCTTCTCCTTTGCCCGGAGTTGGTCTCGCTTCCGGAGCTCCGCAGCCTCCAATAGGCCTTCCATGTATTTCGGCTTCCTCAGAGCGGCCTCCTCCTTCTCCTTCTTTTTGCGTTCGGAATCCCTAGCGTGGAGAGCGTCGTAGGCAGCATCGTAGTCATATATGCTGGAGTCTAGGGACTGGGCCTCCTCGGCCTTCTTCCGTGACTCTTTCAGGGCGGAGAGGTCGCCATACGGAGTGATCTGGGGCTTCTTGGAAGGCTTCGAGGGGCCGGAGTTCTTCGCAGAATGTTTGGGCGCACTGGGAAGCGAGGATGGGTTGTCGAGGTCAAACACGCCGATTTCCTCGACATTGTCAGTAGGCTTCGCGTCTTCGGTGTCGGACTCGTCGTCGCCAAAGAGAGGCTTCTTGGGTTTTGCCCGCGCAGGAGGCTGCGAGGACTTCTTGATGTTGAGGCCGTACTTGAGGCTCGCCATGTTGGCGATCTGCTGGAGGGGAAAGCACGAGGGCGGGTGTCGAGGTTGGAGCTCCGGCGGATTATGTAATGCGGCTAAAGCGCGGTGTCTGCACAGACCATGCGCGATGTCATCGCCGCGGGCGCAACCGTCACTCCAACCACCACGACACGCGCCAGCGACATGGCCCCGCCGGACATCGCAGAGCCCCAGGCTCGGAGGAGTGACGAATATCGTGAGGCGCGCCCTACGAAGTTCAGGTTCAAGTCGAAACGCTCCCGCGAGCACTCTCACAACGGCGATGACTCCAACCGCCGGCACAAACGCAGAAGGGAAGATGAAGAACACAGGCGGCATCGACATCACCGCCACCGCGGCCAACGACACAGCCCTGTCGTGAACGATGACCCAAGCGCATTTGACGATACCTACACCGCCACCACCCGTTCCGACCAGTACATGGATCCCGACACTGCCTTTCGCGAGTCTCTCTTCGATGCCCTAGCTGATGACGAGGGAGCCGCCTTCTGGGAGGGTGTCTATGGGCAGCCCATCCACACGTACCCCCAAGAGTATCAGACCCCAGCGGGGGAGCTCGAGCGCATGACAGAAGAAGAATATGCGGAGTACGTCAGGGGCAGGATGTGGGAGAAGACACATCAGCACATTATCGAAGAACGAGAAAGGCTGGAAAAGGAGAGGCAAAAGCGGAAGGCAGAAGAAAAGGCACAGCGCGAAAGCACCAGGCGCATGCACGATGATCACAACAGCTTCCAACGAAGTGTCGAAGCAAGTCTGAAGCGAGGCGAAGAGAGAAAAGCCAAGAAGAGGTGGAAAGAAGTTTGGGCCAATTATACCAAGGGGTGGGAAGATATCGCGGCAGGCACAGCCGACAAGGAGCTTGCCGTGAAGGACTTGCTCCCATGGCCGGTGGAGTCTGGCAAAGTCAAACACGTGTCGAAAGAAGAGGTCGAACACTTCTTCCGCTCCGTACCGCTACCAGACGATGAGGTAACCACTCAGCTCAAGACTGAGCGTATTCGCTGGCATCCGGACAAAATCCAGCACAGGTTCGGAGAGCGCGGCATCGACGAGACAACGATGAAGGCTGTCACTGCCATCTTCCAGGTTATCGACCGAATGTGGAGCGAGATGCGAGACAAAAAGGCGAAGACATGATGACAGTATATCGGGGAAGAGGATATTCGGGCCATCCGCTGAGAGCGTGTTGTTTGCGGGCGCCGCAACCGCTCCAGGCATTCATTCCTTTTCATTCTTGATCTTTGGTGCTTACTCAACGCCTTTACAGATAAGGTGATGTGAGGGCCGCCAATATCATCCAGTTTCAATGATACCCAGGATCGAAATAGACTTCAATACCTTTAAGACACGGCTATTCATTTTGCATCAAATGTTGAGGTAGGATTCTTCTACTCAAACCAATCAAGAGAACTACAAAAGTTAACAATTCAATTCCTGGATGCAGCCTTTGAATATCCTGAATTAACTTGTGTCCTCATTATTTTCTAATACATCCGCCAGGTAGGAGACGTTCTAAGACTTCCTAAACCAAAACTACGACTACGTCCATTCTATTTGAGCAGTTCCTCGGCCTCACAGCTCTTCGAGAAGTGCTCACCAGCACTTGATATCTACCACAAGTGTAATGAGCGAGGGCAAGCCCACCGTCGGTCAACAATAGCGCTAGTCCCTATTGGGAAATATGTCAGCAAAAATTTCCCCCTCTTCCCCGTACCCACCAACGTTTCTTCGAAGCACATCCAGCAGTTTTCATGAGCATGCCTGCTTTCTGTGTATTCTTCTCTTCTCTCTCGTTATAATGTCAACACATCCAGTCCCTTCCATCAACACCAGCAAGTGGAGCTTCATAACTTCACAACAGCTGCCCGGCTAGCTCAATCGGTAGAGCGTGAGACTCTTACGCCTCTCAGAGGTGCGATCTCAAGGCTGCGGGTTCGACCCCCGCGTTGGGCTCAATTCCCGACTCATCTTTTTGTGTTTTGGTTGTTGGACGTGGAGGTGAAGGTTTTTCTTTTGCTTGCCCCATGCGACGTTTGGACCGCACTACGGTGCTTTCCGAGGAAGCACCGGAGGCCTGAGCGCAACTGTTTTGTCAAACTCCTTCGCACGGTTACTTGAATGTGGACGAACTATTGATTCAGGTTGTTGTTATTGGGAAGGGACCAAAATGCACAATCGAAGCACACCAACACTTCGCTGAAGCCCCAGTAGAATGAGTGTCTTAATTACGCGCCGCTTAAAGTCTGCAGGCAGGACTCCTCCTTCTTCAATTGTTCGAAGATATTAACATCTATCTACGAGATCGGTTTGAAAGATAGTGCACGTGTATACCTTCATGGGAGATTGTATTATTCGTCCGCACGGGTCTGCATCGCTGATATTGCGCATTAGCGTCCAGATAAATATTTCAATCTCACATGTGTGATAACAATAAAGCGCTTGCAAAACTCCACCAACTGACCACATAGAGCATCTCCCGGCATTCGCCAACTGAGGGACATGTTGAAGTATCAATCCCCCACGAGGACGCTGTTGGCGCTACGCCCCTATTCAAGATAGGGCATGTGAAATTGTAAGTTCCCTTCCTTCGTGAAGTGCTCTAATCATTACCGTCATGGATTCGTAAGTCAGTAACCTCCGTTAATACCGTCATTGATATGTTGCCCTTTCCTACCGGAAGTATGACCGCAATAAGGTTCGGTACAACAGGGGCTTCTCCTCGTCAAGATCTTTTTCACTACCCCTCACTTAACCATTCACTCGACTGTCGCGCACAAATGCAGCCTTTTCCTCCTTCTTTTTCTTTTTTTGACAGCTGGTAGACAACTCTCTCGCATCGAAGCTGTGGACATTTCCAACCCTTAGACTGCGACCGTATTGGACTTTTCGGCCCCTGTGAGACCATATCGAGGCGGAAATCTGGCACCCTTCTGTGGATCAGACGCATTCCTCAACTTGGACTCCCACTTGTGCGGTGCATCGACCCCGGACAAACACCACACCCTTGGGATATTTTGCCATCATTGCGTGACCTCTTGGCGATGGCTCGACCTTACACAGAGTTTGACAGTGAAAGCAGGTGGTCGGACACTACAACCACCATAAATGCCAGGAGATCCGATGTTTCCTTTTTCCAGCCATTTACCAGGAACGCACTCGCACAACCAACACGATCCGGCCTACTAAACCGACCTCTCCCTTCCGTCAACAAAGGTATCAAAGAAGAGCCTAAGAGCTCCCCTCGCTTCTCGAGCAGTCAAACGAGCTCTGAAGGACAACTTCGTGCCTCCGCTACAAGTTCCTTGAGCCAAAGTTCTCAGATTCCCATGGAAGACAAAGTTTTTTCTGCTGCAAGTCAAAATTCCATTGATCCTGAGGATGGTGCAAGTTTCGGCAGCCCTCGCCTGTCCAACCTGCATGACAGCCCTCATAGGAGAGAGATGAGCAGTGCTCTGACGCAAATAGGCCTTTTTGCGCATAAGAGATCTCCGTCCCGACTCGATAGAGAGGCCTCTGACTCTGTTACTGACGAGGACAACCTGCTTTCTTTGCAAGAAAAATTTTGTATGAAGCGGAGTGCCCCAGCTGCTGGCAAAGAAAGTAATGCTGCTCAACAAGCAAAGAAAAGATGTACCGCTGGTTCCTTATCAAATTACACGCGGGCTACCACGCCGATAATCTTCCAAACAGAGATCGGAGAATCCAGCATTCGTAAGCACAAACACCTGGCTTGTGCGGATCATCGGTCAGCAGCACGATTTTACCGGCGACACGATGCAAGACTGCCCAAAAGAAAGATCCACACCTGGTCCTTCGAGGAACGAGAAGCTCTGTTCCTTCTTGCTCAATTCTATGAACATGATGAACAGTCCATTAAGGCCACGGCGGAGATAGCGAGCATTCTCAATGAGTACTTTTCCTCGCCCTCACATGATGTCTTCCGGACAGGACAAATCAGAGCACAATTCCGGGAATGGCGAAATGTTTACTGCGAGAAGAGTCCAGTCTACGACATTAGAGAAGTATGGATGAGAAAGAAAACTAAGCTCGAGGCAGCCGCCGCGCGGGTTGGAATTGCACTGAAGCCTCGGGTTAGCGAGCCGCAATTCGGGAAAACGAGGCACTCACCAAAGACTCAAGAGAAAGCTGAAAAGAACAAAGTTTGGTTTCTGGCCACATTGCTTAGGAGAAGAGCGGAGCAGCAAGCTACAACCCCCTCTCCACCAACTTCCCCGCTGGGCGGGCGGTCTTCAGACGCCCAAAACATGATCATTCCTGAACTTTTGGAAGCAGCATCATCTGAAAGTCAGTCATCTCCATCGGACCCACACAGTCGTCAGGCACAAACCCTCGAGGAATCCACAGACAAAGTTGTAGCAACGCCCCCTCCAGACATCCCAGGTCTTCAATATTGGAGTCCTTCGCCTTCACTTCTCTACAGAGTCTACCATGAAAAGAGCGTCGGCTTGAACTCGCCGACTTTATTTCGCGCTGGAATGTGGGATTACCCAGGCAACAAGCATATACCACCTTCCGGAGGCGAAGACGACATACACGATAACGCACGACACCATCTCTCCCGAGAAAACTTTCGATCCAAGTTGATTTCCAGCACTGATTCGCTAATCTGGGCAATGCACCTGGCCACAAAGTGGGAATTCCAAGGACTTCGCCCGCACATTGCCATCATTGACGCAGTCTCCTTAACAGCTAGCCGCGGAGTGTACCACGCCGCCCCAATAGCAGCTGAAATCAGGAAGCGAGGCAACATTGAAAGATTATGGTACAAAGGACAGAACGAATACTTCGTATGGGGCGAGATCACCCAGGACTTTATTCTTTGCGACCTTCCATTCGATCTGTTCCGCTCGCTCACGGATAATGATTTTGCCCTTGTCGACCTACTTGGTCTCGAGGACATCAATCCGGAGAGATCTCTTTCTGCAACCCGCCGTGCGTTTCTGGGTCAGGCAGTTGTTCTTGATGCTCCTGCAGGTCAGACGATCGGACGTGCGATGTCTTTGTTCGGTCTCGGGATGACGACGCCCTCGCCGATGGTCGAGCAGTTCGTATACAACATTTTCCAAGGTTGGGCTCTTGGTGCGATGGATGTACAGTTCATGGCGGAGGCGTTTGTCGTAGGTCTGAGGGATACCGAGGAGTGGGTGGACAACTGTGTTATCTTGAGCAATGATCAGGTCGATGTCTTGAAGGGAGCGTTTGTGAACGGAGTTAGCAGAGCAACAAAGGAACGTAAGAAGTAGAGACAACTGCACAAGGGATGATTGGCGGTTGAGGATTGCTTTCGGTCAGGAATATGCACGCGCCAGCTCCCCTTGGGGCGGCGCAAGTTTCTGGAGGGACCTTGCTTTTACTGGAGGATGCTCTTTTGAACTCCGAGTGGTCTGTTACTTTCTAGTTGGGTTTCTGGGCTAGTGGTTGGCTCGAAGACAATTGGCGTTATGCGAAAACAATCACAAAGGTATGCGGAGTATTTTACCGAATCATGATTCCCAATGCAATGGAATTCAGAGGGTATTCGATATGCCTTCAAACGCGCCGCTAATCTACAGTGCCACCCACTCGCGTCTATTGAAAAACAAATTACATTTACAATACCAGCTCGCCAGGCTGAGTTTCCAGAACGACCTTCACCCTCTCCAAGAAAATTGTTGCTCTCTTCTCCTCACCCTTGGGAACGCTGACGCTGAAGACATTGACCGGACCGGCAATGCTGGTAGTCGCAACGGGCTTTGCGCTCTTGGCCTTAGCGGGCTTACCGGCCAAGATATCGAAGATGTCAGCCTTCTGCGAGACCTTGGCGGGCTTAGAGGCGAGAGAAGGCAGAGCAGAAACCTCCGGGATGAACTGTCCCCTCGACGTCGTGGGGATCTTGTTCAGTCCGATAACAGCATCAAAAAGCTCGTCTGCGGTGGGCTGAGCGGTCTTGGAGCGCGGGAGATCCTCGTTGGCGAGCTCAGTGGCACGGGCAACGAACTCCGAGAGGGGAAGGTAAACCCCCAGGGTATCCTGGAGACGCTTCTGGCATTCCAAAACTGCCTTGAAGTTGATAGGGAGGGTGACTTCGGTGATGGGCTCCGGAACCGGTTCAGCAGGAGCTACGGGGGCAGCAGGAGGAGCAGCAGGCGCCTTTGGCTGCACAGCCTTGATGTTGCTCAGGTCCAGGTGGGCCTTCTTAGCCAAAATTTTGGACAGGTCCGACGCGTATGTGCTCTCAGACAGCTTGCCGGCGTAGGCAAGTACGTCTCCTTTCAACAAGCGGCCACTCGGACCCGTAGCAGGAATCTTGTCGGCATCCTCCTTGGTCAAGCCGTTTGCGCGTAGGGCACTAAGCACCGAGGGGTAGAGCGGGTAGGTTTGTTTGACGGCCTGGCCAGGAGGAGCGGCGCTCGAAGCGCTTGTCTTGGTTGGAGTACTGGGCTTGGGGGCCTCGGATGGCGTGGACTCCTTTGGTGCAGCGGGCCGCTGCTGAACGTTGTCTTCGGCGGGAATCTCCAGACTGCTGAGGTCGTCGCCGGGCTCCGCGAGGACGCCAATGCGTTGACCAACCTTCACGGCCTTGCTTCCGTCGCCCAGCTGTGCCAATGTCAGCTCGTTGCCGTTCTGCGGCTATACAACGGTGCCCTACCGTAATCTTGGCCAAGATGCCGTCGTCCTGCGCCTCAACGTCCATCTGTGCTTTGTCCGTCTCGATCTCGAGGAGGACATCGCCGGCCGAGAAAGACTCTCCTGTGTCCGGTCAGACGCATTCTCCAGCCATTGTCCGGCATGCGCCTGGGCGCCCGTCTCGTACCTTCTTTGATCTTCCAGCTCGCGATGTTGCCTTCGGTCATGGTGGGAGAGAGCGCGGGCATCTGGAAGTTCTGCGCGGCGGCGCTCACAGGCGAGGAGCGGAAGCCTGAAGCAGCACGTCAGCACGAGTCGACAAAGATGGGATGGCGGAAGCTGACCTCTGCGGGCGGCATTCTGGGGCAGCTGGCGGGTAGCGGCGCGGACGGACAGCCTGGCGGCGGCGCTCAGCGAGGCCATGATGACCGGCGAGGCAGCAATGCCTCGAGGAGTTGTGCGGGGGGCGTGGGCGCGGAGGGCGGAGCTGAGGATGCGAGAGCGGTGGTGAGCGGGCGGAGTGTTGGGACGGTCGCTGGTGCTTGGGAAAATCCCGGCGCCGCACCAAGTCCGCGTCGGAGCGCGGCGGGGAGCTGATCTCCGTTGAGCTGCACTTTTTGTCCGCCGCCGCGCTTCTGCCACCTGCGCGCCCAGCCCCATTCGCGCCCAGTATGGCCTCCGTTCCCGCCTGAGCAACGTCGCATTGACTGATGCTGCGCAACAGACCATGGCCACCTGCTTCCGGGGGGCTGCCCCCTTCGTGAGACGCTCATTCTTCCAGCCTCCGCCATGTCGGACCACCCAGCCGAGTCCGTTCGCGACCCTCCGCTTCTTCACGGCGAGCGCATTTCGCAGCGCATCCACAAAGACCAAGCGGAACGCCCCACGGCCGGCACCAATCCTCGCCAAGTCCGCTGAAGTCAAGGCCTACCAGTCCAAGGTCAAAGTGCCGTGGAAAGCGTGGGAACGAGACATTCTGGAGAAAATGGCCTCAAAGAACTCGGAGACCCTGCTGTACTCAGCTCCGAAGCAGAACGGCTTCCGGCTCGTGTGCTACGCCGCCGCCTTCGCATGCTTCGGTGCCTCTGCTTCGTCGTACAAGTTCTTCTTCGATGATTTGAGAGACGAGAAGGACAGGAACGGGCTTGCAGGCTGGGTTCCTCTGGCATTCGGGGTCATTGCTGTCTTTTGGGCTTGCATAGGCACCTGGATCGCAGCAGCGCCAATGGGAATTGTGAGGTCAATATCCGCCGTACCCAAGCTTGGCCCCCAAAACAGCCTGGCGCTGCGTATCGAGGTTATGCGGCTGCCAGGTATCAAAGACAAGATTCACTATGTATCGCCGGCAGAAGTCACTGCGGATGGTAGTATTGCTGCAACGACCGTCGAATACACCGTGGCAAGGTCAGCTGTTATAGACTCCAGGAAGCCGAGGTCGGATGACCCCATGCTCTTGAAGCCCTTCCTGGCCCTGGGGAGGTTTGTCGGCCGATCACTGTACAATCTTATGATCTACACCAAGATGTCGGTGATGAGAGAAGGTTTTGTGAAGATTAGGATTGCAAATGCTGGAGTTGCCAAGATTGATTGCGCTGGCGAATTGGCTATGGGCGGACATGGTGAGCATGATAAATGTACAAAGTCTTCTGCCCCGGCTAACAGCTGTAGTACTCGATCAATTGATCAAAATCCTTTGAACCAGCGACCTTCCATAACTGTAAAATTATCTGAATCAACGGTCCTCGATTACTTCCTGAACACGACCGCAATGCAAATTACGTATATCCTTGACATACATCGCTCGGTCGCCAGGATCAAGGGACCGTGGGTGGGCTCAAAAGCTTTCTGCATAGTAATGATAAAGGGAGCTTCTCTGCGTAGAAAACCAATGTGGCTGTTCACGAATACGATCCAAGGCTACCACATACTTGACAGCGGTTGTACTAAACCTGGAGTTAGAGCGTCGCAGCTGTGTATGCTTGGATTAGGTCACTGCTGATTGCCAGCTCTATAGCCTAAAATGTCTGTTTTAGTAGAGATATCTTTTTTCGCAAAGCAGTGCAACAATATATTTCAATATGCAATAAGTTAAAGGATTCACTCAGGAACACAGTTTTTCTGCAAATTCTGCCGAATGTAAGCTCTAGCACTCCATCCGACGATTGGTTTCCCTGTACAGCACTTTGTGCAATAGCCAATTAATTGACACATACCGACTACTGTCAGCTACAAGGTGCGGTACGGCGCTATGGATGCCCACGGGAGGAAGAGTAGAGTGCACATTTTACATTTCCGCGATGTAACCAGACGCCACTCGAGAAGGACCGAGCTATGTGACAGTCAATGTCAGATCTGATAGTATATGTCGGACTCGATCAGGCGGCCGGCCAGAGCACTGACAGCGGTCATGCACGTACAGCATCCAAATGCCGAACAATACCCGCGGCTGGCAGGGCGCACAATCGGGCATTCTGAAATGAACGCTGACAGGAAGCTGCGATAAGAACACATGCAAGAGCCTCCAATAATGCCATCAGCTGGGATCTAGCGCTGTCCAAAGGCCTGCAGATGTCAGCCAGGAAGCTGGAGCGAAGGGCGCCAGCACAGCGTGGTGAAACCACGTGACAAAAGCTCGGGCGCTATGACTAAATCTGGAGGTACGAGAGAGCTCAAGTTCCTTCCGCTACTCCAAACCACCGACGCAAGGCCTCACCATCACCACACCATCCACGATGGGCTTCTGCATCAGCACACGATCAATGCGGGCTGCGCAGCTGCACGGGTGCAGGCCATGCTGCGGACGATGCATGCCTACGTATCAAGCAGTCGTTGCCAACAAGCCTTTTGCAGTCGCAGAAATGTAGTTGTTATCGTCGAGAACGGCAACAGCAGCGTGTGTTTGCAAAAATCGACGGTGACAGTCGTGGGCGCAGATGCTCGCTCGATTTTGGAACGGAGCGCAGGGACGCGAGCGAGAGCGTTGCGGCGGGTCGAGCACGGCACGTGCTTCCCCACAAAGAAGGACGCACCCGCTGGCAGATGCTTAACAGCGATAAGGTTTTGAGCCTCAACGGTTCCTGCAGCCGATCGACGGCAGCTAGGGTGCCTGAGAAGGACGGGGAGGTCGTTTGTGAAGCTGCGGGCGCGGGCCCGGGAGGCGGCGGCGAGACCCCGAAACTGCATGGAATCGAGTCGCGGAGGTGCGGGAGGGCAATTGGGCGCAGTTTCGGGGCATTTGCAGCACATTTGCAGCGTCGGCAGAGGGGCGCATCGCAGTGGCATAAGGGCGTTCGTTCGCGCACGAGAAAAGTGGTTGATGTTTTGGCGGCGCTGATTGGCCCGCGCGCGTCGGCGTAAGCGGGTCTTGGCACCGCTCTGCACCGCGACGAGCGCCTTGAACACGAACCCAAAACACCGCGACTCCTCTCCCCGACACCTTCACCAACCCTCTGCTCGGCGTCGCATCTCCTCCGGCAACGCGTGCGATCCGGTCGCTGCATTCCTGCACGCGCCAACCCATCGTCGCTCGCGCTGCCCATCGCGTCGCCGCTTGCCGTCCTGGTGCGTCACCGCCGCTGCTCCAGCTTCGCGCCCGGTGGTCGCAGCCGCAGTCGCCCATAGCAGCGCCTCGCCTCTGCTGCCAGGCTGTACACCAACTACATCTCACACACCGCCTTCCTGTAAGCTTCACTCGCACCCAGTCCTCAATTCCGCCATCTCTCTCCCATGCCGCCCGTCTTGAGCACCGAGCTGACCTTTCTGCCGCTGGCCCAGTCTCTACCTCACCCAGCCACCTGTTGCGGTGCATACCCGCTCGTCTCGCCTTCACCATGAAGAGTTCATCCAGGGCGAAGTTGGAGAACTTCGATCCCAATGCGTCGGATCCCAATGATTCTGACTTCGAGGAGAATCCATCCTCACCCCCTCGTCGGTCATCCAAGAAGAAGAAGTCCGCATCCGCACGTAAGAAGAACCAGAAGCGTTCGCGACGCAACTACTCGGATGACGACATCCTTGATGACGACGATGATATAAGTGAGGAGTCGTATGGATCACCCAGCGCAGAATCTGAAGACGAGCCTGAGATCAATGAGAACACTGGTCGACCCACCCGTAGGGCGACCAAGAAAGAAATAAAGTACGAGGAAAGCGAGGGTGAGGAGGACATTGAAAACGACGAGCTGGTTGTGGACTCGCTCGAAAAGCACACTGGCGACAAGCGGAAGCAACAACGGTCGCTGATCGTAAAGTTGAGAGTGAGCGCACCAGAGCAGAACACACGAAGCACGCGCGCCAGATCGACTCGTGCGGCAAGTAAGTCTGCGCAGCCTGAGCCGAACGTGAGGACACGAAGGAGTTCGCGACTCTCTGAAGATCGCGACCAACCGCTACAAGAACTTGGATACACAGGAAGGGCACGATCTGTCCGTTCTGCGACAGGCAGCCACTCACCTCCGCGAAGGGCTGGGAATAGACTCGCGCAAGGCCGCAAGGCGCCGATGAAGCGGCCCAGCACCATCATGGAGAATTCACAGGAACAATCCGGACATTCGGCTCAGAGCCCCGACCCTCTCCAACCAAAGGAAGAAGCACAAGAAGAAACACGTGAAGAAATTCAAGTCAGCCAAGCGGCTTCTGTCACCTCTGAAATCCAATTCGAAGCTCAAAGCATCGAAGACGCCCAGTCAGGCGAGGCTGTGATTCAAGAGTCAGAGCACGAGCAGCAGGAAGAGGAGGAAGAGGATAGCGACGAAGGCCCTGTTACAAGAACCAGAGGCCGCGCTCGTGGACAACTATCTGTAGGTCAACAGTTTTCTTCATGCGCAACAACAACAGCAGAATCAACAACAGGCACGCAACCAACGTCTCCAACAATTTCTGAGAAGTCTTTCAGCACATCATCATCGCAGGATCCAAAATACACCTGTCACATTCCAAAGAGTCAACGAGTCAGCCAAAGAGAATTGAAAGCGCTAAGCATAGATCAGCAGCCCCCCACCCAGCGAACGGCGGCCAGAGGGTCGCAGAAGAGACGCGCCGACGACTCCAGCGACGACTTCGACCCAGACGCTAACAAGCACGAGAGTGAGGACGATGATTCGGAGAATGGCCAGGAACAACGACCCCGCAAACGCCAGAAAAGTTCCGGCGAAGACAGCAGCCCCCGCAAGAAGTCGACCCGTCCGACCCGATCTTCTCAACGCAGTAGGCACAACTCTGGCTCTGAAGATGACGGTGATCTAGATCTAGAAGAAATTGCCGACGAAGCCGCTGAGCTGGCTGATGACCAGAGGCGCACCCGCAGGACTCGTCATGCACGTGTTGGCGAGGTTCAATACAAGCATACACCTAAGCTCCGTGAGAGACCAGCTAACCAAAGCTACGCAATTGCACCCTTGCGAGATGTGTTCGCGCAAGATGAGCAAGCAGCCGAAGAAGCGACGGCAGAGCCATCAGCATCCCAGAGAAAGCGCGGCGGTGGTGGCAAAGGGTGGCGCTCACTCTTCTCCACCCAAGGGCCGTTTGGTGGCTTCGGTGTTCAGCCACTCATTGGCAGTATGTCAACCCCAGAATAGTTTAGGATACTCCAATACTGACAGCACTTCAGGTACGCCTTCACGCCGCGAACCTCTTGGCGAGCTGGACTCCGACAGTAGCGACGACGACGATGTTAACCAGAGTGGTCAACGCGGACCTCATGCACCTGGCGCTGCCGTTACACCCAAATCCACCGCCGGCAGCCTGGTGCCGCTCGGCTCTGGTGCTAGCTCGGCTCAGAAGGACTTCCGTGGCGGCCCCGCGAACTTTGGAAAGATCGGAGGGACTTCTAATGCAGACGTGAGCCCGGTCACCGTTGACGAGAATGTCAACTTTGACAGTGTCGGAGGACTGGACAACCACATCAACCAATTGAAAGAAATGGTCTCCCTGCCTCTCCTCTACCCAGAGGTGTTCGAGAAATTCAAGATTACTCCGCCGCGTGGCGTGCTCTTCCACGGCCCTCCTGGTACGGGTAAGACCCTTCTGGCCCGCGCCTTGTCGAACGCCGTCAGTGCAAACGGCAAGAAGGTTACATTCTACATGCGGAAGGGCGCCGACGCCCTCAGCAAGTGGATTGGAGAGGCAGAGCGCCAGCTTCGTATGCTCTTTGAGGATGCACGCAAGAATCAGCCTAGCATCATCTTCTTCGATGAGATCGACGGCCTTGCACCGGTGCGGTCCAGCAAATCGGAGCAGTCTCTCGCTTCTATTGTCGCGACCCTGCTGGCCCTCATGGATGGAATGGATGATCGTGGCCAGGTGGTCATCATTGGCGCAACCAACCGTCCTGACAACGTTGATCCGGCCTTGCGCCGTCCTGGAAGATTCGATCGCGAGTTTTACTTCCCACTTCCAACCGTTGAAGCCCGTCGCGCCATCATCGACATCCACACGAAAAACTGGAGCCCTCCTCTTGCGAATGCATTCAAGGATCAGCTCGCTGACTTAACCAAGGGCTATGGTGGTGCTGACCTCCGCGCACTCTGCACGGAGGCCGCCGTCAACGCCGTTCAAGGCACATTCCCGCAAATCTACCAGTCGAACAAGAAGCTGGTCATTGACACGGACAAGATCAAGGTGTCCGCGAAGGATTTCATGATTTCAGTCAACAAGATTGTGCCCTCATCACAGCGTTCCTCATCATTTGGTGCCGCACCTTTGCCGAAGTCCACCACTCCTCTTCTCAAGCCACAGCTCGAGGAAATCATTCGAATAATCGACGAGGTCATCCCGCCGAAACAGAAGTTGACTGCTCTTGAGGAGGCACAGTACGACGATCGGGATGACGAGTTTGGCTTTGAGCGCGAAAACATCAAGCGCGACTTCGACCAAGTTCGAGTCTTCCGACCGAGGCTCCTTGTCCGTGGCTATGAAGGCATGGGCCAACAGGAAATCGGCGCGGCACTTCTCCACAAATTCGAGAACACGCACGTTCAGTCTTTCGATTTGCCGAGCCTTCTTGGTGATAAAGATAAGACTGCTGAAGCCACGCTGGTGCAGCTCTTCAAAGAAGTCCGCACCCACAAGCCGTCGGTTATCTACATCCCCCAAGTTGATGTGTGGTATGCGACTGTTGGCGAAAAGGTCATCAGCATATTCATCAGCCTCCTACGCACCATGCCTGCCAATGAGCCAGTACTTATACTGGGTACCATGGAGCAGCATGATGACGATGACAAGCCCGATCCAACCATGTTGAAGGATCTATTCGGCTTTTCTCTCAAGAATCAGTACGAGTTGACGCGCCCCAACGAAACGGCACGCGAGGAATTCTTTGAAAACGTGGTTGCCTACATTCGAAAGGCCCCGAAGGAATATCCCGAGGCCAATCGCAAGAAGCGCAAGTTCGAAGTGCTTCAGGAGGCTCCCGAGGACCAAAGTGTGCTGGCCAAGCCCCCTTCAAAAGCAGAACTTAGAACCATCAAGCAGCGCGATCGACACACCCTCAACCAGCTGAAGCTCGCGCTAGGACCGGTCATGGAACAACTCAAGCAAAAGTACAAGAAATTCCGCACGGGCATCATTGCACAGTCACAGATCCAGTACCTTATGGATGAAGAGAACCCACAGGTCCTCACTAGTGACGTTCCTCTAGAGCAGCGTCCGGGCGAGTTCAGGCCATTTGAGCTTGCCCGCGACCGCAAAGGTGTAACAGGACTGCGGGAGACTGCTACTGGAAAGTTCTACTATAACATGAGTCTCGAGATGATCGAAGAGCGTCTAGCTCACGGGTACTACAAGAGGCCGATTGACTACTTCGAGGACTGCAAAACCCTTGTTAAAGATGCGGTGACTTCTGGGGACATGGATCGCATTGTTAAGGCCAACGAGATTTTCGCCAACGTTGAAGTTGACGTCACGCATCTCCGGGATGTCCGTCCTGAGCTTGTGGACGCTTGCGAGGGCGTTTACAAGAGGGAGCAGGAGCGCCTTAAGGCATTGGAAGAGGAAGTAAGGAAGCAGGGAACCCAGAACGGTCACGAAGTGGTCGGCATCCGCGCAAATGTTCCTCCAGCCGACGGCCAGTCTCACATTGCGTCGGATAACACAGGTCCCATCGTCCTTGACGCTGACGATACTGGCGTAAAGCACATGCCACCGATCACGCCAACCCATCCTATCAGGCCAAGCCCGCTGTCAAACGGTGTATCGGCGTCGGATAACACAGACAATAACCACCGCCACAGCAACGGCTCGGCTGGCTTTGGGGACGATAGCGCACACCTGGACGACAGCCAGGACCCCGACTCACAGCATCGCGACAAGCGACAAAAGCTCGCCGAGGACACCCAGCAGAGTGCTCCCAACACACAGACCTACAACCGGTCCCAGAGATCCGGGCACACTCAGATGGCTCCTAACACCCAGCCAGGTGACTACCAGAACAGTGCGTCCACCACGACTTCTGGCCAAAAGACATCCGACCATTCTTCAGTGCCCTACTCCAACACTCAGAGCACCATTCATGGTGTTGCGCCTGGCCAACACCCCGACTTTGCGAGTGGGCCTGCTCAGTCGGGAGGCTCCCAGATTCCAGACACTCAGGAGCCGTTTGCTAGTAGCCAGCCATCGAATTCACAGCAATCGCAATCATCGCAGTCGCACTTTGCTGCCCCTCTGATGCCTCCCGCGCGTCAAGAGCCCAAGATCGGCTCCCTGCTCAACAGCAACGAGCAACAGCCCGAACCTCATCTCATCCTTGATGATGGTGAGCTCAGTCAGTTCCATACTGAGCTTGTCCGTCGCAGCTCTGGCTTGTCTGTCGAACAGCTTGAGCAGGTCAACTCGTCCATGATGGCAGCCATTTGGAAGGAGCGCGGCGATTGGAACCGCATTCGTGTCATGCACAGCGCTCTCGCAGCATTCAACGAGACCATCCGCGATATTGAAGAGATGCAGAAGGTGTGGCCTCCCAGCCAAGAGAAGCAGAACAAGCAGTAGTTCTCTCCTCCCTTCGACTTGTTCAACTATCTTCGTCTTCGTAGTTATGACGACTACGCAGCATCCAGTGGGCTTCTTCATCATTGTTTTCTTGTTTTCTCTTTTTTTGAACTATTGACGGCGAACACGGGCGGCGGCTTTTTTGCGGATACAGAGAGAAATCATTACCTCATGGCGATCTCCTCTTGTTTCTTCTCCCCGGCTTGGGATATGGAAATGACTGACTGGGGTTTTTTTGCGGATTGCGGATTTACGGATCTTTTTTTCTTTCTCACACCCGTCTCGAAAGAAGAAAAAGGGCATTGCTGGTGTGTTGCGTCTTGTTTCTTCCCCGGTTTTGGGATAGGGAAAGACCCGGTTTGGCGGACGGAACTTGCGGATTATTCTTCCACTCTGTCTCTGCCGCCTTTTGATGGGTGGAGAGAGAGGCATTAGTGGTGTGCGGTTTGCGGCACAAAAAGGAGAAGAAGAGCCTTTGGCTTCTTGGGCTTTTTCTCCACTTCTTCAGATACAAGCTTGTACAGTAGGATAGTATGGAAATGAAACGCGTGCTGATTGGTGCTTGTGCCTTGTGGCGATGACGGCGGAGAGATGAAGCATTAACAGAGACGAAGAAGCGCTGTAGGAAATGAACTAGGATACACGGATGCTTGGACGGCCGAGAGACTCGAGACCGCGTGTGCATGCGGAACATTTGCACAAACAGCATTGTTGAAGTGAAAAGTGTGAAGTCAACAAGGGCGATTTTATATTCGGGTATCGAAGTGCAAGGGAATAGAAGACCCCATTTATCCATGATCGCGTCAAACCCTTTTCCGAACAAAAAGCAAACCCGCTGCAAATAAGACATGTTGAATTCCCAACCAGCCAACTTCCTCCAACATCATTCAACCAGGAGAGGTATCCAATCCACGCCCAATATATGTTCTGCTCGCTCACGCACAGCCCGCCCCCCTCGTCCTCCCCTCGAGCTTGGGGAAGACGCCAGCGTCAATCAGGCGGAACAGGTCCCACTCGGCGGCGGCCTCGGTCTTGAAGTTCCACCAGAACCAGCCCTGGGCCTTGGTCTCGAAGGCGTCGAGCTGGGCGTTGATGTAGTTGGTCGTGTCGCGCTTGTTCTGATCGGTCCACTGGTCAATGTAGTTGATGGTGGCGCAGCTGCCGACGAACGGAGAAGTCGTGTAGCTGCCGTCGGCGTTACGCTTGCTGTAGGTGCCGTCGTAGCGGGCGCCGATGCCGTAGCCGTTCTACAGTGGATGTTAGTCGTGAGGGTCTGGTTGCTGGGTTGCTGGGGTCGAGGCGACTGGAAGAATGACTATGGAAAGGAATGGAGATCACTGATGGGGTGACCATGTGGAACATGCAAGGGGTGATGTGGCGATAGTATGCTGGGAGCAGGGAGACCGGGAAACGTACTAGAGCAGGCGCGCAATCCGTCATGGCGCCCGTCCACTCGCCGACGATGACGAACTTATCCTGACCGGTACCCCACGCCTGCGCGCTGGTGCACACATAGTTTACGTGGGCCTGTGCGGACATGGCGACCAGATCGTTGGTGAAAACCTGGTACTCGTGGTGGTCGACAACGGCACCGGCGGTCCCCTGGCCCGCCAGGAACCCGTTCCACGCAGGCGGCATCGCGAAGCCGTCGGAGAAGGCGACCATGGGTCCGCTGTCCCCGGCCACATCGCGCACCGCGTCGTAACCGGCCTGGAAGTACGCCTGCGTTGCGCCGCGACCGCCGGGAAGGGATTCCATCAGTGGCTCGTTGAGCAGCTCGATCGCCTTGACCACGTCCGCCCACTCGGGAGCTGCGTACTTCTTCGCGATCATGCGTATCACGTCTTCGGTGTGCGCGACCGAGTCTTCGCTCGTCCAGCCAGGCGCATCGACGCGCTGGCCTGAGTTGTCAAAGCCGTTTTGGGAGCGTGGCGCGCCGTGCAGGTCAATCCAAACTTTGAGGCCTGTGTCTCGCGCCCAGCCGAGTGCTTTCTCGAGGTACAGCTGCTGGTCGCCCAGGATGTAGGGGTCTTGTTGGTACTTCTTGAACGCCCAGTACCCTGTGTGCGGAGATTAGTTGGGTCCCAGAATTTCGAAGTGCTGTAGAGCTTTACCAATGGGAATTCTGATGGCATTGAAGCCGTTGTCCGCAAGCTTTTGGAAGTCGGCGAGAGTAACCCACTTGTCCCAGTGCGCCTTCAGGATATCGCCCGCGTTGGGAATGTTCTGGGTGAGAGTGTACTCGTCGACGACGCCGGCCGAGTCGGGGAACTGCTGGAAGATGGACGGTGTAATCCACGGCTCCAGCACGAGCCAGCCTCCCAGATTGGCACCTTGAACGGGAGTTGTGCCGAGTGCGTAGTCACGCTTGAGGAGGGGGATGCTGGAGAGGAATTGAGCACGAGTGCATGGTTGAGGCGGCGAACTACTTACGCTGAGGCCGTCGCGAGAGTCAGACCAAAGGCCAGAGCTTGTGTCGGCTTCATGTTGCTGTATGGTGCCGTAGGAGCGAAGGTAGTGTGAAGAAGAGCTGGAGCACGAGCAACAGAGCGAACGGGCGGCAGGCAGGTGGATTATATACTGGCGGTATTCAGACTGAGGCAAGGAGCGCCCGCGGCTGGGACGGAAGAAGACGAATTCTTGCATGTGCAGTAGCAACGGTTCTGCAAGGCTGTGGCAGCGCAACAGTAGCAGAGGAAGCAGCACCTGAGCTCTGCGATGACATCAAGCGCGTGTTTGCTCTCCCGTTGTCCGGTCGTCCCTCCCACATGCAGAGCCTGTGCTCGCGGTGTGACCTGCTCGCAGCACGCACGGGGCGCGGCTGAAGTGGACCATGGCTGCGAAGGGAGAAGATCTGGCGGGCCCTGGGGAAAGCGCATCTGGGGTGCAGACACGCGCAGGCTTCTCCGCGCCACATCGCAGGCCGTGGCCTTCGCTGGCCAATTGCCCTGGCGAAGCTCCGCGGAACAGCAGCGGGGGCGAGCTGATCGCCGTCCAAAAGGCGGCTGGCGTGGTGCTGCCTTGGTGCCCTGGCGCAAGACTTCGCTCGGCTTTCCTCGGTAGGTATGACAGCGAGGCGTCCGAGGGTCGCACAAAGCCTGGCCGACGGGGTCGATCTTTCCCGGCCGGATGTGGTCCCCGCTCGTGGCGGCGGTTGGCCAGGATCACCGGGCGCCGATGACGCGGGTTCGCGCCGAGTTCCTTCCCGAAGAAGAGCGTGACCTGGGAGATGCAACTGCTCTTGCATTGTTGCGAGGTGTCGAGCTACTAATCGATGTTTGCCATGCACTCACTCACAGCCCGTCCGCGACCGCAACCAAGCCGACAACCCCGCCCGCCAGCGCCAGCCCGGCCCTCACCATGTTCATCCACTTCCATCGCTTGAGACCCTCCACCACCCCGTTCTCGCCCACCTTCTCCCTCACCTTCTCATCCCTTGCCGCACCAACCAGCGCCTCGATCGTTCCCATCATCGCCGCTCTCGTCCAGGCCAAAGTCCCGATCGTCAGAGCCGCTGCCGCCGCGAAGCTGGCTCTTTTCTCGGGCTGCAAGTAAGCGGACACGCCCGACGACAGCGTCGAGAAGAGCGCGAGAGGCACGACTGTGATGGCGCCGCGGTAGTAGAACTCCTCGAAGATGGACGTGCTTGTTGAGCTCGGGAAACGGTAGAGTATTGGGAGAGTGAGGTGTGACGATGAGAAGTAGATGCCCGACAGGTAGATGGAAGATGTAAACCCCAAGATGGAAGTTGTACGTAGGAGGGTGGTTTGGTCCATCTTCGATGAGGATGAGAATTTGTTGGGTGGGAAGGGTCACTTGAGGGAGTATCAGAGCTGGACTGAGACGTTTGAACTCCTTTTTCGCTGATGATCTGAGAAGGGGATATATGCAGCTGCCTGAAGGTGTTGACGTAGGTGTATCAGTGGGATCTAAGCTTCCTCCGCTTCCACAGCGCCCCGCACTCTCAACCTCCCGCATTCGGACGTAAGCAAAGCCACGTCGCGGGACCGGAGATTCTGCTCACCACCACTATAGCCTCAATGTAGCCATGAGTGGATGGCGTCGGTCCAGGCCTACTTCAGCCGTCGACGAACAGAGGGCCCCACCAAGGCGATGTGCAACCGTTCGTAGCGCAGCAGAGGCAGCCTTGGCGCGCCAGAGCGCAGCACGGCACGGCGGCACAACGCAGCTTCCGGAGGCGTTCCAAAGCATGCGCTAACGACGCGGTGCTAGCCAAAGGCAAACCGGCCGCCCACATGATCGTGAACCTGGACCACCACATGCTGAGAGGGGACACCAAAAGCATACCTCTGATCTGGCAAGCAATCTTACGACAGTCACATCATCGGCGGCGCTTCTGAAACGCGTGCGAAGTGGCATGGTCTCTCCCGAAATTGAGCTCGAGGCGACGAGGAACGTCGCTCGGCAGAGAGAAGCCGCGCGCCTGTGCTGTGTGCGACAACAGCATCAGCGTGTCGTCGTGGCACAGCTGGGATGTACTCTTCTGCAAGCTACTACAGGACAGCCTTCCCCTCCGTGGCCAGATCGCAAAGTATTGTACCAAGTTCTCGTATGGGCAGTCGAAACACCCGTCTGGGTGCAAATGTGCAGTGCAAGGCACGCCCAACTCATCCGGATGAATGCTTTACCTTCCCGTCAAGACGCGCGCGTGTGGCAGTTCCCGAAGCAATCTCGTGCGTTGCTGAGCAGCGCGAAGGCCTTGAGCAAAGGAAGAACGGCGCGAAATCGACGCAGAAGCAAACATTAACTTCCAGTCAGATGATGTGCTAACCACCACAGCGCTCGGCAGAATACCGGACGTCCGTGACAGTCGATGTCCGAGACGATCAAGGCGATATGTGCTCTAGCCTGGCTGCTGGCGTGCGGCTTGATTCCAGATTCTGAAATAGCCTCTCGAGCCGCCCAGCTCCGCTCGGATTTATCGCGCGTTCATGCTCCTCTTCCGCTCCAAGGCCAAGGTGTGAAGAAACCGCCCTGCTGGAAGAGACGTCACCCGTCCTACGGCTCAATTGCCTTTGGCGAGGCAAAATTTTCCCTCGAGGCGCTTAGAATTCCCGGGACAGGCTAAGGGTGGCTTCTCGGCTTCAAAGACAACCTTTCTTTTCCGGCGTGGGCCCGGTGCTTGTCGCGGCCGCGCAATGCCGCAAGGACAGGCGCACTGACAACGGCGGAGCGAGGCAGACAGGGCCGGGCCGTTGCCGTTGTTTCGTGTGTAGATCCGCGCAAACCGGTCAATGGACACCTATGGAATGCCGTATGCCCCGAATTCCCAGCGCCGCGGGGTCACTTGTCAGTGGCGATGTTCCTCAACTCTCAGGCCATGAGTTCGTGCGGTGCCTCCACCTGCGGACGGGGCGACTCCATCGCCAGCGGACTCGCAATTGATCCGAGCGCTTAGATGTGCTGATCCGAATCGTCAGGCCGGGATCAGGCGCGCGATTGCCACGGCCGCCCGCTATTCTCGCCTGCCTGGGCCGGCTGAAGAGCGGCTTGGCTCTGGCACGAGGCAGTCTTGCGGCGGCAGTGCCGGTGCGATCGCCTCGCGTGGAGCTGCTCGCGCCCCGCCGCCAGCCAGAGCGGCTTCGGCGCGGACTGCTGGACGCAGCGGCTGGGCCGGGCAGAGTGGGCTCGTCCAGGGCGCGGGCGGGAGCGGACGGGAGGCGTGGGGACTGAGCGCGCGCGCGCGGAGGCGGCAGACGGCAGACGGCAGACGGCAGGCCGCGCTCGCCTAACGCTCCCGATCGGGCTGCGGCGTTGCGCAGGCCTCGCGCTCCGGACGGCGCGCGCCAGGGCGTCTCCTGAATCACGACCTCTTTCCTCTTGCAACGGGCGCGCCGCGAGAGGGCGCCCGGGGCCCCGGAGCAGCCAATCACCAGCGCCGCGGCGCGCCAAAAGTGGTGTTTCAGCAGCTGCAGAATCGCTTCGCCGCCAGGTGATCGCGCTTCTACGGCGCACGCGACTGGCCCGGCCGCTGCGGCGCGGACAACCACCACAAAGCGCCCGAAACCACGCCCGTGCCGGCCTCGCTGCCCGCGGCGGTCTCAGCCCTACTGCGCCAGCAATGGCTATCGAGGATCTGGTCCCTTGCAGAAAGCCAGGAAACAATGCGGCCTCGCTCCCGAGACCACTCACGAGGCAGCGTGCAGCCTTAGCCGCCCACCGCAACGATAGCCGCCGAACCGTAATTCCGCTCCAGCAGCCAGGCCCATACGCGCCAGCCAGCCTCTGCCGCTTCACTAAAAACAGCAGTCCTCCCAAGGCCGCGCACCCCTGCTGCCCAGGCCCCGCCGCTGGATCCCAGACCGATTTGGCGACCTCAGAGAATGGCCGCACCGCCCGCCCGGCCACTCACAGGGCCGCGTGCCCACGGCATCACACTTTTTCGACGGAGCGCCTATGTACGCGGCTGTCGGCTGTCCGTTTCAGGTGCTGAAATGACGATTAAATTCCATAACGGGGCCTTTCTGAGCCGCATTGGCGACTAAAGGGACCGGAAAGCGTTTCACGCGCCCCGGCTACGGTAGGCCATTGGAATGGGCGCAGCCACCGTAATTGCGGTGTCGATGTGTTGGGTTGGTCCCTCAGTTGCTGCTGTGCCGCAGATTTTGGTATATGAACAGCGGGGCGCAAGCCTTGGGCCAGCTCTGTTTTGCTTGCTCTCCAGATGCCTTCTCAGGAACACTGACCAACGAGTGCTCTTGTTCCATTTCCTTTTCCTTGATCTCTTTCCTCGTTTCCTTATTGTGCCTGTGTTGTCTTAGTACCGCATCACCACAGTCTCGGGTTGCAGAATCACCGTCCTCCGTCGACCTCTTAATCCTAATCCCGCCTGGCTCCTGTCGTTTCCTGATCAGCCTACTGTTCTCTCCACACACTGGAGCATCCGGCGCCCTCCCGACCTCTCCAAACCAAGCCCGAACCATAGACACAACATCCTCCTGACTTCCCAATGCCGAAAGAAGTCAGAGCACCCTCTCATCCCCACCGGGTCGCGCCAATCAGCCTTCCAACACAGCAGTCATCATCCAGCAGAGAAGCTCGGGGCGTGGCGCAATGGCTGAAGGAAGACGACGAACGACTCATGGAGGCCCGTAAATCGGGCCTCAACTGGCAGCCTATCGCCGAGCGGTATTTCCCGAACAAGACGCCCAATGCGTGCCGGAAGCGCCACGAACGCCTTATGGAACGCCAGAATGCCCAGGACCTGGACGGCGTCAAGCTCGAGGTGCTTGCACGCGAGTACATGAACGTCCGGAAGGAGATGTGGAGCATTCTCGCGGACCGGGTTGGAGAAAAGTGGGCCACGGTGGAGGCTAAGGTGAGCAATGGATCTCCACCCTGCCCGCCCTGGAGGCGTGGAGGGCAGGCCGGAAGTGTCGGTCCGCTAACGTGGTCGTCCGCAGTGCATGGAGCGCGGGCTCAAGAACCTCCAGGCAGCGTACCGGGCCGGACAGCGCAAGGAACGAGACAACTACGAGGGCGATAGCGGACGAGGTAACTTCTACGAAGGCGACAGCGGCATCGGGTGCTCGGATGCTGAGAACGAGGTAGAGGACTACTCGTCGTCGCTCGAGGCCGGCCCGAGCCATGGCGGACATCAGCAGCAGCCGCAGCCCGGCCCGGCTGGAGGCTACCACACGACGCAGAGGGGCGGCCCCTCGATCCAGTCAATGCTCTCGCCTGAGCCACACCCAGGACACCACGCGCCACAGGGCTGAGGGCGCGGCGGCCGCGGCGGAGGAGTGGTGCGGAACGGGCCCGTGACGATCTCCGGGCCGGCGGCGCAACGAGTTTCCTTGTGTAATACTGTTTCTTGCCTTTTCTCTTTCTTCTGCGGGTGCGGATGGCTCTGTACTACTGCCTCATATACCACGGGAGGGACTCGGGAGGGTCGTTTGCTTTGGGCGTTGCCACTGGCGGAGGCGGGTTTGCTGATTCCTGGGGCTGCGATTGGCCGCGTTTGCGCGCACTACATAGACCGGGGCAAACGTTTGCTGCCGGCGGGAGATTCGAGGGAGCGGCTAAAGAGGCAGCTTGCGTAGACAAGACGCGCCATGCAGGCCCCTCCCGCGGCGTGGCATTGCTTCTGCGCGTCCGAGCTGAAGCTTGGCAGGGCGCTGGCAGGCCGCCGGGCGGGCGCCAAGCGCTGCGCCCCCCAGCAGCGTCGCAATATAGCAGTTTCACGCTTACTTCACACTGGCTCCCATTCGGCGGCGGGGGTGGAGACTGCAGAGAAATAGGAGGCTCGGGCGGGCTGGCGGCCGTAAAGCGCAGGCGATGACGAATGCGCCGAGCTGCACACCACTGGGCGGCGGCCATTCCGCCGGGCCCTGTCAGAATCTTGCCCGCAAACCGCAGCTGTGATCTTTTGCGCAGCACCGAACACCCAGGCGACCTCTGCAGCCGAGCCGGGGAGCGCGCTGAAGTCTGTCCTTGCCGCTAGCCGTCGTCTTTCCCTTATGCTCGCGCGCGTTGCCCGCAGCAATGGCGCGTCGTCCCTGTCCGTGTTACGCGTCGTGCGGCCGTGGGACCGGCTGCGAGTGACGGCCGGCGGAGGGCCACGTTCATCTTGCGCCTCGACCTCCTCCCAATCCTTCACCACCAGCCGGCTGCTTAAACAGCTGGCCCGCCGCACCCTCTCGACCTCGCCCGCTCACCCTCCGACCCCACCGCCCTCGCTGCTCGCTTCCCGGACGCCCCCAACGCTGCGAGTCCCCGCCACGCCCCCAGCAGCCCTCACCTGCTCGCGCTGCTCCGTCTTCACCACCGCCGTCCACCATCGCCCCGGCAGCTTGCGCCAGCTGAAGACCGTAAACCCAGCCATGAGCGCGACCCAGACCCGCGCCCACGCCGGCCACGGCCACGGCCACGGCCACGGCCACCACCACCACGGCACCGACCCCTCGCTGCTGCTGAGCAAGGACAAGGGCGACGCCGCCGTGCGCATCACGCGACTCGGCCTGCTGCTCAATGTCGTGCTCGCCATCGGCAAGGGCTTCGCAGGCTACTACTGGAACAGCAAGAGTGCGTTTCCCCCGTCCCGCGAGGGCTTCCCCTATACCGCTGCGCGCGTCGTGTGTGCGAGCTGAAAGCTGACGTGCGGGGGGGACATCACAGTGCTCATTGGCGACGCCTTCCACTCGCTCTCCGACATGGCCTCGGACATCATGACGCTGCTCACGGTCAAGTGGGCGCTGCAGCCGCCGTCGGAGCGCTACCCCACGGGCTTCGGCAAGATCGAGTGCCTGGGCAGCTTGGGCGTGTCGTCGATACTGCTGCTAGGCGGCCTGGGCATCGGCTGGAGCGCCGTGCTCACCCTGAGCAACATGTTCGCGCCTGACCTGGCCGACGCGCTGGCCCACTTCGATTTCCTCGGCCTCGGCCACGGCCACGGCCACGACCACGACCACGGACACAGCCACAGCGCTATCGAAATGGCTGCGGCGGTGCCCAGCCTGAACGCGGCCTGGATGCTGATTGCGTCTGCGGGTGTGAAAGAGTGGCTGGTCTATGCGAGTACGTTCCCAATTCTTCGCCGCTGTTTGTCTGGAGTCTCGTCCGTCGTCGGTTCGGAGAGCATTGCAATACATTCATACCTTTCGGGTACTTGAAGCATCCGTCCGGATGCGTTTAACATTTTTGTCGCTGCAAATTTGCATCCGGACGAATGCTTCGAGTGTCCATGCAGGTATGCGCGTGTTGCAATGCTTCGCGAACTAACCACGCAGGCACGAGACCTGCATGCAGCTCCCAATTAGACTCGGAAATGTGTGCTAACTCCCTCCCAGCGCGTAAAGTTGCCCGCGAAAGGAAGTCCAGCGTGCTCTTCAGCAACGCCATGCACCACCGCATCGACTCGTTCACGGCCCTCCTGACAGCCGCAATCATCATGGCCTCCAACTTCGCCACCAACGCCGCGTGGCTCGACCCGGTCGGCTCGCTCATCATCACGGGTATGGTCGTTAAGGCCGGCTACGAGAACCTGTTCCAGGCGCTCAGCGAGCTCATCGACATCTCGATCGACGATGAGATCAAGACGCAGGTCCGCCGTGCGACATCCAAGGCACTGACGGACGCGGCGCTGCTCTCGACCGAGACCAATGGCGGCGCGGCCGGCCCCGTCGAGATCAGGAACGTGCAGGGCGTCAAGTCGGGCCCCAACTACCTGCTGGAGCTCGAGCTGGCGGTGCCCGGCCACTGGTCGGTCGAGCAGACCAACGGCGTCGAGGACCTCGTGCGCGCCCGCATCGGCGCAAAGGTGCGCGGCGCCAAGCGTGTCAAGGTCAGGTTCGTCGCCGTCGAGAAGGAGCGCGACGGCCCGGACTTCCTCGACGAGTTCATCCCCAGCGACGTCAGCGCCAAGAGCAGTCCTGGCGACCACGACCACGACCACGAGCATGAGCATGAAGGGCATGATCACCATCACGAGCACGAGCATAAGCATGAAAAGGCGAACGGCGGTGTTACGAAGAGGAGATGAGGGAAAGAAAGAAAGATTGGATCACGCATGTTTTTTCATTAAAAGAGAGAGAGAATACCCTTTTGGTTTTATGTGTGTAAAAGGTAGTGGTCGTTGCTGTGCCGTATGTAGAAGTGCTCGTGGGCGACGGCTCTTCTCCCCCCCTTTTTGGATCAACGGAGGCGTTACTGGCGGTGTTGGATAAAGTCCTTGTCTGCATTGTGTACTATGTTCGAAAAGAAAAAGAAGAGTTGTTCAAAGATATCGGTCTATCGGTTCCAGAAGAGCTGTGGTTCTGTGATGTCGGAGTTTATGGGTTTTGAGGGTTTGTGTAGTCATGTAGATGAGCTGGGAATATACTACTCCACACCTAGTACAGATGCTGCGGGCGGAAGATAGCGTGAGAAGCAAACGTCCTATTTATAGGACGGATCGAGCCTGAATATTGCTTAGCCGTGTGGAGCTGCAGCATTCGTCCAGATAGCTTTTGCATGTGCTCTGAGTACTTCGCATCCGGATGAAAGCTCTGATTTCCGGTGCGTGATAGGTGTTGAAAGTAATGTCACCCAAGCCGTCTGCTGCAGCACCTCTTTGTAACAGTTTCTTAATCAATGAGTGCAAGGCGCGAATTACGAGTAGATTACAATTTTTACACCGCCGGACCCGTGAAAAAAAAAAATACTACGACGCTTAAATCAACCGCAATCTATATGCTCAATCTTTGGAAGACGCCTAGTCCAAATCCAATTTTTTTTTCTCACCTCCACTCTCAGCATCTCCCACCAACCGTTGCCAACCGACCATCTACGTGAACCTTTTTGCCGTGCTCACTCACTTACTCTCCCTCTCCAACACCCACTTCTCCACGCCGTCGAAACCTTTGACCGCAGCGCCATACCGCTCAAACACGCCCTCACGATAACCCTCCGCAATCTTCTTCACGAAGCTCGCCTCGTCCCAGCGCGCGCCGATGAACTCCTCGAACGTCTCGATGCCCTCGCCCTTCTTCTGGCGCACGCTCGGGGCCTCCGCACCCGGCGAGTGGACCTTCCGATCCACGCCCCAGACGGCCTTGTAGGCGGCGCCGAGGGCGCAGGCGTTGCCGCCGATGTCGAGCCGGAAGACGCCCTCGGCGCCGCCGAGGACCTGGCCGCAGAGGTCCGCGATGGCGGCGTTCTGGCTGCCGCCGCCGACGAGGTAGACGCGGCGCGGCTGCGGGGGCAGCGCGGCGCCCGTAGACGCGCACTTCTGCGGCGTGACCAGGCTAGCGCTGCGGAGGCGGAGCGACAGGAATTGCGACTCGACGATGGCGCGGGCGTCGGTAGCCGGGCCGCCCCAGCGGCTGTCCGAGTCGGAGAGGGGCGTGAGCGCGGTTTCAATCTCCGAGGGCGAGAGCTTGTGGGACGACGGGGCGGCTTTGGAGGCGTCGTAGAGGAAGCGCCATGTGCCGGCCTTGACATTGGGCACGATTTCCGGACGTGGGAAAAAGAGGCCCAGCCTCATAGGCTCGTTGGAGTCGGGTTTCGGCTGGCCAAGGATCGCGTCTGCGAGGGCGGTTTCGTTGAACTTCTCCCACGACTTTTCCTTCTGGTTGGTGATCTTGTTCAGCGCGTCTCGGACATGCTCGCGCGCAAGGCCACCATTCTTGTAGCAGAGCATGAACATGTACAGACCGGCAGTCGTCGGGTGGTTCATGAAGTGGTATGCCGGGTCCGGTCTGTACATGGGCGTGCTCATCAGGAACGTAGTGCTCGTTCCAAGACTGACAATGGCATCACCCTCTCTGAGCGGAAGCGCCAGGATCGTTGCTGGGTTGTCACCGGTAGCTGGAATAACTTTACAATCCTTACTGAAGCCATATTTGGAGACGAAGTACTGGCTTACGGTGCCAAACGGCGCGCCGCCATCCTCGTAAACGGGCCCCAGCTTCTCCTTCAGCGCAGTGACACCAGAAGGACCACCTGCAGCAAGTTCAAGGAGTTCCTCCTGCCATTTGCCATTGTGGATGTCATACAAGTTCATCCCACAAACATCTCCAATATCGATTGGAGCAACTCGGCCCAGGAAAACAGAGGAAAGGAAAGAAGATACGATCGAAATGCGGGACGTCTTCACGTAGTGGCTTGGGTACTTCTGGCGGTATCGCATGATCTGAGGACCACTGAAACGCTGCACAAAAGGTCAGTTTCCTCCCCCAAATTTGACGCACAAAGACGGTCCGCGAAGCTTACATGATGAGCCTTGCTCCCAGTCACCTCGGCCAGCTTTTCCGGGCTTCCTAAGCACTTATCAAACTCCTCACACTGCTTCTGCGTGCTCGCATCCTGCCAGTTCGGGCTGTGCTCGTGCGCAAGCACGCCCGTCTGCTCCACATCGTTCCACTTCCCATCTGGGGTCTTTCCAATCAGCTGCTCGGCCAGGCCCTTGCTCCCGTCCAGCTTGCCCATGACCTTTTCCGCATTGGGGCCCCAGAAAACCGTGCCGTGCTGCATCCCGGCGCCAGCAACGCCCTTCACGCGGCTGAAGTCCAGACCATCGGCCTGCAGACGCGAGAGCACCAGGTCCAGGGCCTCGAGCCACATGGCGACGGGCGCAAAGATTTCATTTTCGGCCGGGTTCGTGAGGACGCCCTTCTTGATGCCGTGGTGGGACAGGTCTGCGTCGAAGTCGACGAGCGCCGAGTAGGCGAGTTTGAGGTCGGAGGATACGACTAGGCCTTTGTGGCGATGCACGTCAGCAATTGGCTGCGGTCAACAGCTGGCTGAACTGGAAAGGAGGGAAGATGTTCGTGCGAGGCGGCGAATGGCAAGGGGAAGCTTGCGGGGGTTGATGTGGTACAGGCGCGGGAGCGCGGCCAGCCAAGAGGGGGAGTGACGCCCAACGCCTGGCGTGCCGGAGGGGAAGGAGGGGAAGGTACATTTGCACTGCTGCGTGGACAGGTCGAAGCCCATGTACAGATCGCCTTTCGCCGCGTCCGCCATGAGTGCGACTGGAGCTCTTGCGCGGTGCTGCAGTCACGCTCGGGGTTCCGCGGTGCTCGAATGCGTGGGTGCGGGTGGCAATGGTACTTCGGGAGCTCGCGGTAGCGTTAGGTGACGGTGAGGAAGAGGTTCAGGAGCAGAAACAAAGTCTCAGACATCAAAGCTGCGGGGACGCGTCAGGATATTATCGTGGGACAATTGGACGAAGCAGTGGTGAAGGAAGCGGGGACAGGTGGCTTGTTGCGTCAGGTGCTGCGGTCAGGCTGCGAAAAAAGCACCCGGTGGGCGGACACGAAGGCCGTGACATGGGAGTGACGTGAAAGCTCGCAGCCAGTGAAACGTGGGGCAGCCGCCAGGGTTCAGAGCTCTGGGCGGGCTCGCTTATCAGCCCTGTCCGTGCCTGGCTCCCTGTGGTCTTTATCCGCCCGCCCACACGCCAATCGCGTCCCCTGCCGAGCCTGGCCTTTTACCCGGCGGGCTGCTGTTATGGATACCTGCACGATTAGCCTGCAAGATTAGTCTCCTATCGTGGTCTAGATTGTGGTGTTGATGTTGTGCCGCTCAACAGAAATGGCGGTGGCATGTCGGCCGAGGAAAGTTATTGCCGGGGGTGTAGTGGAACAAGCGTGCGTTGAGCGGCACGCACTTTAATTTGGCTTTGCCTGCCTCGCCCGCCCGCCGGGAGCATCCTATCGTGAACTCCGCATCCGGTGTCGCTGGCGTGGTTGCGTGATTTGCTCGCCGCCTTCCTTCTCGCCCATCTTTCGCCTTCCATTCACTTCATTTACACGTCATCCCTACAGCTCCCTTGCCTCGCCTATCTGCAGCCTATGTCGTTGCCTCGTGCCTCTGCAAGTTCCGAGTTCCCGGCTGATGGAACGGGTGAGCGCGACCGACGAGTTTTGGCTGTACTCTAGCGTGGCCGTAGCTCGATCATCACAGCGCCGGTTCCATTTCAAAAACCCACTGCGAGGTGGATCATCAAGCCTCTCTGAGCCGGTGCCTGGCCGATCGGAATTTAGTTTACTCATCTCATCACCCATGCGCCCGAAACAACTTGACGTGACCAGATATTCAACATTAGATTTTGTTAAGGAGAGTAGATCAGCTTCGTCTCTCTTCAAAGAGCGTCGTCAGTCTCTCGTTTTCCATCCCTCTCATTTAAACAAGAACGCCATTCCCATCGGCATGATGACAGGGAAACCCGGGTATACCACCGCCACACATAAAAGTAGCAATAATTATTCACAAAAAGAAAAGGGCTTCCTGAGAACCCAAGTATATTTACTCTTGCCTGAAAGGCAAATCCCCGCTTCCGTTCAATGAATTGTACGCCTTCGTCCGCGGCGTGTGCGGGTTCATAGGAGGCGGCGGCGGTGGGCTGTGAGAGCTTCCCTGAATTGGCGAAACGGGCGGCTGCGGGTAGTTTTGCATCTCCCACTGCTGCTTGCTCCAATCAACTTGGCCATCAGCTGCGTAATGCATTGGCGCCGTGTGAGCTGGTGGCGGGCTTTGCGGGTTGCCGTAGTTCTGCTGCCACTGCGAGTACGCGGTGCCCGCGGTGCCAGGAGTGAACGGAGACCGCGGCGGGTAGGTCGCGCTGGCAGGACCATAAGGAGTTGCCGGCCCGTAGGGAGTATGCGGCGCATAAGGTGATGTAGGTACGTATCCGGGTGAGAGCGGTTGTCCTTGCTGGGCCCAGTATTGCTCGTTCGTCATCTGTAATTGCTGTTGATGGATGGACGCGGCTTCGGCGGCGAGCTCGGCTTTCATCGCCTCGAACTTGGATTTACGCTCCTGTTTGGCCTGAACCCTCTCTGCATGTTGCTCTCGCTGCGCCTTGGTGGGGATCATGGAGTGGATAGCGAGGATGAAAAAGATGCCGAAAAGAGTGCTGTTGAAACGTCAGGTTAGACACAGCAGGGACAAGAGTCACGAAAGAGGAGATGCTTACATCATTAGGCAAGTAATCACGAAGGCACTCTTCGCTTGCAAACAGTAGCCCTTCAGTTGCGAAGTGCTGGCTACACTGCAGCTCTTGCCGATGTACCAGGGAAGCCCGGTCGAGGGGCGTCTTGGATCAATGGTATCCTTGCCAGACTGGCCATATGCGCTGTAGGCGTACAGCGCAATCTCCAGCGCGTGCACGAAAAATGAAACAATGGGGTAGAATACGTGCAGCACGAACATAGTCGCTTTGCAGAGCATGATGAACATGGAGAGCACCGAAATGACGAGGTTCCATGAGGTAATACTATCAGCGGCGTCAGCATGTGCATTGAATTGAGAGCTGCTGACTGTCAAAGCCGTGAGTACTCACAACTGACTCCACACAAGCGGAGTGTCCACGGGCTTGTAATTCGCCAGCGCATAGAGGACGGTGTTCGGGGCACTGTTGTAGCCCAGGTCGCCGCCCTCCTGCCACAGCTTCGTTCGGTACAGATTGGGGTTCGCAATTCCGAAGAGCGTGAGCATGGCAACGGTCAAGGGGAATTCCAAGACAATCAGCGCCAGCATGGTCTTGCGGGTGCGCCAGCTGCGCGAGATGAAGAAGCCGCCCATGGTGCCGTTGGCTGTGGATGCTGCACTTTGCCGCCGCTGAAGATTCTTGGAGAGGCTGAAACGGGTTCCTGTCGATAAGCTGCAGGAGGAGCTGTCGGGGGCCGAAGACCAGCGAGGCGGACGGTTGGCGCGGAGGGCGTCGGCGCTGAGGCGCTGAAGACGGCGAGAGTGCTGCGGTCGCCGAGAGCCAGCCTGCGGCAGAGACGAGATCGCTGGAGCTGTTCTTCACAGCGCACGGCGGGGGAGGAGTCCGACGGGAGATGGCTCACGTTGCGAGCTGGGACTCGGGCGGCGCAGGCCTTTTGGCGACTCTGGCCGGGCAGCGGACCCACGACGGGCGAATATCATCTGCAGGTCAGCCGACGGCCAGCGCGCAAGCTGCCGGGGCCTTGCACAGTCACTGCCGAAGCGCGGCCAGTGAGTGCGTGCGGTGCGACGCGGGCGAGGGCAGGAACGTGCCTTTGCGCGCTCGTTGGCTGCGCGGCCGGGGCCTGCGGGGATGGGCGGTGATGGGGGCGCTTACAGCCCCGCCAATGGGAGCGCCCGCAGCAGCGCGGGAAACGGGGAGCACACGCCCAGCCGTGGCCTGGCTAGCCGCTTCGAGGCCCGCAGCCCGCATGGGTTCGGCGGCTACAGGCGTGACGGCCGGCGAGAAGCTTTGCCCGACCTGCCCAGGCAGTGGATCATGAAGCTTGCGTGGCGTTCAGGGCGATTCGAGCGCGGCAAGATCGCGCGGCTCACGATCAGCCCGTCCTCTCGCCATGCCCGTGTCAGCCAACTCAGCGTCGGTCTGCCGCTGCGGCCTCGCCAGCCCGACATGTCCGAGCGCCGCTTGGCCTCCTGCAGCTGCTCCGATCCGGCATAGCGTCCTCCGCAACTTCGAACGCCGTCAAAAGGGCAAATAGGGCGCCAGACAGTCTTTGCGGGCCCTGCAGCCACGCTCCTAGGACTCCCTCAGCCTGGGGGCCAAACCGCCCGGGCTGCTGCTCATGCAAGGAGCAGCCCGAGCCGTCAAACTCTGGCTTGGTGGGTTTTGGTGAACAACCATGTTGATAGGTGCGGTACGTCATGGGCTTCATCTTGCATCCTGGCTCAATCTCTCTACTCTTCCTTTACTTTGTCTGTGCGGACCTTCTGGTGGCCCACGGCGCTGACTGAGCGTCTTGCATCTCTGATCAGTCCCTACCACCACTTCTCACACAGCACCCGGTCAGCGCTCATGCCATCCTGTTCGCGCAACAACTCGACCAGCTCGTCTGTCATTTGCGGAGGTCCGCACACATAGCAGACCGTCTTGTCTCTCTGCGCATCCCCCAAAGCCTCGAGCACATCATCTGAGCTCAGACGGCGGTGGGCCGGTGAGACAGACAAGCCTGCCATTCGAATATCCTGAAATGGTTCCGCATCCCCCTCTCCAGGTTTGGTCAAGAAAAACTTTAGCTTCAGCTGCTCCGGTCTGTTTGAGGCGATGTGCAGCAGCCGGTCCGCAAAAAGGACCTGACCGTCGGCGAGTTTGGTTGCATAGATGAATTCCACCGAAGAAGGCATGGTGTTCGCGTGATGCATGTGCGATATCATGGAAATTAGTGGACTGTTGCGACTGTCAGCATTGCGACCTTCCTAAGATACAGGACCTCCCAACGAGAGCACAACTCACTTGATACCCACGCCACCCGCAATGAGAACTGCTTTCTGAATCTCTTGCATTGGTATCGCAGATGTCGGTGGAGGCCATACAAAGCTACCGCCTACTCGCACTTCGATGCGAGAATGAAGTATGTTGGGCACGGGCTGCCAGAGCCAAGCCGCTGGTTTATTCGGGCTCTGCTGAACGGCGAGCTCAAGATATGGACGGAATTGATTTTGCTCCTCTCCAACTGGACTTGGGTCAATATTCAAGTTTTCGTTTTGTTTTGATGCCACCGGAGCAGCGTGTGCTGGTGTCGAGGTAATAGTAAAGCCACCAGCCTGGTCCACACCTGGGAGATAAACGTCGAGCCATTGCCCTGGTTGGAACTGACTGACCCGAGTTACATCAGTATTTGCATATTAAAAGCGGTTGAATGGTAATTGGCGCCCGCCAATGGCGATGATACTTCCATGGAGGCTCAATCAACAAGTCAATAGGACTAGAATGAAGGACAAGCTCCGGATTGGAAATGGCAAGATGCCAAAGCGAGGAATGATTACCTTAACACCGTTTTCTGAAGCGCGTAGCTTGAACAGCCGAACCGTAGAATTTATTTTCCTGACGGCTACAAGTTCGAGAGAGTGCAGATTTGGATCGCGAGGCTCGCTGGCAGTGCGATCCACATGTGGAACGCTATCGGTCTCCTGCACCATGCTGGGTTTTGATAATGATTTGATTTGAGAGATTTGTCTCTCGGGTGTCTTGTGTTGCAGACGCCAGGAAAGAATTGCGGGGGATGGAGAAGATAGGGCGAGGCTACGTCGATAGAAAAGACGACGAAGACTCAGCATAGCAGCTCAAAAAGGCAGCTCAACAATGTCCGACTAGTAGAACAGGTAAGATTGCCAACGCCAGTCAATATCAGTGACGAGCGCGGCGTGTCTTCCTTCGTGGGATGATGGCATGAACGTGAGAGGTGGTTGCGGGGTGACGCGACGCAGAGATCGGCAAGCGGGAACGCGGGACATTGATTCAGTTAGTGCCTCAGGCACCAACGCCGTCATCTTCTAACCAAGTTGCATTGGCCTGCCGCACAACAATTCCTTGGGCAGCAGAGATTCTATAAAGTGCTACAGTTAGTTGATATGTATCATTGGGGTTTCAAATACCGACTTGGGATTGTTACATATGTAAACGCCACGCATTTTGTCGTGAGGGATGGGGGCCATCGCAGCGGATTGGCTAATCGAATGCTCATGCTGGAGCAAGGAGGATGTCGACAGTCTCAATAAAGGTCATTCTGGCGGTACAAAATACACAACTATTGGCTCGGCTGTGCCACATTAGCTGCACTGCTATTTTGGCCCTTCGGCTATACCATATCGGCTCCTGCTGCACGTAGAAAGGCTGAAACAAGAGGTCATATATTAGCTTCCATTTCCCTGGAGTCACTCGTCGGTGCCACCTTGCAGTCGTTAGGTTCTTTCTTCATATGAAGGTCCCAATAATGTCTACTTTACTCTATCTCTTCCTATACCCGGCAATAGCGGCCGCAATCGACGAGCCTCGATGCTACTGGCCTAGTGGTGAGTTGGATACCACAGGCTACGTCTGCAACACCACAGCGGCAACCACAGGAGGTGCGAGCGCGTGTTGCTTGCACGATGATGCCTGCTACAAGAGTGGTAGCTGTTTCCAGGACTGGTCCGGCGTTACCTACCGACAGAGCTGCACCGATCCATCATGGAAAGACCCGAGCTGTCCAAAAATGTGTCTAGGAAAAGGTTGCGCCCAATTCTGCTGGTCTAGAGAATCATCAAATTTTCTGACGAATGTGCATTTCCGCAGGCCAAATGGGAATGTCCGTGTGGATCCAGCAATGCAATGTGTCGACAGGCACAGCTTGCTGTCTTGGGGACAATGAATGTTGTAACAATTCCGACAATTTCTTCCAGTGGAAGCCCGGATATATCACTGCCGTCATCAACGGCGACGGATCAAATCGGCTGGGTCCATATATCGCTGCTGATGCGGAGAGCAACAGCAGCAGCAGCAGCTCCTCTTCCTCATCCGTAGCTGCAGATGCCAAACCTACCTCCTCGTCAAACGACGCTCGAACATCAACTTCTGCGCTGTCGGCACCATCGACCTCTTCGTCAAGTGGATCCAGCGCAAGAAATACCATAGCAATAGCTGTCGGAGTCGTTCTCGGGGTCCTATCTCTCATCGCGCTCACTGGAATGTTGGTATTCTGGCGCAAATATAAAGCTGAGCGTAGGTTGAGGATAGCAGCGGAAGAAAAGGCGCAGGGACAGCTTGGTGGGCCAGAATACTACTATCAACAACCTCAACCTACTGTTTATGCGACGGAGCTGTCGGCGACGGAGAACGCTAGGAATGAGCTTCCTGAAAAGTGACGCCTAACCGATCGAGGGTGGAGCGAGCAAATCAATCTTTTCTGAGGCAAAAAGGGAACGCTGGTAATGAGAGAGAGCATGTACAGAACGGATTAGATTTTGTGCAAGTCCACAAACGCCTTTGTGAACGGTGTGGTTGTGTTCGCAAGGACCAATCCGGTTGAGCAGGTCAGGTTGGCGGAGATGGTTTGGGCGTTCGTGGACAGCGGCTCGAGGGCCATCGATTCCCAGGCGCGCTTTCCGAGCCAGCCAGCCAGCGCAAAGACCGGAAGCGGCAATCTTTCATAAATTTCAAAATTTGCGACGTTCGAAGTTGGCGGTGATAGGTTCGCAGATGCTGCCAGTCGGGAAAAGCCACACCGAGCTAGCCCGCTTCCATCCGGCAGCAGCTCGTATCGATACCGTAGCCGAGGATCCGCGTTCACATGAAGCTGCACAACACAGCTTCGTCATCTCTCTGCCAACCTGGCATCCCGCCTCACCTCCCATTTATAGCCCCCGTGAGCCCGCCCGCCCGCTGCAGATTACCCGGTCTCGTCCGAACAACAACAACCATGGCCGATTTCACCACAGAAGAAGGCTGGCATACCACCGAGGACGCCACCAAGCTATACACCAAGACTTGGAAGGTTGGAGAGCCCCTCCAACGGCGACCGCTTCATAGCTGACTCTAGTATTTGTAAGCCCACAGGCGAGGTGAAGGCGCGTTTGGTCTTCGTCCATGGCTTTAGCGACCACTGTGAGCTTCTCGTCGCTCCCCAGTCCGCCGCCGGGCGCGTTCTTACCCTATGCAGGCAACGCCTATGGCGTTCTCTTTCCCACACTCGCCTCGAAGGGCATAGCCGTATACACTTTTGATCAGCGCGGATGGGGCCGCACCGTCAAGGACCCCTCGCAGCGCGGCCTCACTGGCCAAACCTCTGTCGTCCTCGGAGACATAGCTTCTTTCATGACCGCCCTACCGAAACACCCGGCGCCACTCTTCCTCATGGGCCACTCGATGGGAGGTGCCGAAGTACTGCACTTTGCAGCAACTGGCCCTCCCTCAGTCCTGCGCACAATCCGTGGCTTCCTCGCCGAGTCGCCGTTTATTGCGCTAGCTCCGGCATCGCGGCCATACAAAATAACAGTGTTGCTGGGCCAGCTGGCGGCCAAGATTACGCCCCACAAGCAGATGTTCAACAAGCTGGATGAGAAGCTGCTGAGTAGAGACCCGGAGGTTCAGAGGGAGTTTGTCGAGGATCAGCTTTGCCACGACACGGGGACACTGGAAGGTCTAGCAGGGATGTTGGACCGCGCAGGAACCCTGGAAAGAGGCGAGGTGCGGTTGTTGGAAGGGGCGGGCGAGGGCGGGAAGACGAGGGTGTGGGTTGGCCACGGCACAGAGGACGGCGTGACGGAATTTGGGCCGGTGAAGAAGATATTCGAGGAGTGGAAGGTTCAGGACAAAGAGTTCAAGGCCTACGAAGGATGGTATCACAAATGTAAGTTGAGTGCCTCCCTTGCGTGCATAGTCCACGTCGCTGACGTAGCAGTGCACGCCGAACCGGGCGATGACAAGTACACGTTCGCGAACGACGCCGCCTCCTGGATACTGGCAAGATCAGGGAATTTGAGCCAACTGCAAGAGGTAGAAACAAGGTCGAAACTTTGAGTACAAAAACGCTGATGGTTTTCGTCTCTGTGAGTAGAGTTGATGATTGTTGGAAGTAACTTGCAGGGCAGGACACGAGGAGCATTGGTCTAAATTGATGGTGCTTTTGATTTCGGTTGAAGGCTAAGCTCTCGTCTTGATCTGAGATGGTTGGCACGTAGGCATATACCCTAAGTATTTGATTGAATATCAACTGCGCAATCGGAATTCTAGCTCCCGTCTTGTTTCAGAATAGGCGAGGAGCGAACTTGAAGCCATTGAGACCGAAGCCTAAGATCTCTCTTGGCCAGGATGCCTGGGGGGCAGCCATACGTGCCACGTCCATGTGTTGTTGCTATGTACAGCAGACTGCAAAATATTTAGACGACTTAATTTAAGTGGACCATGTTGATGGACAGTTGAAACATTCATCCGAATGGATTCTCAACTACACATGAGGGCATTTTACTTCGCGCGTTCTGTCGGCTAGAGTACCATTATACCGCCAATCCTTTTGCGACCCACTATGTTGCTATCAGCGTTCCGGTCGCACAGCTGCCGGACGAACAAGCTAAGGCTGTCGATGCCTGCCCGGGCTCCGGTGACAGCAGGCTGCGCGTGTTGGGCAGGTCGCCTTCAAGAACTGGAAATTCGCGACACGCAAAGAGGCAACAACTTCTTGGACGCGACCGTTCCGCCTGTTTGAAGCCCGTCGGAAAGGAGCGGGTGGCTGACGCGCTGGAGCGAAACACACAGGCTCTGGTGCAGGTCCCTTGGGACGTCATAGGATTTGCAGCTGCTGTGAGCGGCACAGGGATAGGAGGGCGGAGGAGGTCGAGCACTTCAGCAGCTGACTGGCGCGCTCGGTCTCAATCGCGGGTTGGCCCGCGCGCCGACGGAATCTTTGCTGTGCTGAAATTCGTCCATCTGCCACCCGCACCTTCGCCATCACACCCACCACCCACACAACCACCCTGTGCTCTTCGCTCCGCGATCCCCGCGCCCGCCGCCATCTCCGCTCCGTCTCGCCGCTGTCTGCAGGCTTTTTTTCCCGCGCGCCGCCACCACACTCCCTCCATCCTCCCCGCAAGAGCGTCGCTGCGCATCACCTCCAATTAGCCACCGCGAGCGCGACTGACAGGTGCGCCTCTCCGCCCGCTGCATCGCGCGCGAAGCTCCTCGTGCTGGCGCATCGCTAACGCTCTGCAGATTTACTCCGTCATTGCCTGTCTTCCTCACCTAAACGCCTCCACCCGCCCTCCTCCACTCTCGCGACACCCACCTCTCCGTACCTCTGCATCCGGCAAAATGGCAACTGAGCAGGCAGCCATGTCCATCAACGGCACCTATGCCGCCCACCAGGGTCAGACATACGGTGGTGCCGACCAGAACTACGCCTCGCACAACGCCAGCGCCGTCGCCTACAGCGCCGGTCAACAACCGACCTCTACTCCCCAGTCTGCCAGCTCAAGCGGTGCCGCCGACATTCCTAAGGACGAGGTTGGCTGGTACTTCGTCGAGCAGTACTACACTACCCTCAGCCGGACCCCCGAGAAGCTCTTCGTAAGTTCCTGCTTCTGCCTGTGTTTGTTGTTCGACGCTGACAATGGTAGCTGTTCTACAACAAGCGCTCTCAATTCGTGTCGGGCATCGAGGAAGAGAAGGTCGAGGTTTGCGTTGGACAGAAGGTACGTACTATCATCGTCCCGGTGGAAAATAACGCGAATCGCTGACAATTGGAAGGCAATCAACGACCGCATAAAGGAACTTGATTTCAAGGACTGTAAGGTGCGCGTCACCAACGTCGACTCACAGGGCTCCGACTCGAACATTGTCATCCAAGTCGTGGGCGAGATCTCCAACAAGAACCAGCCCCACCGCAAGTTCACCCAGACCTTCGTCCTTGCTGGCCAGACCAACGGCTACTTCGTCCTGAACGACATCTTCAGGTACATCAAGGAGGAGGACGAGGAGCTACCTGAGGAGGAGGTCGCCCAGGAAACTGCTGCTGCCCCCGCCGGATACCAGGAGCCTGCCTCGAGCGCCCAAGAGCCCGTAGCTGAGGCCCCTGCCCACGAGGTCGTTGCTACCGAGGAGGAGGTCGCTCAGGTTGACACGAAGCTTGAAGAGGTTATCCAGAAGGAGGAGGAGCCTCAGCGTACTGTCTCCCCTCCTCCCGCCCAGGTCAATGGCACTCCTGTCGCGGAGGCCGCTGAGGTCGTCGAGGCTGAGGAGGCTCCGGTCGCCGCTGTCGGCGCGACTGAGATCCCCACTCCCGAGCAGGCCGCCGCTGAGGTTGCTGAGGAGACCGCTTCTCAGGTCGAGAAGCCCGAGGACCCCGCTCCCACCCCTGCTCCGGAGCCGGCCAAGGCCGCTCCTGCTCCTGCCCCGGCTGCTCCCTCCAAGCCGATGAGCTGGGCTATGAAGGCCGCATCTGCTAACAAGTCGGTTGCCCCGGCTGTCCCTGCTGTCCCCGCTGTCCCCGCTGTTCCGGCACAGGCTGCTGCTCCTAAGGCTGCTCCCGCTTCTCAGGCTAAGCCCGCGCCCGCTGCTGCCTCCGCGCCCGCTGCTGCCAACGCCAGCCCTGCCGCCCGCTCTGAATCTCCCGCGGACAACCAGCAGGATGGCTGGCAGACTGCCGAGCATACCAAGCGCCAGTCTCGCATCCAGAACCAGCCTAGCGAGCCCACCTCCGTTCGCGCTTACATCAAGAACGTCTACGAGAACATCGACGCTGAAGCGCTGAAGGCGGCGTTGTCGAAGTTCGACAAGATCACCTACTTCGACATCAGCAGGCCGAAGGTACGTCGCATCCCTCCGTACGTGTAGTAGAAACACATCCACTGACACTTCCCACAGAACGCCGCCTTCGTTGAGTTCGCTACCCAGGATGGCTTCAACGCGGCCGTCGCTGCCAACCCCCACCAAGTCGGCGGCAACGCTATCTTCGTCGAGGAGCGCCGCCAGCCCGGTGGCCAATTCCAGCGCTACCCGTCTCGCGGCGGTTCCATCAGCCGCGGCCGTGGCGGATCTGACAACCGCCCCGGTCAGGGCCGTGGTGGCTTCAGCAAGGACGGCGGCCGTGGAGGATTCACTCCCCGCGGCAGGGGTGGTGCATCGACCCCCCGCCGCGGTGGCAGCGCAGCCGCTTAGATGGCGTTCGTTGGTAACGGCCCGGTTTTCCGCAGCCGCCTTTTTTCCTTTCTTTTGAGTGTATCAATTTTCTTTTGACTCGATGAATCCCGGGTGCTCACGATTTATGCCTTCTGGCTTCTCTCTTGTATTCTAGGGCTCTTCGCGCAAAAGCTGCTCTGATTCGGGTCACGGAAAAGTATGGGTTTCATGCACGAGTCTTGCTTTTATTACCTAGCATAGCGATTTTGCTTTTCACATCTCCTTTCCTTCTCTCCCGTTTTGGGACATGCGCGATTTGGCTAGGGAGGCTCCAGCCGCGACCCACACCGAACATCCAGCGTGGAGGAGGTAATGGCTGGGCTGGGGCATGGCGGCGACAGTCGATAGAGATTCGGGGTGCGATGTACAAGTCCGGGCGGGTGCGATGTAGGCTAGATTCGGGGGCAATGTGTGTATGTATAGCTGCTCAGCGGATAGCAACGGAAAAGCTGCCACCAGCCGTACTCTCCTCTGGCGGTTTCACAGTTGGACGTGTCGTGCGAGCATGATCCCAATATCGGCCGTTAGCGCGCACCGTTAGGCACCGCCGCGGCACCTGACACGCTGCTCCTCCGCGCTCACTCCAGATCAGACTACCTGCAACCCACCGCGCCTGCTACCGCGCCCGCTCGCCAACGCGCCGCATCCCTCGCGCCGCCGCATCTCCTTTTCCCTGCAGCATTGCGAGGCTCGGCGTCGTTATCTGTCCACCGCCACGCAGCTATAGCACCCTCTTGGCCCCTGCGCAGCGGCGGGGTACCGCAGCGATCGTCATCCGTCTCCATTCGGCCTGCGCACTGTGCTCCCCCTCGACGCATGCCCGCCCACCACCTGCGGCCTGCTAAATAGATCCCCACGCCCAGGACGCGGATGATAGCCCAGCGCGATCCCCGCGAGCAGACGACACCATGAGGCCAGCAGCCGGCGGCGAAGCAGCCGCTCCTCCGCATCCCTCGTCTCGCCAGCTCCGCAAGCCGAGCAACGGCGCCGATCACGCCTCGCCCGCTCCGCCCAGCGCCGCTGCGCCGCCCGGCCCCACGAGCTTCTTCCTGCGCAGCGAGGACGAGATGCAGCAAAGCATGGCCGCAGGCAGCAGCAAGCCGGACACCACCAGAGACAGCACCTACGGCGTGCAGAGCCTCGACGACGCGCTCGGCGCAGCCTTTGGCGACAAGGGGACCGGCGATCAGGCAGACAAGAGCAGCTCGCCAAAGCCGCGCCGCAGGGCCGAGGAGGCAAGGAAATGGTCCAGAGAGGTCGCGCAGGTGCAGAAAGAGCTGCAGGACGTCATGAGCGGCGTGGCCAGGCCCCATGTCCCGGCTCGCAACCTATCGGCCGGAACGCTCTCGTCGCAGCCGCCGCTCCCGCCGCTCACACCCGTGCAGTTCGAGCTCAGCTCTGGTCCTGCATCCGACCTTCCCAGCACGCCGAAGAGCGTCAGTCTGAAGAGCTTCAGGTTGTCGGACGAGGAAAGCCAGGCAGACGAGGCAGCGAGTCAGGCCATCGTGACTAGCGATGAAGAGGATGACGGCGTTGAGGAGAAGGGAGAGGTTGAGAAAGCCGTGCCACAGCTAGTCATGCCTAGCATACAGATGCCAAAAAGACGGCCATTCACAGAGAAGGGCAAGAACATGGGGAGGCTGAAGGTGCTGATCGCCGGGGAGACTGGTAAGATCCTTGCTTCGCTCAAAGGAGGCAATGAAGCTGATTTCGGTACAGGCGTGGGGAAGACTTCCCTCATCAGATCGATAGTGCAGCTTTGCGAAGATATTGTGCATGTCGATCCTCTCGCAGCCAGCCCCTCTGTCCCACAGTCTTCCGACTTCCAGAAAACTAGGTCGAGGCGAAAGAAGCAACGTGCTTCGGGCACCACGAACATCACAGAGGTGTATGCAAGCACCCGCGCCTATCCGTCATGGTGGTCAGACAGATCAGACATGGAGGATAGTCGCGTGCTGCGGAGACGAAAGAGCACGGGCGACACGGTTCTGGAGCGGAACCTGTGCTTTGTGGACACGCCAGGCTTTGATCCGACCAAGACCACTCAAATCCAGACCGATCCGGTTGTCCAGTACATAGAGTCACTGCTCCACCGTAACGCATCGGTCACAGCCATGAGCGATAATGAGCTCCTCAGCATCCTCAGCGGCAACGGTGGCGTGCAAGTCGACGTTGTGTTCTACATGCTCAAGCCGTCCGATGGCAAGTCCCCCAGATCTTCACTGGTTTCCCGCAAGCTAACCTACACAGACGCAGAGCTCTCAAAGAGCATCGAACACATCCGCCGCCTCTCTTCTTTGACGAACGTTGTTCCTCTCATCTCTCACTCAGATACCCACGATAGAGAAAAGATCTCCTCGTTCAAGGCCGCTGTACTGCAACGCCTTCAGACCGAAAGTATCCGCCCCTTCCTTTTCGGCAAAAGTATGGAAGAAGCTATGAATGCTGCCCAAACCACTTTCGATGCCGTTGTTTCTCAAGATTCCAACCCTTTCTTTGAGCCACCAAAGCCGGTCTTTACTCCTGGCCCATTCGCCATCACCTCCGCCTCAGCATCAGACAGCGAGATCATGGATGCTTCGCTTCTCATGTCGCCGGACTACATTCAACCGCTTGTTCCGTCAGAACTCCCTGCTCTTGTCAGCCAGGTCCTTAATCAGGATACAATAGCGTGGTTGCGGCATACAGCAGTCAAGAAATTCCTGCGCTGGCGAAGCGAACGCTTCCAAGGCGAAAGCCTTACCATGCACGGGTTTGGTCTGAACACCGGCGGCACACCTGCGGTGTTCCCTAACTCGGCAAACTATACCGGAGGGTCTTTCTCCTATCAAGGCTCTGCCGCATCTTCTATTCTGTCCTCTCCTTCACCAAGCCAGGTTCTCATTCCTCGGCCTGGCACCGGCAGTACCGCAAACACGCCCTTCTCTCCGGTCCCATCATACTCTCACATATCACCCGCGTCTCCAAACAGCCCTACTGCCGGCAACAACTACCCTCTCACGCGCTTCAACGAGCAAACTTATCACGAGGAGCGCATTGCCCAGGTACGGCTCGCGAAATGGGCAGCTGACCTGCAGAGGAGCTTACAAAACGAACGCCGCCGCTTTGAAGACCTCGAGCGCGAGAAGCGAACCCGTTGGCTGCTCGAGCAGGTCGGTAGGGAGGTTCTCGACGGGCGGATTGTTCCAGCTGAGGACCTTCCCGCTCAATCCCCGCACGATCCGGCCGTATGGTCTTTGACGCGTCAAACGGATTTAAATGACCGCTTAAAGCGTGAGGCCCGCTGGTCCGCTAAGAGCGAGAAGTTTGTGAGGGTGGATCCGCGTGATCCATTGGGACTGTGCGATTGGAGTGATGATGTCAAACGAGGTGGTTTGGTTGTCGTGCAGGTCTTGGGTGGAGTTGGTGTACTGGGTGCCGTCGTCGTGGCGGTTTGGCAGTGGAGGTCGCAGGGCAGCGCTGGATTGCTGGGCGGTTGGTTTAGCGGTGCGGATTAAGGTAACGCGGCGTTCACGGAATTCTGACAAGCAGTTCAGGACTATGGCTGGGTCACAGACACTGGAGGATGGGATGGAATAGGAAGCACGATCATTTTTCCTACACTGGAATGGACTGACGGATGGGATATCTGATGGATCGGAACAACTAATGGGCAACATAGCTGACGGCATCGTTGCATGATACCCCCGGGGGCATTGTTACGTAGCGGTCGGCAGTGTTGATGGGCTACCACGGCGCTCACTGCTACTGCCGACCGAACCTATATAGGGCGATGTGGAGTTGGCGTTCTTCTGTTCTTTTTCTCTCGACTCTTTGTTGCTCTACCCCATCTCCCCTACCAGCAATTCCCCTCGTTACTCCTGGTGCAATGGTTTTCCACTCTGAGGTAGCAAATATAAAAGAATCCATTCTTTGTTTTAAGTCATCGAGAACGCTGAACGAGAGGCAACACCGCTTTACCAAGGAGGCACTGTCACTTTCAGGACCATCATGATTGTACAGTTCGAGAAAGAATGCAGGCAACGAGACCAATCCGAGCAAGCCCAAGAAAGCCGAATGCAAACAAGCACGCAGCCCCAGCGCCTCCGCCAAAAAGAAGGCACAGAAGAGGCTCGCAAACGAACAAGACTCTACATTCCCGACCTCTTGCATCCCCGTCCCGACCGCTTCTCAGCTGAGCCTCCCCTTTTTGTCCGATGAAATACTACCAAACGAAAGACTACGCTCCGGCCACCAACAAATGCTGGAGAGAAACAAGACCGCTGAACCCCAGAGACCAAATCAAAACCCAACCAGCGCCATCCGCTTCACAGTCCCCCTCCAGTGAACCCACCACCCTCGCCAGAAATCATTGAGGAAGAAGAAAGAAAAGAAAGAAAAGGAAACGTCGCGTCAGAGAAAAAGCTGCACACAAGACCCCCCTCTCCCTTTCACCACCACGGCTCCTCCAACCCCGAAATCTGCTCCCTCGCCCCGCCAACGCTGAACCTCCGCGCCGCCGTCGCCGCCGCCGTCATCGTCGCGTCCGGCACCGCGCCCGTCGCCCGCAGGATGCGCATCTGCTCCTCGCGCGCCTCCTCGAGGATGCGGATGCGGTCGAGGACGTTGAGGGGCGGGTAGCGCGGCTCAACGGCCGGTGGCGCCGCCTCCGCTTGCGCTTCCGGAAGCGAAGGGCCGGGGGCCGGGGCGTTGGAGGGCGTGGTGGTGGTGGAGGAGGGCTGGATGGCGATGCTGGGCGTTGGGAGCGCGATTGGGGGCGGGGAGGGGAGCGGGTTCGGGCTGTTGAGCGACGGGTTCGTTGTTGCGGCGGTGGGCGCGTCGTCGTTATCTTCTTCTTCTTCATCTGTCGCTGCTTCGACACTGCTGGGGGAGGAGTAGTCGGAGAGGCTGGAGGTGGACGGTGTGGAGAAGGATGCGAGGTAGGCGGAGAAAGTCCTGGTGTGCGGAGGGGGCTCTCTGGGCGGGGTGGGGAGGGGCGCAGGTGTTGGGAGAGGTTGCTGGGCTTGCGCGACGGTGGCAGCGGCCATAGTTGCCATTGTTGTGGGTGAGTGCGTTGGTGACGGTTGGAGGATGAGGGGTGAGGGGTTCGGCGGGTTGTAAAAATGGCCGGTTGAGTTGGTGGTGGTAGGGCCGCGGAAGAAACTCGTTTGTGTTCGTGGCCGCGGCCGTGGTGTAGTATCATCGGGTGGAGAGATGGCTCCTTTAGCTTGAGAATAGCCTCGCCGCTTGCTCTTGGCCGGGAGAGGGGGAGCCTCGAAAGGCGCTGGGGAAGGCGAGGCGTTGCGCGAGGATGATGATGACGTTGTCGAGCTTGATAGGAACGATGTCGGAGAGGCCGCTCTTTCGGCTGCAGTTTCACGTCGACGTGTCTTCGGGCGCCGTGGTTTTGGTCTCACAGTCTGAGGCAAGGGTGATGGTGTCGTTCGCTTGGACAACGAGTTGCTGGAATGTGAAGGTTTGGGCGAGGGGGTGTGCTGCTTGATTCCCATACTCGATGAGATGGCGACTTCCTCGCTGGGTTGTCTGCTCGGAGCTGTTGACAGAGGAGGCTGCTCTTCGCTAGGGATATCCCTCGAGACGAAGCGCTGGCCCTGTAGTGGTATTGCTAGAGATGTCGCCATGAGCTCATTGAACGGACTGTACTGGTCCAAAGCTGCAGCCATAGTAGCACGTCTCAGCTCTACTTCCTTTGAACTGTCGTTGGCCGGGTCTTTGAAAGGTGATGTCGGTACGCCAGGTGGTACGACTGGTGAGTAGGAAGCTCTTGACATATGCCCCAATTTCATACTCGGCATCATCGAGAACAACGGTGGAGGCGGCGGAGGTGTGTCTGGAGCCTTGACGGTAGGCCCTTTAGGTTCTTCGCGCTCAGTTGGGAAGAGGGGACAGTAGGCCCCTTGCTCAAGTTCCCCGGGCACAGGAGAACCACTTTGCTCTGTGTCTTGAATCGGAGAAGGCGGTGCTTGGAGATATTGGTAAGGGAAATATACCGGGGCAGTCGGTTGTAGGGACTGCAGTGGCGCTGGGAAGGACGACTCGACGGGCGTTATGGGCGAAGAGGTAGGCCAAGGTTTGGCGGAGAGGTAGGATGAAGGTTGCCGAGTGTGATGGCGCCGGGTAGTGGAAGGTCGCGTTGATAACCCGGGGTGCGGCGAGCTTGCGTTGGACCGCCGGCTACCGTATCGCTCGGCATGCAGGCTAGGAGGCGTGATAGGAATAGGCAGAGTAGTGTTTAGGCGCGTGCGTGCCAGTCTCGTTGGTCTTTCCTCGCGAAATGCCGGCGGCGAGGGCGGAGGTGTGGGTGTGGACGTTCTTGTTGTAGGAAGCTGCTGGGAGTTGCTAGTGCGAAGTAGCGTCATGGGCGTAGAGTCGCTGCTGAAGTACCGAGAGCTCAGATGTGGCCTTGCACCAGACGTCGGCCACGGTGGCCCTCCAGAGAGCTTGGTTGCGAGGGTAGCAATTGGTTCTGATAGCAATCTTTGTAGCTCACTCGGCGATATTGGCTCCATTTCGGCCGCGGCTGCGTCCAGCTCGTGGACATCATCGGCTCTGTGCAGCTCCTTGGTCATCTCCTTAAGGTTTTGGTCCTCGGTCTGCTTCAGATTCAATCCGAACTTTTCCCCGGCGTCATCCACGAGGCGGATCAAGTCGGGAATTGATCTTGTGCGCTTTACCTGCAGGGCCGGAGGGTCATTGGTAGTAGTAGGTGTAGCAAGAGCTGTGGTCGAAGCTTCTGCGGCTGTTGAGCCCGGCGCTAAATTGGATCCAGAGTCACTTTGCCTGATCTCAACGAGCTGTGACGCGCTCCTGTCTCTCTCCTTGGGTCCGAGCTGCTGCGACAAGCTTCGGATCTTTTGAAGCCTTCGTGCGCAGGTCTGAAGCTGCTCGATTACATTGTGAAGGACACCATCGTGCTCGGCTAGTATAGAATCAATTGAATCAATCACGTCGGGAGCGGGGCTTGCTCCGCGGCCATCCTCAGCAAGCGTATGATCTGAGGTGTCTCTCCGCATGCGGGTTGCTACGGAAGAGCTCTGGGCGGGTAGGGGCTGTCCCTGCAACTTGGCATGCAAGTGCGGCTCCACCCCCGGCACTGATCTTGCTCTAGTACTGTTGATCGCAGACGGGGAAGAGAAGAGGCCGATCCGATGAGCTGCAGCTCTGATATCGCGTGCGGTCGCTTCAATGCAGGCGGACGTGGTCTCGATTTCCTGAATCGTGGGCTCAATTCCTCTCAAGCGAACGTGACTTCTTGGGGCCCTGTCATGTTTAGCTCGACGAAACTCGTCTGGTGACACGGAGCGCACCCTTCCAGCCCGCCCGAAGGTGGTGTCGCGAGGGCCAATGCCAACGCTAGGGCTTGTTGGGCGAACAGAGTCAGGCGAAGAAGCTTTTTGGACCGTGAGACCATGTCTCGCATCTGGCGACGCTTCAGGCATATCGCGGGCGGGGTGCTCCTTTGTGCGCAGCTCCGGCTGGGATTTTCTCAGTCCAATTGCCCATGGACCCGTCGCCTGCAGTTGCGTCCTCGGCCTCGGACCGACGGCAACCGAACTGTCTCTCGCGTCTCTCGCAAGCCCGCTGGTTGTGCCGTCTTTCTTTGACTCAAGCCCCTCGAAACGTCTCAGAGTATTTTGTGTGTGGCTTGGGCCAAGGCTCTGAACAGCATTTCTGCCGGCGCTTATCGCTGGACTTGTTGACCCCGCGCCCCGAAGGTTATCTCCAGCTGGCCGGCGGCCGAAACCTTGACGTGAATCGGTTTCTTGCTCTGGGTTCGCGAAGTCACGCGTAGTAGATGGGCGCGTCGGTTGAGTTTGATCCGCAAAGAAAGTAGGGCGCTGAACTAGCACACTTGGGATGGGAGCTCGAACGGGAACACTTGAATGGGAAACTCGCTCTGGCACACTCGGCCTTGACTGCACGCTCGGCACTTTAGTCGGACTGCGCCGCCGCACGAAAGGATTCGCCCGTTCTGGTAGTTCACCGCGCTCATGACTTTCGTCAGTCTGTCTTTGTGCCGACGTCCAATTCGGTCCATGAACCTGATGCTTCGACCGTGCGGCCTCTTCTCGCGCTTGCGAAACGGGACGCGCTGGTGCCTGGCTTGTAGATGCAGCACTATTCATGTCATTGAGCGAACGAATCCGCGAGGCAACCGTGCCTTTCCACGCAGGTTCCTTTCCTGTTATCTCGTCGCCTTGCCCGTCGAGGAATCGCGGTCTGCAGAAGGCATGAGATCTGAATCTGTCATTGCGCGCCATGTTCAAAGAGCGGAAACGGGGGATATGGACGGGGTCAATCCCAAAAAGGAGGAAATCGTTTGCGAAACTGGGAGCTGCCCAGGCCTGAGTACTGCTGTTGTGAAGAGAAGAATAGGGACGGAAGAATGAGTCTCGTGGGGGTTGTCTGACCTGCGGTTTCAGTGAGTACCTGTTGGGCGGCGACATCAGTAGCATCATCGTCGCAGATTGGGAAAGAGCGACGATCTGCAGGGCAATGTCGACACGGCCAAATGCAATGAAGTGATTTCTCGATTGCTGCATCTTAGGAAAGCGTAATCGAAGCCCCACGCTTGTTATACACAGCTGCTGCTCTCTTCGACGGTATCTATGTAAACACTTATTTCAGCGCAGCCTGGAGGCTCTCGAGAACCTGCGCGATTTGTTAGCCGAGCTTGCTCCCATGCTTCTCCGCGGGCAACCTCACCTCCAACTCGATCTGAGCCTCAGCGATGTCGACCTCGGAGCCGCTGCCGCTGGCGACCTTCTGTGCCTCGGCGATCTGGTTGCGGACGTTCTCGATGCTGAAGTCCTCCAGAGGATAGGCCTCGACGGCGTTGACGGAGAGTTGGTTGTCAGGCTGGACAATGGCGAAACCGCCAGACGCGAACCACTGCTTGCTGCCACCCTGCTCCGCGATGACTTCGATCAGACCGGGCTTGAGCTGCTCAATGCTGGGGACGTGGTTGGCGAGGACACCCATGTCTCCGGACTCGGAGGAGAGGTTGACCTGAACGCTACAGTCCCTCGAATATCAGTACTTGTACGTTTGCGATGCATGGCCAGCGATGGCAAGGGCCAGGAAGCGTCCCAATGGCTGATGCGCGAGAATTGACGGGTTGGACGCGGGCGGACGGAGGGCTACGTACACCTCGGAGGACTTGAAGATGGTCTGGTGCGCGGCTAGTCAGCATGGCACAAGCGAAACAGCACGCGGCTGATGCGGAGCTCGGGGTCCGGAGAGCGCAATGGATGGCGACGTACCTGGTGAGGCAGGGCCAGGGTCAGCTTGATCTTGTCGGCGGCAGCCTCAGCGTAGCCGCGGCGCTGGGCGATGGGGGCGCGGAAAGCGGCCGGGCGGGCGGCGCGGACGGCCGTTCTGGCAACGCGGAAGGAGTTCATGGCGACGACAGGTGGGTTGGCGGTGCGTTGATGATGGCGGAAGCGGGTGTCGAAGCTCTGCATGAGGTTCTTCGGTGCCAAAAGCTTGGCGTCACGTGCGCCCTTAAATGTGTCGGCGACCCGCAGCATCACCACCACCGGCTTCGGCATCACTCGAATTCACATTCCACGGCCTCAATTCGCCGCCAGCATGGGCGTGCTCACTGCAGATCCCAGATCCGATGTCCAATGCTTTACACTGGTCGCAGCATGGGTCCTCATGCGCATATGTACGACGCTGCGGAATTCTCGTCCCCCAAAACATACTCTGCGGTTTGCGGCCACGGACAGAGCTTCCGCGTCCGACCGCTGCCGTCCTCCGGCGAATCACTGAAGACATACTCCGGCTTAATGCCCAGCTCGACCCACGCCTGCAACGCGGCAATGACGCGGTGTTTGGCAGGCACCGACGGGTAACTTGACGCTCCACCACAGTGGCCTCCACCTGAAAGGACACGTTCAGTCAGCCTTGTGGTTGCGCCACATCTGCGGAGCCAGCTTACCTGGAACCATGAAGACGTTGAAGAAATCCGAGACATCTCCTCCAAAGAAGCTCTGGAGCTGCTCGAGGTATTCGATGGGGAGCGTGGCCGCATTATACGGGTCCGCCCAGCCTAGCCATGCTCAGACAGAGTTACACTCCAGGAACAAGACCTCACGTACCTTGGGAAACCAGCATCTTGCCGCCTGCCTCCCGGAATGCGGTCAAGTCCGTGCTTGTCTCGTCGATAAACACACCCGCGTTGTCATCCACATCGTCTATGTTGGAGCCCCAGTCAAACGTACTCGAGTCGTAGCTCAAATTGTCGTACACGAGGTTTTGGAGTATCGGAATAGAGAACGCCTCTGCCAACGAGCCCTCCTGACCCTGCGCCCATTCAGTCTCAGATCCCACAGAAAACCCTGGATAGACTGCCGAGCCGTCTCGGATGTCCTTTGGTCCAGCATAGATGGCTTTGGCAGCGTCCAGCTGGGCCGGAGTCAGGCAAGCACTGGTGTTCGAGGAAGCTGCGTCACAAGCCAACGCGTCGATGCTGAAGTTGCAGGCCAAAGGATTCTCCAAAAGTCGGTCAGCTACACCATCGAGCTCGTCACACTGGTCCAGAACCGCCGAGGTAACTGTGTCCAGCAACGATTGGCTCAGGTACGCATCGCCCTGGGTGCTAGTCAGCGGATCACTTTGCTTTTCCCGCGCCTTGGAAAAGTAAGCCCACCTGCGTCCGCTGTCCGTTCCACAGAAACGACAATGCGAGGTGCGAGTACCAGAATCCAGGGCATCCGGCATAGATGCCGTCGAACAGCCCCGGATGGAGTTGAGACAGCGCAAAGCCTTGCGCCCCACCAGTTGAGCAACCATAATAATAACTGTACGCTGCGTCCCTCCCATAGTAAGCCTTGACGAACTCCCTGGCCGGCGGAGTAAAGAGGGCGATCGAGTTGTGTATCCAGGCGAGGACCTGATCCCGATCGTGGAGGTACGGCAAGTAGGTGTTCGGCGCCCCGTCGCCATCGTTATTTTCGGAAGCCAGGTGGCCGGAGTCTCCGCCGGCAACCGCGAAGCCCTCGTTTAGGTAATCCAGCATGGTCGCGTTGTCAATAATGCCGGCCATGCCGCCGTTTCCTGCGACCAAAGATCAGGCGTTCTCATTCATCTCACATGTGACATCTCTGCTCATTTCCCGGTTGCATGGTGCAAGATAACGTACCGACGGCCAGGTATCTTCCATTGTATTCCACATCGTGCGGCATCCAGACCTCGAAGTTGAGGGTGTCGTTGCTGCCATACGCCAATTGGGAGGCGAGCCGACAAAGCGGAAGCACGTTCAGCGTCCCCGAAACATTCAGGGCATACGCGTCGACGAACGTGGCATTGGTGACGATGAGGTCATTGCCCTGCAGGTGCCTGGCCTTTAGCTCGGTGCAGCGATCTCGAGCATGTGGAAGTGTTTGCGGGATCGACTGGACCCGGGGCAGCGGGGCCAGTAGGAACAGCAGCAGCGCCGCCGCGACGGAGCTGGCGCTGGACCGGGCGGCGGAACCCGTCGAGATTGAAGTGGTGGAGGAGAAGGGCCAGAAGGTCGCGCCTGGCCACGAGAACTGATACATCTCGTGCAGCAAGGGAATTGAACTCAAGGGTCCTCGAGGGGCGTCCAGGGCCGGGCCAAAACAATCAACGCAAGGCTTCCCGCAGTTTCGATTCCCTCAAACTGCAGGATTTCCAGGGAGCCCGGCAGGTCGGGACTGCTTCTTATTGTACGGGTAGAACCCCGCCAGGCTTGTTTCCGCACGGTTTACTGGAACCTGTCTGGACAATTACCCGTCGGAATCAGGGTCCGGGCGTGTCACGAGATGGCTGGAGGCCTCTACGGAAGAAAGCGAGTCATCGGACCCTCTTTATCACGCTGCAGAAACGCAGGTTTGAATTATGTACCGCTTGCCGGTTCGTTTACTTTGGTCACTAGGGTTTCTGAGTTTCGCAGGAAATGGCAGATTGGAACGCCAGCAGCTCGATCTCCGCCGCCCTGAACGGTTGTGCCGGGTAGATCCTGCTGGATTCCGGGCCCTGCGGCTTAAGGTTGGAGATGCCGGCGAGGAAAACGCAAGTTCGCTCCTGAGTGAGGGGCAAAGACGAGCGCGCGGCGCAAGGCACAGCACAAAAGCTAAGGCACGAGGCATGCCGTGCGGGCGCTTGAGCATCCCATGTTTGGAAGCTTCAGGAAGGATGGGATGATGCAAGACCGCAGGAGCCAGAGCACCTGACGCGGAGCCTCCACGAATTGTGGGGTCTGCCGAAGAGCTTCCGCACGGGAAGCAGCGCCAGCTTGATCCCGGCAGCCTTGGAGAGGGGCACGGAGGGGCTAGAAAATGCAAAACGGCAGGAACAAGGTTGGCATGTGGGAGAAGGCTGTTCTGTGGGTTTCTATGTGCGGCGTGCCGGCATGGATATCTACAGCCATCTACGTCAGGACTGCACAGTTTCAGGGTCCAGAAAGGGTTCCCACAATTTCCTGTCTGGCGCAAGCACGAGGTAAAAAAAGCCAATCCATCAATCGCCGGCCCCTTCTTCCAGCCCTCATTGGCCTACGCGGCGAGCCTGACTCCGTCTGCGCCATGCTAAGACTGCGGGAGCGAATCCTAAGCTCTTGGACCTCGGGCGCCGAGCCGGGCGCAGCTTCGCAGGGTCCGGTCCGAAGTTTCAAAAATGGACCCTTCTCGATACCATCCCGCTGCACCCCAGGCTGGATCAGACGACAGTAACTAGGGCTCGCAGCCAGGGCCTGCAGATCGACAAGAGGCTGCCGCCTGCGCCGGGAAAGAAACAGGCACGTGGGATCAGCAATCCCGGTTTGGAGCTGTCTTCATGCAACAACCTGCTTCTCGTCCTGCAGACGAAAAGCAGCGGTCAGGCCCACTGACTTGGCTTGGGTTGAACCTGGGTTTCTACTCCCCACGTCGCTGCTGCACATCCGCCGCCCCGCGTCGAGACGGTCTGGGTTTGCCGTCTCCCGAGGGGCCTCTCGATGTCGCCACCCCTCGGCCCCATGGATGTTCCGTAGCATGTAGCAAGGTACCTGCCTTGACGCGACGACGCTCATCTTTGATCCACACCGCGTCTCAACGCGGGTCCCGCAGGGCGTTGATCCCGTTGTGGCAGTGGGCCTTGCAGGTCGCCGTTACCTCCCCACACATTCCCTTTGGTCAACACACCTCATCACTCCACCGATACTGACACGACTGAGTACCGCGGAACCACGGTTGCAGAAATACGGAGGCGAAAGATAGCTGCACAGGATCGAGCGAATGAGCTTCAGACCCGTTGTGGCTTTGCTGGAGGGCATCTTCGTTGGGGGGCATCGGAAAAAAGCGACGTGTAGTAGTGTCGTCGATAAGGGATTTTTTTGGTCGTGGTACTAGATAGCGTAATGCACCTCGGTCACGCCTCCAAAAGACCCAATGGGAGGGGAACTGAGCCTCGTGCGTGAGTGCGTGCGGCAAAGCAAGGGACAAAGCTAACCAAAGGGGCGCCGCTGTGGCCAATCCATGCTGAAGAAGATCTCCACGATCTCTCAATGTCGGCAGTTCGAGATGCGGGTCTGTAGCACTCGCGGTCAATAGTCTGTCCAACTTCGACGCATGCAGGTCCTTCAATGTGCGATAGCCGCTATGGAGGATGGCAATTTTTTTGTGTTTTCAGCTTCGCGCCGGATGGAGGCAAACCGTGTCTCGCGCCAGGGTGCACGGCATGACAGCGATGTAACGCGCTGCAAAGTATCCCGTGGCGAGCGTGCGTGTATACTTCTGTACGAAAGTCTAGGCGTCTATGAAGGAGGCAAACGTGAGAATAGAATTACGTTGGGGGCTGCGGTGGATGCGCTAATTGTTGAGACGTCTGTGGATGCCCAGCGCAAGAAGAGTCGGTGTCACGCTGGCGCAGCTGTGATGAGAGAAAGGGAGGGACGTCTCCCCCACAGTCACTTCCCCGCGCTCGGCAATTGCTGACCACAAGACGAGGGGAAGAAGCGGGTCCCTTCTGTACAACCTTGGCTTAGCGAGCAAATGATCGTCTTCGGCATTGCCGTCAGCGCTCGCGCGTCGGGTCAATGATCCAGGAATCCGATAGGAAATACGCGGGTCTGCTCCGTCGGAATGCTGGAATGCAACCTGATCCGCCTGAGCGCGGAAATGCCCCGGTCGAGTCCTGCTGTGCCTCGCCCCTCCTCGCCTTCAGCTCAGACGCAGAGGAAACAACCTTAATCCTTAACTCTCCCTCAACTTGCCACGTTTGCCCACATCCAAGGCTGCGGCACGAAAGTCCCTTGTACCTGTCAAATCTTCACACGTGCGACAAAGATGGAAAAGGCAGCTCCGCTCAGCAGCAACCCGGTCATCCAAGAAGAACCCAAGGCGGGATCCCCCGTCTTGGTGGACGATGTCGAATGTGGAAAGGAAACACGGGTGGGCGTGCTCCGGCTAAGCCTGTTGACCGCAAGAAACTGACGGTGTGTAGAATGAGGTGGTCCATGGCGATTACAACCAGCACAACTCGGCTGCCGACAAGGCCTTGCTCTGGCGGCAGGACTTACGAATCATGCCGCTCACAAGTCTGTGCTATTTGCTGTGCTATCTCGATAGGTCTACTTCACCGTCTGATCCGCGTTGATCGGTCTAATTCTGGGCTAGGTCGAACATCGGAAATGCGAAGGTGTTGAACGCGGACGAAGGCAACGACCTGTTGACTGAGACCAAAATGACAAATTATCAGTACACGATCGCCTTGATGGTGTTTCTGATAGCGTATACGTGAGTTAAACTACCTCATGCTCAGGGTAACAATCAAGACGAGTCGTGAAGTAGGACCTGACGTGATTGGATAGTATTTTCGAGGTGCCGTCGAATTATTTGCTGAAAAGGGTAAAACCCTCGAGATGGATAAGCTTCCTCATGTTTTCCTGGGGTTCCATCACCATTGGGCTCGGAGGATCTCACAATTTCGCCACGGTTACTGCCGTCCGGTTCTTGCTCGTGAGTTAAACCCAGCCACCATCAACGGTGATTCGAAACTGATACGGACAACAGGGGATCTTTGAAGCGGGTAGGGCTCGAAACTTGAAACCTCGTCCTAGGCTCATCCTTGCTTACGAAGAATACAGGCCTCTTCCCTGGTCTCATCTACTATTTCAGTGAGGATATTCTGCCGTTGATTATACAGTTCTCTTGTGTAGCGGCTAATTGTAAAAGCTTTCTGGTATCGAAGTGAAGAGCGCAGTCTTCGCGTCGGCGTTATGATTGCCTCTGCAACTCTCGCTGGTGCATTTGGCGGTGCCATTGCATTCGGCGTCGGCCACATGAATGGTGCTGCTGGTCTGTCCGCCTGGCGATGGCTGTTCATCATTGAGGGTATTCCGTCCTGCTGCTCCGCAGTTCTCATCTGGTTTGCACTTCCCGACTACCCGGAAATTGCATCCTGGTTGTCCAGTGAAGAGAAGGCCCTGGCGGCCGATCGATTGCACCTTGATGGCTCCAAGGGCAATGCGGAGAGCTTGACCTGGAAAGGGGCGAAGGAGACACTCACAGATTGGCGGCTGTATTTGCACTACGCGTTGTACTTCGGCATTTCCGCTCCGTATAGCTCTCTGAGCTTGTTTACTCCGAGCATCACGGCCGGCCTGGACTACAAGGGCCTGAAAGCCCAGCTTATGACCGTGCCGCCATATGCGGTGGCTTACGTGGTCACTGTGGCCGTGGCCTGGTCCGCAGACCATTTCAACGCGTAAGTGTGCTCGGTCAAACATAGCTGAAAGGAAATTGGTTTTTTTACTAACCTTATCCGTAGGCGTGCCATCCATTCGGCATGCCTTGCGACCATCGGCGCAGCAGGCTTCCTGGCTTCGGCGATCCTCCCCCCACATGCTTACCTGGTATGGCCGTTCTTATTCCCACCTACCGTGAAGGAATCCGATGTTGATAATTTACAGGAACGCTACGGCTGTCTGATCGTTGCCACTTCGGGTGCTTTCTCGTGCATTCCGCCACTCCTCGGATGGCTCTCGTCAAACATGTTCAATACCGCAGCCACGGGCCTGGCCATTGCTTTGAACGTGTCCTTCGGAGCACCAGGCCAGATTGCAGGGGTCTGGATCTACAAGGCCGACGAGAAAGCCAAAGGGTTTCCGACCGGGCACTTTGTGAATGCGGGGTTACTGTTCTTCGTTGCAGCTGGAGGATTAACCTTGCGTTTCTACTACCGCATGCTGAATCGCAAGACGTTGAGGAATGGCGGAGATCGGTTCTATGTTTACTGAATTAGTGGACCTGGCATGGGATTGAGGGCAACGAGATGCGGCCTGGACGCGAACCAATAAGCGATCCATATCAAGAGCGATAATTGACCAATGAACCCTCGAGTCTTCCTACCTCCGTGAAACTGGGCCTGGGCTCAGAATGGCTCATGCGGTTTGAGGTACACTGGGCCCAGCCGGACGAACACTTCCAAATCCGTGCGCTACATGCGGTGGTCGTTGCGCTCAACGGTCGCGGTGTGCGACATTCGGGCGCGTTTGAGTTCCGCTTTGCCACACGCGATGATTGGTCTACCAATTTCCAGTTTCAGAATTCTGGAGACGGGGATTTTCCTCACGGACGTCATTTTCTGTGGTTTTCCGTTGACTCATAATTCCTGGGGCACGTTGCGGTGCGCCGTCAGATGACGACGCAGAGAAGCGTGGGCGAATGCGTGCCCGACAACACGAACGATCTCCTGAGACGCCTGGGGGGTGAAGAGGTTTTTTCGCCAAGCGTGACGTCAAAGATCGTGATGTCCAATGGAGGACGGAGGTTTAACGCCCAACCAACCGCTGCAGGTCACACTTCCCGCCATCGCCACCGCTGGAGCCGGGCGCTGTAGTCCCTGAAAATCGGACAATCCGACGTTGCTGTGGTGTTTGCGCGGACCCCACTCTCGAGCGCGTGGGCACCTCACCGCCTGTACTTGGAGCGCGTCCGCCTCGCTGAACATGTCGGTGTGGGAAGGTGCCAGCTTGCGGTTCCTACACCCGGCGGCAAAGTGGAGAGGTGCTTCGCCTCGCAGGGCTGGTTGGGCTGGAGTGCGAGTCGCGCGTCGCGTCTCCGAGTGCGGGGCAGTCATGCACAGTGATGGCCGTCGAGGTGGTGTAGGATGCAGTATCTTCAAGGTCTCGCGATAATGGAGGGGTAGCGACGTCATCGCCGCGACGCGCTTGGCCGCGTTGGTGGGCTAGCCTGCCGCCTTGTGACCAGCCTCAGAAAAAGAAGAGCGCGGAGATCTTTTTCGGGTACAGCCGATTGCGCTTGGGGGCTGGTGTGGGTGTCTCCAGCCATTAACCGTAGGCGCGCGCCTCATTCTTTACATTGGCCAAGACACCTGGAAATAACACACCGCCACGGGCAACCGATCGTCTGCCATGAGCACGCTTTCACGTATCCTGCGCAGCTAACACGGAGGAGGCGGCTGGGCTGGTCCCTTCGGGGGTAACGTTACTCCGTTTTGTCGCGATGATGGGCGGCCCAGTTGGTCGAGGTGCAGCTGTCGGCCCGAGTGCATGCCAGCTGTATGGCCCGCGGTTGGTGTCTGTTGCCCAGCGCCCGTGCGCGAGCCGGCCGCTGGACGGGCGGCGGCGCCGCCGGAGATCGTATTCTAGAAATCGACGATGGGAGAGATGCGGTGCTGGTCTTTTAGATGCTCCGCGCCACGACGCTGCCGGCGCGTTGCTGGTGGTGGCGTTCGCGCGTGAAACGTCAACCGCGAGGCTTGTAGACCCCAGCCTGATCCCGGCGGCGCTCGAGTCAGGAAGCATGGGCCGCTTGCGAGCTTCTGACCGAGCTTGAGCAACCGATCAGCAGAGAGCCGGCCAGTCCGGCGGTGCTGTGGTCTGGCGATAGCCCAGGGCCTCCTTGGCTGGCTCCCGTCAGAAATAGGCTCCGTCCGCGACGACAGACGTTTTCTCCACTGGCCGAGGAAACGGCGCGTCGTCTGTCGCGACCCATTGAGCGGGCGTGGAGCGCAGCAGCGCGCCCCCCAGCGCACCCCCGCGCCTCCCTGCGCGAGCCGCAGTCCCGGGCTCTGGAGACGAGGAGCGGCGAGGGCCTGGCGGGCGCGCAGCGAGTCCGAAGGCCTTCGACGGCCAAGGGCGGCAGCGCGAGGTTTGCGATCTCGCCCCGTGCGCGCTGCTCACCGCCTAGCGAGCAAGCAAGGCATCCCGCTGGTGCATGCATTCCTTGCCGTACGTCGGAGGCCTCTCCCATCCGGGCAAGTGGGGTGGATCTGATATGCGAAAAGCACAGCCAAGCCGCACACCCTGCTGGCACAACAGTTGAAGATCGCCGCGACACACGCACCACTGGCCGGAAGCTCGAGATGCTAGCGAGCAGGGTGGCCGCCATCCGATGCAAGGAGCGCGCCTGGTTGGCCGGCACCGTCGAGGCGTCTTGGGGCAGATTAGGCGCACGCACCGCGCGGCGCGCGATCGCTATGTCATTGCGCGCGCAGCAGCTCTCCAACGTCGCCGGCAGCAAATAGCGAGCAGCGCCGCGGGCGTGTGGGGTGTTCGCTCTCCCACACCTGCTAGTCAGCCCACCCGGAGCGCAGCGCGATGGCGCGGTAGCCGCACACGGCGGATGGCGGATGGCGGATGGCGGGCGGCGCCAGATCGTGTGCGACGACGAGGGCGAGATCCGTGAGATGCAGGCGCTGCTTCGAGGCAGTCAGCCGGGATGGGGCAGCGACAGAACGCATGACCAGCTCAGGCTGCTCGCTGATGGGCGGGCGGCCGCGGACGGTAAGCGCGCCTCAGGGTCCAAGCAGCAGCGCAAGCACCAGCCGTCAGCCGTGGCACGGGCCTGCGCTCTGCGAGGCATCCCGGACGTCGAGGGCGGCCGCTGTCGCCATCGCGGCCGGCGTGTGACTGGCTGGGCGGGCGCGCGTCGTGCGACACGAGCGATCAGATGCAGCGCTGTCTCAGGCGCTGCTAAGGAGGACCCCGCATGCGCGGCGATAAGCTAGACGGAGGCTGCGGTCGAGCAGAGGACCGTCGCGCGCGCCGGCCTAGTGCGCGGTGGAGCAGCGTGGAGTGTCTCGCTTGCTGCACGGCCGCCGCCCGGGGCGCGACAGAGCATCGCAGTTCTGCAGTCATCTGGCCCGGCCGCGCGCATGCTGGGCGCCGGGCATGGGCGTGGGCGCGCGCGCGGGCGCTGGGAGCTGGCGGGCAGCGCTCCGCCATCGCGATGCGCCGGCGGGCTGCAGCGGGCGACCCAGGACCCTTGAAGGATGAGGCCCTCGCGCGCTGGCGGCGGCGTGTGGTGTGCAGTTGGCGTGCGCGTGGCTAGCGCGGGCGGTGCGTGAATGGGAGTGGGCGGGCGGACAGATCTGCGACTCGCTCCCAGCTATCTACGGGGGCCAAGCTCGTCGTCTGCTGCGGCCCTCTGCTCGGCCTGACCCTGAATGCGCAATCTGCTGGCGTCGTACCATTTAGACGGTCTGCTCCCGTGCTCTTCATGCGTCTTTGAAGCTTCACGCTCCGTGCACTGGCGCCAGCCGTACCCTGGCCGAATCCCCTCCAGCGCCGCTCGTGAGAAGAGATTAGGAATTCCGCTTTGGGCGAAGCCAGAGAAAACATATCCCTACGCCTCCCGGCCACACGCGCAACACCCTCTCCCACAAGGCCGGAGAGCCTCCTCGCTGCCCACCAGACGGTCCCCATCGCGCCTGAGCCTTCTGTGCTGGCCGCCCAGACAGACACGCCGTTTCCCGCGCTGTCCGCCCGTCGACGCTTCTCGCCGCGCCGAACCTGCAGGCCTGCTTGCGTGCAGTGCTGAGGCGCTTGCAGCCCGCACCGCTGCACCATTCATTGGCTCCCCCCGAGAGCAGAACCTCACCGGCTCACTGCCTCGCCGCCGCACCGCGTCCTCCATATCTCTGCGAGCCCGCCCGGCCGACATTCTGCGATACTCGGCGCCTTCTCGAGTAACACTCGCTGTACGTACCTGCTCTCTCTCCAGCGTCTTCTCCACACGTCGATCTCCTGATCGAGCAACCCGCTGCTGCATGCGCGAGCCTCGTCTCCACTGCAATTTCATTTGCTTTCCTTTTTGCTCCGCGTGCGTGCGCGTTCAAAATGATCCTGCCGACTGACACCCCGTGTTTGCAACCAGGCGGCCGTGTCTCAGAAGCCTCGCGCCTCTCGAGCTTCTCCTCGCCTACCTTCCTTCGACCGCCCCTTCGACCGTCTGCCTGTGCAGCAGAGCCTCCACCCGTACATAGCCTGTCTATAACTCCTTCTCGACTCACCTGGCAACGCAGTAGATGTATGCAGAGCCTTGCGAGCCAACGAAATGGACACTGAAGATGGAAACACGTTCATAAAAGTACGTCCTGGACAGACCCTCCACTCCGCAAGCACGCTCAGGACAGGCTGACACTCTGACTTGCACAGAACCTTGCCTACTTTGTTCGCACTCATGAGAAAGCCTTAGCAAATGCTCTGCAGCTGAAGCGAGCATCTCCCAAAAATGGATCTGGGAGTGGCTCAGCAGCCGGCCCGACCTCTCCCACGACGAACTCCTCGTCTTCCTCGTCCACCTTCGCCGCTGCCTTGTCGTTGCCGTATCTGAACTTCTCGTCGCATTCTGTCAAGGCCGCAAAGTTGACGCTAACTCCACACCATCTCTTCTACCTTCTGTCGAGGTTCGAGGAGATGGGAATCCCCGTGGGACCCATGAATGTGCGGCTCGAGAACATACACACGGATGCTTCTCCTACAAACTATGTGTCATTCCTGAGCCAAGCCCAGAGGAAGAAAAGTGGCATGTCTGACAGGGACTCCATCCACTCCGTTAACAGCATGCGAAGTGTCATGTCCGGGATGTCCTCGCTGTGGGCAAACTTTGGCCTCTCCTCTAACTCGACAGCCAAGACCGAAAAGCAAAAAGCAGCGATCAAAGAGGACCTCAAGTACCTGTACTCTGCGTTCACCAAGATACCGTGCCTTCGACTCGCCCCCGACCACAAGGCCCGCCTGATTGCCGGCTATGAGGAATTTCCCTTCGACACTGCTGTGCCGCTGTTTGTCTTCAAGAACCTGAGTGCACTTGAGATAATCGACGTCGACTTCCGACAGTTTTACGGGTGGGACCGCCTGGCTGAGCAACTTCGGAGTCTCACGATCAAACGTGGAGGCGTTGAAGAGCCTACTGACCTGCTGATCAACATTGTTCTCGATGATGCCGACAAGCGGCGGAGAAGATCCGCTAAGACATCGGCTTTATCCATGTTCCCACCTGGATCAAGCAGCCCGGGTAGCAAGGACACGGACACATCCAGGTCAGCCATCTCTCCGCCTTCGCCGACGATGTTCGACCGACGGTCATCGATTGGCAGCCCTCATAGCATCGCGATGGCTAGACAGGCCTCGTCTGGATCAAGAGGTCATCGCACAAGACGACGAAGCATCTCTCCCACCAGGCCCAAGAGCGCAAGGCACGGCTCCTCATTTGCCCAAGCTCGGAACAGCACGCCCAACCTTCGCCGTTCATCTGGTAGCTCAGGCTCAAGCGCACGGTCGACGACCCCTAGAGGCAGCTCATCAAATCTCCTCGCCCTGGGCGTTCTTCCGCCGAATAAGTGGAGGTTCCTCCGGCATTTGAGCCTGGCAGACAACGGATTAACAGCGATCTCCGCTGGCAGTCTTGCACCACTTGCTAGCACTCTTCAATCGCTTGATCTCTCCTCGAACTTGTTCGCTGAGATTCCCGATAGCCTGGCCAACCTGACCTCTCTCAGAGCGCTGAATCTCTCGAATTGCATGATTGAGTCTCTGCATTCCCTTGTCAGGAACCCATTGCCTGCGATCACCACCCTCAACCTCCGTGCAAACCGGCTTCTGTCGCTTGCCGGAATCGAGCGGCTTCTTTCCCTGGAGCGTTTGGATCTCAGGGAAAACAAGCTGACCGATCCCACGGAGATTGCTCGGCTGACAGGCATTCCGGAAATGCAGGAGATATACGTTTACAAGAATCCCTTCTGCAAAACCCATTCTAATTACCGCGTCATGATTTTCAATCTCTTCCGGAGCTTTCCGGGCTACACGGAAGACATCATTATCGACTCGACCGGACCTGGCTACAGCGAGCGTAAACAGCTCGTTGACCGAGTTCCGGAGAATGCGAACCCCCCGGTCATCAAATCAAAGCCCGTCGAGGACGTATTCACGGAACCCGCTGCCAAGCCAGTGCAAGCACCCGCTGCGTACAATCCAAGTGAAGATCGCAAAGCGAACGTGCCCCATAATGTCAAACCCGAGCGTGTTGTTGGCTCGATTAAAAAGCGAAAGGGCCCCAAGCGCAGAATCGTGGAACTGTCTCAGACCGACTCCATACATCAGCGGACTGACTCCGCAATGATGCCGCCACCCCCGGTGCCGCCAAAGGCGCAAACAGCGGACAGCACCTATGGTGGAAGCCCCGAAGCAACTCCCGTCCGCAAGACTCTCGCGCCTGCTGCGCCCATTACGGATAATCAACAACTGCCCCACATTGATACTGCGATCACTTCGGTGCCGCTCGGTGCGGAACTGGATTTCAGCTCGATGGTGTCCGGAGAAGCCGGCGTCAACGGCGATCTTTACAAGAAAAAGATTGAAGCGCTGCGTAATGACTTCGGCAACAGCTGGCTGAGCGCGCTGAGTGACGAGGCCTGGGACGGCCACCAATCAAACCCCGCATTCCCGGATCGCGTGAGCCCTGCGCTACGGCCCACGGTAAACTCATCGCGAACGCCAAGCCAGAGCATTGTGTCTGGCGGCAGAACTCTGGGGTAAAAAGTCGTGTTTCGAATGCTTTCGAAGCTGCGTAAAAATATCGGTGTGTTGACGACGAGGCCAATTTTCATGAACGGCATGATTTCTTCTCCACTTCAGCTTCGATTAGGGTTCACGAGTACGACGTAATTTGTAGCATACGAGATCGGCGTTCTTGGGTTTCGGGGGCGGGTTTTCAGATATCCAGTGGTCTTTTGCTTACTATCGTTGGTTTTCGAGCATTTGCATGGCGGGCGCCTCGATGGCCCCGCATCTAGTTCCATTTCCTTGCTCTCGCTCATGGCTGGTTGTATATTATGGGACGGCTGGTGTTGTTTATCCACGTTGGAGACGGGTCGAGTTACAAGCGTAGCATAGAGGGAGGCACGGCGGTCTTTTGGCAGCATACTGGAGGGGCGCGGAGACGAGGACCGAAGCAAATGGATATGCCACCTTTCGTACACACGTGTAATGGTGCGGTGACGCTGTCGATCACGGGCAGTGGGCAGAACGGCAGCGCGGATCTGCGATCTGGGGCCACGTGACACAGTGATCTGGAGAGCCACAGGGCGACGCGGAGGCTCTGGGCCGTTGGCGGGTGCGCAGCATGCGTTCAGACCACAGTGCAGGTCGCACGCCGGCTGCTGTTGGGGCGTGGGCGCAGCGCTGGAGTCGCGGCGCACTCGCTGCCGCTCGCCGGGCGCTTGGCCCGGAAGCGGCAGGGACGTGTGGGCTGCGGGCTTTGTCTGCTAGGGGCCTCCGTCCAGCTGCCTAGCGGAGAGGAGCCTTTCAGGGACGCGTGGAAGCGGCAGAGGGGCGGTGCCGCGGCGTAAACAATAATAGCTGCACGCCCCCTTGGGCGCCAAAGACGAGCGTCCGCAAGGACGAGAGCGCCGCGAGCGTGAGCGCACTGGGCGCTTTGGCAGCCTCTGCTGCTGTGCCCTCGCCGTGAGGCAGGCCTGTGATGCTTAGCGTTTGATTGAAGGTGGCCCTAAACCGCGTTGGGGTGACGTGGGCTGTGGATGCGACGGTTTTGGCCGCCCTCCTCCTCGACGCAACGCCTGCTCTCCGTCACTCGCACCCGTAGCCCTAGACGCACCTCTCTGCAGCGCGCTCGCTGGCTGAAACGCATTCCTCTCGTACGGACGATCTGCAATTTGCGGCCAGAGACCGTGCATTCCTGCCCGTTCCTAAACGAGAGAAGGCTCACTTTGAAACCGACAAACTTCACGTCTGTCAACGCCCGACCTCCACCACGCCCATCAGCCTCACCACAGTCTGCGCTGCTCACCCAGCACCACCAAGTCCGCGAAAGCATTCAGCCCGCTGCCCGCTCCCACGCTGCCTCTTGTGCGACGGTCCCGTCCTGCTGCAGCCGCGATCCAGCTTGGCGGTGAATACGACACGCTCGACCGAGCCACGGCCTCCAACAACAGCCTCCTGTAGACGCTGACAGCCCAGCACCAGCACGCTCCCGCGACCTGCGCTGCATCGTACGCCCGCCCCACTGCCGACGCAGACCACTCGCACGCTTATCGTCCTTGTGCGAAGTCGCGTGATTCCGCATCGCCACAGGGCGACTTCCTGAGGGGCTCCGAGCCAGAACGCGCACAGCCGACCCAGTTTGCACTGAATCGCCGCTCACAGCATCGTCGTCTGCCGGCGTCGGGGGTTCCAGGGCCATCGGTAAGTTTTTTCGCGAGTCCCAACTTCCGGCCGCACTCTGCACCCTTCTCCTGCCCTCCACGCGCAATTTGCGACAGTCGCACAACGGCAACAAGGAATCCCGCTGACCCTGCCACTCGAGGAAGACCAGGGCTTCGCATCACCTTCATATCCTCCGAACCGGCGCGTCCTCGCCTCCGCTGACCGCCAACCCCACACCCCACCTCCCTTCCTCGAACACGCGGCTGCCTGCGGCAACTGCCCGACATGGCGGAACAAGAGGTGGATTTGGATTCCATCATAGACAGACTCTTGGAGGTGCGGGGCAGCCGGCCCGGCAAGCAGGTCCAGCTTCTCGAGACTGAGATCCGCTACCTGTGCACCAAGGCCCGCGAGATCTTCATCTCCCAGCCCATTCTACTGGAGCTTGAGGCGCCGATCAAGGTATGTTCACGCCGCCAGAAGATGGTGCAATCGCCAGAAGTGCGATTTGGAGCAGGAAAGGCTGACAGGGCTGCTAGATTTGCGGCGATATCCATGGCCAGTACTACGACCTCCTGCGCCTGTTCGAGTACGGTGGTTTCCCTCCGGAGGCCAACTACCTCTTCCTCGGTGACTATGTAGACCGTGGCAAGCAGTCTTTGGAGACCATCTGCCTGCTCCTTGCGTACAAGATCAAGTACCCGGAAAACTTCTTCATTCTCCGCGGCAACCACGAGTGCGCCTCCATCAACAGGATCTACGGTTTCTACGACGAGTGCAAACGGAGGTACAACATCAAGCTGTGGAAGACGTTCACTGACTGCTTCAATTGCCTGCCAATTGCTGCAATCATCGACGAGAAGATCTTCACGATGCACGGAGGCTTGAGTCCAGACCTGAACTCCATGGAGCAGATCCGCCGCGTCATGAGACCCACCGACGTACGTCCCCATCAACCTGCGCTGCGGGGCTTGACTCCGCCAGATTGCGCGGACAGTAAACTGACTGGAGTAGATTCCCGATTGCGGTTTGCTTTGCGACCTGCTGTGGTCCGATCCCGACAAGGACATCACGGGCTGGAGTGAAAACGATAGAGGTGTCTCATTCACGTTCGGCCCCGACGTTGTCTCGCGATTCCTCCAGAAGCACGACATGGACCTCATCTGCCGTGCACACCAGGTCGTGGAGGACGGTTACGAGTTCTTCTCCAAGCGGCAGTTGGTCACGCTCTTCAGCGCCCCCAACTACTGCGGTGAGTTTGACAACGCCGGTGCCATGATGAGCGTCGACGAGAGCCTGCTCTGCTCCTTCCAGGTATGCCTAAGCACCCTTTGAGCCATCCCACTGAAGCAATGTCTGACTTTGGTCCCGTAGATCCTGAAACCAGCCGAAAAGAAGCAAAAGTACGTCAGCATGGGCTCAGCCAAACCCGTCACTCCTCGCGCCAGCAAGAAGTAAACTGTGAAGTGCCTATGAACGATTTACCGATACATTCCGTGCAGCAGGTTCGGTCGGAGATAAAGACATCGCCATCTCGTCATGATCACACGCGCCCTCGTCGACGACCGGAATTGGCCTGTATCCTTTATGAGCTACTTGCTATGTCGAAACCCAAAAGGCGGAGCACTCGAACGGAGACTGTTACACCGACTTTAACCCCCCTCGGCACTTATCGAACGAACGCTTTCGTACGGATCCTAAGAACAACCCCGAGGTTCACCCCACGAAACCATACGGCATTCCTTTGCGTCGACTCGCCGGCGGAAAGACGAAAAGGGACAACCTAGAAGGGCATCATACTTCAATTGGTGTACACTCGGGCATGGATGCATGGACAATGAAGCTATGGATTCATAACGCTGGGGACTCAATACATGCAGTTTTCTCCTTTCTCTTCGCGCCACGTGGGTGTTTCGGCTCCATCTGCCTGCCAAGCGAGTCATGCGGATTTTTGTCTTTTTTGGGCTCGTCGACGAATTGCACGCGTCGATTCATGTGTTTCTCTACAGCTAATCGGTCAAATCGTCATGCGGTCATCATAACTTAGGCGTGGTTGGGGCGAGAACAGGCGGAGAGAATGAGAGCCTTGCGGCACGGGAGATACGTGAGGTGAACAGTGGGATGGCCGCGGGAAAGGCGAGGCATTTTGCTGGGCTGCTCCGCATCTTGGGTTTTCCCGCAACGGCGTCTTGACTCTCGCAGCTGGTTCTCCCGGCTACCTTTCAATTTTCCCTTTCTTTTCCAAACACTGCTGTATTTCTGATTGCTTTTACTCCTTTTCCCTCTATCCTGTGTTTGTCGTTGCTGATGGTTTTCTCGCTTACTTGGTGTGTGTATGCTCTGAGCGGAGTGGAAAGGAGGGCATGATCGATGCGTTCTCTGCCGAATGAGGTTTTCCTTTTCGCATGGGAAAAATACAAATCACGTTGTTGAAAAAAAAGGACGACAGCAAATGCTTTAGCTCCGGTCTGTCGCGCTGTGCGTGATGCGAAGGAAGGTAAGCCGGCAGTGACCCGCGTGACTGACTGTGCAGCAACCTTCTTATCCACTTAACCAGCCCTACATTCGCTGAGAAGCTGAGGGGTCCAATCGTACTTCTCGGAAAGCCTCGCGCAATTTAGGATGCAAGTCATTCCCATCCAACCTTTCTTATCATGCTGCGGGCTACTGCACTCTCGGACCGATCCTCCTTGACCGGTCGTCGATTGCCCGCACCTCGTATGTTAATCCTTGCTGACAGATGGGGTATGCTCCCACTCAAGTGCTTGCGCCTGTAGGAGGGCGTGTTTGATCCCCGTGGCGCCTCAGGAATCCTTTGCTTCCCTTGCTTTTTACAAAATGAAGCCTATAGAGTTGAGCAAGTCGGTATGGCACCATTGCCAGCAAAAGGCACGTCTTTGGCCACGACGCTGCAAGAACCCCCAATCCCCATGTTACACATCATGTTGATATCATGACGGAGAAGTTGACGTGAAGCGCACGCTCTGATCAAGGGCGACAGGAAACCACTCCGACGTACACGTAAATCACGTGTGTATCTCTCGCTGTGGGTTTTAGACGCGTATACCGCCAGGCAAGATCTTTGGCCCATCTTCCGCTCCGAATGGTTCGGCATTCCTGCCCCGACCCAATCTGGCGGGGAAGGCGGCTGGGCTGGGCTGTGGCTGCGGCGTGCGGCGTCCAAGGGCGTCGATCATGCGTTGTCGTTGTGCAGGGCAACGGAGCCTGTCTCATGGAAAAGGGCCCTATCCCTCCCTCCCTCCCGCAAGCCTCCTTTAAGCAGAGACCACCTTGCGAACCCGTTGGGGGGTGGATGGCACGGAGGCCTCAGCACCGCGCGTGCGTGCGTGCTTCGGATGCACGCGATGGGTGACGTGCAGATGCGCTGTGACCTACTTCTCGTTCCCCGTTTGGGGATGCTTTAATATGGACGCCTGGGCGTTGGCGGATCATGATTCTTCGAGAGAGCTCGGAACGGGCAATGGTGGAGGCTTGTGTCTTTCGTCAAGGGCAAAGGCGAAAGCACTGGTTCCACTGGCCTTCTGTTCGGCGCTCCGGACGCAGGTCGTATTGACTTCGTTGCGGATTGGTCTCGGGATCTGCAGGATGTCGGTGTCTGCAGTGGTGCTCACCGGTGCTCGATGATGACGAGTAGCGCTAACAGATTGTGGTGTAGGTCTCCCGCGCTAGTGAAGGAAGCATATCCGCACCGTATTGGCGTGTTGATGCTGACTCAACCTTGGCTCTTGGTCTAAGATGGCTGTCATTGTTGGAAAGGTGCGCTGATTCGAAAAGCGGCTCAAGATTCCGGTGCGGCCAACACTCGTGACTCCTTAGGGAAAGTAATGGTGAGCAGTTGGCTTCATCGCCGAGCAGAGGGTTTGAACAGGAACGCTGGTATATATCTTGTGAGAAGGTACGCTTCTGGCGCACGCGTCAAACCCTAAGTCATATCATCAACGCAATGTTCGGGCTTTTGAAACGGTAATAGGAATGATACAGTTGCGTAATGGAGTAGATCTGCATCAACAAGCCCGATTTTTGCAAATCTTCAAGCCTTTGAGTTCCTTTTTTTTTGTTTTTGTTTCTTTTCTCGTGAGTTTAGAACCAAGTGCATTCGTTAGAAGCAGTCATTGTAGGGTAACAGTGAGAAAACATCTGCTCTGAAGTAGCTTTGCCTTGTAGTGGCGGAACAGTGCACCCTTCGCAGAGCAATAACCCATAGCTTCGAAGCATCGCCTCTACTCAGATATGCGGCAGAACTCATCCTTCTTGACGCACAGCTGGGTGAGGGAACAATGGTTCACTAATGAGAAAGTTGTACTACCGAAAATGAAGAGAGATCGTTTGATCCGTGCATCACCCTTTGGTAAGCTCCCCTTTAGAAGTAACCGAGGAGAAGGTGTGCAGATGGGAAATGAGACCTATTACATGCAGCCAAACTGATCCTCTGGGCAGGTTGCTCCAGCTAATAGAAAGGCCCCAGCTCGATAAATGCTTTCGCCCTTGATCCACTTGTGGAAGCTCCTAAAGGGTGCAACCGTAGGGAAGATCCGCGCAGTAAGGCCAAAAGATTACTGTCGCTTAAGCGTCTCGTCTGTGTCAATATCCATGGTTTTCAGGGTGCGTCCGTGGGAGGAAGAGTTGCGGGCATTGATTTAAATCTGCAGGTCAAAGAGCCCAGGGAGTGCACTAGGGCGGGGGTAGCTCTAAAGCTATGATGCTGGCTGGGCCCATGACACAGTAAAGCCCCTGCGTGGTCGACCCTGAGTTTTGATGGGATCTACAAGGCAGAAGCGGGACGGGCGGCATGCATGGGCAGGAGGTGAAAGACGGGAAAGTCGTAAGACAAGCTTGTGCAAAACGCACCGGCAAGGCATGGGGGAGAGACCTTCGATGCGGGCTGGAGGAGCTGTCCCACGTGAAAGCGATGGAAGCTCGCGAAATAGAGGCTTGCAGACCGTGAGGCTGTGCACCTGAGAAGCCTGCCTCAGGCACGAAAAGTGCAGCAAACACCGTATCTCTACCCCGCATGGTGTCTGCCTACAGAGTGCAGCTGAGGACACGATGTTTGCTGCCAGCCCCACTGCAGCCTTGCGCTTCGCTGGGGCTCGTCGACTCCGGCTGCGCGTCGCTGCCTGGAGCCTCGCGAGCCGTGCCGGACCGCGCGAGGACCTGGGCCTTCTCCACGACGCTGGAGGGTTCTGGAAGCGGAGGTCGGGGTTGAGGATGCGGCTCTGTGTCTGGGCGAGGCTGGGTGAGTTGCCCGGGAGAGAGGCGGCGCGGCGGGCGGTCGAGGCCGCTAGCCGCTTTCGTGCTTGGGCGCACGTGCCGCCGGCAGTCCCGAGCTCTATCCAGAAGGTTCGGTGATGCTGGCGCGCTGAGTTTAAGAGCAGAAGCTGCACACCAAATTCTTCCCACTCCACAACACAAACTCTCTCACGCTTGCGCTGCATCTTCTTGCACGTCCACGCCCCCGACCTCTTGACGTTTCCTTTTTTCTAGACTTTATACCCCCCACATAGTAAGTCCGCCCGTCCTCAACGCCCGTCAGCCTCGCCCGTTTGACTGGCCCGCCTCAACTCCGCACCACGTCGCCATTGCGTGCTCCCGCCGCGTCTGGAGGCAGGCAGTCCTTTCATCAGGCCCTCATCCAGCTACCACGCATTCCATCCATCTCGCAGCGACGCAATCGCTAACGCCACTCGCCTTGCAGGACCTCACCTCCGCAGACCCCAACCGCCACCATGCCTGAGACCTTCGAGTTCCAGGCTGAGATTTCTCAGCTGCTCGGCCTCATCATCAACACCGTCTACTCGAACAAGGAGATCTTCCTGAGAGAACTGATCTCCAACTGCTCCGATGCCCTCGACAAGATCCGCTATGAGGCCCTCTCGGACCCCAGCAAGCTCGACAGCGGCAAGGACCTCCGCATCGACATCATCCCCAACAAGGAGGCTAAGACCCTCACCATCCGCGATACCGGTATTGGTATGACCAAGGCTGTAAGTGCTCCCGCCCGCACAGCCCCACCGCGACGACACTTCTAACACGCGTCTCTAGGACCTCGTCAACAACCTCGGCACCATTGCCCGCTCCGGCACCAAGCAGTTCATGGAGGCGCTGTCCGCCGGTGCCGATGTTTCCATGATCGGCCAGTTCGGTGTCGGTTTCTACTCTGCCTACCTCGTCGCCGACAAGGTCACCGTCGTCTCGAAGCACAACGATGATGAGCAGTACCTGTGGGAGTCGAGCGCCGGTGGCACCTTCCAGATCACTCAGGACACTGAGGGCGAGCAGCTTGGTCGCGGTACCAAGATCATCCTCCACCTCAAGGAGGAGCAGACCGACTACCTGAACGAGAGCAGGATCAAGGAGGTCGTCAAGAAGCACTCCGAGTTCATCTCCTACCCCATCTACCTCCACGTCCTCAAGGAGACCGAGACCGAGGTCCCTGACGAGGAGGCCGAGGAGAAGAAGGACGAGGACGAGGACAACAAGCCCAAGGTCGAGGAGGTCGACGACGAGGAGGAGGAAAAGAAGGAGAAGAAGACCAAGAAGGTCAAGGAATCCAAGATCGAGGAGGAGGAGCTCAACAAGACCAAGCCCATCTGGACGAGGAACCCTCAGGACATCTCCCAGGAGGAGTACGCCTCTTTCTACAAGTCGCTGTCCAACGACTGGGAGGACCACCTTGCCGTCAAGCACTTCTCCGTCGAGGGTCAGCTCGAGTTCCGCGCTATCCTCTTCGTTCCCAAGCGCGCTCCCTTCGACCTGTTCGAGACCAAGAAGTCCAAGAACAACATCAAGCTGTACGTCCGCCGCGTCTTCATCACCGACGATGCCACCGACCTCATCCCCGAGTGGCTCGGCTTCGTCAAGGGTGTCGTCGACTCCGAGGACCTGCCCCTCAACCTGTCTCGTGAGACCCTCCAGCAGAACAAGATCATGAAGGTCATCCGCAAGAACGTTGTCAAGAAGACCCTCGAGCTCTTCAACGAGATTGCCGAGGACCGCGAGCAGTTCGACAAGTTCTACACTGCGTTCAGCAAGAACATCAAGCTCGGTATCCACGAGGACTCCCAGAACCGCCACTCGCTGGCCAAGCTGCTCCGCTTCCACTCCACCAAGTCTGGCGAGGAGACCACTTCTCTCACCGACTACATCACCCGCATGCCCGAGCACCAGAAGAACATCTACTACATCACTGGCGAGTCGCTCAAGGCTGTCCAGAAGTCGCCCTTCCTTGATATCCTCAAGGAGAAGAACTTCGAGGTTCTCTTCCTCGTTGACCCCATTGACGAGTACGCCATGACTCAGCTCAAGGAGTTCGAGAGCAAGAAGCTCATCGACATCACCAAGGACTTCGAGCTCGAGGAGACCGAGGAGGAGAAGAAGGCTCGCGAGGCTGAGGAGAAGGAGTACGAGCCCCTCGCCAAGGCCCTCAAGAACGTCCTTGGCGACAAGGTCGAGAAGGTCGTTGTCTCGCACAAGCTCATCGGCTCTCCTTGCGCCATCCGTACCGGCCAGTTCGGCTGGTCGGCCAACATGGAGCGTATCATGAAGGCCCAGGCCCTCCGTGACACCTCCATGTCCAGCTACATGAGCTCGAAGAAGACTTTCGAGATCTCGCCCAAGAGCCCCATCATCAAGGAGCTCAAGCGCAAGGTCGAGACTGATGGTGAGGAGGACCGCACCGTCAAGTCCATTGCCCAGCTGCTCTTCGAGACTTCTCTCCTGGTCTCTGGCTTCACCATCGAGGAGCCCGTCCAGTTCGCCGAGCGCATCCACAAGCTCGTCTCCCTTGGCCTCAACGTCGACGAGTCTGTTGAGACCGCTGAGGAGACGGCCACCGAGGAGGCTTCGGCGGAGGCTACTGGCGAGAGCGCTATGGAGGAGGTCGACTAGATGATTTCATACCCATCTTCTAGTTAGCGTCTTCTACTTTCATGCGTTACGGGTTCCTATTTTCCTCTTATTTTTTATACCGCTGACGGCATTGGGCATCAAGCATCAGAATTTTTGCTGGCGGAGTTCGTGGTGGGACAGTGGATCAAAGGCTCGGTTACGACTTTTGTACTTCTAAACCCACTTCCTTTGCGTAGTGGTCCGTAGTGATGAGAAAAAAGTCATGAGATTTCACTTCATCCCTTGTGTCTATTGATACTTGATGTACAAGGAGAACTTTCGTAATGTCCACAAGGTATGTTTACATTTCTTCACTGTCGCAGCACCTTCCGACCATTGTATGATGATTTAGCGATTCCCCTTCCGAACATTGCTGCGGATAATCAGCTATTCGTACCAAATCCTTTTTTCTGATACAATCCTCATCTTTTGCAATCCTCTGCCATTGAGATGGGAAGAGCTGTTAGCTAACAATCTGCTTCTGCTCAGACTTTTCACAAAATAAAGTGCCTACACAATATTCAGGGCGCCTCGACCGCAGCCGGGACGGTGAGCTTGGACAGCTTTCGTTGGTCATCATGCAAAGGAGTCTCGAGGCACTAAAGTCATCTCTCAAAGATCACCCTTCCCGACCTTTTCGCGCAGAACAAGGAGATCGAGGGTAGATAATAGTGGACTGAAGAACATGAGAACGGGAGATGAGTATATTCCATGTTCACCCAATCTTATATAATCTAGAGCTTTCAGTCAACTGTCATGTGTTGCAATTATTCTCAGTGTCCACTCTATTGCGCCATGCTCGTACTCCCAATGAATACAACTTGCACGGAACCAAATCTATTGTCTGTCAGTAACACATCCTTCTTGTCACGAGGAGGCACTCACGCTGCGGTGCCCGCGAATATCTCGGCGGGACGAGCTGTTGTCAACAAGGCTAAGGCAGCAGAGAAGAGCACAGAGAAACCGAGAGCTGCGAAGATGCGAGCCAAGAGGTTGTGGATGAAATAGAGCGTGACGATTGCGACTGATGGCATCGCAATGGATGCTAACACACCCAGAACTCGAGAAGCGGTACTGTATGAACTGTCACTCCATTCGACGAGGCCGGCCTTGTCGTTGTCTGAAAGCGGAGTCTACGGACTCGGTCAGCCTATCAATGGCAGGGAATTATTCGTACGAGACGACTGACTCTATTACGCTGCAGGCCTCTAGCGTATAACCATGGCACCAGTTTCTCCGAAACCCATCGGGTGGTGACGTCCAAGCGTCGGCTTGACAGTGCAACAAGGTCTTTATCTCTGCCGTCACGCCACGGGCTATCTTCAATACCGGCCAAGAAATTCTTGCCGCCTTCGGGTCTTTTGAGCCAGCCTTTCAAGATGCGCAAGTCGTAGCCGTTCGCGCCGTGGAGCTTGTTGATTTCAGCTTGCTGGAGCAAAGCTTCATCTGGAGAGGGTTGCGTCAGGACACACGGCATCTATCCATCTCTTGGATCAAAACTCACTGTATTCCTTCAGCTTTTCTCTAATGTCCAAGATCATCCCCCACTGCCTCCCATCCACCGGGTCGTTTTTCGAACCCAGCAAGGCTCTCGCATCTCTGTGGAAGGGCAGACCAGCATCACGGTCGACATCAGTCTGCACCCCCAACTGTTCTTCGAGATCAAGCAGCTCGACTTGTCTGTACAGTAGACTCCGTGCGTTCAAGGCGGCGAAGCGCTTGAATAAAGCCATTCCCCGATGCGGGCCCATGACCGACGCAAGCTCAGGATAGCCACTCATGGTGTCTTCTGCTGTGTCGTCTTGCCGGGTCATCTCGATGGCCATGGCGGACTCCGGAGGCATCCCTGCAGCCTCGTTGGCGGTGGGTGAGATGGCGCAGGAGCACACTGAGAAGCAGCCCACCGCCTTATTCATCTACGAGCTGGCGGCGGCCTTCTTCAAGCAGGAGGGCTCTCAGCCGTGCTGCGCCTACGTGGCTGTGAACAGCCACAACGAGCATCAGCCTCGATTGGCTCATCTGCGTGCCACACGGGTCACATGGGCGGGAGCTGATCTGCCTCGCCTTGGCAGCCACAAACCCAAGGCATACACCTGCTTGCTTTTTATCAACGAGCGTGCGGCCTCTCGGTGGCTTTCCATGGCTTGCGAACGCCGGTTCTCTGCCACAGCTGACGCCGTGTCGCAGTGAGCGGGCGTGGAAAGGGCGATCCCCAGCACTAGCGGCCCGCTTCCCTTCTCGCTCCCGCTGCCGCCGCGACACACACACACACACACAAAGCAGCTACACCCGCCGGTCGTCGGCCCAGCTCTTGCATCTGGCTCCGGAGCTCGTTCACGAACCGAGTTGCGGCCCCAGCCTTCCAGAAGGCGCCTGCGTCATGTGCCGGCCCCCCGTCGCCGGGATGTCTCTTTGCCTGGCGCCGGTGGTGGTCAGCAATCAGGCTCCGACGGATCCCTCAGCAGAAAGAGCCGCAAGTGGCCCCCCAAACTCCCATTCGACGGCGGTGGCTCATGCTGTGGCTGCGCAGCGGTGACGATGTCCGCGTTCCCGCCATGATCTACCGCCCGCGCCCCAGCGATTCCTGTCCGCCAGCGTGTCATAGGCCGCAGTTAAATGGGAAGGCAGCCCATCCGAGCTCAGACCTTCACAGTCTGTGCCTCTTACTCGCCGTTGATCTCAGCCTTGCCCGCCTCCCCAGCCTCGCCAGCCTTGCAGTTTCGATCGGCCGTCATGCTGCGCCGTGCCACTCCTTCTGCTGCATCGACTCGCGGTAGTGCGAGCAGCGACAGACACAAGAGCTTTGACCGTGAAAGTATGCTTACCTCGTTGCTAAGTGTATCCGCGGCGAGAAACACCCCAAGGATTACGGACAATATGCTAAAAATCAATCCAGACTATCAGCTGATTCCAGCCCGAGATTGGGATAAATTTTTCGTGGTCGGTAGAGTGGGTATACCAACGCGACTTCCCGATGGCTGGTCTGTTGACCGGGTTCCAGATCTTTCAAGTGTTGTTGCCGGAGCAGAGAAGGAACCGCACGACACTCGCTCCTCCACCTCCGTCGACTCACATGTTTCGGAGATTCGTTATTGTCAAGACAGACACGAAGATATCACAGTGCCTGTGGACATGCCCAATCCTGACGGAAAGAGCTCATGGCTAACGTCGTCAGGCAAATCAAAACATACGAGAACAAGGCCACGACACGCCCCGATGTCCGGAACAAGCAGCACGAGCATGCTATCATCTACACGGGTGTCGAGCCTCCGAAACCCTTGAAGGGGGAAAGTAACTTGCAGGACCCCATCGAGGCCGACGCGGAGAGCCAGGCAACCTACCTCTCGCCGTTTGCTCGCATCAACTACGGAGAATCACATGAGATCCAACACACCGAAAAGGTCTACAACCTAGGCCAGGTAACCGAAAATTGTGTCTCCAAGCTGCAGCGGACATACGACCTTGTCAGTTGCCGCTCATCCACACCGGAGCAGACAGCTCCAACAAGGAAGCGTACCTTTGATGATGTCACCGAAGGGTTGGAGAGAACCTCCTTAGATAATGACAAACGTCCGTTCATCTACAACGATGGAAGAGCAAGCGAAGCTGCGTCATTTTACAACACACCCAGCAGCCTTGGGGATTCTTCGGGGAATGAAGGTTCACCTGGACATCACGACAAAGTCCGCAAAGATGCTGTCTTCTTTGGACCTCTCAATGACGGGCACATCTTCGGCACTCTCCTTGACACAGGCGCTGAATGCAACTTCATCTCAAAACGTAAGGCAGACAAGCTCGGAGCCAGAGTCCTGCGCTATCAGGGACCAGACATCAAAGTCGGTAATGGCAATATCCTGAGGCCCGAAGGCATTCTCAGCAGCTGTTGGCGGTTCAATGACAAGTCAAGGACGTACATGGATCAGTTCGTCATCATGCCGGACCTTCCTGCCGACGTTGTGATCGGAAGGCAAGCTATATTTGATAGATCGTTCCTGTTGGCCAACGAGGAGCTTCTCATTCTTGGTTTGAAGGCTATCACTAAACGTACGTCACACCACGAGCTTAAGCCTTCCAGATATCTTAAGAATACCAGCTAATCAGAAAGTAGCTGAACGCGTGGCCCAAGAAGAGGCTGCAATCAGAAAGGCCGAGCAGAACCTCAAACAAGAGGTACAGGAGAGGGATGCTATGCGGTCAAACCTCAAGAAGGAACGGGAGGAAAGGCAGGCAAAGCATCGGTAGGAGAAGGTCCTCGATATGCCGGCTTTCGTTATTTCTCTTCTTCTTCCGACTCATTTGCCCCTTGTTTCTCCTCCGATAGATATCTTATTCTTTCCCTTCTTTGTTTAAATTCGGCTTCGCTTCTACTCCTGTCTTCTACATGCGTTTTTCTTTTCCAGGATATGCATCTTTTCGTTCGTCTATAGTCTCTTCTACGTTCCTTTGCCAACAGAATATCTGGAGGTTTGAATGCGGCTGTTTATGATATCAATTGCTCAATGCTGAGGGAGGGAATCCCATTGAAGTAGCACACCGGCCTGCTTCTCGAAAGACGAAACCAATATCACTTTGGCACCATCAAATGGCAGATCGAATATGGAGTTGTGATCAGGACCTTACCGAACTCTTCAGTCAGGTGGATCTCAGGGGCACCACATACACGTACCCCACCCAAGCCCGCACGCTCCCTTACCTCCCTCACCTCTCCACGTGAGAACGCGTAACCCCCAACGCCCATCCGCTCGGCGAGTCTCTCCCGCGATTCATGCGAACACGAGCCATCAGTACAAATGCTGATCACGTCCCGCCTCCCTACAATTCACCAACAGAGCACCAGGCTGAAACATCGGAGAAAAAGAAAAAGCACTCTCACTGCCTGCCTTACCACCTGACCGGGGCAGATAGACAGAGAGAAAGAGAGAGAAAGGGCAGCTTGCAGAACGCCCTCTGCCTAGTGCCGGCCATTACCAATTAAGCTGCATGTCCCGAGCGAAGCCAAGCCTGCAGCTGCACGCACGCACGCACGCACGCATGCACGCATGCAGTGCCTGCCAGCCGGCCGTTGTCCCAACAACAACAACAGCGGAGATAAGCAAGCAGAGAGAAAGCGGGACGACGAACGCGCACGCGCGTGCGGGCAAAGCACGCTCGGGGCACGCAAGTGGGTCACTTTTCTGTTGGTGTGTGAGTGTGGCTTTCGAGCCCTTGGGGGGGGGGGCCGGCCGTGGGTCACCGGGGGAGAGGGACGTGGGTGGAGAGCGAAGATAAAAAGCACGTCCCTGGAGGACCGACGCACGTCCAACGGGTCCAGTGGCGCAGTGCAGCGCGGCGAGCGGGCGGCCGGGCCTGCTCTGTTTGCCGTGCTGTCCGTGCTGTGGCGAGTCCTTTTTCGAGGTAAAACAAAAGTGCGTTGGCTGGTGACGTCGGCAGCGGGCCGGGACGGAGTGAAGCCCTTCGGGGAGCAAGGTAAGGGGGAAGGGGAGAGAGAGAGGCCCGAGTCGAGTCAAGCGAGCGGGCGGACCGGATGGACGGAGGGAAAAGATGCCATCCGAGTTCCGGATAACGCTGGTAGGACTCGGTGAATAATGCTTGCATTTTTCCAGACGTCGGAGTAATACACCCCGGTTACTCCGCTGGCAGGATGGCATCTCTCTTGCGTCAGCTAATTTTAGAGAGGGTTGGAAGAGAGAGACAGGGCTTGGTCCCTTCCTTGTCATGTAGAGTGTTTATGACGACTAGGCGGAAAATTGTGCAATTGGTTGGAAAACTCAAGGTCAAGACGGAAATCTTCTCTATTCTATCTTTTTCTCTCTCGTCACCGCTTGCTACGCCGTCTATCGTGGGTATCGTCAACTCTTTCGGACGGTTCCTGCCGTGCTCTCCACACGAAATCGAAGAAAACATTAAGAGATAAGAAGTAAAACAAGAAGAACAGAAGCTGGTAAATGGGCAATTGCAACATGAAAAGACGAATAAGAACAATCAGCTGCCTCTTAGGAAAACTTAAACCAATACTACCGCAAGACTATCCGCTCATCTTGGATTCTACTTGCAACCTCGAACTTCCCCGGCTGATGCTCTCCCAATCGCGTCAATGATCTATGCAAACCATTCGAGTGGTGGCCGTCCGGGGCCATCGATCCCCTTGCACATACAGCAGCGAAGTCGAGCGTCGGATATCCGCAGCGCTGGGGCCGGCGCTCACAGATGCGTACCGTGACGGCGATGGTGGAGGCGCTAAGCAGCAAAAGCGTGCATGCAAAAGCGACGAATAGCCAACGCGATACCTGGCCAGCAACTACCTGATGTGACATGATGGAGATGGACATGTTCGTGTACATGTCATCGTCCAGTCCCGCTCGTGGTTCTTTGAGCTCCCAGATGGGCGGTCCTGGCGCGAAGTAGTTGGCTTGGAAGTAGTCTAACGGAACGGACATGGCTTTGCGAATGGCCTTTAGGGAGAGCTTCTTCGCAACTTCGCTGTCGTTGATGGGAAGGGCGGTGACGGCGTAAATAGCTAAAGCTGAGTTGTCTCCTTTCACGTTACTGCTAGTATTGAATCCGGGAACAACCGAGGATAGTGCGAGCATGTAGCCTTCCAGGGCAATCGGAAACTTCGTTGGCTCCGAGAGGTCGGTGACGGAGAGGATTGAAAAGTTGGTTCGCGAGAAGTTGACGGTGGCAAATCGTCGGTAAATGAACATCGAGGTCGCGAGCTCCAGCTCATCAGTCCAACCTGTGGTGTTTAGGCAGCTGCTATTCTGCTGCAGGGAAAGTGGACAGTAAGATGAACCTGTCATTGACGTTAGCATAGGCGTGAGTAGGGAAACCGAGCTGGCTCTCACCAAACAAAAGCTCCTGATCTGAACCTTGGGCGGAACACCAGTATGCAGCAGCACTTGCGCTTCCAATAAGGTGGCAGTTGCCATCATCGTGAAGTGTCTTGAGGTCATGCACTTTGCCGTACTCGATGTGGTATCCCTTCACTTTGGGGACAACATATGCCGACGAATCCGGATAGCTTTCAAGGTCGTCTGATTGAGGAGATACCGAGTTGAAGCCACCAGCCATGAAGTAGGATTCATCGCAAGGCACCCATGCTGAGGAGTTGCTGGAAGCTGTGCACTGGCCTGTTCCCGGACCGAGGGGTTCAAGTGACTGAACCTCCCGATCTGACCAAATGGGATTGCCCATTTGTACCAACAGAGCTGTGGTTGACACTGCCGTAAGCTGTGAAATGTAGGAAGAGTTGAAATCCGAAAGCCCAGCAGCCACTGGATAAGTCTTTTCAGGGAAAAACACCAGCTCGATATTGATATCACCTAGTGAGACTCGTTAGTATCGGTTTAATCTAGAATCGCGAGTAATGCTTACCCATGAGGATTATACCCGGGAGAGGGATTGAGAAAATAACCAGCAACCTGCGAAGAAAGTTCGTGTCAGCTCTTGAAGGTCAATGACATCAGTGAGAGAATTTACCGAAAAGCACTTGAGTACTTTTGCTTCCAATCCGCCGTGGCCAGCAGGCGTAACAGGCCCCATACTCCCGTGCCAGAATCGAGGCCGACGAAGTGCAGCAGGCCGACGCCGCCAGGCCTTGATGCTAGCGCCCATTGCAAGTCCTCGACCACGACCACGACCAGCGCCGCCAGGATAACGGCACAAAGTTCAGTCAGAATGCGGAGAAGCAGAATGGCATTGCTCGACGATGTGGTAAAGATTTTTCCCTTCATCAAAGACTTGGCGGAGCCGGTCGAGTACAGGGCGGTCAATGTGACCATGATAATGGCAAAGAGCAAGAGTAGGAGGGTCCATATTCCAAAGCGGCTGCTTTCTTCGATCTTCTTGCTGTATCGACGGGAGCGACTCCGGCGCAGTGGGCGTTCGTCGCCAAGTTCGGATGGTTCTGGGTTGTCCCTGTTGGCGGTCGAGTAAGGGCTCGGTGGAGGATAGAGAAAGCTGTGGTCGGGAGCTGGAGAGTCCTCGGCCGGGACGCGTTTAGACCACTCGCTCAAGTCGATGGTCTCGAGCTGTGGTGGCCTGAGGGCTTCTTCGCTACTCTTCATCGGTACGTGGGACCTGCTGAGTCGATCCATGTGGTATACATGAAGAGCATCTGCGCCCTGCGTCTGCCCTAGAAAGTGCATGTACAAGCGGTCGTTTGCTGAGGCGTCGAAGATATCCTCCGCCCCAGATGTGCCCCATCTTTTTGTCATGTTCGAATATTGCTGGCAACCTGTCGTTTCACAATACGAGGCGCAGCGGAGAGACAGGGAGCCTCAATTGTCGCTTGGCGAGTCATACAAAATATAAGGGAGCACAGGAGAGAAAAGCGAGTCATGTGGGGCTCGACGACTTTGGAGATTGACAGCAATAGATATATAGAGCGGACGCCGAATAAGCTGACGGCTGCTGCGTCGCGGGCGGCGGACACAGGCTGCACGCTCAGCAGACGGCGGTCGTATAAGCTCACCTCTGCAAATTGCAGAACGCCTCAATCAGCCGCTCGAGCCCGGACGCATCAACATGCCAAGCGCCGGGACGGCCACCGCCCGAGCTGGCCCAGAGGCGCGGTTGGCAACGTGTTGAGGGCGATCGCATCTATACTCGTCTGGCCCTGCAATTAGTAGGAGCGGTCGGTTGGAATGCGGTGGCTCGGGCGTCTTTTCGAGAACGTCTCAGGAAGGCCACACTCGCACCAAGACGGATAAAAGGCGTACGTAGCCCGCCCCGCGCCGCTCCCTTCTTCATTGCCAGTCAGACGAGCAGTGGAGCCGCCGGAGCCCAATCGCAGGGCAGCAGATGAGAAGCGACCGGCGGCTGCCGGGAGTCCCAAGGGCTGCATCCGACAACATAGGGCCGAGCTGTGTCGGTGAACGGGCGGGTGGCTTTCCAGGGCCGGGTGCTGCGAGGCTGGGCGCAGGCCGTCAGACGAGGCTCGAAGGCGGGCGGAGCGATTGAAGATGCAGAGTTGTTGCGAGAGAGAAGACGGTGTGCGGTCAGCGTCCCCGCCGCGCTCCCGCGCAACCAACACGCTAGTGAAGCGAGCAGCTGACGTCACCCGCTGGCATGAGTGTACTTGCAGCTACATGCAGTGCTACCATAGCATTCGTTACACGTCTGGGGAAAATGCAACACCCAGTCACTGGGAAACTCGGAGTCTTATTCTCCACTGCAAATCACAGCAAAGTCCGACCACTACCTCTCTTCCTTCGTGCTACGGAATCCGGACCGTTGAACTTTATTCGCTTTTTTTTTTTTTCATTTTTAGCTTTATAGCATCTCATTACAAATTTCATTCCTTATACAGTCTTTTATTCGACCGGAAGGTGCCACTCGAGGAACCAAAGCTTACAGGCTCAGCCAGAGGCGGCTGCGCCCGCTTGAGTTCAGCCCGCTACAAACAGCCCTACTTCTCTTGGCACAGAATTCGGCCTCGTTCTAGAACTCCAGCAGTCACGGTATTGGCCAGGATCACGGTCAAATCAGGAACTGTTGCTGTTCGCGCTATGTGTCCGTTCTCGGTTCAGGCTATGCATGTGCGGTGAGTATGCGATTGAGGCGAGCCCGCATCTCGCTGTTTACAACATCAGTTGCTGGCTTGGACTATGCATGATATCAGTGTAATTCCGCATGCAGCTCCAGGTGACTCGAGGATTGACGGGAATAGTGTGCGTCTCAGACCCTTTGATGACGGACGCCTCAAACAAGTCTACTCTAAGGAGACGTCAAAATTAGCGAGTTGTGACATAACAGCCAGATCATTTACTTCTACTGTCTGTTCCAAGATGCGTACGGATTCAAAGCTTCTCAGGGCCATGTCTCGTGAAGTCGCTCGTCGAAACTACAGGTTAGCTTGACGAAACTTATAGCCACATGTTCCAGTATGAAGTGCTGGCATGCAATCTTCTACTTCTTCTGAAGCTGACATCATGCATTCGTAGCTGCACACATGTAAATGCACAGGGAGAGGTCGACCTATGTGGCCGTTCAGTGTTAAAAAAAAAAATTATGAACAACTTCCGTAGTCACGTTATGAGATCACGTTTGATATATCCACCCGCCTTTCCTGACCTTAAGGACCAAGTAAAAAATTGCTATTGAAGACTCCTTGGGCCTGCAACACATCTTCTAAACCCTCTCCTACAAACACGCCCTCGGGCACTCCCATCACAGCACCACTCCAACAGACCCGCAGCTCAGCGCCCAACATCAAACTTTCCCACCCATACCCCTGAACCCTCCACCCCTCAACGCCGCCAAACCTTCCCACACCGGCGGCCAGAGCACCTCCATCCACGCCCCTCCCCTCCCTAGCGCGAACCTTCCGCTCCACCGGAGCCCCCCAACTGCCGTCGGTACCAGCGTCTCCCACCGGCCAGCCCCGCGGCGCCGGCAGCAACCCAACATCAAAACCTTCCAGCCAGCGCGTTACGCTGTCACAGGGGCCCCCAACTGCCCTCACGCCAACGGTGGTGGCCCGCCCGTCGACTCCGCAGCGACGACGGCAGATGCAAGACGATCGCCGCGGGGAGGTCTGTAGCAGTATGTAGCAGCAGCAGCAGCAGCAGCAGCAGCAGCAGCAGCCACCGCGGGATGGTGGGGCTTGGGGTGGATGGAGAACGGAAACAAGACGGAGTGGGATCGGAAGGGAGCTGCGGGATCCGAGCTTGATCCCTGGTGAAAGGGGCGGCGGTGCGGCGGCGGCGGTGGGGCGGAGCGGTGGCTCAGCTCCTTGTTGTCTTCTGTGGAGGTGAGAGGGGGTGCATTTCCCGACGGTTCTACGGTCTGTGAGTTTCGAGAGCTTAGTGTCCTTGCGCGGGCTGGTGGTGCTCTCTCTCCCCTGCCGATTGTCTTTTGTGGTTTCTACGGGATTTCTTGGCATCGCTGGTTGGGCAGCACGTTGCGCAGTAGTTTGCAGACGGGTCTTCATGCCGGCATCGGGTCCCGGTGAATGGAAGGTTTACTTAGCTCTGCGTCATTCAAGGCGGTGACGTGATAGTAGGGCGAAAGTATGCGAATACTTGCCTGTTAGAGATCTTTCTCTTTCCGTTCTCGGCCTCAAGGACCGGTCTCCTCCCTCTACTTTGCTTTTTCTGGTCCTGTGCGGCAGCTGTCTGGCCCTTTGCTGTCGGGTAATTTTTGATGACTGTTCACAAGCTTATCCGATTTGCACCTCCCCTGCTGCGCGACAAACCGGTCGTACCATCGCCAAGTCAAATGACTTTTAGACTTTTCTTTTCCTTTGCCAGCCACGCGTTGGCCGCGACAGCGGCAGCACTGCGCGTCGGAACTTCCGGTCGGTGCATTGCGCTTCAAGGACCGATCAAGACAGGCCGAAACCGGGGGTTATATGACGTATCCGATTCTTTTTCTATTCCTGTCTATCGAGAGACATGAATCGTGCTACCTGCGGACACCTCCAAGCCCCAAACCCTCCGGGCACGCTGATAAACCGTCGTGATAGAAAAGAATCCAAAAGCCTAAAGCGGGTACAGTCGGGTCAGCCGTCGCTGGGTCGGGGTGCGCAACATTCTGCCTCACGCCGCGCCACCACGTGCGCCTATCCGCGCACTTCCGCCGCAGGGGGTGGGGTAACCCTGAATCCCACGTGCGTGCGGCCATGGTGCATGAGTGGCATGACGGCGGGAATGGAGCGGACATTGAAGATACGTGCTTGGATTCCAAAAGGCCGACCCTCTCCCGGTGCAGCAACCCCCAAACTAGCTCTGTAGAGAAAAAGAAACATGGCGTGGTATCTGAAAGCCTCCAAAATGCAGCAAAGTAGACGATGGCGGTAGTTAAAGGACATAAGGAATGGGGGTAGAGCGTCAAATCGAAAAGAGACATCGCCGGGTCCGTGCAGTCTCGACAAGAGAAAGGAGGCTGAAAAGCGCGCCCGTTGCACGCGAGTGTTTCCAAAAGAACATGGCCAACTCATAGCGAACCCAAGAGCGTCATCTTGCGTCGTTTTTCCCAAGCGATCAAGCGCCGTTCATTCGTGTCGTCCGTCCGTCCGGCCGTCCGTCCGGGCGTCGTGGTATCTCTATGCCCACATATCAAATAAAGTCACAGCGGCGCCTCCAGCAAGGCGTCCAGATTAAACGTCCTCCTTCTCGCTGCCGCTCTTCTCGTCGATGCTGGTGCTGCGGGGGCGGCGCCTGAAGACGGCGTCCTGCTCGCTCATGCGCCGGGAGAGCGCGCGGTCGAGCTTGGCGCCCAGGGCCAGCTTGCTGAGGTTGTCGATCTTGTCGGGCGAGGCGACGTAGCGCTGCGACGTGAGGCGCTTGTCCTCAAGGCGGTCGAGGCCGGCGTTCCATGCCTTGATCTCGGCCGCGCGAGGGTCGATTGAGGAGGTGGTCGAGGGGGCGATGGAGGGCGTCAGGGTGGGGGCGTTGGAGTACGTCGACAGACGCGCCGAGTTGCGAGCAGCGCTGGACTGCATGGTGTGTCAGTGGGGAGTCGGGAGGGAGGCGGGCTAGAGGGCGTTGGTGGGACGGGCGGTAGATGAAGTAGTGCAGATACGAGTAACTTTCTGGAGAACATGGGTGTGGGGCGGCTTACGTTCAGCATTGGCCGCGAGGACTCGAGAGAGTTAGGCATTGCGAAGGATTCGGGTGCGTCACGACGGTGCGTCGGTCGGTGGTTCAGGCCGTTGGACTAGCGGAGGCGCTCGAGGCGGGCTGGACGTGGGCGCGGACGGGGGGGCGTGGTGCTGCGAGGCGGTTGCTCTGGTGTCGCGGAATGCTGCAGACAGAGATGGGAGCGCGGGAGGAGGCGGCGGTGCGGGAGCTGCGAAAGACAAAAGTCGGTCGCGAGGCAGGCCAGGATGTGGGCTCGCGGTGGTGCCGCAGGATCAGCTGTTTCGGGCTCGTCGTGCGTTTGGCGTTTCACGAGGCCGGGCGACCGCGAGCGGATCGGCAAGGGGGCAGATCTGTGCTGGGCTGCGGCCGGGAAGAGTAGCAGTCTGAGACAGAGCGTTGCGCAGGCGCCGAGCAGCCGGAGGGCGTGCAACTGGGGACTTGGGGCTCCTGGGGCAGCGCTGGGAGCAGTGGAGAGGTGCGAGCTGAGCTGAGCTGGGCGGCGCGATCGGCTGCGGGAGGCCTCTGGGCCTCGAGCTGGCGGCGGCGGCGGCGCAGGTCGAGCCCACAGGCCCACCAATGCCGGCGGCTGGCCACGCCCTCCTTGCGTGAAGAGGCGCGCCCACCGCTCAGGGACGCTGCCGCCCGCCCGCTGATTTGTCGCGCGCAATCGGTGGCCCTGCGGGCACGTGGCTCTGACACGAGTGACCCTGGCCCGCACTGGCGATGGATGCAGCCCGCGAACGCACTCGGCGGCCCAGAGCCCAGAGCGTGCAGCGCGCAAAACCAGCGCAACTGCCGGCGCGCAAATGCCCTGGCCCCGTCCGCCGCCAGCGCGTGCAATTTCGCGGGCTGCAGCTAGCAGCGCGGCTAGGCGCTCGCGCTCCACGCGCTGTCCGCCACGCCTGCGCGCGCGCGCTCGCTCTGCCTGCGACCGCCATGGCGATCCGCGTGCTGGCCGCGCGATAGATCTGCGCCCGCAACCGCTACTTTCCGTCGCGAGCCTCTTTTCTCAGTCAAAGCGCCGCAACCGACGGCCGATCGTGCCCACCACGCGCCCGCCCAGCCCACGCGCGCCCCGCCCCACCGCCCAGCGATGACTGCGGCGCCCGCTCGGCCATTCCTGCGAGTTTCAAGCGACGCAAACGACTCTCCCAGCTGCCCAGCCGGCAGGGCCGCCAGCCGGTGGACGCGCCACCTCGTATTGGCAGAGTAACGCCGCCCTAAACACGCCGGCCACGCTTCGCCTGCCTGGCTGCTCGGCTGCTGCGTTATTGCGAGTTACGACGGAGGGCTATATCTCCTGCAATAGACTTAAGCTTTGCGATTGAGTGCTACAAGCAGATAACCGCTGCAATCCTGGCCGCTTCAGCCCAACTACAGAACTCTACTTTTGTGACCCCGCCTCTTAGCGCGCTATCCACCGTGTCTCCCCAGTTTGGCGGTGAGGATGCAAATGGTCGTATGGCGGGTTATGCCTTGGGTCGAAATGCGGGGGACTGGCGCTTTGGAGACCATCTCCGCGTCAGATTACTCTGAGTGATTCGCGCCACGAGGCTGCCCGAATGACCTTGCCTTAGCACACACGAACTAGTTCGAGAAAAGCGCCGTGCTGTCGAGTCAGTAACGATAAACTGTATACTTGCAACATTTAGTTGTGGAGCCTTCGTTTGAGCTCAAGACGTCGATAGTGGGCTTTGGTGCTATCTACTCACTCGTGCTGTGCACTGCATCTTGTGAAGTCGTGGCATACTGGCCAAGTCGCCTTCCTCAGCAGTTCCTACACTATAACAGCTATCCTATATTGAGTCCGCAGGGAGCAAGGAACCGTTGTGTAGAGGACTCTCTGCGTTCTCATTGGACAGTGTTGTGGCCAGGAAATACCCCTGACAATGGTCAAGCACATGGGTTGGTATCTTGCACATTGCGCTTTTGTATCTGAATAAACACTCCAGCTTCCCGCCTTTGTCAGTGTATACTGGGAGCGGTTGTTTAAGAGAGAAACTGAGCCGCATGGTTTAAAAAAGGAGCACGTATCTGGATCCAAGCATTCACTGCCTCATCTAATCCTCAGCTGGGAGACAGCTTCCTATCTTCACTTGCGGTGCTTCTCTGCGAAGTCAGACTATGAAGCATTGCAACAAGGACATGGCTTCACATAGGGACAGTTGAAGCATCTATCCGGGTGCAATTGTGCAACGAGGAAAAACGCCAAATCCGCCCGAACAAATGCTTCAAATACCCACGCAAAACCTCCTAAACTGACATCGTAGTCGGCCTTCACCAACTGTTGACATTTATGATGTTCATATTCCATACAATCAGATACTGAAACCTAAGAGTAGTCTAGAGCCTAGACTGGACCCACGCGGTGGAGTGCCTGAGGTTCATCTGAGCCACCAGAGAAATATGTTGACTTCCAGATACTACATGACCGGACTCGTCCTATTGCATAAAAAGTACTTTAGGATACTTTCGTCGGGCAACCAGGGGTCCTGTATTCCTATGTTCCCTCTATGGCATGAGATATCTGTATGTGGTAGGGTTGATGCTGAGGAAAATATGGTGGCTGTTGGTAGCAACCACTCCCTCTGATTTCGTGCCTGGTAACCGGGCTCCTTACTTCCGCGAACTTCTTCGAGTGACTGCCATAGATATGCGAAGTCAACACGTGCAGAGTTGCCTTCCTTCCTCATCCGGTTGTGCGCCCTTCAAAAACAACGATCCTCGCGACATCCTTAGCCCTTCCGCAACATCCACAACCATGAACGGTCCGCGCTCGCCCAACCCCGCCCGCAACTATGCGGTGTGCGAGGGTCAAGGAAAGTACAACATGGACTTCCTCCTCTCCTTCCGCAACAACTTCATCAGTCCGCCGCTGGAGCTGGACAAGAACCTCCGAGATGCTGGCGTGAAGCCGCCGGCCACACCGCCGCCGACGAACACCCGTCCGGACGAGAAGATCTCAATCGACGTCACCTCCCCGAATGGCCATGTAAGTCTCACTACTGGCCACAACTAGTATGCGGACTCCATTGACACTTAGCAGCTGCAGAAAACCCCAGCTGATACTGGCATTGCCCAGGATGGAGAGGCCTCTGGAAGAACAGACGTGAGGGCGCAGAGAAAGTAGGCTGTCATGTTCCTACAGAAGAGGACCCACGAAAGGATGCTGGCCAAAGAGGAAGTTATTAAGAAACAACAGAAGGATCATGACGAGCAGAAAGCGGACTTGGAGCAGGAATGGTTGGCTCTTGAGCAGGAGAAGATGGCTTTTGCGCAGAAGAAGCTGGCCCTCGAGCAGAATGAGCGGGCCTTCCACCAAAGAACGGTCAACTTCTACACGGAAGCCAACAGCGTGCTGGAAAGTCTCAACAAACGGCTTCAAGAAACCCGCACCAAGTCGGATGACTTCGAGAAGATGAGGCTGGAGACTATGTGCCACACTCTGAAGACCAGAATGGAGACCGTTCAGGGAGGAAAGACTGAAGCTGAACTTCAGGCCGAGCCGGTGGTGGAGAAAAGGACTAGAATCTGTACTGCTATGGACAGAGTGGCGACAGTAGCGGCCTTTCTCGACAACAACGGCGGTGCTTCTGAGGAAGACTACGCGAGAGCCTTGGCGGAGTTCCAGGTCGATCTCATTGCCCTTTTCAAGCCGATCAGCGACCTTGCCAACACTCGCGGAGGTCGAACTGGGATGTTGCTCGTCACTGGAATCCCCCATGTTCTCAAGAAGGAGGAGGTTGTCTGTGCCATCAAAGTCATCTCCAAGGACATGGTCCAAGTTCACGACATCTACCCCGGAAGCTCTTCCTTGACCGTGACCGCTGTTGGCTACTTTGCCGGCTGTCCGGACGAGCTGTTCGAGGGAAAGCGTTACGCTGCCAGAGATGTCGAGATTCTGAGCATCGGCAGGATACGACTGCACCTTGTAAGTCATTGAGCCATCATTCAAGCCAGTCGCTACTGATTTGGCCTTCAGATGGTTCTCGACCTTGAATCGTGATGGTGAGACAGGGAGGCGCATCCGAACGAAACGGTGTCAAGGTCTACGACGCCATGGAGGCTGCCCAGCATGGCACAGGTCGGTACATCAGGAGGGAGGTGGTTTTCATGGCACGGCTCTTCTCATGTAGTACAGCACTAGCTGCAGACCCGCGCAATCGGCTCTCTGAGGGGACCAAGGGCTTAATCTCACCCCAGAATGGCACATTTGCCCGAGCTATTTCTTGGTGTGGAATTGAGTCCCGCACTCACCTCCCCGCAGCGGTAAGGCTTTGGGAAGTGCAGTGGCAATGTTGCACAGCCCCGTGGCGGGACCTGGACCTGCGGCGAGCATTCGACACATTGGCGGGCGGCCTTCTCGTGCAGCAGCAGAACGCGCGTGCGTCTGTGTGTAAAGTTTACGAGGCAGGCGCGGCGGCAGCACAGAGAGGTTGCGAAAAGGAACGACGGCAGGAGCGCCTCGCCATGCTCGTTCGGGGCTAGCGCCGCCCGGCCTTGCATAGGTGCTGCCCCTCCATTCTCTCCAGCCGCCCTTCCTGACCAAGACGCAGCCAAGAGGCAGCTGTGCCACTCAGAGACGCGCTTCAGGACGGTATGCGTAACCCCCGAGCCTTGGCCCCTCCGTTCGACGGCCGTCACAGCAGCTGTCGCAGCACACACAAGGTTGGCTCGCGCGTCTTGTTATTCTTTGCACCATCTCGGCCATCGCACGGCACGCAGGAGCCATGGCGACGCGACGACAGCAGCCGTAGAGGCCCAAGTGCTCGCCGGCACCGCCTCGCAGCGCGCGTCTGCATTCCTCGTGAAGTGAGGACGCAAAGCTAGAGCCAGTGCCGGAGGAAGGCAAGTCCTAGCGACCATCTCAATGAGCTGTCCATTTCAATTTCCCAGCTCTTATCCCTCTCTTCGTGTCACGCCCGGTTCCTGTCTTGAATGCCTCTGCCCTACGCTTCCGCTCTGCCCGACACCGTTTCATCAAGTCGTTCTCAACACCGTTGCCCGCCATCATGCGCGGCGTTACCGCCCTTGGCGGTCGAGGCCTCAGAGTTGTCATCTTAAGCCTGTCTGCGATAGCCCTCATCTACATTGTCAGCAATTGTTGGAAAAACGCAGCCCCCTATGCAGTCGAAGTATCTGAGACGGGAGTCTACCCTGTCCACGACTACGATGCACGTCCATCAGAGACAGACACGCTTGTATCACCAGAAGTCACTACGATCGGCGATGAAGACCACCCCGAGAGCGCAAAATGGCGTTTCGAGGCAATGGCGAAGATCAAAGATAAGATAGGGTCATGGCTACCTATGGATAAAGTGTATGGCGCAATGCGTCCGCCGTGGAGGGATTATGGCAAGAGCATGGACTCTCCGGCGTATCACCAGACAGCACCTACTCCACCCAAAGAAGGACGCAATGTCATTGTTGGCAAGATTTCAATTCTGAACGACCCGGACAACGAGTACATCGACCGCGCCGTGCGAACCCACACAGTTCACGACAAGCGGCACGGCTACCAGCACTATATCATGCGGGAGCAACCCCCATCAACCGCAAACGAGAATTTCGCAGCCCAAATGCTCTCCGTCCTACAAGCTGAGCTGAGCAAACCTCAGACGGAGCGTCTCGAGTGGATGTACTACTTCCCGGCAACGTCTATCATCCTCAACCCCAACGTCCCCTTGGAGCTATTCCTCCCGCCAACCCAAAATAGCACCTTCGAAGAACGCCACATCCTCTATTCAGAGCCTGTCAACACAGCCTCCCCAACCCCTGACCTCTCCAACACCGTCTTCGCCGCCAAGGTCCACCAGTGGAGCATCGACCTCTTCACCACTCTCGTCGCCCGCACCCAGTCCCACTCCAAGCAATCCAATCACCACCCCAACGCCATCACCCTCCACACCCTCCTCACCCTCCCCGCGCCCCTCTCCCCCAAAGCCCACGCCCTCGGCCTCCCACCCCACTGGCTCAACGCCTGGCCCAGCACTGTCCCCACCACCGCTGCCCCGTCCGCCCCGACACACATCTACACCGACCCTACAGACCCGGAAGACAGTGACACCGACAGCGACACCGAGCTTCCGCACCAGGTTCGCCGCGGTTCCTTTGTGCTCGACCTGCCACTCCCACCACGTAACAAGACCGTCAGCAACGACGACCACGGCGACAGCGGTTCCGAAAGCCGCTGGCAGGACTCTCCCCCTTCGCCCAGCGACGAAGATGAGGATGTCGACGACGAGACCAGTGTCGTCCTGGCGCAGCGCTTCGAGCACTGGCTCGCGCGCGCAGAGGCGCGGATGCCGCTGTGGGAGGCGCCGCTGCAGGAGACGTGGTACGCGTCCGAAGCGCGGGAGTTCTGGGCAGGGGGCCAGAAGGACGGGAGTACTACTACGACGACGGCGCCCGTCACGACGACACCAGTAGCCGGTGGTCAAGCCGGTGGCCATCAGGGATTAGGGACACCGTCGTCGGCCACCGCAGCGCTCGGCCAGCAGGTGGCACAGCTTAAAGAGGAGGCACTGACGCTGGTGCGAGAGATGGAGGCGGCGGTGCACGACTGGAGGCAGGAGGTGGGCGAGGAGGTGCGGCGGGCGACGGAGAGCAGGTGTGGGAGGGCGAGGGAGACGCTGGCAGAGGTGGAGATCGGGGGAGGAGAGGGGGAGGAGGAGGTGGTGAGGAAGTTGCAGGAGATGATTGGGGGGTTGAAGAAGGTAGGTTGAGCACCCGGCTTGAGCACGTTCGGTCACTTTGTTCACATTCCCTCGTGTTTCCCTCTTCAACCTCTCAGCATGTTGATCCACTCTGTCCGCACCCTTTCAAATGGCCTCTGATGGAACAGAGGGGACTGCTTTGAGTAGAAGCGCCACCTATGTCACTGCAGTACTAACGTAATCACCAGGCAAGCTCCCGCTTCCACCGCCACACCACGCACGCGCGCCACGCGATCCTCTCGGCCGCCCAACTCACGCTTAGCAACGCGACTGCTGCTATTACGACCGTACATACCTCGATCCCTGCCTCCGTCAGCGCCGACGCCGCCGGCACGCAGCAGCTCAAGGCGCGGATAGAAGCCGCGGTGCAGACGACGCTGCATCTCAAGTCGCTGCTCGAGCGCAAGGACTGCGCGACAGACGACGTCAAGATGGCGGTGGCCGACGTCGAGGAGGCGGTCAGGAAGGTCGAGACGCAGATCAAGCAGGCCGCCGCCCAGGAGAAGAGGAGGGCGAAGGAGATTGAGCGGTTGAGGCAGGAGGAGGAGAAGCTGGCGGGCATGGAGGCGGTGGAGATCGAGAGACAGCAGAAGCAGGAGGAGGCTGAAAGTAAAATGTCTCTAGCCGGGCTGCCGAAGCCATGGTGATTGATCTGGAAGTTTCTCGGTCGACGTTGACGGCCTTATCTTTCTCCTTTCGTTCATTGAATTTATTGACACGCTCCAGAAGTGTGCATGAGAGTAGTTAAAACATTTTATGCAGAGTATTTTTTTTTTTGCTTTTTTACCTTTCTTGCCTGAGTCTATCAACCTTGTACGCTTAAGTGAATAGATAGCCGAGAATCAATGCAACCGCGAATGATTCCATATGCAGGTCTTGCTTGCCATCATCTGATGAAGAAGAGAACACGCCCTCGTGATCGCCCGCGAAACGCGCGGCCTCCACCGCAATCCCGGCACCCAGGTCCTCGGTCGAGCCAGTTGACGAGTCTGGAGACTGTGCCGCGTTTCCGCTGCCGCTGCCGCTTGGCATTGCGCTCCCGGGAATGGCTGGGTCGCAGCGAGCGATTGTTATTCTGTCAACACGCACTGGCACAATTTGACCGCTTGACAACGATCGTGGATCTGGCAGCAACTGTCTGGCCGATTGGGCAATGCCGGTCCGTATTCCCGGGGATTTTTTTTTTGCAAGGCCGTCGTTTCAGGAAGGATGTATTTTTGGGGGAGGTAGGGTACCGCTGGGCACTGCTGGTAGGGATAAATTGTTGGGGGAGTTTGCGCTGCCTGCTTAGTGCTCAGAAAGGTGGGGGCGATGGCGAGTATCGCGGCAGGCGGCTGGCTTGTAGCTGGCTGAATGGCTTGCGGGAGAATGCTGAGGAAGGTTTCTTGGTGTTGACGTCTGCTGATCCGATTGATTGGGCTGCCAGGATTATGCCGCCCAAAGGGGACCAATGAGGGAAAGGGCTGGGGACGCGATGAAAATCAGCAGGATGTGAAACCAGACTTGCAAGCATGCTCGATGGCGACGGGTGACGATGAGATATGTCTCTGTAAGTCTTTCCGAAGAAGATCATGTCCCCCGGAGGCTAGCTGGCGATATGGAAGCCATCGGTGTTGGGGAGGCCGACAGACGCGCAACGGGTGGATGACGCGGGATATAAAGTCTCACAATGACTCGCCCAGCGAGCTGGATGGAGGGGGAAGCTGAAACACGGTTTGCATGCGCTGCCGGACATTTTGCAGAGGGAAGCGGCACAACGGTTGGCTATATCCATGGGTCAACAAACGGTGGGTGGTGGAGCCGGACACGACATGCTGCGCGGCAGTCACGGGAGGCGCTGTGACTGGCGGAGGACGGGCACGGCAGCGGCGCCGTTGGGCGTCCAAGATCCCGAAACGCGCATAAGCTGCAGATGGGGGTGGAGGCTGGCAGGCGATCACTGGAGGGCGAAGCAAGGTGTTGAGCGTGATCGACGCGTCCGACGCGGTTCGCAGAGGCTCGGATGGCGGGGAGGCCGGCGTGGGTGCTACTCGCGGGATGACGCACAGGGGCGGCCGTGGGCGTGCTGCGAGGCCGACGGCTGGATTGCGATGACGTCCAGCGGCGATCCAAATGCAACTCGCGTCCATCGGCATCTTCTTCAGGCGGGCGCCACGAGCATTTGCACGAGAGCGTCGCGGACGTCGTTGCAGGAGCGGTCCCTGCCCGGCCGGGGTGCCGAGCGCGGACGCGGCCAGGGGCTTGGCGAGATGAAGATCTGAGCCCGGGGTGCGATAGGCGCGGGCGGCAGGCATGGCGACGGGCTGCTGGGCCCGGATGCGGTGGGCGGCGCTGTTGTCGTGGGCGCGCGGCACGGCGTGTCTTGCAGCTGCTGGTCGGATTCGGCTCGTACGAGTGCCGGCGACAGGCGGGCGGGCTAGACAGACGCGCGCAGAGCCTGCAATTTCTGCAGCGGGCCTGAGCGCTTGCAGTGCGAGCTGAGGCGAAAATCACCTGGAGGTTATCGCAGCGATCAGGCTAGATTTGCACAGGCCCTGGGCAGCTTGCGGAGATGCGGCTAGGGCCCACAGCAGCCGGCGCCATCCACGGCGCGCCAGGACGCGACAGGCACCCGCCGCGATTGCAGCTCACCGCGCGCCGCCGCCACAGCTGAGCCCGGCCACGGCGTTCCCCAGGTCTCAGCGCGCCAGCAGCCCCATTCGACACGCCGCGGCCATGCCTGCGCAGGCGCGTGCTGCTGGCGCGCCGCCCAGCAGCGCGGCGCATGTCCCAGCGGGTCGTCCGCGTCTGAGGTAAGTACTGCGCGGCGCCCATTCGCGCTGCACGACCGGCCACCGCGTCTGCCACTGCTGCGCGCCTGCACTCGGTCACCGGTCCCACGCCAGTCGTGGCATCATCCGCCCACTCGGTCTTCTACTTGAACCTCCGGCCCGGCCGCCCTCGCCTCGCACACGGCTCGCTGCGCCAGGAAGGGCCGCCTGTCTGCCCGCAGGGTCTGTCCCAGCTGCCCGCATCCCGACCATGCCAGCTCCTCCCGCCTCTATTCATATACCCAGCCGCTCGTCGTCGCTGCGAGTGACCTGCTCTCGCAGGCACAGCGCATTGGCGTCTCCGGCTGCCAGACCTGACCGAACTGCTCGCTGCGAGCCTGCACCGCTCTCCTTGGCCGCTCCCGCCTCGCCGACCTCAGCTGCCCGCGACGACAAAATACAGAGCAAGCCCCCCTCGGTCCGCGGCCGTAAGCCGCCTCAATCCCCACGCTCTCCTCCTGCAGCTCCAGCTCGCTCTCTTCTTCGCTCTTATGACAAGACTGGACCGGGAACAATGAAGCTAAGGCAGTCATCAATCCTCTCTGCCGCTTCCTTGAGCTCCAATCCCACCAAGCCTCAGGCCGTCAAGAGATGGGATGGGAGCGGAAGGCGCTCCGTCCAATGGGACGGCCTTCGCAGGGTGAGTTCGCACCCCCGTCAATAGCTAATCCGTCACTTCGGAAGCCAGAACACTGACCATGCCGCCCGCAGGATGCTGAGCTTTGGCTGCCAGATGGCGACTGCTTTGTCCACTTGTATGAACGCGGCCACTCCCGCCGCGGGCCTTCGTTCTGCGTGCCCATGGAGGCTCTCAAGCACGCCACGTGTGGTAACCTCTTCACCCTGTGCTTTGCCCATACCGTCTCCCGATCTGAAGTCCCTGTGAGCCAGCTCGGTGCTCTGAAAGACGCCCCGGAGCAGATGTACGAGCTGTACATTCCCGCCCCGGAGGATTTCATGCGGGAAGAAGCTTTCCAGTGGCACCTCACCACCCGCAACTTCTTTGCTTTTATCTTTAATAAGCCCTTGGTTGGAACACACCTGGGCGGCGCACTCATTGATCTGCAAGAACGCTTGCAACTCTTCCGCTCTGCGGACCCACCGCAAAACCAAGCCATATTCCTGGAGTATGCCGACGAAGCTGGCTATCTCAACTTCACTCACCGGCCCGACAATGCCCTTGCAATGCTCTACTATGCCGAGCACTACCAATTGCAAGACATGTGGATTGATGCGTATGCGCACTGCGTGGGCATGAACGAGACTCTTTTCCTGAGCGCTGGGCACGAGGTGAGTCAACCGCTACACATTCTAGACAAATGCCAATATGCTGACACACTCCCAGCCCATCCCGAGAGTGACCAAGGCACTAATCACTCGAGCATACCTTGAGATGGACCTTCACCTCAGCCGCGTCTCGAAAGCTGTTAGCACCTTCTTGGAGTCAGAACTGTCCCCGTCAAATCTCGGTCTTCCTCAAGGACCACGCGCCCACCTGGAGCGCTTCCGTTCATTTTTGCACTCTTTCTACGTCGATAAGTTTGGTTACTGGCCTCCGCCTAAGGGAACCAGTTTCTCAAGGGATCTCTGCCGTTCGATGTACTACGATTTCCGGGCCCTCTACGACTTCCTCGTGGATTCGGATTCGTCCGACTCGCTCCAAGCTCAAAAGCCTGCTGACGGCGGCATCTGCGTTTTGCAGAACCTGCAAGCCTTCGACAAGAGGCACAAGTACGAGCCGTTGCCTCACCCGCTACCACTCCTTCCGGTCTCTCCACCTCCGACCAGCCGCATCCAGGCGCAGAAGAATCTGGTTGCACTCAAGCTGGGGCACAAGCAGAGCAAGACCGACAAGCAGCTTATGGCACTGGCGGCTCTCACATCCGCGACCAATTCCAAGAAAACGACCGTTGCCAACGCACCCCTCGTCAGGGCATACAAAACCTTCGAACGCGATTCGTTGGATAAGCAAAAGGAAAAGGTCTCGATCTCTGATGCACGTAAGGTGCGTTGGATTCTGATCTACGCCACCCTGCAGATGTTGGTTTCCGTCACGCGGGCCCCACGCGAAGTTCGTGACACGGATGGCGCGCATTATCCGCTCTGCTGCCTGACAGCAGGCACACCACCATGGAAGAACAAGTCGGCCGAAGACTCCTCCCCCGCATCCGACTCGGGTTACTCATCGGCCGAAATCGACGTCCACACACAGAATCCTGAAAAGTCCATTCCCGGTACACCCGCCAACGAACCCTCATACACCATCCGGCCTGATTGCGAAGCATCTGATTACATCACACACACCAACTACCAGGATGCACCAAGACTGAGCCGTCGACCGTCTGTGTCACCCAGCGTTGAAATGCCCGCACCACTCCGCGTCACTAGCTCCAGCATCTCGTCACCCGTGCGGTCTTCATCAAGGCGTCACAGCATGAGTGTACCACCTCTGAGCAGGACTACCTCGTGGAAGAGCTCGCTGGGCCGCTCGCTCTCGCCGTTCGCTTCTCGTAGGAACAGCGTCCGCATCCAACCACAGCCCTGGTGTGAAATCCAGGTACCTGGTTACGGCAATGGACTCAACGAGACGATTGTTGATCCTCCGAGCCAAGCGGCAACCACACCATCTTCTCCGATCAACACTATTCCAGCGAAGCTTAGCGCCATGCGCCGCACATCTCTTCCTGCTAAGTTGACCGTCAAAACATCGTTCTCTACCCAGTTGACCTCTTTCTCGCCCGCCACGGAACCCATAGTCGAGACCGACGAAAAGCGAACCCCCCCTCTTGAGTCTGCCAACAACGCTTTCGACCTCTCTCAACCTAAGAGAAGTGTCACGGCACCCCTCATCACCTCCCCGAGACGAAGCAGCTACTTCCACGCCCGCAACGTGAGCGCAGAGTCCTCCGAATCCAACTCTACCACCGCCAGCTCAGCCATGCTCCGCAGCACCAGCAGCGAGAGCGCGCAGAGCAGCGAACCCAACAGCGCTGCCTGGAGCCCAGCCGAATCTGGCTCAACCGCTACCAGCATCACGTCCTCGCCGCCCTCTCCCTCGCCGGCTCCCGGCGACTGCGACGCTGCGGCCGACGCGCTCGCCCGAACCGAGCAGCTGATGGCCGAGCTCGACCTCGAGACCACGCACGACCACGTCCGCCGCCGCTCCAGCGTGAGCAGCCGCTACACGCGCCACACGCGCAGCGGCTCCAGCGTGTACGACGTCCCCCTCGTCAACGACGAAGACTTCGTCACCGCCCCTGTCTCCCCCTCTGCCATCAGCCGCCCTGACACCGCCGCCTCGGGTGACTACTCGAAGGCGCGTCGCGTCATGGGGATCCCGGATGGTGTGGGCACATGCGGCAGCAGGGGCGGCCGCGAGGTTGTGAGCATGTATCAGGAGCTCGCTGGAGACATGTGGGCGGATTGAAGCATCTGATTGATCTACACGTGCGCACGAGCTGCGCTAATTTTCCTTGAATATTGCTGTTGATACCTGGCTTTATATTTTGCTGTTGGGCGCGATATACCCTATACCAGTCCCTTCCTTTCTCTCCTTTCCTTAACTTTTTTTTATACCGTGGCTTGATGCCGTAAGATCATGGTGCAGGGATAAACACCAGTAACTCTGGTGAAAACATTTTTGCGCGTTGTGGATGGGACGGGAAAAAAGATGGTGGATTGTGGACGGATGGCTGAGCGAAGCAGGCATCAGAAGAGTTGATAATTAGTCGCAGTCGCTTGATTGCCTTCGACAATTGTTAATGTAGTCTTTTACATAACTCATAGTCTTAAACCAAGCTCTTCTCTGCTCATTTTGCTACTCTACTGTCCTGCCTCAGAACCAGGCACTGCCACTTACCTGGAAACGAAATACCAGCGCCATTTTCTCTCCCTACCCGACCCCGTAGTACGCTTACCTAACCCAAGTTAGCTCGATTGATACCTACAGCCAAGCCAGTCGCACATTGAATGATCTTCACACTCCGATCAGTGCCTGAGTAAGTACATGGCGACGACTCCAGCAGCAATATAGAAAATTTGAAATTACGCGGATATTTAATTTGACAACCCATCCGCGATTGGTTGCCCTTCAGCTCGGGGAAATAGCGAGTGCAAGGGGCGAGGAAGGCTGGAGGCGCTATTGCTTTTCCGCACTATCGACCGTTGGAAACACACGCCCTCCCTTTTTGCGGGAACGCGGTGGAAATTTCAGCCACGGGGACGCTAAGTATCTATAGAGTAGTTTTAGAGCACCTCCTTGTGAACCTTAGTCCACATTAATTGCCCGTCGATCCGCATCTACGCTAAGCAGTATTTGTCGTGCATGGGAAAGGTGAAGCAACTCCGCAATGCTCGCTCGGCCCGTCCCTATTTCGACCATTCCACACCGTCTGCTGCGAATACCCCAGAATGCTGATTTTCTCGTCTTTGCATCGCCGAACGCCTGTTGTCAAATGGAGAGTGCCAAATGCCTCCGCCACCCGGATATGATCGCTTTCCCAGCATCGTTACGTTAAACCATTCGTGACTCGTGTGGGTTCTCGTCTTTTCGTTCAAGTCGCCCAGGAAGCCTTACTACCAGCCTGAGCGGGCGGTATCGGATCGAAGCCCGATTCCAGCGTCTGGGTCTGGCTCTGCTGGTGGCCCTTTGGTGCTTTGACGTAGAGGCCCTCGTTCATCATGTTGAGGCGGACGAGGCGCAGGCGGAGAGTGTGCTCGTAGTCTTGAGCCATCTTGAGAGCATTGGCATGAATCTGGGTGCGAGGATTGGTGGCTGGTGAGACGAGAAGCTGCGAAGACAGGTTATTCTCCTTTCGCTGAGGCAACCATGTGGAAGAGAGGATTACCTTGTCCACCAGGTCAAGGCGGGCATCCAGCACACCGCGATGAATCATTTCCGTCAGCTCATCCTCGATGGAGACATCGGACGGGGTCGCGAACGCCTTAGCCATCTGGTCCAGCGTGACACAGCTGAAGGGGATGAAATACTGGACGATGCTCTTACTGCGCACCTTGCCATACAGCTCCTTGATGTGAGGGTTAAGGTAGATGTCAAGGAGGTAATCGGCGCGGTATGATTCCAGAATCTCCAGACAGTTTGTGTACTTGCTACCGCAGAACAGGGAGATGGCACGGCGGATGTGCGGTTCTAGCTCGAGAAACTGGCGGAAGTCGATGTTCTCGAGCACGAGACGCTGTAGCTCAGAACGATCCATGGAGGCGAGAGCACAGAGGCCGCCATACACGGCAATATCGTTGCCGGTCAGAACATATTTCTGCCATGTGATACTTGCCTGGGGCTCTGCTGTCATGAAGTTGGGATTGACGAGGAGGAACTGCCTTGCGGCTTCCCGGTAGTTGCCGCCCGCGAGGTGGCTGAGGCCCATGACGGCATTGCAGATGGAATCCAGCTTGTTCTTCTCCTCGGGCTTCAACGACATGGGCTGAATCTTGGAGACGTTGGAGTTGACGGTGGTCCACTGGTGTTGGAGGATGCCGGAGTAGATGAGCTTGAGCGACATATCGGCCACGTTCTGTGTGCTGTTGCAATAGTCACGCTCCCGGGCATACGCCTTCATGGCACTAGTATGGTCTCCGATGTTCGTGTAGAACTGGCCCAGGTCGTCGTGGCCCATCTGATACGCGTGTCAAAGAACAAGCCCCCACAGAAAGCATCCAAGGCGGACCTACTCTTATGCTCTCCTTTATCAGGTTGTTCTTGTACTGCTTAAGCTGCTGCTCCAAGCTCTCCAGCTCGGCCTTCACTTCCTTCGCCTTGCGCTCGCACCATTGCACGTCGGGCACACCGAGCGGATCATCTGGAATGATTTGGTGCAGACGGTCGGTGAGGACGGTGTACAAGGTGACATCCTTGCCCTGCTTGGCTTCGGCGATGGCGGCGTGTAGGGCGTCGACGCTGAGGTAGGTGGAGGTGGCGCTGATTAGGTTCAAACGCTCCAAGCGGGTCCTGCCTGCAGTTCACGAAGCTGTATCAGCACGGCCCGGGCGGCGTGGGAGCACGCAGGCGTCGGTACCTTGGTAGTTGGCGATGTACGACTCGAAGTCGAACTTGGGCGGGTCTGCGAGGAGCTCCGTTAGCACACGCCGGAGGCTCTCCGCGGGACAAGGCGCATACCCTTGACGACGACGCGGCCCTGGGCCTTCGCCTCGGTGAAGAAGGGCGAGTCCTCGACGTTGGGCGCCATTGGAGATGTCGAGCGGGCGGTCGTGGGCGAGGTGTCGGAGAGGCAGCAGTGACATGGGCAGCTCGCGGCGGCACGTGCGGAGTCAGCGTCGCCGGCCCTTGCCCGCGCTGTGGCTGGCCGCTCTGCTATCGATAAGCCGCTGTGGCGCGCATCAGCCTCACGCCATCGGCCATCGACCGTCTAGGCCGCTTTGGGCAGGAGCCGAGGCATTTTCGGTCCTCCGAAATCGCGTTTCCTCACCTCCCGGCGGTCCCACTCCCTTCTCACGACTCAGGCCCTGAGCAGAGCTGTGCTTGCGTGCACAGTGCTCCGATATGGCCAGTGGACCCGCAACGCTTCTCTGAAAATTCGACCATACGCCCGTAGATACCGGCATCCCCGTCACCATGAGGTGAGTTCATTCCACACGATATATACCTCCTCCTGCGCCCGGCACCATGCCAGCAAGCAGCAGCAGCAGCAGCAGCGATGCAGTCGTCGATTGAACCCCGAAACATGGCGAACGCGGCGCCTGCTGTCTACGATCCTAATGCGCCGGTGTTCAGCCAGAAGCTTCCAATCAAGGAGCGGGCCTCGATGTACTCAAAGTATATCCGAGCGAGCCCTGATTACAACGTACGCCCGATAACCATCCCACCCGCCCAACACTTCGTGTTTTCCTGCTCCTTATCTGACCATCCACCCGTGCAGCGCTTCGATGCCTCCGCCCTCCGGAACGTCGAGCTCCTCCACGCCGAGGCCCGCGACCCCAAGACAGGCGACAAGGACAAGCCGTTGGCCTACACCGTCTGGAAGGTCTACGTGCCGGAGGAGCTGACGAACGCCGGCAACGCCCTGCACGGCGGCGCGGTCGCGACGCTGTTCGACATGCTGACCTCCTTCACCATCAGCGCGTGCGACAAGATCGAGGGCACCGGCTGGGAGGTCAACAACGTCAGTCGCACCCTCAACTGCGCCTACCTCAAGCCCATCTTGCAGGGCGAGTACATGCGCGTCGAGTGCGAGGTCACCGCGCTCGGGAAGAGGAACGGCCTTTGCAGGGGCGTCATGAAGAAGTGGAACAAGAACGCTGAGGACGGCGCTGGTGGGGACGTATGCTACACTTGCGAGCATGGCAAGGTCAACACAGGCATTGAGAGTCCTAAGCTATGATGCTGTTTTCTGTCTCTCAACATGCCAATTTTTTCTTTATTACTGGTGCTATTAGATAGTGATGGAGGAGTAAGGTGCGTTGGATGGATACCCGAGAGGAGACAAGAACGCATGGATGGAGCCCGTTGCTTTTTATAGTATTCCTCCGGCCCCTGTATGTAAACCTCATTTAGTACTTATGCTGCTTTATTTGAACCTTTCAAGGCAGTTCTCTAATGCTTCCCCCTTTTCTTGAAAAATACTCCCTTTCCTGCCACGAGACCAATAAATGTTCAGACATCGAGTTACTGTCATCGTAAACATTAGGTTGATCAAAGGGCAGCCATCACTTGGATCGCGCAGCTAGTTAGAGTCAGCTCACAACGACATGAAGCTATGCACCACTAGGAGGCATGCTCCACTTGAGAAGAGTTCTTTTCATTCGTAAGCAATGGATCGATAAAACTAAAGAGTGTCTGAGACCTCCAATCAACGGATATCGTCCGTGCAAGCGGTCAAAATAGAAGATAAACAAACGGGATCTTAACTTTGGTCAAGGCGAGAGAATATTATTCCCTTCACATGCCCTCTTTAACCGCCCCAAATAAGTTTCGCAGCAGGCCTTGAATCTCCCAAAAAGATCAAAGAAATACATACTTCTACGAATGTGATGGATGGATGCAATGTCCCTAGTCTCTACATGAAAAAGAGTTATTCGACACAAAAGAAAACGGGCAAAGAAGGAATGCCAGGAGCCTGATGTTCTTTCTTCTCTACACGGCCAGATTCGACTTGGGACCGCTGGGCCGGGCCTGATTATACGAAGGGCAGGAGAAAGGAGAAAAAGAGAATTTCTCGCTGTGCGCGTGCGTATGTGAAGAATCCAGTAAATGGGGTAGCCAACTCTCCTTCTCTGCCTGCCCCCTTCCCAAATTAATTCATCAACCCCACCAACGCCATGTAAGATGCCCGCCAATACCATGTACTCCTCCTAACCCCCTGCCCGATAAAAATTTGGTTTCGCGGCAGGGGTTTGACCAGTCTATGCATTCTTTCCGCTCCTGTTCCGCCAAGTTGGGTGATTGTCGCTGTTTCTTCCTTCAATTAAAAGAAAAATATCAAGTCTCGTGTCGTGGTGTTGGCGTAGACAAGCCAACACCTTTGGGTTGGTCTTCCCTCTCTTATCTGTGGATATCATTGTTGTTGTTCTCTTCTCGCCGCCCTTCCCTCCAGTCGTCATCTCTCCAAAGAAAAAGAAAATCCTCTCAAGCTGCAGGAACTTCGCTCATCGCGACCAACCTCTCCCTCCAACCCTTGCAGGCCTCCTCGAAGCCGCCAACCACGTCGCTGCACACGCTCGCGGCCTCGCGCTTTTCCAGCCGGTTGTCCCAGCTGCCCTTCTCGATCCACCGGATGCCCTCCTCGCGGAGCTCGTTCTCGCGGCGCCACTCGCCCATGGCCTCACGGACAACCTTCAGCCGCCGCTGGGCCAGGTTGGACGTCTGTCGGCCCATGTGCAGGCTGTCGGACAGGTAGCTGACTGTGTCGAGGAAGTCGTGGGTCTCGTTGCTCAGGTTCGCCAGGGCGTTGAGCGGGGTGGGAGGGGCGGCGGGGAGGTGTGCCAGGGCGTCGGCGATGAGGGGCAGGAGAGCGTCAATGGCCTCAGGAGAGAGGGGCGGGGCGAGAGGAGAGAGGAGTGAGGAGGTGAGCGAGGTCAGAAGCCGGGTCTGGTGCGTAAGATGCGTCGTCAAAGCGGTGTGGGCGGTGATCAGACTGTGGTGAAAATTAGCTTGGCTGAGTTTTAGGGAACGTGGTGGAGGTGTTGGGTACGTACCGTGTAGCGCCACTCTCGACACCGGCCTGGCTGCCCAGGTCCCGCAGCTGTTCCGTCAGGCGGATGAAGACGCCGTCGGTGGCACTTCCGTTGTCCTCGGTGCCGCGGCGCGCCAGGTGTTCGATGGCGGCCATCTTGGCCTCAAGGCTGGCCGAGATGCTGTCAGAGGCCTCGAGGTCGCTCTCGCTGCCGTAGTCGGAGCCGTCGTAGCGGGAGCGGTTGCGGCGGTGGTTGACTCTCGTGGCCGGGCTCAGCGTAGTGGCCGTCTTGGGCGTTTGCATGATGGTCTCGCGGGAGCCGTGGCGGGCGTGTCCGTTGGGCAGCTCCTGGGTGTGGTTCTGCTCGATCACCTGCGACTGCATCATGGAAGCATCGCCCTCGCCGTCCTCGTAGTCGTCCTCCTCGGCGTCGGCCAGCTCGTCGGCCAGGTTGCCCAGCTCGCCGCCGTCGCCGGCGAACGAGTCATCGCCGTCGCCGTTCAGCTCCGCATAGCTGGCAGCCGGGTGCAGGCTGTGCGGCGGGCGGGTCTGCACGGGCGAGTATGCGGCAGAGGAGCGACGGCTCTGCGGCGAGCGGGTGAAATCAAGGGAAGAGGTGCGGCGGCGGTGCTGCTGCGGCGAGCCCGGGGTGACCGGGCGGGCGTCGGCGGACGACATTGAGTGCTCGGGGGCGGGCGGGCGTGTGGGTGAGGGTGGTGGTGTGTTGCTTTGTCAAGGCCGGGCCGCGGGCCTGGGAGGTGGTGCGGGAGCGGTTCCTGAGGCGTGTCGGATTTGGACAGACAAGACGGAGTTGCAGGTCGGTGGGCGGGCGGTGACCGGATGAGTCGACGCGGCTGCTGAATGTTTCAGGTAGAGACGGACGGACGCGGGCGCGTGACGTGAGCGAGAGACTGGCGTGGCCTCAGCAAAGCGGCTGCGGGCGCTGCTGCGACTCCTGAGGGCGCGTCTCGGGTGCGGGCGCGATGGGTGGAATTTGGGGAGCCAGCCAGCGCAGCGCGCGGAACGGCAGGCTAGGGCGCAGGTTCAAGCACGCCAATCCCGTCCCTGCAGATGCGGCGTCCGGAGGCTGCGGCAGGGATGATCCAGGCCGCGCAAAGCAATCACCAGCGAGATGCTGTCCGCGGCCATGCAGCAGACACCGCGCGGTCCTTTATTTGTTTATGCGCGCTGCTCATTTCTGGCCGTCCAATTTCGTGCGAAGATCACGCCGCTGCTCTCTCGTGCCAGTGCCTGCGGGATCGACGGCCGTCATTCTTCGCTACAGACCCTCCCGTACGCTCTTCAGCCCTCCTGCGCCAGCCCTGCTTAAAATAGTCCGCCCAGGGCGCTCCGCCTGGCCCGCGCCGCTACTCCACCCTCCTGACCCTGCCCGTCTCGACCTCATAAACCCACCCGCTGACCGTGACGTGCTGCGGGATCGTCTTCTGCTCGCCCAGCCACTGGACGTCCTGCCGAACCGCCTCCTCGAGATCCGGGAACGGCAGGAAGTCAAGCCCCTTGACCTCCTCGCCTGCCTCCTTGCCCAGGTTCTTCTCGACGAGCCCCCGCGCGTCGTCGTTGCCGAACGTCAGCATCCCGCACCCCGTGTGCTTGATGAGCAGGATCTCCTGCGTGCCCAGGAGCTGCTCCGAGATGATCAGGCTGCGCAGTGCGTCTTTGGCCGACGCCCCGGCGTTTCGGATGACGTGCGCATCTCCAAGGTCGATTCCCTGCAAGGCAGCATGAGCATCATTGTAGAATACGAAACAGCGCCGTGAACTCTCTTACGTAGGCAGATGCTGGATCAATACGTGCGTCCATGCACGTCACTGAGAGAGCCGTGTTAGAATTCTGTCGAGACAACGTCCTGCGGGGCACTCACAAACAGCGTACTTCTTCGCCGGTGGAAGCGCGAGATGCCCCTTGGTGAACGACGCTGCATACTCCTTGTTTTTCTCAACGAGGTTCTGCTGGGTCGGGGTCGTCATGTTTAGCGATATCGAAGCTCAAGCACGATTTCCTGTTTTGGACTACGATATTGGATGCAGGGCCTGTTGCGAAAATTCGAGGGTTCACGGGGTCGTGCAGAAGGATCTTGAAAGCGGGATAATGGTTCTTGATATAGAAGGTCTATCAAGGATGAGCAGAGATATGAGAGAATGGTGCAATGGCTTGGGGAAAGCCAACAAGGCGTCGCGGGCGGTGGTGATCCGCGACAGACCCCGCTTTAGGCGTCATCACGCAATGCAGCGCCAATAAATCCACGCGGCGATCGCTCGGATTGGAGCCATCTGGAGCTGATTTGGGAAACGAAGCTTTCCTTAAAGCCTTCTGCACTGCTCTATCGGGGCTCGCGATATCCGTGGTTGTGGTTGACGCGATAAGGTCATGTGCCAGGGTATTTAAGCTTGTACGCACAGTTGACTAGCCACTTCTCTGTGAACAGCGCTAGTGTGCCAAGTCGACTTTAAATGCACCAGTAGGCACGGCGATCTGTCTTCGCTGGTCCGGATCAAGAGCCTGTTCCGCTTCAAAGCAACCGGGGGCTTCGGGATGCGGTTGGGAAATCTGAATTTGATTGCCTGAGACGCGCGCTGTCCTATCAGAAGAAACACAGCACGCTGATTCCTTTCCTGAACGCCCAATACCCCTGTCGCACTGTGTGACTGGACCAGATTCCCATCACACGACCTTCCGAATGCATGACTGAAAATGTACAAAGCACCGCACGCGCGCCCTGCCCGATCTCCTGGAAAGCGCAGGAGATGGCGTTGTTGGTCTCCACTTACGCTGCCTGGTATTTTCGTAGCTGTGAATGCTCCGTTAGTATCTCTGGCCATTTGGAAGGGCGATGGGTATGCACTTACATCCAGCGTCAATGTCCTCGATGAATTTGCGACTTGGTCTCGCATCACTCCCACCAAGCTCTCACTCTCCTGGAAGAAGCCAGTCTTCAGACTGATGACAATGAATTGCATGCCCGGACCAGCATGCTCCTTGACGTACTGTGCCACTCTCATAACGTTGATGTTGTCGAGTGCTGCATCGACCTCGTCCAACACGAAAAAGGGGCTAGGTTGGAACGAGTGGATACTGAACAGCAGAGCCAACGCTGCAATCGTCTTCTCACCACCGCTAAGATGCTCCATGTCTCGGAAGCGCTTGAGCGGAGGCATGGCATGGTATTTGAGACCTGCGAGGTAGGGCTCATCATTGTCTTCTTGATCGAGATAAGCCTGACCGCCAAGTGGGAATGCCGCCGACCGTGTGAGATCCCTGTAGACCTTGCCGATCTGACCACTGATGTGCTCGAACGCTTTGTTGAAGAGTTCCAGACGTTTTTCCCTGACGTCTTCGAACTCCCTGCGGGCTCGGCTCGCCGCCTTGCGGGCGTTCTCAAAGTCCTTCTCCGTGGTTTTGAGACGCGACTCAACCCCTTCGAGACGTTCGTGAGCGCGCATGTTCGGTGCCATCTTCTCGAGCTCGGAGTTGAGAGTGCTGATCGTCTCCTGGAGTTTCTCGTCGGCTTTGGTAGAGTCGTCCTAAGCACAAGTAAGCTTCTCTGAGCAACGAAAGCGTTACGACGGGAACAAAAGAGATGCTCACCCCCTTCAGGTCTTCGTCCAGTTCATCGAAATCAACCTCGATACCATAATCTTGAACGTCAACCCCACCTATCTGGGTTGTATCCTGATCGTCGCCATCAACATCCATGGCATCCGGATCACTTGCGCCATTGAGCAGGTTGTTCAATGGCAAGCGGTCAAGAGAGCCGTGAGTCAGAGGAACCTTGATCTCGTCGATTTTGCATTTCCTGAGCAAGGCATAGCGGTCCGCCCCGTTGCGCTGAATCTCGGCTTCAAAACCAGCCACAGCTTTGAGCGTTCCCTCGACGCTCTTGTTGCGTCTCTGAAGCTCTCGTCGCTGCTCGTTCACCCCTTCCACGCGCTTGTTATACTTGTCACGTAGGCCTGCGAGCTGTTCCTTGAGTTGGTCCATCTCAGCGCTCAGCACGTCGATCTCGTTCTGAATCGTCTCCTTCTGGGACTCAAGGCTCGCAATAAGCTGTTCGTCGCGAGCAGCATGGCCCTCTAGTCCCTTGATTCGGTCCTGAGTTGCCTGCAGGCGCTGTGTCTCGAAGCTTAGCTGATTCTCAAGCTTACTGCGCTGAAGCGTAAATTCCAGCTTCTTCTGAGCCGCTTCCTGCTGCAAGGAACCCTGTTGAGCTTCAAATGCTCGGATATTTTCGTAGCCAAGACGTTGGCAGAATGCTCCAAAAACATCGTCTTCAACCTCGCTGATAGAGTTTTGGAAGGTCTGCAGTGTGCTTTTCAGGTTGTTAAGGCCTTGCGACTGCTCCTGGTACTTAGGTCGAGCCTCGTTCAGCTGCTCCGTGGCAAAGGTAAATTCACGCTGCCTGCTGTCAATATTGCGGTCCAGCGTCTTGACCTCCTCGCGCATGTAGTAAAGCCGCTGCTCTAAGCCTGCCAACTCGCCCTGCAAAGCTTCTTCCTCGGCACCGCGGCGGTGGGCCTTTGGCAAGGCTGCGTGCTCTGCCATCAACTTGTCCCTCAGCCGACGAAGATTCTCGACCTCGGTGTCCTCCCAGCGGCGAGCATTGCGGTCCTGCGGTCCTCGTCCACCAGTCATCAGACCTCCCTTGTGAATGACAACGCCGTCCAAGGTGACAGCCTTGGCATCGACGCCCTTATCGTAGGCAAGGTGCTTGGCAACGTTGAGATCATCGCAGACGATAGAATTACCGCATGCATAAGACATTGCCCGCTCCACAGAATTGTCGTACTCGATCGTGTCGATCGCAAGCCGCATGCCGCGATGCATGCCCTTCAGGTTAGGATTGACCGCCATGACTTGAATCGTGTCCAGAGGAATGAAGGTGCCCTGGCCGGCTCTCTGATCACGAAGGTACTGAATGCAGTCCTTCGCGGTCTTCTCCGTATCAACCACAATAGCATCGAAATGGCGGCCTAGAACCGTGCTGACTGCGGTCTCGAACTTCTTTTGCTTGGGTTTGCAGAGCTCGTGCAGTCTGCCACGGACTCCCGGGAAGATTCGCTTCATTGCAGCCACCGTCTCCTTTGCACGGAGTTCTTTCTCGCTTTCGCGGCGGCCATCGTCTGCCTCAAGCAGCTTGTTGAGAACATCTTGAAGCTTCTCCTCGAGCTCTGTCTGCTTCTGCGCCGCGCGGAGGCGTTCGGAGGTGAGATTGTTGAACTCTTTCTTCTTGGAGTCGATGTCCTTCTGAGTCTGCTTGATCTGAGCCTTAGTGGTATCGCGACGTTCGCGCAGCTGCTTGATTTCTTCTTCCAATTTCTGGGCCTGTGCCTGCGTGCTCTCAACCTTGCTCTTCAGGCTGTTGACGGTTTCTTCATCAGTCTTCAGCTGGCGTGTGAGATTGTCGACTCTAATCTGAGTGGCTGCAGCACGCTTCGTGAGCTCACTGCGAAGCTTGCTGTACTCTTGCAGGTCTGCTTCACTCAGTTGCTGACCACCTTGGGTTGTTTGACGAAAGTCCTCTTCCCACTTCTTTTGCGCCTTCTGAACTGTAGTCAGGTCCTTCTTGAGCTGCTCGACATTGCGGGACTGGCTGTCGCGTTCCATGCCAATTTCGGAAATCCTTGCCTCGTATCTCTTCTGGTTTCGGTTCGAAATTGCAATCTTCTCGTCGATGGGGACCAGGCTGTTTTCCTTATCCTCGATTTCCTTCTCCTTGTCCTTGATACCCCGCTCGACCTTGGAAACGTCCCGGCCGACCTTTGCCTGAGCGCGCTTGGCTTCCTCCAGCCTCTGCTCGTACTTTTCGACACTGCGGCGGTGCTCCTTGAGCTCTTCCTGGTGCTTCTGGATTTCGGCGCCGGATTCTTCAATGACTCTCTGGAAGTGGAAGAGTTTCCACAGAACGTGCCTGACAATAGCTTGATCACGATCTTCAGCTTTGCGGGCGTAGTTCTCGGCTTCCTTCTTTTGCTCTTGATACTGCTTGATTTCCGAGTTGATGGCACGCCGCTGATTGAGCTTGAAGCCTTGGTCGTCGGCAGCCTTTTCGGCCTCAACTTTCAGGCGCTCATAGTCGGCCTTGTACTCCAAGCTGCCAGAAATCTGCTCGATAAGCCGGGTAAGGTCCTTGGGCGACTGCGATGCGATTGCTTCCACGTCGCCCTGGAAGACCAGGAAGTTGCGAGCCTTAATAAGGATGTTTTCTGCCTCGAGTGCTTCATTGTATTGCTTGGCGGCCACGATGCGGTTGTTGATTCTGTATTCGCTCTGGCCGTTGCTCGTGATTGTGCGCTTCCACTTCTGCTCCTCGCCGGCATCGTCCTCGTAGACTGCCATAACCCAGGCCGTTTGCGGGTCAATTCGCTGGCTGCTCCTCTGAGTGCTCCCTTCATCATCGGAAGCCACGGCACCGTTGGTATGGCCATTGGTTCCCGCGTCGCCGGCTTGTTCGGTGGCCGTGCCATCGGCATTGATTTTAGAGGTCCGAAGGACGCGCCCGCGGTAGACTAGGTCGCGCAGATGACTTGAGCGCAGGTGCGAAGACTTGATGCCGAGGACGAAGGAGATGGCATCCATGCTAGGGCCTAGGGTCAGCGTATGCATTTGCGGCCCCGTGCAAACGACTTACGAGTTGGACTTGCCGGAGCCATTGGGGCCGATGATGGAGGTGAAGTGCGAGTCGCCAAAGAGCAGAACATGATGGCCCCGATAGGATTTGAAGTCTGGCAACAGTCAGCGACCCGGCGCGTCGCCGTAGCACAGGGCGGAGTGAGGCGCACTGAAGAGTTCAAGACGGATGAGCTTCCCCATGGCGACGGTTGGTGCGCAGGCAGCGCGCGACTAGACGGAGAGGTGTTCTTGGTAGAGGATCCTGTAGGGCGCGCAGACGCGCATGACCAGACACGGAGCACGGCTTGTGGCGACAGCGAGAGCTTTGGTGCGGGCGGCGATCGGTGAAGTTGTGTCGAGAGCGACGCGTCCGGTACGCGCTGCGGCACCAGGCACCCTGTCAGGCATCGGGGCTTGGCGCGGGCGCTTGGGCCAAATGACCGCATACCTAGCTCCCAGTAGCTCCTGCCCCAGGCCAAGTTTCCGCGACTCCAATCACAGGCTGCTCCTTGACCACGTCCTCGACACCTTTTTCCCCTGCAAACCCACGCGTCCAGCCCTGCCCGCCCCCCCTCCACATGATGCAGTAAGCTGCGGGGCTAAGAAACAGTCGCGTTCCCATCACACGTATGCTCCCTCACGCGCTCTTGAGCCCGTCTCTTCCTGCCAGCGGCCTGTCCAGCACTGACACGACAGCAACATGTCTCCAGACCGACCACCACGCACTCCCGACCGTCCGCCACACAAACGAACACTCTCTGGCCTTCAGCTTGTCGAGGAGGGGCTAAGCATGTCCGAGTCACTGAACATCCCGAGCTCTCGCTCGGAACCCGCTCTGGGAGGCACCTCCAAGACTTCGCAGGTCCTCACTCCAGGAGACTCCTCCCACGCGTCGTCCGCTCTCAACGCAGATGGCTACCTATCCTCCTCTCCAGAGACACCGGGTCTCTCGCGCTCTGGCTCCTTCTCTGCCAGCAGCAAGTACGACGACGACGACGATGACAGCTTCGTACCGCCCGACCGCCTCACTATCTTCGACATGATCGAGAACCTTGCCCTACCGCAACGCATCGAACAGTTCCAGCGCTCGCTTTCTGAGCAGAAGACGAAGCTTCAGCGCCAGCAGCAGCGTTTGAAGTCACAGGGCATGAACGCGAAGGACAAGGTTATCGAGGAATGGCGGCGGCGTGCGCCCACTGCGGACGAGCAGCTGGACAAGTATAGGAAGCGCATGCACCGGTCTGTCGATCGCCTCGGTGAACGATGGAACGACACAAAGGCTGTGACGACACGCGAAAAGATCTCGTTTATCGCCGGCGTGCTCAATGTCTTCATCAGTGGCTACCTCATCGGCGCTCATCCTGAGTGGTTCCACACGTGGTATTCGGCGCAGCTTCTCTACTTCATGCCCATCCGATACTACACCTACCACAAGAAGGGTTACCATTACTTCCTGGCTGATCTCTGCTACTTTACCAACTTCCTCCTGTTCCTCAGCATCTGGATCTTCCCCAACAGCAAGCGCTTGTTCATCAGCGCATACTGCTTGGCCTTTGGCAACAATGCCGTCGCGATTGCCATGTGGAGGAACTCACTGGTCTTTCATTCATTGGATAAAGTCACCTCGTAGGCCATCTCTCAAATGGGGACGCCGGCAGGCAATATCCTATTGCTAACACCTTTTCAGGCTCTTCATTCACATCATGCCCTGTGCTACCCTCCATTGCATGGTCCACCTCCTCCCTGCTGCCCTTCAACTGGAGAAGTTTCCGGCCGTACACACTATTATACACTCGTCACCCGACTCCCCAGAGCACTACACTCTTCGCCAGATGGTGATCTGGGCTACCGTCCCATACGCGATCTGGCAGCTAGCCTACCACTTCCTGATAACAGTCAGGCGTCGTGAAAAGATAGCCGCAGGACGTCCGACTTCCTTCACCTGGCTTCGCAAATCTTACGCACCGACTCTGATTGGGAAAGCGGTCTTGAGCCTCCCTGAGTCTGCGCAGGAACCTGCGTTCATGTTCATTCAGTATAGCTATGCTGTTCTGACCATGGTGCCTTGCCCTATCTGGTTCTGGTATCGCTGGGCTTCTTCGGGTTTCCTGATGACGGTGTTCGTCTGGTCGATTTACAACGGCGCCAACTACTACATTGAAGTGTTTGGCAAGCGATTCCAGAAGGAGCTTGATGCACTCAAACGCGACGTTGCAAAGTGGCAAGGTACACCCGACATTGGAGGTGGATTGAAGACTCCAAGTGACGAGAAGGAAGAGGAAGCACCCAAAGCCGAAGGTGTTGGTGACGAGCAGAACAGTCCGCAGAAGGTAAGCATGGGAGCCGCAGCGGGAATCAACGTATCGAAGGCGGATAGGAGTGGTAGCATTGAAGCAATACCTCTCTTGGACGATACGAAGGGAGCCAGCGGAGCGCAGAAACCAGAGGGCAACGGGGAATTGAGAGAGCGCAGATAAGTGGAGGGATGTTGAACCGATTAATTTGGGACTTCGAGGATTGCCAAATTGTGCACGAGTCGGAAGATTTCATGAGCGCACGTACGCACCGTATACCCCATTCCCTTTTATGTCTCGTTCGTTACTCGAGGATCTGAGTGCAGCTTTCTTTACATCTCGCTCCTGGTAGACGTGGATTTTTGAAGCGTGGTGCACGGCGTATTGACGGGACGGTCTAATGCAAGGAACCTCGAATCTAGAGCAGTTTGAAATGTAGTCAGACAAGTAACCTCACTTGAGATCAATGATTCACAAGTTCGTGTTGGAGCGAAAGGATTTGAGATATTTTCTCCCTTTGAGCTGTGGCGAAAGTCGTAGCCGCCGAAAGCGCTATGGTCCGAAATAAGATTGGCCAAGAGTTTTATCCTTGCGCCGATCGCGGGAGGAAGCGGTCGCCGCATGACGTCGGCCTTCACCTCACCCTCCCCTCCACCCTTCGTCAGCGAACCACGAAACCGCCTTCCTCATCTTGTCCGAGGCTCTAGCACGATGTCTGACGTTAAGCTTCCTCGTGTAGCGATCACATACTGCACACAGTGCAAGTGGATGCTCCGCGCTGGCTATGTGAGTGCTCCCGATAATCGGAAGAACCGGCCCGGACTTTTGGTCTCGCATTGCTTTTCTCTTGGGCGACATCTTACAATTAGCTTATATTGACTGACGCGCATGAAGTTCGGGCAAGAGCTGCTGTCGACTTTCGGCACCACCATTGGCGAGATCTCGCTCATCCCCGCGACCGGAGGCATCTTCACAGTCAATTTGGTGAGACGATCCGCGGACTTCTTGTTCGCATGCTCAGCTCAAGATTCGAGAGCTACGCTGACGTCTGCAGACCTATAAACCGTCTGAGATTGCTGGGGCAAAAGAGGATGCGTCCGCAGAGGTCCAGAGCGTTTTACTGTGGGATCGTAAAGCTGAGGGCGGCTTTCCCGGTGAGTTTCCTTCTCTGCCCACAAAGGTCGAGTAAGCCAGGAGAGGACAAGATTTGAATTTACTCGGTCCTGCACACTCCGGTCCCCGTCCTTTGAGTTGAATTCTGATGATTTCCTACAGAGACAAAGGTCCTCAAGCAACGTGTGCGGGATCACCTGGAGCCTTCGAGGAACCTTGGCCATTCAGACGTGCATGGGAAGCAAGGCGCAAAACCGGCGGTTATCGCAATTGATCAACCAAAGACGATAGCCGAAACCAACCCGGCGGGCGAAAGTAGTGGTGATGCTCCCAAAGTCAAGCGCAACCCAGACGGAACCATCTGCGAAGACTGCTCGTAGAGTACAAGGCAAAAATGGCATGGTCTGGTGATGGAACTGTACCGACATATGACTTCAGGTAAATTCAATACTACTTTAGACTGTGTTGATTGAATGGCTGACGCGACCCCACGTAGGCGATTTAACGGCCAAAAGCCTTGTGATAATCAAAAGCGATGAACATTTGTCAGAAGAGCGGGATTTTCCAGTCTATGAGATTTCCCTTCGAGTATGGTTCCACATCTCCATGGTAGGCAACAGTGCTGGGTGTAGGCGGAAAGCTGGTGAACGCTGGACCCTTAAAGCGTGGTACCGTGGATACTGCACACCTCACAAAAGCAGTCAATATTCCAATATGGTTATAATATATAAAGGCTCCTCACACACGGTCCTATTTCCCCTTTTCATCAAATTACCCCATCCCGGACTCACTGTGCGAAATCAGACCAGATCACATCACGCACATTCAACTCCACTCGCAACTCAACACTTCACAGCACCTCCTGAAAACAATGTTACTGCAGAGAAGCACCAAGGCTCCCGGGCCCTCCGTCGCCCACAAGAAACGAACCGGCCTCATGGATCTTCCCACCGAGATTCGCCAGAGAATCTTCTCCAAAGTCGTTGGATTCTGCAACCTCCGCCGCGAAACCGCCCAACTCATCTTCAGTCTTCCAGAGGAGCCTTCCAGACGCCATGAAGCTGTACGCCGGCTGAAGCAAGTTGAAAATACTGTCGCATCCGACCCGAAGAAGGCCGAGATCTCGAAGGCGGACGCACGCAAATATACAGCCTTCCGCCGCTTGTCCTGCGTGAACCATGTCATCCGCATGGAGATGACGTACGTTGAGATGAACTGGCTCACAAAGGATTTACCTATCGATATCTTCGAGCTGCCTTACTGGAAGCCCACGCACGGACAGACCGTCGTCACCATTGCCATCAAGCCATACGATGCTCGCGTCCGCCACTTCAACAACATTAACAACGAAGTCGTCCGTTTCAAGTGCATGAGCGATGCCTCTGAGCTCTCGGAACACAGCGAAATCGCGAATCCATATTACACTCCAGACTATAGTGGTTCCGACGAGTGCCTCATTCACGAAGTGGTTCAGAGGCATGTCCCCAAATCGATCACCTGCATACAGCTCACGAGCATCACCTGGAATGGTGTTACTTGTACGTGCCTAGGAAAGCAGCTGTGCACCAAGGGACCACATCCAGGAGCGGGTTTATCCACCGAAAACCAGTCGGTACGTTCAGTCGAGCGTATGGACTTTATATTCAGCATCTCCCGCAAAAGAACCGAGCTTGTTGCATTCAAGAATGGCGAGGCGCTTTACGACCGTTATTGCATGGAGTCATTATCGTATTTGCAGACTGCAGAGTTCTCGGCTTGGTTGATGAAGACGCAATATGGAGAGTGAGAATCGGTTTCAACCTAGAGGCTTAAGTTTTCGCCTATTTTGCTCATATTTTCTCAGTTGAACAAGTCCAAGATTATGAGAGTGCTTAGTGGAAAATGAAAGAGACTACCTATTGGTTGGGTGATGCCAGCTGTCTCCTACAGACCTACCTATTTGCTAGAGTCTTCTGGAAGTTCGCCTCTCTTCGTGCACCAGAATTGGCCGAAGGCCGTGTCGGGCCACCTTGCTGCTCTCTTCGCATTCCACTCCGCGGGCTCCAAAGGCGGCAGGGTATCTTCTCCGCTGCTCCGACCAAGAAAGACACATGTAGACAAACAATTACAAATTACCAACACACCCGTAACCGACGCACCCGTGGCCAAAAGACCTACCAACAAGGATCATCCGCTCAGCTCGTGAACAGCCAGCTCATGGCCCACCGCTTTCCCCTCTCCCCCTGCCCTAGGCCACAGCACCCTCCCTCCCAGCCCTCGAATCCCGCTGCGACGGGTCCAACGGTCGCAACATCCAGACCCATCCACACGACGTATGCAGGCTGCACGCGAACACTCCCACGGGCCTGGCTCCGCCACGATGCGTGTTTTTTTTTTTTTTTTTTTGCTTCACGGAGACGACGTGCGTCATCAAACCACCCCCCACGACAAGACAGTCCCGACGCGGCGGTCGTCGGGAACCGATGGGCGACGGGCAAAGGAAACGGGAGCGCGGGAGCGCGGGAAAAAGCGAGAGCTGGCGTGCATTGCATTTTGCATTGCATGCGCAGCAGCTCTCTCTGCGCCGGGGGGTGGGAGGGGGGCGTCGAGTGGCCCGGATTAGTTAAAAGTTATTTATATCCCTGGGCTATATGTGGCAGCGACGGTGGTAAAAGAGTACTCGCGCACTCGCGCGGCAAAACGAACACGGCCTCTCGGTCGTTTACACAACCCGCCCTGCCCGCGCGGGATGGGGCGGCATGCCGTGCATATACGGGTCACGTCCTCCGCGCTTGTTACGGGCAGGCAGGCAAGGGCTCGAGGTGGGGATGTGAAGGATGACGGTTGATGAATGATGATGAGGGCATGGCATGGGTGGTGTGGGTTTGCGGTTGGGGGCCGCGTTCGTCAGCCACCCACGCCGCAGCGCGCTCCCGGGAAGGCAAACAAGGCAAGACACAGAGAGCGAAATAGATTCTGTTGGCGCTGTGGCGAAAAAAGACGACGCACAAGTAGGTTGCGCCCTGGGCAGAGACGTGAGGGTCAATACGCGGAGGAAAAGGTTCTGGCGTCAGAACGCTATTTTTATTTTTAGGGTAGGGCGCTCTCATGCAGGGAAACAAAAGATACGATCCACGGGCGAGACAGGTTTCTAAACCGCAGCGGCAGCGGCAGAGGAGAGCGCGTGGGCTTTTCTGGTTGGAAGAGGCGCGCGAAAGCCACGGTCTCAGCATGCCCGTTCAGCCAGCCTCTCGAAACCTTCCGACAGCGCTATCGGCCGCGCATCATGCGGGGAATAGGAGGTGTGGAGGGGTGTCCGGGGCGACAGGCAGGCAAGCAGACAGCCAGGCAGGAAGGGAGGACGATCTCACTCTCACACCGAATGTCGCCGAGCCCGTCACCGTCACCAGCAATCCCGCACGCCCGCCCGACCGAACCGAGCCGACAGTAATGGGTGCATGTGCCGAAGCACCCGTGCGCTCGCTGCGCGCTATCCGACAACTACCTAACATGGCCTGTACCAAATTCCCTTTCCATCGTCGCGCGCTTCCCACCCGGCGGCCCTGGTCCGTCGTTTCGTCACCCGAAGCCCCGAGCGAGTCCGGCGCTCGGCCACCACCGACGGCGGGAGGAAGGATGGCGGATGGAGCAGGCAAGGCCCGGGCGAGCCGTATTTTGGCTCGGGGAGGCGAAGGCAATGGTCTGGAGGGCATTGAAGGCGTGAAGGAAGAGCGAAAAAAGGCGACAGGCTTCCGATAGCGCCAAACACAACGAGGGCGTTCGCATCAACGCGCCGGTTCAAGCCCCCTTGCGAAAGCGAGGCAGGCCACAGGCAGGAGAAAGGGGCGGGTCCGTCAGCGTTGGATCTGTCTGGCGAGCGGGAAGGGCGAGCCGAATGGCTTTTTCGAGGCAGAGGTGCAAGCGTTTGCGCGATGATTGCGCGTGGGTTTCCGACATGCCGGGCCTAGTGTGTGTCTATATGTCTCAAAAGAAGGGTTGGAGCCTGCTGGTTGGGGGCCGACAAACTAGGGCTGTTGGGATGGAGGGTGAGAAGGGCGGAAACCCACATCATCGCATCCCATGATCACCATCCAACACCACCGCCTGCTACGCCGCACCCGCCGCAGGCACTCGCGATCGATCGGCCGATCTGTCATCTTCTGCTCATCTGTCCACATGATCAGTCATCATATTGGCGCTGCAAGGGTGAGGGAGAGATTGCGAGAAAAGCATTGTAGGTGTTTTTGCTACTTGCTACTTGTCTCGGATCCCATGTGTAGTAGGACGCTATCTAGAATCATCATTGTGTGGTATTTGGTGTGATGCAGTAGTAGGAAAAGTCCAGTCCAGCCGAACCCAATGATTCCCCTCTCTTCCTATTCTCTCTCTGAGAAAAAAGACAAAACCCCCCCCCATCGCCGTACTCAGCGCATCGCTTTTTTGTTGGTATATGATGATGAATGTTGCCAAAAAGGACCAGAAAAAACAAGTGCTGAAAGAACCAAGACGTGTGACCAACATTACGCGTATCCTTATCCCTCAGCGAGCGCTTCGAGTGGGGGAAGGGTGTTGTAGCGGTCGTCAGAGACCAGGCCGTTCAAGCAACGTTGGCGCCAAGTGAACAAAACACTCGAAGAAGGTCAAGGCCAAGAAGCAAGTAACGGACGCACGTGGTATCCCCCAATTCGCTGCCGTTTCCCAACGCCTTACTTTGAAACATTGCGGAAAAAGTCGCACAGAGAGGTATAGTGAAAAAGGAAAGACTAAATGGGTAAGATGAATCGAGGCCCGGGGGGCCTCTGGGCTCCTGAAGGAGGCCCGTGTAGAAGTACAAAGGGTGGCAAGGGCGTCCGCTCGCTGGTCATATCGCGAGCTCGCCGGCGTCGAACTGCATTGGTGCGCCGCCGATGACGTTGTCCCATCTGGGCTCGCCCTTGTCTTCCTCGGGCATCGAGTGCAGCGCTTCGGCGCGCTTGAGCGTCTGCACGTCGAGATCCGTGACCCATTGCTTGCCGTCGCCGCCGGGCAGCTTCATGCGGACCTCGAACTCGTGGTCGAGCATCATGTCGTCCTTCCACAGACGGCGCGGGCCGTCATACACGCAGAGGACGCGCTTCTTCATCTTCATGCGCTCGGTCGGGCAACCCCAGGAGACGGGGTAGTTCTTGCGCTTCTTGCGCGAGCTGGCCGACGGCAGCGTCACGCCGCCCTTTGACAGCGTCAAGCCAACCCGGCTGCTGTTGCCTCTCTCACCAGAGGGCTTTTGGGTAGTGGAGGAAGTACCATCCCCGGCGTGCGAAACGACACCCCGGGGATGTGTTGATTGTCAATGCGAAGCGTTTCCGCGCCGTGCCTTTTTGGTGCGGCGCGTGCCATAGGTGTCGTCATTCGCATCATCGTTGTCGTACTCCTCCTCCTCCTCATCCTCGTCGTAGTTCCCCGTGTACTCGGGAACCTCGTTTGGCAGGTGGTGCCTGTCCATCGTCTCCTTGACATCCTCGTCATCCGCGACGCTCGAGAGCAGCTTCTGGTTGATGGCCTCGGCCGGGTCCGCCTGCTGCACAACACGCAGCACGCAGTCGTCGAGATGCTCGTAGAACTCCTGGGCGTTGGCGAAGGTGACGGAGCAGGTGGAGCAGGTGCCTGCCGTGCTGGTGCCCGTGTAGGCCTTCTTGGTGGTGGGGCTCTTCTTGCGGCTGTTGGGTGGGGTCTGCTCGACGCCGTGGACCGAGGTCAAGTGGCGCTTGAAGACGTCGGCACGGTTGAACGACTTCTCGGCCGCGGAGCCGGAGCCGGGGCAGAAGCCGCACACCATTGTCCCCTTGTAGTGGGTCAAGGTGTGCCTGTTCTTGTCGTACTTCCTGGCGAAGCCCTTGAGGTGGTACTCCTGCGGTGGAGAGTCAGTACTGGCCGGTCGCTTAAGCGAGGGGCGGAGGGGGTCTGAGCTTACGCAGGTGGTGATGGGGCACTTCTCAGGCCGCTCGCTCTGGTGGGTGAGCATGTGAGCCTTGAGGTCCTTGAACACGCGGCCACACCCCTCGATGGGGCACATGCCCTTCTCCCGCGACTCCTCGTCCAGCTCGAAGCTGTTGCTCCGGCCGCTGGTCGACTGGCGCGACTGCACGGAAGCGGCGGAAGGGCGGCGGGCGGCGCTGTAGGCGGGGTAGGGCTGGTAGGCCTGCTGGTGGAGGTAGGGAGACTGGCTGCTGGAGCGCTTGAACCGCCTCGAGTCGGCGACGTTGTGGGACGAGGTGTTGGAGGGGGCGGGGGAAGGCGGCTGCTCAACGAAATTTTGGAATTGCAGGGACGGAGTAGGGAAGTCCGGGTAGGGGGACCCCCCGTAGGGGAGAGCCTCCTGGAAGGGCTGGATCAGAGTCGGGTCTGCAAGCATGGCGTGTCAGTCGGGGCGCAACGCAGCTGAGAAGGTCACGCAGCGGAGCAAGGATGGACAGAACGCGCGCGCAGGAGGAGAAGAACGGAGAGCAAGGAAACCGACAAGAAGAGTCCATTGGAGATGACGGAGCGTTGAACGCGGCTTGCGGGGATGCAGGAACTTGAGAGACTGGGGAGCCCGAAGCAACGGCGGGGACGAAGCCAGCTGAAAGCTCGGCTGGCGCCCCGCTAGGCCGCATTTGGTTTGACAAAAGGGAATTTCGGCGCCTCCGATTTGCGCTCAGCGCTGCGCCCGGCCGCCGGGTGGTCTGATAGGGAGAGGGCGCCGACGCCGGGCTCATGGAGACCATGGCGGAGGCGGGTGTCGTCGGCGTCTTGAACACATCCTCACCCTTGATCGGCGGCGACCTGCGCGCTGCGGCGGCCGGCCGCGGCTGACTCGCGCGGCGGGCCTGCGACCGCCCCGGCGACAATGGACTCGACGCGAAGGAAAAGGCGGGGCGCGGCGACGGCGAAGAAAGAGTAGACTCACCAACACAGCCCGAGATCTTCTCGGCCGCCACAATGCCCTCATACTCAAACCCGCACGTGGCGAACGCGTCGCCCGCGAGCCCGAGGCCCTGGCCCAGCACGCTCCACGGCTCGTGGAACTGCTGGCCCATGGACGGCGAGCCGGCCGCCGACGACGACGTGCTCTGCGCCGACCGCGTGCTCTCGGACGCGGTGGACAGGTGCGGCGGGCAGACCTCGAATGATTGGGAGCCCGAGGCGGGCGACGCGGCGGGCGAGTAGGGCAGGTAGTTTTGCTTGAAGGCGTACATGTTCGGGTGCGGCGCGCTGAAGGCCTGGATGTTGGGCTGCGCGTCGAAGGTGGTGTACTGGAAGGCGGGCGCCGGCGCGGGATAGTGGCCGTGGGCGAGCAGGCTGGTGTACGGCTCCTCGTGCGAGGGGTACAGGTCGAAGTCGGAGGAAGGCATGATGTTGCTCTGAGAAGCGTCGGCGTATGAGACCATGGCCTTTGTTATGTTAAGAGGGACGGGCCTGATGGGATGGTCAGCATTGGCGAATCCTGGAGGAGTGCGGGCGGGCCGCGGGGACTAAATATAAGACTTTGCGGATGGGGAGTGCTCGAGCCTCGGGCAGCGAAGGTTGGCGTGGACGGAGTGGCATGGGCATGGGGGGAGGTTTCACCTTCCAGGCTGATGGGGGCCCGGTCGAGAGCGCCGGGGCGGGCTTGGGGGCCAGGCTGTATCTCAAATGCAAAGCCGATGATGCGAGATCGCCCGGAAGGATTGCTTTTTCTTGGCCGGGAGAAACACGCAGGCAAGATCCGCGACGGGCCCGTTGCGGAAGGCGAATCCGCGGAAGGATCAATAGGGACGGAGGCTTTGGGCTGGAGGCGGGAGCGCGTCTGCTTGGAGCGAGAGGGCTGCTCGGGGGCGACTCGCGGGCTATGTATAAGCCGGGCGACACGAGTCTGGGGCTGCCCTACGGCGGCTGTCTGGCGGCGAGCCATGGCATGAGGTGGACAGACGGTGAATCCGCGCTAGCTTTGCAGAAGAAAGGCATCTTCGCACCCCCGCTAGATCGCGCGCGCCGGGCGAGCAGTGGCTTGGGGGCCGCGCAGGAGATGCGGTGTGTCCGCGCGCTGCCTGGCCGCAATCTGCACACGCCGCGCGCCCGCGCTCCCCATCTGGCAGCGGGAAGCGATCATTGCCCCAATCCTGCCCGCGCCCCTGTCTCGCCCGCCGCGCCGGGTGCAGGCGCCGCGCGCCATTGGCCGGCGCCGCCTGGGGTGCCGGCGAGCCCGCTGGCTGCACGAGTGGCTGTGCCGGCCTCGCACAGCCTTCGTGCCCTCGTCGCGCTGCCTTTACCGCCCCCACCGCCCGCTTTGGGAGAATGCTGAGCTATCATTAGAGGGCGCCCAGGGGCCCTGGGCCAGGAATGTGCCTGGCATGTGGGCGACAAACCGAGCCCTAATCCGACCGCCGCCGTCCCCGAGGCCCTGCGTCATGGCGATGCGCTGCCGCCGCGAGCCTCCAGCGCGAGCACGGTGACGGTGATGTGCTCACCACTGCCAGGCACCCGCTGCCTAGCCCTCGCCGCGTGCCGCCGCCGCCGTCGCCGCCGCCAGAGCCCGTCGCCAGAGCCCGTCGCCCGCCGTTGCGACGCTGCGCCGAGCGCCCGACCGCGCCGCGCCAGCAGCGACGCCGCGAAGCGCACGCCGCACGCCACAGACCACGGGTTGCGGGTGGCAGGTTGCGGGCTGCGGGCTGCGGGTCGCAGGTCGCGGGTCGCGGGGCGCAGGTAGCAGGCCCAGTCGGCCGCTGGGCGCGCGCGGATGGCTGCCTGCGTGCAGACGGCGAGATGATGGGCAGCGCTCGCTTGCGGTGCCTTTCCCGCGGGGACGGGTGCTGCTATCGGGTCATCTCGATCTGCTTCCGCGCCCGCTTCGTTCCCCTGAGAGGGCCCGCGAAAGGCCCAGCACATTGGATAGGGCTGAGAGGCAGGCGCACACCCTCAGCGATGACCGCCTCTCAGGCGCGCTCCCCCACGGCCAGCCCCCCAGCGCGCCGTGATTGGCCGCGCCGCCGGCGGTGCCGTCACACTGGAGAGGGCCATGTAACCCCCCCGGGCCTCCGCCGCGCTGGGTGATGATCCTGCACTGCGATGCTGCCGCGAGCCTGTCGTCACCGCAGGCCCGGCTGCTCAGTCAACCCCGTCGCGTGCGCCTGCCCCCGTGCTGCCGACTAAGCAGCGGCCGGCGCCGGATCCAGCGGCGGTCGTTTCAATGCGTGGGCGCGACCCGCCGGCACGCTTGGGCGCTGTCCGCACCGGTGTCAGTCTGGTGCGCTGCTGCTCGCGCTCACTGGCCGGGCATGTGTGACAGGAACACTCGACCGCCGGCTCGCTACCCCGCCGACTCGCCGACTGTCTGTCGTTTTGGCCCCGGGACTTGCCATGCTGGCCCCTCTAAAATTGGACGACCGACCTTGTGCCTCGCGCGAGGGGCCGTTGCCTCGTTTCGCTACGATGCGATGGGGAGGGGTTGATCATGAGGGCCGTCGCTCTGACATGGAGTGCCTGGTGCGCCCCCAAAAATAGGCCCGTCCGCATGCCGCTCGTCGACTGCCGCAAAGGCCAACACCGCCCACGGCAGCAGAAGGGCCTCCTGTGCCCGGTCGCCGCGTCAAGCAGCAAGGACGCTCCTCGTTCGCGATCGGCAAGATCCGCTGTGGGCAGGCGGCGCCGCGAGACAGGTGTTCAAAACCAAACGTGCGCGGGTCGCATGTCGCCGCGGCCTGCGCTTTGCTTTTTCCTCCCTACTCTCCCAGCCTGCTCGCTTTCGCATGTCGTCTTGCTGCCCTGGTGCCTGGCACCAGCAGGCGCGTAGCGCGTGGGACCGTCAGAAGTTTCGCAGGCAGGCTGACTGCGCCGTCGCACGTTTTGCTCGCCGGCCAAGGGGACCGCCGCTCTAGACTCCCAGCGGCCAGCGATGCTTGGCAACGACTGCATGCGTCGCTTTCGTTCTAGCTGTGGCCTCGCCGTCGACGCCACGGGGGCCCCCGCCGCCGCCCAGTCGCCCAGAGCAAGCCCATCGCTTAACAGTTCACCCGCATGCCAGCACATGCTCGCAGAGTCTCTCCCTGCCCGGCGCCGCCCGCGACTCACGCCGCTCCTGCTGTGGTCCCTTGGACGGCGCTCGATTTAGAATGCGACACCTAGCTCCCGAATATTGGCTCTTCCCAATTGCCTCTCTCCGTCAAGCCGCCTGCCCGGTGCAGTAGTAGCGCTGCCTGCCGCACGCCCGCGCTCCACCAGAGTGGTAGCTCATCGGCTTGGCTTTCTGCTGGCGGGTGCTTGATGCGGCTCTGGAGCGCCCCTCGATCTAGCATCGGACTTTGCTTTTCTCTCTGCTCCGCCCTCCCCAGCGCTCAGCCCCACCTGGCTGTGGCAGCCAAACGGTTGATAGTGCCCGCTCTCGTCCTGTGCATTGGAGGTATGGGACGCCCCACGGCGTTCTCCAGGGCGGTTGAAAGACTCGCCGTGCGGGGCCTGCCATCTGGCACGAGAGAGCGCTTGGTCGATGTGATAGTTTGAGCTTGAAGCGTGCCCATGCATGGCATGACCAACCACGCGCCTGCAGCAAGGCTTGTCTGGAAAGGTCCGCGGGGAATGGTCTGAGGACGGTCTTGAAATCGGACGGTTTGTGGTCTCACGAGGCTCTTCCCAGACGTCTGCTGGCCCGCCATCTCGCTTGCCCCGGCAGCGGCAGAAGGGCCATCTGGAGGGCACGGCATTAGTCGTCGTTGCGCGGTGTCGAAGCCACGAGGGCAGAGGCCGCTCGTCGCTGCTCAACAGCCACAGGCGGCCCAGGCAGTGGCACAACGCGGACCCGACCGAACGCTTCTCCCCTAACCTCCGCATGGAGAGTTCGCGCGGACGCGGCATTTGCCACGGCTGCGTCGCCGCCGCTCTCGTCCTACGGTCCAGAGCAACGGCAGGATGCGGAGATGGGAGATGGCACACGTCGCCCGCCGAGTGCCGCCGATCAGAGACCTGCGCGCCGAGCGACCAGCATGCCTGCTGGCCCGACCACCGCCAAACCACCGCCAGCTGTGCCGGGATCTTCCAAACAGCGGCGCAGCGTGGGCGGACAGCACGGCGCGCAGTGTGTTGGCGGCTGGACCCTGTCCGTGATATCATGGCAAAAATTTTCACGCTTTGCTTATCGGCAGGGCTACAGGGCCCCGGGCATGGAGAGCGCGGCGCAGCGGGGGGGCAGTGTGCTGCGCGTGCGCGCACGCAAGCCGGAAAGCTGCCGTCCGCCGGGAACGAACGAACCCGCAGACTCGGAGCGGCCGCGACGGGGCGCCAGCGATCTGCGCCCCCTCTGACTCGCGCGCCATAGCCCGCCGACCCGCGCAGGCCCCCCCCTTCACCAGCCACCAGGATCCCCATCCGCTGCGCGCCCAATGCGGAAAGGTGATCGGCTTCGGCTAGGGGAGCGTCGTCCCATCCCCGCACCGCCAGCGCTGCTTCGGGCGGCCAAACCTCCCAAGCGTGCCATGGGTAACGGCGTCTCCGCAGTTAGAGCCAGAGGCTAATGGGATAACCCGCCCACACGGCCACCCACCAGCCGCCCGGGTCGTGCGTGTGGCGGCTCGCTGGCAAGGAGCTCCTGGTGCGTAGGGTTGTGGGCCGGCCCAAAGCCAGGCGCCTCGAACCGCGAGCGATGGCAGGCGCGGGCTGCTTGTCTGCGCGCTTCACGTGTGGCCTGATGCGCCCCTCCGAATTCGCTGACAGCCGCTGGCAGACCCCGTTTTGATAGGGCCCGCGCGCAGCCTCATGGCCAGATTGCTAAATTGATGGTGTCAAATTGCTGCCCGCCGTCAGACCGAAGCGTTGCCCTGCGCTCTTCGCAATGCATGTCTCACCTTGCTTCTGCGGGCACAAAGAGAATCCAAGCGCCCATATCTGCACCCGCCAGCACGGCCAGCAGCAGGGTCCACGCGCCGCGGCGGAAGCTGGGAACTGGAAGCCGGGCGACCTAGCAGCGACGGCGAAAAGCAAGATTGATTAACCCATCCAGATTGCTGCTGCCGCGCTTGCCCGCATGACTGACTGGTCGATTATTGATGGCCATGCCGATTCTCTCATGCCAAGTTTCGACTTTTGCACCGGATCTCGTTGCCCGCCTTGTGGCCCGCCGCTTCGTCCCTGTCCGCGCGGCTCGTTGCGCCAGGCGCTTGCCCAAAGCACGGCAAGTCGATTGCGATTTGCGATCAACCTGACCAACACCATCTGCCGCTTGCCAAATGCTGCTGGTCGCCCGATGTGCTGGCATGGCGGGACCCCCTCTCCTGGCCGCCCTGGTCGCCCATCCTTCGACAAACGCGGTGCGGCAATCGGGATTTGGCGAATTGTTCATGCGCCCTGCGCTCGATGCGGCACTCCGCTCGCGAATCTGCGCCCGATACAGCGACAGAGCCCTCTTCCCGATCGGCGCGCCCGTCCGCTATCTGCCAACCGAAGTTGCTCGCCCACCCTCGCGGCAGGCTTCCCGCAGGCGGGTTGCGGATGGCTGGCTGGGAGGGACCGCGGGACGCGATGAGTGGTGGTGGGAGACAGGGAGCAAGGAGGATGCGAGGCATGCGGATGTGCGGACGGGGGGCCGGGCTGCTGGGTGATTTTCCTGTCTGACGCAACCACCCGCTTCCGACGAGATGGCTCCTGGGAGCGCTTTGAGTTTGGCGTGCGTGCGGATCATGCACGTGATGGCTGCCTCTCCCCTTGCTTCCATCAGGCCAATCTGCCGCCCCGTGAAGATAGCGGGCCGGGGCCTCATGGCATGGCATGTGAGCAGGCCGGCGACGCGAGCGCTTGCTCGGCCGAATCACGGGGCCGCTGCCTCGCTGTCCGCCTGCACCAACATTCCACCGGCTCTCGCGTCGTTACTCAATCGCTTGAGAAGGGAAATTGGTCCGCTGTTGGTGCGGTGCCATGGACGCTCGTTCGAAAAGAGGCAACGGGCAGGCAAAGCCGATCGCCAGTATGCTTCGCCCATTCGGAACTTGGTCGCTGTGTGCGACTACAACCGTAAGTGGGTGTGACACGGTCAGCATTACTACAATATTCATTACGTGCCAATCGGAGCCGTGCGCGCGATTGATTGATGATATGGTGCATCACGGGCCTTCGCAGCAGCAATCGAGTTCCAGGCACCAGGCACAAGATACGTGACTCGTGGTCAGCGAATGCGCCGTAAGCTGTGCGACTGCCGCGCACGAAAGCAATAATTGAGTTGGAGATCCGGTCAATCACATCGATAATGTGTCTGGGGGAATACGAGACAGAGCCTGCCGCTCTAGGGATGGGGCGGACAACGTGCTGGGTGCCGCGACGATCAGGCTCAAATTATGCGGCGCTGCCATCGTGATGAGAACAGCATGCGCACGATCATCCCTCGTCTTACCGAGATTAGCCTGGTGTCGCGAGGGCTCCGCAAAAGGAATGAGCTTCATCGAGCTGCTACACGTCCGCGATCTGTTCCCGCCAACCCCACCCGCCCACTGCATCATGATCGAGTTTCCTCATTCCTGCAGCCTCGCAGATTGTTATGACGATCTCTCGTACTGCCTTGATCTCGTCAATTGTGGCTCCGTTGTTGAGAGCCCCCCGAAGATGCCCCTTCAACTGGGGGTTCACCTGGTGAATCGTCAGTGCCCAATTCTTGCTTGAGACCCACGAATTCTGGAGCTCCTGTGGGGCCCGGTCTTCTGCTCCCGTCTTTACCCACATCCTGCGGGATCAGACCAGCGATAGCAGCGAAGCTCGTCTCCTTCGCGTCCAGCACCTTCTCATTGCTGAGAATGTAGCCGTACATCAAGCGTGCCGTGAGCCCTAGATCCTCTGTCCCAGAGCGGTCCATCTGGCCCATGACGCGCTTCGAAACCTTTCCGTATAGTCCTTCGAAGAATCTTTGGCCGCGTTCCAGGATGCTGAGCGGCGGAGTGTCGTAGATCTCTGCTGCTCGGCCAGAGGGCGAGGGCATGCCCGGTTCATCGAGCAAGTGGTCCGGTGTAGTCTTCTTAAGAGCTAGGATCGCGTTGATAACCTGGCGATGCGTCAGAAACAAGCTTTACGCGGTGCACGGTGTGGAGGGGTACCTTTTCTCATACCTTTGGGACGCCCACGATAGCAGCGGACTTGAGAAGGCCCTCCCGCATCCGTCTCGCCATGTAGAGTTGCTCCTCCACATCGGTGTGTTGCTCGGCGCCGTTCCTGACCGGCGATGCGGCGCCCGCTCCGTTTTCGAGGGCGTATGAGAAGACGGCGGGGACTTCATCAGGCCTGTTCAGTGCGGATAGCGTCACGCCTGTCACGTAGTACCAGACATGCTTGGGAAGCTGAGGGTGGCTACGGAACGAGTGCAGCAAGGCCGGCGTCAGGACGGGTTGCAAGGTGAGGGGTGCCATTTTCTCGCGTGCGTTGTGGAGATCACGACGCGCGCCGAAGAGACGCGAGCTTGATGCAACTGACACGCGCTCGCTCGCCATGACGTCGCCTAAACAGACCCCGCAACGACGCTCAGGAATGGTGATTCACGTCCTTCTAGCACCATGCATCGATCTCCTTATTTGTTGTTCTTCCGCGCTCCGAATCCGCGTAGTTGCTGTCTCATGGTATCGTTTCGCTACATACAGAGGGAGACGCCAGCCAAAGGTGACCGGGTATTTGGATGGCGGAAAGTCTCAGCAGCGACCATAGCTGGGAGAGACTGGTCGTCCCAATGTGATATGGTCATAGTCTCGTGCGCTCCCAATAATCCAAATGCGGGTCTGAGCAATGCAGCACCCATGCCAACGCCATGCTCCTCCCGCTATGATCCAAACGCCCGCTATGCTCCACCAGCCAAGCAGCTGTACAGTCATGTGTTGTTCTCAGGTCGACTTGCCAGACTCCAGCGCCGAGATCTGCTTTCGCAGATGCACCCAGAAATCCTGTCCATTGGCCATGGTGTTCGCTAAAGGCCGTCAGCGGTGCGTTCGAAGGATGTGGTTCTCGAGTTACGTACGCTTGATACCCCATGCGCCGCCGGTGCGCGCCGCAACATCGCCTTGGGGCTTGTACAGAGGTGACTTCCCATCTGCGGTAGATCATCAAGTCAGCTCATGCCTGTAGGTCGCACCCTCTCAGAAGAAGCAAGACTCACCAGCGCCCGCGGCATTAGCCTCTTGATACCCTGGAGTAACTCTGCTTTAGCACAAAGGCCGTTCACAATAAACCCCCTGACAACGCTCGGGGCGCGTGCAGGCGGGGATCTATGGTAGTTCCAAGTGCTTCGCGGGCACGCTCAAGAGGGCGACGTACATTTCTTCAAGGTATCCTTGGCCTCCCTCGAGTTGAAGCCATTCACGGACGTGTGCTCCTGCTCCTGGTAGCCTTGCTGAGCAGCAGCGGGCGGGCCAGACTGCCTCTGGGCTTGGGGCTGCCTTTGAGCGTCTCCTCTTCCCTTCTGGGAGCCCCAGGCATTGCCAGAGTAGCTCGAGCGGTCGACATCCTGCTTGGAGGTCGGGGTGCTATAGCCACTGCCCCCGATGGAGCGATCGCGGGAATGCGCCTGGGACGGGCGCTGGTTGCGCTGGGGCGATTGGCGCCGCCACCTGTGGAAGCAAATCAGCGGAGAGAGACGAGGCAGAGGAGGCGGCGGGACACTCACCGATCGTTTTGAGCACTCATCCTGAGCAAGAGGGCGGCGCTGATCGATGGGTTGGCTGGCGATTGTTTTGCGGAGCGCGCGTGCTGGCAAAGAGCTGCCCCATCGGCAAAACGTCGGCACTACCTTGGGTCGTCATTTCCTCATTCCCGCTCTTCACCTCAACTCTCCCTCATCTCTCCGTCCATGTGAACCCATCCGCCATGTCTCGCCGTTGTTCTGCAACCGCCCACACGATGGACATGGCGCCACGCGGGACATCTCACGGCTCGATCTCTGTCTTGGGTGTGCGTGCTCTGCCCAGCAACACGAACAATGGCTAACCCAAGAGTTTTTAGCGGGCACTTCAGTGGATCCTGTACCGTCGCTATGTGCTATGTCCCGGTTGGGCTGGTAGTTGGGCGATGAAGCTCCCCACAGAGCACCCGCGCACACAAATGACTCGTCAAATCTGTACGGTATAGTCAAACATTGAATTTACGCGTTCCCGAGGCTCTTTCCTTCCCATGTCCTTCCTTGAACCTTTAGGTGTTGATCTCTGGTCTACGTTCGCGGACACAAGTTTCGAGAACAAAGCATGTTTCCCCTATGCACCTATCTTCATTATCTTCGAGCGTCCATCTATCCATACAGAGTCCGCTTTCGGCTCCTGTCGATTCCATTGTCTTCATTTTCTTGTTCAGAACGGCACACTACTACATGCATATTTCATAGGACTGGCCTGCAGTAATCAAATCCATCCTCCTCTTCAAACTGGTGTTCTCTGGTCATGTCCGTCTCTCCTGGTGAATTTCGACGCCTCGAAGAAGAAGCTGGAGATGATGGCCGGTCTCTTTACCGTGCTCTGGCCCGCCAGGCTGCTGGTGATCCCGCAAAGTACATGCTTATCATGGACCAGGTCTTCGACCATTTTCTACGAGTTTTTGTCAATTCCGAGCATCCTCTGCACAGCTCTTACAAGTCAGAAGATTCGGAACCAATCGTCCCCTATCTTTCCCGTCCAGACATGGCCACGGACGAAGAGTCAGTAGACCGACTCTTCACAATTGTGTCCAACGCCCTTCGAGTGTGTATTCATCGTCATGTTAACGGCCCACCCCATATTTTCAACTCAGGTGTCTGGCCGGAACACCACGTACAGGTGCACGATGGCTCATATATCTCCTTGCTTCGAGATGAGACCGGAGGTGGACTGATATCATTTATGCTGGATGTCAAGGCAGCCATCGCTTCCGAGCAATGGTCAGAATGGGACGAGCTGGAAGTCAAGGAACTTCGATGGTGGTGGAGTTGTACCGCTGCGTTGCCGTGGCTGAGGCCGACAGACGTGCGCTGTTGGAGTGAATACTCTCCGGTAAGATTCATCCGTATCGAGGCTTTACGTTGTACTCAATAGCAATAGACAAATGTGACATCCATTCGAAACGACGGAGTGCACTACGAATGGCCTCCTCTTATCGGCGAGCCCTTCGATTTTGCAGACTATGGTACAATTTGGGACATTCCCCAGCACATTCCTAGTTACAAGCTTTATTGGGCGGCGGTAAAAGGTGAGCCAGGCACGCAGGTGAATTGGAGTGAATTCGAATCCAAAACCGACGGTGAATTCACGGTTTACACGCCACGTACACCGCACCGTCTCAAAGTAGAAGCTGGTACTGGGAAACTCTACATTAAAATCTCCCCACAATCTTCTCCCAACCCAACTATTTTTTCGGTCTTCACCGTATCTGTATCGAGGCCCAGCCAGATCAGATCAGCAGTGGACCTTATCTTCGAAGCAGTCAAACGTAGCCCAGCGCAGGGAGTTCTCGTTAACATGGATTTCTCTTCAATTATGCCAAGCAAAGGAAAACTGAAACCTTATATCGCCGTGGATGCCGAGTTCAAGCCAGTTCCGAACCCGAAAGATTACCAATATTCAGAGGATGAAGGAACTGAAGCCAAAGAAGCCCACAGCGGCAACGAAGAGCTTTGCACAGTTCTCACGATCGCTGTAGATCGACATGTCGTCATCAGCTTTTACCTCCTCCATCTCTTGGAAAATGCGGAAGAAGAGACAGTGAGCGAGGTGAGTCTTCCTTCAGCTTTGAACCTATCCACGATATGACCGCTTTATCTTACGACCGCTGATGCTGTCCAAGCTTGCATATTTATTTGAGCAAGTGATATTCAATCCTGATTTGCTCAAGATTTGGTTCAACTATCAATCGGACATCTACGTCATCGACGCGACAATTGGTGAGCTGTGAAAACAAGACTGTATAGCCACCGGAGAGTCCTGGAAGCTAACGGCGTGCAGCTCATATGTATCAAGGGACGGCCAGAAATGAATTCAAGACGGAACCTTGGAGAGGACCTTCACTTTATGTGAAACCAGTTTGGAAGATCAAGAATTCTCACTTCATGGGTGAACGTCCATCCAATCTGACATTCTCGGGGGAAGACGACGACTGTCCCCTCCACAGGCCAGTGGCGTACCCGAGAGGCATCGCCTGCCCCTGCCGCTATGGTAATCTGGACATCACCACAATTCTGGCCTTTCTACGAAAAGAACTCGATATTGGTGACGTCGAGGAGACGAGATCCTCATGGAGAATGTCGCGTTATGGATTCAGATACGAGAAAGCCCTGGATACCTTCTTGGGCGATGACTGGATCTTCCCAATTCTCAAATGGTTCAAAGATTCCCCAGACAGGGCGCTTGTTGATGATGCCAACGGGAAAAAAGGGTTTTATTACAGTCTCGGTCCTGGAATGGAGACAGACTGTGATAAAATGGGGTATGTGTTACCATGGCTCCTCAAAACTTGCTGGTGAATGTGACTACTGACCCAGGAAACAGGTATAACATTGGGGACGTCGTGGGGATCAACTTAATATTCCGTTTCCTCACAACCACCGACGATCGACTCCTCCTGGCTGGACGGCTTTATAAGATGACGGACCAGCCACATATACCGGAAAGACAGGTGCACTTCGAGAACCCCCCCACAAGACCATCCAAGGACCTCGGAATCCCACTGGTGGAGGATAATCCGCGAGTGTGGTCGACGAACAAGCAGCAGTTGGCTCAAAAGTTGGACTATTTGTGGAGTGGTGGCGACAACCGCAGTTGTTGGACTATGACGGACACTTCCTACATCGCACATGAGGAGCGTGTTAAGGAAGCGAAGGCCAACTGGGAAGCTCGTCGGAGACAAGGCCCGCGCCAGTCGATTGCACGGGATGTCAGGGACCATATCTACAAAACTCTCATTGACCCATGCAGGTTCGTATTGCCGAAGATTTTGGTCAATGCACCTCCCGACTTGGAGGGCGTGGACGCAATGAGCGGGCCAGAACGCTTGGAGTCAATGACGCCACCGGTCGTTCGCAGCAGCCAGTCGCACACGTTCAGCCTGCTCGAGGCGATTCGCGAAAGCGCCAACAGCGTTGCGCCGCGAGGATTCAAGGATCTCCCAAGCGAGAAGGGTAGCAACGTGCTGACCGACGAGATCAAAGCTGCATTCGAACAAGATAGCAAGATCGAGAGCTCGCCGGCCTTCTTCATGCGCATCACCCGCGAGGCTGCCCGCAATAATCGCGACACCTCGAAGGCACGCCATGAGCTCGAGGCCATACGAGATCTCGTTGCTCCACTAACCGACCCATACGCCCCCAACGACGAAGACGTATCGTGGGATTTATTCGGCGAGGACCACGCTTCCCGCCTGGCAACGACGTTCCCCTGGAACCAGCCCGCATCCTTCCGCAACCGCCCCGTGTGGAACAAGGACATCGTATACCAGACCATCCAGGAGCACCTCACAGAACTCGACCGCATTGAGGGAAGAATCACCCGCCCGGGCTTCTCCTACTCCCAAGCCGCCCGCGCGGCCCGAGGTCAAGGCCGCGGCACCCCGCCCGCTCCCATCGCCCCGCCGCCCAGCTTCCGCCCGGAACTAGCCTCGCCAGCACGCCCGAACGCACAGGGCCGCCGCTTCCACCCGTACGGCCAGCCCTCCAGCTCCGCCCGCGGCAGAGGAAGAGGAGCCTCCGGAGCCGGAGGCACCGTCATCGGTTCCGGGCGCGGACGCGGACGTGGACGTGGACGTGGACGCGGCCGCCGCCAGACGCCTGCTCGCATCACGCCCGCCGTCCCGGCGCGCACGCAGCCGAAGCGCACGCAGCAGCCGCAGCAGCCGCAGACGCGGAAGCAACCGCAGCGGCAACGATCGAGCACCCAACGCCAGCTCCGCACCATCCACCCCGGCGAGATCGACCCCGCGAACCTGTACGCCAATATCCTGGAAGTCGAGGGCCAGGACGAAGACGGCGAGGAAGAGGAGGGGGGTGCGTACGAAGCGGGCGGCGACCGGGACTGGCTGCCCGAGCGGTACGGCGGCGGCGATGGTGAGCATGATGACGGCGAGCTGAGTGAGCAGGCGGGGGATTTGGCATTGGAAAGTCCGCCGCCCCGGAGGAAGAGGGGGAGAGCAGCTGCTGGTGCGGAGGAGGGTGGTAGTAGACGCTCGAAGAGGCTGAGGGGAAGGGCATAGCTCGTGCGGTGTTCGGTTGCAGGGAGGATGGAGGGGTGATATGGGTGAGGTGGGGGAAGGGGTAGGGAAGGACTTGTTGGGTTAGTTGGAAGATGTCAGTGATTGCGGTGTTGCTTTGATAGCTTTGTAATTTTTAACCGTAATCTGGCACGGTTGTGCTTTCAAATGCTCTCTTCCACTTTTCGTTCTTCTTCAAATCCCGCTAAGTTTCTTGACCCTACCTAAAATAGAATTCTTCAACGAGGTTCACATTTAATAAGTCAAGTGGAGAACAAGTCAAGTATATGTACAAGCTTTCATCTTTGTAAAGAACAGTGCAGCCCTAGATTCTGCGACCTATGGTCGTACGTGACAGCTTAAGCCGGTGGAAAAAGTTATGTACAGGGGTAGGTGGAGGAGGAACAACTGACGCTTCGGCCTCCTACCCGGTGAGGACTATGCTTAAAACAGCTTAGCAGAAGACAGTCTACTACTAGCTATTCTGGAGAACCGGATTATTTAATAGATGTGTGTAGCACCGTGTGACGCGGGTGTGGTCAGCCGACTCTCAATTTAGCATAGTTGATATAAACATGGCTACGATTTTCGATAGACATCTCCATCTAAATTCTATTTCCTTACACGCAATGCTCTGCAATTCCCAAAGCAATCTCAACAAAGCGCAAAGCATGCCTCTCCAGAACTTTCTTTTTTTCCTTTCTCGATGACAGAAGATCCGGACGCACATAGTCAACATCGAACCGGAAAGAACTCCGTAAACACTTTTTCTTCTTTTGCTTCTTCCGGAAAATGAAAGTGTGAGGTGACAGCACATCCAAGCTAAAACAACAAACAATTTCTCCCTACCCATGTCCAAAACAAAACGCCTCTTGTCCAACCCAAACGCTGCACAACCCGAGTCCAAAACCCTCCCAGAACCCCTCCTCATCCAACAAACGTCCCCCGGCTCTTCCTCCTCCGGCCCAAAAACCCATCATCCTCGCTGCTCCCCTCCTCCCCACTACTACTCTCCACCTCACCCTCATCATCATCCGACCCCAAAAACCTCTGCACCGCCGCCTCCTCCCTCTCCCTCTCATTCTCCGGCTCGCCCAGCCCGCTGACATCCCACTCGCCGCCCGCACCTTCCCCCCCGCCAATGGCCCCGCCTTTCTCATCCCCGGCCTCCGCCCCCTCCTCCTCCGGCTCCGTCTCCGAGTCGTCGATGAACACCCTGCTCTGCCTGAAGATCTCCCTGGCGCCCGACCCGCGCCGCGCGAACTCCGGCTGGTCGCGCGGGCGGCGCGGGCTGGGCGGGTGCCGGTAGAGCTCGTCCTCGACGAACTCGCGCGGCGGCCGCAGCTCGAACATGCTGCCGGGCCGCTGCCCCGCGTGGTAGGGCCCGCCGCGGAGGTGCGAGCTGCGCTGCAGCGCCGCGGCGCGCGGCGTGTCGGGCGCCTTGTTCTGGAGCGACGACCACCACCCGGACAGCCGCTTGGAGAAGGACGGGCTCTCGCTGCCTGCGGGAGGCTTGGTGTCGAGGGTGGACGCGATGCTGGTGGTGAGGGGCGGGGGCCGGCGTTCGGGGGTGGATGCGCCCGAGGAGCTGCTGGAGGAAGGGGGTCCGGAGCGGGGTAGCTCGGGGGCAGGCGCCATGCTGCCGCCGTTGCGTTGGGCTTCGCGGAGGAGGCCACGGAGATCTTCTTCCGAGAGGATGTTGGCGAGGCCTCCCTCCTTGGTTTTGGTGGGGCGGGCTGCTTTGCGGCCTTCTTCGACGAGACGCTCGATTTTCATGCGGTTGGCGATGAACTTTAGCTTCGGGAATGCGGATTGTTGGCCGACGTGTATCATTCTTGCGAGACGCTGTGGTGTAGGATCGGTGAGGATGTAGTAGAAGTCGCTTGGGATAGACTTGGGCCAGATTGTGATGGTGCCACTGAAGCGTTGCAGCCAAATTGAGCTCCAATCTTGGCCAAGAGGACGTGGTAGCAGTTCGAGATGTCGTAGCACCTTTAACCATTTGGTCAGATCAAGTTTGATATACTGCTCAGTGGCAGAACCCAGGAATCCACCTCTCCATCCGCGTCCACGGCGATGGGTGACAGGCCGTCCAACGGAGCCGCGAGAGCTGAAGAAAAAGAGATTGACATGCGGATTGACCTGGCTGACGATGCTGAAGCGCACGTTGAAATGGAGATTCAGCGCTTTGAGTGGAATGTCGGTACGCAAACTGCCATCCTTCCACTTGTGTCCAAAGCTGTAGGGCTCGAGGGATCCATCAGGAAGCTTTTTCATCAGGACCACGGGGTTCAGGATACCCGGCACCGCAGCGGAAGCGAGAACGGCGGACCAAATGACACAATCAGGAGAGGTGAGGTAGTTGGCCAGAATGGTCGGCGAGTGAGGATCAGAAGGGACGCAGGAAACGTTCAGGATACGGCCTGTGCGAGCGTAGGCTTCCCGGAATGTGAGGCTTCCATGAGTGAACCAGGCACACCGGCGAGCCCAGTCCACACTGTCGAAGCGCGCGCCAGTCTTGTACCATCTCTTAGCCCAAGTGACCATGTCGTCATGGCATGCAGTGATTTTGTGTGCAAGCGCGGGGACCAAACACTTCTTCAGCTCATCATCCGTTCGAGTACACAGAAACGCAGCAACAAGTGCACCGCCTGATGTGCCGGTGATCACGTTTGGCAGTAAGCTTGCATCCAGCAAGGCCTTGGCAACACCGAAATGGTAGTACGCAAAAGTAGCACCACCAGAAAGGCAAAGCGCGGTTCGACCGAGGTTTGTGGAGATGTGCTTGAACGTAGTCCGCTTTTCCTCTGGCGTGAGTGACGGGGTGTTGCGCAGCAGTTCAAGCGATGCGGCGATTTCCTCGACGTATTCCTGGACCAAGTGCTTCGTGCCGTAGTAGGACTCGCTGTAAAGGTGGGGATTTTCGATGCCAGCAAAGTTGCTCTTCACGCAGGCCTCAAGGAGACCGCGCAGCTGGTTGATCTTCTGCTCGCCGGAGCCATTTTTTGTGTCTCCCGATCTCTCCTCCTGCTCGACCTGGGAGCGCAGCTTGCTCAACGTGTCCTTGACGCGGCGGATGGTCTTGGCATCGTAGTAAGCGTACTCGTCCGTCTGCTTCCACTTCTCGTTGCCGAGGTGCTCATCCAGCTCCTTCGCGGCCGAGACCCAGTCTTGGTAGGTTGTGGTGTGATTCAGCTTCCTCCGCAGCTTCTCGCGCTTGCCACGCCATGTGATCCAGTGCTCGTACAGGTAGATGTAGAAGCGGGTCAGCAGATACATGACGCCCAGGACGAAGAGCCAGCCGAAGACGGTGAGCAGCAGCGGCCATTTGAGCAGGGTGTAGACGAAGCCCTCGCGGGTCTCGTCGGTGCCGCGGCGCGGCTGCTTGCGCTTCTTCTTGCGGACGCGCTGGTGGACGGGGCGCCAGTCGTTGAGGGCGGTGATGAAGAAGGACTTCTTGGGGGTGCGCGGGGAGAGGAGGTCGTCGGACGAGGGCGACGGGTCGGGGGCGTGCAGGGCGCGGTCGAAGTTGACGAAGTCGTCGTCGTGGACGAAGTCGGTGTCGTAGTCGGGCAGCTGGGTGAGGTCGAAGCCGGGCCTGCCGAGCGGCGACGGGCCGTCGGTGGACTTGCGGAGGTCTGCCATGGCTGCTCACATTGCGCAGACGCGGCGGCGGACCTGCATATGTGTAGCGTCGGGTCCCCTGTCACGGGCGGAAGTGACAAGTGCGGCGCGTGGGTGTCTCGGTGACGTCGATCCCCAACCCCAACAATTGGCCTCGTCCTCTGCACGCGACGCAGCGGGGGGCGTGTGCGTGCCGAACCGAGGGGACTGGGCCTGTCGCTGCTGCTGCCAGCGGCCGGCCGCCCAGTCGCACCGCCACCGCGCGCCCCGCCCCGCCACACCCGCAACGCGGTGCAAATCTCGACTCCCAGCGTCCGCGCCAGCAGCATCCAAAGCCGTTTGCCATGCTGCGAGCGGGCCGCCGCCTGTGCGCCGCGACCCGACTGCCGCCCGTCCAACGGCGCCACCTGCTCACGCTCGCCATCGAGACCTCGTGCGACGACACCTCCGTCGCCGTGCTGGAGACCAAAGATGGCAGCCCGAACAGCTGGCGCGGATCCCACAGCGCCGTCCTGCACTTCCACGAGAAGGTCACGGCCAACAACCTCGCGTACAAGGGCGTCCATCCCATTGTCTCGCTGGAATCGCACCAGGAAAACCTGGCCCTCCTGGTGCAGAGCGCCATCAGGCACCTCCCGAAGCAGGCCGCCGTCGACGAAGACGACGACCACGCCCGGTCCGTCGTCCACCGCGTCGCCACGGACAAGCTCGAGTACCGCCAGCGCCCAGACTTCATTTCCGTCACGCGCGGCCCCGGAATGCGCGCGAATCTCTTCACGGGCCTGGACACGGCCAAGGGCCTTGCCGCCGCTTGGAACATTCCCCTCGTCGGCGTGCACCACATGCACGCCCACGCCCTGACCCCGCGCCTGGTGTCCGCGCTCGCCCGCCGCCCGCCCGCCTCGTACGCGGCGTCGCTCAGCAGCCTGTTCCACCCGGGCCCGGACGAGCCCCCCGCCGAGCCGGCCTTCCCCTTCCTCTCCGTGCTGGTCTCGGGCGGCCACACGCTGGTCATCAGCTCCGAGGCCCTCACCCAGCACCGCGTCCTCGGCTCCACCACCGACTGCGCCGTCGGCGACTGCCTGGACAAGGCCGCCCGCCTGATCGTGCCGCCGCCGCTCCTGGCCCGCAGCGGCGACACCATGTACGGCCGCCTGCTCGAGGCCTTCGCGTTCCCCGCCGGCGGCCCCGCCGACTACGGGTACGTGCCGCCCCGGAATAGGGGCGAGGAGCTCGCGCGCCGGCCCTCGAGATGGGGATGGGCGTTCAGCCCGCCGCTGGCCGAGAGCCCCAACGGCCTGCGCTCCATGTCGATGGACATGAGCTTCACGGGCCTGCACACCGCCGTGGAGCGCGTCGTGGCCTTCCGCTGGGACGCCGCCGCCGGGAAGCTGAGCAAGGAGCGCCGCGAGCCCGAGGACGTGGGCGAGGACGAGCGGAGGGGCATGGCGACCGAGGTCATGCGCGTCGCGTTCGAGCATCTGGCCGGCCGCATACTGCTGGCGCTGCAGGCTGTCGAGTTGAGGGACGAGCGGCTGGCAAAGACCATGTCGGTTGTTGTTAGTGGTGGCGTTGCGGCGAACCGATATTTGCGGCATGTGTAAGTGATTTCCCCTTCTTCTTCTCTCTCTTTCTCCTGTGTTGATCCTGCCACCCCTAATCCGTGTTTGTCGTATCTTCTCCGTTGCGCTTCGGATATATTTGCTCGGCAGAGCGACCATGGCAAGTCTTGTGGATGGACGTCGTAAGCTTCTCGTACACATATTCAAGACTGGCCATCTAGGGTGGTAGGTTCGACGTCTGGGGCACGCAGCGAGATCGGTTTTCCAGAACCCGACAGAGCTGACAGCTAACAAAGCCTCTCCACCTTCCTCGCCGCCCGCGGCTACCCGGACATCAAGCTCGTCTACCCGCCCCCGGAGCTGTGCACAGACAACGCGGCCATGATCGCCTGGGCCGGCGTCGAGATGTTCCGCGCGGGCCACACCTCGCCGCTCGTCTGCCGCGCCCTGCGGAAGTGGAGTTTGGAGGAGCTGCTGACTCCTCCCAACGGGAATTGAAATTGAAGATGATGTGTTGTGATGATGATATGATAAAGGAGGTGGCGCGGGGCTGATAATAAGCGAGTGCGGATTGCACGAAGGTACTTGCTTCCCTCACTGGTTTTGTTGGGGAGAGTAATAAAACCGCAGGCATTAACGGGGTGCCTGGGGATATATTGGTGGCGCTGATGAGGGGTGGTTTGTTCTGGTAGGTTGGTTTTGCACGTGGTTCTATTTTGGGTTGGAGGTCGTGCATTTCGGTAGAGAGGGCGTGGGACAAGGGTACGGTAGGTCGTGCGCTGGCTTCAAGGAACAGGCAGGATCCCCGAGCAGATCCGGTTGATGAATCGTCACGATTTCGCTTCGCCGTTTCTTTCTTCAATTGGCTGTCTTACTATCTTTATCTACAAATGTATCTACGAATGTACGTCAGGAGCCTGTACAGACTTCAGGGCGTCAAAGAAGGAACAATGGATTGTGTAATACCTGCCTGTCCCCGTTGACATGAGTAACAATTGACGATAGCCGAAGGCTTGATCCACTCCGATCGACCACCGACAGCAAGCCAGCCGAAACAGGCAATGAACCTCTAGACACGACAAGAAGACAATCCGCCAGAATAGCGTCACTCGCAGCCCCAAAAAACTTGGCAGAGAAGGGTATGATATTTTTGGCTACGAACCTACTTCCAGCCGACTCTTTCTAACAAAAGCGCCCCAATAGAATGCAATCAACCAATCATTCCCAATCTCACCTTCCCCAAGATCCCCCAACTCTTTGGCTGACGTCCTCGCTCTTCACAGCCGACTGCCTTCTTCCCACGGTATACCCGTAGCCTCCAGCAGTTCCGTCAGCGCCCTCGGCTCGGCCTTGAGCAGCTCCCACTGGTCCTCAGCCTTGACCATGAGGGTGCCGCCGAGCACGGTGCCGTTGAGCTCGACGAGGGCGTCGGGGAGCGGGGAGCCGTCGGCATTCTTCAAGACGTCGCCGCCGCGCCGGCGCGGGGCGATGACCATGGCCTCGGTGGTCAGGGCCATGTTGTAGCTTATCGACGAGCGGGCGTCGGCGGTGGGGTGCAGCGACAGCGACGTGTTGGGATGCGAGGCGATGTACTTGCGGACGAACTCGACGGCCGTCGAGTGCAGCGCCGTGTAGATGGTGTGCAGCTCGGGCCCGGACGCGTTGGGCGGGATGCGCGAGGCGAAGTGGGCGAAGGGGATGGAGGTGTCGGAGATGAAGCCAGTGGAGACTGCAGGGGAGAAAGGAGAAAAAACACCCTCTTGTCAGCTTTTGATTGGTCTCCCCCGGTGGTGACACCATCAGGCGAATGGATGGGGCAGGGAAAAAGACGGGTTTCACGCACCAGAATGCGGGGATTTTAGGATGCGGTCGACCAGCAGGTCCCAGCCATCGGTTGCCGGGCTGCTACGCATGTTGTCGACGGGCAGGAACTGCAGGTGGCGGTGCGGCTGGCTGGCGCCGCTGTGCTCGCCCGAGTTGAAGAAGGCGAACAGGCGGCCGCCGACCATGGGGCCCCTCTTGGCCCGCTCCCACTCGGCTAGCGTGGCGTAGGTCGCGTCGAGGTCGTCCTGCTCCAGCAGCTGCGTCTGCGGCTTGTTCTCCTTGGTGGCGATGATCAGGTGGTCGCGGATGACGGGGAACTTGTTCAGGACGAGGAGGTGCGACGGCTCGGCGGGCTCCGGCACCGCGGCCACGAGCAGGTCGTCGGACGGGGCCTCGAACGGGTCGAACTTCTTCTGGGGCGGCTCATCGGGGGCGGCGGGGTCGTCGGCGGCGGCGGCGGGCGCGGGGGCAGGCTTCTTCGCGAGGGCCGGGCAGTAGCGGAGTTGGAACTGCGCAGGGGACGGCGCTGTTAGGGAGAGGTGCTTCTTGTCGTGGTGGTGGCTGGAGTGGGTGGAGAGACGAGGATGGGCGGAAACGGCTGTTTGGCTCTGCTCTTGCGGGATTGTTCTGGCGGCGGCTCTACTTACGCACCGGTACTCCTGAGGTGGTGCGGATCACGCAGACGTCGGTGGCGGAGAAGGTCAGGCTCTGCTTCTCCGCCGCCGCGGTGAATTTGGCCTCGACGAGGGCAGGGAGGGGCTGCTCGAGCTGGAAGCTACGCATGGTGGAGGCCGGGCGGGTAGTGAGGCCGGCGAGGGCGCGCAGCGGACGAAAGTGAGGCGTACGGCCGCCGGCTCTGGCGCTGCGGCGGGCTGGGCAAGACCAATGAGCGAGGACGCGAGTCGTAGGAGGCATCCAAAGTGGGCGGCATGTGGGTTTTGAGGAGGTTGTTGGATCCCGGCCTATGACGAAGCGCGCCCGGGCCGGCCCGTGACGAGTGCGCCACGCCCGCCGCCCCTCCTCTCCCTGCACTGCTGCGCGCAAAGAGTGCAAGAAACTGCGGGCTGCATGTCTAGCTACTGCGTGCTGCTGCTGCTGCTGCTGCCGCGGCGTGACGCGCGCCGCCCGCTCTGCAAGGCCCAGCGCCGCCCGCCCGCCCCGCCCCGCCGCACCCGCGCTGTGCTACCTACAATGCCGCGCACCCGCCCAGGACGCCCCGCCGATTACGCTGGAAAAACACAGAAAAACACGAGTCGCCCGAAAGAAAGAATAGGGCCACTGGGCACCGCGCCAGACCCCATGACGCAACGGCCGCCCGCATCGAGTAGGCCAAGTGAACATCGCCGCTGCTGACGCACAGAGAGACACTCGCTCCCGGGCCCGCTGAACGAAGCGCCACCGCGCCGCCAGCTCACTGCATCCCCTGGATCTTCAGCCACTGCTTCTTGCACGTCGCGTTGCCAAAGTGGTACGATCCGCCGTGCTCGAAGATGTAGTCGGCCACCTTCCTCCACGGCACCTTGCTAGCGTCGACGTCCATCTCGTCGACATCCAGCGCCGCCGCGTCCACCCCAGGGTACAGCGACCCGGCCATGAGCATCTTGACGCCCTCGCGGAGCAAGTGAACCTGCAATCTTGTTCGAATCAGTAGTCCCAGCTGTTGCGAAGGAGTAGCTAGCACTCACGTCCTCGGCCATCCACAACGGCTTGCGCACCCGCTCCTCGCGGTTCTTGGTCAGCGTCCGGTAGCGGCCCCTGAGCGTCGACTCGGCCTCCGTGAACCCGCCCTTGTCCCTGATCTGCCGATACGACATGCCCGCCCTCTTCCACTTCACCAGCAGCTTGTCTTTCTTCTTTCCCTCGATCGTGGCGCGGCTGTCCCCCTTGCGTGCGTGCGGCGGCGGACCCCACTCCAGTGGCCTTCTTGTCTGCGACGGGAGCGTGCCAAAGCGGTTGTGGCCCTCTGCCCGTGGACGTGGGTTGCGCTGGCGGCAGTGCTCGTTGCTGCGGTGGTCGGCGTGCGCGTGGTGCTCGCCAGGGTAGCTGCTGGACAGGTCTTCGAGGTCGGAGGCAGGTGAGGCTTGCGAGTAGGTCAGGGCAGGCATGGGCATAGTGGCCAAGTCGACGCTGCTGCAGAAGCTTCGCTTGTCGAAGCTAGCCTGTGCATCTGCTGGAAGGTTAGGTGAGGTGGGCGAAGCTATTTCGCTCTCGCTGGAGAAGCTGTTGTTGCCGTACGACGTCTGACATTCCGGCCATGTGGGTGAGATCGAGTAGGAATCGTCAAGAACAGAGTTCTGGTTCTGTGCAAAGCTCAATGCTTGAGGGCCATGAGCCGACGCTGTTGCGTGGAGAGGAAGACCGTGGAAGTCCGTAGCGAATGTAGGCGGCGAGGGGAAAAACGATTGTGTAGTAATGTCTGGGCACTGGTCCATTGGGTTGAACATGTCCCAGGATCGATCGTGCAAGCTGGGCGGAGCGACAATCGATGGGTCCGAGCTGGCGTTGTTGTAAGACACGGCGCTATCTGCTTGGTTCCCGAAAGGTATGCCACCAGTGGAAGAGTAGGACGACGGTATCATCGAGGGCACGGCGGCCGCCGAATGCTGCGTGAAATCGGTCTGCTCCGGTTTTAAAGCGGAGTCGGAGGATGGCTGAAATGCGTTGATGGTGGCGTTATCGGTGAGTGGCGGAGGCCATGCGTTGGTTTGGAGTTGGGTGGCGATGCTGCTCTGGTTAGAAGCGCGGCTTGATTGTGAAGTGATGGAGGCCGGCCGTGGCGGCCATCTATCATTCAGGGTGCCGGCGTGCCCGTTGCTGGGAACGGGCACAGAGACGAGCGGTTGAGGTTGCTGCTGAGGCAGGTGAGGCGGCGTGACGCTCCAAGAACTCTGTGGGGGGCCAGACGGGAAGAAGTCACTGATGGTGGAGCTCCCGAATGGGTTCACATTGCTGAAGGGAGTGTCATCCTCGAATTTGAGAAATTCCTGCAGCTTGTCAGCATCAGCGCAATAAGGATGCGCGACGGCGAACGTACGTTCCAATCAGGACTATCCATGAAGCTCTGTGTCTCGAATAGCCGTGGGTGAAGTTGTGGGGGAAAGTGACACGGGACAACGCGCGGTCTCTTGGGCAAGACAAAATGCGGCGGGGGGTCTATGGGCCATTGTTGGCCGTTGAAGGCGTTCATATTTGTGGCTGGTTCCCCGGAGTTCCAAGCCTGGGCCTGCTGCGGCGGTTGCAGCATCCCGCAAGGCATCGAAAGGTTACCTGCTTTGGGTCTTGCAAGTAGCCCGCTTCGCCGGCGGAAAGAAAAAAAAAATCCAGGAATATAAGAGGGCAGCTCCTTGCAAGCGATGCAGCCTTTCTTTGTCGTGCTGGCGAGTTCCTATGCGGGTTCGTTGGATGAAGTTGCGGCTAGGGATTATGCAGGTGAAACATAGCCCTGTCGGGGATGGTGTTGACGATGGTCAATGGGGACTTGCTGACCGCCTCGCGTGGGGTACACCGTAAGGCTGCTTGATGACAGCGACAAGACTCTTCGGGATTCTGGTAACCTTATATCCGTGGAAACTCCTCTCGGGGATGGCGTGCTGGGCCGTAGCAAATATCTCAGTTGAGCCGGGGAACTGGGCGGCAAGTTCTCCAGGCGTGATGTGCTGCCACGTCCTGCAGCAGATGGCCTTGGGACGGAATGCCTCCAATCTGAGGGACGAGGGCGTGCTGGCATGCTTGTCAGAAGAACAACTTGTTGTGGTGCTTTCCTTCGGGTCGCACCTTTGCCCAAACCTGCAGAAGCTGATGGCGGGGCGCTAGATGACAATGCGAACTCGATCACGACCGTTACGCCGTTTATTCGTGGAGATTTGGTGCGGGACAACGTTCGTCTTAACAATGGCAAACAGAACAGCAGCGATTGTAGGTGGCAGCGGAACTGCCAACGAACCCGGAGTGCAAGATTTGGGGATTCGAAGAAAGAGACTAGCAGAGGTTATTGCAACAAAACAAGAAACCAGACAAATGGCCGCCCAAAGGAAGTTTTGCGTTGGTGGCCAGTCAACGAGGAGTAGCCCTCTGCACCATCTCACTGCACGTAGAGGGTGTTCCGCTTAAGACATTTTGCCATCGCCCAGATTAATCTTGCCGGAGACCAGCCCAGAGGCGCCGCCGTTTGACGCCGCGCGGGACAATCTTTCCCCTCATGCACGACCGCTGCGCCGTGAGTGATGTCTGTGCATGGCGAGACCGCTGTACTGCAATCGAGTACGCGGGAACGAACCGCAAAGCAGCTGCCTCTCATATCGGTTACGAACGGTTGTGGGCACGGCACCAAAGCCTTTGTGGAAGTTCAAAACAATGGAGAGGCAGGGTATATCACAGAGCGAGAGGTTTGATGGCAGCAGAAGTGGGTCACTCGAGCACCACGAGACCAGGTAATACTCGAGGCTGCTGCCCACTCTCCCCAGGCTGGCCCCACCGCGTCTACCGTAGTCCATAAAGCCAGATTTTCTGGGCGCCTGCAGATCGTCGGCATATCGACAGGGTCTCTCAATGCGGGGGACCTGCGCGACCTGTCAGAAACTGCTACCCCCTATATAGCAGCCGAGCCGAATCAAGCGCTGCCCGTTCCTGAGGATATGAGAGCGGATGGACGGCTGTCCAATCCAGGCGGTGGGCCGGTGTCACGGAACACTGCAGCTTGTCGTGGCCAACAGGCCAGCCACACCCCCGAATCTCTGTGTAACTAATATGTTTCTCCTCTCACATGCGGCTCCATACAAGTTCAAGAGGGGTGTTTGCAACTTCTCAACTCAACAACAACGTTGAAAATCGTTGACATCAGAGTTCGTGTGCTGCCGTGCCGAGAATGAGGCCTGCCTTAGTCCCAAGGGCTTTCAGACCAATCAAGCACGTCTTCGCTCTAATGAGCCTTCCGTGGCTGCGAGACTGGGAAGACCTCTAGCGCCGATGTTTTGTTGGTGGACGGAAACGTCCGCAGGCACTCGCTCCCGTCTCTTCACGACGAAACGCGGCCGCGAGACACCCATGCACAGCTGTCACGACATGAAATATTTTGGCTTTGAACGCGGCTATCAAGCCACGCGACGATGCCGTTATGACATCTCGCATGCCGCTGATCAGGTAGAGCAAAAACGGTCTTGCATGTGGAAGGTCTGCACCTGCTGTCAGAACAAGCTACCAACAGCTGTTCCGGTCGCACACACAGAGGAGAAAAAGACGATGCATGCGCCCCTCCCGCAGCGCCCCTGTCCCTGCCCACATCTCGCACGACCATACCAGTAGCCCGGCCATATCCGCCGCAGCGCGCAGCAGGCAGATGTCAGTAGTCGCAGCCAGGATCCCGATCGGCTCCCCGCGCACGCACACGCCGACCCCTGAGTGCCAGATAAGTCTAGGCGTGACGCAGACGCTCGCACTCTATCCGCCGGATCTTGCAGCCTGCAGCTGCCGACGGGTAGCGGTAAGAAAGGAGAGAGGGTGGGTTTGCGCTTGCGCCGCGCCCGGGCGTTGATGGGATGTGCCGTTTGCTGCGGGATAGCGCTTGCTGACGCACTGCAGAATGTCTCGCAGCAGCGGCCTGCTGGGTGGCAGCGACGCAGATGAGCACCCCATTGGGCGAGGGAAGACACCCTTGCCCTTATTTCTCTTGCTGGCGGGTACGGCAAGGGCCGATCCGCATCGAGACCCACCACATCAGGCATATGCATGTAGATGGGTGTGATGCAGAAACCCTTCGGATCGGAAGTGAGCTGCCAACGCCAGAAACCTTGACCGGGCGGCGTGACGGCGGTGGCGTGTGGGTGAGGTGGCGGGGGTGGGAGAGGGAAAAGCCGGAGGTTACACAGCCAAGAGAGCTCCGCCCGATTTCGCAGAGAGCTCGGGCTACCATCATGATGTAGGAGGGCGCAGCTTGTTCCCGCGGAGTGGTAATGTTTCGCGGCTTGGAAATGCAGTAATTTACCACAGGCGGACCGCGGATACATCTGACCCGCTGCTTTATGAAACATGCCTAGGGATCCTTCATAAATGTATGCACATTGTCTACGTGTTCAGAGCTTCGCTTTCCCCTTCTCTTGAATCTGGATATCGTTGAAAGGAATGCCAAGATACCGCCACATGTAATGGAACCTAAGTCTTCGTCAGTTCTTAGGGTTTCTTGTGATGGGAAGGCATCAACTCACCGGTCGCTCCCAAAGAACGGCTCCTCCTCGCCTTTGTCATTCCGCACCCAGAACCACGGACATCCGAAGGCGCCCAAGTCCAGCGCCTTCTGTGTGTTGTCAGAAAGCTTCTTCTTGTACTCAGCGCTGTTGGCGCCTTCCATGATGCGCTTCACTTCGTCGTGTGAGAAGTGGCGGGACAAGGCATCGGCCATGAGCTCGGGTTTGCTTAGGTCTAATCCCTGCTCCCACATAGCCACGAACAGTTCACGGAAGCTGGCTTCGTACTTCTCTTGAGGGAAGGTGTCTTTGACGTAGGCCATGCAGCGTTGGGGCTGACATATCATAAGCAGCTGGAGACATGACGTTGGATGATGCTTACGAGTAGCGATAGGATGGGGAAGAAGTCGGGGGTCTTGATGTTTGGGCAGTCGAAGTAGGCTTTGGCGCGCTTGTTGTCGAAAGCGCCATAACCGGCTTTGGCAGGCAGTGTCCATGGCGGTTTGTTTCCTGATCACGTTAGCCTGTGCTTGGAGACTCGTGTCCGATTCAGGACTTCTGGGCTTGCACGGTAGAAGGCCAGGGCGCAGCTGAACGAGCATGGGTGTCTTACCACTCCCTACGTTGATGCCGCCAAGAAAGACCGGGTTGAATCTTGCGGATGTCAGTGCGATTGCCGGAATGGGACAGAGCGGGAAACGAGCATACTCTACATCGATTCCATGCGAGGCTAAGGCGTCCCGGTTCTTCAGCAGGTAGAGAAGGGCGAAGTAGGAGTACGGCGAGACTGATCCCTGTCAGTGACACGTTCGGGGCAGGGCAAGTAATCAGGCCTCACCGCAGTCGAGGTAGGCATCTATCTTGCCTCCCATGGTGTCAGTCTGCGGGCAGAGCTCGTCATCGGAATGCGAGAGACTCGCAGCAGAGAGAGGAGCTGGTTTATAGAGTAATCCGGGGGAGCAGCCGGGGGCGGGGCGCATTGCCAGCCGAGCCGAAGCCGACGCGAGCCCTGGACGTGACGCGCCAGCGCGCTCTCGCGCGTCGATCTTGCTCGCCGCTCCGCCGCACGCACACACACCAACGAAAGCCTGCTCGTGTTCGAGCAGGTCGCAAATCTCGGTCCCGACGAGGCACAGAACGCGCGAGGAAAAGTCGTGATTACTTCTCGGCTCGCCCAGGACAAGAGGCCACGTCTTCCTGGCTGGGTGCCGGCGGCCCTGCCGAGGCGCGACGGCCATCACTAATCATCGGCCAGCTCCCACCGCCGACATGACGCTCGTGCAGCGCTGCAGTCCGCCATCATCCCGCCGTAAAGGCAATGCGGGGAGCTGACCCCGTCCGTGAAATGGAAATAAAGATCTCACACACCCTCTGAGCTCGCCTGCAGCACTTGCTCTTACTCGCCTACTGGACTGATCGGCAAACCCTCGTCAGATTCATCACCATGGAGAGCTCCAAACAGGTGGCACTCGTTGTCGGCGCGTCCAGAGGCATTGGCCGACAGGTTGCAGTTGACCTCGCCCGAGCCGGCTACAGAGGTGAGTCGTGCGCTGTGTAGCCCTTCTATGAGACAATGTTCTGACACCTACAGTCGTTGTGTCTGCCAAAAGCACCTCGGACGCGTCCAAGGTCCATCCGTTTCCGCCTGACCCGAACTCGTCCCAGTCGACCATCAACACTGTGGCGCGAGAGATACAGGAGGCTGGTGGTGAGGCCATAGCCATTGCCGCCGACACACGCGACCCCGAAGCCGTCAAGAACATGGTCGATCAAGCTGTCGCTACGTTCGGACGCCTGGACGTCCTGGTCTACAATTCTGGTGCCATCTGGTGGGCTTCGATTGAGAACACGCCGTTCAAGCGGTACAAGTTGATGCAGCAGGTCAATGTGGAGGGACTGTACAGCACTGTCCAGGCAGCTCTGCCACATTTCAAGACGCAAGATTGGAAGGGCCGCATCATCGTCGTCAGCCCTCCTATCTACTCACGATTCTTCAGAGGAAAGGCTGCCTACGCCATGGGCAAGGTTGCAATGAGTGTCCTGACGAAGGGGCTAGCAATGGACTTTATGCGAGAAGGTAAGAAGGACATGGCAATTTCAAGCATGTGGGTCGCCACAGCCATTCAGTCGGCTGCCACGGTTGGCAGGGATGCCGAGGTTGTCAATGATCTGAGGAAGCCGGTAAGTACCATGGCGTCTAGCCCAGGCCATGCACTAAGAATGGGACAAGACTATCTTCTCCGACGCCGTCCTCGCCATGCTTCGAGCTCCTGCTCCAGAGGTCAACGGGTGTCTCGAGGTGGACGAAGACTTTCTTCGCAAGACCGGTGTTACCGACTTCTCCAAATACAGTCTGGTACCTGGGTCAAGTCCGAGAAGAATCATGCCGGCAGAATTTCCAGACCTTACTGTTGCAGAGCAAGAGGATGAAGGCCGGCGGATGGACAGCTCCAAAACGAGGACATCAAGAATGTAGTATGCGACCCCTGGGTGGATCCTGTGCCAAGTGGCGAAGCGTTCCGCCAAGGTTGAGGTTGACATTGCCGTGTCCGAACACTCTGAATTTTGCTAAAAGACTAGTTTATCCAACATCTGAACACGACATTCATCTACTCATCGTGTGTGCAGGTGAAAGTACCCTGGACCAGCAAGACGAAGTCTGTCATCGTCCCATCTGATCCAAATGAGGTCGCCGAGCCGAGAAACTTCCTCGCGTTGTCTTTCCTTACTTGTGTTCCCTCAAGTCCTTGGCCTGGCTCTACTTGACATGCTCTCGCACGGCAACATAAATTTTTGCCAAAAAACCAAGCATTTCGATCTCCCCGTCCGTGGTCTGGTCTCTTTCCAAGCCCAGCACCAAGAGAGTGTCCATTCCATCGCGTCAACATTGTTTTTCTAATTCGAGGCGCGCGCTTCGCGTAGTGATCAATGGGGAGCAGAACAAAAGCTAGTTCAACTTCCAGCATCTGGGCTCCTTCGGCTTCACCAGAGTCTCCTCTGAGTTTAAGCGATCTCCTCAGGGCTCGCTTCGGACTTTTCACTCATTGCCTCGATTGTGAATCCTCTTTTTTCACTCATTTGGGGCAGCATCACACGTTCTTTACTAACATCTAGGTTGCCGGACTGTCGTCCAGGATGGGCGCTGCTGATGGCATGTCCTTTGGGGCACGGGTAAGTGTTCTCCTTCCCATCCTTTTCTCGGTCCTGGTATCGGCTTCACCTGCCCCACCTAGTGGTAGTGGTACACCGTCTGTGACCGCTACGGGAAGCCCTGCAACAAACACTGGAACTGGTCAACATCTTTGCACCAACGACGCAGGAAAGTATTACGTGGGTGCCAGCGGCTATCATTACCGAATTTCTTGCAATACCGATCGTCTCGGCGGCGACCTCGTCTCTTACAGCGGCGTATCTGACCTAAAAGTCTGTGCCGATCTCTGCGACTCTAATCCAAAGTGTGTGGGTTCGACATGGAAATTTGAGACTGGTCGCTCAACCGGAATCTGCTACCTGAAGTCAGCGCTGGCCCCGACGTCAGTGGACACAACCGTCGATGTTGTCGTCTGCGAAGACTGCCCGACTATTCAATGCGGAAGTACTGCGTCAAGCTATGGCAAGACTTTCACTCTGGAATGCGGTAAAGAACAATATGGTAGGTGATCTACGGATTGATGTGAGACAATTGATCGGCTTCTAACAATCTCCAGGTGACCTCATAACGGACTCTCAAAATACTTTTGGGAGCACAGATCTCGTGACCTGCCTGAATTTGTGCGGGCAAGCGACTAGCTGTAACTCGGCAACTTTCATTGGGGGAACCTGCTACTTGAAGACTAAGACCAACAATGTCAACAACGGTGACGCTGCCTTGCGTGCTTGGATGAACTACGCCGGCACGCAATCTTCAGTGGCACCGGTAGCATATTCCTCGAGCGCAACTACAGCGACTACGCCAACTACAGCGACTACGCCAACCACAGCCACTACGCCAACTACGGCGACTACGCCAACCACGGCGACTATGCCAACTACAGCGACTACAGCGACCACGCCAACCACGGCGACCACGCCAACCACGGCGACTACACCAACCACAGCGACTACGCCAACCACAGCGACTACGCCAACTACGGCCACTACGCCAACTACGGCCACTACGCCAACTACGGCCACTACGCCAACCACGGCGACTACGCCAACCACGGCGACTACACCAACCACAGCGACTACACCGACCAGTTCCTCCGCAAGCTCCCCTACAGACCCTACACAGCCAAATATAGCGGCGAACTGCAACGCCTTCTATACAGTCAAAAGTGGAGACACTTGTTCAGGCGTCGAGACAACTTATGGAATTACACATGCTCAGTTTTTGCAATGGAACCCAGATGTGTCGAACGACTGCACGTCCAACTTCTGGGCAGGATACAGATACTGTGTCGGCGTGAGCTCTTCCTCAAGTTCAACTACACGAAGCACTGCCACAACGCCAACTACGGCGACTACTCCTACGACGGCTACTACGCCAACTACTGCGACGACGCCGACCACTGCAACATCAAGCACGAGTGCACCTCCAGCTAACACGAGCGGCTTCAACTGTCCCAGCGACAACAATCAGCTACGAACTGTAAACGGACGAACAGCCAGGATCCTTTGTGGTCAAGATATCATCGGAAATTTCTTGGACGACGACGGCGAAGTTGAGGACCTCGGGACGTGCATCAATCGCTGCTCTAACACTGCGGATTGTGTGGGTGTAACGAAATACCAGCAGTATTGCTATACAAAAAGCGCGCTCGATGAAATTAGGGCCGTTTCGGACCGCGACTCCGTGATTTTTGTGGACTCCAGTTCGTCGTCATCTTTGACAAGCTCATCTACAGCGACCACTGCTACAACAGCCACGACTGCTACTACTGCCACGACACCGACTACCGCCACGACACCGACTACCGCCACGACACCGACTACCGCTACAACCCCGACTACTGCAACCACACCGACTACCGCTACGACACCGACTACCGCAACCACTCCAACTACGGCAACTACTGTAACCACTTCGACGACTGCAACCACCCCGACTACTGCAACCACCCCAACTACTGCTACGACTCCGACTACTGCAACCACCCCAACTACGGCCACAAGTGCCGCTGCACTTGCGTGCCCATCTGACCAAGGAGCATCTGTGACACGCAACAACAAGATCTATTTCCTTTGGTGTGGTATTATACCCGGTGGGGTTTCAAACGGTGGAAGCACTCAGTTAGCAGCTAATGCAACCCCGGAGCAATGCCTGGACTGGTGCCTGGGCCAAGCACAGTGTGCAGCCTCGCTCCTCTATTCGAACAAAGTTTGCGAAGCAAAAGCAGGTGTTGATAATGGGGAAAACAACTCCTTGGCTGGTGCCCAGGTTTTCAGGACCCGGTCACCCCCGGCGGCTTCGCCAACGACTGCTACCACTCCCACAACGGCCACCACTCCTACAACTCAAACGACGCCTACGACAGCCACAACCCCTACAACTCAAACCACTCCCACAACAGCTACTACTCCCACCACAGCTACTACGGCTACGACCCCTACAACTCAAACTACTCCCACGACGGCTACTACCCCCACCACAGCAACCACTTCCACTACGGCTACCACTCCCACCACGGCTACTACTCCAACGACAGCCACTACTCTAACGACAGCCACTACGGCTACAACCCCCACGACTACTTCTACTCTAACCACAGCTACTACTCCTACAACTCAAACTACTCCCACAACGGCTACCACGCCTACAACTGCTACTACTCCCACGACTCAAACTACTCCCACGACTCAAACTACTCCCACGACTCAAACTACACCTACCACAGCTACTACGGCTACAACCCCTACGACTGCTACCACCCCTACGACTGCCACTACTCCTACAACTCAAACCACTCCCACTACAGCTACTACTTCTACAACTCAAACTACTCCCACGACGGCTACTACCCCCACCACAGCAACCACTCCCACTACGGCTACCACTCCCACCACGGCTACTACTCCTACTACGGCTACCACTCCTACCACGGCTACTATGGTTACTACGGCTACGACCCCTACAACTCAAACGACTCCCACCACAGCTACAACTCCAACGGGGCCGGCTGTCAGTCCGCTTGCCTGTCCGGGCGACCAAGGGAACGCAGTCACCATCAACTCGAAAACATACTACCTCTGGTGTGGTCAACAACCCGGCGGCTCCCAGAACATCGGCAGCCAGACAGGATTCTCTAGTGCCGAACAGTGTCTGAACTGGTGTGCTACTTACGCGCCTCAACAAGGGAAGACATGCGATGCTGCACTATTCTCCAACAGCCGTGTTTGCCAGGCAAATGCGAACGATAACGGCGAATCGAATCCTTATGATGGCGTGGCCTTCAGAACTCGGTCTCCACCACCGACAGGGACCCCCACAACTGCAACGACTCCTACCACAGCTACTACACCCACTACGGCTACTACAGCTACTACAGCTACCACAGCAACTACCCCCATAACAGCTACTACGCCGACCACAGCAACTACACCGACTACAGCAACTACGCTCACCACGCTCACTACAGCAACTACACCTACTACAGCTACTACGCCGACTACAGCTACTACTCCCTCCACAGCTACTACTCCCTCCACAGCCACTACTCCCTCCACAGCCACTACTCCCTCCACAGCCACTACTCCCTCCACAGCCACTACTCCCTCCACAGCCACTACTCCCTCCACAGCCACTACTCCCTCCACAGCTACTACTCCCTCCACAGCCACTACGCCGACTACAGCTACTACGCCAACTACAGCTACTACCCCCACTACAGCTACTACCCCCACAACAGCCACCACAGCTACTACGCCGACTACAGCTACTACGCCCTCCACAGCGACCACCCCAACTACAGCTACCACTCCAAACACGGCCACCACAGCCACAGCAGCAACATCATCTTCAAGTCAACCGTCCGTATATAGCTGCCCTGATGGTGCAGGCCAGACCCGCCAGTTCGGAGGTAGAATCTTTACGCTCCAGTGTGATTCCCAACCCGGTGGAACCCAAAATCTCCCAGGTCAATCTTCACAATCAAACACTGCAAGCGTTGAAGATTGTTTCACATTCTGCACCAGCCTGGCGAATTGTGATGTTGCACTCTGGCTTCCCAACCGCGTTTGCCAAGCAAAGAGGAATTTCAATGGCGATCGGACTATGTCAGCTGGCGCAGCCTTTTGGATTGCGGATAGCCCTTCTCCACCGGACTCCAGTACTACCTCCTCATCGTCATCTTCATCAAGCGGGGGTAGCGTAACGTCGACAACGTCCACCCGATCAGGGACTACCACGAGCGGCCCCGCCGCCCCTACTCCCACGGATACAACTCGAGACTGTGCTAGATACTACACCGTTGCTAGCAGTGATGCCTGTGCCGCTGTTCTGGACGCAAATATGATCATGTTCGCCGATTTCTACAGATGGAATCCTTCAATTGGGAACGACTGCCAGTTCCTGCAAATAGGATATGCGTACTGCGTTGCTGGCTCTACTACAACCACTACTTCTACCACCATGACGACGATGACAGCTTCAACAACCTCCAGAGCCAGTTCTTCTAGCTCAACCGCAACGACTCTGAGTACAGCAACGACCCGGGGCACGGCAACAGTTTCCACTAGCTCGCAGTCCAGCTCGAGTGGCTCTGCTGCCCCTACCCCTTCTGATACATCTCGAGACTGCTCCAAGTACTACACCGTCGTTCAGGGAGACAACTGCGGTGCTATTTTGGAGGAGAACAACATCATGTTTTCCGGGTTTCTGAGGCTGAATCCTTCGGTTGGTGATAATTGCCAGTTCCTTCAGATAGGCGTTGCGTACTGCGTCGGACAAGGGTCAAGCTCGAGTAGCTCAGCCTCTTCCTCTGCAACTACTGGCACGGGATCCAGCTCGGCCGGTTCAATTTCGTCTTCTTCAACTGCTGGCTCTGTTTCTAGCTCATCCTCGAGCTCTAGCACGAGAACTGTTAGTTCTACGGGAACTCCGGGGGGCTCTACCCTGTCTGGTACCTCATCTACGGTTTCAGGCACATCCTCGACGTCATCTGGCACAGCTTCGTCTGGGTCATCAACGCCTAGCTCATCTACGACGCCATCCGGCACATCCGGCACATCCTCAACGCCGTCTGGAACAACTGGCACGTCAACATCTGGCACGTCCACGTCTGGTATGTCAACGTCTGGCACATCAACGTCTGGCACGTCCACGTCTGGTATGTTAACGTCTAGCACATCAACGTCTGGCACGTCAACATCTGGCACGTCAACATCTGGCACGTCAACATCTGGCACGCCCACGTCTGGCACGCCCACGTCTGGCACGCCCACGTCTGGCACTTCTACGTCCACGTCTGGCTCGTCAACGTCTGGCTTATCAATGACATCAGGTTCATCCTCAACATCGTCTGGAGCGCCTGACACGTCATCAGCGTCGTCTAGTACATCTCCAAGCTCAGGCAGTTCCACAGGTACTTCGAGCACCGGTAGCTCGTCTATGAGCATAAGCTCAGATACTGGAATTCCCACAGGCACCTCAACTGCGACCTCAGGTTCTTCGACGTCTTCTACAAGTGTCTCATGCTTGCCATCACCTGGAGCCCCTTTCACAGCGGGTGGAAAGTCTTTCCGCCTCATCTGTGATACTGACAATGGTGTGAACAGTTATGACAGTGCACTAGCTAGCGATGCTGTTGCGTGTGCTCAACTCTGTGCACAACGTCCTCAATGTGTTGGTGCCGCTTTTACGACCCTGTGTTACTTCAAGAACCAACCAGGAGTTCTATCCCGAAGCGGTGTAAACACTCTCTTCATCCAGTTGGTGGCGGATGACTTCAGCTCGACTGTCTCGAGTTCAACCATCTCAAGCTCAACCAACAGGGTGACCTCTAACAGCGGTGGGTCCACTTCAACATCAAGCTCAACCATCTCCAGTTCAACCAACAGTGTGACCTCCAACACCGGTGGTGGGCCCACTTCAACATCAAGCTCAAGCACTTCGACCTCTGGATCCTCTTCGAGCTCCAGCGGTTCTGCGTCATCTGGATCCACTAGTTCCTCAAGCTCCTTGAGTTCATCTTCCGCGGCGCCTTCGACTATTACATCGTCCTCAAACTCATTATCGACCGCAAGAACAATCAGCTCATCCACGAGCTCTTCTACAGACCCAACACAATCTGGAACTGCTGCAGATTGCAATACCTTTCACACCGTCGTGAGCGGTGATACATGCTCGTCTCTCGAGACTACGTACGGTATAACACATGCTCAATTTATACAATGGAATCCGGCCGTCTCAGACGACTGCTTGACCAATTTCTGGTCAGGGTACAGATATTGCGTCGGTGTGAGTACATCCTCCAGCTCTTCCTTCTCCCGCTCGTCGGGGTCCATCAGCTCGACCGGACCATCAAGCTCGACAGGATCATCGAGTCCGACAGGATCATCGAGCCCGACAGGATCGTCGAGTCCGACAGGATCGTCGAGTCCGACAGGGGTGTCTTCGACCGCGAATTCAGTCACTCCTACCAGCACTTTTATCTCTTCAACCGGCACCACTACGTCAAGTTCCGCGACTAGCACACCAACGTGTCCCGGGACAGACGGAAACATCTACACAGTTGGCTCGAGGAGATTCCAAGTTCGATGCAGTACCGATAATGGTGTTTCATCCTATGACGATAGGGCTGTGACGAACTTGGGAGAATGCTTGTTCACCTGCGGTATGGATTCAAGATGCGTAGCGGCGAGTTACACAAACCGTTGTTACCTCAAAGACCAGCTTGGAACAGTCACCTCAAATAACGGAGCGTCCCATTTGATTGTTCAAGTGTCCGACCTTCCAAGCTCTTCTTCGTCGTTGAGCTCTACTAGCTCAAGCATCTCTACTTCCGGATCTATCTCTTCGACCTCAGGTGTCTCTACCTCTAGATCCACCTCTTCGAGCTCAAGTATCTCTACTTCCACCACTAACTCTTTGAGTTCGGGTCTCTCTACTTCTGGCTCCACCTCTTCGAGCTCAGGTGTTTCTACGTCTGTCTCTTCGGACTCAGGTGTTTCTACGTCTGTATCCACCTCTTCGAGCTCAGGTGTTTCTACGTCTGTATCTACCTCTTCGAGCTCAGGTATCCCCACCTCCGGATCATCCACTCGAAGTTCAAGTATACCGACCTCTGGGACCTCTTCAAATTCTGGCGTTTCGACCACTGGGTCCTCCTCTTCAACGTCGAGTTCCACCACCCCTGGATCCTCTTCAACTCCCAGTGCCTCCTCTAGCTCTCTGAGCTCAAGCATCTTGACTTCCGGGGCTTCATCTACGCCGTCAGGATCAAGTACCATGTCCAGCAGCTCGACGTCCACTCCTACTGCATCGTGCCTGCCACTACCTGGCCTGCCTTATAGCACCAACGGAAAGAACTACCGTATCATATGTAATACGGACAATGGTGTCGGAAGTTACGATAATTACCCAGCTGCCACCAACTCGATCCAGTGCGCTGATGCGTGCGCGAGAGATCCCAGATGTGTCGCTGCTAGCTACACCTCGAACTGTTATTTCAAGGATGCTCCAGGTACTTTAAGAAGTGACAACTTGGGCACCACCTTCATCCAGCTGCAGGAAGGCTCGTTCAGTTCCACCTCGTCTAGCTCTACTAGCTCTAGTGTGCTGAGCTCTATCTCGTCGAGCGCTAGTGGGATGAGCACCAGCGGATCACCGTCCACTGGATCGCGCGCCAGTGTGTCGAGCACTGATGGATCTTCGTTCAGCAGTGGCTCAAGCTCTTCGGCCTCAGGATCCGCAACATCATCGACTAGCTCCCCTGCCACTAATGGCAGCACATCGCCAACTTCGAGCTCCGGGCCGGCCTCTACAGCTCCTACTCGTACCTCTTCAAACACAGTCTCTACCTCAGTCGGATCTTCTGAAACGCCCGGTTCGAGTACTACATCAACGCCTGCCACGACCAACACAATACCCACACCTGTCGCCAGCTTCGAGCCATCATCGGACGGCACCAATTACACTGCTGAGACTATTCCAGATGCTATGTTCCTCTTGGAATTGGGCATCGAATATGTTGACGCCGATGATATCTCTGTGTCTAACACTTTCAGCCCTGCTAGCCGTACCTCTGACCCTGGCAGTCCTTCTACACCCAACTCTGCTAGCCCTACGTCCGACACCTCCAATTTTGGCAGCTACACCTCTAGCTCAAGCTCCAGCTCAAGCTCAAGCTCCAGCTCCAGCTCCAGCTCTAGCATGACTTCTGCAGGGGGTCCCCGGGTCGCCAAACGTGACGCAGTCGGGAACATCAGCTTCACTGAATGTGTGGAGTACTGTGCAAGCCTTTGCGACTGTACCGATGTTACGTATGACCTAACGGAAAACATTTGCCAGCCCAAGACCGGATCGGGTACTAGCAAGATCAGGACAGACAGCACAGTTGTCAACGCTCACCGCGTAGCGCCCGGCTGTGCCGTCCCGGCCGGCTCATTCGACTATGAAGGAGATTCTACTTATGTTAGGACCACTAGCAGCGTTTCAGTGAGCGCATCATCGTCTGCTGAAACGATGGCGACAACGACAACGACAACGACGGCGACCTCTTCAACCGCAAGCCCCACGTGTCCTAGTCAGCCTGGTCAGACTCAAACTTTTGTAGAACGTGGTGTAACCTTCAAGGTCTACTGCAATAGCGACAATCTTGATGGTAAGCTTGCTATACATATTGACCGTTTTCTAGTGCTAACAGCCGGTAGAACAATCATACACCTTCGTGACATCCACAGGCATTACAGACTGTGGATCCAGTTGTGCTGCGGATCTGAACTGTGTATCTGCTACTTATATTGGCAACTGCTATCTCAAACGTGGCCTGGGGACAATTGGTAGCAGTACATCGGGCGTTATCGTACTGGAGGCGATTGGTCGCGGTCAATCTTCCAGCACCAGCACTTCTTCTAGTACCGGCGCTTCTTCTAGTACCGGCGCTTCTTCCAGCACCAGCGCTTCTTCCAGCACCAGCGCTTCTTCCAGCACCAGCGCTTCTTCCAGTACCGGCACTTCTTTCAGCAGTGGCTCAACCTCAACCGCACCAGCGTCTACATCCACAGGGCCATCATCTAGGCCGCTGACCTCGACCCAAGATACTGCTTCCTCTTCAAGCGTCATATCTACGACAGCAACCACCTCCTCGACACCTACGGCGACGCCCCAGTGCCCCAATGCGAGTCCCACGCAGTCATACACTGTCAATGGTGTGCAATTCGAGATTCAGTGCAGTACTGACAACAATGGTATGTTGCTTGGAAGTTTTATTTGAGAGTTCTGTCGAATGCTGACAACGTCGTGATAGTGGGATCATACATCGATTATCCTGCTAGGAGCATAGCAGAATGTGCTGAGAATTGTGCCGCTGATCTGACTTGTCTTTCGGCAACCTACACTACCGCATGCTACCTGAAGAAGACCGTTGGACAGACTCTCCCAGACAATCGTGGCACGGTGTTCCTCCGTCGTGTGTCTTCCGTTGGCCCTACAGGTACTACCACCAGGACGAGCTTCAGCTCATCTTGGACATCTTCAAGCACCTCCCCTACGACGTCGCCCGCTCGTGTTCCGCAGTGTGATGAAGACAATGGTGCATATTACACGACCGGGAGCAAGACTTTCCAAATTGAGTGCGGAATAGATCACTTTGGTGGAATGATCGGCCAGCCTTTCCAGGACACTACCTTTGATGCTTGCATGGCCATGTGTGCCAATTATCAACCGACATACCGGCCTTGCGTGGATATATCGTGGAATCCTGGCCAGACCTGCTACATGAAGTATGAAGTGGGGGAAGTAGTGCCTGACGATACCATTTGGGGCGCAAGGATTGTGACTGGCGTAGTCATCAGCTCAACATCCTCGGGCAGCTCTACTGCTACCGGTACAAGCACTCGATCTGGCTCAAGTTCCTCGGGCAGCTCGTCTACGTCAGTTCCCTCATCTGGAGCCACGTCGATAATGACTACTGGGACAAGCATTTCTCCAGGAACAAGCTCTACTACTGGGTTAAGCACCGGATCGAGCTCGGGCTCCTCGAGCAGCTCAACCCCTTCAGCTGGACCACCCACAACCACTGCCACTCAATCAAGCAGCAGTTCCACCAGCGCAAGCGGTTCTACCACCAGCCCGACCGGGTCTACTTTCAGCACGAGCAGTACCATTGGAAGCACATCATCAAACCCAGGCTCCACCTCCAGCAGCTCTACTCTTACTTCTGGGACTGGGTCTTCAAGCTCCTCGTCCGCTCCCAACCGAACACCAGAGTGCACCAAATATTACACCGTTGTAAGCGGGGACAGTTGCGATTCGGTTACAACGAAGAATGGCATCACATTTGCCCAGTTTTACGAGTGGAACCCTTCGATTGGACCAGACTGCTGGTTCTTAGTGATAGGCAATACATATTGCGTTGCGAAGAGCTCGATCACAACCTCAACCACCAGTTCAAACACTGCTATTACAACTACTGGAACGACCACGGCGACTGGAACGAGCACAGGAACTGGATCAAGCACTGGGTCAAGCACTGGGTCAAGCACTGGGTCAAGCACAGCAACCGGGACGAGCACAGCAACCGGGACGAGCACAGCAACTGGAACGAGCACAGCAACCGGATCAAGCACCGGATCAAACAGCTCCTCTAGTCCCAATCCAACCCCAGAGTGTACTAAATACTACACCGTTGCGAGTGGAGACAGTTGCGACTCCGTTACAACCAAAAATGGGATTACATTCGCCCAACTGTACGAGTGGAATCCTTCAATCGGACCAGATTGCTATTCTCTCGTGATAGGTAATGCATACTGCGTTGCCAAGAGCGGCTCGACCACAAGCACGGCCATCAATTCAAGCAGTACTCCAAATGATTCAAGCACGACTGGACCAAACACGACTGGACCAACCACCCCAGGATCAAGTACCACCGGATCAATCACCACTGGATCGAGTAGCACGGGATCGATTACTGGATCGAGCACCTCGGGATCAAGCACCTCGGGAACAAGCATTACTGGAACGAGCTCTACTGGAATGAGTACTACTGGAATAAGCACTACAGGGCCAAATACCGGTTCTAGTTCAACATCCTCCAGAGCCTCCACCTCCGCTTCCACTCCAACTTCAGACTGCACTAAGTACTACACAGTCGTCGCTGGAGATAGCTGCGAATCTGTAACGACAAGGAATGGCATCACCTTCAACCAATTCTACGAATGGAATCCCTCGATTGGACCGGATTGCTGGTTCCTAGTAATTGGCAACACGTACTGTGTAGGCAAGAACAGCTTGTCCACAGGAACAATTTCAACGTCTACTGGTACCGGGATCATCACTAGCGGTTCTGTGAGTACATCACCGTCCACCGCAACTGGCTCTTCTGGAGCCACCTCCACCACTGGACCTTCGACGGTCTCCACTTCTTCGGTGTCAAGGTCCTCGGCGTCAATTTCCACATCCACGCCATCAACTTCGGTCTCCACGTCTCTTGGTTCTACGTCCTCAGTCTCCACCTCTTCAGCGCCCACTTCAACACTTTCCGGCTCCACCAGTATAAGCAGCCAGAGCATTTCGACAGACACAGCGTCGACGCGCACTACCTCTGGCACGTCATCATCCATTTCGAGCCCAACTTCTACCACTTCCAGTACGGCATTGCCAACAGCTGTCGGCTGCCCAGCATCGAACGGCACCACATACACTGCTCAGACGGTAGCAAATGCTGAATTCTTCCTGGAATGTGGCGTTGACTACTCCGACAACAACATTGAATTTCCACCTGGTTTCCAAATCGCCAAACGCGATCCAATCCGGGCAGTCAGCTTCTACGACTGTGTCGAGTTCTGTGCGCGCCTGTGTGAGTGTGTCGACATCTCGTACTCTTTCTCGACGCGGACTTGCCAGCCAAAGCGTCAATTAGGAAATAAGATTACGGCGGCCAACGATATTATTAACGCTCGTCGCACACGGCCGGGCTGTGTCAATTCGAGCTCTTCGAACTCTGCCACGGGAGCTGTTTCGACGTCCACCGGAACCAGCGGGCCTCCAATCACAACGTCGCCAACTACCGGCACGATCACGGCGCCTCCGACAACGTTGACATCGACGCAGACCCTGACAACAACGTCGACGCTGACAGACAACGGCACGGAAATGGTCACTGTAGTGGTTACAACTGTCTGCTACACTGGCTCTGTTGTCAGCTCCACCACCTACTGGACCAGCAGTGTGATGCCAACCACAACCAACAGTGCGCCGCCAATCTCGACCAGCAGTGTGCCGCCAACCTCGCTCAGCAGTGCGCAGCCAACGACAACCAGCAGCGCGTCTGCTTGCAACACTGATCCGATCACCACCGTCCTCACCGTCTATCCAAGTGTGTTCAAGGGATAGAGCTCGGGTGGAGGGCTAAGCAGTACGATGAACAGAAAACGAACGAAAATGAGATGGCGTGAAATCCGAAGTTTTCACTTGATGCGAGTGTCGGGAAGAAGGGAATGATGGGCTGGGATGATTTGAGGGGATTTGGGGGGATTTGTAGCATCAGCGTGTTGTCTTTTCTTTTGCCTTTCCTTCAGGTGCGCCTCGTGTTTTGGTGGAAGATTGGGTTCTTTTCGGAGAGTGTTTTTAATTGATATTACGAAGTAGCTCAGAGATAATCAGGAACAATGCTGGGATAATGCCCTTATTCACCAAGTCATCGCCGGGCCGGATAACAGGCAAAAGGCGGGTGGATCGGAGTTCGCCGGGGGAGGCGAGATGGAAGACCCCGCGGGAACGCGAGAACGAGCGTGGAGCGGGATAAATGCTGCCCTCTTAACAGATAGGGCGAGTCGTTCGGGGTCTTGGAAGCGCAGCTGGGTACGACGGAACGCCAAGAGCCAAGAGAGGAGGACAAGCGGGCGCGGTCCAACCACAAGCCGCGGCGGCGGCACGAGTGCTGGAGGAAGCTCTCAACGTCCCGCGCTGCCAAGAGCAATGATTCCGGTCGACGCGCTGCTTCGAGGGTAGCCATGGCGCGGCCAAGTAGTTCGTTTCTGCTGCTTGGCCCGCCCGCCCAGAGGAATCGGTCACTGACAAGGCGGCATGGACGCACGGGGAGCGCTAGATAACGACGGCGCTGATTGCCGTGAGGTACGAAGGGCGCCTGGGGCGCAGAGCGAGGGTCCACAAGCGAGCACAGGAAGCGGGCCTGGGAGGATTCGGGGACGGTAAAGACGGAATGGGCGGGGGCACAGCGTTTGTGTAGATTACTCTTTCGAGCTGGGCCCCTCGCGGCGGGAGGGGCGGCCCACCGCATCCTTATAAGCAGCTTACCCGGACGTCAAGGTGCTGCTTCTTTTCGTCGGTCCCGTGTCCTGTACCTCTTCTAACGTTATCTGTGAGGTGGTCGTCCCGCTCGCCCCGGTCCCTTCGTGCAGCGGCCAATCAAAGCCAACACCCAATTGGTGTCTTGCTGCTGTGCTACGCCTGTCGGTCTCCACGCTGCCCGCCATGGTCCTCCTCCGCACTTCTGCCGTTGCGGCTGCCGTTGCGGCTCTGTTTGGCGCCCGCTGCGAGGCTCAAACTTTCCAGCGCCTCGGCGCGTGTCCGACGCTTGGTATGTTTTGCATATACGGGACCGCAGCCCTCGCCGAAGATGAGCGACGGTGCCCCACCTGCTTGACTGAGACCCCCAGCTAACCGTGGTACCAGGTTGCATCTTCCCGCCTGACCAGTAGGCTAATTCTCCCTTCACCGCACCGCCCTCCCGGTGTGTGACAGGATTGGCCCGATGCTGACCTGATGCTATTGCAGAGCCGATTTCTTGGCCGGCCAGTACTTCGATATCCGTCTCGAGGTGCATGCCCCACAGAATGGTTCCCAGGCCAATGGCAGACGCCCTGATGAGAGGTTCTCCTTCACCATTGCCAAGGTTGGCGAAGATGGTGCCAGGTCTCAGGCTGTGGATGGTGCCAAGTACTTCAAGACCGAGGAGCCGGAGCTTGAGAAGTGGAGCTTTTCTTGGTACGAGGGTAGGCTGTCTTCTGAACCTGACGCCTTTCTGGGGCCGCGTGCTGAAAACAACAGACCTCTTCGCCCAAGATGCCGACACGCCCTCGCTTGTCGATGTCGCCGCCAAGGCCTACCGCAAGGTGGCTCTCTATGAGCCGGGTGAGTACGTCGCTACTCTGACGTACAACAACGGCACCCAGACCAAGGCGACTTGGCTTGTGCGTGACATCGAAGAAGTGCGCCGCACCAAGAACGTCATCTTCTTCATTGGTGATGGCATGACCACCAATATGATTACGGTCAGCGGACTAAGCTTTTCCCAAGTGGAGTGCCAAACTGACAACGCCTTAGGCGGCCCGTCTGATCGCCCACAAGCAGATCAACGGCAAGTACCAGACGAAGATGCAGCTTGACCAGTTCCCTGTCTTGGGCCACCAAATGACGCACTCTCTGGACACCTTCATCACCGACTCGGCCAACTCGGCCAGCGCTCTTAACACTGGCCACAAGAGCTCTTCCGGCGCTCTGGGCGTGTACGGCGACTCGAGCGAGGATCCTTTCGACGACCCCAAGGTTGAAACTATCTCCGAGCTCTTCCAGCGCATCTGGGGCGGCCACATCGGGATCGTCAGCACTGCCTTCGTTGCCGATGCCACTCCTGCTGCCATCAACGCACACACGCGTGACCGCGGCACGTATGCGCAGATTGTGGACATGATGCTGAACGGCAACACAAACTACACATGGTCGGAGTGGACCAGCCCGGATGTCATCTTCGGAGGTGGCGGCGAGCAGTTTTACAACTCTACGCGCGGTGGCCGCAGCTACAAGGACAGGGACTACTATGTCGATTTTGCCAACGCTGGCTATAATGTCGTCCTGGACAAGGACAGCCTGGAGGAGACTGCAAACGACACCAAGACGCTGGGCATCTTCTCCACCTCCAACATGGCCAAGTGGCTGGACAGGAATGTCTACACTGCCAACTTGAACCAGTCCTTGAGCCCGACCGGCGACAAGACGGCTGCCCTCAACCAGCCTGGTCTCAAGGAGATGACTCTCAAGGCGATTGACATCCTCGCAGCTCGCTCAGCCGAGGACGACAAGGGCTTCTTCCTGATGTCCGAGGCTGCCTCGATCGACAAGATGATGCACGTGCTCGACTACGACCGCGCTCTCGGCGAGCTCCTCGAGCTGGACGACACGGTCAAGGCCACGGTCAACAAGCTCAAGGCGCTGGACCAGCTCAAGGACACGCTCATCCTGGTGACGGCGGACCACGGGCACGGGTTCGACGTCATGGGCAGCGTCGACACCAAGTACCTGAACGCGCAGAGCGACGACCGCAAGAAGCGCGGGGCGATCGGGGTGTACGAGCGGTCGGGCGAGTCGCAGTACGTGACGACGGGCAACCTGACGTACACCGAGGGCGTGCACTTCCCGCACAACTGGGACCCGCGCTACACGCTCTTCTCGGGCGTGTCGGCCAACCCGGACCGCCGCGAGAACTACCAGGTGCACAAGGACGGCCCGCGCGAGCCCGCCGTCGAGCTGGAGGAGGACAGCGAGGACTACTACGCTAACCCGGACGACGCCGTCTCCGGCATCAACCTGCCCGGCAACCTGCCCGTCGACAACGACCAGGGCGTGCACAGCTTGACCGACGTGCCCGTCTTCGCCATGGGCCCGTGCCAGGAGCTGTTCGGCGGCGTGTACAGCAGCATCGACGTCTTCTTTGGCATGGCGGAGTGCCTGGGGCTGAGCCGGACCAGCCCGGAGGGTGAGGACGAGGGCAGCGACTGAGAGGCCGATGTAAATGATTTGGACGCATAGTGAAAAACGATGTTGATTTGAGTGACAATGCTGCCAAGGGCCCCGTTTCAGACCAAGCTTTGTTGTTTCGTGTTTCGACAGGTGTCGGAGATGCGCTGGACCGCCGTGCGCGCCGGTGATTGTGTCATAGTTGTTGCCGAAAGTGGCCCCGGGCTGGCGGGCGCGACCGGCAACGAGAACTTGGAATGTGACGTCTGACCGGTGGCCGCGGCGGGCGTGGGACGGCAGGCCCGGGGCGGCAGTGGCAGTGGCAGTGGCAGTGGCAGGCGGCAGCTGCAGGCTAGGCACCAAGGGTCAGGAGACAGCAGCCAACACCGCGGCGTGGGGGCTTGCTGTCGGGCGGTGAGGGCGGCGCTGCGATGTTTGCGGGCGGACTCGTCCTTGTGCTGTGAAGTCACTGGGCGCCGCCAAGCCCCCACCACACGACGGCATTCTTCAAGCACAATCGTTCTGCCTGCACTCGACTCCGACTGACACCCACCACCCCGCCCGAGAGCCGCTGCTGCAGCCTCTGCTCCCCCGCACACACCGCACCCGACCGCTGCCTCGCCGCCCGCGCGCACATGGCTGCCCGATAGCCCGCGCGCCTGCCGAACTTTTCTAGCCCGACCACCGCAGACCACCACCTCTCCAGAACACCACTCGCCTGCCCGGAGCGCACGGCACCGCAGGCTCGCAGCACCCTCGGCGGCGGCAGGATGGAGGCGCAGGTACCCCATGCTCCAGATTGCCCCGCCGCATAGCCCGCGCTGACAGCGATCCGCACCCAGGTTGAAAATGCCATCCAGATCGCCTGGAACCCGGCGGCCGACTACGAGCTCAAGACCCAGGCCATAAACTTCCTGAACCAGCTCCGCGCCGAGCCCACCCAGGCCTGGCAGGTGTGCCTCTTGCTCTTCACCCGCGACCCGCGCCCGAACGAGGTTGTGCGCCACTTCGCCCTCGAGGTCGTCAACAATGCCGTCCAGACCCAGCGCCTCGACCCCGCGAGCCTCCTCTTTATCCGCGACAGCATGCTGCAGTACATCCGCACAATCTACCAGCAGCCGACCCCCGACCAGATCGACACGCCGCACATCCAGAACAAGGTGACGCAGACCATCACCTACCTTTTTACCGCGCTGTACGCCCAAGGCTGGGAGTCGTTCTTTGAAGACTTCCGCGCTTTGGCCAGCGAGGACAATTTCCCCGCCACCATGCTCTACCTGCGCGTGCTGGGCTCCGTGCACGACGAGATCGCCGACGTGCTCATGTCGCGCTCGCCGGAAGAGTCGAAGCGCAACGCTGAGCTCAAGGACCTCGTCCGCGCCCGTGACGCCCAGAACATTTCTCTCTCCTGGCAGGGCATTTTAAGCAGGTGGCGGCAGACGGACCTGAGCCTCATCGAGTGGTGCCTGAAGACCATCTCTCGCTGGGTCAACTGGATCGACATTTCGCTCGTGGTCAACGACGGAATGCTGCACAACCTGTTCGAGATCGCCGGCCAGCAGGGTGTCATGTCGTCCGAGACGCCCGAGGGCAGGGTCCGCGATGCCGCCATCGACACCTTTACCGAGACGGTTGGCAAGAAGATGAAGGCGCCGGACAAGGTCCAGCTCATTGCGTTCCTGAACCTGGGCAATGTCGTAGGCCAACTGATCGCCAGCCCCAGCCTTGCCGACCAGTCCATATCTACGTATGACAACGATCTGGCCGAGGCGGTGGCAAAGCTAGTCAACACCACTATGTTCGATATTGTCAAAGCTATCGATACTGACTCGGCCGATGACGCCACGAGGCAGCAGGCCAACGAGCTGCTTGGCGCCTTCGTTCCCTACCTACTCCGCTTCTTCTCAGATGAATATGACGAAATTTGCTCCACTGTGATTCCCTCGCTCACAGACTTGCTGACTCTCTTCCGGAAGATTGTCAAGTCAAAGGGTGCGCTCCCGTCAGAATATGCTTCCATGCTATCTCCCATTCTTGAAGCCATCGTTGCCAAGATGAAGTACGACTCGACAGCTTCTTGGGGTGATGAGGATGAGCAGACGGACGAGGCTGAGTTCCAGGAGCTGCGCAAGAGATTACATGTCTTGCAGCAGCAGGTCGCTGCAATCGACGAGAACCTGTACATCGAAACCTTATCCAACAAGATTGCTCTCATCCTCAGCACCTACGACCAGCCAAACTCTGGTATGAGCTGGCGCGACGTTGAACTTGCTCTCCACGAAATGTATCTTTTCGGAGAGTTGGCTGTGAAGAATGGCGGCATGTACGCAAAGCGGGAGCCATCCTCGGTGGCTTCGGCACGACTAATTGAAATGATGGCCAAGATGGTCGAGTCGAGTATGCCTTACCGGGCACCTGTCTTCATTTTGTGGGCTAACTTCTGCCAGATGTCGCCTCTTCCGACGAGTTCCCCGTCATTCCTCTTCAGTACATGGAGATTTGCGTCCGCTACTCCGCTTTCTTCGAGCAAAATGGCTCGCTTATCCCCAAGGTTCTCGAGAACCTCGTCCGTTTGATTCACAGCAGCCACCGCAAACTGAAGCTCCGCTCCTGGTACCTCTTCTACCGGTTCGTCAAGCCACTGCGTCAGCAGATTGGACCAGTCTCGCAGACTGTCATCCAAGCTATTGGTGATCTCTTGTCTATCAAGGCAGAGCTGCCGGACGATAATGATGACGACGACATGTCTTCGGAAGATAACGGCCAATCTGCCGATGCAACGTTCAACAGCCAGCTATATCTTTTCGAGGCTATTGGATGCATGGCCTCGCCCTCCTCTGTTCCGGTCGAGAGCAAGATTATTTACTGCCGCGAGGTGCTTAACCCACTCTTTGCTGACTTGGAACAAAACCTCGGACCGGCCAAGAGCGGCGACGAACGAGCTATCGTTCAGGTGCATCACCTCATTGAGGCTATTGGTACTCTCGCCCGAGGTTTCTCGGACTGGATGCCTGGAGCTTCTGGTGCGCCACCAGCAAATGAGGTGTCCGAAGAGTTTTCCCGAGCTGCTGAGGTCATCCTGGTGGCTTTGGAGTCCCTCACTTCATCTATGACTATTCGCACTGGAGCGCGGTTTGCCTTCTCCCGACTGATAGGTGTTCTTGGATCTCGCGTCTTGCAGCAGCTTCCGAGATGGATTGATGGTCTTTTGTCTCAGAGCTCTACTAAGGACGAAATGGCCACGTTCTTGCGTCTTCTCGATCAGGTTGTTTTCGGCTTTAAAACCGAGATTTTCAACATGCTCGACTCACTCCTCGCCCCATTATTACAGCGTGTCTTTGCGGGTCTTGCTGAACCTACCACTGGCACGGATGATGAGATTCAGCTGGCTGAACTCCGCCGTGAGTATCTCAACTTCCTGCTCATCATCCTGACCAACGACCTTGGAGCCGTTTTCATCAGCAGCGGTAAGTCATTATATGATCTTGTAGGTGGTGCCGAGACTCGATTTCTAACGTGACCGTACGTGCAGCAAACCAAGCTACATTCGACACCATCATCACTACTATCGAGCATTTCGCACGCGACCCTACCGACTATCCTACCGCACGTCTCGCCATCTCAGTTCTCACGCGTATGACCGCTGTTTGGGGTGGCCCTGACATTCCCCTTAACAGCGGCAATCCTCCCGCTCCGACCCTTCCGGGTTTCGATCACTTCGCCATGACGCGTTTCTCTCCTCTCAGCTGGAGCGTTCCAGCCTCTCAGGGGTTCAACAGCAAAGACCCTCAGGCCAGGCAGGTGCTTGGCGAGCTTGGTGGAATGCAGATTGAGATTCTGAAGAAGACTGGTGATGTTTACCTTCAGAACCTCAGGCAAGAGCTGTCCAACATGGGTGTGGACCAGCAAGGTCTTGACGAGTACCTGGGAGCCTTGACTACCAAGGGAGAGAAGGGATTCAAGCAATTCTTCCAGCAGTTTGTTGGCAGAGCTGCCTCTTGAATTGACCTTTGTTAGCAGCAATTCCCCATTTTCGGCACTCCCTAGGCTTCCCCTATTTAACATCCTTCTTATTTCCTTGCATCACATACCCCCATCCATGACACAAAAATACCAAAAGCTTAAAGATTTATCATTACGGGTGTTTCCACGGTGGATTTTGGTTCTCAATGGCAGAAGAAGAAGTTTTTGAGCGCGGAATCCCATAGGAGTTCATGATCAACATCTGGGAAAAGGGGATGCAAGTTGGGAAATCGCTTTCTTCTTCTCTTCAATTCCCTACAGAAGATCTCCCCTTTCCCTTCAGTGTGTGTGTGTGGTGGGAGGTTTTATTTGCATGTGGCGGGAGCAATTGGGGATTCGATCAAGTTAGTTTTCCCACGACCAAAGGAGATGAGAAGATTCTGATGAGTTGAGTTTATTAAGAGTGAGATGCAAGATAGATACAAATTTTAGCCATCAAAGCAGAGAGAATCAATTCCACGAGAAAGCTTCCGAGCGGCGCCGTGCCTTGCCCTCCCTCTTCCATAAAGGAAAACTCACCGCAGGTAGATAGGCAGCTCCACGACGCCGACGTCCTTCCTCGCCAGGCATCCACCGCAGCTCGTCGCGCGGCACCGACAGCCTCTCAGCCCGGGGCGCCTTGGCCGCCAGCGCCGCGAAGGCCTCCTTCTTCCTAGCTCGCCGCGCGCGGGCGCATGTCGAAGGCGGAGGCGGAGGCACCGAAGACGGACGCGTCGCACTTGCCGGATTGTTTCGCGAGGATGACGCCGTCGCGGGCGCTGATCAACTGCGGTCGGGTGAGTGAGTGAGTGAGTGAGTGGGTGAGGGCCCGGAGGGCAGTGGATATATGTATGTACCTTTGTTCCCCCACCCTCCCCAGCGCACGTCGTGGACCTTGGCGACGCGCCACAGCGCCATGGTGGAGCTGAGCCGCGGTGTTGTGGTGGCGGCAGAGCTCCCCTCGACGAAGGCGGGGGAAGAGGCTGGCCGGCTGGGTCGGTCGGCGCTGGGTGAAGGCGTGCTGCGCGGGGTGGCCGACGACGTCCTGGGCTCGGGGTCGGCGGTTGGATGCGGGAGACGCTGGGGTGGGTGGATGGAGGATGCGCGTGCGGTGGACGTGCTGGGTTGGTCGTGTTGGCCGTGGTGGCGTTGCCGGCGACGAGCGGGAGGAAAGGCTGTCTGCGCGACGTCGGCTGCGGCGAGGCTGCCGGGCGCGAGCGGCGTGGTGACAAGGTGGTCGTCGCGCGGCTGCTGGACGTGTGGGAGAGAAGTTCTTTGGTTGGCGTTCGAGGCTTGCTTGGTGAGGGACTCTAGGTCCTTGAAGGGTGCGCCCAAGACGACGCGGATGATATAGAGGGAGAAGGGGAAGCCAGGGTATCGTGTCCAGATGACATGGGAGGACATGTGAACTCACATATGACGGGACTGGCAGGAAGAAGCTTCAGTGAAAGTGCGTGCCATGTGTAAACATTTGGCTGGTATGTGGTCCGACGTTGTTTGACTGTACGGCTCGTCCCGGCCAAGTCCATGCACGATCTCATCGCAGATTCCAAGGCTGACCACAGCAAATACGGTTACAGGCTTGAATCGTGCATTTGAAAGCCGTCCCTCCTATTGGACAGAAGAAGCGGGTGTTTTCCGCGGCTGGATGGGCTCGATCTGATCGGCAGGATGCTCAAGGTTGAGGAGATGTCAGCCGCGCGCTCCGTTGGCTTCCGCTATAGAGGGCTGCAGATTGTCAACCAATAATGGCTCGTTCTGACGCGGCGCATTACCTGTCCCAGCAGTGGCAGGGGGCTCGATACTTCATTGCGGCTGCATGGGCTAAGCGACCGATTAACTTTCGCAGCGGCAACGTCGAAGAAAGTGACAACACCAGAGATAGACAAAACAGAAGAACAGAAGAGCAAAACTATCTAACTGGTACATGATGCTGCATCATGTGCCAGTCGCTTTCCAGCGCGCGTCGGTGAGGAAGAATTCATACTCCCGGAAGCGTGTACTAGCTACCAATTCAGCGACATCGGGAGGAAGAATTCATACTGCCGGAAACGCGAACGGTTCGATAGAACAGACTCTTTAGGTACCGTCTGTTTTTGACCTGACTCAGACTCGAACCCGTGTCCCTACTATGGGGCGAGTGGTCACTAATAATAGGTGTCTTTGACAACTAGACCGTGATCACCACTCTCGTCTGGCGGTAGATACCAGAAGGGCTTGCGGAATGTTTTATATACCGAAGGATCGAGATGCTTCTGCTTGACGGTCACTGCTACTGCCACCTTGCGAGGCCGGTCGGGGTACTCTCGTGCTGGTCTTCCATCCCTTACGAATATTGGTGCAAGCAGAGCAGGATTGGGGCGGGTTGCATCGGGGACCGCCGTGTTCGCGATGTTCTTTGTGGCTTGCCATAGAGACAGGGCGAGACGTGTATGGTGTTGAAATAATAGAGAGAGGCTGGTGATACTAGTGCAGGGCTGGTTGACTGGGTGAGAGTGGGTGGGAAGAAGCAAGACGACAAGAATGGAAGAGCGCAGGAGGAGGACAGAAGAGGCAGCAGCAGACCGTGCGCGGCGGCAACCAATTGTCAGATCCGCCCATCCCTGCGGCAATCCGGCGCGCATCTCACCGCACAACTGCCTTCTCTCGATGCCGAGCCGCCAGGAACGGACACCAGCAGTGCGAAGACGGCCGACTGTCGGAGATTGTGCGGCGATTTGGTGGATCTTGCGCTCCGGCATGCTCGAGCAACCCCAAGCGGCCCTGTGTTTCCGCTGACGGCGACCCAAAGCGGCCGTGTGTTTGCGCTGGCGGCGGCCCAAAGTGGCGCTGTGTCTTCGAACGGCTGCCGCGTGCTGTTCCCGCGAGACACGCCGGCGCCGATAGCGGCCCAGCTGTCGTGTGTCTCACAGGCCGGCGGTGCGGCGCGATGCGGCTCCAGCTTGGGGGCGGCGCTTCTATTCACTTCCCGTCCATCGCTCCCGAAGCGCAGCTGGCGTGACGGTGGGTCGAGCCGTGACGCTATCAGCCGCATCCACCGCCGCCCTCGATACGCGACTCTCCAGGCACCTGCTTCTGCGCCATGATTGGCCGCATCTCGTTTCGACCGGACCGCGTCCGGCATGCCGTTTCTGCTTGCTCGATTGGGACTCCCGTGGCTGCATCCCGGGAGCCCTACGGCCACAGTGCCTCGCCCCGTGCGATACAACCTGCCCCGTCCCAGCACCAGCCGGCTTATTCTGTGGATCCGGTATCCCAAGCGCGAAGATGCGAGAGTGGGCACGAGCTGATGTGTCCGGCTCCGCTGCCCGCTATATACCCGCTGCTGTCTCCCTACATTGCCCGGCTGCCCTCACCTTCGACCTGCATGTTGTGCTCAGCAAGCCATCGTGGTTGAAGACACCCGGGCAGACGAAAGACCAACCGCAGACATGGACCCGTCCTCACCTCGCCCAGAGAGCCCCGATCCCGAGAAGGCGCTGTCCCACTCCGACGACGGTTCCCCAGACCCAGCCGACTTCCCCACCAAGATCGAATGGGCCGACGACCCCGACAACCCGCAGAACTGGAAGTTCAGCAAGCGGTGTTTCCACACCTTCGTACCAAGTAAGCCCGCGCAGTTCGAGCCGTGCCGGGAGACATGTCATGCTGACGCCCTGCAGCTGCGATAGCGTTCGTCACGTAAGCATCCCTTCCGGCAAGTATCTGAACGCACACGCTCACCGGACGAAGGACCCTAGCCTCTTCAATCTACACCCCTGGCCGCACCGAGGTCCAGGCGGAGTTTGGCGTCTCCACGACCGTTGCCATCCTTCCCTTCTCTTTCTACACCCTGGGCCTGGCCTTCGGGCCTCTCATCGCGTCGCCGTGCAGCGAGAACTTCGGTCGTAGGGCAGTGTACTTCGTCTGCACCCCCATCTTCGGTCTCTTCATCCTCGGCTCGGGCTTCTCGCAGTCCATCGTCAGCTTGACCGTGTGCCGCTTCTTCGCCGGCTGCTTCGGCAGCCCTGCGCTGAGCGTCGGCAACGCCACCATTTCCGATGTGTGGGCGCCGCACGAACGCGCCATCCCCATGGCCATCATGGTGTGCGCCCCTTTCCTGGGTCCCTCGCTGGGGTAAGTGCTTCCCCATCCACCCACCTCGGCCCCGTCACTCACCTCTCTCCAGCCCACTGATTGGCGGCTTCGTCGCCGAGGGCAAAGGCTGGCGATGGACGCAGTGGGTGATCCTCTTCTTCACCGCCGCCTTCCTCGCGCCCGCCTTCTTCATGCGCGAGACGTACCGCAAGCAGATCCTCAAGACCCGGCGGGCCGCCGACGCGGACCTCTCGCTCCGCCGCACCGAGACGGCGGCGTCGCGGGCGTCGCGGGCGGCGCAGGGCACGCGCGCGCTGCTGCTCAGCACGATCGGCCGGCCGGTGCACATGCTGGCGACGGAGCCGATCATCGGGCTGTTCTCGCTCTACGTCGCCTTCATCTTCGCCATGCAGTACGCCTTCTTCGCCGCCTTTCCCTGGGTCTTCAGCCGCACCTACGGCTTCGACCTCGGCGCCCAGGGCCTGACCTTCCTCGGCCTGGGCGTCGGCTGCGTCGTCGGCTTCGCCGCCATCGTCGCCAACAGCCTCCTGCTCGAGCGGCCGCGCGTCGCGCGCTGGCGGGCACAGCACCAAGCCGACGCGGGGGCCGCGGAGGAAGGGCAGCAGCAGCAGCAGCGGAAGCGCGCGTCCCCACCCCCGGAGTTCGCGCTCGCGATCGCGTACCCGGGGTCGGTGCTGCTGCCGGCGTCGCTGTTCATGTTCGCGTGGACGGCCGACGCGGGCGCGCACTGGATGGCGCCGGTGGCGGCCGAGGCGCTGTTCGGGGCCGCCAACCTGCTGGTCTTCATGGCCTGCTCGCTGTACCTGGTCAACACGTACGGCCCGCGCTACGGCGCCAGCGCCATGGCCGCCTGCAGCCTGCTGCGCTACGTCCTCGGCGCCGTCTTCCCGCTGTTCATCCTGCAGATGTACGAGGCGCTGGGGACTGGCTGGGCCACCAGTCTGCTGGCTTTCGTGAGTGTCGCTATGGCTGCTCTGCCTTGGGGGTTCGTCCGGTGGGGGCCTAAGCTGAGGGCTATGTCGGCGTATCCGTGTGAGGGGTGAGAAGGGGGAGGGAGAGGGAGAGGGAGAGGTTTGGCTGGGAGGTCTGGGGTGGAAGTGGTTGCTTTCTCGTCGTACGAGGCGGAAATGACTTTATCCGGGGTGTGGGGACGGGGGGTGGTTCTGTGGGTCGGACGTTGGGTATCGATGGGTTGGGTGGAGAGAGTGGGCACCTGCAGTGGTCGATGATGAAGAGTAGCGAGGTTGTGGTAGAAGAAAGAAAGAGAAAGGTGGAAAGACGTGGAAGAAGGAACCCTGTAGTTAGATTTTCAGTTTTATACCCCTTAGTATTACTTCGTAGAGCTCCGTAGCAACGAAAACACTCAAAAAGAAAAAAGTTCAGACCCTGGATGTCAAGCAAAAGCGACGCATGAAGTTTGAAATAAGCTTGACAGCTTTAACCTCGGCCTAGCGTAGCGTGGCAGATCACCACGGGATTGCCGTGGTCGCTCGACCACCCCGGCGGTCGGATTGTCCGTGCCATGCCATGCTACCCCACATCCGCCATGGGGTGGGAAGAGAGGACGATCCCTGTTGCCCGGCTATTCCGTCTTACCGGTGTCTGTTATCAGATGCGTTATACTCGTACGCCTATCCGATGACCTCGCTTGTGTCGATTTTTGGAAGGTGAGAAGGCACCGTGCGAACTTCACGATAGAGCATAACCCAAGGTTTAGATCTTGAAGAATATCCAATCGACGTTGATATACCCAACAGGTATTAAAAGATTTATCCACTCAAGAAACCTTAAACAAACCAACCCCCCTACGGCCCAGCACTGGGCTCAGCACACCCCCTCGTCACAACCACCTTCGTCGTCGTCGTCGTCGTTGTCGCCGCCACAACAACCCTCGTCTCCGTCTTCTCCCCCACCACTGTCCGCGTGCTCACCGCAGATCCCACCCCCTCCACAGTCGTCAAGACGGTCGTATACACCCCCTCCGTCACCGTCGCAACCGCTCCTCCCACCGTCTCCGTCACCACGCTCGTCGCCTCCGTCGTTACCGTCCGCGTCGCCACCCCGCTCGCCACCGGCGTCAGCGTCGCCGTCTGCACAGCCAGCGCGAATACGGTCGACGTGGCCGCGCCCGCCGGCGCCGGTGTGACCGTCACCGTGCTCGTCGCGGCGGCGGTGCGGGTGACCGTGGTGCGGAAGGTCCAGGGGTACGTGTAGTCGAAGTCGGCGGGGTCGGTGGTCTTCGCGCGGGGGCGGATGGCCAGGGTGGTCCGGGGGGCGCGCTTGAGGACGGCGGTGGCGCTGTCTGACGCGGCTGCCGCGGCGACCAGACGCGCGCCGTAGATGTCGCGGCTGCGCGTGATGGCGTTGAGCGCGCTCTTCATGTAGCAGGCCTGCGCGCCGTGGGCGTACGACACGTCGATGCACCGGGGCGTGCGCGCGCAGGTCTCGAGGCAGGCGGTGAGCGTGGGCTCCCAGGACAGGGCGAGGTCGCCGGCGTAGCGGTCGGCGTGGCATTCGAGTTGGAAGACGGTAGAGAGGGAGGTGCGGATGCAGGCGTCGTTGTGGGCGGGGCAGGTTATGGGGGTGGAAGGGTTGATGAAGCCTTTCGGGCAGATGGTTGGAGTGGGAGTGGAGGTGAAGGTTGCGGCGGTAGTTTCAGAGCTGGAAGGGCCCATGAGAGAGGGTGTTGGGGTAACGATGTCTTTTATGGCGCCCCAGACGCCTTGGTTGTTGATTTTGGTGCCGACTTCGCCTTTGAGATAACAAGGGCCAGGGGATCCAGGGATCCAGGCGATGTCGACGCAGCCTTCGGTATTGGCGCAGGACTCGATGCAGCTATCTAGGCTAGGTTGATAAGACATGCCGATATCCCCTGCCAAGTGGTCTGTGAAGCACTCAACAGTGAAGGTCGAGCCATCCTTCGCCTGGTATGATTTTGTGTCGGAACTCGGGCAAGAGAGTGTCGTCGGCGTTGTAGATGCTGGGGTAGAAGAGGAAGCTGAACTCGTATCAGTATGTTCCATACCTTCAACTATTAGCGCAGCCCCCCAAACACCATCAACGTCCGAAGCATAGGTGTCTTGGCTCTTGAGATAGCACCAGCCTGCGGATGAGCCTCCAGTGAAAGCTACCGCCTTGCAGCCGGAGGTCTTGACGCATGATTGCATACATCCGTCGAAGCTCTCGGTAAAAACCGCCCCAAGTTGGCCGGCTTGGTAGTCTTTGTGGCACTTGACGGTGAATACCGCTCCGTTGATTGATGTTACAGAAGATCCGTCAGAGCCAGGGCATGTCGGAGGGGTTGGAATAATCGAGACTGTTGAGGAAGTGGTTAATGTCGAAGACGCCGTACTCGTGCTGGTGGAAGTAGTCGTCGCTGTGGAATCGGTTGATGCGGAAAGAGTGGAGGATTCTGACGTAGAAGTGGAAGTGGAAATGGAAGAATCAGACATAGATGTGGTAGAAGAGGTGCTCGATGGGCAGTTTCCAACAAACTCCGTCACCGTTGAGGCAGTTACGATCGTCGCCGTGCTGTACTCAGTAGTGACCGAGGTTCCCGGGTACTCAGTCTCCGTTGTTGTTGATGACGGCTGGCCCCCCCGTGAAATTGTAGTGGTAGTCGTTGAGGACTCAAAGATTGTCTCCGTCCGTCCCGCCAAAGTTTGGAAAACAGTCGTGGGAACAGTTGCTGAATATGCCGTATCCGTGACCGTCGTCGAAGGCTCTGGACTCAAGGTGATTGTAATGGTTGATGTGCCAGAAGTTTGGGTGATGAAATTGGTTATCGTAGGTGCGGGAGCCAACGTGGTAGATGAAATGGCTGTCTCATAGACATAATCCGTTGTGGTGGTCGGTGACGATACAGCGAAGACGTAAGGCTTAAACTCCGGGCCGGTTGGAGCAACGAAGAACATAGTGCTTGTATTGAAGTCAGTAAGAAGCTTGCCAACAACCTAGAGAATGCGCATACAAAGTGCCTTGTGCCATCCTGTTGTAAGTAACTTGGGGACATTGGAAACTGGTGTAGGTCTTCGCTCCATTGAGACCCTTGCATGGCAGTGTTGCCCTTGCGGTCGCGCCCCGGGTGACAAAATCTCCTATGATGTAGGGGGTGATGGTGTTTTCGCCATCTTTGTTGCCGGTATAGCTCTTTGGAAAGGTGCATATCTCATCCTTTTTGTTGGTAAAACTGCCGGTAGCGGCTAGGAAGTTGGTGTTGGAAGGATTGACACCGAAGGTTGGAATAGCACCGTTGATTGAGCTGGGCAGATTGGGCCCCTCGAAGAAACAAACCATAGCTGCTGCAGAAAGGGAAGGCGATTGTGGTTGTAGATCAAAAAGAGCATTCAAGAAGGAGTATATGCAAGCGAGAGTATTGGAATAAGTAAACCATTAGCGACTGAACAAACGAAAGAAGGGATGGACGAAAATAACCACGGTCTGGAAGGCGGAGAAGCTGGCCCGATACCAATGCCAAGGGTCCTCGACCAGCTGGTACAGGCCCATTATTAGGTGCATCTCCCCACATTAAGGTGGCTCTCAACGGCGCTTTTAGTGGCATTTTGTGGCGAGTGCTCATTTATCAGCTTTGGAATGGTCTACACCAAGGCGTATAGATGGTGATATGGTCTTCATTAGCAACCTCTGCCGGTTTCCCCCTCTCAAGCGCAATACTGTACAAGAATAGTGCTCGTGGGCAATAGCAAAGCACGGCGAACCTTTTCTCTGCTGCTTGAGCTCCTCTCGAAGCGGATCGAGGCGTGTTGTGGTGGACTTGGCAGCTGAACCACTCTCATCTAGCCGCACCGCCAAGACACCGATGATCACCAAACGAGGGACAAACGAGCATACCAAGCCTCTAAACAAGCGTAGGATTTGCCATGAGGCTGAGACTTGAGTTCCTGGCAGAAGACCGGTGACTCTCGAGGATGCTGCCGTGCACATGCAGAGCGGGCCAGATCTGGTGGCAAAACAGAATGATCGGGAGATAGCCTGGCGCATCACTTTAGCCTGATGAGCCGAGCATAGTCCTCGACTTGATCGGCAGTGAGGTCTCAGCAGCGCTGTGGAGGGATTTCGCGCACAACGGCGGGACACGGCCACAGGCTCAGCCGGGAAGACCCTCGTGGCGCAGCATGTAGCTCGCTACGGAAGCACTGAAGAAGGCGAATCGAAGGATGCAACGCTGGAACGAAGGGCGCGATACCGCGGGCGACGGAAGCCGATTGGTGGTGTTGAGGTGACAGGCGTGGGAGCGACGCGACGCATCTCGGTCCCCGCCCGCCGAGACACGCTAATTTTAGCGACCACCTGCCTACCCAGCGATCCGGGGAAAGCTCCCACCACCCACCAGCGTAGCTCCACGACTCAAACCACCACTGGCCATCGCAAGTCTCCACGCAGCCGCAATGGCGTCGCACGTCTTCACCGCCACCGCCTCCATCCCCATCTCCGCCGCTCCCGAAAAGGTCTTCGCCCTCCTCACCGACCGCTCCACCTGGCCCGTCTGGAACACCTTCATCCCGCTCGCCGACCTCGTCTCGCCCGCCCCCAGCTCCGCCTCCCCCGACGACGGCAAGATCCAAGTCGGCCAGAAGCTCCACTTCCATGTCCGGGCGAAGGTGTTCGGCAAGCTGCGCGCCGTGCCGGGTGGCAGCGGCGAGGAGGTGAATATCCTGTCGACGCCGGCCGACGCCGCCGGCGAGCGGGGCATATGGCGCGTGGGCTGGAAGGCGGCGGACATGCCTGCGTGGCTGTTTAGGGCGCAGAGGGTCAATGAGGTGTTGGCGGAGGAGAGCGGCGGGTGCACCTATCGCACGGTCGAGACGTTTGATGGGCCGCTGGCATATCTGGTGAAGGTGCTGAGTGGGTGGTTGGTGAGGGAGGGGTTGGTTATGTGGGCTGAGGGGTTGAAGAAGGAGGCTGAGAAGGGAAATTGATTGGAAGATAGAGATACTGTGTGGGAGAGAGGGAGGGATGGAGCCGGCCTCCATTCTGGGCTTTTACTTATGTATAATTCTGGGACTGATGCAGAGGCTCAATTGGAGATGTCCACACTTGATCTGGTGTTTGATGGAAATGTGAAAACATCATGAGCTCTCCAGGTTACAGATGAATGGAGGCAGTGTCGGCATTCTGAATTCCACAGGGCGGCCTGTTTCATAATTCCCGCAACCCAGGATGTTGCAGCATACACGTATGCATTTCAATGGAATCAGTCGGGGTGGTTTGACTCGAGTCCACGCATTCGGGGGACCTGCAAGAGGCCATACCAACAACACTGCCGCTACCCACTCATGCCATCTCGTAATATTTGTAGAGTGTTGGGTATTGAGAAGACCGACGAAAATTTGCGGGTCAAGCTTGATGTGTTGGCAATACAGCAAGCTCTATCGAAGATATCCCCAGTCTGCATTAGAAGGAAAAATGGAGGCATCAAAGAAGCAAACCTGTCCCACTTTTATATTGAGTCTGATCTACAATACAAGCTGCGAGGTTTCTCGACAAAGAAATTAGAGAGTAATCGGAGTAGGAAACCGGGGTAGGATGCATCAGGACCTGACCTGTCGTGCTACTTCTTGCTGTTACGCAGTGCACTCGGTTAAATGGAAAGAATAAGGAACGGATCTCATGAAACCATGCGCGCCTACGTGGCTTTTTCGGCAGATCCGAAGATCTGAGTCCCTTGTAATATATTTTCCGGCAGGGATAATTTCAGCTGCTGGAGGTGTGCATATACATTCACGCAATTATGGCTGGCGTGAACGCTTACCTGAAAAAAAAATATACAGGGGACTAAACCCATCTCCCGATTCGCTCTAGCGAACAATAGAAAGGGCAATTGCCTCCGGTCGGAAGCTTCGACTACACGTACCCGTGGGATAGTGGAGTTCGGTAGTGTGGGTCTGCGGTACTAGTTATCGGCTGCAGCAACTTTCTGTTCCACGTACTCTCGGTGCCGTGGTGCAGCAGTCACATGCATTACGGCTTTGGTGTACCCCAAATAGGCCACATATCTCGGACACTAATAAAAGCAAATCAGGACCCACCTCAGCCGCGTCCGAAGCTTTATGCAAAATTACCTGGAAACCCGAGTTTGCATATCTCATCCGAACTCGAGGCAGAATATTCTATGTTAGTAAGTATACCAAAATCGTCGTGAAAATTGTTCCTAAGTACTGCAACTTCGAGATTACCTGCCAATTATATGCTTGTCTGTAGCTGGTTGAGTCTTGTTTCATGGGAAAGCTTCTTATGGAACATGCTACGATCATGCAGGTCCATCGGATGATGTGACAGACCTTCCTATCATCCTATGTCTGTATTTTGGTACGGATTGTCCGACAGCAATACGATCAAAAGGAATGAGTGGCCTCCAGTGTCGCAGATAGCTTCGTTTGTATTCACACCGGCATTCGACAGAGAACCCGATCTCCGCCGATAATTTTTTCTTTTGTTGAACTTGAGATGAATTCAGGAATGATCAACAACTGGCGGTCAATGTTGGGAGGTACGTGTCTTGTGTCTTCGTATTCACAGCCGGAGTCGGGGCTGATGCCTAAAGATAAGACCCACGACAACCCTCATTAAGTAAGGAATAGAATCAAATAAGTCGAGTACAGCTGGAACGATAATTCTAAAGTCATTGCCATGAAATGAGCAACATTGCTTCTGAGATTATTTGTATGCAAATAACATACAGGAGGTACATGGCGTCTGTAGGGCTTCACAAACAAGAAAAGGAACTGCCAAGTTGTCACCAAAACACACAGAGAAGAATTTGACACGCCTGAAGTACTGGGGTTACGTCAAATTTTCCAGATTTGTAGTACTCCGGAGACTGAGATTTGGTAGATACCCACACAAGTCCGTGCACAGAGCATCTTGTGGCCACTTTGCAGTGCATCTTTAATTTTTCATATCTAGAAAAAGAAAAGAGAAAGGTTGTGTGTTTTCAATGTTGCTCCGTTACAGCTGGCATGGGGATCTCCCCTTTTCCTCGTAGGCGGAGTTTTCCGGTACGCAGGTAGCAGAAATAGTGTCACAAACGAAAACACAACATTAAATAGAGCTTCTTCCATCCATGGAGACTTGATCTTTACACCTTCGGGTTCTCTAAAACTCTCGCAGCTCTTCCAGCTATTTGTCTCTTTTTATCTCTCAACCGCTTTCCAAAACTTTCATCCATTTACTGTCAATCCGACAAGGGCAAAGGAAAGCAAGTCATGAGAGAGATAGCCAGTGACTCACTAGTACCTGTCTACGGGCCGAATCCGCGTCCATCTGACTGGAATGTCCCTCCAGCCATCTTCGGGCCGGAGCCGCCACCGCCTGGGTGGGTTATATCTCCGCCCTTCTTTGGACCGCAGCCACGGCCGTCCGAATCAACTGGCCCTCCAGCTATCTTCGGGCCGGAACCGCGACCGCCTTGGGTCGACCCTCGGCCCCCAGACTATTTACCAAAAATCCTGGTGGAAAATGTGCCTGATGATCTCGACAAAGATTTTAATGAATTCATTTCGTGTAGGCAGCCTTCTCTCCGACATTTTGAAAATATCCTGACTTTTGGAGGACTAGGCCAACTAGAAAGTGAAGCGATACCCAAGGATGCTAAACTCAAAATTCCCGTTGGCACATCTAAACCTGCGCACGACGGTTACGCGTCTTTCGGCGGCGATGGAACCTCGGTAACCGTCAATGCATATGGAAACATTATGCAAATAACTCGGTTCTTTGGTCATGGCCGATCAGGGTTCTTTTGTATGGACACCACGTCTGTCTCGGAGGTATATCACGTTCGATCTCGGATGCGACAACTCATGAAGCTGTCAGAGGAGCCCAACGAAGGATTTCGACCCCACTTGGAAGGAATCTCTGACGGAAACTCGGCCTTTGGAATGGAAAGAACACCACTGGAGTTTGTTCACGATCGTTGGCCGCGTTTCACATTCTATCGATCTTGTGATTCTGCTCCATCAGCAAAGCCCGGACTGCCGAAGAAATTCACGGCATCGGACACCACTCCTGAATCTGAACATGCACAAGATACCTTTTGTTCACTGCAGTATTTCTGTCAAGATGGCACCGTTCTTCAAAGATACGTATTTGAACACGACCAAGGAATCAACTACCTCGAAGAAGGCCCTAGACTGAAGCTTGAGACCAAGATGATGATCCGGGATCTCGATTTTACACAAAACACCGGATTCAGTCAGAATGGGAGGCGGGGGCAGTTTGACGATGCGTATGAGTGTCGGCCCGGACCGAATGACCGTAGTGTGATCGTCGCTCACAAGATGACCCAGGAGAGAGCAGAGGAGATGGGGATCCCTTCATCAGTGTACAACCACCCATCTGGCCCGAAGTCAGTCGCTGTGATCATCACGCCATTCCTGAATGGTGTGGCACAAAAAGTGAAGAATGAATGTGGTGACTGGTTGATTGAACTGGGCTCGGAGAATCCGGTTTTCCGTTCAAAGTCAGGGACGATCGACCTCACCATAGCATACAGGTTACAAATCTTGGAAGAGAGACAAAGCTGGAAAAGATTGATTGTACCAGCTAAGCATCTAGCCGTCATGGGCAGAACCTTCTCCGAGAATTCCAGGCAACCATTCCAACCCATCTCATTCTCGACTCATCATCACCTCGATTTCATCATCAGACGTAACCTGGAACATATTCTCTCCGTCTGTAGTATCATGGTACCTGATGAGCCGACTCTGGGCAGCTACGACTCGAAATTGCCTTCCCTTTTCGCAGCAGGACAAACCCCGTTCGAATGCACACCGGTCGCCTTGACCTGCGGAGACATTTCGGGCCATCGTGTCTCATCATCAGCAAGCTTGTAAGAGCCTCGCGATTGCAAAATCTCGATCACGCTGACTATGAGTAGTTTCGCATTTAGATTCCTGCTCTCGGCACTTGAACACCTGGAGACAAAGGGAACATCCAGCATGGTTGGGCCACTTCCTCCGGGATATGCACGCCTGCAGAGGATCAAAGGCACGTGCGTTGCTCATCTCAAATGGGTCACAAAGAAAATTGGTTCTTCAAAAACTTTATCACCACCGCAATTCTGGGTCACCGGGAGCCCGATACCAGCTTCAGCTCCTTTACCACCAGAGTCATACGCGGATATTCCCATGGAAGTCGTCAAATTGTGGACTTGGATGAGTACTCCAGGGACCGAGGCTTTTGCGCCAGGAGTTCCCGAGATTTGCCAGAAAATCTATGAGAGCCTTGATTCCAGGATCCAGATGCTTGTCGAAACCGATCCACGTCGGAAACACGCATATCCCCGCCCTCAAAGACCGGACTGTCACCCAGGGGAAAGCAAGAAATTTCGCCTGCTGGACCACGTTTGGATTTATTGGGCAATCACATGTGTTCAGGACCTAAAACACCACGTTGACCCGGTGAAACATGGTTCTTCATCGCCATCAAACGCACATTGCGACGCCGTTGATCTTTTTGACAGTGGCTTTCGCAGAGATTTCAAACGAAGCATTCTGAAGAGGTTTACAATACAGGCCGGTGACTCAAAGCAAAGAATGCTCGTGACCACACGGACTTGCTCCGAAATGAGATTCCTTTTCCATTCCAAGGACACCGCGTTGTTCTACGCCGTCGATTCCACTTGCGATATTTTTGAGACTAGAAAGAGTAACGACACGGAGCTCAATGAGACACGCTGGATTAACAAACGGAAATATTACCGGAGGCACGAACAAGACTCTCTGAGTCAGAGTGGAAGTTGGAAGTACTTGGACGAGCGATTGAGGTACACCATGGAAGGTCAACCAAAACTCAAGGACAGCAAATTTCCGGGGGGACGCAAGCCTTTACGGTATGTTTTGGAACTCATTATCGGCTCCAAGAAACGGCGCATTGGTAGAAATCTTTCACGTGAGACTGCCCAGACGATTATCGCTGCTCTGCTGGAACTGTCATCCCCAAATGGCCTCTTCTCTGAGTTACCGGACGAGAACGATGCGCCTGATACTTTCGAGGACGATTCCGACTGCCACAACTTCTGGCATGCGACATTTGAGATACCGTTCGCGCTTTGGACTTATGGGAGGAATGTCTCCGAGAAGCCTCTCACTCCTGTTATAAGCGACAATCGCGGCCCGGAGCAAGATGGAAAGGGAGCCATGAAGAAACACATCCCATTCACAAACTTCAGCAGCCTCATCGACGAGACTGGCCTTGTCGAAGTGTCAGATGATTGGCTCCTGGAAGCACCGAGCGCCCTGGACTTCAAGTACACGCCGACATTTATGGGCAAAAATCAAGATTGGGTCTTCAGTCCGCAGGACCGTGAACATCTCATGTATTCTGGAAAAATTGTTTTCGAGGCATTTGCCCGCCACTATTTGACCTCAAACCTTTGTGAGGACTTGGAAAATTCAAAAGGTGCTGTCATAGACGTACAGAGAGGCAGCTACCCTGAAAAAGGAAACGAGATCGAACAACCTCTCATGACAAACTACGGACTGTTCAAAACTCTTGGAGTAAGACGTACTGTAAATCTGGCGAAGAAGAGATTGGTCTGGTTGCCAAAAGCGGACGCGAATACCGCGCTAATCTGCTTCCTTGCTTGTCCACCATCGGAAAGGGACAGCCTATCAGCTTTCTTCGAAAGACACGCCTCCTATGACAAATATATCATCGACGAGACTGCAGCGGCATTGAACGAGTGGGAAACCGAGTGCCATCTATCTTTCTACCAAATGGTGGACCTCAAACAAGGTTCCAACAAGCATACGGATTGGGGTATTCCAGAAATCAACCGCGTCATCATTCCCAAGAATCCTGGATCAAAGGCTTCGGAAAATGTCTCAATCGCTCGGGCTGTCATGAGCTTCAGATTCGTCGGAGACTTTTTCGATCGGAACTGGACATGCCACTTTCTTGAATACATGCCAGGACGATCTATGAAGTCAACAAAATATTTTGGAACGATGAAGGAGCGCATATCCAAGTCAGGATACGAAGTAGTCAACGGTTCCTACCACGAGAAAGCACGGGCGAAAAAGTACCCTTGGCAACAGCGGAAGGTCCTTGAATTACTTCTCTTTCATGAAATGCTCAAAGAAGTAGACTCAAACACGGCGGAAATTTTGAGGTGGATCAGGATAACAGTGCTTGGTGCTGCTGATGAGAAAGATCCAAAAGAGACGGAGAAAGAGACAGAAGAGCCGGGAAATGAAGCAGAGGGGGATGTTGAGAGCAAAGGCCAACGAAAAAAACGAAAAAATTGGATGGAGAAGGAAAGCCAGGACGAATCTAAGCGTAAGAGACGAATCGACAAGCTAAAAGTGTGTCCGCAGGAGGATCTTAGAGCTCTGGAACAGTCTCACAAGATTTTCGCAACCTTTCCACAAAGTCCTCTTGCGGAGTCCCTTCAAGAAGGAATCAAATTTCTCGAGAAAGGCGACAGCGAGAAGTACTTCTCAATCATCAAGGATTGGCGGCTATTCGAGCAGATTTTGCAAACACTGGAAGAAGATCTCAGTGAGAACTTGGAAAGAATTGGGGAGTGGAATCGTCGGGAGCAAGATCGCAAGCCCGAAAACCCTCGGTGGACGATAAACGATGAGAGAATGTTCCGTCCTGTCATCAATAAACTTTCCGTGCAAAACCAAAAGAGACACCGGGATCTAGAGCGGTTGAGGACCAACATTCAAACATTTCGACAATCACTCACTGGTCGCTTGGATTCCATTCGGGAGTAAGTAAATACCAGTAATTCGACTGCAACGTTTTAGCATCCATAACTAATCTAATCGTGAAGGGATATAAGCTTCCGTGGAAGCGTGAACATGAACCTTTTCACCTACGTCACGGTTGTCTTCCTTCCTCTTGGATTTGCCACGGGAATTTTCAGCATGAGCGCGGCACCTTCGAAGCCTACTCTGATTTTTATGGTGGCTACAGCGATTGTATCGCTCTCCATTACCGTGTTCGCGCTGGCTAATGCAAAAAGCCTCGGAAAGTCAATGGTAGAGCCAGCAGTCAAGCTCGCCGAGAAGTGTGGGAGCCTGATTGGCTCCGCATTACTTTTCATTCTATACTCTGTTCATGCAGTTTTCTGTCTCATCTTCCGCCGAATCTTTCGCCGAATTTTCCATCCAATCTTCCATCCAATCTACAAGTACACCATTCAACGTCCGGTGAATTTTCTCATCGATGATAAGAATCTGGAATACTACAAGAGGTCCCTTGCTCCATTACAAAATTACAATCTGATGGAAGCGATTAGACGTCCTTTTAGGGAGAGCAAGCCCAGGACAGAACCCGAAACCGGCGCACCATCGACAGGATCCAACGCCTCCACCAAGAGTAAAGACAACGGTGATGAGCCGAAGGCTAGCTCCTCTTCGATAGATATGGGGATCTTACAGAGATCTTCACTTCCAACACCGCGGCAGCTTGAAGACGGCATTGCCGCCCATTCACGGCCTCCAGTTCACAGATCCAATTCGCTGGCTTGACTATGTCGACCCTTTCTTATCTCTGCGTTTCTTTAAATTTCTCGTTTCATTTCATTATTATATTCCTGTATGGTTACTCAAATGTATTCTGAAGTGATGAGTAAAGCTTGTGAGCCGCATCATGTGAGCATATCATTGTGTATAATGTGGTGGCTTGTTTCACTATTTAGAATTATATAATTCTGTGACTTGTTTTACATCGGGTTGGTCATCTTAACCTTGCAAGCTCTTTTGATCTTTCTTTACTTCTCTATAGTCCATCACCGGCTACGATGAACAATAACAAACAGTCCCTACTATAATCGATTATGAGGCATATGTATTTGAACAATCATTGTTTCACAAATATTCAAAATGGCAATCTCAAGAAGTAAAATAGTACATATACACAAGATGCCGCCCCAAAGCCCGCTGCCCACAGATATCCACTTAACCACCTGCAAATCCACCCCTTACCCTTAAATCTCAAGTGTCGCCTCGCCCCTCAAATCCCTCGAGCTCGCGCCCACGCTGAACGTGTAGGTCCCCTTCGCGACCGCCCACTCCTGCGCCTCCGTGTCCCAGTAGCTCACGTCCTTCCTCCTCACGCTGAAAGACACCTCCCTGCTCTCGCCCTTGGCCAGGCGGACCTTCTCGAACCCGCGGAGCTGGCGCGGCGGCTGCGCGGCCTCGGCCGGGTACGCGACGTACAGCTGGGCGACCTCGGCGCCGTCGACGTCGCCGGTGTTGGTGAGGGAGGTGGTGACGGCGATGACCTCGTCGAAGAGGTCGGCCTTGCCGCCGACGGCGAGCGGGCCGGTGGGGTAGGTGCTGGAGAGGTCGCCGGTCGTCTTGGCGGCGACGGCGCCGAAGTCGAAGGTGGTGTAGGAGAGGCCGTGGCCGAACGGGTAGCGCGGCGTGACGTTGTACTTGTCGAAGTGGCGGTAGTCGATGTGCACGCCCTCGGAGAAGTCGCACACGGCGGTGAGGCAGAGCGAGACGGGGTAGTCGTCCGCGCTCTTGGCGATGGTGTTGATCAGCTTGCCGGACGGGTTGACGTCGCCGTAGAGGACGTCGGCGATGGCGTTGCCCGACTCCTGCCCGAGCAGCCCGCCGTACAGGACGGCCGTGACGTTGGCGTTCTCGATCCAGGCGTCGACAGGCCGCGGGCCGACCGTGTTGATGACGACGATGGTGTTGTTGCAGTTGGAGGCCACGGTCGTGACGAGCGTGTCCTGGTCGGTGTTGGAGAGCTCTTCGCGGTCCGCGCCTTCGCCCGAGTAGGAGTTGAGGAAGACGAGACATACTGCCGAGTTCTCGGCGTAGTTGTCGTAGCTGGGCGTCACGGCAGTGCCTTGGCCGAGGTTGCCCAGGTTGAAGCCGCCACCACCGCCGCCAGTAGAATCGCCGCCAGGCATGCTGCCGCCGGTGCCGTTGCTGCTGGAGTTACTGCTCATGCCTCCGTCTCCACCGCCCATACCGCCACCCGTGCCGCCGCCGCTGCTGCTCGAGTCCGAGTACGTGTCGTTCAGGATCCAGCGGATCATGCTGCCGTCAGCCGCGGCGCGAGTGCTCAGGCTCTGGAAGGGGGTGATGAGGTACGAGAAGGAGAGAGCGCCGCTACCACTGCCAGATGCTAGATGACCCTGGTAGGTAGGGCCGTCAGTGCCCTGCACGCTGAAAGCCTGGTTGGGACCGGCCATGGCCGGGCCGGCGTGGGCGCCGAAGACGCTGATGGTACGAGGACGGCTCAGGGGAAGTCCTTGGTCGGCCGTGGTCTTGTTGTTCTTGAGGAGGACGAGCGAGGCAGCACCGATCTCGCGGATCAAGGCAGAGTGGTTAGCGCGGACGTCACGGTACTCGGTCGTGCTGGCGACTTCCGGCTGCTTGCCATCATCAAGACCGACAAAGTAGTATCCGATGATATTGCGGATGGCCATGTCATCAAGACGGGCTTGGGTGAAAGAGCCGTTAGCAATGCCGGCCTCGAGGATGTCGGACGTCCAGTAGGAGCTCGAGCCATAGTCAAGACCGGCGTTGGCGGACTTGTAGGAAGTCGTCTGAGAGTTGACGTCCGGGAAGACCATGCCGGGGAAACCGAGCTCCTCCTTGAGGAGACCGCTGACAAGGTCGCTGTTCTCGCAGGAGAGGGTGCCATTGACGCGGGTCATCGCACACATGACAGCCGCCATACCGGCCTTGACGCCGTCCTGGAAGGGCCACAGATACAGCTCGTGAATGGTCTTGTCGTCGGCGTTGGACGTGTAGACCTCGGTTGTGGTGGCCGAGATGCCGGAGGAGCGGTTCGTCTCCTGTTCGTTAAGCAGGAAATGCCTACCGCCAGCAATAACACCGGCGGAATTCATGCCGGGAATCGCCTTCGACATGATGATGCCGGACAGGTACGCTTAGAGTGGTTTTTAGCTAAGGCCTTGTTGGCAACATTCAGGGGCACTTACGGTCAGGGCTGAAAGCCTCAGCCTGACGACCACCCCAGGGCGTACGGCCTAGAGGGCCACACTCGGGGCCGTTGATGAGGTTGTAGCCCATCAGATAGAACTCGGTACCGAGAGCCTTAGCCTGCTTCTCGAAGTAGTCCCTATCCCAAGTCATAGCCAAAGCATTGTCCATGCTGAAGCCGGAGACATAATACTGGTAGTTGATTCCGCTTGCGCCATCCTTGTTCTCAAGAGCGGTCCATGTGACATTTGAGCCAGAGACATCGCTGCCGGTGATGATGGAGACCTTTTGGGCATTGGTGAGTCCAGACACGAAGGTCTTGGCCTTTTGGTAGGCCGCTGCGAAGTCGCCGAGCTGAACTGCACAGGGGAAAAGAAGTGAGAAAAAGAGAAAGCAATATGGCCGGAAGCCACAGGTCTGGATTCTTACCACTACCAGAGGACAGAAGGGACGCAGAGGCGGACGAGTTGGAGGCGGCGTAGCCGGTGGAAACGAGCGTTGAGGCAACGCCGAGAGCCGCGAAAGCTCTCATGGTGACGCAAGGAAAGGAACAGTGAAAAGGAAAGGCGGTGCACGACTCCGAACGAAAGGAATGCTTTGTCCCTGTGAGGAGCGCCTTGGAGCAGGCTCACTATTCATAGCCGTGTTGAGCGTCATGCTGCGAGGCAGGGACGACGCGGCCAAGACGGGTAGTGCTCGCCATAGATGTGTGATGCTTGCGCATATCGTCGGGATATCCCACACGGCAGCCAATCAGACGAACGAGAGGCCGGCTGTGTACACGCGGCGGGCGTGCTGTCAAGCTTAAAGCTCACTCGGCGGGAGAGGGTTCGACGCACACGCGGCTCGTGGAGCGGGTCGCAGCGAGATCGGGGCCAGGGCGATTGGCAGCTGGCCGGGATGGCGGCAGTCGATTGGCGGCGCTGAGTCGAGCACGAGCAGGAGTTCAGGAGCTGTTGCGGCTGTGCCGATTTGTTCGAAACGAAGCAGCAGCCCTATCGATCGGCTTCGCAGTGGCGCTAAGCCATAAAGCTTGGTGTGTCCCGATGCACAGCGCGCGGCGCGGACAGCAGCCAGGCACGCTTTCGGACCTCGGGGCTCAGCTGTGTCCGACGATGCGGGCGTGCTTCCCCATGCGTCACCTCCCGTTGTCGTCGGCCCGGGAAGATCTGAAGTGCAGAAAGCTTGGCCACCTTATCCATCCCCCATCGCGCCGTTCGGGAGCCTTTCGCGCGACGGTGCAGGAACGCCGCCCGTCGCCACAACGGCCGCCACCCTCACAGGGCGGTCTCATTTCGGCGCTAGACGGGCGCCGGCAATGCCTCCTGCGTGGTGCGTACAGCGCCCACAACGATAACCATCGCCAAGCCCGCCTCTCCGCCGGACATCTCATGCACCATGACACCGCGATCTGAGACCTCGCCTCCCGACTCGCACCCGCAGTGCACATGCCTATTCTTGACCGACTGTCCGTGGGGCCGCTGGCCTGGCATTCGCACTGCCGGCCTCCCCCTCCTTCACGACCGAGCTGCTGTCTACGGTAAGCTCCTGCGATTGCCGGCCTGAGCCGCCGTGATGGCATCAACAGCCAAGTCGGAATTCCCGAATATAAGAAGACGGAGTGCCATGTTTGCTCCGCGTTTCGCTGCAGCATCCCTACCCTCTTCAGCCTCCTGTGCACTATTTTACCCGCTCGTTTCCTCTCCCTCCTCCAATCTCCACCCCTTCACTTCACTTGTACATACAGTCTTTTCATCTGCCGACCGCCATGAAGTCTGCCGCTTTCGCCGGGGCCCTGTCCACTCTCGCCGCCGTCGGCGCCGCCGCGCCTGCAGCCCGCGCGGCCGCGGCCAGCAGCCTGTACGTCGACGAGGCGCCGCAGTACCTGCGCCCGTACATCCTGCCCAAGATGGGCGGGCAGGCCGTGGCGGTGGGCGCGCAGATCTACCGCTTCTCGGTGACGGGCAACTCGTCGGCCGGCGCCTTCACGCTGATGCAGACCAACGCGCCCGACTCGTCGGAGCTGGGCGTGCTGCCGCACACGCACAAGGCGCACTACGAGAACTTCTACTGCAGCAAGGGCCGCATGCAGCTGTGGGCCAAGACGAACGCCACGGGCGAGCAGGCGCGCGTGCTGACGCAGGGCGACTACGGCGCCGTGCCGCACGACACCATCCACACCTTCCAGATCACCGACCCGGACACGCAGCTGACCGGCGTCATCCAGCCGGGCGGCTTCGAGCAGCTCTTCATCGCCATCGGCGACGGCGCCTACAACTCGTCCACCGGCTCCGCCTACGTGCCCGCCGCCTCCAACAGCTCGTCGGCCGGCGCCGGCTCGTCGTCCGGCCTGATCTCCGCGCTCGAGTCGTTCGACGTCTACGCCCAGCTGGACTTCTCGCCGCGCTACGACTTCGTCAACGGCAGCGCCGGCGGCTCCGCCAACTGGCACAACGGCGCCAACACCCTGGCCAAGGACGCGTACACGCCCAACTTCGTCGCCAAAGGCTACGGGCCCAAGTACCTCAACGTCGACGACGGCATCTACCGTGTCGTGCAGCCGCTCGTGACGGCCCAGCAGAGTGCCAGCAACTTCACCATGGGCACCATCACCATGTCGCCGCTGCTTGCCAACCAGACGGCCTCGACCCAGAATTTGACCCAGCACCTGGCCTTCCAGATCGAGGAGGGCCAGCTGGTCGTCGAGCTCGAGGGCGAGACGGCCAGCCTGATCCAGGGCGACGTCGTCTTCATCCCGTCTGGTACCCCGTTCACGTACTACGCCTCGGCCCCCTTCACCAAGTTCCTGTATGTGAGCGCCGGTGGTGATGGTCTCGACTACCAGTTGATCCAGAAGAGCGTATCCTGGAACTACATTACCTATCCCACGTACGCTGGTTACACCATCTAAGCGGAGGGCGGTGGAAATGTGTGTTACCTTGTATCTGTTGTTGTGTTCCTTTTCCACGGATACCCGAGCATTGGGGCTCACGATTCTTTAATGACAAGCAGCATGAGGCCAGGGGATGCAGGGGATCTTTTGGTCTCTTCACCTGTGGCACCCTATGTATTTAGTAATGGCAAGCAGCATGAGGTCATTGTGGTAGGGAAGTTTCGATCTTTCCGCCCGTGGTGACTGTATGCAATTTTCTCTATAATACTCCCCGTCTCTTCTTCGTTTATGTTCCCGCAGGAGCATTCGGTTTCCGTGCGTACACAACCGATCTGCACAGTTGTCAGATGCTACCTGATTTGTTCCGAGGAAACGGCATGGCCACTTACACGTCGTAATATGCGTGGGTCTTCTTGTCTTTCAATGCCGCCTTGAATTTTGCCACCAACACCATGACTTCCTCATACTTCCACTGCGACGGATCTGCGTTAACAGTATTCCACACGAAATGGCTGAGAGAGTTCGAAACTTACCCCCAGGACGTGGGTGAGCAGAAACATTGCCCACCCCTCTGTGAAAACGTCAGGGTCTTTCCAAGCTTCGCACCTCTGCGAGAAATGCTTACCGCAACCGTGGAAACAGTAGAGCAAATTCCACTTCCCCAGCTCTTTCATTTTAGGGTCAGAGCTCCAGGGACCCGCCGGGAGCTTGAACTTCACCTCGGTCACATCCTCAAAGCCTGCGTCAGCGATCCACCCTTTCATATTGTCGACCACCCGCATCGTCTTTCCAAACTTGTCGGTCGTTTCAAGGAAAAGTCTAGACCACTCCGCCATGGTGTGCTCGGGTGGACACGTGCCGTCATCAGACCTGAACTGGATCCCCATCTCCATCTGATTGATCCATCCGCCCGGTTTGAGATGACTGCATACGTCAGCCAGTGCTCACGGGTCAGAAGGGGGAGTGAAGCTCTTACTTGTAAACCTCCCTGTATAAGGCTGGCCAGTCTGACACGCTACCGAATAGGCATCTGATGTGGATCATGTCGAACGAGTCCTTCGGGAACGTCCATGGTTCGGTGCAGTCATCGATCTCGAAACTGCAATTCGGCGGACACAATGTCGGTTGGATGGGGGAGAGATCGGTTCCGATCACCTCGCAGTTCGGGAACTCGTCCGCGAAGTCACTGTTTCAAAGAGAGACACTGTCAGGAGAGGGAGTAACGTGGTGCCACGGGGTGGAGATACATGGACCAGATGCCTGTTCCACACCCCACGTCCAGAACTTTCTTTAAGACATTAACACGCAATCAACGGGCAGGGTGTGACAAGGCTTACTTGCGGGTTCTTTCCGATTGGAGCTAGATACAGCTTGTCATCGATCAATATCCGGAGCATGTGGTGGCTTGGAATTCTCAGCTAAAGCCCGGGATCCCTGGCGCTGAAGCACTTACCCGATGTCCAGCTGGTCATTCTGCGCGTCGTCGTTCGGGCCCCTATCAAAAATTTTCAGTCTCAATACACTTCGAGTAGTGGATGGGTATCTGTAATTCTGTTTCGGACGACTCCAGGTACTCTTTGGCTCCGATGTCCGGGACGGGAAGTTTGTGCGACATCACCGACGCCACACGGATTGGGTACCCGCTCTACTACTACTACTGACCAATACGCGCCTTCGCGAAACTTATGGTATCGGCGGCCATTCTCGTAGCGATGCTTCCAGATGGTGGAGGCAATGGAGGTGGTATCGCTCAGGTCATCGCCGAAGGCCGAGTCGCTACTGTCTCCAGCTGTGTCCTCCGCCTATGCAACAGCTCAGCGAGATGCTGTGAGGACGATCTGCAAACTCACCACGGGGATGTTGATCACATTTGCCGGCTGCTGCTCGGCCATATTGCAGCAGCGCGAGGGACGATACTAGGAGTGGCGAGATTGCTAGGTTGACGTGAAAATGGGATGTCCGTAGTCTGGGACGGCAAGGCGGGGTCGTCAGTTGTGGCAAGCGGCTGCTCCATGCACAGGATCGAACAATCAGGGCAGTAACGAGAGGTTGCCCCGCGGAGCTGACGCTCAGCGGCCTGGGGCAGCGATGATTTTATGCCATGTGGTCTCGCGGCGTGCGCGGTGTTCATGCCGTGCGACGACAGAACCTGGGACCGTTCGCTTTGAGCTGCGGCAGCAGAGATGCCAAAACGGAGGCGTTCCTGGGAGATTGGCGAGGTGTCAGACGCCAATAGCAGATGTGCAGCAGGCTTGCGCCGAGATGCAACTAGCCAGTCACAGGCATTGCCGACGTGGGAGGGGCGGAAGAGGAATGCCGTGGCTCGTGAGATGATCGAGGAACAGCAAATGACAGAAAGCTAGCGCAAGGCTTGTATCGACGACTCAAGCGGGGCGGGGAGGGCAAATTCAGGCATCAGCGGGCAGCTGCACGTTGCTTTTGTGTTTCGCGAAGCTTATGTGTGGTGCAACGGTGACGGACAGTGGAGCTGCAGGGCCGACGGCTGCCACGCTGCGCCAACTGGCCTGGCGTCGCTCCTGCCCGACGCCCGCAGCACCACCACTCTCCACGCCCACTCACCCCGCAGCAGCGACCCATGCCCAGCACCCCTCGGCCAGGAGACGTCCAATGGCATGCCTGCCTGTTGCATTGATGGCGCGCGGGGCGTCGGCCGAGTCGATCGCCCGCCTTCAGGCCGGCCAGTTGGCCCCATTGGGCCTTTGAGGCAAGCGCGGCCGTGACTAACCTGCCGAATGCTGGTGCTGCTCAAGGAAGCTGCAGCTGGCGCGCGGCACAGCTCCGCGCTTGCTGCTAAGCTCGTGCAGGTCTGTCGCTCGCCGTGGCTCGTCTGCAGCTCGCTGCCTTTTTTAATCTGCTGCATGCTCCTCGACGCCGTTTTCCTTCTCTCGATCCAACCTGCCGGGATTTTCTGATTGAATGTCTGCCATGCTCGCCCTCTTGTCGCCAGGCCTGCTCCCTGGTGTGGCCGCTGCGGTCCTCCTCTATGCAGTTGGCCTCGCCATCTACCGACGCCTCTTTCATCCGTTGGCAAGGATTCCCGGTCCTCTTCTGCCGGCTATCACCACGCTGTACCAGTCGTACCACAACTGCCACTACTACCAGAAGATTGCAGAGCTCCACAAGATATACGGTAAGCAGCCTTCGGGCGGTCCGCACCTCTGGCGCTTCCAGCCTGCCTTCAGATCAGTTCATTACCGTTGAATGACTAATTATGCACAGGCCCTGTTATCCGCATCACTCCAAATGAGATACACCTCAGCGATCCAGAGAACTATGACAAGATCTACTACATGGGTACCCGCTTCTGGAAGAGCCCTATCTTTTACGGTGCTTTCGCCATTCCGTACAGCACCTTCAGCACACCGAGCAACGAGGTGCACAAACACAGGCGCGGGATGATCAACCCCATGTTCTCGCGAAAGATGGTGCTCGACCTCGAAGAAGTCGTCCAAGAAAAGGCGCATAAACTCACCAAGCGCATGGAAGCCGGCATCCTCGACAAGAAGCCTGTTGATCTCCACCACGGCTTCCGCAGTGTCTCCGTCGACGTCATCACCGACTATGCATTTGATAGGTCATACAACCTTCTTGACACTCCCGACTTTGGGAAAAAATTCTTTGCGCTGGTACGCGGCATAGGCGCAGCCATGTGGGTGTTTCAGCAGCTTCCCTCCCTGCAAAGGCTTGCGCTCAAAACGCCTCCGTGGCTGGCGCCGTACCTGAGTGAGCCCTTAGGTCAAGTGACAAAACTTCAGATGGTGAGAGTAATCCTTTAGGGGCTAAAAAAGCTGCGCCGCAGTATAATATTTGCTAATCATTTCTACGCCCACCCCAGAAATGCGTTGAGCAGATTGAAGAGGTAAAGGAGCGCCTGGCTGACGGCAAGCTCAACCAGACGCGCCCGACCATCTTTTCTGAGTTGCTCAATCCCAAGGATAATGATGGATTGCCAATTCCCACATCCTGGCAGCTCAAAGATGAGTGCTACAGCATGCTTGCTGCTGCGGCTGACACGACCGGAAATGCTCTGAGTACGGCTTGTTACCACACTCTCGCCGACAGGGAGATCTACGCTCGTCTAAGGGATGAATTGGTCGCAAAATTCCCGGATTCCAACCAAACCTTGAACTTTGTAGCGCTTGAGAAGCTTCCATACCTGGTAAGCAAAGGAAATGCCGAAAAGATTGGAATTTGCTAACTCGTTAGACCGGCGTCATCAAAGAAGGCTTGAGGTTTGTTTTTTCCACACCGCGAGTAGAGAGCTGTAACTTACATAATACAGACTTTCTTTTGGTGTCCCTGGTCGTCTTCCCCGCGTCACACCCGAGGGTGGTGCTACCTTCAATGGCTACTTTGTTCCCGAAGGTGTAAGTACTGCAGATCTCTACGAAATCCCCTTCCGGCTTTCCCAGAGATGTGTTTCTGATACTCCTCCAGACTATCGTTGGAATGAGCTCGTGGCTTATGCACCGCAACGAAGATGTGTTTCCTGATCCAATGAAGTTCGACCCGGCTCGCTGGCTAGACCCTGAGAATTCCCGTCGCCTCGACCGCTACTTGGTTGCTTTCGGCAAGGGCTCAAGGCAGTGTGTTGGCATGCCGTAAGTTTCCTTACCGAGGTTTCCTGCAGAAAGTCCTTACTAATCTCCTATAGCTTGGCCTACTGCGAGCTGTACGTGACTCTCGGCACCTTCTTCCGACGCTTTTCCGACATGGAACTCGAGGTGTTCGAGACGACACCTGAAGACCTGGAACTCGAGGATTTCTTCTCTTCTTACTATGTTGCCGGCAAGAAGTGGTTCAAGGCTGTTGGTCATAAATGAATAGACTCCTTGGTTGGTGCTTAGCCGGCATCTTCGCTCACATTCGGGCTCCCATGGGGTGTATGCTGCTTCAGAACATTCTTGTTTCCGCTTTTTCGTGTTCTTTGCTTCCAACATGGGGAAAGAGGTTGCTAGATGATTATTATTGCGTTTCTTTCAGGCAACTAGGAAATGCTAACCCCGACGCACGAGTGGCACTCTGTCCAGGTTGTAACAAGTAGGGAGGTTAGTTATGATTCGTTCGTACGTTCCAGCGATACTCGACACGGCTAAAGCAGTTTCTCTATTCACCATTTCCAAATTTTTACGTTCAGGAAGGTAGTTTTTTCTTGCAGATGTATTCAGGCGGCTCACTTAGGTAGGCACATGAAGAGCATTAACGGCAAAATATGAGAATACGCGCAGAGAAGGCATGTTACCAAGTACTTGATAGTGTCTAAGTGAAACATTAATGTGTATTACACAAAATATCGACTACGATGAAAGGGAAAGGCCCGGTAACGCAGTGTTCTGGGGGAGGAGAGAAACGCACTGCCTTAATCTACAATATAGAGCAGTAAAGAGCGGCAAATTAACACTTAAAAAAAAGGGAAGTCTAACGCATATCACCGTGTCCTTGTCTTTCGTATCGTAATCCCTGCTTCTCAAAAAGCACTCCAATGGATACACCAATCCGTTGAAATTTCCCCAGCACGAGTGCGCCCAAAGGAAACCCGATACCCCAGCCAATCTAGTCATGAAACTCCCAAGAGCAGATATCCCCCCATGATGCAGCATTCCGAAAACATTCGCGTCTCAACTATCGCCGCGTCCCCCAAAAACACCCGAAAAGAAGAAGAAGAAAAATATATATCAAACAGCAGCACCGTCTTCAGCCTCACGCTCGGCCTCAGCCTCAGCCGCAACAACGACCTCCACATCCGCGCCCACGACCTTCCTCAACATGTCGATCCCGCTATCGAACCGCCTCAGCAGCTCCTCCATGCCGGCCACCAGCTCGCCGTTGGCGGCCCTCTTCGCCTCGGCCAGCGCCGCCGAGATGGCCTCCTCCTCGCGCTGGTCTACGTCCAGGCCGGCGGCGGCGGGCCTCGCCGGACGGATCTCGGTGCCCTCGACGCGCAGCATCAGCGCGCCGCCGGCGCCGCTGGGGTCGTCGGCGCCGTCCTCGGCGAACGACGGCGCGGGCGCGACGGCCGTGCCGACGACCTGCCACTCGCGCGACAGGCTGGTGGCGCCCGCAACGGTGTGGCCGTCGGCGCCGAGGTCGAGCACCACGAAGCGCTCCTTGACGCCCGGCGCCGGCGGCGGGAGGAGCAGCGCGTCCGCGTGCCGCCCGTTGTTGTGGTCCTCGTCGTCGGCGTGCTGGAGGAAGTGGTGCGGGTGCTTGAGCGTCGCGGCCGGCGAGGCGTGCAGCGAGGCCGTGTCGCCGAGGGCGCGCATGAAGACGGCGGTGTGCAGGTCTGGGTCGTCGTCGGAGAAGACGTAGTGCACGCGCGGGTGGTGGTGCTCGGCGGTGGCGGCGTCCTCGACGAGCGTGAAGAAGGGCGTGAAGTTGGCGGGCGGGAGGAGGGTTTGCTGCGAGGAGGGGTCGGGAGGCGGATAGGAGAGCGTTTCGGCGTCGCCGGCGGCGTCGTGCGTGTAAGGGTGGTGCTGGGCGGCTGCGGCTGCTGCTGCTTCGGCGGCTGAGGCGATGCGGTCGGAGTGGGCTACCGAGGTGGTGGTGAGGGTTGCGTCGCCGGCTGGAGGCATCGTCGCGGCGGGCCCGCTGTCGGTGGGCGGAGCGATGTCATGGTGGTGAGGGTTTTGTTGTGGGGAGTTGGCGGACATGGTGTGTCCGCGGTCGTCGTTGGGACGGACGGGAAGGGGAGCTCGGTGCAGCTTTATCGATTGGATTGGTGATCCTTGCCCTACACGTGACGGAGGTGTTCCGATTGGATGGACCACGCCAGGTGTGCATGAGGGAGTAACTGTCTTCTGAGGAAGTATTCCGTTTGGAAAAGGGCCTGTCTGCTGGTGTTCGAAGCTGTTTTGACAGCCTTGAAACATTCTCGACACTGCCGTGTGCTCCAGAGGGGTGCTGCCTGGCAGTACCAAGGCTGGGATGACGCGAGCGATAACGACCAATCATGAAATGGAGCAAGCTGCTCAGATTAATATTGTACTCGCATGCTTGAGACCGATGACCCAGGGTATATCCATATCCGCATCCATATCCACTAAACGCCTGGCTAAGACCAAATCATTCTTCAATCATGCCTCTGTCATGGACGCGTTGGTGGCGTCCTTGACCGTGAAGGCTGCCAAATCAATCAGCAGAGGGCACGGAGTGGGCATTTGCTTAGAGGCTTACGCTGGCGACACATTGGACATTTCTCTTGAGAAGCTTCTTGCTTGAGCCAGTCCTCGATGCAGTGCTGCGGTCCGTCAGGGTTTTCCGTTGCCACTCTGGCTGGAGTCCTTCTTACCATGTGGAAGGAGTGATTGCACTGGCCCATGACTGCACGCGGATGGTCAGATACGAGCCGGACAGCATGGGGAGGCGGGTGACGTACGCAACGGGCAGCCGTCGCCGGGGAACTTGCACTTCGAGCAGGTGCTGTCGTAGGGACTTCGGCAGATGCCGCACAGGTCGTCCTCAGGCATGTCCCAGCGCCAGGCGGCGACGGCGTTCCACTGCTTGATTGTGACCTTCATGCTGGAGGCAGCGCGGGGAGGAGGCGAGGGTTGCGGGGGCGAGGGCCGGTGGGCGGGCGTGCACGCTTGGTAAACAAGCAGAGCAGCGGGCTGACAGGACTGCACGCCTGCTAGCTGCAGCGGCGCTCGGAACGGCCCACGCAAGCCGAAGGCGGTGAAGCGCGCTCGCCGGAGCCGCGCAGCAAGCTACATGACGCGATCAGCAGCAGCAATCACAGAAGCGTCGCCTATCTGCGCGGTTGGGGAGTGAAAAGCCCGTCCGTCCATCGCTTTTCACTCCCCAGGTACGACCGGTAAGTCTTCTTTTTCACATTCGCTGATCGGCGGCCGAGGGAATCGTCGATGGTGCCATCGCCCCCTCACTTCCACGCGCCAGAGCTCCCCGCCGCCTATCGCGAGCTTCGCGAGCTTCCCCAGCTTTTTGTGCGAGCTCTCACACGCCGCCCAAATTGTCTCACCCGGCATCCCATCTCGTCCTGACTCACAACCCACTTCCCAACGCTGATTGCCAGCAATGGCCAGGACAGCAATGCTCCAACCGCTCCTGCGGACCTCCTTCCGACCGGTCGCCGCTCCCAGCAGCTTCTTCCCGCGCCGCGCCATGAGCTCCTCGTACACGCTGACCTCCTACCTCGTCAGCCCGGCGCAGCTGAGCGACGCGCTGCAGAAGAATGTCAACACCCGCCTGTCGACAGCCCCGCGCGTGATCCCGCTGTGCGGCACCTGGTTCCTGCCCAACGATCCGGAGAAGCGCACCGGACCGCAGACCTTCCACGCATGCCGCATTCCCAAGGCCCGCTTCTTCGACCTCGATGCCGTCAAGGACCAGAACAGCCCATATCCGCACATGCTGCCCAGCAGCGAGGACTTTGCAAAGGCCATGGGCGAGCTAGGAATTCGTAAGGATGATAGCGTGGTCGTGTACGACAGCAAGGAGCAGGGCATCTTCAGCGCGCCCCGTGTCGCCTGGACGCTCAAGGTGTTCGGCCACCAGAATGTCCATATTCTGAACAACTTCAAGCTGTGGGTGGAGGAGGGCTACCCAACGGAGTGGGGTGAGCCGGACAAGGTCGACGCAGTTGACTACCCTGTGCCAGAGCTTGATCGCTCCAAGGTGGTCGACTTTGAGCAGGTCACGGAAATTGCGAAAAGGCAGGGAGAATCGGGCAAGGCCGACATCCAGATCCTCGATGCAAGGAGCAAGGGCCGCTGGGAGGGTAAGGAGCCAGAACCGAGGCCAGGTAGGTGGTCCATCTTCTTTTATTTCTTGGACAGCAGGAGGAACAGCCCTGTTACTGGGTCTGCATACGTTGGCGTTTGTATGATGAGCAAACTTGTTCTACCTACTGAGATGGTGTCTGTATACGAGAAGTCGCCGTTGGTGACAACAGATATTCCCATCTGAGAGGGCTCTACAGTTTCTCCCTCGTCGTACAATGCCATATCCCGCACCAGCTGACAATTTTATAGGTCTCTCATCTGGTCACATTCCCTCCTCAACTTCTGTCCCTGTACCTGAGCTTTTGGATCCCAAAACCAAGACCTTCCTTCCTGCCGCTGAGCTGAAGAAAATTCTCGAGTCCAAGGGTATCGACCCATCCAAGCCCGTCATCAGCAGCTGCGGGACAGGTGTTACTGCGGCTGTTATTGATGCTGCTTTGGCCGAGGCCGGCTTCCCTGAGGAGACCCGTCAACTGTACGATGGTAGTTGGACGGAGTGGGCTCAGAGGGCTGATGAGAAGTTGATTATCAAAGTCTAAATAGCGAGCGTTCGTTTCAATGCGAGTGCAGCTTATCTGGGATTGATGTAAGAGAAACTTCAAGAAAGGCGATAAAAAATTCAATGTCTTTGTATGATACCCAATGGTCCTGCCGGAGTTCAACTTCTCTCAGCTTGCGGACACTGCCCGTCAAACTGAAGTCCGCTATCGTCATCACTTTTGTTTCCAACGAAAGTATTATCTTCAGCGTCTCTCATAGAAGTTCATGTTTCCTGAGCGAAAGGTATTGCGAGCCATAAATTGGCCCGATCTGCGAAGATCAAGGAGCTGAGAGGCGTCTAGCCTTTCTCAGCTTGACGTCTCATAGTTTCGGCAAATCCATGCCCTCTGGAATCTTGTTCCACTGTCCAGTCTCTTTGTCCAAGAACTCCCTCTTGATGTCGGTCCAAGCCTCTCGCATGATTTCGGCATGGCGTTCCGAGCGTGGCTTGATGTCGGCCTCGTACTTGTCAGGCATCATCACAAGGCCACCGACAAGCCGGTCTTGCTCAGGCGGCTTTGGCTCGCCTGTAGCCTCATCGATGACGGGTTTGATGTCGAAGCCCCACAGAATCCTTGCAATGCCCAAGAAAAGGCTCCGTTCGGCGATGTGCATGCCTAGACCAACCGTCAGCGTCTTCCGCACCGCATCTTCGCGTCTCACGGGAAAGGAAGTCAGGAACTCACCCTGACAGATCCTCCTCCCCGCCCCAAACCCAAACTGGTCCCTCTTGCTCACATCCGCCAAGGTCGCGCTTTCCGCAATGCCGATCGCATCGCCCTGGTACCGCTCGGGCCAGAAGCGGTCGGGCTGCGGGTAGCGCTTCTCGTCGCGGTGGATGCCCCAGATGTTCATCATGACGCCGGCGCCCTTGGGGATGAGGTAGCCGCGGTACTCGTCGTCCTGCATGACGGCGTGGGGGGCGGCGCCCAGGACGGCGGTCGGCATCCAGCGCATGGCCTCCTTGACGCAGGCGCCGATGACGGGCAGGCGCGGGGCGTCGTCGACGGCGGGCAGGCGGGCGGGGCCGACGACGGCGTCCAGCTCAGCCTGGGCGCGGCGCTGCGCGTCCGGGTGCAGCACCATGGCCTGCACGAAGCCGTTGAGCGTCGACGCCGTCGTGTCGCTGCCCGCCTCGAACAGCGTGCCCGCGATGTACGCCGCCAGGTCGTCCGAGAAGCCCTCGCCCGCCTGCCGCCGCGCCATGTCCACGCAGAAGCACGGCCGCGCCGCCCCCGCCGTGATCGCCCGCTTCGCCCCCAGCCAGTTGCCCAGGTAGATGGCCTTCTCGGCCGCGTGCAGCCGCGCCGCTTCGCGCTGCCGGAACTGGAGCGCCATCGGGAGCTTCTGCAGGATGGGGAAGAAGTCGGGGAGCGCGGCGCCGGCGGTCTGGGCGAGCGCGCTGAATTTGTCGAACCCGTGGAAGAATTCCCAGAGTTTGGGGTCGTCGTAGGTCGTGGTGCGCCATCTGGAGGAAGGTGTTAGAGAGGTGGGCTGAGGGCATGTTGAAGTGATGAAGTGTTGCAACGAGATCACACATGGGCATTTCAAGCATGCTTCCGGACGCGAATGTGCAGTGAGGGGATCTGCAACCCCATCCAGATGAATGCCCCAAGTGCCCATGAAAATGTTCAGGTGCTACAACACTTTCTGAAATGGCCTCGTGGAAGGAAGGTGTTCGCTTGTGTGTACAACAAATGAGGGCTGGCATACCCGAAAACGATGCTGGCTATCAAGGATGAAGAGTACCGCCGCAAGTGCTCTACGAAAGCTTTGGGGTTATCTAGAAGGTCATTAAGCATTTGCTTATTCTCGAGGTCTTGGTATGGCACCTGAAGTGGTCAGCATTGCTTAATGGACAAAGTGGAGAACACACATAAGACTTCGCAACGTTGACATTCAACAGAGCATGTATCATTTTTCGGATCTGTCTCATGGGTTAGACTCTCAGAGCAGGTTCCGCATTATCGGGGAGTCATACCATTCGCCACGTGGGTCCGTAGTGCTTAGAAGTGAAATTAGCTTCGACGTAAATCATGCGTGTGACGAAACAAGACCAACCATCGTCAGCAGTCTGAGTCCACCACTCGCAATCTCGCCAGTGGTGTACATGTCCATGCGATCACTGTAAATGGCACTGCGCTTGTCTAAGAGGTCTTTGACGACTTCATCGCTGTTGACCACGATCAAGGTTTTGGTGCCGAGAATGACGGAGTAGATCGGGCCGTACTGTTTTGCCCATTTCGTGAACTGGAGGTGCTGGTTTTCCTTGGGAATCTTTCAAAACGGTCAGCGGAAGTACAGCTGTATGCAGCGGGGAAACGACCTGGAAGATGTTCCCGAAAATTGGCACAGTCGGTGGTCCTGGGGGATATCCGGGAGGTCGTCTACCGATGCGGGAGACACGCAAGGCAAGCAGGAAAACAAGCGCCCATGCTGCGATGCTGATGGAGGAGATCATGGCGATGAGGCGAGATGTTCGAACGCTATGCGGATACTGTGAGGGGATCTCCCCACTGCAGACAAGTCCTTATATCCTACAACAGTCTTCGCCCCCAAAGCGCGGTTTACAGGGCTGCAGTAGTTTGACTAGCACCATGCGTCCCTATCAGGGTTGAACAAGTAGGATATCAGAGCACATGCCCCGCAGGGAGTAGCGGGTCGCACGAAATGCATGCTTTATTGGAAGATGCGCGTGTGATGACTGCAGGTCCCAGGGATGAACGCTCTAAATGAAGTGTAAGCGTGGCCCGCTCGCCGCGTTGCCTATACCGTTGATTTGGAGGAGAGTGAAACAACGACAAAAACTGTGACAGGCGCCAATCGGCTGTGACAAAGGTCTCGGATATGTGGTGTGAGAGACGTGGGCGGTTCAAGGACCAGTGTCCTCGAAGTGGAAGCGGCACTCTCGACCGGGTGCTTCCCCCGCGCCAGATGCAGGAGGTAGAGAAAGAGACTACCGGCCTGCTGGTCCACCATCCAATCGCATGGCGGCAAGACCGAGTTAGCCATGACACCAAGCGAGGCAGGGTTCGACGCGTGCTCAGCAAGGAGCCGCCGCAAGAACGGCGGACGGGACAGATGCCTAATGATCCATTCTCAATTGGGATAGCATGCCGCCTCCCGGGACGCCGTGGGACGTGATTTCAACTTTCTATTCGCCGGGATGGACAGCGCTGGCGAGTTCGAGGGTGGGCACAGTGGAATATTGGGACGATCGTCTGCAGGGCGGTGGAAGGAGCAGATCGACCGAGCGGCCGCAGAGTGCGCGGCCGTTGCAGCCAGGCAAGCCTGGCGACGACAGCGCGCGACGGAGACGCACAGTCGCGATGGCGGCGTTGCGATGTCGTGGGGATGAGGTGTGGCGCGCTGGGGGGCGGTGGTGGGGCGAGTGGTGCGGGGCGGGCGCGTCAATTGGCGCGTGGGTCGGCTGCACTGTGACAACGCCTGAGTCGCCATTGTTTGCAAAACATCGAGACATAATAACACCCCATGGCTCCGCCCACCACCGCATGTCCACCACATCCCCATGCCGCCCATCCGAGTCGCACAGCATGCGCGCCCTGCGCCCGTCGAGCCCCAGGCCGCCTTCGCCTTTCCTAAGGACCACCACCTCGTTGTCACCACCGAGACGCACGTCTGGTCGTGGGATCACCGCGGTCTGACCAATGCCTTCGGCTCCGGCTCCGGCGGCATCCTCGCCGCAAAGGAGGCCAAGGACGGCAGCGGCCTGCTGGCTGTGGCGGACGACCAGGTCGTGGTGTTACACGATGCGATCCGCGGCAAGGACAGGAGCTACAGGCTGAAGGGCACTGATGTACGCCCGCTAGCCAGGATCCCCCGTGAAGGGATGCGCAATTGCTGACGCCGCTGTCGCAGGGCCAAATCCGCCTGCTTGAATACTCCAACGACTCGAAGAGCCTGTTCTTCACCACCACGCTCCAGAACGCCGTCCAGTCCTACTCGCTGCGCCAGTCCTGCCTCCTCGAGCCCTCGCACACCCATCCCTCTCCGCCGACCGTATTGGCCATCTCGAGCACTTCGCACCTGCTCTTGTCAGCTTCTGAGAAGCCGCCGACCATATTCTTGCAGAATCTCACCCTCCGCACCCCCGCGTCGCAACTGCAACCCCGTGCGTCATCCGCCGCGGTCGAGACTGCGGCTTTCCATCCAGAGCGGCCAAATGTGTTCTTGCTCGCATTCAAGGATGGAACCCTAGCGGCTTACGACGCGACGCGCATACTGGGCAGAGCCGGACGTGGTGGATCAGGAGGGGAGGTTGGTCGCTTCAAGGGCCTACACTCCGTGACGAACCGAGTCTTGGCCAATTGTCGAGGTGAGACTGGAGATGACCCGAACGTGGTTGGCAGCAAGTCCGTCAGCATCACCTCGGCCGCCTTCCTGCCCGGACACAGGTCGCGCGCCGTCAGCGTTGGTGCTGACGGCCGGTGCCGGCTTGTCGACTTCGAGTGCGGTGGGAACATTCTTCGGACGTGGCACGCCAAAGGCCCGGCGACCAGCCTGTCGGTTCTCTCTGTGCGACAGAAGCCTGGAAATGTGGCCAGAGCCGCTGCCAATAGGGCTGAAACAGGGGCGCTTAACAATACCTTAGCGGTCGGCCGCGAAGATGGCAAAGTCCTTGTGTTTGACTCTGTCGGCATTCTTCTCGGCGAGCAGGCGGTCGATGCCGGAGCCGGGCGGATTATCGATGTCGAATGGATGAAAGGTCCAGGTCTGAAGCCCGATACGAAGCCGGCAAGAGCTCGTGGTCTCTCAGAATTAGAGGAACGCAGAGACCGCCGAACGGCACCGTCGCCTTTTGGGGATGAGCCTATCGAAGTCCCCATGTCGGAGGACGAAGAGACCGAAGAAGACATGTTTGATGATAGCGGAACAGTGAACCGCAACCCCATGGAAGAATCCGGCAAACGACCTGCAGTAAACGCCATGAATTACATGGACCTTTTCTCACCGGTCAAACCGGCTCCGAAGAATTCTCCCCAGCGTCGTAGCCCTCGACCAAGGGCCAGGCCGCGCATTCTTAGCTCGACTTTTCGGCAGAGCAGCTTTTCCGCTTCGCCTCAAATGACCCCTCCTCGACTCTCCGCCATTCCACAGCTACCCAGACCTGATGAGGTAGAGGAACAGGATGAACCAGAGCCTGCGGAGCCTGTCCAGCTTCGTCATGGAGCTTTGCGCAACCGGATTCCCGAGGCAAAATCTCCTACAAGACTGCCATCTCCAAGCAAGAGGTCTGGCTCTCCAAGACGAGCTCCTCCATCTCAGGAGATCAGAGTTGCCAAGACACCATCCAGCAAAACCCCGCGCGCCCGAAAGAGCAGGAGAGTTTCTGCAAGAATGCCTACATCTTTCGGGAGCATCTCCACGAGCCGTACTACAACTTCAAGTTCTTCGAGCAACAGCAAGATTCTTGCTGACATTCGTCGTCTGGGAGGAGAGTCTGGGAGCAAGAAGAAGACCGGGTTGGCCCTGCTGGCGCCTTACATGAACCAGAGGAGCACACCTCGCAGTGAACCTCAAGAGAAGCGGGAGAGGAAGGAGTCTGAGGCAAAGCCAGAGAGTGCAAAGCCAAAATCTGCAGCTCCAGCGGACGACATCTGGCTCACATCAGATGATGAGGCGCCGAACTCACATTTAAGGTCCCGAGGCCGTCGACAGGCTTCGCAACGACGACAAATCAACACTTCGACCTTCATTCCTCCGACCGACCAACCTTCGCGGTGGTACTCGGAAACAGCATCCGCTGCAGCGGACTCTGAGAATGACGAGAACATGGCGCAAACTTCGGCTCGGTCAACGCTCTCACCTGGCGCAGCGTTATCTCCTGAACCTCCCGTACACATGGAGGAATACTTCCCGCGGACCAGCTCTCGCAGTAAGAGACACACTGGTAGTGGCGGTCGGGCCGCTCTCGGTGATCTGGACTACAACACCGTACACAGCCCCCGTCCTCGCAGCACGCGGAAGAGCGGGTTGATCGCCTCAGACCTTCTGGAGGCCATCCACGGGACGAACCACCATAGCGGCGACGGTTGTGACTGCGGCAAAGGTTGCTGTGCTTCTCTGCGAAAGGATGTTCGAGACTTGAGCGAGGAGTTGCGGCTCCTGCGGGCAGAGATGGCGGAGATGCGGATGCTGATGGGCCGCTGAGATTCATCTTTTCCCTTGACTATTCTCACGACACGAATCCCCTTGCTTTCCTAGGTGTTTGGGGGATCGCTTTAATCTTTTTACTCATTTCTTGCCATCCCGGTTTCTTGTTCCATTGTTTCTTTAGTTCATGACCCTTGTGATGCGTTGAGCGAGCGAGCAAGCGAGCGAAGCATAGCGCCGGTGCGACGACCATTCGTTAAATTGGATAGATACCCTTTGTGGCTGATGATGCTTATTTGTTCGCTCGTTGGAGAGACTTCGTGCGGTCTCGATGGTGGATTCTTCTGGGACTTTGGCGCTTTTTTGGGTAGAGGCGTTTTCTCTCCTTATATTCCCGGGGCTCAATTCATATTATTACGACACGAATGATGATCTGAAGCCTGTGAAATTGAAATTTCCGAAGGTGTACTTGTTGAAAGTACGGAGTGTGGGTGGCACGTCAACGGGTTTTCAGGCTCCTGCTACTGTTACTTCTCTCATGAAGTTGATATGCTGCTTGTGAGATCACAGTTCTATCCAGATACTTTTTGCTTGGTTGTGTGGTGTGCGGAGCTGTTGGCAGAGACAAAGCTAAGGGACCATCTGGAGCCAAATGATGCCCAGAAATCTGAGAGATTAAACTGTCTAGAATTGCCTAGAAGCGTCATTCATCGCAGCTTGATGTTTTAGGTAATTCTCCTCAGTTTGATCTCTGGGTCCCCAGCCAAGTAATGTCTTCTTGTCCAGGTGGGGGCGGCATGCTGGTGGTAGTCCGACGCCCCGTCTGGAAGGCACGGCCCGCGCCGTCCGCAGAGCCAGCTCCGTCCCTCACGTGCGGTGACCTGCATGGAACATTCCCGCGCCCAGACAGGAGCATAGTGAGGGCCGCGAACCTACCCAAAGCGGAAGCCCGGCCGCCCGCCCCGGAAGAACCCTCTCGGAGCACTTATATAAACCCCTCCGCCCCCAGGCCTTCCGAACCTTTTCTTCTTCTTCTTCTTCTTCTTCTTCACCCCCGGCCTTCGGGCTGGGGGTCGGGCGACGACGGCCCTTCACTAAACGGGTCGGGTCGGGTGGCTGGGGCACCAAAAGGCGACGACAGCCTCTGATGGTCGGGGCGGGCGGGATCCCTTTCACCGGGGGGCTCACACATGGCGACGACGGCCTTTCACTAAACGGGTCGGGTCGGGCGGCTGGGGCCAAACAAGCGACGACGGCTTCAAACCGGTCGGGGCGGGCGGGATCCCTTAATTGGGGGCCATCATCGTAGTGGGATGTGGGGAATTTGTGAGCACTGGGGCTATGTGGGCATTGCACTGGGCTTTGGGCTTTGTGGGAACTGGGGACCAAGATGATTCTGCTATACTTGGCCACTGGGCTGTATCTGTTTAATCCCGAGCGTCGGCGGCTCAAACCAACGGCCGGGGTGGTTGGGGTCAGCGTGGACGGGACTTCAGTCAAGAAGGGCCCTCCACACAAACAATCTTTTTCGTTGTTGCTTTCGCCATGCGCGAGACAGTGAGGAAGAAGAACAGATACCCGATAGTAGGGACTGGATGTGGTAACCGTTCTCTTCGCTTTAGTCTCTGGGTAACTTTTCTAGGTAAATGCTCTCCTCAGTTTAATCTCTGAGTCCCTACCTCAAGAATGGATTTTATTCGGCCACTTCCACAGCCGTCCCATCTATCCTAACCAGAGAGGTCGTCCGGAGAATATCATTAGAGGTGAGTATCCGTCTCCAGCTGCCTGCCCTTGAACAAAGACCACTATGGCTTTACCGTCGTCTATCATAACATCATTTGCAGCTCCGTCTGCCTGCGTGTGGAAGCTATGATTACCACATTTTTTCTTATTTATCTTATGCTGCTAAAGTAATTGTCACCAACAGCATTTCCAATCCATCGTCTTCACCAACAATCAACATTCCATCTGTCTCAGCGCCTTGTGGCCCTCCTCCATCCCTCAACCGACCCATCATCAGTTCTTTATGATCCGCACTCGTCTCCCGTTTCAGCACCCACAATTCCGACCCTGCCAGCGAATATGGTCCACGGCTCAACACCTCGGCCTCCCAACAGCCTCTCACCCACCGCTGCGCCCCAAGAACCGTTGCGCCGTCCCACAGAGGTCGCTCGTCGCCCAGCTCAGGTCCTTCGCCCCAAACAGCAGTACATCGACGTCAGTTCCACAGCCATAGTGCTTCTCTTAATCACCAGACCCTCCAGGGAGCTCGTAAAACCGCCCGGAAGAGTCTGCAGCCCGAACATCCTCGATAATGGATCCAGCTCGTTGATTGCCCCAGTCGGCGGTGTGGGCGCCTTAGCGACACCGCTGAGTCTAGGCAGCTCCTTCTTTCCCGCCTCTTCTCCCGTTTAAATCTGCAGGGTGTCGGCGGTGAGAGTGGCGATGCAGATAAAGATGATGTAGTGTTTGAGTTTGAATCCGACGAGCTGTGTCGTCGGCTTTTTGCAATGGGCGGTGGGGTGCGGTTTCCTACTGTGCATATCAGTTGGCGGCTGCTCCGTGGACGAGGTCTCCAACAACTGACGCGGCGAAAACTTGAGAGTAGGAGATGATGTTGACAAATCAGAGGCACACTATTGTCAAGTGTATATCAGTGATGTTGCTTCCGCGTAAATAAACAATGCTGGTGGAAGATAGATTTGAATTCTCTCTCCAACACAGGAACGCTGATGGTCCGCCTCCCGGTCTCACAAGTCACCGAAAGACCAGAGCCACTCGTCTTCTAGTGGAATTTCATCATCCAAAGCCGAAAAGTCGAGCTCTAGCAGATCAGCTACTGAAACTATCTGATCAGAAACGAGACTATTTTGAACGTCCTCCAACCCCGAGCCGATTTCGGACTGTGCTGCAAAGCTCTGGGGTCTTGAACGAAGCCGAGACTGTAGATTTCCACCGCCAGTGTTTTGGAGTGTCTGAGCCGTGGATTTCTCGGGAAATTCATTGGGTGGTCCTGCAATAGAGACCAACCGCTCCATGTGTTCTAGCTCCTGCAGGCGGAATTTGGCCAGATTATTGCCACGGGAGATCATGGCATCCAATAGACGGCGCGTGTTGGTCATGTAAGAGCTGTCTCTGCTCTTTTGCGGCACAATGGCGTCCATGAGTAGCATCACTGATGCAGAAGAAAAGAGACTCTCCAGGTCGAACGGAATAAAACAGTCCAATAGTCCATGATCATATAGGATCGTTATGATAGTGAGGACTTTTCTTGCGGAGTCCAAGCATGCATTAAGCAAGGCGTGGATGTGGTTTGTGAAGGAAGTTGGTTCCACGGCTCGGCCTGAAGAAGTCTCATGAAACCTTTTCTGTAGGCAGTACAGGATAAGAGGCCGTATGGATAGAATGATGCAATGATGGTACGAAATGTTCAGAGATCCGCAAACGCGTGACACGCATTCCGCAGAATCATCCAGCTGCATTTCGAAGCTGGCCTCAAGTTCTGGTGAAACATCTGCTATGGCTCTCAAAACTGTCCGCACACCCTTCAGAAAAGAAACACCGGGCAAACGGTTGACTCCGTACACCGCTATAACTCACAGTCAGCCACGTGGACTCGAACGGAATGATTGTAGACCCACTGTTCATGACATGGGTCATGAGACGCGAAAGCTTTGCATTCATGCTCAAAGCCGTAGAGTTCTGCGAGCCCGATTTCTGAGGAAACTCAACCGTGATATCAACGTCCTGAACAGACAAGGGGACCCCCATTGAAGACGAGAACTTTCGATCAAGGACATAGACTGTCCACCAGATCTTGCGCCGCCTCTCACGAGTGCGATCATCCATCAGGCCCTCGGCAGTTTCCCGGTGTAGCCCCTTGGTCAATGCCATTCTGAGAGCCATGCCACTCTATGTTTAGTTATTAGTTGACTGTCGCGAAAGGATAGAAGTGCACCAAAACTTGTTGCTTACGTAGATGTAGGCATCGTTCCTTCGGTCTATGGCCTGTAGGTACAGTGACAAAAGACAGAGCACTTCCATCGAAAGAAGAGGTTCTTGGTTTAAGGCTGCGGCGTCGGGGAGTAAAGCCATGGCTCGAAGAAAAAACTCTGAGCCAGGCGGTGTACTTCTGGCATTGGAGGTAGACTGAGCAAGGAATGCTTTTCCGAATGCCATGGTGAGAAGATACTGCAAATACCACAGCGGGGACGATGTGGGACATTGTTCGGAGGTGGTGTAAAACGCGTGGAGGCTAGATAAGAAAGAATCTTCCTCGAGAACGTGAAACAGTTGGCCCATGTGGAACTTTACGGTGTTTGTCAAGTAAATGGCGTAGTCCAAAGATGGAAGACCTCTCGTAGAAGAAGCTTCATCAGGGAATGGCCTTTTCCAGGTAAGATCGTACGCAGAGGCATCCGCATGGAGTGGTGACTGTCCGATCTCTGAATCTTCGACTTGGTCTTGAAGAAGCTGCATGACTTGCTGGCTGAAAGACCACGTTGAAGAATGCCCAAGATAGCCTGCGAGATACAAGTAAGCTCAAATGTAAGGAAACAATTGGGCGGGAAGCCACCTACTCTGCCTTCCCCGAACATCCGTGAGGTACTGCGATCTCTCGGATGTGAGTGGGTTGGATATGGCGGCGTTTTCGTCTTCCACCAGATGTGATTGGTCGTCGGGTAGTTCGTGGGTTGAAGCCTCGGTCGGCGGGGCGGCGTCTACGATCCATTGATACACAGCCCCATCGGCATTGGACCGACACAAACATACCTCCAGCTGCCGGGTCAGGTGCCTCTGATGCTCGGTGGCAGGTCGTGTGTAACGGTTCCTCGCTTCCCTCTAGAGCTGCCACTTTTCTTTTCAGCTCGCGCAGATAGCTTTCCAGGTCAGCCAGCAGGTCAGCCAAGATGCCTGCGTTTCTCACCTCGCGCTGACCACAACCTTCCGGGTCTCAACTTCGAACCGACACTCTACCGATTGACGAACGCAATGCTCACACGGCCGCCTTCCCGAGCATTTAACTTTTCGTCTTCTGCAGAGCAAACATCTGTAGATTGTTAATCATCTCGGGTGCGCAGCAGGTGTAGTTGTGACTCACGCGTTAGTCGTCCGCTTCCGGCGCCGACGAGCAGCATTCGCACTCGTCTCCATCTCAGTACTGCGGTACAGAAGGGACCCGTGGGGCTTGATTGCGGATGATGATGCCGTTACGTTGACGGGGGATGATGAACGAGGGCTGGATGGCAGGGGAGGTGGGGTGGGCAAGTCCGCTCGGGTCCGGATTCCGAGGAGAAACGGAAAATCCTTCCGAGCTGCTCGGATGACCACTCCGCTACATCCGAACTAACCCACGGGGATTATTTCTTCTGTATAAACTGCCTACGGAATGTCAAGTGAATGATACAAGAGAGAAATATGCGCCAGCCGATCCTCCGGTGTATGATTTTGACACAGAAGAAGTGTAGAGTGCAAGTATGCTTTCTTCACCATCTTGAACGTTGAGATCCTTCAGTGCCAGATGTCCCTGAATCCTTCGTATACTCGTTCAGTAGGGTAGTGGAGTGGTCCCACTCGTTGTGATTGATACAGTACCGGCCGAATCCTGACACTTCATCACCTGGAAAAGATCAGTCACGGCATCGAGTATTGATCGTCGGTTCTGGTTGAGCATACCTTTGGGATATGGTCCTTGCTTCCCTGATGGATCTCTTCCTCGTACTCTTGAGATCTTCAGAATGTGGTCTACCCGCTTTTTTCTAAACTCCTGGAAAAGCTCTAGGCGGCCTGATACTTCACCGGCAGAAGTCCCTTTCGACAGGAGTACTGCAATGGATGCTGCATCCTCAATAGCCCTGAATGCATCAGTCTCTGTGTGCGGTGAGATTACGCCATCAACTTACATGGCGCCGCCCTGTCCCAGGTCTACAGCAAGTGTCAAAATTGTAGGCAAGGAGGTAAGAAACAACATACATGGTAGAAAAGGATGTGCCGCGTCACCAAGAAGCACCGTCCTGCCCCTCATCCATGTCTTCATTTCCGGACAATCGAGAATATCCCACACTTTCACGTCATCTTCGGGAATCTTCTCGAGCAGCTTCCGTATCTCTGGAGCAAAGCTTGAGAATGACGCAAGGAGCTTTGCCTTGTTTGCAGCACAATCCCAGCCTGTAAGTAAGAAAAAAAACATTAGCGCTGAAAATCATATGGCACGGTAATGATTCGGTGATTCTACCTTCTTCCAGTGGCCCAACTTCTGGAGAAGGCACGAATCCACCGGTATACAGGGACTGATTATCCGAGCACGGATAGATTGTGATCCTTCTATCATAACCCAAGAATTCAATCATGGTGCCTGGAGACTCCACGAATATCGCGGTTGTGGGATCACTCCGAATGTCGGAGATAGGGATAAGACAGCGGTAGCAGCTCTTTCCCGTAGAAAAGCACTGGATACTGTCACCGGCCACCTGATTCCTAGCCTTGGAGTGAATACCATCAGCTGCGATCACGACGTCTCCAGAAACTCGACGGCCATCCGCGAGCACAATCGATGCCGTTTCACAATCGATGTTCGAGACAGAGCAACCAGTATGTAGCTGCACAGGAGTACTGTTGCCGTCAGCGCTCATTGCCTTTCGCTTTAGTTCGTCGTGTACATCAACGCGGTGGATGAAGCAATATTCCTGCTGACGATTGAGCTGTGTGTTGTTCGCGATTTGGGAAGCTCACGTACTGCTGGCCATCGATTCCGGGTTTCTTCAAAATCCACCTTGCTGAGAACTTCTCCCATACTATTGTACATCATAATCTACTCACTAATCAGTCCTATCCCAGCCTGTCGTGTAATGCTCAATCAAGGCTTACATTCCGCATGGGTGTACCGCCATTGTGCTCAGGGTGTACGCCAAATTTGTTGAGAAGGAAAGTGCAATTTGGAGAGAGATGCATTGCTGCACCGTATGCTCCAGCCAGCTCTGACTTCTCGAATACCTAACCAAGCCGGTCAAATAAGCCTACTGTCAAGTGGGGAAACAGAAATACCTGGACATGATGACCCTGCTGACGGAGCGCAATTGCTGCAGTGAGCCCTCCAATGCCTGCGCCAATGATCAATACCTTAAGCGGTGGGTGTTCCATAGTAGAAGGGTGATCTCGGGTCTAGAGATTGTCATCGAAGCCATGTTCTGGTTCCCAAGGTATATATATGGCTAGCAAAGCGGGGTTTTAGAGCGAGATCTTGCGTCACATTAGCGGAAGTGCCGGGAATTTCCTCCAGGTCGATTATACTTTAGTCACTCCAATTTTGTCTTGGCTGAACTAGGATTGTATAATTGAGTTCAAAAGATGCGCATTTATCCGGAAAAAGACGGATCTTCATGCTAGCGTCCGGCCCTCGGATAAGGCACAGCTTTCACAATCGTCTTGGTTGCGGGGTTGTCTCAGGCATAAAGCCAAGTAAAGGCCTTATCAGAATGCGAGACTCGTATACCGAGAGTTATAGTCAAGCTTTGATAAGCTTTATCCTCTGCGAGCACTACGCTAAACGTAAATGACACGTCATGGCTCGATGTCCGAAACGGCAGTAATCAACCAACTTAAACTGCCCATTCTTTCGGGGCCATTTATTTACTCGGCTACAGAACTCAAATACTGACTGTTAATGCAGTAGATATTCTTAGTCATAATCTAATAAATACGTCCCATTCACTGTATCATGCTCGTTTTGTAAGCTGTCGATGCTATTCCAACTCACTAACGCCAGACTCTCAACCATTTTGCTACTCCTTCCCAATCATGGCCATTTTGCCTCTTTATCTTCAACCCATGATCAATCTCCCCAGATTAATTCCATATCAACGCGGCCGGATCTTGCCTATGTCAGAGAGTGCCAGAAATATTTCCAGTTCCTCTCATCACATGTAATTTTGAACCTGAGAAGCTTTTGAGATAGCAAGCTGAATGACTTTGAGAGTGGGAAAACATGATTGAAAGAGCAAGGAGGTCTAAAAGGTAGAAGGTAAGCTTACTATAGTGCATATGTGTGGACGAACAGCCGAACACTACTCCATTCCGCCACTTGCTGAGAGTCATGATCGTATTGCGCTAGGCAGGACCTCCCCTCGCCGCGCTCTTGCCAGGCTCCTCGTCTTCGGAAGTCCTCCCGACCTCAGCTACCCCCTGCATATCTTGATTGTTCTCCCTCAGCTGGGCATGAGCTTCGAACGTGAACGCATCGAACACCGTCTCGCATGACACCATGATCTCAGTCCACAGCGCGGCCAACCTGAGCTGTAGGCGCGGAGAGACCAGCTTTGCATCCAAGGGTCTAAGGTTTTGGAGCGCCCGCTCACTCTGCGTGAAGCTATCCAGGAGAACGGTTAGTTGACAATGGGCTTCGATGTAGCCCTCCTTCGGCCCTTTGGCCACGCGAGCCGCGGCCCTGAAGCAGCTTTGCAATTCCCGAAGAATCTGAAGCTGCTCGCCAAGACTTTGAGCTTCTTTCATATGAGTTCGAAGGCCAGAAACTTGGTTGTTGATATCTTCCGCCGTCTGGACTCTGGAGTGGGACGGTCAGCCTGGTGAGATGTCAGCGGGGCGTTGTGTCGTACATCGGATCAGAGGACGCCATTGCGTGAGTTCAGCTTCAGAGTGAGATACGTGAGTTTCGTAAGGACTGATCAGACGTATGAGCCGCGGGTCCGTGCTGGCGAGGAAGAAGGTTGGACGCAAAGCTGTTGTTATACGCTTCCGGCCGCAACTGCAGGTCACAGATTCCGGCGCATCACGCGGATACCTGATAGGAATAAGGACCAGTTGATCTATGCTGGAAAGTGCAGATGCCAAACTCAGGTCACCAGTTCCGCGTCATTCAATCCATCTCAACAGACGTCTGCTTTCACGTCCGCTTCCACGTCCGCGTCACCTCGTCTTCTGAACATCAACTTTCTGCAACTCACCACACCAATACCTACCTTCTTCTAGCTACATTCATTCTCTGTAAGAAGTTCTCTAGTCTTCGGGCACAATCTTGGGTAAACTGACACAACGCAGATGGCCGACGCAAAAGCTTTTCGATGTGCCTTCGAACAAGTCGAGAGGCTCCGCTTCGATCTGGAGCGCGCTACTCGCCACATCAACGAGTTATCGCGAAGCCTGCAGACCGAATCATATGAGTCCGGAAGCCTGCACACGCTGGCAGGCAGAGCCGGCCGCACGAGGAAAACGTTCAATAAGAAATGCGGCTACGTAAGTTCTCGTCAATCAACTCGACTCACCCAGACTAACGCCATGCAGCCCATCTCGATTCTGTGGCGGGCCCTCGAGATTGAGCCGCGTAAGTTGCTCTGTGAAGGCCTGTCGGGCTGATGGCTTACCGAGTTCTGTAGGGACGGACCCGAGTCACCAAGACATCGGCACTGAGGGAAACGGAGTAGATTGCGACGATGGCGATGAAGTGATGGACGTAGACGGCCCCTCTCAACCGGAACTCAGCACGCAGGCCTCTCATCGTCCATACCATCCGCCAGTGGGTGTTGACGTGATACGGAAAGCAATGAACGACAAGAGAATCCAGCGAAATGCCAGGCGAAGGGAGAGGGAGAAAAGAAAGATGGATGAACGTCTCACCAACTGCAGCAAGGACTCATCCGAGGATCAGCATCCGCCTCCTCCCGAGCCGCATGTGGTTGATTTTCACAAACATCAGTCGGCCGTGCTGGAACAGCGGCAAGAGAGCTTCTGTCCCTTCGGACAGCAGACGGTCATTGAACGTGGCTGCAACGATGATTTAGAGGACGATCCTCCGATGTCAGAAGTCACCACCATCGGAAACCTCGTTAAGCCTCTTGGAGCTCTGGCAATCGATAAGTTTGGATACGAGCCAAGCTTCACCAACCAGTGATCCTAGAAGACTCGCACATCCTCCCCGAGTTTGCGGTAGAATAAGCATCAAAAAGAGAACCACAGGAGCCAGAATTTTGATTTAAATTCATCGAAGGATTGAGCACATTCAATGGGGGATCTTCTGGATTGGAGTCACTTGAATTGGTTTTCATTGCTGAATAGTTACCGATATTTATGGACAAGGAGGGAGTATCCTATAAAGAACATGACCTCACCAAAAAATCAACCTCAAGCTACGGCAATAGGAGAGGGCCCTAGGAACTCTCCTAGACCTCACGAATCTTATAGCAGCACTCCTAATAGCTGCAGCAGCGCCGTGGTGGAAGGAGAGGACCAGGAAGGGGGAGGAAACCTCTCCTAGACCACCCCCAACAATCACCCACAACACCTTCCTAAGACTAATGGAGGACCTCAAACCAGTGTGGAATACATCAATAGAGCCATCAAGACACTGGACAACCTCAACCAAGCCTTACAGACGCCAGGTGGTGACCTTCCAGCTCTCTCTCCCCAACTGGAAAATTTTTTCAGGATTGCCAAGACAATCTTCCAGGACTACACTACTACTATCCAAAGGGCCGAGGCCAAGGAACCAGACCTCAAGGACATCCTGGATGAGATCAGGCAGGTGAAGAAGGCAGTACACCAGCCACTACAGCCTGCTATACCTAAATGGTCACAGATTGTAGCCCGGTCCCCCCCAAAAGCCTCTACACCCCCCATCGCCACTGAACTCACCCTGCACCTCTCTGAACCAGCCACTAGGGAGGCTGTTGCCCTACTCTCAAACCAGGCTATTGTCCAGACAATCCAGGCGGGCAAGAATCCTACCTGTAAGAAGGTTCTTGCTGCAAGGAAGCTCCCCAGTGGGGATATTAGGATCTTTGTGCCTGATGCACAAACCAGGGCAGACCTACTCGGAGACCAGGAGTGGACAGCTGGGCTAGGCTAGGAGATCCGACTAAATCAGCAGCTGTACTCAGTCCTAGTACACAATGTCCCCCTCAAGGGAATTGATCCTGCTGAGCCACAGGCTGCCAGCACCCTCCAGGAGCAGAATAGGACACTACACCCTAACCTGCAGATCGCCAAGCTGGCCTGGCTAAAGAAGAAGCAACCTGAAGGGAAGACACACTCAGCAGTAATCCTTAGCACCACCAACCCAGAGGCAGCTAACCAGCTTATTGAAAAGGGAGTGCTCTGCAACTTCTCCCTCCATACTGCAGAGTTTTATAGCCCTGCGTTTACAGTTACCCAGTGCTACAACTGCCAGGCCTATGGACACATAGTAAAGCACTGTAGGAAGGAGCCTAGGTGTGGCCAGTGTGCTAGCAGTCATAACACCAGAGACTGTAACAAGGAGGAAACCCAGTGTGCCAACTGCAACCAAAAGCACACTGCATAGAGTAACTCCTGCCCCACCCGCAAGGCAAACCAGACCAGGGCTACTCAGGCCCGGCTTACAAACCCAGGAGGATATAGAGAGAGGCCCCAGGCTACTCAACAGTAGGCACAGGAAGGCTGGACCCTTGCAAAGCCTAGAAAGAGACCAAGGGAGGAGGAGCCTAAGAGAGGCCCAGGAAGGCCAAGGGACCTTAGCAAACCCCCTCCACCTAGTTAGCTAACCTTCACTAGCTTTGGACTACGCAGCTCCCAACATGCGGATGGAGGAAACCCTAGGGAAACCACTCCTGCTACTCAAGATAGCACACCCAACCCCACGCAGCCTGACACAGTAATGAATGAAACCTAATAATGGAGACAAATACACTCTCTATCCTACAGTACAACGTAAATAAGAGCAAGGATAAAGTCATGCTTCCCCTCTTCAAGGAGCTAGACCCAAAAACCCACCACATCCTAGCTCTCCAGGAACCCTGGAGGAATCCAAAGATCAAAACCACAGCAAGACACCCAGCTTACCATACAGTCTTCCCCCAGGAGGGCGAGGCGAGAACCTGCTTCCTTATAAGCAAGGCTCTAGCTCCAGAATCATGGCAGGAAACTATACACTCCCCGGACCTCATTACCCTCACTATTATCACCAAGTCACGTAGCATCCATATACATAACTACTACAACCCAGTACCACTCTCCCACACCAGCACCTCCCTAGAAACGCTCTCCCTCCTTCCAGGAGCCCTTGGCAGGCAAGGAGAACATATCCTCCTCGGAGACTTCAACCTGCATCACCCCCTCTGGGGAGGCATCACCTCTCCCACACACCACAGCCTTGCAGACAGCCTGATTGGAATAGCTACAACAGCCAACCTCAACCTTACGCTACCCAGGGGAACTATTACCAGAAGAACTAAGAATAGTGAAAGCACCTTAGACCTTATCTTCACCTCTCACTGGCTGGAAGAGAGAATCTTACACTGTAGAATCCCCCTAGAGCTTGAATCCTCCTCTGACCACCTACCCATCCTCACCACGTTTGACACCGCCCCCACCCTGGTAACCCAACCACCCCCTAGACCTCAGTGGAAGAAAGCGGACTGGGAAAAGGTCAACAGGACGCTCCAGCTCAGGATCCAAGGCCTAGAGGGCCTCCCATTAGCAACAGTAGAGAACTTAAACCACTTTACTGAACAGCTCCAGAAGATCATCCAAGACACCATCCGAGATACTATCCCTACTACAAGGCCATCACCCTGGGCTTCTATACAGTGGACAAAGGAAAGCTCCATACTAGTTCAACAAGCCAGAGGTGCTAGGAGGAAGTGGACTACTACAGGAAGAGAGGAGGACTGGATCACCTACTAGACTATAGCCAACAGTAAAAAGAGGCAAATCAGAAAGGATAGGACTAAGGCATGGCGCATAATGGTAGCTAATATCACCTCAGATTCAAGCGCAGTCTGGAAGCTATCAAAGTGGGCAAGAACAAGGGCACTAGAGCCACCAGCTCCACCCCAGTTTCCCCCCCTAAGGGACTCAGATGGGCAGTTACACTATGATACCCTGTCTAAGACAGAAATCATCAGGAACCAGTTTTTCCCCACTCCAAAGGATGCCAACCTCTCAGACCTAGCTGGATTTACATACCCAGCACCAGTAGAAATACCACAGGACCTTACCGAGGAGCAGGTCCTATATACCATCAAGAGGCTCCCCCCTGACAAAGCTCCTGGGCCAGACAGGATTATCAACAGGATCCTACAGCAGTGCGCCCAGGTACTAAGCAAACCCATTACAAGGTTATTCCAACAGTGCCTAGTACTCTCCTATCACCCTAGACAGTTCAAGTGCTCCATCACTGTAGTACTCAGAAAGCCACAAAGGGACGACTACACTAAGGCCAAGTCCTTCAGACCAATCGCACTAATTAACACGCTGGGGAAACTGCTTGAGAGGATTGTAGCAGATAGAATCTCCCAGGCAACTGAGACACACAGACTACTCCCAGACTTCCAGATGGGAGCCAGAAGGAATAGATCAGCAGCCACAACTCTCGAACTCCTCACTGAACAGATACACACTATCTGGGCACAGGATCCAGGCCTTGTAGCCTCAGTACTCAGCTTGGACATCTCAGGAGCCTATGACCATGTCTCCCATAAGCGGCTCCTCCACAACATGAGAGCAGCAAGGCTACCAAGCTGGGTAGAAAGATTCACACACTCCTTCCTACAGGACAGGTCCACTCAGCTCTCCTTTGGCGGCTACATCAGCCCACAGATCTCAACCCCCACTGGGATCCCCCAGGGATCCTCGCTCTCACCAATCCTCTACCTCTACTTTGCCTCCAACCTCCTTACGGAGCTAAAAAGGGGAAGCACCTTCCCCTTAGGCTTCGTAGATGACACCAATATTCTTACCTTCAGTAGGTCAACAGAACAAAACTGCAGAGCACTAGAGGAGGCCAACAATACTTGTGAGCAGTGGGCAGCCACCCATGGCTCTGCATTCTCCCCAGACAAGTACCACCTTATTCACTTCACCAGAAGGCCACAAAGATTCAACATGAAGGCCAGGATTCAAATCCCCGGCTTTGAGGGCAACCCTGAACCACAGATTAAGATACTTGGCATCCATGTAGACAGCAAGCTCAGGTGGGGACCCCATATCAGGGAGACTGCTGCTAAGGCAACAAGGCAATGCACCTCTCTCTCCAGACTTGCAGCATCTACCTGGGGAGCCTCCTTTACAAAGGCACGCCACATCTACACTGCAGTAGTAAGACCAGTTCTCACCTATGGCTGTGGGGTGTGGCACTCCCCAGAAGGGACCCCAGGAGCAAGAAAGACAGCAGCCAAACCCCTGGAAAAAATCCAAAGCCAATGCCTGCGTGCCATCTCTGGAGCATACAAGTCAACACCCACCCAAACACTAGAGCATGAGACTGGGATTGCCCCCCTCTCACTCTACTTGGATGAGCTTACACTGGCACATACAATCAGAAGCAAAAAGGGACCGGTAGCCACAATAGTTGAGAACACATGCAGGGACATCAAGATGATTGCTAGGGCCACACTGAATGCCAAGGGAGCTTCTGGCCCATCTAGGAGAACACTACTAGAGAGAAAACTGGACTCCCTCCTCAGCAGCTGCCCCCCTGCAAGTCAAAAATTCCCAGAGCAAACCAGGCTTCGTACGGCAATCAGAGAGCTATGGAAGGAGAGGTGGACAAAGCAAACTAGACAGGAGAGGAGAAACAAGCCAGTGGCCCAGGGCGCATCCTGGAATCCAAAAATCAGGCAGCTCCACAGTGAACTCACTAAACCACAAAGCACTCTCCTCACCCTGCTGCGCACTGAACACATTGGCCTTGAAGACTTTCTCTCCAGGCGTAAGGTACCAGGCCACCCCAGCCCAGCCTGCCCATGTGGCTGGCACAGACAAACACCAAAGCACATCCTCCTGTTCTGCCCACACTTCCAAGAAGGCAGAGCACAGATGCTACAACTAGCAGAAACCACAGACTACCACACCCTTCTGTCAACAAAGAAAGGGGTCCAAGCAGCAACAAAGTGGTTTCTACACCTAGGGCTGCTAAACCAATTTAGTCTGGCAAGAGAGATGGACCAGGAGGCCAAGGAGGTCCACCAGGAGAACTACCAGGAGAACCAGGATCTTGACCAGGAGGACCAGCACCAGGACATGGGAGAAAGAGAGAGCTAAGGTTAACACCTAGCTAATGTAAGGCTGCTATAGTAGCTTCTACCGGTAAGCAGGAAAAACGGAATATGAAGGGGCAACCAACCCAAGAAGAAAGGAGGGGTTTTTCACCTGGGAGACCAGGTTTTCCCTCTCATGTAAAATATCGCAGATAGCCTACCCCGCATGGACCCGAAAGGGAGCTATATCGGGAAGAAAATGAATTTATCTATCTATGGACAAGGAGGCTTTTTCTCCCCCCGAGTATTGGTACACGTGAGCAAGCAAAAAGAAATCCCAAATTAGCATAGAAAAGGTTATTAGCTATGGACGAGTAAGACGGTATCAGAGCTAGTTCCGGAAGTCTTGGAACAAATGAGATGAAGCTCAAAAGCTAGAAGTAGAGAAGAAGCCACAAGCAAAAAAGGCCTCAAGCCAGCCCATCCTTCAGAGAGACTCACTACCTGTATTCAGACTCAAGTCGAGGAACTGCCATTAGGATGTTGAAAAGAGCAGGAGCACCTGCGTAACCTGTGCAGGGTTCTTGGTCCGTGCAACCCAGTTCGTCTGTCGAGAATTCCCAGAAAATCGTATAAAGCAAGAATGACGTGTAGGGTTGATCAATAGAGATGAAAGAGCTTATGAGCGTATTCCCGAATGCGGCTTGTTACCCTCAAGTGGGGCATTGATTTGAAAGATTGTCCGATTCTGCAACCGACTTGGTGATGCTTCAGAGAATGTTCTCTTCTCATTCGGAGTGCTTCCTTTTCTTTACAGGGGGTGCGATCCAGTACTCCTGCTCTCCGTGAGAGCTCTTTGCATTCTGACTCTTTCGCATGAGAAGTTTGCCAGAATAAGCGTCACGGCTGATGCAGAGGCGACCTGAGGTGGTACAATTGCTGCCTGCGAATCGTGTCAGAAAAACCATATCCAAAGAATTGGGTGTCTTACATGCAACATTTACACCTTTATTGTACGTGGAACGTTGATGACGCTTCAATGCGCCGTTGAGACAGTATCCCTCTGAATAGTGGCTGCCCGCCATCCACTGCTCTGCTCGCCGAGATGCATCTGCGGTGTCCACAATGGTACTCAGTGCCTCTACTAGAAAATCAAAAGTTGTAGTACGGAGCGGTAGAACACTTAGAACGTGCTCGGTATCATCCTTGTCGGGCATGAAGACCGCTTCGGACAGAATTCTTCTGCACACAAGATTCTGCGGGGTCTCATTGAAAATCGCAACATTAGGGCTGGACTGATGATTTCTCTGCTCCCCTGTGCTTGAGGCGGTGCTGTTACTCTTCGAGGAATGAAGAAGTTCCTCCAATTCCGCAATATACCGCTCTTGCTTCTCAATGAGATTGTCTGTGGCGCGCCTGTCGGACTCCCTTTTCCGCTCAGCACGTTGGTTTTTCTTCTCCATGTAGGAAATCTGTTCTCTCAGGCTATCTTCGCGCAGCTGGACTTCCCTAGAAAATGTATGGTGATCTTTGATCTGTGACTCAAGACCGGTAGCCTTCTCCTCAGACGACTGAGCATTTGACTTGAAGTAAAAGAGACTCTCTCGCAGCTCTGTGATAGTCTCTTCCAGCCCTCTGCATTGGCGGTCTCTCAACACCAACTGCTGCCTTAGGACTTCCACGCTCTCGTTCAAAAGGTCCTTCCTTTGATTCTGGTTCTCAAGTTCTGCTTCAAGATTTGCAACAGTCTTCCTCAAGTCGGCTTGAGTTAATGCGGTTATCTGCTTTTCTTGCTCTGGCTCATGTGCTCGAGTCGCAGGCTGAGGCGCGGTCCTTAGTATGGCACTGGAATGCTGTGGCGCATCAAATGTCTTTCCAGCTTCAGCTGACACCATGATGTTATCGCCTGCGGTGGACCGAGCCCGCGTCTCCGAGGACCTGGTTGTTTCGTCCCAAGAGTATGCACTCCGCGGTTTGGGACCAACGCGCTCTGAGGTTTGCACGAGAGAACCGCTTGCGCGAGTTCTGAGCTGGCTGGAGGGTGCCACTGCGTGGTGTGTGAGTTGCTGGAGCCTGGGATTGTCCTTGCGTTTCTGCTTCTCGTAGGCCAAGGCATCGTCGTCCTGCTCGTGCTTAGGAATCCTTGGAGGCCTGTCTTCACCCTCAGGAGTGAAGTACCCATGCCCCCCCAGCTTTCTCTTGAATCGAGTATCATCTCTCTGGTACCTGGGATCCTCGTCGCTGTCCGACAACGGCTGAGGGAGCCTCAGCGCATGGCTCCCGATCGGCCGAAGTGGAGGCATTGGTGAATGTGTTGACAAGATCTTGAGAGATGGCTTGCCATCCACAGTGCCAGAAGTAGAGATGTGTAGGGATTCTGGGGCTGTTGACGGAAGTGAGGACTCGAGGGACTGTGATCAGTGACTGGCACGTTCTGTGAGTGACCGGTTGAGCACATAGCAACTCAGACTCACTTACCTGAGGCTAGTAGGGGATTTTGCACGGGTACCCCAGCCCAGGCTGGAATGGCGGTGGAGGGACAGTGAGGTCGGAGAGAGTTTCGTGGATGTTTGTCTGTCGAAGTGAGGCAGTCTCGGACCCTGAAATTCACCACCAGGCAGGCGCGCATGCTACACACGGAAGGTACCTATCCACCACATGCGCATCTCCCAACTACAGAGCCTCTCTCATGCAAAGACAAGCCTTGCTGAAGCTTATATGTCGGCTCTTTTGGCGCATAGCAAACCAGAATTCCCGGCCCGAAAGCAACGCGTCGTCTCATTCCCGAATGCGGCATCTTCTCGCTGACCGAGGACATTTCCATTGTGCCTTGGGAGCTACAGCCATATGATCGTTTGCCAGGATTCTTTTGGTACTTCACTTCTCGAACGTTGAAGAACAGCAATGCGTCTTCCCAAACTCATGTTGACCTTGTTGCCGCCAGCCCAAACACCGGACGAGTACATAGCCTCCCCAAGGCTTGACATTGAGGTCATCACGACAACTGCGAGGGTGGTTGAAAACGTGTCCCTCAATTCCCACTTCGCCTGATCCGCAGCTGCACCAGAAACCCGCCCACCCAACCCCATCCGCGCCAAAAAGCCAACCAACCACACACCCGCACCGAAAAAGAAAAGAAACGAAAAACCCCAACCACAGCAAAGTCCAACCCCCTAAATCACCGCCCCCTCACCACCCCCACACACCCCTCCCACCTCGCCCTCACCCCCTCCTCCAACGCGCCCACCTCCCTCGCGGCCGCGCCCCCGCCGCCCGCCCCCAGCGCCGCCACCCGCGCCGCCACCTCGCCCACCAGCCCGACCACCAGCCCGGCCACCAGCCCGACCCGCACCGCCGCCGACGCCGGGCCCCGCAGCGCGCCCACCTGGATGCTCGGCAGCGCGAGCTTCTCGTCCCCCGCCGCCAGCGTCGCGCGCAGCGCGGCCGCCAGCGCGTCGTAGTTGCGCAGGATGCGCAGCCAGCACGTCTGCGCCATCAGCGCGGTGGCGACGTCCGCATCGGTGGAGGGCGGGGTGGGTGGTGGGGAGGGCGGCTTGGTGGCGTCGTCGTCGGCGGGTGGGGTGGTGGGGCAGGGGAGGGGGGAGGGGGGTGGCGATGCGAGGGTGGAGAGGATGTCGAGGAGCTCTTGGGACGCTTGCAGCGTGGCGTCCATGGCGGCTTTCCAGGCGGGGGAGGAGGCGGTGGTGGTGGTGGAGGGCGCGGTGCTGAAGAGGCGGAGTTGGAGCTGGGAGAGGAGCAGGGCTGGGTCTGGGTTGGCGCTGCTGCGGAGGTGGTGGTCTGAGGGGGACGGGCCCGTGCTGTTGGTGTTGCTGTTGTCGTGATCGGAGTGGAATGGGCTTTGGAGGTCGGTGATGTCGGGGAACCCGTCGGTGATCTCGCCGGCAGCTTCTAGCTGTCTGAGATGGTGGTCTGAGTGGTCGAAGGTGATGGGGTCGTGGAAGATGTCAAAGTCTATGGCATGGTCGCCTTCTAGGCCTGGAAAGGACACGTCCATGGAGTCTAAGATGTCGGACATGCCGTGAAATGCAGGGAGCTGTGCTTGTTTGGCGTAGAAGACGGTGCTTATTTCTGAATCAGAGCTGTCTTGGCTCGAGCGGAAAAGCTCTTGCTTGGCGTTGATTTCTTCGAGGGAATTAGCTCCTGGATTCTGACGAATAGGCCGGCTTATTGGAGCCCCGAACGTACCCGCCTGTGGCGACATTAAAACACTCGGGTTAACTGTTACGCAGGTCTCTTGCGAACTCGGCCGCTCGCTGGCGGTCTCTTCCGGGTCCGGTTTGAACAGCATCTCAGCGCCGGGATATGAAGGGTGAGAGGGCGCACAGCTGTTTCTTCGTCCGGCCCCGGACGAACGTAGAGATGATTGCCGTTGCCTCGCAGCTCCCCTCGGATTGGATGGCGTGATTGCAGGTTCGGATTCGCTGCTCTTTCGCTTCGTGCTCGGTCTCCCCAGACGGAGCGGAGGGCCATATGCGCACACTCCCCCAGACTTCCTGCAGCGGTCACACGGGTCGTCGCTGGTGGCGCCTCTGATGCAGCGCAGCTTCTGGTTGTGGCAGCGGTCACAGGCCAGGCGTTTCATGGGACGCTCGGATGGAGTCATGGTTTCCGTGGAGCACAGGGTGCAGGCGAGAATGGCGAAGTCAAAGACGCGCCTGCGTGGATGGAAATTGGGTGGGCTTTAACGTTGGCGGAGTATCTCATTACACTGCAGTGCTGACGTTCGGAGTTTCTGTGACCGGCCCCGGTGTAAGTGTGGATACGAAGTACGACTCGGCATGCGCAGGCTCAAGGTGTAATACTCAATACTTGCGCCGATCCCTGTCAATTCATGGTTTGCTCTTATCAGGGTGCGACCTGAATTTGCCTCATCTGTCGGTGTTGTCCAGTATAACGGCCGAAGAGCCGGGCAAATAGGACAGCCGCAGCACAGGCGGCGGGACGTGAGCCTCGAGGACCACTGCGCCGCCTCGAACGCCGCACGAACACGCCTCCGTCGAGGCTTTTGTGCATGCGGCTCCCCAGGAGGGCGTGCGGGACGCTGGGTCGATCGCGCATTGGGGGTCCCGACGCGGTGTCGGAGCACACATAAGCCTCACTGTCAGCACTAGAGCGCGCGGGGCGTGATTGGCCGCGCCGCTGGGCCTTCTGGAAGTCGCAGAACGGACTAGACCGAAGAGGGCGCCAATTAAGCGAGGCCGAAGCGCAAGATCTGAATCTCAACTCACCGCTGTGGCGGCAGCTCTCCGGCTCTTTGGCGGCGCGGCCGCGAATCGCGCGGTGCAGCCAGCATTCTCATAGCACGCCTCTGCCCGACGGGATGGCCACTGGGGAGCCTGCGCCGTCTGCGCGCGCGACGTGTTTCGGAACGGGCAGAGCGCCGGCTGCTGAGCCATAGCCGAGTGCGCGCTCGGGACGGCCGCCCGTGGCCCGAATCTCCGAGCAGGATTTTCTCTGCTCGCCCTGCAGCGCTGCCCAGGGCCGAATGCTGGGTCGGCAATTCCAGGCGCAGCAGCGCGTGTGTACGCGGACGGCTGGGTTGGCGGAGTGTGGGGTGGACGGCCCGCATCGATTCCGGATGAGCAGTCGAGCAGGAACGGGTCTTGCCGGTCCCTGAGCGTCGTCCATTGTTGCCGCAAACGGCCAGTCTTGCAAGGGCCGCCGGCCAATCGAGCAGCGCCTGCGGTCGCCGCATGCCACGCCGGTGGTGTCAACGGCCGAACCCGCGACTCGTGAAAATACGACGCTGCATTAACGCGGAGCGGGAATCTTTTGCCTGAGCTTGGTGCACCAAGACGTGCCGTTACTTGTCTTCCAGAGCTTATCGACGCCTTGGCTGTACGTAAGACACGCCAGTCGTCGTTGCGGGTACGCGTGGCATCCGCTTGATGCACCTCAAGACGCCCGAGAAACGTGGATGCGTTGAGCTGCCGGGATCCAATAACGTCGGCTGCGCGGTGAAACGTGCAGCTTGTTTGAGCATTTGCTAATACGCGCGTATCACCAGACAATCAGGAGGCTTCGGCCTGGGCAGCCTGCCATGCGGCCACGCTACCCATGGCGCGTGGGTAATGGACCTCTCGGGCCCCGACTGCAGCGTCCCTACCCGCCGTGTTGGGCTCATACCCAGTACCTGGTTCAGCCCCCCATCCTCCTCCGCCAGGCGTGTAGATTACACATCGATCGCCCGCTGCCATAGCTATCATGTTCTTCGGCCCCATGTTGACCCAGCGCTCCTCGTACCCCTCTCCGTCCTCTTTCTTGACCTTTCTGATCCAGTAATTCTTCCCTTTCGCTGCCTCAGAGCCTCCGGCCAACCCGTACGGCGCAATCGATCGGCGCTCTGTGATTACGCTGAACCTGAGTGGGGTGCGACACTCCATATCTCTGATAGCACCGCAGCCACCGCGGTGGAGCCCTTTGCCTCCGCTCTCTGCCCGGATAGAGAACTCGCGGAGGAGGACGGGGTAGCGCCGCTCCAGGGTCTCGACGTCCGTGATCCGCGTGTTAGTCATGTGCGTGTGGACCGCGTCGGCGCCGTGGGCACTATCCGTCGCGCCGGATCCTCCGCAGATTGTCTCGCCAAATGCAAACGAGTGTTCCGCCCCGCTGATGGGGTCCTGCACCTCACCGAAGAACCCGAGACAGTTCATGCATCCGTGGGAAGCCGCAGCCGCCTGGAAGGTCTTGAGGATGACATCGCAGACCCGTTGAGATGTCTGAGTGTTGCCGGCGCAGACTGCCGCACCAGGCGATGGGTTCAGGAAACTGCCCTTGGGGAGGATGACATTGATGGGTGCCAGACAGCCTTGGTTCATGGGGATGTCGACGCCAATGAGTAGTCGTAAGCAATAGATAATGGCAGAGTAGGTGATTGCGGGTGGTCCGTTCATGTTCGAATACATTTCCGGAGCCGTCCCGGTGAAGTCGAACCCGGCGGACCCGTCTTCGTCAATGCTGACGGTCAAAACGATCTCCGACCCGTTGTCCATCTGGTCTGACGCCGAGAACCGTGCACCTTTCTCCTCCCGGGTCTTCCGGAGGAACCGACGAACCGCCACTTCCGCGTTCTCCTGGATGGCTCGCATATAAAGCTGTACGACCTCCTGAGAATACTCATCCATCAGAGCTTGAATCAGTAGCATCCCCTTTCGGTTTGCTGCAACCTGTGCTTTCAGGTCCGAGAGGTTATCGTCGAGACGGCGGCTTCCAACACACCCGGGATACTTTCCTGGTTCGAGCAGTATGTTCTTGATACCCTCTTCGTCAAAGAACTCTCCTCCGTGGATCAATTTGAAGCTCTTGATTGCTGCACCTTCTTGCCAAAGCTCGGTGGAGTTCGGGGGCATTGAAGTCCCGCCCAGGCCTCCAATGTCCGTGTGGTGACCGCGCGAAGCAACGTAGAAAGCGACACTCTTCCCGGTGGATGCAAACACAGGGGTGATGACTGTGACATCCGGAAGGTGGGCACCGCCGGCCTCCGGATGGTTCGAGACAAGAACGTCTCCAGGTACAAGCTTATCCTTGAGCAGATCGTGTTGATACTTGACGGCGTAACTCATCGAGCCAAGGTGGACCTAGTTTTCACATTTAGCTCAACTGACTCTCAGGGGCTTAAAAAAGGGCCGTACCGGAACATGTGGGGCATTTGCGACAAGACCAGCGTCGGGACCAAATATAGCACAGGAAAAATCCAGTCGCTCTTTGATGTTCAAAGACATCGATGTCTTCTGAAGGATACGGCCCATCTGCTCAGCAATAGACATGAAGCGATGACCAAATGTTGAGAGCTGAATTGGGTCGACAGTTGTCGTAGAGGTGCCGGTCTTGACAACGTGAGGCACGTCTACTACGACGTGGGCAGAGAGAATCTTGGCTTCTGCCCCGGGTACGACCAAGATGCTCTGGGTATTGTCCAGAATCATTGCTGGACCAGCAACCTTCATTCCCGGAAGGAGCTTCTCCAACAAGAACACCGGAGTGGCAATCTTGCCGTGATTCTGGAAGTACGTTTTCACCTGCAGAGGTCATCAGTATGGATGAAACAACGAAGAAAGACAGCAAACATACCGTCCTCTCAATCACGTCCGCTTTCGCGAACGCGAATGCAGTAGTCTCAAGCTCGTAGGTCAACTTGTCTGCATCTGACTGCACCGACCCGCTACTACCAATGCCGCGAACGCGAACATCGTCAACCAAGATGTCTCTGCTGTCCGGGAAGACGAAGTTGAACTCTCGTAGATGCTGATCCAAGAAGGCTTCCTTGAAACTGTCGCTCGGTGACTGCAGAATCATCATGGCGGTCTCAGTCCCACGATATCTCATGTTGAGGTAATACTCGTAATGCATGTCCGTCTCTTTGATTCCTTGTCCAAGCAGACGCTCAGTGACGGCAAGGCGTAGAGATTCAAGCTTTTGGTTCAGTTCATCGATTGTTTGGCCGGCGTAGACAACGTTGACCGGCTCCTGTGCTTCCTGGACGATGTCGGCAAGTGCCATACCTACTATGATTAGACACTGAAATGTACAATATGGGCACTGCTATGCAACTTACCGTACGCGGAGAGAATGCTAGAGTACTTGTGAATGATGGCGGTCGAGATACCGAGCTTGGAGGCGATTTCACACGCGTGCTGACCACCAGCTCCTCCAAAAACGGCGAGATGGTGTTTTCCTTCCTTGCATCAGTACCGTGTCTTCGACTTATTCCGAAGAACTTACCGATCTCGTAGCCCTTTGCTTCTGTCAATGCTCGAATTGGCCTGCACATGGATTCGTTTGCAACATCCAAGAACCCATAGGCAGCTTCCTCCGGACTAAGTGCTTGCCCAGTCTCAGCATTGATTTTCACCGTCAGCTCCGCAAACTTCTTCTTGACAATCTCAGCATCCAGAGGCTCATTCTCTTTCTCGCCGAAGATCTTCGGAAAGAAGTCCGGAATCAGCCTACCAAGAAACAGGTTGGCATCTGTGATTGTCAAGGGGCCATTTTTACGGTAACAAGCAGGCCCAGGATGCGCGCTTGCAGATTCCGGGCCGACCACGAACAAGCCGTTGCGGAAGAAGAGCATCGAACCGCCTCCAGCAGCGACGGTGTTAATGTCCAACTGGGGAGATTGAATCGTGACGCCGGCTGTGGTGGTCTCAAAGACATGCTCGAGGACGCCTCCGTAACGGCTGACATCTGTGGAAGTGCCTCCCATATCGAACCCGACGATCGGCACTTGGGTTTCCGGGCTGTAGCATGTACGGGAAAAACCAACGACGCCTCCTGCAGGGCCGGAGAGGATTCCTTTGAGACCACTGAAACTCTTGTGGTTCACCAAACCACCGTCGGACTGCATGAAGTCTGTCCTAACATCGTCAAGGTGGGCGCCCTCGAAACCTTTCCTGAACCCCGAGAGGTATTGTTTGATGTTCGGGGTCAGGTACGCATCAGCTGAGGCCGAGCTCCCACGCGGGACCATTTTGATCATGTTCGCAGCCACCGCGGAGGAGAGCGAAACATGCGAAAAACCCTCCTCGATTGCGAGTTGGCCGACTTTCACTTCATGGTCCGGATAAATGTATGAATGGGCAAAGCACACCGCGATTGTGTCGACATCTTTGCTCCGGAGCTCCTGCAGTATTTTCCGGACTGAACCCTCATCTAAAGGCTTGATCATGCGGACCATGTCGCCGCTTGCAGTCCGGGTAAGTTCTCCGGGGATCTCCGCTGCGGGCTTGTGCGCGCCAAAGACGTCCTCGTCGAAGCCTTCGACTGTGACACGCTCATCAATCTCATAGACATCAGAGTACAGCACATCAGGCTTGACGATGTTCAGATCGAACAGGCGTGGGCGGGATTGGTAGCCGATCTTGAGGAGATCCCGCAGTCCCTTGGTAACCAACAAGGCGTGGCGAGCTCCTTTCCGCTCCAACAGGGCATTGGTGGCAACGGTAGTTCCCATGCGGACAAATTCGATGTCCTCCTTTGGCAGCGGCGTCCCTCGCGGGATGTCCTCTCCGCGGATGATGGAGAGAACGCGGCGAATGCCCTCTGTCGGAGCGTCATCGTAGTTCTGTGGATCGACGGACAGAAGCTTCAGGACAATGTCTGGATGGCCTTCTTGCCTGGCCCAGATATCCGTGAAGGTTCCTCCCCTGTCTGCCAGGCGGACCCATCAGCATCTTGATGGCTGGGACGATGTTGATGCTCACCGATTGCGATCTTGACGGGCTGCCGCGGCTTTGCCGAAGCCATTTGGGCGGGCATTGCTGCGTTGCTCCCGGAGCCATCTTGGGCGGTCGAAATGAGACTATCACTTTATACCGGCGGCACTGACCCGCTTTCTTGTGCTCCCACACCATGCCGCAGCCCATCTGCCCCACATGCTGCGCTGGTCGATACGGCTACTCCGGCTTCAGTAACGGCCGCCATCCTCAGTTTCTGTCATGTCGCACAGCGGCAGAGTCAGTGAAACTGACGGTTGTCACAGCCGGCGGTTGAGAAGCAGTCCGAGGTCGGCCAAGAATGGGGTTTGGCTCGATCTCACGGCAGGAAGGTCGATACCGGCCGAACACGCACTACGGAGGCAGCGCCACAAAAGGGGCCGTGGCGGGCAGCGAGGGAGCGCTGCCGACGAGGCCAGGAGGGCTGGAAGGTACATGCGGTATCTGATGTCGCATTGGGACGGGCTGGGTGGAGGAGTGGTGATAAGTGGAGGCCCGGGAGCTGGCGATGCGGCCGATTGACGGCTAGCGCGCCCGGTGCGGCCTAGCGCGCGCCGTAACGACCATCCCCCTCTTCTGCTCCCTGACGTCGCCGCCTTGGCCCGGCCACGTGCGCTCCGCAAATCTGGAGAGCTCCAGCTGCGCCTGCGTTGCCGCGTCCGACATGGCTTCACGGATGATAAGACTGTGTGCGAGAGGATGCCGCCGTTCGGACAGCCCGCTGCCCCCGGGTTCAGCCTCTTAAGTCTGCGTCGCAGTGCATCTGCACGCAGCAGGCCGCTCCCGCCCTGATCCAGCGCTTCCGCTCCTCCAATTACCATGTCCATCCACGAGAAATCCGCCCACATGGATGTCGAGCCGCAGAGCATCGACCACAAGGTCGGCGTCGTCAAGGACGTCGACCAGGCCGCGCAGTTCCTGGCGGAAGCCCAGGAGTACCCGCCATTGACCCCAGAGCAGGAGAAGAAGCTGGTCAGGAAGGTGGACTGGATCATGATTCCAATGGTGAGTTCGTTCCGCGTCTCCTCTCCTTCTCCGGCACTGGCCGGGATGGTCGCCAGACGGAAAGACCCCTAGACACTGCATCTGACTAACACTCCCTGTCAGCTCTTCCTCACTGCAACCTTTGGCGCGGTTGACAAGGTCTCACTGAGTACTGCCGCCATATACGGGCTGCGGACAGACACCCATCTCGTTGGGCAGCAGTACTCGTGGCTGGGGTCAATCTTGTCACTCGGAGTAGGCATCCAGAAAACCCATTCACAGAATAGATGAGTGTTGACACGAACAGGCGTTGGCCGGCATGTTCCCCGCGTCTTACCTCATCCAGAAGCTTCCTTCTGCCAAGTTCCTTTGCGGGTGCAGTCTCGGGTGGTCTACCATGGCGCTTCTCATGGCTGCTTGCAAGAACTGGAGCAGTCTCATGGCTCTACGATTCTTTATGGGTGTGTAGAGACGGCACATGCATGGGTTGGGATTCGGCTAACAAGACTTCCAGGTTGCTTTGAGGCTATCATTGTTCCTGGTATCTCTTTGATCATTGCAGCATTCTACAAGAAGGAGGAGCAGCCCCCAAGAAACGCATTGGTTTTTGCCGCGGCGAGTTCGGTGATCAACGGGTTTCTCTCTTGGGCCATTGGCCACATTGACAGCGCCCTAGCAATCTGGCAGTATCTGTTTCTGATAATCGGTAAGTGTGGCTGTGGGCTCGGTGCACATTTCAGCCATCACTGACTGCTTCTTAGGCTCCATCACCTTTGCCTGGTCATTGTTCGTTATTTTCGTACTTCCTGCGACCCCAATGGAGGCCATATTCCTAAGCAAGGAAGAGAAATACCACCTCGTGAAACGCGTGGCCACGAACAAGACCGGTGTCGCCAACAAGGAATGGAAGTGGAGCCAAGTAAAAGAAGCATTCATTGACCCCAAGACATGTAATTGGGCCCAGATATTGGTTGCAGCAAGCATGAACTAACGGACGACAGGGATAATTTTCTTTTTCAACATCGCCATCAACATACCCAATGGAGGGCTCACCACGTTCAACAGCATCATCATTGCCAACCTGGGCTTCTCTTCGGTGGATGCATCCTTGTTGAGTATGCCGACCGGGGTCATGAGCACAATTTCTGCATTTGTTTTCTCGTACGCCGGTGCAAAATGGGCAAACCGACGCTGCCTGGTCACGGTAGCGGCCTGCATCGTGCCTATTATTGGAACAGCAGTCGTCTATGCGGTTCCCCGAGACAACATCGCCGGCCAAATGGTCGGCATCTACCTGGTATGAACCCAAGCCTTGAGGAAGCGCGTGGCTCTAACGAATACCTGCAGCTGTACACGTACTTCGGGCCATACGTCGTCGGCATCGGGCTTGCGCAGGCCAACACGGCGGGAAACACCAAGAAGACGGTGGTGTTTGCAGTCCTGTACATTGGGTATGCGGTGGGGAACCTTATCGGGCCGCAGACTTTCCGAGCCAACCAGGCGCCGGAGTACACGGGAGGAGTGGTGGCCATGATCGTGTGCTACTGCGTCTGCATTGGCTTGATCTGCGCATACTGGGCGGTCTGCGCCTTCAACAACAAGCGGTCCGACGAGCAGGAGGTCCACGCGGAAACCAACGAGGAGGCAATCGAGCTCTTGCTTGACCAGACGGACTTTGAGCAGAAGGGATTCAGGTACACCACGTAGAGGGACGTGTGCAGGAAGCGGGAACGACAGGGGGCCATGGGCGAAATTTGGCCGGGAGTATTGGAGAGCAGCATGTAGACAAGCTCGGCCGCCGGGGCCAATATGAAGTGCAGGAGAGACTGCGCCTTGAACAAACGGAGCAACCTCCGCAGAGCCAAGCGCCTCGGACGCATCACCCGCGCCCTCACGCCGCAACCCTCTGCCCACACGATGGCCGGACGGGGCGCTGAATGGCCGCCCGCGCACGCCCGCAGCGCAATGCGGGGAAGTGGAGCCTTGGCTGACTCGGACGACATGCAACCGCCGTCCGTAATCAGCGACGCGCCGATAGCGACCAGACAGTGACCTTCGCCACGCCCGACGCCCGTCGCCCGCCGCCCTTCGACCTGACCGAGCCCATCCGCCGCCCGTCGCGACTGCAGCCGGCGGTCCGAGCGCGGTTTCGCCCTCCAGCTTCGCGCCTACACCATCACCACCGCGCCCGCGCGCACGCCGCCGCAACCGCCTCTGCTCCTCCCGCGCCGCCCAAGACCGCCCAGCCGCGCGTTTCTCTGCCCCCCAGCACCGACAGGCCGCGATCCTCAGCCCAGCCTTCGACCCGCCGTCCTGCGCGTCATCCGCGCTTTAACTTTGCCTCGTTCCCACCCTCGGACCGTCCCGCTGTTTAGCACAAACTCTGCCCGCCCGCGAACGGGTCGACCTGCTTCAGCCTCGCCCACGCGCGCGAAGCACGGCAAAAAAAAAAAGGGACCCCCCACCTCCCCCCCATCCCCACCACTCAGACCGGCCGACTCGCCCAAACAAGCCTTCCCCCCCTTCCGCCTTTCGGCCGCGACGATGCCGCCGCGCACCGCCAAACGCGGCGCGCCCACTTCCCCAAACCCCGGGGCCACCTCCGCCGACTCGTCGTCCTCCCCTCCGCCCGCCGGCGAGGCCCGCCGCCGCACCGGCTGCTGGCCGTGCAAGCAGGCGCACAGCCGGTGCCAGGAGCAGCGGCCCGCGTGCTCGCGCTGCCGGCGCCTGGGCCTGGCCTGCGCGTACGGCCTGAAGCTGCTGTGGAAGGAGGACGCCGTGCAGCGCGGCATCTGCCTGGGCCGCGAGGGCGTGTGGTCGCGCGCCGGCGGCACCGCGCGGACGAGGGCGGGCGGTGGTGGCCAGGAGGGCGCCGGCGGGGCGGGCGGCGGCGCGCCGCCCCAGGTGTTTCTGGACGTCGGGGGGCGGGCGCCGATCTTCCTGAATACGACGTACGCGCATCTGAGGGGCGGAGGGGAGGAGGAAGAGGAGGATGGGGAGGGCTTGGATGAGGAGGAGGTGGTGGTGAGTAGGGAAGCTTGTGGGGGGTGCGATCGGGGCGTGGAGAGGGTGGAGGATGCGTTCGTTGCGGCGTCGATGCCGCGGAATCCGGGGATGGTGGGCGGGCAGATGTCGTATAAAGAGGCGTTTCTCCTGGACTATTTCACCTCGTTCATCTGTCCGAACTGCTCGCTGAGCCCTACGCATAATCCATATCTCCGGTACATCACGCCCATGGCTCTGTCCTACGCGCCCCTGCAGCACGCCATCCTCTCTGTGGCCGCCAATCAACTTCGCCTCCTCAATGACAACAGATACGAGCGTGACGCTTGGGTGTACAAGGCCCGCGCCATGAATGGCCTGCAGGCAAGCATCAATGCCGGGGCTGTTGACTGGCCGTTTGTGGCAACCGTCTTGATGCTCTGCTTCTACGACATATCAGACGGATGCGACGAGTCTTGGATGACCCACCTCAGAGGAGGGCTCAGCGTCCTGGAGCACGTACAAAAGGCCAATTTCTCGCACACGGAAGGACCGTCTCTAACAAAATTCTTCGTCATGTACTTCGTGGCGCACCAGATCATGGGGCTGACTGCGCATGAGACAGATTCTGGCCTCCCCAAGCAGAAGTGGCTCGACGATGACTGCATGGAGGAGATAGACGCGCTGATGGGCTGCTCGCGCGGTCTGCTAAGCCTGATAGACCAGACCTCGGCAACGGCAGGACACTTCGCGACGATGAGCCGCCACCGCGCCCTCTCCGTCTCGGAGCTGGGCGAAATCCGCAGCACCTGGGAAGACCTCTCGACCCGCATCCGCAGCACGCCGCAGGTGGCCTCGCACACGGCCATGAACAGCGCCAACCTCATCCGCGTGGCCGAGTCCAAGCGCACGACCGCGCTCCTCTACCTCCACTCGCGCCTCGCCCCCTTCTTCCCGCCCGACGCCATCTTCACGCCGACGCACAAGCCCGACCTGCTCGCCACCCTCGTCTCGCAGCTCTCGGTCCTGCCCACGACGCCGACGCTCCTCTGGCCGCTCTTCGTGCTCGGCCGCGCCAGCCCGGACAGCGAGGACCACCGCCGCCTCGTGCTCGACCGGCTGATCGAGATGCAGCGGCTGCGCAACCTCGGCAGCGTGCGCCTCGCCCGCCGCCTCGTCGAGGCCGAGTACCGCGCCTGGGACCTCAGCCTCGAAGGCGTCCAGCAGCCCCAACCCCAACACCACCCGCTCGGCGTCCGCGGGAAGTGGATCAGCCTGGCTTGAGCCTCCCTCCTTCAGTCGGCGTCTCGAAACGCCCCGCCGAAATCCCCAAACCACGTCGAGTCGGGCGGCGCGGCGCCCCTGGCCAGCCCGTCGGCCCGGCACAGCGCCAGCTGCGCGGCGGGGATCGACAGGTCGGCAAGCGCGTCTACGCGCGTGGCGAACTGCATCAGCATGCCGGCCTCGGCGTGCCAGCCGATGTGGCAGTGGAAGGCCCAGGCGCCGGGGTTGTCGGCGACGAGGCGCAGCAGGATCCAGCCGAAGGCCTCGACGCTGGCCGTGTCGCGGCGGAGGGGGTTGGTCGTTGTCGTCGTCGTGGCGGGGGCGGCAGGCGGGTAGCCGTGGCCGGACGCCAGAACGGAGTACTTGTAGCCGTGCAGGTGCAGCGGGTGGTTGCCGTCGTCGAAGTTGGAGACGAGGATGTCGAGCACGCGGACGCCGCTCGTCTGGTACACGAGCTCGGTCGAGGCGTCGAAGGCGGCGGCGTTGACGGCGTGGGGGGCGGGGGCCAGGAACGACGCGTTGCGGGATGCGTACCCGGCCGCCATGCGGTGCAGGCTCGGCGACGAGAGCGGCGCCCGCCACGACGACCCGTTGAAGTAGCCCCGGCTCAGCCGCCAGCTGCCGATCTCGAAGTTGGCCCGCAGGTAGATGGTCGTGTCGGCGGGTGGCGGCGTGATGCTTTCGACCGGCGCCAGCTCGGTCGTGTTCATGTCGAGGCATTGCATGGAGACCACGTCGTCCCAGTCCGTGCTGGATGGCGTCGCGGGGGCGATGGGGGTGTCCGCGCTGGTGTACTGTATGATGGCTCGCACTTCGGGTTCGAGATTCTTGTTGTCCTCGGCGAAGCAGGCTGTGATCATCTTTGCCCGCAGCCAGAAGGTGTCCTTGTCGGTGACGTTCGTGTTGATCACAATGCTGTAGCGCTGTCCGGGGTTTATGTCGAGCCTGTGGTAGTAGGCGGGAATCACATCTGTTCCATCCACCTCGGTCACCGCGAACATGTGCTCGTCGATCTTGACCTGGAACTCGGCAAAGGCCCCGGTGTTGATGATCCGGAGACGGTGGTTCTTGTTTGGTTTGAGGCCGAATGTGGCCAGTTCTGTGTTTGTGCTTTCGCAGTCGCGGTTCTGTAGAGTGTCGCAATTCCTCTTGTTCATCCCGTTGATGAGACCTCCGTCCGGGACCGGTTCTGCGTTCTCGTTGTCCGGCGCCAGATACTGAGGTAGCAGTGCGCTCGTCAGATCGTGATAGTGATCCTGCACCATGATCACCTGGTCTGATGCGTACTCAAGCTGCTGGAGCTGTTTCTCCTTCTTTGAGTGAACGATCAAAGGCCCGAACAGGCCATCTGATCCCTGCATCGCCATATGTGCATGGTACCAGTACGTGCCGGACTGGTTGTCGACCGTGAATCTGTACGTCATATTGTAGCCCGGAGCGATAGGGCACTGGCTGATGCCAACCGTGCCGTCCATGAAAGTCGAGCCGTTCTGGTAGATGCCGTGCCAATGAAACGATGTCGCGTTGACGGCCCGGTTGTGCACTTCAACAACGATGGTGTCCCCTTCGTTGCACTCAATCATCGGGCCGGGAAACTCTCCGTCTATGGTGATCATGGGCCGTTTGACTCCGTCTGGCCGAAGCTCGACGTCTCGGATGTTCCAATGGTACTCCCGCGTTTGTGGCGCGGCATCGAAATCCCAGTCCGGGTCCAGGACATACTTTCCGCGGCTTCCCGGGGGAGAGCCTTCTGAACCTCCGGCTGCCGTGTCTACATGGTGGTGATGATCGGAATGCCGCGTCCAGATCAGCGCGCCAAACAGGGCGATAATGAGCACAAGACCGAGGACCGCGAACTCGAGGAACAGGGTGTGACGCCGGGTGGGGCTGCAGTGTCGTTTCGTACGGGCAGAGAAGCTGTCATCCAGTAGCCCAACGTCCTCTCCATCATCAACTTCCTCGTCGACATCGGAAACCGCAGGCTGCGCTGGACTCGTGGTGCGTTTCTGCCCTTCAAGCTCGGCCTCGTCTTGCCTCAGGGCAAGGTAGCGACCGCCACTGGCTTGCGTTTCTTTGCTCTTGTTCTCCATTCCAGCAGCCTTCTGTACTAATAGGGAGCAATAGAAGCCGGTCTACTAAAGGAGTGGGAAGACACCAAGACAGACAGGACCGGTGTTAAGGCGAAGCTTGAGCGGCACACCGGTTGGGGACCGGTCGACTGTCGGACCCTGGGACCCAGCGGGACGGTATTTCTGGGAGCCGCGCGGCCGATGCAGATGCAGCTGGACGGCAAAGCGGCATAGGGTTACAGTAGCACGGCCGAGCTGTCGTAATCAACCGAGAGCGCCAGGCGCATGAGGGTTGAGGTGCGCGCAACGTGGTGGAGGCGGCGGGTAAAGATGCAGGGCCAAGCAGTACCCTGGTGCCCCCCATGCTTGATGGTGGCCAGCGAGTCTCAAGCATGGCCCGGAAAGACGGCCAAACACCAGAGCTAAGCGGCCTTGAGTTCTACCCGCTGGCCGCCAGTGCCCGCCAAGTGCTTGGCCAATCACACGCGCCGGCTGCCACACATGCTCATGACCGGGCCCACCTGCCGCATCCATGCCTAGCGCCCATTGCCACGGGGCCTCCTAACGTTCCCGTGGTGTCCGCTTATATTCCAAGCTAAAACATTGGTCGAATGAAACCATGAACCTTCGGCATACACTTGCATGCTCAGGCCTTGCCCCCGGCTGCCACTCCCGGCCGTACATAAGGCGCTCTGCGCCGCCTTGGAAACAGTAGCTCCCGCCCCCCACACTGCCGAAACACACCAGAACCATGAGGGAACTCCTCATCACCGGGCTGCTGTCTCTTCTCGCCACCGCCGATGCTGCGGCATGGCCGGGGAAGCTGCAGAGGCGTGCCAGCGAAGTTGCTACGCTCTCTCCGACGAGCTTTGCGAAGGGGAAGGCTTTTGATCGCATCGCAATCATCTGGTTGGAGAACACGGATTACGACAAGGCAGTTGGGGACCGTGAGTATCGCGTTCGCACTGCTCCGACGTGTCCGCTGACCCCTTGCAGCCAACCTGGCCTGGCTCGCTTCCAAGGGCGTTACCCTTGACAACTATCACGCGGTCACTCATCCCAGTCAACCGAACTACCTCGCCGCGATTGGAGGGGACTACTTTGGAATGAAGTGAGTAGACGCGCAGAGGAAGAACCGGCGAGCCTCCGTTAATTGTGTCAAAGCCACGATGACCTTTCCACGTTCGATGCAAATGTCTCTTCGGTGATTGATCTTCTCGAGAGTAAGGGGGTCAGCTGGGGTGAATACCAGGAGGACATGGTGATTTTTCCAAGCTTCCCTCGCTTGCATTGTTTTACTGATGTCTACTTAGCCTTACACCGGTTACACTGGCTTCGGTAAGTGGCGCCCAACAGGATCCTGACTTGGCAGCTTACAGGCTTGTCAAAGCATATCCGAATCCCACAACCGGTGCAAACATGTATGTCCGGAAGCATAATCCAGCAGGTACGTCTTGTCATTCGTGGGAATAGGAAGTTTTTGTTTGCTAAATGTTTGCTCCAGTGAGCTACGGCAACGTTCTGAACTCGCCGGAGCGTCTGAGTGTCACCAAGAACCTGACGTTATTCCAACAAGATTTGGAAGCCGGGACTCTTCCACAGTGGATGTTCATTACACCCAACATGAGTATGATGAGACTGCACACTTCTGCTCTCCATTTGCTGACGCCTGGAAGCCTCTGACGGACATGATACCTCCGTGACTGTCGCGGGAGCCTGGAGTCGCACCTTCCTGGAGCCGCTTCTTGACAACCCGAAGTTCATGAACAACACGCTCGTCCTGCTCACCTTTGATGAAAACGAAACCTACACCATCCAGAACAGGGTCCTCGCCATCCTTCTCGGAGATGCCGTTCCAGAAAGCCTCGTCGGGACCACAGACTCCACCTTCTACGACCACTACTCGGAGATCGCCACCGTCGAAGCCAACTGGGAACTCGACACGCTCGGCCGCTTCGACGTTGGCGCGAACGTGTTCTCCTTCGTTGCCGAGCAGACGGGCGACACTCTCCGGACGTGGGACGGCCCGCAGGCTCTCGACCAGCGCTACTTCAACTACTCCTACGCCGGCGTCTTTAACCACCGGAGCGGTGAAGTGAGGACTTACGTCAAGCCGAACGTCGACGCCGAGTATGCTGGGCGGAAAGTGCACCAGGCGATTGTGGATACTTGGAAGGACTCGAGCCTCCCCAGCTACTACACGACGGATTTAGAGATCCCGGATGGGCTGAATCCACCAGAAGGGTACTGAAATTGTAAATAAAGATCAGATAGTACCAGACTCCACTAATAGGGGACGAATAGAACCGGTTGGAGCTCCGCACATTCCCAAACCTCCGACGCGACGCGCGTAAGACCTCCACTGCCTCCGTCTGGTCTTTACATGGTTGAACGGATACTTGGAATTTTCTCATCACGTTTAGTCTTCAAGAACGATCGCGATACATAACATACGTAAAATAAGAGTAGAGCCACATCCTATTGCAGTTGATAACGGGAAGTGAAACCCCCTCGCCACCCTTCACCCTTCCAACATCAAATAAAGAGGTGTTATAATAAATCAACGACCAATCAAACGATTATCGGAGGATAAGAACAGGGGAATTCCATTAAAACGACAGCAGGAAACTTCAAGGTGGAAAGACAATGACCGGATAGCCAGGTAGGATTTGACCTTTGGTTTTCAGTGTCAAGCTTGAATATCTGGCGATTTTGGGTTACCCGTAGCCGATGTATTGGCCTGAGTGCTTTCTTGTTTTGGAAAGGCATCCTGGATTTCGATATCAACCATGTAATGAGCCTGCAGTACCCTTGGCCCTTGGGATGAGAGCGTCAGGCCAACATCGCGGATGCTTGTTTCCGCATGTACTCTTACCAGCTCACCACCTATCCAGACCACATCACCCGGATAGTGAAAACTGGGTGACCAGGTAAATTTTTCGAAATCGCTGCTTTCGAGGTCATCGCAGTTGCGAACGTTGAAAGTGATGCCTTTTTCTGACGAAGATGCAAAGGTAATGGCGAAAAATCTCTTCGTTTCAACACGTTGAAGCACCAGAATTAAAACAATGATGTTGTCCTGGTATGGAAGCCTCAGGTAGTACTCCCAGGTATTCATTTCTCTGACGTGAATCTGGTTGACTTGATGAGACTCCCATGTATCACTACAAGATGCAATTTTGTGGACCTCGTAGCCACCTCGGAACGAGATCCACGATCGAAGACGCAGGATAGGGCGCAGATTGATTGGGCGGCATTGGGCAGTCCTGAGGTCTTGACGAACATACACAGACTGGCCATTGCGAGTCCAGAATCCGCCGGGATTATACCAGAGCTCGTTTGCCAATACCCTTGCATATTTCTCATGGCCAGTCTTACATTTGAAAGGATCTTGCCAGAGGAGCTCGTTTGCCATTATTCTTGCATATTGCTCGTAGCCATCGACTTGTCTTAGGCAAACCCGCAGGCGCTCGGAATTTTCAGCCCGTATGCAATTTAGAGTTAGGACACATCCGCCTTGTCGCTGTGAAATCGATGAATAAATATGCAGGCCCTTATTTGTTTTGGAAAACGGCTGGTGTAACGACGGTTCCTCGGAAGTTTCAACATCCCGTGAGTGGTTGAACCACGCCGGAGACTCGGCGAGTAGCCCGTGAAGAGAGTGCGGGGAGGCTTCCCCATTCATCCAGGCAAATAGAGACTCATCGTCGGAATCTTTCATGATCTCTTCCTGCAGCCTGATGAATGCTCTCTTCCCTTCGCCGTATAGCATGGGCATGTTGACATCGAATAGACCCATTAGACAATAGGCAATATCTTCTGGTCTTGATGTTCCTCTCCTTGAAGCCCATGACATTCTCTTAGCCACGCTGAGAGACTCCACGGGCACCATTCCGGCAAGGACTTCTTTATCGATCCGGGTGATTCTTGACAGAGTTGAACATAGAGATGACTTGTCACCCAATCTGGTCCAGCCGGTTGAAAAGAAGACAACCTCATCTGGAGCAAGCAGTTCTTGCAAGGTCCAACCTCTGTTGAACCAGTCGCTGCTGGCGAACTTGGCGTCCTCCTTGGGATTCACCTCATCAGGTACATCCACCAGGTAAGCGTAGCAGATTCCAGCATTCTTGTACCAGGCGTACATGGAATTGATGGCTTCTGACAGCTCCGCGCTGCTGTCCTTGTTGATGCAGCAGGTATCCACCCAGATATACTCGTAGCCATCATTTTTGGCCTGCTTGCAGGAGCCTGCTATCTTGCTGTAGCCCTCCTTGGTTTGTGCCAGCCCTTTCATCATATCTTCGAAGATGACCTCCTCCTTTCCCCACCTGTGAGAAAGTATGGCGTAGCGCGGGATGACCGAGGGACTGAACTCTTCGAACTCGAGTTCGGATGCGTGGAGGAGCCGCATCGTGATGGGGAAAGAAGGCTTCACAGATGGTGATGGCTGGTGTGGTTGTGGTTGTGTGTTGTTTTTCACAGCCTTGCCTACGCGGCGCGAGGTCTATATATGCGCCTCAGTCATGCACGCGTTAATTGGTTGTACGTGCGAAGCGATGGAGGCGACAACGGCCAATGAAAAAGTGTAAGAGTCTCTGAGCCCCATCCGATGTCCATCCAAGGGCTGTATTGACTAATTCCTTGTCTCGCCATCTTACATCAATCTTGACGTCCGGTATTCGCAAGCTCATTACTGGCCCACATCCCCACGTCTGGTAAGATGCCACCGTGCCAAATGACCACCGTAGCTTTACATTCAAGCAGAGCTTCTTTTATGTATGAACATTAGCTTCAAGCCCATCCAGAACGCTATTTTAGTCTGGTTCTCAGCTTTCGCCTCGTGCACAACTTCCTTTCTGACTTGCAAAACAGTGGCACCAAGGCCTCCTCTACACAACATGCACTCGGTGCTTCATAAGACCACTGACGAGCCCCATAGATGATCCATACTTCCATCATCGCACTTCTCCGAAGCTTGAGGCGCAGAATTTGTGACGAGCAGCGTGATACTCTACGCAGCACACGAGGACTTCTGACTTCAGGCCCTCTTTCAAGCTGCCCCGGAACTGCCGGATCGGTTACGGCAGACGAGGAATCAGCCTGATGCTGGAGCAGTCTCTGATGCAAAATGATTTGGTACACTTTCAAGCAGCCAGTTCCCAACTATGGGGACAGACACGCCAAGGTCTTGACTGACATGGCCAACGGTGCGAATATATTAAGCTGAAGACAGCTCTCGAGCTCTCTCAAAGCCAACACGAGATGCCAAGCTGTTTACCGGTGGAGGGAGTGGAATGCCAAGCTTTGAAGCGAAGCAGATGGAGTAGGGGAGCGCGTGGAGGTTAAAATTAGCCGGCTGTGGCGGAAGACCTACGGGTTATCGGCACTTACAGTGGGGAAAACAATGAGGCTCAAATCGATCGAGCTTTAACCGAGCCCAGCCAAGAGATTTGGCTACTAATCGCGGCGACAAGGACGTTGGTGGCGTTCTTGGCTAGGGGCGAAAACGGGCCGCCCCGCTCTGGACCTGGATCCGCGCATCACGAACACTGCTGGGAACCCTCAAACGCTCCAGCGGCTATGTGCTTGGAGCATGGAACTGTGCAAGCAATCCTTTTCTAAGGGATTCCGCACTCCTGCTGGACTACATGCTGCAGAATTTACCGAGGAATGTGTTGGTTAATACGAGAGTTCTCGAAAATAGCACACCAGTGCTGGGGAGAAGCTGTATAAAGAGGACGAGTATGCAATGTCGAAATGGCCATCAAGCAACCATTCAACCATCACTCGCAACATCCGGATCACCATCCTCTCAAACTTCAAACACACATCTCTTCGACTCTGCAATACTCTACCAACTTCATTACCACATCCACCATGTTCACCAAGGCTATTTCCACCCTTCTCGTGGCCCTCAGCGCCCTTCAGCACACTGCTCTTGCTGCCCCAGCGAACGTAACTGTCGAAGCTCGCGGCTTGGGCCCCATCGATCTTCCAGAGGGTAAAGACGTAGCCGTCTCCTTCTCCTGCAACGGGCAAGCCGACTGGTCCGCCACAAAGGACACGGTCGCTGCCGGCTCTTGCATCAAGATTCCCAATGGCGGTGCCGCCGACGCCGAATTCAGCTATGATACCAGTGTGTACGCCAGTGTTAGCCTCGGGTTCTATGTTCGTGACGGTAAGTTGATAAAACGGGCATTCCCTCCTACCTCTTTCATTGGCAAACGTGTTCGCTGACTCGACGGTACTGTAGACTGCGAGCAGCTCGACTATGGTTGGTTCAAGAACATTTGGTATGCCTACCGCGGTAACACGTTTACGTACTTGAGGGGAGCTTGCATTGGCTCCACGGATAAATGGGTCGAAGACGGGGACTATCCTAAGTGGAACTCTTTCCAGATTGCCTATAAGAAGGCGGAGGATATGTACTAGTGGTTTTTAGGATCCACTTTGCAGGGAATTTGTTTTCTTTATCTCTTTCTCTTCCACCTAACAATCTTGAACTAAATCTATCATACTGCGATACATTGACTACTGCACATAATTCGCAACATCATCTTGGCGTAGTAGTGGAAGCGAGAAGGAGGCCGTGCACGGAAGTGGCAGACCTAAAGACTCACCCAGTCTCGAGCCTAAAGCTGCATTAACGAGTTCTCTGCGACGGCCTTAGTAGCTGGCAATATACTGTGCTATATTTTCCATTTGGTCCGCAACTCTAAAGATCGAGGAGCTCCCTCATCTGTGCAGAACCACAATTCGAAGTTGGCCATGCACGTTTTCAACGTAAAATCATCAGCCGTCTGCGGTATGACTTGCCTTCTTCCCGGAATTGAATTGAACCGCTGCGCTCTCAGCCCATCGTCTGTCATGCAGTATATCGTCCACCTGGTCCGTCTAATCGCACGCTCGTCACTTACTGTTCCGACACACCAAATAGCCACATTCTTGTATGCCCAGGTTTCATAGATTCACGTTGGTTACCGGATCGTTGGGTTCACAGTGGCTACGCCGCGACTCTGCAAAAACGTACCTTCCGTGGTCCATGGCAACGCCGATTAGCACCAACGTCTTCTCATGCTTACCTGCACACCGAAACTCACTTATCAGCCCTATCTCGCTCGGCACTAGCATGACTCAGGCTGGCAGCATTCTTCCCTCAAAAAGAAATCATTCTAGCCCAACATTCCAAGAGTCCGAGCCTTGGCTTTCCAAGTGCTCACGCGAGAATACTGTCTAGGATGGCTCGGGCTTCCTTTCCTCTCTGATCTTTGCTAAGAGCGGTCGGGCACAGCTGGCGGAGATTCTCGGTGGAACATCGCCGAAGCGACTGGAACAATTCCGTAACGCGTATACGGGGAAGATTGGAAATCGGCGGCAACCATGCTGTTCACCGCCCCGCGGTATGATGTTATTCCCGCTGTTGAGGAGCATCGGAGGGTTGCTCTTTCCCATCGCGCCGTGGGGCGGGCTTTGCACCTGATCGTCCGCTGACCAAGCTTCGCCAATTGACTTTCTGTACCACCGAATCCTCAAGCAACATCCTACACCAGATCCCCGACTCTTCACACCTCATAGCGTTACGTGACTCGTCTCAATCGGCACCATGGCTCCGTTCGGAAAGATCTACACGTACCCCAATAACCCCAGGGCTCAGAAGGTACAGCGAGGCCAGCAACTCAGCAGACGACCGCGGGCTGACTCCAACGGCAGATCCAAGCAGCGGCCAAGATCAGCGGCCTCGAGATCGAAATCGCACCGGACTTCGCGATGGGCAAGACCAACAAGACGGAGTCGTACCTCGCCAAGTTCCCGACCGGCAAGGTCCCCGCGTTCGAGGGCGCCGACGGCGTCACGCTGGTCGAGTCGGACGCCATCATGCAGTACGTGGCGGAATCCGGATCCAAGGCGACGCGGCTGCTGGGCGGCTCGGCGGCGGAGCGGGCGCGGGTGCAGCAGTGGGCGCTGTTCCAGGTGGGCGAGATCTGGCCGGAGCTGCTGAAGCTGATCTACCCGCGCGTGGGCTTCGCGGCGTACGACGAGGCGGTGGAGGACAAGGCGCTGGCGAAGATGGCGCAGGCCATGGGCGCGGTCGAGCGCACCCTCGGCGACGGCAGGAGCTGGCTGGCGACGGAGGAGCTGAGCAACGCGGACCTGGCTGTCATGTCAGCGCTGGTGTGGGTGTTCAAGTACGCCGTCGACGAGGAGATGCGGAGCAAATTCCCCAAGCTCATGGACTGGTTCTGGCGCACGATCCGCGCGGATGGCGTGAAGGAGTTCTTCGGCGAGCCGGAAATGGTGGCTGTCAGGCAGATTCCCTCGTAGTGGCATGACTGGGGTGCAGCAGGCGGGCACGAGCCCAGAATTCATAGGCATTGGCAGGCGATGAACAGAATTGAATTCGGAGATGTTTGAGTGGAAGTGCGCTCAAGGTTGATGATGGTTGTAAGCCGGCGCTTCCGTTCGGGATGGCGCAATTCTTGCCCTCGGTCTCACAACCGCGACGCCACTCCCGCGCGCCGCTCTCCCTCCAGCCTCATGCGCGCCCCTCCGCCTCCCTGTACACTTCCAGGATAAGATCGGCCATCTTCTGGTTCTCTGCCGCGATGGCCGGGAAGTGGTGGCCGCCCTTGAACGGGAACACGCGCCGTGTCGCCGCGTCGCAGAACTCGGGCAGCTTTTCGCTCTCCAGCCTCCACGGATCCGCGTCGCCGATGACATGCAGCGTCGGCACGCGCACCGTCGTCGGCCGCTGCGTCTCCGCCTCGCCCTCGCCGCCGCGCTGGGCGAACAGCAGGTCCTCCGGCGGCACGGTGCCGCACGTGAAGACGCCGAACTTGATGCCGCCCACGTCCTGCGGCCGCTCCTCCTGCAGCAGCAGCAGCTGCATCGCCGTCTTCGCGCCCTGCGAGAACCCCAGCACGCCGACGAACGGCCCCTGCTGCCGGATCGCGCCCAGCAGCAGCTGGCGCACCCGCTCCATCTGCCGCGCGTGCGCCGTGCCCTTGGCCGCCGCGTGCGCGTCCTCGTGCCACCGCCGGAACGGCTCCTCGCCCTCGAAGACCGGCAGGATGCCCGGCCCGGCCTCGCACTCGATGGGCGCGTCCAGGAAGACCAGGTCGAAGTGTTTCCGGATGATGAGGCCCAGGCGCGCCGTCTGCGCCTCCATGATGCGGGCGTTGGCGCCTCCGCCGTGGAGGCAAAGGATCTTCGGCTTCGGCATTGCGGGAAGAAGAGAGGCGGGCGGAGGAGGAGGGCTCGGTGGCGTGGGTTATATCGATGCTGGCGGCGGTGGAGTGCCGGCGGAGCCGGGGCTGGGTTTTACCATTCGGCGTCTTGAAATACGCCGATAACGGCTGCACCGAAAACACCGAACTTGCATGCAACCCGTGGCTGCCATTGGTCTGTCGTCGCTGTCCTGTTCACCGGGCTTCGTGTCCAAAGCTGCCGACGGCCAGGCTACACTCATCATCGGCCAAATCTCATCGTCTCGAAGATAAGCAAACGGTAATACTACGCAAAACGTCCATCAGGCAGTATACCCGACCGCATACCGCGGTAGCGCATGCGCATTCCATGCAGCATCTCTGTTCAGCACTTAATCTTGGTTCTCGGCGCGTACAAACACTGTGGCGCAGGTAGGTTCTGTAATTCTAAGGCTTGTTGACTCCCCCGTCTAGAATATGTCAGATCCTGGACGTCATTTCCACCTTCTACTCAGATACGAGGAATTTTAGGTACTGACTAGCACTCTCTTCTTTCTCATTGATCCAGTCTTGCAGCTTTTTCGCTCCGCAAACAGCGTGTCTTTCTCCAACGTCTTGTGCGCGGTTCACCCAGGCTCTACCAGCGTCTTCAAGCCTCTCTGAGACGGTTCTGACAATTCAGGAGAGAAGTAGAAGACGGCCATGATCTACAACTGTTGTGGTCAAAATAAAGGAGACAAGATTCTTACCGCGCTCGCGTCATCTCGTGTCATGGTCTTCGCGGAAGAACCCAAGCCCATGGAACCATCAACATGACCATCGGATGGTCAGTTCCAATGCAGGGGACACACCGTCAAAGCTTGCACCACTATTTGCGTAATCGTACTATGGTGGGACCAAGACCCCTACAACCGCTACGCTAGCACAATCTCTTTGGACATCGCGGAGACGTCGCGAACTATGTGTCTTCGCAAGAATATCGGTGCTTGTGTTCAACATCCAAATAATGGCACACCCACCCGCACTCTTGCGCTCACGGAAGGAAAAAACCGTTGGAAGTGGGTTGGCGGGGCTGCGGGCTCGGGGCATATATTAAGTCTCACCATCACCTGTAGGGCGCAACTTGATCTCATTGGCGGAAACGAGACTGCCTACGTCGTATAAGCCCTATCAAAGAAGTCGGTGCGGCGCAATGGCGAATGCGGCGGTCCGAGAATGCCGTCCGCGGGGTCATACGTTGGCGCCGGCTCTGCAGTCCCGTCGACACATGCAGGCCGGCCTGTACCTTTGCGGGCCACAAATCCGATGGTCGCGCCAGTGAGAAACGCAGCCATCCTGTAAGTGTTTAGCGGTCGTTCAATCTAGTCGCTTTCATTGCTTCTTTTGTTCTACGAAACGGATCTCAGGGTGGGGTTTGGCGGTTTCATCTAGCGGGAGCCGAGCGTCGATCATGAATGCTTGGTTTCAAGGGCTAGACACGCACTATTCCTCGGCGAGGGCTTACGTAGACTCGGGTTCACGGCAATCGACGCTCCTATTGAGTATTGGTGTTTCCGGCATTTAAAAGCTCTCGCTGATCCTTTACCTCCCTGCATCGTCCAAGCACTGGTTGCTACCGCTCTCTACCACTTACATTCGTTATTATCGCCCATTGAGCCGACACAATGAAGTCCTCTGTTCTTCTCGCCCTTCCTTCCCTGGCGGTTGCTCTGCCTTCCGTCACCTCTCTCATCAACAAGAAGGCGGACACCTGGGGTGGCGCCGTTTCTCTCGGTCCTACCAAGTCGACCATCGTCAACGCCGTTACCACCATCATTCCTGGCACCCCTCCTTCCTCGCAGAATGGCGAGCTTTTCCTCTGGCCCGGCATGAGCAACGGCACCGGCGACCTTGTCCAAACCACCATCGAGCAGTGGTCCTCCGGCAACGAGTGGTGCGGCGGCTCCTCCAGCCAATGGTGCATCCGTGCCTCGCTGTTCGGCAGCTTCGGCCAGAAGGACTCCAACTCGTCCGCCATTGACGGCGACACCAAGGTCAGGATTGAGTACAACCTGATGGACGACGGCACCACCTGGGAGCAGTAAGTCTATGCATGCAACGATTCCAAGGAAACCCAGGAACTCATATTGAAAATAGGATTGTCACTGACGCCGACACTGGCGAGAACCTGTCTTACTTCTCGTACGACTCGGGCCCATACATGACCGGCTACGGCACCGGTACCGAGTGCGACGACAGCTGCACCGGCACGGTCTCTGAGCAGCAGTACCTCAACACTACCATCACTCTCGCGGCCGCCGATACCACCTTCAGCGACACCCTCGGCAGCTCCGGTGGCGCGACCTACACCGATATGGTGTCGAGCCAGGGCGGCAAGGTCTGGACCATTGAGAAGATCACCATCCCCGCCATGTAAGCGGGCTTCTACTCTGTCTCTAAGCTACAGCTTGGATTACTTTTGATGTAAATGTTTGAACTAAAAACTGGCTATGTAAATACAAATGAAGATAAAGCAGGACGACTATTTGATCGCGCTATGAGAATCCTCCACAGTGAACGCAACCCAGCTTTTAGAGCACACGTTGTCAGCCACTGAGAATGGGGAACTCAAGCAGGCGAAATCGTGAAAGGAACACACGCTGCTCAAATGATTCCAACGTTCAATTACGGGTGCAATGAAGTCGGCACTTCGAACAAACACCCGTATTCCAGCACGCTCCAGCACGCCCAGCAGTCTCCAATGCTTAGCCCAAGTCTTGTGAACCCCGCCGAGAAAACCGAAATCCGAGCTCCAGAAGCGAGAAGAGGCTCGGGGCACCGAGCAACCGCGGTCGTGCGCCACCAGCGCAGTCCTCGGTGCTGTTTTGTTTCAACGCACGGATGACTTGCGGCAGCCCCGAGCCCCTGCGTCATCTCCGGCGCTTCCTCCAATCATGGACCGCCGTCGATTCGATGGTCGATGTTGACGTGCATCGGATTTAAGGCTGTAGTAATGTGTACAAATATCCATGCAGCACTTGTTGCTTTCTTTCTGCTCTTTGTTAAAGTTGCCCTTGGCTTACCCGGCGTTCATTGTGAGCTGGCTCTGCTGGCTACGCATGACTTCTCGGAACGTCGCGGTATGCCATAGAATTTACATTATTTCCAGCGTCTCCGGATCTTTTGTGAATAGTTTGTCGAGTTAATGGTACGGCAACCTAGGATATGTGGTGGTGCTGTTGAAGTGATGGTCATGCCTCGTGTGAGACCGGCAGTCGGAAGTGCTCAAGTCTTTCTACGATGACGGAGGTGATCCAACAACTTAAGCCAGCAGTAGATAAGGGACAGGATGTCCTCAATACTGATTGTAATGAATAGGTGTTGCGAGTGGGCGCTTCGAGGGTGGTAGTGACTTTCATGGCGGTTGCCAGGTTTGGTCGGGGCATGGTGTCAGTCAGTGAGCGAGCAAAATTCCTTTTATTTGATTGGGTTCAAGACACAAGTCCACCGGCGCTGATAGCACTTGCGTCATGGGTGCTTGGTATGGTTACTGCACTTCGTTTACAGTGTTGCGTTTTCGTGCAAGTTCAGCGGGGACTCCCGCAGTGCCCACATGCCTGCAACACACCAATGCTTCAGGTGACACGGTACATCCAATCAGCATTGGTGAGCAGGTGAATCGACAGATTGTGCAGTATGACTTCCGCCTACGCCATGCTACGACTCCAAAAGCCGTTGCCAGTGCGCTTGACAGCCTGATTCCTGACCTTCACCTTTCTCAGAAGGCCCACCTTCTTCCACTTCTTCCTTTCTTCCTCGAGCCTCCACGCATGGCGAAGAGCACAACGAAAAAAAGAGTGAGTGAAAGGCAAGACGCCGAACCACAAAGCTGGTCCGTTCGCGTCAGCCCAAGACAGTGCAATATGAGCGACACCGTGGCCAGTGACATGAACGGAGTTCAGCGGCCACCGACCTGGTTCCAAAAACTGGTTTAATCACTAGATGTACCCGTAGGCACGTCCTAGAGATTAAACTAAGAAGAACAGTTACTACACTTGATCTAAGCCAAAAGGCAAAGAGAGCTGGAGAAGAAAGGGTGGTGTTGGTCGAGGAGGAGGGGGGTTTATATGTGTGGGGGAGGAGGGCGTCGCAGGCGGGGCGCTCGTGGTTCCTCCGGCACCCGAACTGCTGTTCTGGAGGCCACATGGTCGCCATAAGTGGTTGCCCTTGCTTCTATGAGGATGGCTAACAAATTGCGGCAGTGGTGGATGGCCGCATCATGCCCAACTGATCATGCGAGTGGGCGCATATGGAAACCCCGGGGCCCACCACCTGACAAAAGAACCTCAACAACTCACCAGATCAACCACTTTCGGACAGTCACTAGGCGTAAATGGTAGTATGCACAGGTGGCACGCGGCTACCGCGATACCCCTTTCAGACATGTGGTCATGCAGAGGGAAGCAGCAGCTGGCTCTTCAGCCTGTTGGCGCCCTCGTGTTCGAACATTAAGGGTATCTGTGTGAAGCTCTACGCCACGGATGGCAAGAATGACTTCCGACGTTCCACCGGGTTTTGGTATTGTCCCCAAGAAGTGTAGAGCAGGCACTGACTGGGCTTTCATAGGCAAGAACAACACCTCAGATACATCACCCAGAGCTTTGAAGTAATCAATCGAACCCTAAACTTCTCCATTGCGGCGTCCTGCTCCACTCCAAGCATATCAGCACTAGTGAAAGTGGTGAGTGTGAGTAGGAATGCAAACCCACTCGGAAGGCACTTATAGCAACGTACATACAAGCGAGAGGTGCGAATACCTGATCTACAGACAGATCTTGCAGATGATGCGCGTATGCTAAACTATTGGATCAGTGCGCTCTTGCCTATCGATAGCGTCACTTCTTGCCCCTCTCCCTGGACTGCAACTGTGTAGATAATTAAATACTCTTAAGTTTGACATAGGCGTCAAATCAAACTTATCCGGAATTTAAAGTCTTGACGTAGGCTTTACGAAGGTGGGCATGAAAGAGATGGAGAGGGTTCAGTCTCTCTTGGAGGCTGAAATGGACGGGCCGGTAGCCGCATTTTGCGGAAACGCCGCCACGGCACGCTCCGAGCCTTGTTCAGAACTACCATGTAGACGAACCTCAACACATGAATAAGAAGAAAACCGAATGGACTATGTCGTCGATGTTTTCGAACAGGAGGCTTACCCGCGATGGGGTAACGCCGAGAAGTGACGCTCCGGCATCCAGTTCTGCACCCCGCATTCAACTCCCGGCTGAATCCCGCCAGCGGGTTCCGCGATGATCGCCCAAACAAACCCAGCAGCATGGTTCCGACACTCTTCAGCAAGGATCACGATTACAAAACGCTCGGCACGCCGCGGGGCAGTCGCTCTTCGGCTTGTTGATGATATCACGGCGCTTTGGAAGCGTCTCGGCAGCATGGATCCGAGCCATGTAAATAGACTGCCCCTCATTGCTCCCCGCAGGTACACACAGACTACTTCTGTCCTGCATATTCTTGTTTTTCCCCGTCTTGTCTGAAGAGCAAGCATAAGCTGACTCGAAAAAAAAAAGAAACCAAGATGGCAGAAAATATCGAGACGCGGTTGTTCATCAACGGGAAGGTGAGCGAGCAGCAAATCAACGTCCGTCCGCATGCTCACGACCTCAACAGTTCGTCCCAGCCTCAGACGGCGGCACCTTCCCGCTCATATCTCCCATCTCCAGGAAGCCGGTAGCAGACGGTAACCGACCCATTCGGCGCGGAGAACCCCCAACCACCTCGCTCACACGCAACCCACAGTCTCCGAAGCCACGGCGGCCGACGTCGACGCCGCCGTCGCGGCCGCATCCGACGCGTCCACCGCATGGGCGGCGCTGTCACCCGCGGCGCGCGGCGCCCCCATGTCGCGGCTGGCGGACCTGATCCTCGCGGCCAGGGACGAGCTGGCGCGGCTGGAGGCGGTGTCGATGGGCAAGCCGGTGGGCGAGTTCTTCGACGCGGGCGCGGCGGCGGGCACGTTCCGGCTGTACGCGGGCGCGGGGTGGGAGGCGCGCGGCACGTCGAGCCTCAACACGCCCGGGTACGTGAACGTGACGGTGCGGCAGCCGTTCGGCGTCGTGGGCGTCATCATCCCGTGGAACGTGCCGCTGCTGTTCTTCGCGAAGAAGGTGGCGCCCGCGCTGGCCGCCGGCAACACGGTCGTGCTGAAGAGCTCGGAGAAGGCGCCGCTGACGGTAAGGCGGTCTGTGGTTTGTGGGGTGGGCGTGAGGCTGACCGCCGTGTGCTTCTTCTGCAGTCTGCGAGAGTCGCTGCGCTCGTCGAGCAGGCGGGCTTCCCGCCGGGCGTGATCAACGTGCTGTCCGGCCACGGCCACGTCTCGGGCGCGGCCATGGCGTCGCACATGCGCATCCGCATGCTCAGCTTCACGGGCTCGCTGCGCACCGGCAAGGCCATCCAGAAGGCGTCGGCCGACTCGAACCTCAAGAACGTCGTGCTGGAGCTGGGCGGCAAGTCGCCGGCCATCGTGTTCGAGGACGCCGATCTGGACGAGGCCGCCGAGCTGACCCAGTACAGCGTGCGCACCAACGCCGGCCAGACCTGCATGCAGAACAGCCGCGTCTACGTGCACCAGGACGTGGCCGACGCCTTCATCGCGAAGTTCAGGGAGAAGTTTGCCGCCTCGAAGTCGGGAGACCCGCTTGACCCTGCCACCCAGCTGGGCCCGATCGTCGACGAGGTGCAGCACAAACGCGTGCTCGAATTCATTGGCCACGGGAAGGAATCCGGGAAGATGATTCTGGGCGATTCCCAGGACGCGGCGTCGCACATCAACCCGACCATCTTCTTGGAAACGCCAGAGGATTCGAAGATCATGAAGGAGGAAGTCTTTGGGCCGGTTGTGAACATCAACGTCTTCAGCTCGGAGGAGGACGTGATCAAGAAGGCGAATGACACTGAGTTCGGCCTGTATGCCTCAGTCTTCACCAAGAACATAGACCGGGCTCTGCGGTTGTTGACGAAGCTGGAATCTGGGACCGTGGGCATCAACTGTACCAGTCCAACTGTAGCTGTGGACATGCCTTTCGGAGGCTATAAGCAGAGCGGCGTTGGGCGTGAAGGTCTTGAACACAGCATGAGCAACTACCTGGAGGTCAAGACGGCGTTGATAAAGGTGCAAGGTTTGTAGAAACGGTCAGATATGGTATCCACGCCTACTAGGGGATAGTCTTATTTGGAATTCTCTGAATACAGCAAGTTTTAGACCTGTGGAGGATTGCGTCGAGCCGTTTCCCCAGACTCTTCAACCAAGCTCAAACATCATTTCAGTGAGGTTTATGTCAGCATGGAACAGAGCAGAGACGTCAGCCATTCCAGGACTCGGAAAGCTGAGATGCAATATCAGCGGAGTATTCGGTGTACAGTACAGACCCACTTACTCCTGAGGTGCAATGTGAAAGTCCCGCAACTCAAGATCATTCAGCAGACCGCTCAGGGTCTCAAACGTGTAGTTCCCAAGAAAAGACTTCCTCGTCATCTCCAGAAGCGGCATGAGTTCTCTCGCTTTTGAAAGCACGCCATCCGCCGGAGTCCTCAGTCCCCGCAGGAATAGCACGATCCCGGTGCAGATGATGTAGTCCGTGTCGAACCAAACCGAGTCGCTGAGAACATTCCGTCTGGCCATCTCGAGAAGTGTCGTTACGGACTGGTTGCTCGCCGTCTCGCAGACTCTTACTCTCTCTAGAATCTCCGGCGGCCAGCCATCAGAATGTGTGACCGAATAGAGCAGATGCGGCCTTGTCAAGAGTATGAGTGCGTAGTTGTACCGGAGCCCAAGACAACATACAGCACGAGCCTGAGAAGGCGGCATTGTATCCGTGGCTTTCAAATGTGCAGGCACAGCAGCCCACCATTTCTCGACTTCTTGAATAAGCTCGCCAATCGTCTGCTCTGACGGCGCTTGGTCTTCACTGCTGGTATATATGCGGTCGCGTATGTTGTGCAGGACTCTAGCAAATGTGGCGGTGGCTGCGCAGTAGCCGGGAGGGGTGTACTCGTTGCCATAGGTGCCCTGGTGAAAGAGTCAGCTCCTGTAGTTCTCTCGACCTGAGTACTCACCAGTGCCTGAATGGGCACTTCCGCCGATGAGATGCCGACGATGCCTGATGGCCTGCCAAGAGAGCATGCGAGAACCTGCTCCAGCTCGTAAATAGAGTACCAAAGCCTTCTTTTCCATTGTAATTGATGATGTGAGTCCTGCGGGTTCCGTTTGTTGGGCAAGTGCAAAGCCAGAGATTGGGAGATGCGGATGCCGGCACCCAGAAGAAGCCAAGCGAGATTTCTCTCGTTCATGCTCTGCTTGTATAGCACCTGTAGTTGCATCAGCAAATAGCGAGAAACATATGATTCTTACTCACCGCCAGAATGACAGCTTGAACGCTGGTTGCAGTACCTTCTGCAAACACCTTGTGGAGAAGAGAAGAGCCTTTGCCGAAGGCATCATCGGACTTTTCTCCTATTGCCGTTACGAAGTAGGTGACAGCCAAGAATGAGCAGCTAAAATTCCTTCCGGACGAGTAGAAAGCATCCAGACTTTGATGGAATTGGTCTTCGCTCATGATGAACAGAATGCTATTCACGTCCCTGAAGAACCGGGCTGCCGCTTTTTCCACGCGGTCTCTTTCTGGCAGATTGAGAGACGGGGCTTCAATTTTCCTACCATCGTAAATTCCATCCATGAACTTGATACGCGCGGTGAATGGTGTCGAGAGAGAGTCTTGTGTGAGCAGCCTGTACACTTTCCGATTGAATGCAGCGCAGCCAATTCCGCTTTCGTACCCTACCAACGTCAGTTAAAAGATTTGAAACCAGAACGACACTTACGAGGGTTGTTCATGGCATCGCAAAGAAAAACGCCATCATCAGTACCAACAGCAACAGATGTCTGTGACGGACTGGTCTGTGTGGCAGCTCCCTCAACGCTCTCTCGCTGACTTTCAGTGTCATCGTTTTCATATCCCAAAGTACGGCCAGGATTAATTTCATCCACCGGCGTTCCAACTGACAACCGAGACGTTTTTCCTCCCCCTTCTAGGCTCATGACCAGCCTTTGAAGGTCTCTTGTTTCCAGCGATGCACCCGGGACGAAATGCCGAACAACTCGGGCCATCAAATCAAACCTTTCCTTTGAGGTGTAGTAGTACGGACGAGCGTGCCTGTCACCCTTTGTGATACATTCTTTGCCTAAGCGCTGACAACGATGGCATATTTGGGTGTTTGTTTTGATGCACTGCTAAATGAGTATAGGTACGCCAAAACGAGATGGAGCCATCTTACTTTGACCTTGCGAGCCCGGCAATTGTCACAGCTGAGAGTTGCGAGCCGCATAATTTCGGTCATATCAGACCCGCGGGGCGTTGGGGGCTATCGTACCTGAGGGCAAGTTTACAAGGAGAAGCGGAACGCTCGGAGGAGGAAGAGAATAGCTACAGGAAGCAATTGGCCGTGCTGTGATTCGTCTATCATGGCGGGGGAACGCAATGTGGGGCCACTCATCCTGGCACCATATACACTTTGACTACTTATATGCGGGGTAGCTCATCCGACCGCACCCTTCACTGAGAAACTACATACGCCGAGCACATTATACCACATAGGAGCTAGATTCTTTTCTCAAACATATTTCGAGCTACCGCTCACTAACTGTGCCAGACAACGACAACAACATCCACCCTTCCCTACTCCAGCCACAGACCACCCGGTCCATCCCACCAACGTCCCCTTCCCAAGCCCCCTCAAGCCCTCTTCGCCAAAAACTCCAACGCTGGCCTCACGTACTTCTCAAACGCCTCATCCCCCACCTCCAACCCGATATCGAAACCATGCGGCAACCCCTCCGCCATAATCACCTCGACCTCCCCTCCCCTCTCCCTCAACAACGCCCCAGCCTCCTCACTGATCCTCGCCGGCACCAGCTCATCCCCCGTCCCATGCACAAACACCGTCGGCGGCCAGCCCCTCCCATACGCCTCGTCCGCGCACGCATCGCACCTCTCAAAATCCCCATCCGGCACGATCGCCCTCATGTGCACCCCCCTCTTCAGCCCATCAAACAGCCACGCGTTCCGCGGCTTCGACAGGTCCGGCTGGGGCATGCCGCGGCTGCGCTTCTCCCTCGGCCCCACCGATGATCCGTCGTCGTCGTCGGCGCTCCCCCCCTTCTCGAGCGACTCGGACGCCCCGGTCGACGTGGCGGGCGGCTCGTCGAAGACGCGGCGCAGGAGGGCCGGGTCGAGGGGCGGCAGGCGGGCGAGGGCGGGCAGGGGCGCGTGCCACGAGGGGTCGCGCAGGCGCTTCGCGCCGTAGAAGTCGGCGACGGCGGCGGGGGCGGGGTCGAGAGTTCCCTGGAGGGGACATCGTTCACGCGTCAGTCTCAACGGCATCCTCGTTGGGTTAGGTGTTAGGGGGAGAGGGGGCGGCAGGGCCTGACCGACCAGGTGCAGGGCGAGCAGCGCGCCGGCCGAGTAGCCGACCGCGACGGTCTTGGTCGGGTCGAGCGTGGCGCCGGGCACGTCGCGCGCGAGGAGCGAGGGCAGCTGCGTCCGGCTCCACGCGTGCACGTGGCGGGCGTCGGCGAGCGGCCCGTCCCAGAGCGTGACGTGCGGGCAGAGGCGGTAGTCGGCGGCGACGACGACGAAGCCGAGGGAGGAGAGGGTGGTGATTTGGGAGGGCGACATGGTGTCCTTGGAGCCGATGGCGAAGCCGCCGCCGTGGAAGAGGATTGCTGGGGATGGCGTCAGCGTGCTTGGTTGCGTCGACTGGAAAAGAAGGACGGCGCGCCTATTCCTTTGGGGATATCTTTGTCGTTGGGGTTGAAGTGGACGGTGGCGGGTACTTCTTGCCCGTCGGGGGTTGTGTGAAATATGTACGTTCTCGAGTCCATTTTGAAATTTGAACTGTCCGGGAAAGTGAAGACTGAAGTGGTCGAAGAAGGATTGCGCAACTACAAGGCCACCGAATGTTCAGATGTTCAAGTGTCCACGAGCCAAGACACGGGTTCCGCGTCTGACACGGCGCGGAACCCGCGTTTTTGTACCGCGGGGTCAAGGGTGACGGACAAGGTAAGCAGAGACGGGGCCCCGTTCCCCGCATCTGCATCCCTCTCTTCGGCCGATGCGGAAGCTCCACTCGCCGACCCCCGTGGGTGGTGGCTTAGCGCCACACCTTGAATTGACTTTACTGCGGAACCCGCATGTTCAAATCACTGCTATGGGTTTATTAGCCGGATCATCCGTGTATAAAGAGGGCTGCCTGGTTGAACAATGCTCACTGTTTTCCTTCCCCGCATCACTTGCAAACCTCGCTGTGCGCCGCGGTCCTTGAACCCCAGTTCCCTCACAGACGTGACTATCTTCTATTTTCTATTCCTAACCACCATCCACAGAACCCAGACGAACCCATGAAGACCCTCCAAGAAATCGAGCACGCCCTCTCCCACTCCCCCGAAGTCGCCAACCCACCCGGCCCGTTCTACAGCGGCGCCGAAGCCCCCTGCCGCTTCGAGGCCGAAGTGTACCACTGCGTGGTCCGCGGCCGCATCCCGCCCGAGATAGACGGGACGTACTACCGCTGCATGCCGGACGCGCTCTGGGCGCCCCTCTACGACGACGACGTGTGCGTTCCGGCCTCCCTCCTTTCTCCCCCTGACTGCCTGACCGACCGACCGATCAGCTTCATCAACGGCGACGGCGCCATCGACGCGCTGCGCGTGCGGCGCGGCCGCGCCGACTTCAAGCAGCGCTTCGTGCGCACCGAGAAGTTCCTGGTCGAGCGCGCCGCGCGCCGCGCCGTCTACGGCCGGTACCGCAACCGCCACACCGACGACCCGCGCGTGCGGCACCGCGTGCACTCGACGGCCAACACGCACGTCGTGTACTTCGAGCGGCAGCTGCTGGCGCTGAAGGAGGACTCGCGGCCGTACGCCATGGATCCCGACACGCTGGAGACGAAAGGTGAGTCGATTTCGGAGCGAATCAGGGGGTGGGGGGTAGGTTGAGGAAGACGGAGAAGGGAAGTGATCCGAACGGGGCTGAACGGGGGGTTTTGCGGCAGGGAACTACGACTTCCGCGGGCAGTACGGGTGCCCGACGTTCACCGCGCACCCGAAGGTCGACCCGGCGACGGGCGAGCTCGCGGCCATGGGGTACGAGGCCAAGGGCGACGCGACCACCGACGTGGCGTACTACCTGTTCTCCGCGGCCGGCGAGAAGCTCGAGGAGTGCTGGTTCCAGGCGCCCTTCGCCGGCATGATGCACGACATGGGCTTGACGGACCGCTGGGTTGTCTTCATCGTGCCGCCGCTGGCCGCCGTGCCGCTCGAGAAGCTCAAGGAGGGCCACAAGCATTTCGCCTGGGACGACGAGCGGCCGCTCGCGTTTGGCATCTTGTCGCGGAGGAACCCCAAGCCCGAAGACGTGAAGTGGTTTTACGCACGGAATGCGTTTTACGGCCACACCGGGAACACGTTTGACGGGGAGGATGGGTGCATATACCTGGATGCGCCGCTGACGTACGGGAACAAGGCAGGCGGCCTCCCCCTATTCCCGGAGGAGTCAGATGGGATACTGACGGCCAATAGTTCTGGTTCTTCCCACCCCTCTCCGGAGACCCAAAACTAAACACTCAGAAGTTCAAGTCCCACTATGTGCGCTGGAAGTTCGACCCTTCGGCTGCCGACGGGTCGTGGGTGACGCCAACAGAGCTCATCAATCTAGAAGGAGAGATGCCCAAGGTCGACGACCGCTACCTCACCAAGCCGTACAACACTCTCTTCCTCAGCATGACCGACACGTCGCTGAACCGGGAAAATGCCGTGATTGGAGGGACATACAACTCGGTGGCCCGGTGCGATGTCAACACTGGGAAATACGTGCACTGGTGTGCAGGACCGGACACGGCGTTGCATGAGGTGGCATTCTGCCCGAGATCACCTGATGGTAAGCCAAGAAGCGTTTCGCGCTGAGGATAGGAAATGGAACGTTTAGGGTTAACGCGTAGCAGCGCCTGAGGCCGACGGCTGGGTTATCACGGTTGCGAATAGGCGCGACATTAAGCTCACCAGTATCTTCATTCTGGACACCGCGAAGATACAGGAGGGTCCTATTGCGATTATTGAGCTGCCGTTTCGCCTACGAGCGGGCATTCATGGAAGCTGGGTGCAGGGTAGGGATCTACCTGAGGATAAAGAGCTCTGTGACATGCATGGCATGACGGAGGACATCCGCCAAGAGTTTGAGGGGACCAACGTTCAGACTCCATTTCTCCAGAATGGGCACACGAATGGCGTGTAATTTGGACATTCTTTGTCAAGTGGTTGTTGCTCCCCTCGTTTGAAGCTTAGCCTTAGTGTTACGCAGATTGTTGGTCGTGTGTGCTGATACGTGACATTTTAGTAGGAATGTTGCGATAGGTGCCCAGCCAGACATCTGTGACAATGGTGGAAAACTTCGGTTTTTCCCTCTCATGTCTTGCTGTTCAAATTTCCACAGAGTTTGACGTCCTCGTTTGCTTCCACAGACTCTTGCCGACCTCTTCATTGACGATTGAGCAAGAATTAAATGTTGCCCCCCTGACATACCCGACCTATGAGCCTACAGAACTCACTTCTTCTGCAGCAGCTCGTGCTCCGACTTCACGATCCCTGGCAGTTCTTTCTCAAGGCTTGGCGCCTTCGGGCTCCAGCCAAGGAACTTCCTCGCCCTCCTCGCCTTTCCCCTGGAGTTCATGCCCCAGCTCAGGGCCTGGAAGTCTGCCAGCTTGAACGCCTCGTCCTTGTCGAGAGAAAAGGTGTCGGGAGCATCAAAGTAGCCAGCCTTGGTGGCCTCGACTGCAACCTGCTTGGACAGCTCGCCCCACACGTGCTCTCCGTTCTCGGCGAGGAAGTAGCCCTTCTCGCCCCACAGCTCGGGGTTGTTGTCGCCGGCGGCAGCTGCCTCGGCGAGAAGGACGAAGAGGTCGCTCAGGTCGTGGACGTGGACGTTGTTCCAGTAGGTCTTGCCGGCGCCGATGATGGGGGCCTTCTTGTGCTCGAGGGAGATCCTGGCCAGCTCGTAAACCTGACGACTGCGTCCGGAAACGGGGCCTCTGCCCGGACCTTCAACCTTGTCAGCGAGATTTCGTTTGGAAGGCCGGCATGCTTACCGTAGATGGTCGGAGGGCAGATGATGGCCGTTTTGACGGACTCGCCGGTCTTGGTACCAGCGCTGAGCACCACCTGGTCGACGTCGCGGTGGAAGGCGTGGTCGGGGAGACCGGTGAGCTCTTCGACCTTGTCGAGGTCGTCGTATACTTTGTCAGAAGCCTCTCCATACCTATCAGCATCGGCATCGACGTAGGTCAGGATGCCAGTGCCGCTGGTGTGGAGCCAGTACCCGGGATGATCTTTAGAGTGGCCGCCCGCCAGGCCCTCGGCGATGGCTTTGGCGGCACCTTTGTGGTCTGAAGCATCGGCGGTATCTGGGGCCTGTCAGCGAGGTGCCGTTTGAGTCTTCAGGTATACTCACGGACGACGATGTCAGCCTTGGCGGCTTGCTCTTTGATCAGGTCGTAGCTGTCCAGGTCGCCGTAGACGAGGGTCACATCGGGGTAGGCTTGGGTCACTTGGGCTCCCTTCTCTTTGGTCCGGACCAGAGCAGTGTAGGACCAATCGGAGTGCTTCTTGTGCAGGGCATAGAGGGCATCGCCGCCGATGTAGCCGGTGGCACCAGTGCTGTGGAGTTGTCAGGCGCGGCAGGGATCACGGGACAGGAGCTGTTTACATGAAGACTCTCGGGGCCATTGCGGTGGATGCAGAGCAGTGCGGTGTTTGTGCAGACTGAGACGGTGGGCGGGCGAAGCGGAGGCAGCTTCTGGCGCAAGAGCGGGTATTGAGCAGCTGGACTGGCTGAGTAATGGCGTGGAGAAGCAGCAGACCGGCGGCGTCGAAGCTTCGGTGATGAAGTCATCCGCGCCGCCCTAGGCCGGAACGGGCAGCCACCCCCACCGTCACTTCTCCAATCGTCGCGCCCCGTCCAGCGCAGGTGGCGCCATTCCTCGTGGAATCTTCACCCGCCTGGACCACTGGCAGCAGTCATTCCCCGACGCTCGCGGCTCCGCAGCAGAAACAGCATCGTTTGAGGGCGCAGACTTCAAGGCGCACGGCGTGGTGTTGAGCAAGTGGATTAGCCGAGCACGCGGCCGGAGGGGTACACCAGACGAGGGGCACGAGGGGCGCGAGGGGCAGAATTACATCCCCGCGGCGCCACGCGCACTTAAAAGCGCGTCGATGCCGTCGTCGGGCCCGCTCGGCGTCCTGTGTGGTCCTGGGTCCTGGGTCCTGGGTCCTGGCCTTCCTACGCGCCTGTGACAAACGCGCGGGCCTGAGGCTCGTCGGCCAAAGTCTAACCCGCACTGTGTAAGCAGCTACTAAGCAGCCAGAGCAACCACAACACCAGCTGCGTTTCAGCATGTCAGCCGAGCGTCCACCTCAACGACGCGGCATCCGCCGCGCTTGCGCCGCAACAGACTTTCTTTGTGTCTCTTAATCCGCAAATCCGACTCGCTCCCCGTCTGCGTCGCCGGCCGCGGTGGAAACATCTCCTATCGTCCGCTTACACGCTCCTGAGCAATCCTCTTCTAAGCTGAGTCGCGCCCCGCCAAGCAAATTTCTCACTAGTGCGGGGCGCCTGGGACGTGCTTCCAACCTCATTTCTCTCTATAAGGCCTGCTGTCCAAGCCGCCTATTTCGTCCAGTGTAGTCAGCAGCAGTCCGCTCCCTTCCCCCCCCCCCCCCCCCCCCGAATCCTGCGCCAAGCCCAGTCCCACGCCCCCGAACACAGCTTGGACCGCTGCCAAAATGGTCGAGTCCAGCGGCTCGAGCGGCTTCTCGACCCCGGACGGCGCGAAGACGCCCGACGTGGAGATCGAGGTCGACACGCTCATCATCGGCGCTGGCCCGGCCGGTGCGGCGCTCGCCTGCTTTCTGGCATCGCACGGTTAGCAGCCCACAGCCTCTCCCTGGACGCTTCCGCATCAGCTCATGGCTCTTTCGCGCAGGAATCAAGGGCCTCATGGTCAGCAGGGCTCCAACCAATGCCGACACGCCGCGAGCCCACATCACGAATGCCGCCGCTCTGGGTAAGTCCCCAGGATGAACGGACGCGAGCCTTGAACGTGATCTAGAAATCATGGCGTCAGTGTGCGGACCCATGAGGAATCAGTTATGCAGCAACTTCCCCCGTCAAAAGCACCCCGCTGTTGCCGCACTCCGCCACAGGACGTTGCCCGACGAAGAACGTGCCAGTAACGTGATCCACCAGAATGCCTCCGCGACATCGGGCTGGAGGACGAGTTGATGAACCTGGCCACCAAGGGCGACATGATGGTCCACACGCGCTGGTGCTACAGCATGGCCGGCCGCGAGTACGCCCGCATCTACTCCTGGGGCAACGACCCCGACCGCAAGGTCTGCTCTCATCCGACCACCCCCAACCGCGCCGACTGACGCACCACCCAGGGCGACTACGAGCGCGCCAGCCCCTGCCGACACGTCGACCTCCCGCAAACGCTCCTCGAGCCGGTCCTGGTCCGGTACGCGGCGCTGAACGGCATCACGTGCCGCTTCGACACGGAGTTCGTGTCCTTCACCGACCACTCGACGCACGTCGTCACCGTCCTGCGCGACCGGCTGACGGGCCGCACGTACAGTGTGCGCTCGCGCTTCCTGTTCGGCGCGGACGGGGCGCGGTCGCGCGTGCAGCAGCAGCTGGGACTGCCGCTGGTCAAGAAGCCGGCTCAGGGGCTGGCCATCAACGTGCTGGTGCGCGCTGACCTGCAGCACCTGATGAAGACGCGGCCCGGGAACCTGCACTGGATATTCCAGGCGGACAGGGAGCACCCGGCGTTTGGGTGGCAGGTTCGCCTTCCTCCCCTCTCAACCACCACCAGGCATCAGCACTGACGCTTCCCCCTAGTGCATCGCCCGGATGGTGCGGGCGTGGGACGAGTGGATGTTCATCATGCTGCCCGATCCAGCCTGCGGCACCGACGTCGACGCGACGAAAGAAGAGTACCTCTCGCGGGTGCGCGAGCTGATCGGCGACGACACGCCGTGCGAGGTGCTCGACGTGTCCAAGTGGTACATCAACGAGATCTACGCGGAGCAGTACTCAGCCGGCAACGTCTTCTGCCTGGGCGATGCCGTGCACCGGCATCCGCCCTTCAACGGGCTCGGCTCCAACACGTGCGTGCAGGACGCGTACAACCTGGCCTGGAAGGTCGCCTACGTGCTGCAAGGCAAAGCGGGCGTTGACCTGCTCTCCACGTGAGTCTCCGCCGCCCTCCCCCCTTTCCCAGCCCCAACGCTGAACACCACCACCACAGCTTCTCCACCGAACGCCAACCCGTCGGCCGCGCCGTCGTCACCCGCGCAAACAACGGCTTCCGCGAGCACGCCGCCGTCTGGTCCGCCCTCGGCCTGACCGACGCCTCCCCGGCCACGTCCATCGCCGAGCTCGAAGCCGCCACGCCCGCCGGCCGCCGGCGCCGCGCCGCCCTGCAGCACGCCATCGCGCAGACGCGCCGCGAGTTCCACGCCCTGGGCATCGAGATGAACCAGTCGTACGCCGCGTCGGCCGCCGTCGCGGCCGACGACGGCCACGACGACGGCCTGCAGCACGTCGCCGACCCGGAGCTGACGTACGTCCCGTCCACGCTCCCCGGCCGCCGCCTGCCGCACGTCTGGCTGGCCAAGGCCGTGCCGGCCGGCCGCGTGTCGACCCACGACGTCGCCGGCAGCGGCCGCTTCACGCTGTTCACCGGCATTGGCGGCGAGCCGTGGGAGGCGGCCGCCGCGGCCGCCGCGCGCGAGCTGGGCATAGCCGTGCGCGTCGTCGCCGTGGGGTTCGGCTGCGAGCTCGAGGATCCGTACTTCGACTGGGCGCGCGCGCGCGCGGCGTCGACGAGGACGGGTGCGTGCTGGTGCGGCCGGATCGGTTCGTGGCGTGGAGGGCGGAGACGGCGGGGAGGGAGGGCGAGCTGCTGGGCGTGTTGAGGAGGGTGTTGGCGAGGTAGGGTGGGGGATTGAAGTGGTGGGTACGGGTTGCGTACGTAGATGGATGGGTACATGGGATTCGGCTTAGATCTAGTGGGTTCAGGGATGAGCATCGCGAATCGAAGAATGCCTTTCTATCTTCATCATCATTCAGAGCTCAAGCAAAGGCTCGGTATGTCTTGTTGACGATCGGGAATTACAGGCTTTCGATCTCTGAATCTGATAGACTGGACTCTCAAAAGTGGACTCCACCAGTGAAACCCAAATGGCATACTGCGGCCATGCTCGAATATTGTGCTAACCAATGAGGTTATACACATGATGGCCTTCATGGGAGTTTCACTGGCTGAAAGGGGTTATAACCTCCGATCGCCTCACAACGGTGATCTGTGGAGAAACAACATTCTTTTGGTTGCTGCTGGAGCAACTTTGCCCGGGCCGGAAAACAGATAACACTTCTCTCAGGTGATGTTTCATTGCCTATAAATAGGCGGTCAAAGACCTGTTAGGGCCTGCCTCATATCAGCCTTCCACCTCTTTATGTTCTTACCTGTTTAAAAAAGGCCCAAAAGGGTCCGTTCCACATCGGAAGAGACCGACTTCACGCCAACCCCCACGCCCTCGTATACGCTTCTTCACGTTTTCACCTCTTCAGGTAAACAACAAAAGAGAGAAAGAAAGAAAAAAGAAACTCTACCATCCACGAACGGACAAACACCAAGTCCACCAACCACGGAGGACGGCGTCGGCCCTACTCACGACCGCTTTTCCGACCGTTCATGCGAGAAGCCCGGAAGCTTCGCTCCTCCTGCACGACCACGAGTAGGACGCGCACGCGGGCCTTCTCGGCCAATTGTTTCCCGACGCGCCGGGTGCGGTGGCAGAAAGAAAGGCCTCGGCCCGCGATAACCTTCTCCGTCGAGACCCTGTCGTCCGGGCTCGCTCGGTGCGTGGCCTGGCCGCCGCACGCTCCGCTTTGGGAAGGACGCTCGGCGGTGGGGTGGTGGATGGTGTTCGGTTTGGGTTGCCCGGTGTCTGGATTCTGTCGCGGACTTTCCTCTTCTACGGGGTGGGGAGCGGCTGGACGTGGGCCAGGTTACACCTCTCTCTCTGTCTTTCTCGGGCGGAGTTCGAAGCGGGAGCTGCGGGAAATGTCATCCGGGATGGATGCTTCAGCTACTGTGTGCGATTGCTCTGCCGTGGCGACAGGTTCGCATCGGCTCGGATGTTCTGGAGGAGCTGGCCATCGGGCACGTCTGCAGTGTTACGGAAGGAGAGCAGGAGTCGAAGGTTCCGAGAGCTTTTGCTTCTCGCTGTTCTGTCCGGTAGCCGGAGACTGAGATGCGGGGAGTGATGTGACGACAGGGTGCAGGGTAGTCGTGTGGCCGCCGTGGGCTGGTTTTCCGTCTTCTTTCCACGGACACCATGAAGAGAGATGAGAAGAAAGAGAAACCTACATTCGCTCCGGACAATCACGCTTGCCAGGACTTTGTGGGAGCACTTGCGAACAAATATACTCCTAGACACCGCCTTCACAGTAGTCTTCTTAGCCTCGGCCACAGCAAAGATCGAGAGCAATGGGAACAGACCATTACGTGTTTTCCGAAAGGAACTTGTTTGCGCACACGTGCGCTGAGACAATTTCAACACCCTGTGTCGGGCATGTTTCCTGCCTCTTTGCGTGAGATTGAACGGACGGGGCCAGGAAAAAAAGCATAAATCCCGCTTCCGCTGCCACAGTCGCCGGCTTATCCGAACGAGGTGGGAGAGAGCGGGAAGGCGGCGAGTCCCGGAACACGGCAAGGAAGCTGAGCATGGATGATGCTTTTATAGGTGACCCAGGTCTTTCTGCCTCCCTCACGATTGATTGAAATGTCTCGGGAGAGTGTCGCTAAGACGGGGCAGCGCGGATAACGATGCGTCGGATGGGGTGGCCTGAAGTTACAGGGCCTGGAACAAGTCGTCCAGGTCGTTGCCTGGTCAGAGCGCGGGGAAGCATGGCAAGGCAAGGGTGCGACGTGTGAGCTCCGATGAGTGAGTGTTTGACGATTGCGAGCAGGACCGGCAGGTGAAAATATCTGAGTCGCAATGCAAATCTTCCGACGCACTGGCTCGACAGGTCAAAAGACATCGCGTGGCAAGGAAAATGATTCCCTCTGGAGATTCCAGACACCCAAGCTTTCGTGCCGGTGAATGATTCAAATAGCTGGTCGGCTGCAGGGAAAAACTGGAGGCCCCACCGCCGTTCTCCACACTCGTCCTGCGCCCTGTGTGCGGCTGAGGATTTGCTGACTCAGGTGCCTGGCAGAGGCCAAACCGCGACGAAAAAGAGAGATGCTCATTGGAAGGCGATCATTGGTTGGCATGGTTCCCCGCAATGGTCTGCCTCGCCCCATCCGTGCGCGTCGCCAACTGACACTTGGCGGGCTCGCCTTTCTGGGTGTCTAAAGAGGTATGTTCCTCACGCTTCGCGTGATTGTGGTTCGACCGTGAGGTGGTCTGGTGCAATGAGGGGCTGTGGTCAAACGGCAGCCCAATCAGTCGTGCCGAGGCGAAGATATAGATCTCAGAGACGAGCAGAACACAGCGCCCTCGGCGTCTATCCCTGAGCTACTTCCCAAGCAATCATGTACTTGCTTTTCTTTGCAGCGGCTACCATGACCTCCTTTAATCTCTGCTTGATCCGATCAAGCAGTCCATTTCACTTGGACCGAGATGTGACTCCCCAAGCTTGAGGCGCAGGTTTGAAACTAGCATCGAGCACACCCACCTTATCGTCATCGTTGCGCGTATGTATACAGAACGGGGCACATAGGATGTGTGTGAAAATTTCAAATCAAGCCCAGCGTCGGTGAAGATGTCGATGTTCATGCAGTTCGTTACATCCGAACCCCTATCCCCCTGCAGTTTCGTTAGCTATACAGAGACACTATCCACGGTATGTCTCCCAGCAGCGAAATTGAGGAGGCGTTCCATTGATCCGAAATCCCGACGTGGGGAACCCGCGGGCTGCAGGAGATCATGCAGTCGTCTGAGCGGTCCGCCTGCAGGTATGTCTAGTCTGATGAGATATTTCTCTCTGCCGTCGTCGGGCTCTTGCAGTAGATGCTCCCTGAGTATAGGAACTGGTCTAAATCAGGGCGGCGGATGCAGATCAGTCCGAGAGGGTCATAGTGGTGTAAGAGCACGAAAGAAGGATGAGGCGCCTTGACTAGAAGGGGTATAGCTTCCGCCTCAGAGTTCAGGTGTAATTTATGATGGAATGGTGCCTAGCAATGTCGAAATAGCACAAGCGAAGGGGGCCAGGAATTAGTACAACGTCGCGACACGTGGGTTGCCGCAAGCCGCGTGAAACGCTCCTCTCGTGCGAGCAAGTGCGGCGGCCAGTAGCGAACGCTAGTCCCACGCCACCTATCCGTTGCGCGAGTCCGTCACCGGACGACGGGAAGTGAGGTGGTGAAGGATTCTTGCAGTTAAGTGAAGATCGCAGCATGCAGGAACGTGTCGCAGGTCAGCTCTGCGGCACAGCCAACACAGGCAAAAGGGGCGTTGAAACAGGCCCGGGGTGGAACAGACTACTACGTAGTATGGCCTAGGCATTCAGGGCAGCCTCGCTGGGCACGCATTGCAGTGTCAGCCCTCCAAGCTCTTTGCAGATTTGCCGTCATAGCCAATAGGGGCGGCCTATCGAGTCGAAGGAGCCGAATACGACCGAGATCCAGAGATCAATTCCAGTTTGTGGAGAGTTCGGGGTCCTTTGCGAGCGGCATGTGGCTTGGACAGCGAGCGGCGGTTCGGCAGACGCTGGTTGCTCCCCGAACCGTGGGACCAATGAATCTGGCTCGTGGCCGGGCTGGCAGCCACCCCTCGAGGTACCCGCCGGCTACGGCTAGGGTCAGGGCACTGGGAGACGGCGCGTCTAGTGCTGGGCTGGACGCATCAAGCACCGTTGACCGCGGACGACGAGATTGCTGCCGTCTGGTAGAGGCGTCGTGCCGCGCGCGAGGGAAGGAGCATCTGGCCAGGGCGGCACGAGCGGGTCCGCAGCGGCGGCAAGGCTGAGGGAGCGGGATGCTCGAGCAGCGTCGCGCGCGGGCGGAGACTTGGCGGGAGGTGAGGATAGCGTTGCGGTGTTGAGTGCTGTGGCAGCGTGTCGGAGCGGCCGCAGGGGCGAGGGCGGAAGACAGCGATGTTCGTGCCGCGCAGGGAGGATGCCCGGCGGGCGAGGCCAAGCGTGGAGAGGGCCGGCCGTGAGTGGAGGGCGCGCGGAGAGCGAGTCGCGGATCGGCGGCTGGAACGCAGGCGATCGGTCGGGCCGGCACTGGCCAGCGCGCATCCGCAAATCCTCGCGCCCGGACGCGCTTCCTCTCAGCCCTGGCGACGACCAAGCCACACCACCACCGCCGGCTGCCGGCCAGCTGCCACTGCGCGCTTGCCAGCTGTACGTGTGCCGACTGCGGCGATCTGCGACGCCGCCGGAGCGCGTTCTGCCTGCCACGCGCCGCCCAAGCACCCGCCCGGCCATCCCACCTTTGGCGCCTCTGCCACCGCCGGCGCCCGCTGCCTCCAGCTCCTCCTCTGTCCGCGGTCGCCATGCTCCGCAGCGCCCGGCGCCGGCGGGATGACGCCTGCAACAGGTCCCGCTCGTTCCGCGGCGGGCGTCAGCGATGGCCGACGAGAGCGCGGTGGCCGAGCCTCCACCACCGCGCCGCCCCGTCTCCCCTCTAGAGTGCAATCGGCCCTTCGTATCCCTGAGGCTGGCTGCTGGCCATCTGCGTGCGGCCCAATCGCGCGCCTGGGTCGTCCGGCCGCTGGGATTCACGCCTCCGCTGCCGGTGATCTGCCAGGCTTTCCCGTCGGCGCTCCGCTAGCGAGCACCAGTCCCTCATGTGGTCCTGGACGGTATCTGGGAGATCCGCAGATCGCTCGGCCTCGTGGCAAACGCCCGTTTGGGCCGTGTCACTTCTCTGCCCGGCCCCAGCGGCCAGCCCGGGCGCCGGAGCTAGCTACGACGCTCAAGTCCCCGCGCTTCAGCCTCCCGCCCGACCCAGGGATCTCTCGTCAGTGCCTGGCCCATGATTCATGGTGCGAAAGCTAATTGTCGAAGCCAACGCGGCTGCTTTAGCGTCCCATGCTTTGCAGCGCGCCCTCTGCGCCATGGGCTTCTCCCGTTCCCATCTCCATGGCTCGCCGTGCGTGGATATAGCCCGTCCACCTGCTCCACGCTGCACATCACTGCGAGTCGCATCCCGAAGCTCTTATACGCCCGGCCTGACTCCTGTCCTCCCTGCCAGGCCATTGGTGTCTTGTCCTTTGGCCGTTGCGCCTTCGATCCCTACCTTCCCCAGGCCTTGCTCTCCCGACGTTCTTTTGCCCTTTCCCACCTCGCCGCCCGCTCTCGTCACTGCGCCATGGGCATCAACTGGAGCCGGGAAAGCCTACCGCAGGCCGTTGGTCCTATCATCTCTCCCAACTACGTTCCCGAGGACATCACCAAGGGCGACTTCGCCGCAGCAACCGCTGTCTGGGGCCTCACCTTGGTCTGGGGTGGCATCTGCACTTGGCAAAGTTGGGGTCAGACCAAGCAAGCCCGGAACCCGGTGAGGAGTGTGTACATCTGGCTGGTATGGCTGGAACTCCTCGTGTCGCTCATCATGGGCGCTGAGTGCTGGATCTTCATGTTGCGACTGATCCATCCGAGTACGAAACCCCGCTCGCATTCTGTGCCTTCGTTCAATACTAACGGGCATGGCAGGTTTCATGTTCTACTTCACTATTTGTGAGTTCTTACCGCCTCTGCCGCTCCAGGTTGTCTCAGGAGCAGCAGCTAACTGTCCCAAGTGTTCTGGTGGTGTGTCCAGGTGCAACTGTTGCTCCAGATCATTATCAACCGTGTCCGCGTCATTTCCATGAACAAGGCCAAAGCGAGAAACATCATGATTGTCACTGCCGCCATCGTCACAGCCATCAACATCAGTGTCTTCAACATCTGGATTCCCGCTCGTCTGCAGATTTCTGAGAGGTATGTGCACCTTGGCCCTTGACTCCATGAACGATACTGACGGCATGCGTAGATACATCCACATCAACGAGATCTGGGATCGTGTTGAGAAGGTCATTTATCTCGTCATGGACGCAGCTCTCAACGGTTACTTCATCAAGACGGTGCGCAAGAACCTTGTCGCCAACGGTCTGCAGAAGTACAGCTCTCTGCTCAACTTCAACGTGCGCATCATTTTCATTTCGCTGCTCATGGATGTCATGATCATTGCCGCCATGTCGATCCCCAACTCCTTTGTGTGAGTATCCCAAGTGTCCCTGTTCATGTCTTGGTGCAAAAACTGACAACCCGACAGGTACATCCAGTTCCATCCTCTCGCGTACCTGGTCAAGCTTAATATCGAGCTGACCATGGCCAACCTTATTCGCAAGATTGCCATCTCGGCGGCCGCCAAGCGCGGCAACGGCGCCAGCGTGCATCACGAATTCGTGTACGCCAACAGCAGCAGCAACGGCGGCACGCACACGGCCATGGAGCTCACCAGCAGCCACGGCCGCTCCGATTCGAGGTTCGAGTTCGAAGGCGACGGTATCCAGAAGACGCAGGAAGTCACGATCCGCAGCATGCCCAACCCGGACATGAAGGGCGCGTTACAAGATGTGGACCAAATCTCAAACTCCAGCACCAAGGACGAGAACAGCTCCACCATGGGCCCCTCGGATATGGACGATGAAAGCCACCTGGTGTCGGATCCCTGGGAGAATGGAGCGGGGGCGTACCGGACGAAGGTCACCACCCTACACCCGCATACCCACAATCATCACCACTAGAGAAGAGAAGAGGTCTGTACGAGAGAAGGCTTCGATTTTATGTTCAGAGATACCAAAAAGAGGAACGAGGAGAGAAGGTCTGGCGGTCACTTTGTTCACGGCACACGTACGATTGCATGCGGACGGGCGGGCTTTGGAGACATTTTCAAAGGGGCAACGGCGCAGTTCTCGGATTGATGATACATGGAAGAGGATTGGTCTTCTTGGATATACCACATGCGGCGGCACGAGTTCTTGGTTTTGTAATTTTCTATTTCCTTTGTCATGTATACCTCCAGCTACATCTACACCTAGTTAATCTTCAAAAATCGAGAACAAACGAGCTTTACGCCTAGACTACCTCGCCAGACATCCGCCCACGGCCACCGTCAACGGGCATGAAGCAACCCACTGATCAAACCACCATCGTCTTGCAGGAGAAAGGAGCGAGCATGCACGCACCACCAACAGATGATTTGCCGCGGCTAATGGAGGCCAGCTACGAACTCATGTGAACTGTGGCACAGAATGAATGTCATGGGAGCGGCGACGGATCGGCAGGGCGGCCGCCAATGCTTGCTAGGCTCTCGCCGCGCAGCGCAAAAGCACTAAAGGCCATGCACCGAACGCGTTACACAGACAAAGTGTATCTGGCGCAGCGAACCAGGGCCTCCCCTGCAACGGCCGCCCAGGGCCTCCGCGCGAACACCTCTCCCTCATCTCTCCCCTCCTGCAAGCTCCACGCAGAGCCGCATTCCAGCGCCCCCCATCCAGGCGCGCGCGCGCCGCCCACCACCACCCGCCGTCCCCTCCAGCCGCGGCCGCCCACGCCTCGACTCTCCGCCCAACCAGCCCCGTCGCCCAGCGCGCGGAAAAAGGCACGCAGCGCGGCGGCCTGGGGCGAGAGAAGGCCGCGCGCACGGCGTGGACGAACGCCCCTCCGCGCTCCCGCCCTAAGTAAGAGCCTGGGAGCCTGGAGCCACGGCGGCACCGGCTCCTACCATGGCTCGCCGCGCCGCCCACTCGCGTGCGCCGCCCGGCCCACCTTGCCACGAGGCCGTTCAGCCATTTTTTTCCCTCTCTTCGCGCCAACTGCGCGCCAAGGCCGGCGCCAGCGCGTGCGTTTGACGCAGTGGCGGCGGCGCGCACGCGTGCGCGAACGGCGGCGCTGCGGAAGCGCGGAGCGGGCGCGCGAGAATCGGACGAGGGGCGTTCCTCTTTTTTTTTCTCTTGCTTCGATGCTAGCGATGGGCTAGGCAAGTACTAGCTCGCTCGACGATCAGCTGATGGGTTGGGGGGTAGGAGCCTGTCGTGTAGCACGCGCTGGCCCCTTCGCGTCGCCGTGTACGAGAAGGGCCTTTGCCCGTTTTGTACGGTGACCACGGCGTTTGCCCGTCGGGCGTGCAGGGAAACAGGCGCGCAGGACGTGTGCGCAGCTGGGCCTGGGGCCGGGGTATACTCCGTGACGACGAGCTGGTGCGTGTGGTGGGAAGAGCCGTGCCCAGCTTCGTGTGTGCCAGTGCTGGCGCGCACGTTGCTCTGCGGTGGGTGTGGTCATGGATTCGATCTAATCTGGACGGGAAAGGGAACGGTAGCTGTCAAGCAGTGGCCGAGAGCATCATCAGTCCTGGATCCTTGGGCCTGGTCTCCAGATCGTCCGCTTTCGGTACCGACGACTCGTTCGGCGGTTCTGGGGCTCTTCTGGAGCACAAGCCCGCACGTCGCCTTTCCTCTGCGGCGCACTGACGATGGTCATCGGAGGGACAGGCAAAAGCAGGAGCAGAGGCTGAAGATCCCAACACGACGAGAGATAGACGAGGCTGCGCTTGCCGCGATTCAGGGTCTTGCGGATCCAAATCCACCGAGATCGACTCTTTTGTTGTTTGCGCCGCTCCATTGAGCCATTTGACGGTTTGGCGTTCCACTGTTCAGTCTCCAGTCTCCAGTCCTCTGGTTCCTGACAGGGTCTTCTTTCCAGAAGCCAGGAGAGGACTGCCGATCAGGTGGGGACGGGAGTGCAAGCTCATGGCATCTCCGGGTCCCATCAGATCTCGCTGTGTACCCGCCTGCCCGCCGGCCAGTCTGCCATTGGAGCTTCTCGCAGACAGCCAGATGAAAGATCCAGCAATCTCGCCACCGTCAACACTGTCGGATCGACACGACGTCCGCTCGTCCGCCCTATAATTGGCACACTACGCGAGAGCGAGCGATCGTTGCAAGAATTTCCTGCCTTCTGCGCCTCAGTCCAGCCCCCACTCGGCGCACCTGCACCGCCATCGTGACTCGCATGCTACTCAATCTTTTTTCCTGTCCGGCCTCCGAGTCTCCCCGACAAGGGAGTCCCTCGTCGCGTTCATTCGGGGAGATGGCAGCCGTGATCCTCCCGTTCGCCCGCGAGTCGTGCGTCCTCCGCCCACGGCTTCCTTGTTTCCTTGTGGCCTGAGGGCCCAGCGGCTAGCTCCTGGCGAAGCTGAAGGATTGGCGAGTGGTGGGCAGCAGCAGCGCAAGGCTCGGCGCAGCCTACGCCATCGACCAGCCGCACGCCCGCCCTCCGCGCGGTGCACCGCCATGACAGAGCACCCGGCGAGCGACACAGAACAGACCACGGCAGGGATAACGATTTCCACGAGTCGCAGAGTCATTAGCGGCGCTGCGGGGACGCGATCAGTAGCCTCCGTCGGCCATTTTCTCGATGGGGCAATCGTCGACGCCGAGTGGCTGTTGTATTCGCACCGAGAGAGTGGACAGAGTTCGGCGAGCGAATGGTAGACGCCGTTGCATCCCTTTTGCTGGAACACGTTCTTTGTTCCTGCTTGCTTTTTCTGGCTGCAAAAGCTTGTGCTGTTCAGCCTCGCAGATCACCGCCCGCGAGTCAGAACGCAGATGCGCGCGGATACGAGTGCCGCAGGGCGAGAGAGGCGTCGGGTATTCAATACCGAGATTCGATAGCGCTGTCTCATGGAGAGCAGCAGCCAGAGGTCTAGAAAACCGGCGGCGGTCGAGTCGTGACTCGGGCGCCAGCATCGCGTGTCGAGGCTCGCGCGCATTGATGTGGGGATGCACATCGCCCCTTGGATCTCGGCGATGTGTGGCGATCCTTCTCCGATCATGGACAGGGGCTTTATCTCGATGCTCGCTCGTTCGTTACCGCGCGTCAAACACGCATGTCGTGCAGCAGATGATGCGCGCCAATTTGGAAGAGCCGTCTTGTAACAACACGATCTGCGGCTGCATCCCTCCACCTGCGTCTGCATCTCCACAACGGCCCACATGCGTGAAAACGTCGGGTAGCAGCAGTGTCGTCGCACATCCAGCCTGTCTCGTCAGCTCTCGGCATCCCATCTCCTCGCCGCAGATCACATAAGCACCAAGTTCCCCTTCTCGTACCCTGACTATATATGCATGTTGTCCAGCATGAACCTAGATAAGAGTCCAACGGCGATCACCCTCAAAGGGTCAAAGCTCGACCATCCAGCCATCCAGGCTTCCACCAGCAAGAAACAACCTGCAGGAAGTCATCCCATTGGCCAGCGTGCAGATAATAGCAACCATGGCTGGTCCACCCGACCGTCTTACCGCAAGAGGCATGCCGTCCGAGCGGCAGAGAGCAGACGGTCGGCAACTGCGCACTAAGCAAACCCGTTCGGCGCGCTCGCCTTCTCAAACAGACTAACATCACACCTCCAGTCCCAAACGGGAAAGGAACGGGTGCTCTAATGCACACCGTGAGGCAATCTCAAAGCAAGAAAGGCTGCGTGGAGCACGTGGAAGCTGGCTCTTCCCACACGCACTCACCTGCCACCAAGCCACCGCCCGCCGCCCCTTTCGCCCAACGTCTTCCGCGGCGCCAGCGCTACCGCGTGTATGCTGAGGAGCCAGCGGGAAGGCCTCGGACTTGACCGAGCCGCAGAGAAAAAGCAAAAACAGGGCTGGCGCCCCTGCATGGACGACTCCAGACTACTATTAAGCTCGCGCTACTGGGCGTCCGGCTTTCGAGCAGCCATGTAGGTTAAGATTGTGACGACCTGCTGCATGCCAGCAAGCAGTAGAGTAAGACGTAGGCCCTCCAAACAGGTAGATTGCACGAAACCGCAGTCTCGACCACCAACCGAACCCGAGATCCCCATGTCCGGTTTGACTCGCACACGTGAACACGTCGTCACTTTCAGCTCTCCACACACACGCTCACACATGCGCGCGCATACCGCGCCACCAGGGAGCACATCTCCATCTGATTCTGGCATATCCACCGGCGCCCCTCACTCTCGCGGAACATGCCTTCACACGAACGTGGAGATAAGCGGAGCTTTGCCTTCTCCCTTTGCGGCACCAACCCCCCTCCCTCCTCCGCAGATTACCAACTCCCCATGCTCGTAGACCACATGTCACAGCTGAAGCGCCATCACCTACTCAGTTAGCGACCCACAGCCCACCGTCGCTTCACCTTCGTCAACACCCGGGGAAGCGGGAAAGCAGAACGAGTACGGAGGACCAGGGGCACTGGGACGGGGATGATTGGCAAAGTCGCGACGGTGGACACCGCCCTTTCCCACGGCCCCATCATCACCTCCTCCGCAACCGACGCTCACCGTCACCTCATCTCTCCCTTCCTCTCCCACACTCCACCGGGGAAACGGGGATACAAGACAGTAAACGCGGAGAAACGGAGATGACCCGGAGGGGGCAAAAGGGTTGGGTACGAAGCAAAGCCGGCAGGCACATCGCCCGCCCAACCTCCCCCGTTGCAGTCGCCTGGAAGCGAGCTCCCCACAACGGGCAGTGACGTGCTCATCGTTACACGTCCGCATGTACTCTACCTTCTTGTCTCGCATCGGCCGGTTTCACGATCGGTGCCGAGACCGTCGGGCACCGATTGACCGGTTGGCTGGCTGGCTGACTGACTGATTGACTGATCGATTGATGCCACACACCCCCTCCCCCCCGCCATCGCAGGAGAAAAGCACGCACGACGATCACCACCCGCCCGTAGGCGAAGCGGGAGACCGGATTTCCACTGTTCGGAGACGGTGTTGAGACGGCGGTGGCGCGGGTGTGCGTGCGTGCAACCGCGGGCTGTGCTCCCGGCGCAGGACGCAGCCCAGCCGTGACGCGAGAGAAAAGTGGAGCGGCGAGTGGGTGGTGGGTCCGTCGTCTTCGTTGCCGGCCGTTCCCATCGCCGTCGCCTTGGAGCGCCTGTCAGCCGTTCGAGACCCTTCCTCTTTCGTGTCACGAATGCCCGCTGCGAAAGGTCGGGAGGTCGAAGTGCCATGTGCGCGAGGAGTCGGAGCGTGCTGAACGCATTCGAACGCAGACCGGCGGCGTGCGGTTGCCCAAGTCTTATCAGGACAGCCACTCCAGCTCCAGACGTGCGTGGACTATGCTTCTGCATCCTCAAAGCACTCGGTCACATCACCAAGAGACGCACAACCCCATGTTGGTGAGTATGATTTTCTACTTTATGTTTCCCCTTGGCCCACACCATCCCATGCCGCCCACCCGCCACCCTCGACACAGACTACTTACTATGTTGCCGAGGAAAAAGATTCAGTGAGTACGAGATCCAGTAACTAACAACAATTCAGATCTCTCCAGAGCTTCTGACATGCAGAAGCTGAGTGGTAGGAAAACAATAAAACAACCCTTCACTCCCCCAGCCCGTCCAACCCGGCGGTTTCCCGAACCCTGATGAAAAACCCGCGTCTATGCAGAGAACGCCTTAAAGAGAACAATGTTGTTATGAGTTACTGTGATGTGCGGGATGCGAAAAAGAAAAGTGATGAGCTGGGGCTGGGGGCAGAAAATGGGTCTCTCTCTGTGAGTGCTGTGCGGTATGTGTGGTATTCGATGCATCAAAACATTCAACCAATAAAAGAAACGTCTCGACATACTCCAAAGGGTAGGGCATCAATGCAAAAATAAAGCGGAGAAGAGGTTAAGGCCAGGTGAGAGTGGAGTAGAGAAGGCTAATGCTTGAGACCAAGAAGAAGCAACATCTACACTCTGTCGCCGGCGAAATCCCAGACTTCGCAGTCATCCTCGAAGAAGCCTTCCTCGGCTTCGGCACCCTCGTCCATGTCCTTCCGCTTGATGCGCCGGCGCCTCGTCGTGACAACGACCTGCTCGACTTCCTCGTCACCTTCACGCAGGGCGAAGTCACTCACCATGCCGGCGGCACCACCGGGGCCCGGGCCATTGCCGTTGATATCGAGGCCAAGGAGGTCGTCAGAGAGAGGATCGTCGTCATATGCATGCGAAGACGGGAGAGTCACTTTGGCAGACGGGATATCAGCGCCAAAGGCCCAGGCGCCGTTGTCCTCGACGTGGTGCATTTCCTGAGCAGCGGTGAGATCATCCTGCTCAGGTCCGTATTCATCATGGCCTTGCTGAGCCATATCATTGACGAACAAGTCGATGCGGCGGTCGGTGTGGAACGGCTGGTACGGCGTGTTGGTCTCGATCTCTGCCGTCGCCAGTGGATGAGCCATCATGCCCTTGGTCTTATCACGACCAACCGCGGGCGCCTTTGGCGTCCAGTACGAATCCCCGGACTTTCCTGTTCCAGGAAGCGGTGCTGGCTCTTCGCCGGGCTTCGAAGTAAGGTATGCAAGAGTGGCAGGAGCAATCGGAGTATCTCTGATAGGGTTGAGGCTGTATTCGACGAGCTTCTGCTTCGTGATACGGGTCTGAGGCCTGCCATTCTTGCTGCGAACTTCCCTGAAGTTGACTTTGTGGATGCTCAAGACACCTCCAGAAACAAGGGCGATGCGGGGATCCCGATGCTTCGGGTTGACAAGCCAGGAAACAGACGAAGGGTTCACACCGTTGATCAGCGCAGGCAGGTGAAGCTTGTTATCGCCGGCATGCTTCAGGTTGCTGGCAGCACCGCCAATCGACTTGCCCAAGCCAGCAGCAACAGCCTTGCCGCCCTTAGCACCTGCGGCAGGTGTCATAGTCAGACCGCTCAGGCTGAATCCGGATCCAACGCTACCACCGCGGTTGCGGACTGAGTTGAAGAAGGGCTTGGCTTTGCCGGTGATATTCTGTGCAGCAGAGCCAATAATCCCACTTCCCTTCGCAGGGGGTTCTTCAGGGACATCCTTGCTCTTCGTCTGCTCATTCGCCTTACGAGCGCGCCTCGGCGGTGGCCACTGGAATGCAGATGCGGGCATTGGATACATGTGTACGGTTCCTTTGTCCGTGAGGATTGCAAGTCTGCGTGCGCTGGGTGCTGACCATGCCACGTCGACGATATTTGCAACAGTCATCCGCGTAAATTTCGCCACCTGCCGGACATGGGCATGTGAGGACCTGTTTCCGCGGCTGCCACGGGAGCTGGTGTGATTCATGCAGTTGAGGTCCCAGACGAACTGATTGTCGCCCTTCTTGCTAAACGTCATCAACATCAGTCCGCTAGGGGATAATGACAGGAAGCTGCATCCCATCGGTGCCGTGAAAGTGGTGAGCGGCTGAGGAGCGCTTCTGGTTCTCGTCGAATCCACATCAGACATTCTCTGCAGGTCAAATATTGAGACCAAAGCCGGCTCATTGATGGCTTGAGGCGAGCTTTGGTTATGGCCATGAGTGGGAGGAAAGTAGGCCTGGCCTTGATTGTCCATCGCTAAGGCTCCATTTGGAGGCTGCTCACCCGCAGGCTTGTTGCTCCAATAGCTCTTCCATGCCTGCATTCCAGTGCTGGCAGCCCATTGCATGCCCTTCATGGCCTGCTGAGCTACTTCCCGCGAAGCGTTCTTCAAGAAACTATCCTCTGGGGCGTCAACTTGACAGTTTGCCGAGGGCGGCGGAGGAGGAGCATGAGTGCTCATTCCAGGCGGTCTGGGATATGATGGTGACAGTAGAGTTGCACCGTTGAGAGAATACAAGGAAGATGATCCCGGTGGCACCACCGCGATCCAGCGCTCACTGAGGGAGAAAAGTGGATTCCCAAATGAGGTAATGTTCTCTCCTTCGAGGCTGTTCAACTCTGTCGAGCTCGCAGAACTAGGAGTCGGGGTATGCTCGCGGACTTGAACCGTGGTCCAAACCTTGCCGATGCACCTGAAGGTTTCCGGGTGGACATCATCTTGCTTCGGGGCGAAGACGAAGACCTCGCCACTGCATCCGGACGCAACAACCACGAATTTTCCTTTGGCGTCGATCCGTAGATCACCGACCGGGGCCGGTGGTTGGAACATCGGGCTATCCAGAGGAGTTGTGACGGGCACAGCCGGGGCCTTGTACAACGTTGCGACATGCGTGCCTTTCTTCAGGGACCATATTTCAACAGTTGTCTGATAGTGGGTCACGTCGCTTAGGTTGGTATCGCCCAGAGCGGAGGCAGGGCGAGTGGGTGGACTCGATGAACCTGCGTTCTCATCGGTGCAGGCGCCGGAGGAAGAGCCACTTGAGTGGCGATCTTTCACACCATCCAATAGCGGTCCGTGAATGACTAGAGCAACAAGTGGGCGGTCGTCTGCACAAGGGTCTGGTCCGCCGGACCATTGGACTATCTTCGCACCAATAACAGCACCCCGTAGGCCCTCGACTCTACCCAGCACATTCATGTGATGTGCTCTTACATCAAGGACGTCAAGACCTCCCTCATAACCCACCAGGAGTGCATTCTGTCCCACGCGTGATGAAGGCTTGTCACCAGCCGTGTCAAGAGTGTCGAAACCGCAGAAGTAGCCGTTGGCTCCGGGTACCAACTCTCCCTGCGGTGGGTCCAGACCAAAGTCGACGTCAGGTAGGCCGTAGAAGTGGGACTGGGGCTGGTGTGGAAGCGGCGGTTGCTGCGAATACTGCGAGAACATGGACGAGCGGCGGTCCCGCGGCGGCGACTGATGGGGAGAGGCCTGAAGCCTCCCCCCAAAGCTGGGGTAGTGGTTCGGATGGCTCATCGGCCGCCCACCTATGGTCGGCGGCGAGTTGGAGACGCCGAAGTTCTGGCCGGGAGAGCCGCTCACGCTCCTCCCATTGGGTGGGGGTTGTCCGGCGAAGAAGGGCAACGACTTTGTCCACTCGCTAGTGTAATGCGCGGCAGTACTCGTGGTGGTGCCGAAGGCGGTGATGAGCGGTGAGGTAGCAGGGTTCGGGGAGGCTTGATATCGCGCGGTGGACGTTGGGGACTTTGCTCTGTAGGAAAACACGTCAATACAGAGGCTAGACTGGGGGAGGAGGCTGAAGCGGAGCTGCAGGCGAGCGGGTCGCGGGCGGTGAAGTGCCAGCGTTATCGACCACGTTCGCGCAGGCTCTCGCAGGGTCCACGGCACTGCTGGCCCGGCGTGGACAACGCCTCAGGGTCAACAGCTTCTCGCCGTTTGCCGACCAGCTGCTGGGCCTGCTGCATCGCCGCACCTGCCGCCACGCTCCTCCCTGTGTAGGTGACTCACATCTCTCGGGGGAATATCCGCGTAACGCGCTCCCCATAGCGGTCTCTTCTTCCAAATTCATATCGCGAAATGTTCCGCCCACGCGTCTGCACGTTGTCGACGCCTCGCGACCGGTTGCGGTGGTGCTGCTGGTACAGGTAGCCGATGCCGGGTTGGGGGTTCGTGAGGGCTGCCGCGTTATCGGGCGATGAGGGCATGAAATGAGCTGCGGCGGTTGCGGGAGAGAGGGCGGGTGCGCGAGCGCGGCGTTCGGAGTGGTCGTGGAGAGCGAGCGGTGTTGTCCGACTGCTCGCTGTGTGTTGGTATACAGGAGCTTGGACGCGGCGGTTGCGTGGCGGGGAGACGTCACCGGCGGTGCCTGAGACAATGGACGACTGCGGCGTGTCACTCGGCGGCAATCACGCCCTGTGGTCGGTTTGCGCGTGCCGAAGCTGCTTGCGGGACGAAGGAATGGCTGTCTCTCGCCGCGTCTCACTTGTAGCCGGTTGCGGTGCACCGTAGGCTCGCAGAGTCACGGAGATGCGGGCGGCAATGCTGGGGGCCGGGGAATTCCGAGTGCGATTCGGCCGGCTATGCGTGGGCAGGAGCGGTCATGAAGCACGCAGACAGGCCGCGGAGCTTCAGGCGAGGTGTAGCTGGGAGCGGAGAGCGTTGGGAGCGGGGCAGGCAAGTTGTTGAGGCAGTACCTCTGGAGAGTCGAGCTGCGCTGATACGGGGAGTATCTGCAGCTGCAGGCGGGCGGCGGGAGGGGGGCATCAGCGCTGCATGGCCCCGCGCCCGCCGGTCTAGGTCCCACCTTAGCCGCTGCACGTGCCGGCCTTTATCTTCGTCATTTCCAAGCACCCTCCGCCCTCTCGCGGCGCGCCGAAGCATCACGCCCGCCCACTCCTTCGCCGGGCGCCTGTCACGAGGCCTGCTTCGCCCTGCCACGCCACTCACCGCCCGCCAGCGCCACACTGCCCGCGCTGCGACGGCCGCTCCAAGCCGCGCAGGATGACCCCTGGGCATGCCTCGCCCTGCGCCGGCTGACTGCGACGTCAGTAAGGAGCCGCTGATCGAGTGACGGCTCCGTTCACGGGACGAACACTCCACGCTCTTCCGACGCCCTTCCATAATATGAGCCTGTCTTGCTGCTCAGACGGTGCCGATCGCCCGCAAATATTGCCTCAGTGCGCCCCAAGCCAATCATGCGCCGCCTCCAGAGTGCCCATTTCCCCTTTTGTCGCCGTGTCCATCGCAGCAGTCGATTAATATACATCCGTCCGTTTCGCGCCTGTCGGACGAAGCTCCTTCTGCGCGTCGAGGTGCGACGGGAGCATGTCTGCCACCGTTCTACCCGCTTGCACTTCATGCATGCAAGCTTCGGCAGCCCGCCGAACTGGACACCGCAGCAGCCCGCTTCCCCTCACGCCTCCACTCGGTTTGTGTCGTCATCCGCGCTTCCGTCCTCCACCTGGGACTGGCAATCTCCCGTATCCGGGGTAAGACGATCAGATCACCGCATGTCCAGTGGTCTTCTGGAAACACAATTAGCGTACCCTTCGCCTCAGTGTCAAGGGGCTCTCTTAGTTTCATACGGCCCCATCCATTGCACATCAAAGCCGCGCATAGCCGTCCAGGCAGAAGCCATACTGACCAATCAACTAATTGCATGCCCGGTGCTGTCCGTCTCGAAAATCGCTACTATACTTGGGAGTCTTTGATCCCAACCATGCGCTTCCCCCGATCGGCTATCAAAACACAAGCCAAGATGTAAGTCTCGCTGAGAGCACGCCATAGAAAGATGCCTCCCCGCAACAGTCCAATAGAATCCGAGTAGCCGTCTTGAAATACATCCATCTTTCTTGCCATCCAGATGCTTTTTCCTCGCACCCAAGAGTGCCGCTCAGGTTCTCTCCGCCGTAGCTTTTCCCGTTACAATCTCAGCAGGGAGCATGTTCTCAGTCATCGACTCCACAAGGCTAGAGTCCTCCGGTGCTGTCTCTTCAGACTCCGCTTCCTTAGCTGTCGTCTCCTCGCGTATCGTCGTATCAGTTGCCGTCTCCTCAGACATCATCTCCGCAGGAGGGCGCTCCACCTCCGGTGACTTTGGAGTTCGGCCATGCTTCTCGCCGGGTCCGACCAGCACCAAGCCCTCCAGTCTAGGATCGCCGGGAGGGACGGGCAGCACCGAGATCCTGCAGAACTCCTCGTCGCAGCCGAAGCGGATCTGCCAGACGCGACGCTCGTCTATCAACTTAAAGACAAAGCCGCGGACGTGCGGCGACGGTCCGTCCTGCGAGACGCCGAACTCGCGGATCTCCTGGGGGGTTAGGTCCTCCCAGGCCTTCTGCATCACGTAGCGGTAGTCGGTGGAGACGCGCTGCGTGAAGAGGTGGAGCGCGTGGTGCTTGGCGTCCGTGAGCCTGACGAAAGCCTTCGTGAAGTGGTCGATGGTTTCGAACTGACCGGTCTGCGGGTAGTTGTCTTGTTGGAGGAAGATGAACTCGGATCCTCCATACTCAACCGAAGGCGCGTACTGTACTATAACGATGTAGTGTGGCTCGGGCCGGATGGCCTGTGGAGGTCCGGTCATCGGACGCTGGAGGACCTGATCAGAGGAACCGGCACCGATACTAGAGTTCTCTTGCTGCTGCAGCTGCGAGTCCTGTCTAGGCTGTTGGCTTTGTACGATGTAGGCTTGCTGGGTGGGGTTAGCAGGTAAGATTGCGTGCTGCTTAGACGGACGGGTGGGTTGCTGGTGCTCTTTCTGGCGCGGAGTGTACTTCTTGGCCTCTGGGCGAGGCCCATCGGTGCGCCTTATGTGCATCATCCCAATGAACTGCATATGGGTGGCGGTAGTGTAGTGTACTACAACCGCCTCTTCTGTCTGTTTCATATCAAGGCGTGGCGGGTGCATAGGAGACAACAAGACTTACCTCGTGGCGGTCAATGCTAGGAATAACGGTGATGATGGCCTTTCCAGCAGGGTCAGTCATCCAGGCCGGCATCTGTGGTTTCTCGAGGCTGTCATCAGTTGTCGGCTTCGCATCTTCGTCGCCATGGGCCTGACTGTGTAATCAGCTGGTCGGGTGCATTTGGCCTTGGAAAACAGACAGTATCGTCCGGGGTGCTACGCTCAGGCTTGTGCATCGGAGCATCGTAGGCGTCGTTGCTCTCCTTAGTAGGCGGATCAATGTCCATCTGCTCCACTGTCAGTTTGTGATCAAGGTTGAGCGGAGCGGAAGGTCTGACCTCGTTGCGAGCAGGAAGGGTAGCTGAATTGCCATCGGGCTGTGTTTCCTGCGCTTGATCCATGTTGTTGACTGTCGATAGGACAATTGGTTGGTGCTAGCGCAAAGCGCGAGGTTGGTTTGGTCTCAGCTTGGTGGGAAGGTTGGTGGGAGGGCTGTGGTGGTGGTAGAAGAGGAACTTTGTTTGTCTACGATTCGTTTTTTCGCGCTCTAAAACGCCTGCCTTAACAAAACGGTAATTTACGGCCAGCTAGCGAAGTGTTACAATCTTATCACACTTGAGTAGTTGAAACATTCATCCAGATGGCTTTGACACTTCTTTCACTGGACATTTATATCCGGACGAATGCCTCGACTGCCAATGAAGAATCATGCACGTGTTACAATACTTTCAACTCAGCCTTGTAGCGGCCTTTACGCACAGTAACCCGAATCACGCACCTGAATATAAGAACGCAGCAAGCAATTCACAATTTTCATCTAGACAATAGCTCAAGGCATTACTCGATCTCGACTCTTTAGCGCATATTACTCACTAAGAGCCATGTGCTGCGCCATTGTAGACAAATTCAAGGCTAGACAGTCATGTTGGAGCTGGTAACGATATCCTGCAGTGACCCAAACCGGAAATCATCATTGAGGTATCTATTTGCCATTAACTAGTGCCGCCTCATCAATAGCAGCTTCTCCCATCCATCCAACGCCAATTTGCCGATCATCCATTCCGCTCACAAACATACGTCAAGCCGCAGTAGCATCTCCATTGACATCCTTCCCCGACCCACCGCCGCAAACACTTCCGACAAACTCCTTATAGCGGAACACATCACCGCGCCCCAATCCACCTTTGCCCTTCTTACCGAGGGCCCTGCGTCCTCTAAACCCTTCAACAACCCTCTCAATCTCCCTCTCCGTCAGCCTTGACTGGCCAGGCTCGGGCGCCGTGTTCATCAATGCCTCTGTCAGCTCGGCGACATCGATTTGGCCATCATCCTGATCATCGAAAGCCTCAAACGCGGAAAGCAGTTCGTGCTCCCTGCTCATGGGGGCGAGCAGAGATGCCATCATGTTGAGGTACGCCGCCAGATTCAACGACTGCGGCTGGCCCGCAAAGTATGGGGAAATGGCAGCCGGTCCGTTGTCAAGGCCGACCTGCGACAGGGCTTCCTGGACGTCTGGTGCGCTGACGGTGCCCTTGTTGTCGCGATCCAACACGCTAAACGACTCACGCATGCTGTGCAGCAGTGCGGGCGGAATGTGCGCCAGAGGATCACTGCCTCCACGGAACGTGACAGTGGTGGACGTGGACCTGGGTGTGGGTTGAGGCGGGGCCCGGCGCGTAACAGGAGGGGATGCGGGAGCTCTGATGGTGCTGGTCTCGGTGGTCGTGGTCTGAGAGGTGATGTTGCGCTGGATGGGAGGGCGCGTGGGCGAGGCTGGCGGATCCGGGCTCATGGTCGTTTTGCGCGTCGTCAGGAAAGGGCTGCCCAAGCTGGGCCGCCGCTCTGGGGTCTCTGCTGCGGAGCCATAGCCTGACTCGTCGCCATTGGCGGTTGGGCCATCGCCATTACTGCGAACGGAAGAGGTCGAGCGGCGGAACGGGCTTTCGCGGTCCTTCGCAAGCGCCAGGCGCGAGGGCGTGGTGGGCCGGTTGTCCGAAGGCTTGGCTGGCGACGCAGTGGGAGAGCCACGGAGAGCTGACGGCGACTGGGTGTCGAGTTTGGAGCCGGAGCGGCGGAAGGGCGAGGCGCGGTTGGAGTTTGCGAACAGCGGCGAGGGCCTGTACGAGCTGCCGGCGGCCGGTGCGGTCGACTGAGGGCGCGTTAGCTGGGGCCGGCGCAGGCGCAGGCAAGGGCATGGCCGAGCTTACCATGGTGCTGAGGGCGGGACGGGGCGGGCGGCGCGTGGAGTGGTGGTGGATGGCTGTCGCGGTCGGCGGCAGTCCGTCGCGGAGGTGGTGTTGCACAGGCTGGGTGATGACGCGCGTGTTGATGCTGCTCCGGTCGGTGGAGCAACGCGCTGCGGGAGAGCTAGGGCGCTAGCGTCGGTCGCACGCGCAGCGCCTTTGACAGGGGCGCGCCCACCCCGGCGCCAGCCCTGCGACACCACCGCGCTGCGCTTTTGCACGCAGCCCAACTAGTAAAACTCCCATCGTCTCTGCGCCACTGCGACCTCGATGGGCTGACCATATAACCTGCTGCCTCCCCGCCGCGCCGCGCGTTCGGAGCAATCGCCGCCCAGCACCCTGCCCCGCGCGAGTCAATCGCCCCCCACCGACTAGGCCCTCCGTCACCCCTGCTCCACTTCGCATCAGAGCTCTCCTGGCCCCTTCCCCAAACGATGGCCTCCGTACAGGTCCAGCGGCCTCCACCGCCTTCTTCCACCACCATCACCACTCCTACTGCCCCCAAGCCGCATCGCCAGTCGTCGCTGTCCAGCTTCCCGCCCTCGCGCTCTCCCTCCACGCTCTCGCGCCCCTCGCGCTCGCCTGCGCCCAACCTCATCCCCCGCGATTACAGCCCCTCCGCCTCGTCGCGCGTCGTCAAGCCGTATTCGGAGTCCTCGCGAATGGGCCGCCCTCTGCGCTCGCAGTATCCCTCCAATTCGCACGAGAACCATGTCGAGTACATTCTGGTTGCGAGCTTCGACATCGACCGGGGCAGTATTATGGAGCACCAGTACCCCGGTCCCATCAGCGGCGACGAGCACATGCTAGCCGACCTGATGCTTCCCGATCAGGCCCACGTGCGCAGCCAAGACTGGACCATATTTTTCCTGCACAAGGACACTGAGGCCGAGGAGGAGGCCAAGGAGGAGCGCAGAGAGCGCAGACGCGCGCGGAGGAAGCGGAAAGAGGAGAAAGCCGCCAACGGTGACGCCGACGGAGAGGACGGCGCAGCGGCCGAGGAGGAGGAAGAGGAGGATGACGATGACCTGGACTCGGAATCGTCGGAAGAGAGTGAGGACGAGGGCTTTGAGGGACCGCCGTTAATTTACGTGCTCAACCTGGTGAATACCAAGCAGGACAATACGGTGAAAAGGTATGCTTCAACTACCGCAACCTGCGTGCGCCGAGATTGATTTGAAGACAGAGGTGCCGTCTGTAAGGCCATGGCGATATGCACGAGGCACAGTTTCCTCCACATTTACAAGGTACGCCAGCTCAGTCCCTCTGCGTAGGGTTGGAGATTGATTTGCGCGCAGCCACTACTTCTCTTAGCCCTTGAGGAGTACTTCCGTGCACCCGTTCCCGAGACTCTGGCCTCCCTCTACGACGCTCTCAATTCCATGGATCTGTCCCTTTTACCGAAACTATCTTTTCTCGAACGAAACATCCTCCAGGCTTCATCAGCACCTGATATGTTCGTCGAGAAATTCGAGCAAATGGTTGCCCAAAGACAGGTAGAAGACGTGACAGAATCCCGTCTGGCACTGTCAAAGACGATCTCTGGGTCACCGACACGTGCGCCAGTCAACCGGTACTCTCTTCCAAGAGATACGCACGAGTTCGAGTCTCGTGTCATGTATAATGGAATTCCAGTTCCTATCAAGGTTCCTACTGCCATTCAACCAGAGACCGTCGGCGACTTTTCTCTCATCAAGCTCATACAAACTTTCTCCACCCCGCACGCTGCATCTCCGCAACCTTTCACGCTGCATCCGCACCTCACCACATCGGGAGCCTACACGCATCCAATCATCGTCCTCGTCAACGCCCTTCTAACACAGAAACGGATTGTCTTCCTTGGCCACAACCGGCCATCTGGAGAAGTCGCCGAGGCTGTTCTTGCAGCATGCGCACTCGCTTCGGGGGGTTTGTTGAGAGGATTCACTCGCCACGCATTCCCGTACACCGACCTGACAAAGATCGATGACTTGATCAAAGTCCCCGGCTTCATTGCTGGTGTAACTAACCCTGCATTCGCGCACAAGCCAGAGTGGTGGGATGTGCTCTGCGATCTGCCAACGGGTCGCATGAAGATTTCTCACAAGATTGAAGGCGCAGGAATAACAGAGGGCCTCCTCTACTTCCAACAGCAGCAGGCCCATTTGCCTCCTGGTCTGGCAAGCGCTCTCTCGCAAGGTCTGAACGCTAATCTTAGCATGAACATGCCCAGCACTAGCGGAAAGGACATCGATCCCACCGGAGATACGCAATTTATGGAGTCTCTCCTGAATGCCATCGCAAATCGTCTGGGTGAAGGAGCCATCCGTTCACGATGGCGGGACTGGGTGCTGAAATTCACCCGACTTGCTGCGGCTTTTGAGGAGACTGTATACGGAGCATCCGCCTTGCATATTGGCGCCTCCTCTGCCGCCTCTGCCTTATCTCCCACGTCACCGGAAGCCGAGTTTTCACCCGTGGATGCCAACATCAAGGGTCATGGATATGTCTGGCCCACTGAAGCTGAGAGGTTGAGGGAGATGGGGGCGAATGTGCACAGGGTTGAGGGATGGCGCAACACCCGCTCCTACTACAGTTATGTCCAAGACCTCGCACGCATGTGGGAACGCCAGCCCATCCGCCACCTCGACCTTCTCTGGCTGCACGACCGACTACGGGCAACACGAGTGACGCATGACCAGAGCTCTGGCATCTACCTCGCGTTAGCCCGTGCCGTCGAGGAAGCCGGGAAGCCCAAACCTGGTGAAAACAGCGATGAGAGCATCAATGGTAAAGACGCAACCCCGGCATTGGACGGCGTTGACGGCAGCCCTGTCAGCCCAACAGCCAATACTGGGGTTCCGGATCGAGTATTGACACCCTACTCGGCGGCTGCACAGCGTCAGTATGACACCATTCTGCAGCTGCTAAGCGTGACGCCTGAATCCAACAGCGGTCTGTTCTACTTGTCACTCGGCCTCTTCCACCCACGACAGGATGTGAGGCAGGCAGTCGTGGGCCTACTTGAGAAGGTCATGGACCATCCAGCTGGCAGACATTTCTGGGCCAGTCTTGGTCGGTTCGCAAAGCTGGCGTTTTATCGGATCAAGAGGGAAGAGCCGGTTGGTGGGGTTGGGACGCCGGGGCTCACGTAGAGCACAGCAAAGCAAAGCAAAGGAACTTTTGGTCATGCGTTTGGGCGGCACTCTTTTGGGTGTCATATAGACAGGAAGATGATAGGAGGGGTGGGGCTTCGGGAAGAAAGTCTTGTTTGATACTAGGCCTGAGGATCGATTGGATGGAACGAAGAAATGATGCGATACCCGGTTTTATTGGAACTCGGCTTGGATATACGTCGACCCTGAGAAAGGTAAACACTCCCTTTTGGGGAGAAGATTATTGATCAAGAGGGGTGCTCGCTTCTACACACACTTCAAGCATTTAGAACCTTGTGGCTCTCCACTGGCGAAGTTTTGCTCACTTATGAATTTAGTGCATGTACATAGGATAAATTGGATTACCGACAAGCGAACACGATCGTTGGGTTATTTTTGCTGTGGGCTCCTCTGGTAGCTCGGTAGCGTACTTCGGATGTGAGGCATTTTCTCCGCTTTGTTCCCCGCATCGGATATGTATCGTTGTAGTCGGACAAGTTGCAAATGAGTCGTCCCCACAAAACAGCATGAAACGAGCTCAAATGCGGTTGCCCTGCAAGCTGCAGCCTTAGACGAATTTGTCTCCCATCGATATCCTTGTTAGACTGCATGGTCAGCTTTAAGAATTCAAGTCAAGGATGAATAATCGATGCCTAAAAATTGACCATTTAATGGCCGTTGAACAGCCAGGGATAAGTAAAGAGTGGTCAGGTACCTACTCTGGTCGGCACAAAGACGATGCGCTTTCCTCTCATTAGCGATTCCTCTTCCTACTTCAAATAGACTGTCATTCAATTACACATATCAACGTCCAAAAGAAGCAAACAAGTGTACTCAAATCTACATAGACTGTCTCACTTGACACCTCCACCCTCTACTCCTCTAAATGACTCCTATAGTTGTTACACCCGCCGACTCGCCGTCTCACACAAATACCGACACCACATCCCCGTATTACTTAGCATCATGCCTTCACTGTCAATCTGTCACTACCACCGCCACACCATTACAAACCGGAACGACCTGTACAACAGACACTTCAACGTCCTCACCGTACACCATCGGTTCAGCCCTCAGCAGCAGTACCGGCAACACCTGCCCTCTTTTTCCGCCATGAGCGACGCCATCTTCCACTACAGGCCTCCAGAACTGCAGCCACCAACCTCAGCCCGCGCCACCCCCCACCACCCGAGCCCTCACCACCCTCTACGCCTGGTTCTCCGTCCCGCGCAAGTACATCGCCACCCCCACGGCCCCGCTGCCGCTCTCCTCGCCCCCACCAGCCCCCTCCCAGTATAAGCGGTGCGCCGCCCCCGCCTACCACGCCCGCCTGCTCCCTGCCGTTTCCATTAAGGCAAAGTGAGGTAGCCTAAAGTACGGGTACTCGAGTAGAAGAAATGAAATGTAGGGTCTTAGCAGTATGATTGACATGCGGGTAGATCATAGAGATTGATTGGTATGCTGATCTTGATTTCATTCGAAACGTAGGCATCTATAAATAATAACAGCTCGTGCGCGGTCAGTGCAGAGGACATTGCAGTGTGACAAACTACTGTGAGGAGCTAAAAAGTGTTCAGATGTGTTCCGCTTCCTGATATGCTACAATTTGATGCTCAGACTAATGTTCCCGTCTTGTTACCCGATATTCACGATGCCCGCACGGAGCATGTGCTCAAGGCATTATTCTTGAAGCTCACATCATGAATCAAGGGTTCAGCAACTCTTGATTGGGCTGCTCAACGCCACGATCTGATCTCAGTCAGCATGCTCTGCTTATGCATGAGCCACGTATAGGAGAACGAGCTGTGTTAGCCTGCTCGATCTTCTGCAGCCACATCGCCGTCAGCGCGGTGCAGATCCTGCGGAGTCGTGAGAAGCTTTAAAATAGGCTTGAAACTTCTCCAATGAACCTCCCCTGACAATGTCGTGGAACACTTGAATCCATGAGAGCCGTTTTCCTTGGTAGGACAACATGCGATGCAAGAGCATCTCCATTATCTTCCTCGTATCCGTTCGCTTATGCCTTCTCGAGACACCCTCTTCGAAAACCTAGCGTAGACAATGGTCATGGTTGACCTGACCGCTTTAGACATAGGAAGTCCAGCCAACGAGCGCTACGTCGGATAACTAGTGCTTATGGCTATATTAAAGCTGAGGTCGAAAAGCTTATACGAGCTTGGAGTTGTGCTGATGGAGTTTATCGGGCAAAGGGAGCTTACCCGTGCAGCCAAATCGGGCCCGGTCTGTGGTGTTTCTGAGCTGCATCAGACTCTCCATCAATCTCCAATCGTCCAACTCCGCTCTCCACAAGGCCAAGAGAAGATTTGCGGTAATACAGACCTTTATACGTGGCGACACGGCTGTCAGTGGTGCGCTCATCACGGCTTACCGCCACGCGTCATCAGCATGTGCGAGCAGTTGCAGATTCGGTGGGCAGAAATTGAACGAAAGACGGGTGCAGAGACCAAGCAGATGGATCCAGATTGACGTAGCAATCCCAGAAGCCTTGAAATGATGCTTGAAGCCTTGCTGCAAGGCTGCAAATTCGGGGCGAGTGAGGGTGACGTCAGAATGGAGTTCGCACGATTCAAGCGGCCTGCCCGACATGGCGTCCGCGGATTGGGTGTGTGTGGGAGTTTTTTTGGCCGAAGACGGAACGCGCAAGCCTTGCGAGTCTTTGCAATGTACGGAGTACGGCGATGGAACGAAGGCCGGGGACAACGCACCGCTCCAGATGGGACTACAGAGGGACTGGGCGGAAGTGTGCGCGATCTGGACCATTTCGGCGGCCGCTGTCTGCTGAGACGTTTCTCATCGTGCAAGGATTGCTCCAGGCATTCCATCGTCTGCCAGCGATCAGCCTGTAAGGCTGGGTATAAGGTCTGCGGCCCACGCAGAAAGCTACCCGGGAGTTCCGTCAGCGTTATGACATGCGTTGGCCGCTGAAGAGCCATGTTCCCAGGAATTTGTTGGTTTCGCAAAAATAGCAATGGCGCAATGCAATGGCCTGCGCGCAGCCGAAAACATGCCCTCGGCCTGCGCAGGAGCCATGCGACAGATCCCAAGGAAGAGGCCTCGCGGGGCTTCAGCCAGGCTTATTCGCGCAGCAAATCCTGGCTGGAATGAGCAAGATGATGCCGATCGAGTCGCACGGGCTGCGCAATGGCAGAGACGCCTCGTGGGCACAGCAGAGAGCGCAGGAGCGGAGGCTGCAACGCGAGAACGTGACGGGCCTCGTGGGGAGGCGTATCAATGTACCACCAGCTGGGAGGCCGGTGGGTGTGACCCGCGTCGGCCGTGGCGAGGTGGGAGGTCGCGATGGACCAAGTGACACTGCTGCAGTCCGCGGCCGATAAGAGCTGGACAGCAGTGGTGTCGCACCGAGACCGCGGTGGGCAGAGCTAGGCCGGCGGCGGGCTAGAGGCTGGTGGGAGGAAGCCAGAGTCTTGAGTCTTGAGTGTTGAGGGCGCGGCCCGCAGACCGCCAGTGCCAGCTCGCTGCCGAAACGGGAATGCACAAGTGACCACGGCTCTCCACACCTGGATGCCGCATGACAGAAGCATATCGCGCGCCGGCTAGGCCAGCGCAGGGCGGCCAGGCGGCGGCGCGAGGGGCGCTGCCCGCTCGGCAGGTCTCGCGCACGTCTGGTTACCCACCGCCAGCGCTGGGCGGCGATTAGCTGGGCCGGTAACGTGACGGCAGAGCAGGGCGGCAGGGCAGCGGGGCAGCAGGGCAGCAGGGCCGCAGCGGTCAGGACACTGCACGACTCGCCGGCCGGCAGCGATCATCGAACGATGACCTCAGGTGAGATCTGCCTCGGAAGCGCCCGCCGCAAAAGTGCAAACAGTGGAGCCGCTGTGTTTCTGCTTGACTCGGCCGCGCCGCGCTGGGGCCGCGCGCAGACGTAAGCCGCAGCGCGCTCAGGAACGCGCACCGCAGGCGCGAGGAAACGGGGTCGGGGCAGCGAGGGCACGGCCAGGCCGCGGCGGCGTTGGGGGCATGGCGGGAGGAGAAACGGGACTGGGCGCGGCTCGTCGCCTTGGCCGATCTGCGGTGAACGCCGGCGCGGGCAGCGAGCCAGTGGTCGGCGGCAGCGATTTGGAAGGCGCGGCGCTGGCTGCCCAGAAGCGCAACGATTGCTGCGCGTGCACGCGCGCTGGGCCGTGGTGTGATGGCCGCACCAGTTCCCCGCGCGCGCTGCGCGATGCAGGCCCGGCTGCAGGCGTCCCCCCGGTCGGCTGCAGAGCGCGCGCAGGTCATGCCCAGATATCAAGCCAACACGCGCCGCCGAAAAGACGCTCATTCCCATTGCCGCGTGCCTCTTTGTCCAGGCCTCCTCCGCGCCCAGCCACAAGCGACCCAGAACAAGGCGGCATACACAGCTGAGACACGCCGCCCGCGCACCGTCCAGCTTCCATCCTCTGCGCCAGCTAAAACGAACGAGAGCCCGCGCCGTGCTAGCCCCAGAGCCACGACCGCCTACCAGACATTGCCGTCGAGCCAGCGCATCCTGCCATATCAAACGATCCCTGCCGCCATGCTTGCGACCTGCGCCTCATAGAGCTCCAACCGTCCTCAAATTGCTCCGTCTGCCGCATTCGACCTCGCCGCTCCATCCAGCACCATGAGCGCGTCCGCACTGGGTGCTGCGCTCTTCCGCCAGCACACCGCCATGATGCAGTGCGCCATGCCCCAGTACCCCCCGCCGCCGCCGCAGCAGCAACAGCAGCGGGCTGCCCCCGCAAACGACTCGGCAACCACCACTGCGACGGCCGCAGCCGCCCCGCAAACGACCACCACACCCGCCCCGGCGTCGACGCCCAGCTGCTACGGCTACCACAACACCTTCCACACCCATTCGCAGCCCGCCGACCCGGCCGCGCAACCGCCCGCCTACAGCCCACCGCCAAAGCCCGAAAATCCCGCGAGGGACTCCCTGCCAAGCTACTCGTGTTCGGTGCTTTTCGAGGGCCCGCTGGGCTTCAAGACCGAGTACATCAACATCTTCGAGAAGCCGTGCCAGAAAGAGCGCCAATGGCAAGATGTCTACGTCATTCTCCGCGGCACCCAGCTCAGCATCCACCGCCTCAAGACGAGCCTCTTCTCCAAGTCCAAGAAGCCGTCGCCGGGCAGGCTGCTCCACACCTACTCCCTGCAACACGCCGAGATCGGCCTTGCCCTGGATTTCAAGAAGACCGACCTCATTCCCAAGTCTCCTCTGGCCAAGCTGGTCCCGCTGAATTCGCGCCAGGCTGTCTACCAGACCGACCCCCATCTCTTCTGGCCCATTAGAGAGCACGTGATGCGCCTGCGCCTGGAGACCGACCAGTTCCTGTTCTGCGCCCAAGAACAGGAAGGCATGCTGGACTGGATCGAGAATCTCTGTGCCGCCGTCGACATCAGCCCGCCGCTGGAGGACAGGAGCGAGCCCCGCTACCGCAGCCTGCCCAGAAGAGGACGCAGGCAGAGACAGCTGGATGGCCGGCCCACTCGCCAGGATACCATTGACCTGAACGCCCGGAGACTGCTCGCTGAGCAGGAGCGCATTATTCGGACCTTGTACCCGAATCTCGCCCGAGAAGCAGAGGAGGAGCAGCCCGTGAGCACCGGTGGCCCCGATGCTGACGCTGAAGACCTGGATGCCTCGGACATGCTCTTCCCCGGCCGACCCTCGTCCCCGCGCCCTGGCAATCTCTCCAACAGCAGCACTCAGAACATGGATGACACTGTCGAGCGCACCACGACCCGCCGCTCTTCCGTTGATTCTCAAGCCGTCGCCCCGACGTCGCTCAAGTATCCCTTCGGTGAGCACGCTGAGCCGTCGCCATCGTCTGTCATGCGTTACCGCCGCCGCTGTGCTCCGGTGCTTCTGGCTTCGTCGCCTCGCGCCAGCGACGTTATGTTCTGCGACAATATGCGGCTTCGGATCAACGCGAAGAAGCAGATTGTCACGGAGTTCACGGAGTTGCCCCCACACTACAGCTCGCACCGCTTCACTGCAGCCGAACGTGAGGCGTGCCTCCGTACGACAATGCGACCCGACGTCAGACGCGAGGCTTCCGATGATAGCGTTGCGATGTCTTTCCACCGGGACGCCGATGCTGACCTCACCCCGGTCGCCAGCCGCAGCACGCAGCAGCGAACGGATGCTGACTCCATTGAGTTGCACCAGTCTGACCTTCAAGCCCACGACAGCGTGCCACCGAGCCCGACCACGGCAACGGCGCAGCTCAGCAAGGTTGAAACCGAAGGCGAGCGCAACGAGCGCCGTCTGCTCGATAGGGTCAAGGGGCCCCTCACGGGTGTTGCCGAGGCATTTGGTGGACTCGTCGTCTAATCAAATCGCGCCTGTGCCGCACTCGCCACATCGCCACCGGACCTTCCATTCATTCATTCCTTTGTGTTAGTCCTTTCATTTTGCGCTTTCTATTTGTCTTGCCGAGCGAACAAGCGAACACTCCCGTGCATGCACGCATGTTTCCTTCCTCAAACGGGACGCAGATTCTCTCCCATACCGCCGGACGGCCAGGAAAGCAAGCAACCAATCGAGAAAGAAACAGTAACGATCTACGAATAACCCACACATCAACGTACAAAGGCATCAAACGGCTGCGCAGCAGTGCTTGCGGCGAGCTGGAACTGGCGTAGGCGGTTACTCAAGAGCTCATTTGCACACAGGCGACCCACAAGATTTTGTAAGGGTCGCCATCAGGCGTTGGAAGATACCCCCATCAATTGAACAGCACAAGCGTCGTGCTGACTGTCTTTCCTTACCGATCATTTTCTTACCTTCCTTTTACTGGACATATTTCCTGCTTTGTACTTTCTTGTTTTTGTCTACACGCTTTTGTGTAATGGAGTGAATACGCGTTGGAAAAGGGAATTCGGGTGGGTAAAGTCGGATCTTGGAACCAAAAGGATACCCCGCATTATCAAGATTCGCAGGAGCGGAGGGTGGAGGAAAGAGTAGTTCTGAAATTGCAGCATCGGTAGCAGCGGCGACAGAGAGCAACGCGCACACGAACCAAAGCTGTCATCTCCAAGAGAAGCCATTAACTTTTCCTCGCTCTCAACATTTCTCCTACATGTGAACAGTGATGCTCAACCGGGAGCTCCCCTTGCTGATTTTGCTTATTTTTAAACTTTCTTCTTTCCGCATCGCTTACTCATACCTATCACACCTTCTGGATCTGAGACGGCTGGTGATCGTGCCTGCATATGCGCGTAAGACGCCTCCCAATAGTGGACCCTGTCAGACTTCATAGAACGCTTAAGACGCGCCTTCTCGAACAAACGCATTCGATAGGCCGTCCCCCGTCAGCGAGACGAAAAAGCCGGCGGAGAGGTTCCGTCAGCAACGCGGCCAGCCCAACCCAACCCGACGCGTCCCATCCCCTCCCCTGCGGCCGCTAGGCATGCCAGCGCCACCACACACATCACCGCGGAGACGATTACGCCCGTACAGCGCGTCCAGAAGCCGGTACGCTACGCGTCAGTGTCGCTCCCTCCTGACGCAGACCCGGCGCATGAACGCCGGTCGTCGGCAATCTCTAACACACCCACGCCCCGCCGGCCCCCAACCCTGCCCTGCACAGATCTGCCCTCAAATAAACTTCGGAGCCAGGTTCTTCTGGCCGGCACCCCGGCCTTTTGGCCCCCCCCAGCCGCGTCTCGGCCCGGTTGACGGTAAGCTAAAGCGAAAAACCCAAAAAATGATAGGGGGAGAGAGAGCGCGGGAGCCGATCCTTCTCGCGTCTATTTTTGAGCCAAGGGAAAACGGTGGTCGCCGGCGTGCTCTTCCCAATCCCGGGGAGGGAAAATAAAGCTAGATGTAATAGACAGCGGGAAGAAGGTTGCGCCTGGGCTCCTCTGCACTGTACAATATCCGCATTCTGTATGGTCGGCGCCTGGCTTGCTTTTTCAGTTAGGCGCGGGTCTAGAACGGACCGGCGGACCGGACGGGTGGGATTTTCTGGTAGGCGCGAGAAAGTAGTGCGCTTTCGGGTTGGATGGGTGGCTTTTTCTGTTTAGCCGGATTGGGTAAACGAAGGGTGAGACGGACGATCCCCGGTCCTTGGGTCGGTCGGCGAAAGAGGGAAAAGGAGGGATTTTCTTCGGTACGTCTGGTCGGGGCGTAAGTAGAAGGGCGAGAGGGGGTGGAGATCTGGTGACGGTAGGAGAGATGGAGCGGAATGAGGGTGGGAGAGGGAGCGGAGGGCGGAGCTGCGCGAGCAAGGGCAGATGCGTAGTGGTACGATTATGGACTCCGGGCGGAAGCTACTCCGCTGTTCCTGTAATAAAACCGTTGCTAGTGGATATTATCCTGGGTCTTGGTAAGGCTTAACGCTTGGATCGTGGCTGTGCTGTGCGACTGCTAGCAATTGTCATGTTTATCCTGCGCTCACATTGAAGTCGTCAATGCTCAAGGCTTGCTTCTCCGGGATGTGGAAGTGAAACAGGGGACGAAGGACTACCAACGACTTTGAAAAGGCTTTGAGCTGCACAGATCACCTTGTCGAAGGTCGTTCAGAACGTGGGAAATCTGGCATATTAACTAGTAGAAGGTGGATGATGTCGACTTCGGAAATTTTCGTCGTTGCGACAGCGGGAGGAACAGGGCCCATACCAATAACAAAATCCAGCTTCAGTCTTGCCTTCAGTCTTGCCTTCAGTCTTGCCTTCAGACTTACCTACAGACTGTCTCTATCCGACCAGACGCCAGCAATTTACCTGTCATTCCATCCGAACGCCAGCCGGGCTTCGCAAACCCCCAATCTCCAACCTCTTGCTCCCCGTGACGGACGCGACAACCCGCAGAAACAATCCTCACCATCAAGGAACCTCACTTCTGCCGTTGCCATTTCCAAGCTCTTTCTCAACAATAACTCGTCCTGACCTAGTTTTACGCACCTCCCCTCTCTCCCCCTCACTCCCACCATTCGCACCAACCAACCGCAGCCAGAGCTCTCGCAATCCAATCCATCTTCACAAACGCCTTCTTTCCGCCATCTGATCCCACAGCACACCTCCCCAACCACGACGACGTCCCCAAACCGCACGCCAGGCCGCCAAGTCCCCATCAACTCCAATCACCCGAAGCCATGACGCGACGCGCGTCCCCGGCCACCGTCGACCACGCAGCACAGCCTTCCACACAGCTCCCGACTCCAGTCTCACGCTCTCGGCGAGATACGTACGCGCACCTGATTGAGCAAAGGGCAGAACCGCGCAGTCGAAGACGTGCCGATCGCGAAGGGCCCCCGTCGCGCCCGTCCGGATTGGGGGGCGCAAAGTCCCACGTTCTTCGCTGCACATCGCGCGTCCGGATCACTTGCCTCGACGCCACAGATCGGCCCGCCGACCGGCCACATCGAGCTCATCGGAAAGAGAGAGAGAAGGAGTTGCGGGGCTTTTTGTGGTTAATGTGGAGCGGGAGCGTTCGGCGGAGGAGGGGGAAGTCGTTGCCAGAACCGGGGGGCAGGCCGGCTGCCGCGATATCGGATGTCAGCTGCATCGATCGGCGAGCGAAGATAAGAAAAGAGGATGACGACGCGACCGAAAAGAGGGGAGGGCAAGGTTATAGATCAACGTATCTTTCCTGCACGGCGACTGTCCAGGTGGCTTGGTCGCCCAATGTGCGAGTGTTGTTGTTGAGACAAGGTGAGGGGTGCCGCGCGTGCCGTCATGCGCCAAATTCCGATTCGCACATGAAAAGAGAATGGTCGGTTCCGTGACAGTTCCGTGACCGGGTCTCCGCATCGAGAACGCGTTGCGCGTGATCATTGTCCCGCAAGATGGTGAGCGGGGAACCCGTGAGAGAGTTGAGAGAAAGGAAAGAGGAAAAAAGTTTGATGTGAAATTACTATCGCTGTGCTATACATGCCAGATGCTGCTCTGCGAGAGAGCGCTCGCGCAAGACAATAGAACAAAAGAAAAAGAAAGAGAAAAGACAGGAAATCTAATGACCAGCTAGAGGGTCTGGAGTGGGATATCACGACTTTTGGTGTTGGGGGGTCCTCTTGCCATTCGTCACCATATAGAAAGTGGTGAGGTAATCCTAGTTAAGTCCACTTCGAGGATTTGCCCGCAACCCAGCAGCAAAAGGAATTCCCGACGTGGGAATAGAAACAAAAATTCAGAGGTATAAGACAATGGAATGATCGCTGGATAAAGGAAAGAGAGCCATGCTAGGCTGGATGCGATCAATGCATCAGGGACGCCCAAAGGAACCAGCGGCAGACGAGCCTGTCTGAGATATGCTGAGCGTTGAAGGCGAAATCGAAAAGCCGTATACTTGTCCATACCCACCCAATGACTTCAGCATAAACCAGTGCCCAAAGATGTAAAGAAATCCGTGCTCCCAGAGTGTCGCCGAGTAAACGCCAGAGCCAGAACCAGAACCGTGGATGCGTGCGCGGAACGCCGAGTGATGCTATGCAATGCCGACAGAATAGACCAGACACCGTGATAATCCCAACAAGAACTCCTTCCTCTAAAAAGGGTATCTGCCGTCCTTCAAGCCTCCCAGACCACCACCTTGTTCGGCTCGTGAATCGACCGTCTTGTCTTCTTGACCATTAAGTTCTCCTTATTTCTCGAAGCCCCTGTATCCACGCCGGTCTTCTCGCCCTTTTTGTCCTTAATGAAAATATCCAGGTTTTTCCGAGGAATGGATTCAAGCTTCGCGCGGCAGCCCTGGCAGATGCGCAGCGCACACCACGTGCAAGTCCACTGGAAGTCCGGAGTGGACGAGAAGCAAAGCATGCAGCCAATCGGAAGTATTCGGTTGTTGCTTCGATGGAAGCGGCGGTGATTATGGAAACATTGCATGTGAACACAGTTGAGTCGGGGAGTGGTGGTCCTGTCAGGTCTGACGTGAGTGTTGAAGAGCTCCAAGGTGGAGGCAGTCGGGCTGGTCAGGGTCGGACTGGAGACCTCGGTCGGCGAGGTGACGGCGGGCGAAGGAGTGTTAGAGGCATTGACAGGATTAGGAGAAATTGGCGGTGAAAGGGTGTTCTTGTATGGTTTGGTATTCTGGAGTTTGTTCGTCGAAGACTAAGAGTTTCAGTTATTCTCACAGTCGCTGAGAGCAAACGGACATGTTAAGCACAAAGAACGACGCGCAACCAAAGACTTTTGCAGTGTGAAGACAGGGCGCCTACCTTGAAGATGTCGAAGCCCGTGCTGCTCTTGCCGCGGTAGTGCATGGCAACCTTTGGCTCTTTCATTGTCGAGACGCTGGGCTGTTTGACGACGCCATACTTGGACGGGCTCTCCTCCGGGACGGGGCTCGGGGAGGGTAGCAGGTCGACGGCAGCGGGCTTCAGCGTTGGCGTGATCGGCTCTTCGTCCTCCGGCTCAGTTGGCGGTGAGTTGGAGCGGTCCCTGACGACAGTGGCCTCCGACGGCGTGGCCGAGGGCGACTGCGAATTGCCATTGGGTTCGATCAGGGTGTTGCCGTCGGATGGAGGCACAGAAGGCAGCGAATTCCGTGCCGTGACTGATTGTTGCAGCGACGTGTCGGAGGCGGCTTTGTGCACTGCTGGAGCTTGCGCGGCCCCAGCTAGAGCTCCGGGAGCGAGGTCGCGCTGAGCAGGAGCTGTGGCGGCGCCATTGGCAGATTGGGCGGGCGGCGGTGCGTCCTTCTTGACGGGCTTGCGTCGCAGTGAGAACTTGCTGCGATGCGAGGGCGACGCTTGGTCGGCTTGGGCCTTCGAGGCCTTGTTCCCCATGGTAGCCGCGCCAGCAGCGTTGGTGGTCGGGCTGGACGGCCTGCGCCGGTCGTTTTTGGCGGGCGGCTGCGGCGGGGTGGGCGGCAGGGGTAGCTCGTTGAGCAGGCGGGCGGTTGCGTGCGCTCTGGCACGGTCGGGGGTGGGCTGGCGTTGGAGGTTAGGAGCTGAGAGGGCCAGGGAAGGCAACGGGGAGCTGGTGTCGGGCTTGGCAGGCGTGGCGGCAGCGCCCGTGGTGAGCGCTGTGGAGCCGTTGCTACGGGCCAGCTTCAGGTCGGGCGGCTTCTGGCGTCTGCCGCGAAACGAAAGTGAGCGTGAGATGATCATGTTCGGCTCCTGCAGGCCTCCGCTTGGCGAGCCCGGCGGCGACGCTGCGGGCGCATCGGCCACTGCAACAGCTTGGTTAGCGATCTTATACCGCGCCAATCGCCATATCGCGGAAATAACAGGGCAAACAGGCGCACCGCAGCGCTGTGTTTACCGCACGGCGTCCCGGGAGCGAGAATGCCAACGGCGGCGACGATCGCGCCGTCTTCAGCAAGGGCACCAGGGCACACCCACCTCGCAGTTGGAAGCCCACCAGCGGCGGCAGCGGCTTGTCCGTGACCACCGGCGACACGGGTGCAGATTGCACAGGCAGCGCGGCCGCGGCCGGCGACGGCTGCGCCTGCGTGTAGTAGTCATCCAGCTCGACGTCGTCCTCGTCCGGGTCCCTGCGGTCGGCGTAGTCGCTCAGGATGGCGCTGATGATGTCCTGCCGCCTGGTCGGCGCGGCGTCGAGCCGCCTCGCGTCTGCTGCTGCCATGCCGGGAGGTCTGCGGGACGGGCGCGATGCTGCACGAGGGAGAGGGCAGGTGGTGCAGTGATATCCTTTTTGCCCTGGCCAAGGCCAGCAGAGCCTAGGTTTAAGGCTGACGTCGCACAGGGATATCGATCTACTGCCTTTTGAAACACCGCGTGTTTTGGGCAAGGTCTGCATGCCAGGCGTCGTTCCCAGCCGCCGTTTCTACACGCTTCCGTCGCTGCGCCGCCTGCCTGCCCCCCGTGTCGCTGCTTGCCATGTCGCCGCTTGCAGAGCTGCACAGCGCGGGCGTTTGAGCGGATCGTCCGCCGGTGGATGTCAGGCACGTCTGGCACGTTGTGCGTCCCCGTCGCCAAGCCACAGCCGGGCGATCAACCGGGGACGATGCACGCTGCTCTGACCGGGATTCCCCAGTCCCCCGCCAGCATTGAGTCCTGCAATACGTCGCCGGGTGACGGCATGCCCGTTGATACGTCTGCCGGTGCCGCATCTCAACAGGCTCCGATCGCTGGCCTGGAAACAGGAACAAACTTCTGCGATCGGTTCCTGTCGCGCCGTCCGCCAGTCGGCAGCGCCCGACCTCCCGCTTCACCAACCGAGTCAGGGATGAGGCTGCCGCAACGCCTGCAAGCCGGTCACGCGACGTCATAGGAGACTTCAGGTGCAATTAGAAACAACTTTATTAGATCTGTACAGCGTTCGTTAACATCGTCAACAAGACCTCGCCGGGCCGTTTATTCAACGTCGCCTCTTCCGTGTATCCACTGTACTCGCCAACAAGGCCTAAAGAAAGGGAAATGCAAGCTATGTGCAGCTCTATATCGGGAACGCGGCTGCCCGACAATACGGGGCGCCGGTCCGGTCTCGGGTAGCGTTGATCCTTCGCGGGTATTCCGATGTTCCGCGGGTGGGGGTATGAATCAAAGAAAATTCCAGTGCGCCGTCGCTGTATACGAGAAAATTATGTATGTGAAGGTCTTTCGAGGGTGCGTGCGCCGGTATCAACATCGTGGCGAGCTGTCTGAGGTGCGATAAATTAAAGGAGAGCGGGCCCGCAGAGGGTACCGAGTCGTGTCTAATCAGATGCGGGAGCCAAGCCTGCACGCGGGATCCCCGGGAAGTTTGTCTAACTTAGGGTTTCTGCCGCGTAAAATCTGCGGAGGGGCTCAGGGATGGTGTAAGTGGGACGTATGAAACGGATTTATCCAGCGTCTAAAGGAAAAATGCCAGCAGCGTGACCGCCAGCGCAGCTGTCGACAGCCCTGGATTTGAGGCCATCGTTGCTACTCCGCCAGAAGTGGACGCCGCCACCGTAGCATTTACGAAATTGGGCCCACACTGGATATTGACCACTCCTGCAGCTTGGGCGTACGTCTGGCTGATCGGCTGTGTCTTGTTCGAGGTGAACGTCCAGAACGCATCCATGGTCGTCTGGAGGCACGAGTTGCACGTTGGGCGGGAGCCGCCGGGCAGGGCCACGCCGACAGGGAGATAGTAAGGGTACGAATCGGTGGGGGACGAGGAATTCGTTATGGCATTGGCAAAACCTGAATTCCGCGAGGTTAGCTGGACGGCACGGGCACTAGTGATTCAGGAGGAACGCACAGTAGCTTCCGGACGAATCCCGCTGGCAGCCGGCTTGATAGACGGGCGCATACGCCACGAGCCCCTTGTAAGCCTGCAGCACCGTCGGGTTGCTGGCCTTGTAGTCGGCCCCGCAATTGCTGTCCTTCACCAACTCCGTCGCAAAATGATCCATTATGGCACTACACTGGGCGAAATTGGCCGAACATGACGCGTCGAGCACCTGCGTGGTGCGCACGATTGAGCGGGTGGCGTCGAAGAAGGAGCTCGAGGTCTGGCGGGGTTAGTGGGATCGTCGGAATGCAAATGAGACGGGAGGCCACATACCTGAAGGAGGAGGGAGAGAGGCACGCAGTCGATGAAGGTGCTGTTGTCGAGGAAGGAATTGAAGAAGCTGGGACAGCCGGCATCGGTGAAGTTGCTGCCCAGGCTCGTGTCGAAGGGTTGCGGAATGGCGGTCGAGGAGCTGCCCGTGTCGGCGACCAGTGACGTCGCGGCCGACGAGGCCGATGATGTGCGCGTCGGGGCCAGCGTGGTGGGCAGGGCAGACGAGGACGAGGAGTCATCGCCGGTCGCGCGGCGGAGCAACAGCGGCATCCGTTGCGAGGGAGGAGGCGCGCTGCGATCGTACACGATCTCTCCTCTGCGAGCTAGCGAACGCAGCCGCTGCCGATCAGTCTGAGTCCCTGCAGCAGAGGCGCATCCGCAGCACAACAACAGCGCGAGCAGGACGAGCACGAGAGTCTGGCGGAAAAAGCGGGCGGATCGCAGCGCGGGCGCGGGCCTGGATATATGACGGAGCCGAGACGCAGCGGCGCGCTTGGATGGCGAAAGATGATGTCTCAGGCGGCGTCGCTCATGGTGCGACAGACCCGTTATCGTCGCCGGCTGCGCGCGCCGGGGCTGCTGGGCTGCAGCGCCCGCAGCGGCCTGCCACGCCATATCCGCAGCGACAGCCGGGCCGTGGGGTGTGCAGCTGCACGACGAGAACGAGCTGCCGTCTTCCAAAACGTTCATGATCGCAAGGCCGGTGAACCCCGCCTGCAAGGCCAGAGCATCCTTTAATCTCTCGCCGCGTCCGGAGCGTCTCGTTCGCCCAGCGCGATGGCGGGCGCAGCGCTGGCCTTGGGCTGGCGGTCCTGCAGCAATGCTCGGCGGGGTGGTGACTCTGAAGCTCTGCGGGCGCCGGGGAATGCGGTCGAGTCGGGAGCCCCTTGCAGATCGAAACGGCCCGTACGACGGGACGGCCAGTGGTCGTGAAGATCCGCAAGCAAAGAGAGTGGAGGAGTTGGAGCAACCGGAAAAAGCGAGCGACGAGGGTGAGGACAATGGTGCTTTGCGGGCGCTGGAGCAGGCGGCAGGCCGTCTTTCATGCGGGCCGCTGCAGAACGGCCGTGGTAAGCCCCGTGGGCGTGGCTCGGAGGGCTGGAGAGGCCGTCTTTGGCGCCCTGTGGCCCAGCAAGCCATGAGTCTCTAGCGCGTGCAGGTGCGCCACATCTACGAAAGCAGCAGTGCAATTAACGCCTTGGGACAAGGCTCAGGTCGGCGGCAGCCGGCGCGGCAGGCGAGTGGAAACACGCGTCGGTGCCGGTGAGCAGGCAATAACGGCAGCAGTCAGACCACGCCTCGAGCATCCCAATGGGGGAGCTCGCCGCCCAATGCAGGCCGCCGGCAGTCGAGGAGCTCCCGGCCTTGCGAATCATGCTGGCGGACGGCACGGCGAGCATAAGGACGGCCGGCCAATACGTCGGCAGAGCAATCACATTTGCGCAGGCGTGTCTCTGGGTGCATGGATGGCCGCCGGCGACGGTTCCTGAGCTGGCCAGAACGCCCAAAATAAGAGCCGCGGGGCCGGGGAGTGGCTTCTGCGCGCTCGTCCCGCCCGCGTAGCTCCCAGCGTGCGCAATCGCCGCCTGCGCGTAGCTCAGGCACCGTACGGGCGCAGCTGCTGCGTGCTCTGCGCAAACCCGCGCTGCCTCTGTGCCTCTGTGCCTCCGCGGGACCAGCGCTCAAGGCCGCGGACCGCCTGCGCGGTGCCGAGACACGCGCGCCTTGCCGGCCGTGTGACCGCGGGCCCTCTATCTGGCAGCCAACGCTGCCCACAATTCTCCGATTGCTGCGCGCCTGCCAGACCTGCCGCTCAGCCCGCCAAGCCAATAGACCGCGGCTATGCCTCCCCTGCGCCTGCTCCCACGAGCTGCTCTGTTTGTGCAGTCCACAGTCGAGACCTCTGCAAGGCCGGCTTATTATTGCAAGCCCCATCCCCGACGCCCGCCTGCCGCCGTCACGTGGCGCCCAGCAGCAGACGGCTGCCATGCGCGCGCAATTTGCCGGCCGGGCACTTCAGCCCAGCAGCCAGCAGCCACCAGAAGCAATATGCGCTCGCCGCAAGGGACTCTGCCAGACGTTTCTGCAGCACCATGCTCGATGGTCAGCCACGCAGCCGTGCCACCCCGCCGCTCTCCCTTGGACAGCTCTGGGCCTGGCGGCTTCACGTGTCCAACACCGCTCAAATCAGCGCCCAGGAGCCGCCCTCAACCCACAACAGCACTACCCACGCTACCTCCACTACGTCCAGCCTCTGCCGCTGTGGCAGCGCCCGATGATGCGCCCTCATTTCTCTATGCGAGCGCATGGCTTTGGTGCGTCGCGGCGGCCCACAGAGTGCGTTGCCTTTGCCTTTGCTCCAGCAGATTGCTTGCCCCCTGAATGACAGGTCGGCTCTGCAACCCAGCAAGGCAGAGTCTGTCTGGCCTTGCCCTGGCTTCGTCGACATGGCCACTCTTGAAAAATCACGAGGCGGCATGCAGTTGCGGCTGGCAATCTATTGCTGTACCCCTCATGCAGCCTCATCTACTCGCCACAGCAGCTGCAGATATGGCAATCGCCCGTCTCTCTCATTCCGTCTGGACCGGTTGTGTATCCTCGCCCTCAGCCAAGACGTCCAGGTCGTACAGACTCAAGCAAGTGCGACGGCAGAGGACCCGGTCGAGCTGGAACCGCTCGCTATAGCCGCCTCGTCATACCGCTTCGTTGCAACGGCGGGTTTCAACCTGTTGAGTGGACTCTGATCCAGCAGCCATCAACTACGTAGCTTGAGGTGGTGGGTACTTAGCCCTCCATTGTCTCCCCCAGATCTGCACCGCAATGATACTCGAAAAGCTTGCGACCAGTAAGGCCGCCTGTGTGCCGAAAGTAGCGCCTGCGCCGGTGCGGGCAATCCACTTCAGCTCAAAATAGCTCACGCAGAAACCACCGGTGGTTCGCCAGCGGGAAAGTCAGCATGCAACCATTGATCCATGTGGACCATCACTGTCAGCACTTACCACATGTTGACAATTGCAGAAGCAATAACCGAGTGGTTTGGGAAGCTGTCGAGGCAATACGCCGTGATTGCTACTGACACCGATACTGGCAGAAGGCCCGAGTCAGCCACAAGAGACGAAACCAGGCACGTCGGACCTGGTGAGAACGCGTAATCGTTACCTTGCGCCACCGCATAGACTCCGTAAGCGACGGCGAGGGCTGCCCACGACAGTTGATGTTGTAGAGCTTGTCCGTACAGTACCAGACCTACAACGCCAAACACTAGACCAACATAACAGCCCCACAGCCGGCTCTCTGGACGATACTTCCCACCATGCTTCCGGACGTACCGGGCGCACAGCCAATCGTTGAACCAATGACCGTAGAGCTGCCCGACCAGGGCGCCAAGACATGGCGCGAGGTAAAAGAGGCCAACTTGGACCGGCGTGAAAAAATATGGTGCCGGGTACAGAATCTGCGAGAGTGTATTGATGAATCCGATCGTCCACATTATCAAGACCATGTAGAAGCCGACAGCTGAGATTGCAGTCAGCGTTTGACGGCACCGGGATGTAAGTCCAGAGCCACAGTCAAGGGAGAGCTTACTTGGGAGTAGAATTTGCGGCCGGATGTGCACCTGGAAAATATCGAGAAACACAGACCCTAATCCCGGTCTTCCCCTAGTCCTCCATCCGGTCACGCCGGTCAAGAGCGCGAGTCTCCCAGACATTCCACTAGTTTTGAGGTTGTTCCTCGGACTCTTCCTGTCGAATGCCGTCTCGTCCCCAATTGCGACGACTAAGAGCAAGGATAAACCGTATATCCCGGCCAGTATGCCAAAGTCCTCGCGCCAGCCGATCCTCGACAATATCAAGGACGACATGACGGGCGCGAAGAGCGGACCGAAGAGAAACGATATGCACCAAATGTTGATCTTGCGCGTGCGCTCGTGGAAGAAGAACATGTCGTGGATAACGGTCAATCCGATGACCTGGGGTGCAGTGTTGAACAGTCCTTGCAGTGTACGAGCAGCCGTGAAACCCACGTACGTCGGCGAGAGTGTTGCGGCAATGACAACCGCAAGGGCAAGAAGCTGTGACCAAAATAGGACAGGGAGTCTACATGAAGGGTGCGTGGTGAGTACGGTTCTACTTCCTGTCCCCTTGAAAACTCACCTCCCATATCTCTCGGTGAAGGGCACTGCGAAGAGTCCTCCAACTCCCTGCATGAATATCGCGCCGCTGATTGAATTTGCGGCCTTCGCGACACTCACATCCCATGTCTCAGCCTGCTTCTCAAAAGTTACGGCACCATATGAAATACCAAAATCGGCGAGAAACGAGGGCATGATCAGAGCCGCGAAGACGACATGCTTCTTCAACCGGCTCCAGTTGAGAGGGTCGTCGGAGTCATCTGCTCACAAACACTCTCCCATTTCAATCAGCCCAGTACGTGATAGCACTTCGTCGAAAGGAAGCAAGCATACCACTTGGCTGAGGAATCAGAACAATTTTGCCATCTGAGGTCGTCTTGATGCCATTAGCAGACGAATGGGCATCGACAAGGACTCTGATGTCTCCATCTCCCTTCTCCTCCCCCCATCCTGCAGCGGCAGCAGTAGCATTGGCACGTTCGCGAACCTCTTGATCGTGTGTCGCCCCCAAACCCTTCTCCGCATCATCAGGCGCCATAGATTGCATGTGTCTCCTTCGATTGAAGCCTGGAGGAGAGTAAGAAAAAAAGCAAAGAGGGAAAGGATAATAGATTGGCAAATCTGCAGGGCTAACGAGAACACGAGGGAGAAGGTCCAGTGCCAGCGCATGCACTTATACGCAGTCGTCACGAAAAGATCAACGCTGAACTACACGATCGCATTCCTGAAAAGCACCTGTGCTACCTGTGCGAGGCTTACGGTACCGGCACTGCGATACCCTTGGCGTCAGCGAGTGATAGCACATCCATGATGTGTCCTTCAGCCAAGACGCCTTACTCATCATCCCGCAATGCACATGCACCAGAGTTTGAAACATGAGCGACAGAGGAAACACCTTAGCATCTCACACCGGCCCGTCCGCCGCTTCCTTGACGCACGCTGCAAGTCAGCCCAAATGCAAAGTCTGTACCGGAGGTGCAAGCCAAGCACCTCCGAGGGAAAAACGGGTTGATCTCCCGAAAGGAACACCTTCCCTGCAGCACGATATCGCACGAGTTGGCATGGCTGATTGGGCGCATCAGTTGGGGCGAAATCTTTTTCTTGAAGACGCCCGCAGCACTTTCTTTTTTTTTCTTCCTTCCTTCTCTTCTTTTGCGGGGAACCTTGCACACGTACTGCACCCTCGGGAAATTTGTAGCAGCAATGCCACTGCATGTACGTATGCGCACAACTGCAGTAGACCGCTGTTGCACTACATCCGAGTCTCAGTGTCACGAGGAATGCTCCGTCTCGCTGTCATTGGCCGCTGTTTGACACGGATTTTCCGCATGCGTCGAGTTTCCCCTCGCCTGGAAGCGCGGGGCATTCGAGCGTGATTTTCTCAGCTGAGATGACTGCAGACGGTTGAGCTTTCGGATATTTGTTTCTCGCAGCTTGTCGGGAAAGGAAGGTTTGATTGCTCTCGCCTCGGCCTGCAGCCAGGTGCATGTGCATGTGCATATAGCTTCAATGCCGCTCGCTGTTCATGCACACCCCGCCTTATCTATAACGCGTGTGCTATTTGCAGTCCGGAACCCGACCACCCATGCCTTCACTGCCGTCACAACCACTCGGCCCCCGAGAAAAGGAAGAAAAAAAAGGAGGATCGCACAGCCAGCAGTTTCCCTCACCTCCTCCATCCTTCCTTCGTATCTCGTCGCTCAGCAGACCCGCCTCGGCAACCCCCTCCATTCCCCGAAGCGGCCCCTTGGCCGGACCCAGTCGCTAAGCGCAACCCCTGTCTTAACGCGAGACAGGGGTTGTGGGGGTGGCCCCACATAGCACAATGTCCACGACACGGGAAAAAAAAGAAGTGTCGGTGTACATCTGGGATGTACGAGGCATGTAGCTGAGCACCGTGTTGGTGCCCCCTATCGGAGTCGAACCGATGGCCTCGACATTACTAGTGTCGCGCTCTACCACTGAGCTAAAGGGGCTAAAGTGGCCATGAAACGGGGGGGTGTCCCGTTTTTGGATGAAAGTCATAGTTGCAATTTTGTTATATGTACACAAATAAAACACCGAGCGGACTGGAAGCACGAGGTGTGATCTGAAGCACTTTGGGTACCACGGGGCGCGGACGAAGAGAAGAACGGCTTCGATGGTATAATGGACGGGCAATTTTCCCGTGAACGCTAAGCTTGCTGCAGGAAGAGGTCTTGGGCGGGTGTGCTACGACCCGTCTTGGATGCCATTCGGCCCCGCTATGGAGAGTAGAAGCATCGGGAGTGTGGAATCGGAAGACGGTAGATGGCACATGATGGTCGGCAACAGCGGCTACTGCAGCAGCTGCAGGCTTTGCGTTGTCTAAGGTTACCAGCGCTATCCAGAAAAGTTATCGATATGCACGCACTTTCGAGGTTGGATCGCGTCATCGTTGTTGTCCGTTGTTGGCGGGCAGGTGTCACATGGCAAGCGAGGTTTCAGTTCGGGGTCGGCTAGAAAGTATTTTTAACACCCGTTATCGACCTTGTCCTAAGGAACAGAGAGATTCAAGGAAAGTGAGCAGCCAGTCCTTCTCGGTGCTGAAAAAAAAAAAAAAAAAAGGCAGCAGCCTTGATTCTCTGAAATGCGAGAGTTTGTTGCTCGCTTGCTATCAAAATACTTATCGTTAATACCTTCGTATGCAGCCAAGGTAGTTCGTCATTTTCTCATCAAGTGTTTGCGTTTAGACGAATAATTCCACTACTCGTTTCTGAAGAGTAGGTCTTCGCCACAATAACTCACGAAAGTATCACGTTGCATGCCTCCACCTCAAAAGCAATCTGGGCGTTTTGAAAAGAACGATAAACTTTAGTCTGACTAAACATCGGGACCTACTTACGAAGCAAGTCAAGAACACAAGCAACAACCTCGCTGTCTGCCTCATCGTACCACTAATGGCGAACCCCGCTCCCGTCACAAGAATAACACCCCTTCTCCGTAACCCCGAACAATTCTCCGGTCAAAAAGCCCACAACGGCCCCCCCTCAATCCATCAAAATCCACGACCCCGCCGACCCCCTCGTCTCCCTCTCCCTCCCCCTCCCCCTCCCCTTCCTCCTCCTCCCTGTGCTCTGACTCTGGCCCTCCTCAGCCTCCCACCAAGGCTTCACGTCTCTCTTGGGCGTCAAGAACTGGCTCGCACCTGGAAGGAGCGGTGCATCGTCCTCAGCCGGCAGAGCGGCATCCCCTACCTCGCCTTCGCCATTTTCAATGTCGCGCTTACCGCGTGCACCGGCTACGGCCATGCTTGCGAGGTGTGAGGATGTGGACACCCGGCGAGACGACGGTGGCGGGTTGGTGCAGTGCTTGGCGGTCGGGGGCTGGGCGTTCGTGTGTCCTGATGGCAGGTGGGCTGGGCCTGGTAATGCTGAGGCTGGCTCTGGTGCTGGGTTGGGGATGTTTGATGACGTGGCTTCCGGGGCGGAGCTGGTGTCGTCCTGCTTTTGTGGTCGTGGTGGTTCGGCTGTACTGGCAGTGGTGATTGAGGCAGACGGCAGCGGTGCAGTTTCATCTGACTGGCATTTGACAGAGGACCGGGATGGCGCGGTCGAGCAAAGGGTGCCAGAGGAAGAGCGCCTGTGAGACGACCGGCCAGAAGGGCAGGTATGGTAGCTGGAGGAGGTGACACGTTTGTGTGATGAAAGATCACGGGCTTCTTCCCTGTCTGTCCAAGAGTTCGACGACCTCCGGGATGTGTCGGGCTCTTTTTCGCGCTTGATCCACTGTGATATGCGGTATTCGAAGCTGGTCTCGCGAGAATGGCCGGTTGCGATACTTGCTGTAGATTTGGACCGCAGATTGCTCCACTCCGTAAGAGCCTGATCTAGAGGCACACCGCTTGTTCTCGGCCGGGCTGGACGCAAGGTTTGCCTAAGTGCGCCAAGGTGCGTCTCATCCATGTGATCGAACTGCTTTCTTAGAATCTCAAAGGCCTCCTTAGCATCCCCGTTGTGTTTGTGGGGATGTACGGGACCATTCTTGGGTATGAACTCATTGCCATTCGACCGCGTACTCCCATCCTCTTCGCTGATCTCACATATAAGCGGCTTGCAGCTCATTTCCCGCTGGCCTAGATCCACGGAAGGGTTCTTAGGAGCATCCTCCGCGCTCTTTGGCTTCCGGCCGCTTGTAAATCGTCTCAATTCCACAAGTCGCAACAGGTCGTTGTCTTCTTCTGGTCTGCGCACTCCTGTAGAAGTATCTTGGAGAAGCCTAGAGATGAACTTAATTGTGTCGTGATTCGATGCGCGAAGCCCGCCACCACCTCGGAGTCCACCAGTGGGACCGGTTCCACGGGTTCCTTTCCTATTGTCATAATGAGGCTCCACAGTTGCCTGGTTTCCTATCTTTTGCAGGTCGGGAGTGGTCAGCTGGGACTGGCGGTTGTCTTGTTTTGCTGCACTCGTGGAAGATTCCGGAGACGGATGTCCTCGTGCTGCGAGATAGCCACTTTGAGAAGACGGCGAATCATGACGAGTGAGCCCAGATAAGATAGTCATAGCATTGGAAGCATGCTTAATAGCATTATGGATGTGCATGTTTTCTTCTGAACGGGAGCTCGTTCCTGGACTCGTAGTTGGGGAATACGGTGGGGTAGGAAGAGTGCAATTCCCTTGCGCTTCACTAGGACCGTTAACAAGGGGTAGTGCTGGACGCTGAGCATTGCGCGCGGAGAGCTGCTTGATCGAGTTTGAGACATGCCTGACAGCATTCTGAATGTACCGTGGCAGCCTTTCTCGGGACTGCTGGAATTGCTGGCGCTGAATCAAGTAGCATTCGTCCGTGAAATCCAGTCTTCCGATGCCATCTGCCACGGTGTGGTCGAATTCCAAATTCCCAAGTTTTCCGCAGAGCAAGAGATTCTCAGGTTCGCCATCCTCACTGATCGACTGCATTATCTGGAGCCCTGTACCCAGTATGAGCCTCTCGCGACGGTTCGAAAAAGTTTTGAACTCCATCCAAGGAGCATCTTGCGGTCCGAGGCCCAGAGAGGATAGAAAGCTATGCCAATCGGGAGTTGCGAGTGTGGAGGCATCTAGGTCGTAGATATTCTCTACGGGCTCGGCTCGATGGTGTTTGACTAGCGCGTTGACGTGGAAGACATGGGGCCTTGGGATTTTGCGCAGTCGGGACTGCAGGCTGGCCAAGCCACCGGATGGGAGAACGAAGTTCGGGAAGTGAAACCAGTAGAAGCGGAAGTAAGCCTCCCAGCCGATCGATTTGCACACATGCATGAGCGCAAGACCACGGGGCTTGTGGCGCCAAGGGCGAAACACTGCTGTCTTTCTCCAAGCCTCGGCGTTGAAGAGTGGATGCTGTGGTAGATGGTATGCTCTGATGTGCTGCATGATTAGCGGGGAGACCTCCTCGTCGTACTCAATGTCGAAGCAGAAGTCGTAGATCCGGTATCTGACACTCCTGGTGATCACGTCGTTGCTTAGAAGCACGAACAAAGATGCTTTGTCTCCTTCTCGCCGCCATGGTCCACCACGAAGGCGACGGCGGGAAGGAGCATTGAAGTCTGGAAAGGATAGTGCGCTAGAATTCATGCCTGAGATGGTGTATGTGGGTTGGAACGGAAAACATGCATTCGCATGGACCGGAAGGAAACCGATTCATGCTTTAACAGATATAATGTCCATGGTCGGCGTAAGCACAAGGGCATCCTCAAGCGGAAGGCGTGCGCGGATCTGCTGCGACTCCCTCATGACAGCAAGCACCCTTCCACGGCTCTCTTACCATGGCGCCTTTGGAAAGCGTGGCCCGGGAAGTGCTCGTACATGCACGTGATGACGTGCGAAGGGCGCGTCGCTGCTGTAGAAGTAGCCAATGAGCAGGTCGCAAATCAATGACTGGGCTGGCACTTCTCTCCGCGTCCGCCCATATTAAGCCCAGCCTCCTCCAGCGCTCCATCATCTCACAATCGCAACTTGCAAAACAGAAACCATGTCGAAGACCGTGTCCGAATACCAGACGCGCGTGTACACGCTCCTCCAGCAAATCCCCAAAGGACGCATCACGTCGTACGCCGCGCTGGCTCGAGCGCTGAAGTCGTCACCTCGCGCAGTGGGCGGCGCGCTGCGAAGCAATCCGTTCGCGCCGGAGATCCCCTGCCATCGCTGCATCGCCAGCAGCGGGGTAAGTAGAGATTCGCAGTTGCGCACCGGAGTCAGCACCCGCTGACATGAGGATGGCAGTTTATCGGCGGCTACAAAGGAGATTGGCGGAATGTGCCCAGCGGCCAGAACTGCGAGAAGAAGCTCAAAATCCTGGCCTCGGAGGGCGTCGCTTTCGACGATCAGGGCATGCTTGTGGACAAGTCGCGCTGGTGGGCCGACTTCACGGCGTGAACGCGCCGATGCGGAGGAGCAGGGCGCGGAGGAGTAGGGTAGGCAAATGTACAAGTAGCGTGTCTGCCACAATTGCTGAGTCTCAAATGTGAATGTTGCCGGCCGGGTGTGGAGATGGTGTGCCGGGGCGAGAGAGGGCAGAGGGAGGGTGAGGGAGGCAAGACGGGAGCTGTCGCGAGGCAACGGCAGACAGCGGGCGCTGCGTCATGGCGGCGGAAGCGAATTTTCGGCCGCCCGAGCTGCGCAACTCTGCCTCACCGCGCCCGCCCGTCTGCAGCCCGTTTTGTCGAGTAGCAGCAAGAGTCTTTCCAAGGACATTGTGATTTCACACATCCCCAGCCATGCCGAAGAAAAAGCAGTTCCTGCAAACCACCAGCAAGCAAGCCGCGCGAGGAAAGAAGAAGGAGCCGGTGCGTCTGCCTGCCGACCATGTCGCGCCTCGCCGCAGAGCTAACGCCCGCCAGGAGCCCGAGACTGAGGATGATTTCCTCGATGCTGCCGACGAGTTCGAGAAGAGCGCCGGCAAGTGGCGGGCTGGGGATGCCGCCAAATCTGCCCGCTTCTTCCAGCGTGCCATTGACGCCTATGCCGCCGGCCTGCAAAGGTTTCCCCAGTCCTTCGACCTGGCTTACAACAAGTACGTGGCCCTCTCGTGTTCTTCAGTCTCTGCTCTCACTCTAGCGCCTTTGGCGCCTCTCCTCCACATGTACCTCAGCCCAGCTTAAGAGCTATTGGCATTGCGGCCCATGTGATATTTGATGTCTCGTCGATTCCTATCTTCTTGCTTCGCACTTTGACCTCTTTGCCTCTACTCTTCGGGGACAAATTTGATGTCGAGAATATCCCTGACCGAACCTAGGGCCTTGCTTGAATATCAGATAACCCAGGATCTGCGCATCGCCGCCCAATTGGGTCATCCGATAGTCGACTTGCTTCGCCAGGCACTGGACTCGCACCGCTTTGCCATGACTCTGAACGACAGCAATCTCGACATCCAGTTTAACACAGCAAACGTCTTATCTGACCTTGCGGACCGTGTTATCCATTCCAAGGAAGAGGCAGTCCCGCTGCTTCAAGAGGCCGTAGGCCTCATCCGCCGTTGTCTGGAGCGGCAAGTCCAGGAGTACGACTCTCTGCAAGCCGCTTTCTTGGCCGCAAACTCCGGAGATGCCTCTGCGGATGATGCTACTCCTTCTTTGGCGGCACAAAATGACTCTTCGTCTGGTTCCTCGTCGGAAGAGTACGCCACTGTCGAGGAGGCCATTACGGAGAGCACCATCCTCGACTCTGTCTTCCTCCTTGCACATGTCCTCGCCGACCTACTTGGCATCTACCCACCCGAGCGAGTGGAAGCCATTAGCAAGGAGGTCGAGACGACAGTCGGCCTGTTTACATCTGGAGCGCTACAGCCCTACTTCGACAAACTAGACAGCACCGTCCCGCAACCAGGTACGCGTTTCCCCAACCTCCGCTTATCCAATCCCTCTCCACCATCTCTCCAAACCCCGCATACTAATCTCCCACAGAAACCCCCTCCCTCTCCCTCTCCCTCAGCCTCTCCGCCGCCCCTCCCAAGCCCTCCCACCCCCAACCCAGCGAGCAAGCCTCCGCCGTCGCCGAAGGCGCCCTGGCCGCCGCCCGCCTCTTCTCCGCCGTCGCCGAGGTCGAGTTCCGGCGCGGCGAGCGCAGCGCCGCGTCCTGGTACGCCGCCGTGCTCTCCAAGTTCGCCGCGACCGACCCGTCGCTGGACCCGAACACGCACGGCGCGCTCGTCGACGCGCTGACCGCCGTCGCGGCCGCCACCGCCCCCGCCGCCCCCGCCGCCGGCGAGGCCGCGTACCTCGCGCAGGCGCCCGCGGTCACTGGCGATGACGACGACGCCGCCGCCGTTCCCCCGCCCGCGGTGGCGCCCGCAGAGGTGGGCGACGCGTGGGCCCCCGACGCGGTGCACGCGGATGTACTGCGCCGCGCGTACCACGTGCTGGCGGCGGCGCTGGCCGCCGGCGACGTCCCGTCGGACAAGGCGCCGCAGCTGTACGTGGCGCTGGGCGACGTGCACTGGCGGCTGCGGGGCGCGTGCGTGGGCGCGGCGCCGCCGGACGTTGCGGGCGCGGTGGCGCAGGCGAGGAGGGCGGAGCGGTGCTGGAGGGAGGCGGTCGGGAGGGCGAGGGCGGTCGGGGTGGCGTGCGCGGAGGAGGAGGTCGAGGCGGAGGGGAAGGGCAGGGTGTCGGCGTTGTTGAGGGGAGCCGCGGGCGGAGGGGTGGTGGTGGGGGAGGCGAGGGAAAGCGTGCTGCATGCGGTTGAGGAGATGAGGGAGGATGAGCTGCTGCATGACGTGCTTGCCGAGCGTGTCTTGAGCATGCTTGGGTAGGCGTAGGTATGGCGGGAGGATCATTGCGGCGCCATCGGGAGTTGAGGTATTCATCTGGCTTTTTTGTGGACTTTCTTATCCGGGCGAATACCTTAGCTACCCATGGCTTGTTTAAGTTCCCAATGGAGCGTCAGAAAAGACTGTCTGGCTTTTAGCAAGGAAAAGCAAAATTGGGATATCAGAGGAGGTCCAGGTTGTGCAAAAGGACCCACGACGGGAGTTTGTTATCGTCTTATAAATCCAAAGATTCTAGAGTTCAGCCCATTGCCTCATTGAGCACTCACATTCTTACAGCTTTTGGGACGCGGTGAAGGCTGATCTGCCTGCTGTCCACGTCGGCCTATTCCCCAGACAATCTCTCCTCCAGACGGGCTCGATCTTCAGTCTATACAGGAAGATCTCCTGACACGTCTCTCAGAGCCAGCCAGGCCCCGAGAAACCACACGCATCCATTAATATCCAATATCCCCACCGCCTCGTGTCGTTATCCGAACCACCAAGATAAGGATCGAATATCCCTCAAGCCACCCTCACCCGCTCACCACACATCCTCCGGACTCACCCTAACGTCCTTCCCGTCGGCCCTGACATGCTTCCCGCCGACATCCCTGCTCAAGCTCTTCCGCATGTCGAACGCGTCCTCGTCGTCGGCGTAGTAGCCGACGACGCGGCGGTAGACGGAGTAGCCCATGCCCTCGTACAGCTTCTGGGCGACGACGTTCTCGGCGCGCACAAACAGGTCGACGAACCAGGCGTCCTCGGCGTCGCACGCCTGCTCGAGCAGCTCCGTCAGGCGCGTCGCGTGCCCCAGCCGCCGCGCCGACGGCGACACCGTCAGGCAGGTGATGTGCCCGTGCCACGGCAGGTAGTTCGGGTTCGGGTTCGTGGACGGCGAGTAGGGCTGGACGGGCGCCGGGTACGGCGAGGCTTCGGTTTTGCCCATGACTGCGGCGGGGCGGTGGTGGTGGTTTTAGCCGTCGGGGAGTAGAGGGAGGGAAAGAGAGCTGTGGGCGGGACGGGACGCGGAGGGGAACGGCGGGGATTGCGGGGAGGGGGTCTCCGGTGGAAGATGGTGTCGGGGGGTGTGGGGAGGGGTCGGGGGCGTACTGTAGCCCTCGATCTTGCCGTGCGGGCCCTCAATGACCTTGCACAGGTGCGGCCATTTGGTCAGGTAGTCGAGGTAGAAGCTGACGTTGTACGTCTCGGTGAGCGGGTCGAGGTTGCACTCGTTGAAGTGGAGGAGGTCCGTCGGCGTCATGGGCCGGATGGACGCCATGGCGGACGGCTGGGGGGCGGGCTGGCGTCGTGGCGGGCGGCGTGGTGCGGTGGTGGTCTGCGGGCGGCGGGGGTTTTTCGAGAGGCTTTTGGCGGGGCTGATCCGCGGCGGAACGCGCGCGCACGAGAGCTCTGACGTCGCAAGGGTCCGCCGTGGCTGATCAGCCCTACAGGCACGCTCGGATGGTGAGTCCAGCAGTCTCGCTTTGGGAAGTCCGACTCTTGTTTCGATAGTTGGTCTCGCGTGGCTGGCTGAGCCTGTCTGCCTCAGGCGCCGCTATTTTTACTTCGACCGAGTAAACTCAATCCACAAAGACGCAGGCCATCGTGATGCGAAATTCATCACTCAATAGTCCCAAAATCCGCTGCATGTGCTTGGAGACCTGTGCAAGCTTGGCAACAAATGAATCTTTAGATTTGCCACCCTCGTACTCCAAAATATCGACTTCGTACCATATGATGACAGATAAGTATGCAGAAATGCCTCCATGCCTAACGGGTATGGCCAGCAAGAAAAGGCTCAGATGATAGACTACCGCCAGCGCCTGATGTAACACAAATTTTTCGTAGCCCGTCCCAAGTCCTTCAGCAGCAATGCACTAATAATACAAAAACAGCCCGTTCATTGCGAACTAGCTCATATCCGGAAGGAATCCACTGAGTTCGCACCACTGCCTGGATGCGGACTAGCGACCATACGATCAGGGAAAACATGAGGAGACCGAGGAGACCGTGGAGACCGTGGAGACCGTGGAGATGCGAGGGTCAGGAAGCGGTCGCGCTCCGCAATCTGCCGGTCGAACTCCTCCTCGGTGAGAGTCTTCTCAAACTTGTTCGACGCCATCACATCGATGATAGGGACGGGGTTACGCCCGCGGATTTGCGGCGAGCGAGCAGCGTTGGGACTACGAGCGTCCGACCTGTCCACTGCATGTCCGTCGGGTTCACCCCCACCACCGCGGCGTCGGCTGCCGATTTCTCGGGAAACGGGTGGAGCGCCGCGTAATTTCCTTGATGTCAGGTTGGCGTGGTCGTCGACGAGCACGATCATCCACACGCCCACGGTGCCGTTCTGTCCGAGGAGAGGCGTGCAGTGGATCCAACGGCTGCGGCCCTCATCGTCAGGACGGGAGCTGCTCAGCCAGCGGACCTTGGCTGTCACCCCGCGGCCGACTGACAGGGCTTGCTCGAGCTCCTCGCGGACACGCGAGCTGCCACCGATGCGGCTCATGAATGACGATTGGAGGATGCCAGGCACACGAAGAGATGGAGAAGTAAAAAGAATGCGAAGAGATGGAGCCGGCCGGACGAGAAGATACTAGTTGGACATTAGTCTCAAAGCACGCAAAGATTTGTCTGCGTCGGTGCAGGGACGGAGTTTGGGTAGGACAGCATTGACTTACATGACTGTAGATACCAGCCAGCTTCCCATTGTTCCTGACTTTTCCAAATATTTCAGAGTGAGCACCAAGCGGAGGACTTGTGTCCTTGAGTAGTAGTCGAGGTTGATGGTAGATTGAAGCCGAGTCGTCATCTTCGACCTGCTCACGGTGCATGCGACCGCCCGTCTTTCTCACGGTCTCAACCTCATGTTGGTTGAACATCTCGCTCAACGCTTGGAACTCGTCCTTCTCTTCTTCCTGTAGATTCGGTGCCTCTCCGTTAAGCGGCATCTCTCCTTCTTTCTCAAGCAGCCGCTTTAGGGCCGGCAGGTCCGCACAGTCCTTGGCAAGGCCACTGACGTCCACTTGGGATCCGATGAAATATCTGACCTTGCCCCTGTTGTCCATAAGAGGAGCCATCATGAGGAGATTGAGGAACGTGGAACCATCGCGACGGCTATAGGCCTGTTAGCTCTGCAAAGTGTTTCGAAATGAAGTACTTACTAGTTGAGAATGAGTTCACTAATTTCTTTCCCTTCTTTGATAGCGTTGCTCAGTCTCTCGACCGCAAATCTATTGGTCTTTGGACCTTGCAGAAAGCGGCAATTACGACCAATTGCATAGCTCACACCATACTGAGTTGTGCGGTGGAACTCTGACATGATGTTAGTGTGATCTTGATCGAATGAAACAGTAAGAAAGAAACATCTCACCTTCTGAAGCAAAGATAATGGGATTGTCCTTTCTTGACGGGTCCGTAAGACAAAATGTCTCAGCAAGACCTTCTGAAGTTTCTCTCAGGTGTGGTGGCAGAGTTCCGGTAATCCTCATCTGGATGCTCACACTGACTACCTGAACCCAGACGAAGCTGACATAGGCGGGCAAGTCATCGCGAACTAGTTGCTCGAAAGCCTTGTCGGCCTTCTCTTCCAGAATAGAATTCACTGTAGGCCGAGCAGGGTGCGTAGAGAACTCCATGTTATCAATTGGCTCAAGCGCTTCGGCAACCGCATTGGCGTAGTTGATTGCTCTCAGTGCTTTGAGAGCATCAAGGTAGTAGACGAGAAGTGGTATCGACTTGGGTCGGTAAGCGCTGAGGAACGACGTGAACTTGTTCAAAAGAGCAGGATCCGAGAAGATTGCGTGTAGATGCTCTTTGGATGAGATTTTTTCAGAGCGCCTTTCGAGAGAGTAATCTCCTGTCTCGTGATCTGCTGGAGCAACGAGGTCGAAGTTTCCCGGGTCATCTTCCATAAGTGGTTCGAGTTTGTCGCTTTCGTCGGTGGCGCCCTTGGTTTGCAGTGCAGGCATGGGGCCGACGGAAGAAGCACCTGTTTCGTAGGACATGACGGAATCCGCAGAGCTCTTCTCCGTAGAGCCGCGCTCATGGGACTCGGGGGTGGTCGGCATTGAACTGGTGGATGGAAATGATGCGCTGTAGTCTTGACTCTTGGGCCTGGAAAAATTGCGCTTAGCGCCCTCTCTACTTCTGTGAAGCATGCTTAGCACTGAGTGATCCATCATCTTGTGGCGACGGTTGTCGACTTGTCCACCCGAGAATGGTGACGGATATTCTATGACAGCAGCAAAGCAAACAGGATGACTTACGTAGTTCTTGTTGGTATGTGAAAGCCCCGATTGCCAAAGTCAGGCAGGGCCGACGTGGTTTCATCATCGGAGCTCATATCGAAGCTGCTGGACATGGCCGCCTGAGGGGGATCGGCAGCGTTGGGGGGCTGAGACGCGTTGTTCTTAGGCCGGTGACGATCTTGGAAGTCTTGAGCTATGGGCTGACTAGCGTTGGCCACATGCTTTTGCACTGGTACTTCTTGTCTGAAGGCAGTGCCAGGACGACCTTCGTCGGCGCTCGTCATGCTGGGAGAGATGCTAGCGTTGGAGCGGCTAGCGGCAGCGGGGACGGATTGGGCCTGTGCGTAGTAGATGTCGTGAGAAGAATTCCTCTTGTTCCTGAAGCGGCGGAAGGGCTGGAAAGGAGAAGGCATGCCGGCGCTGGGCTGCTTAAGACAGGGACGGTGAAGTGTTTCGCGAGCGGCGGAGGCGGAGTATAAGAACAACGGCAGGAAAGGCTCGGCCAGGCCTCCGACGTACCGGATCAGACAGTAGCTCGCGGCCCCTGATGAGGACCCCAAAAGAGCAGGCAAGGGTCTCGACGGTGGAGCGCGGACGCCGATGGAAGTGAAGCCGTCGCTAACTTTGACAATCGCGGGGCCCGATGGCGCTCGGAACCAGGCCGCGGTGACGAGGAACGGGGATGCGGCAGCCAATTGACTTGAGCTCGGCAGAGTCGGGGAGTCCAGCGGCCTGGATGGCGGACGGCGGGCGGCGAGCCGCTGCGCGTCTGCGTGGGAGCGGCTGCTTTCTTTTTCAGCTGCGACGCTCCATATTGCATCAGCTCACCCAGATCCTGCGCAACCCCAGGCTCCTGCGTGTGCAATGCAGGAGTGAAACCGAGCAATCCACGCCTGCGCGCGCCGGCGGCTGTGACGTACTGCATCGCGACGCCCTCACTTCCGGCGCCGGCGGTGGTGTCGGCGCACGACGTTTGGCCAGGCTCATCGGGCCGCGCGAGCAAGATGCTCCACGCGTTCACGCGCCGGCCGGCGATCTCTGACATGGGCTCGTCGGCAGTCTGCTTTTCCTGGCCTCGCCCTTGCTCCGATCATCTCTTTCCGTCCTCGTGCATGCCCCGATGCGCTTAAATCAGGCGAGCTTATTCGGCCCATCGCCACCGGAGTCAGTTGGCAAGAGATTTGACTCTGGATCTTCGATCAGCTATTTTACCCAGATAGCCGCTGCTCATTTCTGCACCCGTGCTGCTCGCGGCCCCCAGGCAGCCGCAGGAAAGCGTGCCACAGCTAGCGTCCCGACTATCACCTGGCTAGTCGGCATAGTGTTCCATGCTTGCCCATGACAGGAACAAAGATTCCGCTTGGAGCAAGGCGTCGCCACCTAAACGTTGGCCGCCGTCGCTGACAGCTGAGCCACACATTGGAACCAAGCCAACGGTGCGGTCATGCCCGCTCGCTTGCGACGACGTCTCCGTGCTGTCGGATCCTCATAGGCCACGGTGGGCCTGAACGCGCTTTGGGGACTCAGGTACATGCTGATCTCACGGGTGCTGATCTTGATAAATTATTCAGGTGCTCGATCGCGGGGTACCTCGAGTAGAGCCGAGAGTCTCTCTGGATCGAGATTTGAGCGTGGATGCTGGAATCCTCTTTGCCTGTCCCCAGCATGTCTAACCCCTTTTCGTGCTTCGGTTCTCCGCTCCGTGATAGCCACCACAGTTGACAAGGGTGAATACTGAGCCGTCCAGGTACCAGTGTTTGCCTGACATCATCTCGGCCTCTAGCATAGCTCTTAGCGTTACAACGCCGGCCAAGCTAGCAAAGGCTCAACGTCTGCATCCGGAGGAGGGGAAATGGTGGGCTAGGAAGAAGTCTCGGCACCTGGGCGATTGGATCTGCCCGGGATTCGCACTGCAAGCAATATTCCGTCATCTCTCGTATCACGAATGTGCGTTAACACCGGCCCAGTAAAATTGCTTGACCCACAGCATCAATGCGAATGATGTCTGGGCTCAGTATCATCTCGATGTGGTGGGGTCCTCCTTGCGGATCTTCGATTTGGAATGATGCTATCTATAAGTTACCACTATCCCTCTCTCGCAGGGTGAAGATTAACAGAAATCACGCCTCAGCACCCAGCAAGGCCCTTCGTTCCTGCCTAGACTCCTCGTCCCTCTCGTCGGCCTCTCTTGCGTGTCGATACAGGATGTAGTGCTGAACAATGAAGATGACGTCGAAGATAATGCTGACATTGGCGAGACCAAACTTGACAGGGTTTCCGGTGATTCCAGACCAATCTGCTTCCAGGGAAGAGTCGATGATCAGCTGCAGATTGGACAGTATGCCACCTGAAAAGTCAAGCAGCATTCCACCGATACTGAAACCCACGGTGGACTTCCGCTTGTAGTTCAACCACACCTGCGGGACGTATTTGACAACGGTTACCACAAGCTTCACGTACCCGACGGCATAGATCTGTTGTCATAGATTAGCTCGGAGCAAGGCGCATTGTGGCATTCGACACGCCGCAGTTGGGGTGAAGGCGCGGGCAACGTACAACATCGATCCACGCCCAAGAATCAGGGTCATAGCCACCATCCTTGCCCTTGATCCAGACAGTGAGCACGACGATAACCACTCCCAAAATGTTACCCCAGAAAATCCCCATGGCCATGCGGCTCATCTTCTGGTCTGCACCGACTTTGAACCCCCAGCTCTTCAGCCAAAACTGGCTGTAGATGATGAGACACAGCACCACTGCGTGCAGCGCGAAGGCGAAGTCGTTGAAGCGAACAGTGGGCTCCGGAGCGACCGGATATCGTGCAGCATACTGCGAGCGGATGGTCGGTGACCACAGCATCGTCGCAGTGGATATCGTGTATGCGAGAAACCCCAGGATGTTCAGGGTAGGGAAGTCGATGCCAAATCCCAGGGTCGACCTCCGCCGCCAGTTCATGAGAGGCTGCGGGTAGAAGGAGCCCGACCAGCACAAGAAGCTTCGGTCTCCCAGTCAGCATGTGTACTTGTACAGAACAGGACCGAGGCAGCCAGCATACTATGACCACCCCAGGACCCGCGAGAGGGCCCGGGCGAGGAAGGTGACTTCGGGCGACGCCATGCTGCACAGCGGCTCAACGGCTTTCACGCGCTAGAGGGTGGGCGACGGGCGCGATGGAGGTGCAGAGACTGGCGTCGAGCGAGAAGACACGCAGAAGTCCGCGACCGCGGGCTGACACCCCACTTAAGACGCGAGGTCCTTCCAAAACCACAGCTGTTAGTGGAAAGTATGCGATGGCATCATCGGGCCCGGGCACGTGACGGTGAGAGCGTCGCACGCCGTTCCGGGTCGCGGCTGAGGCGCGTCCTCCTGGGCCAGCGTGTCGCGATGCGGTGAAGCACACGATGAGCCGCATGGATATGGGCAGAGGGTGGCTTCCTCGCAGGTGCAGAGGGGTGATCACTAGGCTCTGGGGAAGCGCGCACGGACCGCGGCTAAGACAACCTCATCAACGACGCTCGTTGAAGCTGGCCGACGCGCCAGCTGGCCCAGACCCCGACCAGCACAGTCGCAGCGCTCGCAACCGCCCTCTCCGTCTCTCTCGCGCCCGCTACACATGTCTCTCGCCCGACTCCGCAGCACAACGCGTCCGCGCAGCCGGTAGCTTGGCACCTGCTGTCCTCTCCTTGCGCCTCCACTCGCGCTGCGTGACCGGAGTCTCACTGCGCCCAACGCGATCATACGGACATCGACCCTGACCAGCCATGGCCGTGCCGTCCGACACGCCCACGAGGCGCAATCAACGCGGCCCTGGCCGCCCTCCACGCGTTGACCCCAGCGCCACGCCCACTGCCCCTGCTTCCGCGCCGCCCAAGAGACCCAAGTACATCCCCGGCGGACCAGGTGGCGGCGGTCGCTACATCGACCCAGACACCGGCGCCGAAATACCCAAGGAGATCGCCATACCACTGCTCAAGGCCGCCGGCCGGAGGCATAGCGCGCCCCGCCCGCGTCCGTCGCGTACCCCGGCAGCCACTCGCAACTACTCTCCCGACGCTGCATCACCATCCCGACCATACACACGCCCCCGCCGTGATCGCCCAGTTGCTGGTCCGCGAGCCAGCTCCGCGTCTGCCGCCGCCGCCGCGGTTGCTCAGAACGACGGATACAAGCCGAGAGAGGAGCGGGGCTGGGAAGAGTTCCACCAGGACTTGGATATCGATGCGGACTTCATGGTCTTCAGTGCCGAGGAAGTTGATGGAATTAGCCCGCCGGTGACGAAACCGACGACGCCTACACTGGGATTAAGCCAGGGCGATGATCGGAATGGCACAGGGCCTGATGATGCAACAACTCTGAACGGAATACCGGCACTGAGAACGCAAGAATCATCGTGCGCTGATCACGATGAGGACACTGTCAATGTGGGAGCGAGCAGCGATCAGCCTATGACACCTGCAACGATTAAGCGCCGACCTGGCAGGCCGCCACGGCGCCCTGGATCGATGCTTACCGGTCTGGGCTCGCCTCCAGCGCCAAGAATCGAGCCGCTGCCTACGAAAGACAAGCGCGAGAAGCTGAGTCTCCCGAAGCCTTCGTATCGGACCATCGACACATTCTCGCATTACGAACAAGACCCGTCAGCGCAGGTCAATTACGTCGATCGCACCATGGCGAGCGTAGGGTACCAGGAAAGCGACATGTTCCTTCGACCCGAGAAGCGGCTTATTCGCATGGTTGACGGTAACCTGGAAGAAGACCTGGACCTTGCGCTTAGCATCGAAGGAGAAATACACGGTCACCCCATCGGTCGGGTCGAATACGATATGGACGAACAAGACGACCGATGGCTGGAGGCATACAATGCACAAAGACGGGAGGAACAAGTCGAGGCGATAAAGCCAGCGATTTTCGAGATAACCATGACGCAAATCGAAAAGGAATGGCACGCACTGGAGAAAAGTAAGTCTGTCGTTTATTAGGTGGGATTGGAAATTGCTGACTCGTTCGCGTCCAAGGAATCCCCAAGCCAAACCCGAAGCCTCCGCAGACCCATCGACCGCGATCGAGCTCGGCAGCAGCAGTCAACGGAGAACCGACAGGCAATGGCGAAGAACAAGACACAAAGTGTGCGGTATGCGACGATGGCGACTGCGAAAACACCAACGCCATTGTCTTCTGTGACGGCTGCGACCTCGCAGTGCATCAGGAGTGTTATGGGGTCCCTTTTATACCTGAGGGCCAGTGGTTGTGCCGCAAGTGCCAGCTGATTGGCCGAGGAACACCCGTGTGTATTTTCGTTCCTGTTCAACCTTTTCGTACTACTGACATGTTGCAGACTTGCATATTCTGTCCGAATGTCGATGGTGCTTTTAAGCAAACCGCAAATCCCCAAAGATGGTCACATCTGCTGTGCGCCATTTGGATCCCAGAGGTCTCACTCGGTAACACCACCTTCATGGAACCAGTCATGGACGTCGAGAAGGTTCCCAAGCAACGGTGGAAACTGGTGGGTTCATCACGTCCAATTCACACCCCTAATCTTACTGACATCTTCTTGTTCAGCAATGTTATATTTGCGACCAGAAAATGGGTGCATGTATCCAATGCGGAAACAAAAATTGTTATTCTGCCTTCCACGTCACCTGTGCGCGACGCGCCAAGCTATTTCTGCGGATGAAATCAGCGCATAGCGGACCCGCCAACGTCGATGCCAGCGTTCTCAAGGCGTTCTGCCACAAACACGTGCCAGGTGACTGGCGTCGGGAGAACGACGTTGAAAATGCCACACGCGAAGCAATGTCTTTCTACCGTCAAACCATGCGGGGCCGGCGCTGGGCGGAGAGCCAGGCGGCTGCTGCTCATAACTCCTCTCATGCAATCATGGACGATGATGGGGAAGATTCCACTCAAGTTCCAGGGAGCAATAAACGAAAGCGGAGTCAACCCACCAAGGGCGTCTGGAGACTGCCATCTGGTGCTCCCGTCGTCCCTCAGCTTGTGTACGAAAAAGTCGAATCGTCCCTCGTGCGCTTCAACGTCCGTAAACGCAAAGAGTACGTTGCTGAGGCATGCAAATACTGGACCCTCAAACGAGAGGCTCGTCGTGGAGCGGCCTTACTCAAACGACTTCAGCTCCAAATGGAGACCTTCTCATCAATGGAGATCACTCGGCGTAACTTCGCGGGAATGGGTGCGGCGGGCCGCCCAAGACTCCACCGACGTATTGAATTTGCGCAGGTTCTTGAGAGAGACATGGAAAAGGTCAAGGAGCTCTGCCGCCTAGTCAAAGAAAGGGAGGAGAGGAAGCTGGATGACGTGGGGATTCTGAAAACAATTGTCGACACAGTCTACTTTCCTGTCTGCCCTTTTCTTTGGCCAATATTGGAGAAGGCTCAGACGTAAGCACGAGTTTTCCTTTTCTCCCAATCGCATGATCATGAGCTAACAAACCACTAGTCTGGACTCGAAAGGCGTCTTTAAGGAAGGTTTGGAGTCGATTGAGCGGAAGCTTGATGCGCGTTTCTACACTTCTGTTTCCACGTTCTCTGCCGATATTGGCGCCGTTTTCCGTTCGGTGGTCGGTCTGGACGAAGTCACAGATGCACATGAAGCCCATGAGCAACTGAATGAGGGTAGCGCTGTGCACGGCGACCTTACTCCAGAGCAGAAAGACAGGAAGAAGCTGGCGAGGCGAATCATCAGGGCGATACACCCCGCCCTCGAGGATGCTACTCTCAAGGAGGTTCAGATGTCCGGTAAGCAATATGAAAAAAAGCTGCGTGAGCTCAATGCACTGCTAGACAATAGCGTGCATTCTGGGCCCACATCAGCTCCAGCTTCCCCCGATACTGGCGACAAAGGTAATGACGATGGGGCAGAACGACACAATGTCTCGCAAGACGTGGAAATGTCCGACCCCACGAGTTACCTCACAAACGGTAATGCAGAAACGAACGGGCTTGTCAACGGCGACAGCGTCGTGAAGGACCATGGCAATGGCAAGAAGCCTGGAGCCGAGACCGATGAGCCTGACCACGAGGCTGACGACGCTGCCATAAGACTGCAACTGCAGCTGCCCGAAGAGCCCACCGACGCGTCTGCTGACAACGCCGTGGGCGAACCCGCCGGAGGTCGCCAAGGCAGCATCGGAACAGCGCCGGCGCTCTCCAATTCGGGCAGCACGCATCCATCCACCACCAATCCCGATCCTCTAACGCCGCCACAGTCGGACGGAGATTCACTCACGTTGGCGCAAGGCGGCATACCGTGGTACCTGAAAAGCTTCGACCCACGCGGCACAACCATCCACGATGAGCGCTGGTCCGGCCGAGAAGTCGTGCGAGGCATGAGCGAGGAGCTGAGCGAAATCTCGGACGATGAGCTCAATGGAATGCTCGGGGACGAAGAAATGGCCGACGTGTCAATTGACGAGCAGGACGCAGCGAACGCAGAGGAAGGAACGGTGCAGCGCGCGCAGCGGGTGAGGGTCCGGGCGCAGCAGCGCAGGAAGGCCCAGAGACGAGCCAATTGGGGATAAGGCTGCAGCTTATTTTTTTTCGCTTTCGCGTGTAGGCGTTTTGGGCAACGGCGGTGACGAGCTGTATACCATTTTCGATTCCCGGTCATAATTTCAGGCAGTGTGGGGCTGCGGGAGGGACATGGGCGCGCGGCGTCGGGGAAATGGGCATGGGGCGGTATTGGAATACCTATTTGCTTGCTTGCTTGCTTGCGGGCGGTGTTGTTGGCTCGATTACTTAGCTAGAGCGCTGGAGCATGGACGCCTGTACCTTTACCGCAATGGCTGCAGTGATTTTCGCCCACCAAGCTTGGCCAGCGAGGCGTGCCAAACGCGATGGAAGTGAGTGCAAATAGCGAGGCTGCACGTTTGCGCTTGCGTGGGAAGCCAGGCAGGAGCCAAGCGGCTGCGGCTCGCACGCGGGTGTTCCTTGGTAGGGCCCCTTGATACCCGCCTGGACCGTCAGCCTGCGCCTGTCACATCGCGTTTGTTCGGCGTCGCGATTCCGCCTCACTTCGCTCCTTCACATCAGCCTGGCAACGTGCCGTCCGCACCGACGCGCTTTCTTTTTACTTTACTCTCACCTAGCCTTCACCGCGACGGGACTTATTAAGCCGATCGGAGCTGCCTTCCCGGCCGCCGCTTTGTCGCAACCACCTCTTCCGCCGCCCGTTTTCAGCTCCACCCAGCCGCACTCTTCCCTCCACATCAACGCTGCTCTACGCCATGTCAACCATGGATTACGAGACTGAGCCGCGTCCGTATGACGGTAAGTCCGCAGTCTCACCGCGTCGCCGCCCGCAAGCCCGCACGACGCGCCGCTGACACGCCCGTGCAAACAGACGAGCCGCGCGACTACGAGCGCGACCGCAGCCGCTCGCCGCGCAACGACCGCCGTGTCGATGACGATGCCCGCGCTCGCAGCGCCTCACCTGGCGCGCGCGATCGCCTGGACGACCGGTACAGCAACCTCTCGCGCCTCAGTCCGCTGCAGCACCCACTGACACAATGCCCACGACAGCCCTGCGAACGAGCCTATGCGCGACCGCGACGACGAGTCCATCAACCCGGGCTCCAACCTCTTCGTCACCGGCATCCACCCGCGTCTCAGTGAGGAGGAAGTCACTCGTCTGTTCGAGAAGTACGGTGACGTCGAGAAGTGCAACATCATGCGTGACCCGCACACCAAAGAGTCGCGTGGCTTCGGCTTCGTGAAGATGGTTACGCCCGACCAGGCAGATGCTGCGAAAGAAGGCCTGCAGGGCGAGGTCATTGAGGGCCGCACTCTCAGCATTGAGAAGGCTCGCCGCTCGCGCCCCAGGACGCCCACTCCGGGCAAGTACTACGGACCTCCCAAGCGCGGTATGGCATTCCTCCACCTACAGCTTACACCCGCTGACTCGAACAGAGGACTTCCGTGGCGGTCGTGGCGGTCGCTTCTACGGTGACCGCTACGACGACAGGCGCGGTTACGGAGGAGGCCGTCGCGGCGAGGACTACGGTTCGCGCGGCCCTCGCTACGACTCCTACGACCGTGGCTACGGCGGCGGCGGCGGCGACCGGGGCTACGACCGCGGAGACCGTGGATACTCCCGCCGTGACCGCGACTACGGCCCTCCTCGCGGCGTTGACCGTTACGCCTCTGGCCGCGACGACCGCTACGCTTCTGGTGGTGGCGGTGGCCGCTATGGCTCGAGCCGCGACGATCGCTACGGCCGTGATGGCGGTGCCTCGTACGGTGCAGCTCCAGCTGACGAGCCGTATGCCGGTGGAAGGGCTTACGACGACCGTGGTGATGACTACTATTCTCGCCACTAAGAGCTCGATACTAATTCTCCCAGAACCCGCCCGCGAGTAACGGTACAAGACCAGGCGTCCATCACTGCCGACGTGATTAGCTACCTCGAAGCCGATTGCGTCTTATCGAGATTGCTGCCTCATCTTCGTCCCTGTATTACTTGCTTCCTGGCTTTTGCATCTCCACGTCTCCGACAAACGATCGGGCTACGGCGATTTTCAGCGATATCTTCGGCGGGCGACGGATTCAAAAAACAAAAACGGCTTTTCACTCAATCTGCTGCTGGACGGGAGACCACACCTAAGGCTAGGTATAACACGGCTTAGCGATTTGCCTACGCCACATCTAAAGGTCTCGGCTTCCGGTGATTTTCGGTGGATTTCCTTTGACAGAGAACGGCTACGGATTCTTGCGGCAAACATGCTTTTAATCGAATTGGTGACGAAAAACTGGATCTCCTGGAGCAGCTCTACTATCCGACTTTCAGATCACACATTGTACTACTATGCCTTCCCATCACACTCGACATCTGCGCTTGACGACACGTCCCTGTATTCCAACACCGTGCGTGCAGCCACCATTGCAGAGCCTGCGTGTACCGGCGACTTCGCTTGTCCATGTCCCGTCGGGACCTTCCGACCTCCATCAGCTTAGAGTGCCTAGCCGTCTATTCACTTCTGTCTCTGGGGAGACGGGAGCGACAAAAATCCTCGTAGTAAACAGCAAAATCGCCCAAACTATGCACGATGCCGCCCTCCGGTGTAATAAAAAAAATTCAATGAGGACTGCAGAACGACCCCAGCGCTGCACCGTGGCTGAGGCAGCTTGCCGTGACGACAATCGACAGCGCTCCGGATCTAGACACGTCTGTCGTCTCTGGTCTGCGGTTGTTGTTGACTTTGCTGCTGCAGGGCCCCGACACGTTTTGGTAATGCCGATGGCTGCTGTTCGTGGCTCCACGGTGAGTTCCCACGCTTCGTGGAATTTTCAATTCTTCTGGAATCTCCTACCCTGGCACCATTCAGTTTCTCAGCACTCGGCTCTGGTCCCTTGCGCACTCAGCTAGCCAAGCTATCTTATTCGATTTGAGTTTCACGCCAAGACCACCCTTCATTCCTTGACAAATCCCCATCACAATTTCTCTCATGCTGTTCCTTCCTCGTTTCATTTAACTCCCATTGTCACTGCTTGTTGCAGTGGGCCGGTGGTGGTCCCAACGCCGTGGCCGGACTTTTGCCGCGTCAACGACGTGGATCTGACATCATCACAGCGTTGCAAACTTTAGATGCACATGTTGAGGCTGCAAGGTTTGTTCGCCTGAGAAAAGGTCCTTCATACATGGATCGAGAGACTTGAATCTCTACACGTTCCAGCGCTGCGGATTCCACCAGGGCAGCCAAGAGAATCGCGTAAGCTTTCATGATGCATTGCGTCTCTGTCCGAAAATGACGCGGACTTGAGGCAAAATGATATGAAATATGGTCGCTTGATTTGGCATATGCAAGTAGGCCTGTTGCGTGGATATATATAGAGCTCAACAGATAGCCCAGTGATGCAGATAGCTATTGATGGCCGACCGAGGCAAGAGCGGACTTCCTGTGCCAGAGCATGCCGTGATGGGAGGCCAGCCCTCCTGGTGAAGACGCAGCGCGGGTGCTTGTGGCGACGTGCAGCTGTGGTGCCACTCCTGTAAGCGGGCGATTGGCGGGTGGCTCCCGCTGTCAGCCAGGCAGCGGCTGCTGGCGGAGCGGAAGGGCCAGCTGTGCGTCTGTCGCGGCGCCAAAAGCTTAACAAGAGTGGGCGACAGCTGCGGGGCGTGGATTGACAGGTGTTTATACAGCGTCCAGGTGTCCAGGTGTCGCGGGCACGAGCATCCGTCGTCTCGCGAACGGCCGATCAGACAACCTTATCAAGCTTAGGCAAGGTGGCCGCGCAAGCACATCCAGCCCGGGGCCAATTGCTGCCCGCGTTCGAAACAAGTCGTCCCGAATGATCGCTAGTCAAAGCTTGAATGCGGAGCCCTGCTTGCGTTGCTGGAAAGCTCCGCAATTCTACGACAGGCCCCCCAGCGCAATACGACACTCCTCCCGTCGCCCTTCAGCCTCCTGCGTCTTGACTTCACGTCATCCACGAGCGAGCGCCTGCAACCGCCTGCGCGCCAAACGATGCTGGCGAGCACCTGAACTCGCCGCGAGGGCTGTCGTCGTGCCGTTGATCCAAAGGTATCGCTCCTCCCGCATTCCGCCTCGCCTCGCCCGCGGGCGCAACACAAGAGGGGTGGTTTGACTCTGATATGGCAAGATGCTGACTGCGCTGCGCAAGAAGGCCACATGTTTTCCCTTCCAAACGTCTCAAGCCTGCGATCTGCATTCGTTTCCTCCCGCAACCCTCACCTCCGCGCCCTCCGATCGATGCTCCGGGGCACCCGCCCGCCATGCCATCCCCACGCAGCCTCCTTCCTTTGCTCGCCATCGCAACCGTCGCGTTCTTCTCGTTCCTCTACTACAGTACCAACGTGAAGGAATCCTGGCGAGGACTGCCGCAAAAGATCGGTCTGGGAGAAACGGTCCCGGAGCCGACGTCATCCAAGACTGCGGACGCAGCCGAGTCGGCCAGCAGCGGCGAAGGCCATGGCGCGAAGCCGAAGCCGACAAAGTGGAGCTCGATCCCTAAATTTGAGGCGGGAGTCGGCATGCCGGAAGACTACAACTTCACCACCGTGCTGGTGGTTCCGCGGACGAGAGAAGAGGACGTTGATTGGATTGATGAAAACCTGTCGGACTACCAGACTGCCGTCTACGTTGCTGACGATCGATCTGCGCCGCTACACCCGCCGAAGAACAAAGGCCACGAAGTCATGATCTACCTGAGCTGGATCATCGATAACTACGCCGACCTGCCGGACGTAGCTATTTTCATGCATGCGCACAGGTACGCCTGGCACAACAGCGACATGCTCGACCTCGATGCCGTGCAGATGGTTCGCCGGTTGAACCCCAATCGCGTGCTTCGCGAAGGGTACATGAACATGCGCTGCCATTGGGAGCCGGGCTGTCCAGATTGGATGTAAGTGACCACTTCGCCAACCCCCCGATTTTCGGTGCTAAACGACCACAGGCACCCGGGTGAAGTAGAGGACGACATCCAGAAGCATGAACAGAAGCTTCTTGCCAAGGCTTGGAGCGAGCTGTTCCCCTTGGACCCCATTCCAGAGGTGCTGGCGCAGCCCTGCTGCGCTCAGTTTGCTCTGAGCCGTGACCGAATCCGCGCCATCCCCCTGCAACGCTTCGTAGCCTACCGCGACTGGCTGCTCCGCACGCCCTTGGATGATGCTCTTTCCGGCCGGGTGTGGGAGTACGTTTGGCAGTACGTGTTCACAGGGCAAAACGTCTACTGCCCCATTCAACACATCTGCTACTGCGACGGGTTCGGCGTGTGCTTCGGCAACGACGAGAACTACAAGGCGTGGACAGACCTGCGCTACACCCAACTGGGCTACGAATTTGAGCTTAAGGACTGGCATGAGAAGGAGAAGCTCGTGCACCAGTCCATGCAGGACGGCACCTTCGACGAGCTTGCCGAGATCGACATTCCCGAAGTCGGCAGAGATAAGTGGTTGGAAGAGGAGATGGAGCGCATCAAACAGGACCTGAAGCACAGGAGAGACGCGGCGATAGAACGAGGCAACGACCCTCAGATCAGAGCCAATGATTGTGGGAGGGAATGGCACGAGGGAGATTGGTTCTGATGAATCGTCTACTTTTCTTTCAAGACAACTTTAGGGAGCCGGGAATGTGGAATTGGCGTTACAAGGTAAGGGCCCTTGGGAGACTCTTGGGCACCGGGTACATGATTAGGGCACACATCATAGATGGCGGAAGAACTGACTGTACGAACATGATGTTGCATGGCGGCTCCGTACATACGCCTGGCGCAGGATGGGAATGGCTTCTGGTTGGGAGTTAGAATACTTTGTACGTACGTATAGAATCGCCTCGACAGCTGTGCACTGACCGGAGCATCTGGCGCGTGAGAGGTTCATGCAATCAATTACGCGGACGCGAAGGCGCAGGAAGCAAGCAACGACATCTGTTTTGACAAATTGCTGTCTCGTGATCATTACGGGGGAACTGGTATTTGAGAGTAAATGGATTGTAAAATGTCGCAATAAAGCACATCCAGCGGATAGCTTCCACCTTGACCTCGACTGGAATTCTGCGGCATTCTTCAAGGGAGCGTCTCGTGTATTGACGTAGCAATCTCGTATGCGCTCCAAAATAGCCGCGAGGAATGGAGGCCGGCCGAAAGGGGCCTAGTGTTAACAAACAACATCAACCACGCAAACACGTCGCAAACACGCAGCTCCGATCGGGAAAACAGCTCCCCTCTGCGTTTGCTAGTGCCGCTTTCCTGTGAGCAAAACACCTCGTCGAAGCCGACCACCACCTGCAATGGCTTCGCCCCGATCCGTGTCGCCGAGATCTGGTGCTGATTTCCCTCCCTAGATTTTTCTTGTTCACCGCAGCCCTCACACGCCCTTTACTCGCCTCCAACTCGCGCCGTCGCAACAGCCAGAACTCCCAGCCGAGGGCCATCTTTTCCCCCATGGCCGATTAACCATCTGCTGGTCCGCCGCCATGAACTCGGGCGCCGCCTTTCACGGTGCCGCCGCCGGTGGCCGCCGCGACAGCGTCCCTGGCGCCGCCCCCGCCGATGCGACCAGCGCCGTCGAAGACCCCGCGAACCAAGGATACGACATGCAGGCCTTAGAAGCCACCACCGCCCAGACCGCGCCGGGGTATGCCGCGGCGACGGCCCGCAGCGATGCAGCGCAAGGACAACAGGCGAGCCTGGAAGGCAATATGGCCGAGCTGCTGGAAGCCGCCGCCAAAGCGACGACCGAATCGCAGCGCCACGCTGCCGCGCAGCAACAGCAACTACAGCAGCAACAACAGCAGCAGCAGCATGGTGGAGGGCTGCGCAAGATTGCGCGCAACACCGATCTGAGGGGCACGGCGATGCACGAGGAGGAGGTGCTAGCGGCCGGGCAGAAGCGGAAACGGACCACCTCTCCGGACGGCGGTGAAGCAGTGCTAGAGGATGAGAGCGGCCGCGCGGGCAGCCAATCTCCCCGGAAGCGTGCGAGGCAGACGCCCGAGGTGCACAGCCATACGCCCATGGCGCACACGCCCATGTCGGGAGCGGACCATCACGGCCACTACCACCAGAGCCCGGAGCTGCAGCAGCAGCAGCAACACCAGGCTGGATTCGGCGGAATGACACCAGATGCTCGGGCTGTGGGCGTGCACTCGGCGGCAGCCCTGTTCCGGACGCCGTCGACGGGCAGCGGCGGGACGGCGAAGAAGCACACCCGGCCGCCCATGTCGAAGCTGTTCTCGTCGCTGCAGCTCACGCCCGAGAACTTCCTGCGGCTGCAGGCCGCGGCTAAGCAGTACATGCTGGACGAGGCGCACCCGGAGCGCCAGAGCTGCGTGGGCAGCAGGGGCAAGGGCGACACCGACATGGTCAAGCTGCGCCTGTTCAACTGCTGTCGCGATTTCCTGGGCGACGGCATCGGCGAGCGCTTCTTCGGACCGGACGTCCCTGCTCCGACGGAAACCGAGGTGTTGGAAGGGGAAACAACGCCGGGGAGGAAATGGGTGTGGCCGAGAGATGGGAATAAGATTGTCAGCTTGGTCACGCCGTTGCTGCGGAGGATGGTGACCAATGAGCGGCAGAGGCAGTACGCGCAAGAGACAAGGAAGGGCGGGAGCAAGAAGAAGGATCCTTCCTCTGCGCGGGAGACGTCGCAAGAAAGTTCGATACAGCAGACCGCTGCTACGCCTGCGCCGACGACCCCTTTCAATGCGGAGCAGCATTCACCTCCGAATCCTGCAATCGATCCTGCGTTAGCTACACCGCAATCTGTACCACTTCACCCTCAAACCCACGCTCAACCACAACCATCTACGCAATACGGACCTCCCCCGACTCAGTACCCGCGCTTCCTTCAAGCACAACCCACGTCGTCAATATACTCAACGGCCATTCCTCCCAACAATCATTTCCAGCACCACCCCCCTCCAGATCAAAACGTCATCCAGGTTCTCATTACAAAGAACAACACCAAACTCCTCCCCCGTATCGACATGCCATCCTGGCCCAGCACGCCGCACCACACGCTACCACTGAGTGACCTGCGGAAGGCTGTGGAGGAAGAAGTGAAGGGGTTCTTGAAGAGAGGCTTGGATCTGGGAATCAGGAGGCGTTCGATGTCGGCAGCGGAAAAAGCACGACAGGATTCGAAGCCGAGGCAGGCAAAGCAGAAGGGAGACGGTGGTGCAGAAGGCCTAGGCGACGTTGACATGGAAGGGACCGACGAGGCGCAGCAAGGTACCTCTGAGGAGCCAGCCCAGCAGCAACAGGAGCAACCCGCAAACGATCGAGCGACCACCGTCTCCGAGAGCGGCAAAGAAGCTGCCCAGCACCAGCCAGCTGTCTCCGCCGACGAACCGAGCCTCGAAGGCATCACCCTCGAGATCCGTGCGCTGACCGGTCGTGGGCTTGTCCTCATCACCGGCGAGGACGAGTGGCGCGCCGTGTTGGCGGAGGTGGGGAGAGCGGTGTGGATGGAGGGTGTGTTGAAGGTGGTCGTCGAGGTTATCTGAGCACACTCAGGAACTGAGGCTTCTGGATCATCAGCCGGCCGTTGCAATTGTAAAACTGCGAAAGTTTGCTGGTCACCATTCACTGCTCGCCCGCGCCATATGGAGCAGACGGCAAACATGCCTTGTAATTGAGAGCTTCTCAAGAACTTCTCCGTGGTACACCGTCAGCTTCAACGACCCAAAAGGGCGGACGGCTTGTCGCTTTCTTCGCCGTCGATTTATCTTTACTTTATTCTAATGTTCTGTTCCTGTTGCTGATGAAAGGGCTACGGTGCTAGATGATTATGAGAGGGGGGGCGGCGTTTGATATTTCTTTATTCCTTCTCTAAACATATTCTACACAGCGTGTCTGGCTCATCGACGGATGGACTTCCCTTAGCTGCTTACACATATAATACATGACAGCCACGACAGGCGGGCGCATGGGAGGAGGAGTAAAAGCATAGATAGCACTATGTATGATATACCGGCGCTGGTGGGGAGACTGGAACGGAAGTAGACGAGAGCAAGATATCAGGTGGAGACGTAGTGTGCATTCCGGAGACGGAGTGGAGGAAAGCGAACGGGCGGACTGAATGAATTCGAGCATGTCAAGCATCTGCCACTGCTGATTCACTACGATGTTGGGTGACCTGAGATGACAAAAGCACACGAAGCCAGGACGTTCGTCCTCTCAGTCAGATCAACTGCGTCGGACAATTCTTGATGCTGAACGCTGCAGCCCGCAGGGACAACACGGTGCTTATTTCATCGGAAGGAAGGAGAAGGAGGATAAAAGAGGAGAAAACTTCTTGTGTATACATTCCCCTAATTTGATCTTGAACGGCTTACAAAGAAAAAGAAAAGGCGAACTGAACTACCTGCTATGCTATCGATAAAAATCTACGAAATACATGATACAGAGAAAAGAGAAGAGACTAATGAACCCCCATGCAGGAGAATGAAAGAGAATCATTATCTTGTGTCTCCCTAGTGTCTCCCCGGTGTCTCCCCAACTCTCTCCGGAATACACCTGATATCAACTCCAGCCAGCAGCAGCACATTTGGTATCGTCCAAGTTCACGTATGCAAAGCATCGACCCCAGTCCGTCCCTCAACCCCATAGCTACAAGTCCGTCCAGTTCACGCCGATAGATTTCCCCAAAGCAAAAAAAGAGCCATCATGGATTGCAAATCACTGCATCACTGCCCGCCTCCTACGGCATGACGATCCTCGTCCTGTACTCCTTCACCGTCTTCCTGGTCGCGGTTCCCACCACGGCGATCAGCAGAATCGCATTGAACGCCGCCATCACGAAGAACGGCGCGCCCGGGTCCAGATCGTCGAACATCAAGCCCCCCAATTTCGTGAGGATCAATATGCCGGCGCCGCCAGCGAGACTGTAAACGCCGGCGATAGAACCCTTCAGGTGGGCGCGGCTGGAGGCTAGGCTAGAAGGCGGCAGGCGGCGGAAGTGTGAGGGAAGGAGAGGTGAAGATTCGCCGTATCCGCTACCACTGCTACTACTATTGCGGTTGATGGGCGGAGTTGGAATCGAGGTTGCGGACGAGTCCCCGAGGAGTGGGTCGCGCAGGGAGGCCGAGGCGACGGAGGGGGAGGGAACAGGCGTGGCATCCGGATCCAGGTGGCGGCTTAGATGCCGTGAGGCGCTGACTGGCGCACTTTGGATGTGCGTGCCAATCTGGAAGCCGGCATCGCGTTGGCGCTGCTCCTCTTCTTCCTCTGCGGCGTCGATTTCTTCCTCGTCGCCTGTGATGCCGCGGCCCAGCAAGCCCAGACTGCACACGATGGCGCCAATCTGGCTGATACCCAGCAGCGCGACGATGAAGAAAACGCCAGGACTGCCATCATCCTTGGCTCGCCATGTGGGGGTCTTGAGCAAGCCGAAAGCTATGTAGCCCGCGATGCCCGCAACAGCCGCGAGTATCAGAGGCAGATTGTGCTTCTTGTAGCGCCCAGCTAAGTATCCGAACACAGGCGCGCAAATCAGCGCAACTAATTGCGAAGTTCCTGTCAGTGCGGAAGCAATGAGGTATGCTTCTCGGCAATGCCTCTTGACGTCATCCGAAGTCTTCCCATCACCAGGCTTGCAATCGCCGTGGGAAATGAAATAGGCGTTTGCAAACAACGGGATGAACAGAGAAATGGCAACAGAGGAGGCACGTGCAACGAACCCTCCGAGGTAGCCAAGGCCAATGTTGGCATCTTTCAGACCCAGAATCAGCGAGTCCAGCAGCAGGCGCGGGTACGAGAGCATGGGCGCGGGTCCAGACTCGTCCTTTTCCTTTACCACAAACAGGTTGCACCAACTCTTGTGCTCCTCGCCCGGTAAGTTCCGTAGGCCAAACATGCAGGCAAGGGCGACCACGAATGCCACGGTCCCGACAATGTAGAAGGAATATTCGACGGATTCGCTGGGTGACACGCCGCTTTTCTGGAAGCGGGCGGGCAGTGGCAAGAACACGGCGAGAGCGAGCAGGGCACCGAAGCCCGTGAACATGCCGACCAGGCCAGCCAGGTTGGATGTGGAGGTGGCGGAAGCCTGAGGGGTGGTGGGCTGCGCGGAGTGGTAGGAGGACGCAGAGTTCAGGCGGGCCGGGGTGATGGTCAGCTCGGATGAGATGGATGGCGTGATGTTGTGTCCGCCGTTGGCGTCTCTACTGGGCGTCATGATCTCGGCTAGGGGCGGGCGGGTGGAAGCGTGGGTCATGGCGGGAAGGACGGCGGTGACCATGGTGGTCCTGTGGGAGCAGCATCGTCAGCATCGTCGCAGCAGCAGCGCGCAGTAGCGCGCATTGAGCAGACGTACGTCGCGGAAGCGCCCAGGGCAAACAGCAGGCGGCCCAGCAGCAGCTGTGGATAGACATTGGAGGCCTGCACAAAGAGGAACAGGCTCAGCGCGACAATGGCGTAGCCCACGACAGCGACCTTTGCCACACCCACGCGGTCGCTGACCATGCCCCAGACCGGGCAGCCAACGAGGGCGACCAGCTCGTCGGCGAAGCCCAAGGTGCCGACAGCGTCGCCGACGCCATGGTCGCGGCCAATGCGGTCGGTGATGACGAACGAGACGGTGCTGTTGAGGAAGACCAGGAAGGAGATGCTGAACAGGGCGACACCGAACAGGTAGGTGGCGACCTGCCAGCGCGAGGCTGTGAAGGCGAACATCTGGATTGGCGGTGGGACTCAGTGCGACATGGCCGCCGTCGTGCTGGAGGAGGGAGGAGGGCCAGGATGGTCAGGTGCGGGTGCAGGCGCGCGCAAGGCTGGCGGCCGCGGGCGCGGTTGTCGGGGAGGACTGGTCGCAGGGTGGCCGGGCGGGAAGCTAAGGAGCTTGGGCGGCGAGCAGCGCAGCAGCAGCAGCAGCAGCAGCAGCGGCCGGGAACCGCTCAGCGCTCAGCCCCGACCGCCCTGCACGCAACGCATCCGCACATCCACGTGCGCGCGCGCGTCCGCCTATTGCTGGCGCGGACGCGCACCCTCAGGCACAGCGCCCAAGGGCCCGCCGCGCGAATGGGCTGATCCGGTGCGACACCGACCCGGCGCTCAGCCCAGACGTCCTCCCTCCACGCCCAGCACCGCGCGATGCCCGCCCTCAACGTGGCCATCATTGGCGCAGGCCCGGCCGGCTGCACGCTCGCACGCCTGCTGCTGCTGCGCCAGCACAGCCGGCAGGCAGACGACAGCTCACCCGCGACAGCGCAGCTCCGCGTCCAGGTGTTCGAGGCCGAGCCCGCGCCCGGCACCCGCCGCCAGGGGGGCACGCTGGATCTGCATCCGTCCACCGGCTTGGCCGCGCTCCAGCAGGCCGCCCTGTACGATGAGTTCCTGGCCCGCGCGCGCTTCGACGGCGAGGCCTTCCGCCTCTGCGACAAGCAGCTCGCGTCCTACGTGCGCGTGGCGGGCCCGCCGCAGCACCGCCAGCAGCACCGCGCGCCGCCCGCCGGCTCGCGTGGAGCACCGGAGATCGACCGCGCTGCGCTGCGGAGCATGCTGGTCCAGGCGCTGCCGGACGGCACGGTCCGCTGGGGCTGGCGTCTGCAAACCGTCTCCGAGCAGCTGTCGACGCAGCAGCCCGGCGTATTGGAGCCATTTCCGCCATCTTACTCCCTGCACTTCGACGGCAACCGCACGCTGTCCGGCTTCGATCTCGTCGTCGGTGCCGATGGCGCCTGGAGCCGTGTCAGGCCACTCCTGGCCCCCTTCTCCACTGCCGGCGACGCTGGGGTGGCCAACCCCGCCGGCCCCGTCTACTCGGGCATTGCGGGCTTCCGCTGCTCCATCCCGGACGCCGCCCGCACCGCGCCTGCTGTGTTCGAGCTGGTCAATCGCGGATCTCTGTTCGCGTTCTCCGACGGCAAGACGCTGATGGGCCAGCAGCTGGGCGACGGCAGCATCTGGGTCAGCGCGTCCGGCGTCAAGGCTGAGGATTGGGTGGACGAGCAACGCGAGCGCGAACGCCTGCACCGGCGGCCCACGCCGCCGCCGCAGGAGCCAGCTGCAGCTGCAGGTGACGGCAAGGAGCAGCAGCATCATCATCATCATCATCATCGCCTTCCCCAGGATCGCAATCACGTCGGGGCGTGGTTCAAGGATGCTGTGCGCGCTGAGTACAAGGGCTGGGCTCCCGAGCTGCTCCAGCTCGTCGATGCCGCCGAGGACTCGGCGCGTCTCCTGCCCATCTACATGCTGCCGCCGGGCTTCCGCTGGCGCACCAGGCCGGGCCTCACCTTGATAGGCGATGCCGCCCACTTAACCGTGCCGTTTGCAGGGGAAGGCGTCAACATCGCCCTGAAAGACGCATTGGAGCTCTCCCGCGCCATCATTGCCGCCCTTAGCAGTGGCGGCCCCGCTGATGACATCGACGGCCGGGGAGACCAGCAACGTGTTGTTGATGTTGCGACCGAGGAGCTCCGGTCGAAAAGAAAGGCGCTCGCGGCAAAGGTAGCCGAGTACGAGCACGACATGTTCTCCCGAGCGCATGCGGTCCAATCCGTGAGCGTGGGTATGATGCGCGCCATGTTTTTCACCCCGGGCGCTCCTCGCTCGTCGATCGAGGCGTACGTCTGCTGGAAAGCTTGGCAGATGCAGCCGCTGCTGTACCCCTTGGTCTTTGTGGTTGTGCACATATACTTCGCGGTGTGGAAGCTGTTCAATTGATCTTCGATCACCTCGGTAGAGAGCAAGATGAATAATCAAGACAGGTGGCCGGCTCCTTTCTCAATTCAGCAAATAAGGTCAGCGGCTAAGCGAACAGGAAGGAGCGCACTTCCCGAAGCAACCGCGGGCATTGAAGTGATTCCTGCTCCAAAGCGATATAAATGGTGGACAGTTGTGCCAAAAACTTGAGCAAGTCGTCCGGCGGAACCACTCCCGGGCGGACATAAGCTGGTAATCATAGGGCCGACGTGGAGGGAATGGCGAAAAAAAAGTGGAAGAGGCCCTTCTCCTTATCCCGTTGCGGAACCATGCGGTTCTCGTTCTTGCATGTCTCGCGAAAAAGCGGAATCTGGCTCGGATTAGCCGGAGGTGCCATGTATGCTGATGGGTGCATAAACGAGATCTTTCCATCGGCTGATTTTCTTCTTTTTCGCCACCAAACCAGACACATGCACACTTGGCCTGTGTTTGATCTGCAAAAACAACGGACCGATGAAAAGGAACTGGTATTCTTTGTCTCGGGCGTGATCTTGTCGACTCGTCTGTTTGGACAATGTCTCCCAAGGATTTCTGCTGTGGATGTGATGGATGGCTCACGCTCATGATACCCTTGCCAAAACGCAATCAGAAGATCCTCCACGTGGTCCTTCGGTGGAGCGACCTATGGTGAGGACTGAAATCAGGAAGATCTTTGAGAGGGGCTAGGTTTATTTAAATACATACTCCGTAGGCAGGCGAGAAACGCTTCGAGCAAGGTTGCAGATGGTAGAAGCTGCATTACTACTTCTGTAATTTCCGGCATGGGTGATGAGGACGATCTAATCTGAGTTGATCAAAGGTTGCAGTAATGCCAAGTGACATTGCCGATGTTCAGGGCGAATCTTTTCCTCTGTACACTGCCGGCACTGAACGGCAATCGAAGGATCAACTGTTGGATGTGGAAAAAGACGTGCTCGATGGAAATTGCAATACCCCGTTATGCTTCCAAGCCAGCTGCATGACAACCACAGGATCAACACCCGAGAAAATCAGGCCACACTCACTCTTACGACTGGTACACCTCGACGACGACGCCCGGACATGCTGTCAACGTGCAACTCCGGCGCCCGGGCAAGGAACAGGTCAGCTACCAAAACAGTAGATACCAAAGAGGACGTTGGGAAAGAGTTTCTCTCGCGGTTGCATATGTGGCTCAGACAAGGTTTGCCAAGTAAGGAGATGTGATGCTGTGCATACACATGGTGCCCACCTGCTTTTACGCAGACGGTGACACCCCCACCGGCATTGGTCAACCTAAACAGAGAAAGATACGTCCCCTGTGTATCCCCCTATCTGCATAATTGCCTCATGCAGGGCGACGATGGCGTCCAATTGTACAGATACAGCGGGGACTTCTCCGGCTCCAACTTCGCATGCCACGGTGCCATTGGCTCCTCGGCGGCACAGCCCGCCTCAGAGCCGCCCAGCATCTCGCATACAGCTGTAGGCTGTCAGCGAACTGCTATGTCGCACGTCTACGCGTTCACACTAGTGCCCGGCACTGCGGGAATTGAACCCGGCGTCAAGCGTGGCAGTGATTCTGTGGCTCTCTTTTTCTTTCTCTCTTTCCCTCTTTTGCTTCGACTGTAAGACATAAGGTTCAGATGCATTGTAAACATGTAGTCTCCGCTCGAACGCATGTCATTAGCTGAGGGGGGAGGATCATGGTGGAGATGTGGCACGGAATTAAGAGGGACGGGGCGGGGAAAGCAGCCTACCGTCACACCCGAGAGACGGGAAGAGCAGCGTGGAATCTCAGGTTCGAGAGTCCTCTACGGCCTCTCATGGGGGCCGATTCCTGAGTTGCCTTGCCGGAACGGATCTTTTCCTGTCTGCATCATGTAGAATCCTTGCGCTGGGTGTTGCAGAGCGCTAAGTATATCGCATTCGAGTGGGTCCTTATCGTGGAGCGAGCTTTTCCGTGCCATTTTGCGCATGCTGCGTGGCATGATCCGTGACGTGAAGTGTGACGCAAACTACGCCCGTGTGGATGTGGTCTAGACTCCTTATGTTCACAATACCACCAGGGAAGCATAATTGATACGCTGAGTATGGAAGGCTGAACGAAGGGCTGAGCCGGCGCTGAAGCAACCAACGGTGTGCCATTCAATCAAAACTGTTCGAGAGAATGCTTCCGTGCGAGAACCCCGCAGGTTCAAGCGGTAAGCGAAGCGTTCGAAGCGAACGGAGCCGTTGAGACGGAAGGATCTACCATGCCCAGCTGGGTCCCACATGAAGCCGCTCCCATTGGCCTGGAACCCGACGGTAGAGCCTCCGCTGACGGCTCCGTGGCCGGTGTTGAACGGCTGATAGGCTCAGCAATGCGGATCTCCCTATTCACATGCTATGCTCCGCTACCATACGAGATTGATTACTGCTCCGCGTGTATATTGGTCGCACTGGTCAGATACTGGTATGGGAGACTGGATGCGAGTGAGCACGTCCATACGCCCCGACCTGGCACCATGCGCCGTCGCAGAGAGAAGGGCAGGCCCCGGACGTGCCGCCGAAAGCGGGTCAACTGTGCCCTTCCATGCGTGGCAGAGAAGCCTGAGATGGTGCGCCTGACATCCCGTTGATGCTGCAGCCAGCATTGCGACCTTGCGCGTGCAGCCACCTCAGGTAGCTATGCATCGGTTGGCCCTCCATAGATCGGCCACTCGCCGGGGCCGCGGGTAATCAGGCTCGGACAACGAGCCTGCTCGAACCTGCTGATTCCGGCAAGCGAGGCGGGGCGTCGGAGATGAGGAGACTCGTGGCATTCGTGAGGGGGTCTTTCAAGAAGATGCCGTGATGATGTGGCAAAGCAATCCTTTCGTCGCGGAGATGCCCGTTCAGTGAGCTTGCTGACGCGAGGCTCGAGAGTGGGCCTAGCAACTGAACGGGCAAGACCAAAGTCGTACTGAGCCACGGGTATGATGGTTGCCTCGCGTCAGCAAGCCCACCTGACAGGCCCTGCCGCAGTCAACGGGAAAGCTTCACGTCGTACAGAACCACGATTACGGGTGCTTGCTTGCATTTTGCGGGGTCGGGCCGACCAATACCCGCTCTGGCGCTGCGTGATGTGGATAGACGTGTCTGATTCCCGACGGCTTGCTCGGATCTAGGGCTCGCCCTCGGTAATTCTGGCGGTGTCGACGGGACGCTGCTATTTGGCGGCACATGGCGAAGCTGTGGTGACTAAGAATGCAGTACTGTTGTGCTGCGCCGGCTGATCGCCGTTGCGGAGCTCCGGCAATATGCCGCGTCTTGCACGGGCTGGTGACATCGCAGGACGGCGATCGAGTGGCCTATGAGATGGCTGGATGAGGATCTGAGATGCTCCCTGGCTAGATCTTTGACTGGATATCGTCTGCCATGGAAGTGATCTGTCGTATGCAAGCCCTCCACGGCGTTCTATGATAAGCGAAAACATAATCCTGTAACACAGAACACACGCCACCAGTCTGGACGCTATATTAGCGAAGCGCACAAGCATCTGGTAGCGGACGATCGTATGGCTCTGCCTCATTGACAGCCCATTATACCGTACACAGCCTCACGGTTTTCGAGTGCGCCTCGGTCAGCAAATGGCGGCGCAATGAAGCGGTCCAATGAGCGTGCCGAGCTGGTGAACCAAGAGACAGAAGGTGAAAACTGGTTTGATTCCCATAGCTACCGTATACAGCCATGATCATCGTTGTGGAGGCTCAGACAGTCCACACTCAGCGAAAAACGCCCCACCTTGGTGATTGCCCGATGTCGTGCTTAGACCGGCGCGAATCCGACAGTCCTGTACAACGGGCCGGCAAAGCCTAGGCAGAGCCAGGCCCGGGATCTCCGAGGATGGTTAGCCTTACGAAATACTTGGAAGAGCTTTCAACGCGTAAGCCACTGTATTGCATTCATGCTGGTCGCCAACTCCGCGGTGGGTCTTGAAAGTTTGTTGCGACTCGTATATCGGCACAGGCTGCGGAAGCGCATTGCTCATGGTGGCGCAGGTTCAATTGGACCTCACTGGACGGCGATACCAGCCGTGCATGGGGCGGGGAGGGCGGTGTTGCTCGCGAAGTCGCACAGGTCCAGCATTACGGAGCTGCTTCCGGTTAATCATACTATGAGGTAAGCTCTGAACCCGCTGCGCAAGCATTCGCGGGAACTCGGCAAATAGCAGTGCAAACTGATGCGGACTTGATACTCCCAACGACGGGTACAGCCGCTGGTGCATGAGCCGGGGAAAAAGTGCGTCATACCAGCGCTGCGGTTTCGCCCAGGTCGAGGACGAACAATCACACCAGGTTGTCTAGTCGGAAGGCTCCATGCGACGCAGGAGGCGTATGGTTCGCTCAGACAGCCAGGCAACGCTCTTGCTAGCCTGGACTAGGTAACCCGTTAGCAGCTGGCTGCGAGACAAAGTTCGGCTGGTGGAGCTTCGAGTGCACAAGCGTCGTATGTAGGCGGAAGATGGGCGGAATCGCCATCGCTTGAGTGCCGAGAGAATCGCGTTCGTCGTGGTTGCGAGTGGCAGACATGAGCCTCCGGGACAGTTGACTTTAAAGCCCATGTGGTTGCAGGGGTGGTCAGTTCCCCACAAAGAGACAGCCCAAGGAACGGCCCGAAGCATGATCGGATGCTAGCAGGCGCTTGACTCAGACTCCATCTGCCTCGTTGCCTTCTTTGCTCGGCACTCGGCCGCTGACTAAATGCACCAGCTGAGCATCGAGGCGCGGCCGCAGTGGCAGCGGCGTTGGAGCGGGAATGGCACGGTGACGTACGGAAGCGGAGTGCCTACGCGACCTTGCTGCAAGCCAGGCCGGCGCTCAGTGGAGACAGCAGGAGCCCGTCAGAAAAGACAATGGCCTTCACTCTGGCGTTAGGTTGTTTGAGAGAGAGACTGCGTCCGAGAAGCCATGCAACTTAGACTTTCTGCTGTCGTGCACGCTTCGTGCGCGCCGGCCAGCGCCATGCAAGGCGGCTGCTCGTGGGCATTGCGGACGTTGCGGACGTTGCGGACGAGCTGGGGAGGGCGCCTTCAACAGTCAAAAGCAACGGGGCGCCTGGAGCGGCCGGGCTGTGGCAGTCTGTCCGGACGGCAGGCAGGCTCACACGAGCGTGCATGGCGGACTCGAGCGAGGAGAGATGCGGCCTTGTCAGGTTCCGGGAGAGTGCAGGGGCGCAGATTGCACAGCAGATGTGGCGCCAAGGAAGGGCTCGGTGAGGAGGGAGCGCGCCACGGGGTGCGACGGGTGAGACGCGCTGGCGCGGTACACGGCGGCTGCGCTCCAGGGTGGCAGAGGTATCGGTACGACGGCGGAGCGCGATCTCTGTCAGACGCTTCAGGGACGGCAACAGACGACGCGCATTGCGAAGGCAGGGGCGGTGGACGACAGCCGGGCGCCAGGCGGGCCAAGCGGATGAGCGGCCGCCGCCGCCGCTGCGGGCGCGGGGGAGGTGAGCGGTCGTAAAGTGCGAGCAGGGCAGGTCTGAGCGACGAAAGCAGTTGTACGTTACACACGCCGACGAAAAAGGCGTTGGCCCGTGGCTGCGTGCGCAGCCTGGCAGCGGGGGCCGCGAGTGGGCCGCCGGGCGTGCAGTGTGCGGCCGGGGCCCCCGGTTCGCTTGCGCTTCTTCATCACAGCACCAGGACAGCGTCAGCCCCATATTCGTACATTTTGGCGTCTCTATGTACACTGGAAAAACATCTCCGTTTGCGCCCCCGCCGCCTCTGAATGTCAATCCCTCCCGGAACGCCCCCCCAACCGCGGCTGCCCAAGCCCTGTTCACCGGTCCGCCTGGCGATTTCTCTGCATTGTATGCATGTCAGCTTCCGCGCGGGAGCCACGCTGCCCGTGGCGGGGGTTCACTTACGCGCTGAGGCGCCCCGTTGACAATCACCGGCTCTGACACCGACGTTGAGTCGCGGTCCTCCTTCACCGAGATCTGCCTTCCCTTCCACGTCACCTTGTCAAGCCGCTCGACCGCGCGCCGCACCTCATCCATTGATCCAAATCGGACGATTGCGTAGCCTCGCCTCAGGTCTGCTCCCAGCGGGCGCCCGTACGGCCGGAGGAGCTCTCGCACCTCCGTCTCCGAGACGTTGAACGGTAGCCCGGAGATGTGCAGTCCACGTGATTCCGTGCGCACCACACCATTGGCCGCGTTGATTGGGAGCCCGTGCTCGTTGGTCATTGCTGGGCTGACTGGTGCCGTGACGGCTGGTGCCGGCTGGTAGTAAGTGACTGGAGGGCTGTACATTGGCATCTGCGGCGGCATGCTGATGGGCACCGCCATGCCGGGATGCTGCATCTGGATGGAGACGTAGGGACCCGGCGTGATGGGTTGCCAGTCAGGGATGTTTTGTGCTGCCAGCACCGACCTTGCCGTGATGCGAGATCTGTTGTCTGAATGGCCCGTGGCACCAGGGTAGTAACTCGAGCAATTGCACATGAGCAGCATCGGAGTAGGGCTCGCTGCATCAAAGTGGTGCACCAGCAGCTGCCGCCCAAGGCGCGCAAACATGACAACCACCAGAAGATCTGCACGTAGCCATTAGCCATTAGCCCGAGCAAGAGGCGTCTTTGCAGAACTGACGGTAGACGCTGGCAGCGTCCTGGTCCGACTTTACGCTGAAGTAGCCCTTAGAGCCCTCTGGGCCATTCCAGGACTCGTCCATGTTGGTCCAGCCTGGCTGGTTAGTGGTGGCATCCCGAACGAGATCCTTCAATTTCTGCCAGTTGAAGTGCTCTGGTAGCTAAAGACGAACAGGATGTGTTAGCATGGATTGGACGTCTACCTGCGACGGAGAAGAATACCCCAGAGACAACGAAAAAGTTCTTTTCTCGCTGCGGCCGGACAGCCTGGGGGCGTGAGTAACCCGGCATGATGAGGGTTGACGGCTCAAACGTCGTGTTTTTGTTGGCGGAGGGCAAGGAGCGGTATTGGCTGGGCAGACGTAGGGAGCCGTTTGGCAGATGCTGAGCGACAATGGCTTGCCGTGGGTATGGCACGGCTGTGAATGAGAAAAACGATGACGAGACTACTGAGCGAGCGCAAACCGAGTGGATCTGTGAGGTCTGGAAATAGGAGCAGGCACGAACCCCAGGCTTGATTTATACGTCAGTCCATGGCCCAGCGACGGCGAGCAAAAAGCATGTCGACGCGCCCATGAGATGCGTGGCATACAAAGACAGCCATGCAGCGAGAGGCCCCCCAGCCGGGCGGGAGGCATAGCATGCGGAGCCCTGTCGAGAACCGCCCGCCCGGAGCTCGAAGCCCTTGCAGCAGGGATGGTGCATCAGCGACATGGTTCGAGGGGCCCGCTCGCCGGGTGCAGGCGAGCAGGGAACAGGACAAACAGCTTAGAGCAGACCCAGAACATCCGGGGACGTCAGATGCATGGCGGGCAGTGTGTCAATGCTTGCCAGCCTTGCCGGCTTGCCCTTTCGATACGTAGCTCGGCGGCTCCACTCTGCACCCGTGCGTGGAGCATCGATCCTCCGGGTACAGGGACAAGCCCGTTGGCTACCGATGCAGCCAGCTCTTGCCAAGCGGGCGTTGGCCGTTACATGCTCGCTGTACGACGAGACAACCTAAGGCGCGACCACCATCATGTGCGGCACGCGTCTGCGGAACATTTGACCGAGCAGCGCGTCGGTTGGCGGATCGATGGCTGCCTCCGTGTCTGCTGCAGCCAGCTGCCCATCGCAGCTGAAATGGATCTCGCCAACCGCCAAGTGCTGCGCGAGCTGTGGCTCGCAGTCCTCCAGTCCGCCAGTGCTGATCACGCCCGTCTGCGGGAGAGACACTAGCAAATGCCGTTGGACTTGGTGCTTCATTCTCATTCTCGTTGCAGTCATCGGTCACCGGATCACCAGCTGCGCAGCTACGAAGGGCCAGCCTCGGCTGACGGGGCCCGCCAGACGATCAGCTTCTGATCGAATCCGCCGCTGAGCATCCATTCCTCGCCGACCTCGCCCGGTAGTCCGACTCTCCCAGCCCAAATACAGCGCACTTTCGACGCCACCTCGTGCCCTCTCAAGCTTGAAACGATCTTGCCCGTGCTGACCTCCACTCCCCGGACGATTCCGTCGTCGCTGTTTACCCACACACCACTCCCGTCCGGTCTCCAGGCAAGGGCTGGCGTCGAGTACGCCGTCTGTGGAGCCAAAGTACTGCACTGAACGAGAATTGCGGCAAGCTCGCGCTCTTGCACTGCCAAAGCCGCTCGCGCTTGCATTGCTTGGGTGACGTCGCTTTGGGCCATCGGGTTTCCCGGAGAGACATGAGCACCAACCGCATCGCTGGGACCAGCTTCGACACCTTCGGAAGGCGGCACAAGCAGACGAACGATAATGAGCTTCATGTGCGGAACAGCAGATGTTGCGACTGCCAAAAGAGAAGGGTCTGTTGGACACATAGAAATGCTTGACGGAGTGAAGCCAACCCAAGCGTTAGAATTCGGCGCGAGATTCTGTTTTCCCAGTGGCTGCAGTGGAACCGGCGCTTCTGTAATGTCGGCTACCGATTCGGGAAGAGCGTAGTAGTAGAGGAAGGTCGAGTCCCTGCGCGTCAGCAGGAGTAAAGGCTTTGCGGTTTCAGGATGGTCGATGAACAATATGGCTTCCGGGTTGGTGGGAAGACTTAGCGCGGCGATCGGCGCTCCGAGCAGCGGTGAGCAGTCTGGAGCTTTCGGAACGAAGTATAAAAATACCTTTGCGTCCCAGCCAGCGGTTGCGACCCACGTGCCGTCCGCCTGTTCCCGACTGATCATTCTCACGGCATATTTGGTGTGGTCCCGCCGCTCGGCGACGACTGCATCAGAACGGCAATCATACAGCACGACCTTTCCGGACATGCTCGACATGAAAATATACCTCTGGCTAAGGACACAGTACGACAGAATCGGAGAATCCTGCACCTGGGAGAGCGAGCTATGAAGCGCGAAAGAATTATCCAAAGCCGATAGCATGTGCAGACGGCGGTCTGCGGTTGTGGAGAGGATCAAGGGTTCTGGCCGGCCGCCGGACAGGGCCAAGAACTCCACGGAGACATTCAGGATGTTCGAAGCGGCGGGCAGTGTCGTGAGCTCCGTAGCGGTCGAAGGGGCTCGGCTCTTGTCAGTACCACGGCATGTTGATTCTGCAGCGAGAGAAAGTACCCGGAGTGCGCCATCGTCTGTCGCCGTCGTCGACGCCAAGCTTCTCGAAGTTGAGACTCAGATCGAACGTCTCCTTCTCGCGGAGTACCTGCTCGACGGTGAGATCGCCGATGGACAGCGTTCCTGCGTCGGATGGCAGATTTGCCTCCTGCAAAAAGGCGGCCAGCGTCTGTTTGGAAGCAGCCGGTCAGTGGGCGGACTGGCTCAGCGGACGGGGGCGGGACGCGACATTTGGGTAGTTGTTCGCCCGCAGGAACCGGGCCACCAGGACGGCGGGCGGCGGAACGGCCATCTCGAGGCGGCAGCGATGTTGAGCCCTTCGCGAGCTGTGCGGCCGCAAGTGATTGGTCCCAGCGATCGCGGGCAGGGTCGTGTCTGGGCGAAGGTCAAGACTTGGTGGGGCGCGGGATGAAGTCAAGTTCGGAGCGCGGGCACGGGCTGCTGCTCCGCCGCGCGACCAGTTCGCCGCGTCACTCTCATCTCACAGCGCATCAGCACCGCCCCAAAACATTGGCCTTCGCAGCCGCCCTCGTGAGCAGCCTTGCATCCTTTCCGCCCGGCAAGGTTCCATCCAGGGCCGTGCCCTGGACTCTCGAGGGCGGGCCGCCACGGTGCCGTGCTCATCTCGCTCTGGGTCCTCATCGCGCCGTCATGCCGTTGCAGTCAGAGCCACGGCTGTAGGACCCCGGCACGGATCCCAGAAGACCAACCTATATCACTCGGTATGGCGCCCTGTCATCGGCCGATGGCGATCGTGCCTGGCTTTGAAAGGCACAAGGGAAACGAGACTAACGAAAGGGCCGGTCCGGCCCTCGATGCACAGTATCCCGGCTCCAACATGTCCTGGGCCAGGCCTAAAAAAATATGGCCAGAGGGCTTGTTCGGTTGCGTTCCAACTGCGCGTTCTCAATGCTGAGGTGAGAACGGCAGGCAGCTGGTAGCCAATCGGACGCCGTGCCGGCGGCGCACTCCAGGGTTATGGCCACATCGGGGTGTATTCACTCTCCCGTGCACGTTGTGAACGGGCTGTCTTTATCTCCTCGGTTCTGTCGGCAGATAACGGCGACTAAAGCTCGATGATCCAGGTATAGCGCAGGCTGGAGGTTCCAGATTGGGCGTGGCCAGACCCTTGCACAACTCGACGCTTCAGTAACGATTAGTATTCTCGCCCCGAAATCACAGCAATTGGGCCTGTCGCCAGATTCAAATCCCAAGGCTGCGCCCGTGGGGCCAATGCTCATGTAACGGTCGGCTGCCGGTACGGGAATGGACGCCGAGGCCGAGAGAGGGTATGATCGGAGCACAGGCGGAGGGCCAGGAGAGTTCACACTTGCTGCAGGCCGGTGTCGCACGCATGTAGGGACATCACACGTATCAACAAGGCTTTGGGCGGCCGTCCTGATGGCGAGCAGCGACGTCTGCATCGCGGTGAAACGGAGAATACGAGCTGCACGGCATTCCCTGCCTTGTTCCCGCGAAGCCTGTGGCCTGCGATGCAATGCTGCGTCGGCGGAGAGCTTCAGATAGTTGCGAATGCCAGCCGCAAGCAGCCATTCGATGGTGTGCCCGCACGTGAAAGCTGTGAAGAAGGGGAGAACCCGGCCGGCTCCCGATACCCCACACACCAGGCCCGAAGAGCGATGGCGTGCGTGGTGAGTCAATGGCACAACAGCAACCTCACGTCGCTCTTCTGCCAACTGCAACCCTCCCTGGAGCTCGACAACATGGCGGAACAGCAGCCACGCGAGACCATTCAGCTCGACCACTTCATCGTCCTGCTCCCTCATCGGGACATACTGGACCCTCCATCCTGGATTACACGTCACTTCACCCTCAGCCCCGGCGGCCGCCATGCCGATGGGAAAACCGAGAACAAGCTCATTGTCTTCCAAGACGGAACTTACATTGAGCTCATCGCCTTCATCGACGACGATCCCGCCAACAAAGACGGCCATTGGTGGGGTGATAAGCGATACGGATTCATTGATTGGGCCCTCACCTCTCCCAGCGTAGGAGACGCCAGCCGCGCCGCGGCTCGCTTGGACGAGTGGGCGGGCAAGCAGACGGACCAGGATCTGGCTGGATTCGCATACGCGCAGCCGCGGCAAGGCGGGCGACGAAAACCGAACGGCGAGGAGATTGCCTGGTTCGTGACCTTTCCGCAGGGCGCCAAGAGAGGCGTGGCTCCCTTCTGGTGCCACGATGTCACTCCCAGAGAGCTCAGGGTACCAGCGGACCCTCATGGCCTGCAGCATCCGTGCGGTGCTGTGGGGATCGGCAATCTTGTTGTCTCCACGGCTGCGAGCGCGCGGCTGGCTGGCGCTTACGACGCAATCCTGGCCCGTCCAGGCATCCCCACAGCGCATGGCGCCAGCGAGGGCGGCCATGAATGGTCAGTCGAGGCTCCTCGGACGCTAGGTGATCCTCCGACGCCAAAAGTGACCCTCTGCCCTTCGGGCGGCAACCAACAAGCGCACGACATCGACGCAGAAATCAGGATTGAGCTGGTAGTTGAATCTGGCGGTGAAGCCCAGGTTCCGGGCCCGATTAGCGAAAGAGTAGGCTTGCATGGAGAGGGCAGGATTGATATCTCCTTTGTGAAAGCGGAGGGCAGTGACCCTTGATGACAACAGTAGGAGCTAGGAGCAGTCGGGGACTTTTCCTGCAGGATCCTTGGTCCCAGTGATAGTGCACAGCATAAGTTTCATCGCCCTGCGAAATACTACCAACATGATGCGCCAACGACCAGAAGCCCGGGCGTGCTTGCATGGTGCCGCTCTTCACGGCCCTGGCACTGCCGTGTGTCAAGACCCCACACGAATCAATCCCTGCAGGGTAAGCTGAAGCTCGATCAAACGGATGCAACCGTGCCGCCTAGTGGATAATCGTCTCAATCCGTCGGGTCTTGACCTGACAGGCGGGCAATCTACTGACTTTCCTACTTTTACAAGGCACCGCACAAGGAAGGACGTGTGGAATCTCCCGAGCCGTTGCCTATTCCGCTTAAGTTGCTCGCAGGTCTGCTGTACGCTAGCAGTCCTCTGCTGCCTGACGCAAATCATCACGCTATCAAGGGTCGTACAACCGATTGGTCAAATCAGGACGCCCTGGTTCCTCGACAATGTCCCCGCAGTCTCGCCGTTACACAACATATTATCACGCCTCCTTCCTGCAGACCACCCCTTGTCAACTTCACATACTTTTCCCACACATTTCCATCCCACAATCTCGAAAGCATCGAATAACCCAACTTTGAGACTTTTTACGCCATAAATCGACCCCAATATACGAGCCAACGAGCCCATACTACCCTCCAACCGACACTGCCACCTTTGTGTTCCGAAAGCTCGTTTCAAGGCAGACGTGCAGCTTATGCAACGGGAATAAGAAAAAAAAGAAGTGGAACTCGACCACCAGCACAGAGAGGGCCATTGAACTGTGCAGACAGTGCTAACAACTCACCTCCTCGCCTCCCTTGGTCGCACGACATCGAACATGACGGCTCGGCAAGTGGGTCAGTTGCTGATTTCAATTCTGTCTGGCAGCTTCTCGTGTCATCTGCCTGCCAGCGGACGAGAATGATGGCGTCAGGTTTACCCATGACTTCCTTGAATCCTGGATCCATCGTCATCGACTCCAACCTTCCCATCGGCCCAGGCGAGATCCTGCGGATATCGAGGGCGCCATTGATACAACCCTTGAAGCTTGGTCACTTACGTCCGCTGGGAGTCGCTTACGAGGGTCCGAACTAAAGGCGCCTTGATGATCAAGTGGGCAGATGCGGTTGGGCTCGACTGGCCCCATGCGAGTCTCATACAAGGCTCTGGACTTCCTGTGTAGCCATCGTGGCTGACAGAAGATATGGTTACGGCCTTGATTGGATGCCACGTCGGCAAGCATCGAAGACGTTTTGTGGGAGGCAGGCCTCCGCAGGTCAGTGGAAACTATCCTGGCCCGCTCGGAAGTGGTATGGGCGCTCCCTACCAGTCCTCATCTCACTGCCATTGCCAGGATTACTCTGCTTCCAACGACCTTTGAGAGTGGCCACAGCTGAGTTGCAGCAAACATTTCCACTGGCTTGAATGGCTCCAGCTACTGGCAGCGGTCTCCCGCGCAAATGTGAGAGATCACTTGCAACTGATTTCAGCCCCTCAATGCACTTCAACAATGCCGCCATACCTGGAGCACAGCTAGCCGCGCGCTGCTGTATCACCTCACGTGCCCAACGCGGCTAAGCACAGAGCCCAAGCCAGTTAAGCGCATCTGACGAGAACCAGCACACTGCCGGCTTCATCGCCGAGCCAAACCCGGGCATATCACGACCAGCCCCGGCCTCATAGACTCACTTTACAGGCTGCATGGCGGTTTCCAATAGATTTTATTTCCCGACTCTTCCCCGGAGCTGTGAGTGTGGCGCGTCAACGGTTCAAATCCTTTTTGTGCTACTTCGGAAGAGCAGAAGGTGCCTCCGCGTGTAGTCAATCCTAGCCTATGCACGCTGCAGGTTTTCACAAGCGAAGCCAAAGCAATCGGTGGAAGACATATGCCGATTCGTGTATCTCCCCATGTCAGATCTCCGGGGAGGAGGCCTGACACACCCGTGAAGAGCTGCAGTCAGCCGTGCATTGATCATCATTGCCACGTTGACTCGCATCGATCCGAATATGCGGGGCAGTGCGTAGGCTTGCTAGCAATTGATTATGCAAAGGTCGAACGATTTATCGGCCTGCTTTCCCAGAAAGCTCCTCCGAACGTCTATCAGTTGATGTGCAAGATATCACCGGGCTTTCTTCGCCACGCTTTTATCCTGGACGCCCAGCCCTGGCCTTTACTTTAGGTCAGAGGACCCAAACGATAGACTCTAGCGGGATTCTCGAAGGCAGGGTGTGAGGCAGTCTGGCGTTGGTGGCTTGGGGCGCTGGTGTTGCAAAGGGGCTGCCTTCGTGTTGGGGAGAAGGAATGCGCTTCTGCGCCGGTTGAGGTCAGCAGCTGGCGCGGAGCGGGGGAGAATTTGTTGGTCCTCTCTAAACTGATCTCGGCGAGCGTTGCTTGATCTTATCGCCGTTTCTGAGCTGCTCGCTATTGCTCGAATGTTGCTGGCGGGGTGGCGGATGAGTGGGAACCTCGTGGTGGTTCAGATGAGGACTGCGTAGATACAGTTGAGTAGAAGGTGGGCCACGTGGTGAGCTTGTAATTGTAGAAAGGTTTTGGAGGAAGGCGAGTGTTGCTGATTTATGATGATTTCTTAAAGCTGTTGGGGTTTGAGCCAGTGGTTGGACTTGGATGTGTTGCATTAGGTAGAGCAATGCTCGACTGGGACCACGGGTATCTCGTCATAGAGGATAAACGAGTCTGAAGACGTGGCTGAAATGCGCTCTGGCCACTCCGATGTTTTACATGGCAGTGAGGTCTCAAAAGCCGCTGGAATTATGATCGAGGGAGTGCACTTGTTTAGATTCACGGAAAGTGAGATGCTGTAGTGAGAGGCAACATTTTCTTCGAGACGCAGAAAATGGGGTAAATTTTGTGGCAATGCAAGCCGTGTCTATTTTTAGATAACATCGCAGCCTTGTAATCTCTCTTCGATTCTCCAGATCCTTCGGTTACCTCGCCTTCCGCTACGAATATACTCTTGAGATAGCCTGTGTGATGCTTTGTCACATATGTGCGGAATTCCTGCGGTCAGCTACGGGCTGGGCTCACCCACAGAGAGTTTGGCAGCTGACCCGACGATTCGTGACGAGGACACTTCCAGCTTCTGGCGAACACGACAACGATTACTTTCAGAAACACTACAACACCAACTCCTGGACGCCTAATGACTCTTGTAAGATATGCCAGCTTATGGTTGCTGCTGCTGCCGAAATACTGGACAACGCAATTACGGACGATCCGGATGGTTTACTGTCTTCTCCACGCGGCTATACTTTAGGACTCTCAAATTTCCGCAGGACTCAAGTCTACAATATTGTCAAGAATAACCACTTCGCACGAAAGCTCACCGTTTGCTTCCACGGCAGCGAAGAGCGCGTTGAGCTGGGATATATATATCCTCCGACGTCGGTTCCCATGGACAATTTGGGACCACACCGCAGCCCGGCAGCATCATCGGGTAAAGACTGCGAAAGCACATTCGAACTTGCGACGGCCTGGCTATCTGTTTGCTCATCCCACCATCACAAGTGCAGGAGCGCACAATATTCCAGCAGACTCCCCACTCGTGTCATCAACGTCGGGCCAGCGGACGGCTCGGAAGAGCCACGGCTCCAAGAACCCCGACCTGGACAAGAAGAACTTTACATTGCATTGAGCCATTGCTGGGGAAAACTGGACGAGTCTCAGAAGCTCACAACAACCACAGCCACCAAAGCTGCCAGGCTCGTGAGCATACCGCTGGCGTCGATGCCCCAAACCTTCAGAGACGCCGTCACCATCACCCGCAAGCTTAACATCCGGTACCTGTGGATCGACTCGCTGTGCATCATCCAAGACTCCCACGCAGACTGGGAAGCCGAGGCTGCAAGAATGGCCGACGTCTACCGCAACGCACATCTTACTGTGGCGGCTTCGCACTCATCCGATAGCACCGGCGGTTGCTTTTCGAACGCGCCGCGGAGAGAAGAGACAACCACCGTGTGCCTGCCGCTGAAGAAGGAAGCTCGAGGCCTTTGCTGCTGCCTTCCTTCCACGCACGCCCGCAAGTTCAGAAACCACCTCTTCCTCGTGCCCAGCCCGCAGCTCACGGGCGGGCGGAGCAACGGCACAGCGCAGCGTGCTCCCCTGCCGCTGGAGACGCGCGCCTGGACGCTGCAGGAGCGCGTGCTCTCGCCGCGCTTCCTCTCCTTCGAGCAGGGCCAGATAGCGTGGTCGTGCGCCGGGATGACGTGCAACACGGCGGACTCGCAGGGCCTGGTCACGGAGGACCCTTCGTCCCGCGTGCAGCGCATCCTTTCGCTCTCCTGGTGGGGCAGCGTGCTCGGGCGGCTGGGAAAGCCCGTCGATGCCGCGTCGCTTGCAGGCGCGCACGACGTCTGGATCACGCTCGTCGAGGACTACAGCCGGCGGCGCTTGACGCGGGAAAGCGACCGGCTGATCGCGATCAAGGGCGTTGCAGATGCGCTGGGTGGCGCGACGGGGGACGTGTATCTCGCCGGGCTGTGGAGGCGGTGGCTGTTGGTGGGCTTGGTGTGGTGCGCCGCCGTCGACGGAAACTTCGCTCCAGAACCGTCGCCGCCCTTCGCGCCGTCCTGGTCTTGGGCTGCGGCTGGAATTCCGGTCACATATCTTGATCTTGCGCGGTTGTTGGGGCGGTTCGAAACTTACATTCCTCTCGCACGGATCGTGGGAGCGAGAACAGAAGGAACGCCTGCGGCTCAATCGGGTGAGATATTCCTTGAAGGAGACACCAAGGTTTTTTGCCGCGAACAATTGTCACTCTGCAATATCCGGTCGAGGTTTGAGAATCCAGACCCTGCGAGGGTTGATCATGTCGTCGACTTGGGGCAGCGCATTTTGTTTGATCCGGCTTTCTGGCGAACTCCAGAGAGCGAGACTCTCGTACTTGCGCTGTTTGCCGATTGTCACCCTCCAGGCTACGTCCTAAGTCTTCTGCTTGTCGAGGCGGAGGGTTGTCCAGGCTCATTCCGTCGGGTTGGAGTTGCGCAATGGTACGGAAAGACTTGGTTTGGCCGAGACGTGACACCACAGCTCAGGAAGGATGCATGGGCGTTTAGGGGTGGGGATGTGCCATTCGATGCTTATGCTCGCGGCTGGTATGGTGAGAGCCATCCGACGGAAAAGATCGTCGTTAAAATTATTTAAAATGTTGAGTTGAGGAACATGAAGGGACATATGGAATACATAGGAGTTACTGTATAGAGGAAGAACGATTCGAGAGTGCAGACATAAGGAGCAGATTCAATTGGCCAGGGACTTCCAATCGCGGAGCTTCAACTTGAGTTACTCTTTCTCGATCTTACCTCATGTGCTTGCGATACCGAAACAGTAAAGCAGTATCTAAATACTCACATTTTCCCAAGACCAAATTCAATAGCGGGGGATCAGACGCTTACACGTAAGCAACAGGCACAACGTTCAAAAGAGCGCCCCTTTTCCGCTGGGATGCCGATATTTCCGCCCAACAAAATGAACATCTCCGCGGAGAAGTCACTGACTCGTATTGCAAACCAGGAAACACATGTGTGCGCGCAGGAATGTCTTCTCAACAATAACACGAAGATGATGACGTATCCTCGAATAAAAGAAGAAGGGAGTTACGCACTATTGAGTAGACCCTGCTGCGCAGAGATCGGCCGGAAAATGTCTAGGTTCGGCTCCGCACCTCACGAGCCATTTTACTAAACATCTTAGCATTTACGGTGGGTGTTCTTTTAGAATCCAATGCATAGGTACGCTAAAGAGCATAGTCTTGGCTGAAGACGGCGTGCCAGCCAACGGGGAAGCTTTACCAGGTCCGGGGTAGCGGAAGGGCTGAGGGTGCAGCATAAACAACCTCGGGTGTGTGCGGGGCCCTCTGACTCAACATAAACGGAGCTGACACATGCGGACGTTCTCCCATTTCCTTTCGGCTGAGTGAGTTGAAAGAAACCTTGTCAAGACCTCTTCCACACTATAAAACACACCAGAAAGCCAACACAGTGGGAGAGCGGACATTGCACCCGGCCTCAAGTGCATTTCTTTGGAACCTACCACACATATCAACGGCACCAGAACACTTTAGCCCTGATTCGAATCTATAATCCCGGAACGTTGCTCGGAAATCCCAGGCTCCATCCCAAGTCAGAAAGGACACCAGACCAGCCCGTCGGGGATAATCTCGAGAAAATCCACAAACATTTCTACCCAGAACTATTGAGCACAGCTACGCGCCGCATTAGATGTCCCGAATCGCCGCAATGGCGTCGATTCTTCAGAAGAGATACCCGTGGACTCAAGCTCCATTGGTCATCAACGGCCCCATGGGTGGTTTTGCTGGCCCTGAGCTCGCGGCCAGCGTCACCAACGCTGGCGGCCTGGGTTTTATCGCGGGAGGTTATGACCTGAGCAAGCTGCCAGGCCAAGTTGCGGAATTTCGAAAATTGGTTCCCTCGAACAACGGCGCGGTGCTCCCGGTCGGCCTTGGATTTCTCTGCTTCGGATGCTCTATCGACGACGCCGTTGAGGTCATAGCGGAAACAAAACCCGCTGCTGCGTGGCTCTTTGCTGCGAACAACCTTGCTGACTATGCGCCTTGGGCGCAACGAATTCGCGCGGCCAGTCCAGACACGGCGATTTGGATCCAGACCGGTAGCGTCGCAGCGGCGCTCGAGATCGCGCGAACCGCGAAGCCAGATGCCCTCGTTATGCAAGGACTTGATGCTGGCGGCCATGGCCTCGAAAAGGGCGCCAGTATCATTTCACTACTCCCGGAGGCTGCGGATGCGCTACAGGAAGCAGGTTTTGATGCGATTCCTCTGGCTGCTGCGGGTGGGATTGTTGATGCACGCGGTGCTGCTGCTGCGCTGACCCTCGGGGCTTCTGGAGTGGTCATGGGAACAAGATTCCTGGCTAGCAGTGAAGTAAAGCATCCAGGGTATCAAAGAGCGATTTTGGCGGGGCAGGATGGCGGGCAGGTTACCACACGGTCCAAGGTCTTCGACGAGGCGAAGGCTGAAGGAAACAATTGGCCAGTGCTGTACGACGGACGAGGCCTCGTGAACAAGACGTATGAGGACTTCATTGGCGGCAAAACGATTGAGGAGGTTCGGAAACTGCATGGAGAAGCCTTGAAAGGCAAAGACGCCGGGTTTGGTGAGGAGGAGAAGAGGGTCACGATCTGGGCCGGCACGGGCATTGGACTGGTCAGAAACGTGCTGCCCGCCGGCAAGATCGTGGAGGAAGTGCGTGAAGGAGTGAAGAAGGTGCTCGGCAATCTCCAGGCTCAGGTGTAGCAGACCTCCGAGCATCTCCTGATTTTGCGACCTATGACGACAAGTGAGCACATGGATAATCAACGTGCAAGTAAGTTAAGGAGCATTAGATGGACGACTGGTGGCGGGCGGTCGACGCCTGGTTGCTTCTTTAGGTAATTCTGCGCACGAATGTCATAATTGTGGGTCCGAAACGTTCGTGGTCATAGCTTCATTGCTGCGTGCGCGTCATGGGGAGCATCAGACAGGTACAGACGGAAGCTGTGGCTGGAGGCAAGCCCGGCGCGCAAAAGATGAAGCATCCGCTGGGAGATGTTGGGCACTCAGCCGTCACGGCTTGCGTGTCTGGATGAATGTCTCGGTCTGCTGTACGTTCGCGGGGCGTGTTTCCTTCGCATTAGCCATGGGCTGCGACGGGCGAGCGCGAGTGCTGGGGCGCGGCGGTGAGGCGGAGATTGAGTCGCTGTGAGCAGGCTGGATGTTTCGGGCGCACAGTCGGGCGTCGCAGGAGGTTGAGGTGTTATAGGCCGGAGTGACGTTTGCCAATGGATTCCGGGTGGAGTGGAGCTTGGATCACCTTCGCTTGCGTGGATCACGCGGGTGTGCCCCGTCCGCCGGCGCTGTGCTGGGCGGCCACCAGCTCGCGCGAAATGGAGCCAGAGCCGCGAGACACCTGCGCTGGCGCGGGCGCAACGTGTCTGGCCTCGACGGGCAGCGCGGGCAGTGGTGGATTTATCGAGCTGTGCGGCGGCCAGGCAGCGCGGGAAGCGTGCGCGGTGGCTGGGGAATCGGCTAGTGCGCGGACGCGCAGCCAATGGGAGCCGGCGTTGCTGGGCCAGCAGAGCAGGTCGCCAGCCCCGGAAGCTGCAACGCAGGGAACCGCCACGACGCTGCAGCTGTGAGCCTCGCCGTTCTCTCTCGCTCCTCAAGCGTACCAGCTGACGACACCTCTCTGCCCAAGTCGCCCTCCAGGCTCCCCCCGACGAGCGCAACACCCGCGCGACACCGCGACCGCCCTCCACGCGCCCCACCGACCTGTTCCGCCATTGTCGGGCATGCTCCACACCTCCGCCGCCCGCTCCTCCGTCATCCGCACTGCGCCTACCTCCGCGGCCCTCACCACTTGCGCTTGAGGCGCTTTCAGCCTCTGCGCCTCCCCACGTTTTGCACGACCGTTACGATTCTTCTTGTGCTTTTTCTGTGTACATTGTTCTTCTTTGCCAGCCGTTCCAGCCAGCGTGATTGCCCGACGGCACTGCACATACAGACAGCGTACCAGCAGATTTAATGCGCTAGATTTCCTCCGTTTGCACGCCCCCATTCATCGCATACCGGCCTATCCCGCGCCATTTGCGCTCTCGCTCTCGCCATCGCCGTCTTCTATCCGAGTCGTCCACCATGTCAACAGACGGGCTTGCGCCTGCGGGCAGCAGCCAATACTCCTCCGGCACCATGTATGTCGGCGACGGCACCTGGGACTCGGAGCGCAACACCTTCCTGCTACCAAATCTTATGGGCCTGAACTTCGATACCATGCGCTACAACGGTAAGCTTCCTTTGGTTCTCCCGGCACATCCAAGCCGAACTAATAAGTCCGCAGGCATGGGGAACCGCTTCAAAGACCTCCCGGGATACAAGTCAATCGTAGTAGGCCACGGAGTCGTCGCCGCAATTACTTTTCTTGGAATCGTACCAGCCGCCATCTTCATGGCCCGCTTTTACCACCGAAGCCCACGCTTGGCTCTGCGCATGCATATTTGGCTCCAGATCTTGACTGTGTTGCTGACCACCGTGGTTTTCACACTGGGCTGGTTCGCTGTTGGTCCAGAGAGAAGCCTGACAAACCCGCACCACGGGATTGGGTTGGCCATCTATGTCATCGTTCTGGTCCAGGCTATCGGCGGCGGTCTCATACACCACAGAGAGAAAGGCAGAGAACGGTTCAAAATCCCCTTGAAACTAATGGTTAGTATGCCCTGTGCTATTTCCAGGTTCTTGGCTAATTTCAATACCCAGATGCACCAATGGCTCGGACGAGCCATTGCGATTCTTGGTTTTGTCCAAATTGCCCTGGGCCTCACGCTCTGGGGCTCTCCCAAGTATCTCTTTATACTCTACGCTCTCTGGGGATTCGTGCTCCTCCTGTTCTACTTCGTTCTGTCATACAGGAATCTCCCAGTAGGAGCATTCGATGACGATGGGACGTACATCTCCGATTATACGTCCGTGACGGAGGACAGGCATAGTCGGCGGAGTCATGGGCGTGGTCTCGGTGCATTGGCTGCTGCTGGAGCAGCGGGAGCAGGGTTGGCAGCACTCAGGAGGAGGTCGCAGAGCAGACGACGCCCTGAAGTGCAGTCTGAACAGCAAACAGTCCTCAGCTCACGACCCCCTACTTCACACCACAGACCTGGATCCCGCCATGACCATGAAGAGTCATATATGGAAGAGAAGTATTCCGAGGATGGCCATCGCCGTGGTCATACGTGGCGTGACAGGTTCTTGGGTGCTACTGCGGGTCTTGGAGCGCTCGCCGCCGTGAAAGGTCTATTCAACCGCCGGAAGCGTGAAGAGGATAGCAGTGTTGTCAGTAGCTACGCACACGCACCTGGAGGAGCAACTTCCGTCACACAAACAGACCTGAGCAGGGTGGAAGAAGGCAGAGCACCGACCTCTCCTGGCACCCCTGCTGACCGTTACAGACGGACTCAAGAGAGTGAAGTAGCGGAGGATGCTGCTCTCTCCGGGAGTCCGATTCGCAGGCCTGGCCCCCGTACTAGGAGAAGCGGAGATTCTATCGACTCGTACGACAGCAGGGAAAGTTGGGAAAGTCTTCGTGATGAGCAGCCTGACAGCGGCCACGGCCTTCGCAATGGAATTGCAGCGCTTGGCGTCCTCGGATTCATCAAGCACAAGCTGGGTCAGCGGAAGAAGCGTTCAGAAGAGTCGAGAGTGGAGGAGATGCGGCAGCAGGAGATGGAGAACGAACGGATTGCACGGGCGAACAGCTCGCAGCGAAAGTTCACTGGAGATGGGACACCTCTGAGAGCACCCATGAGACGTTTCTCGGATGGGACTGAAAGCGCGCTCGACTACAGGGGAAGCAACCCCGAGCTTTCGCGCCACTCGCTCCCACGCCCTGGTCCGATCACGCCCCAACGACCCACAATGGGAAGCAGGATCGATACGGTCGGTGAAGGCACCCACCACGCAACTGGCGTACCTCCACCGCCGCACGATCCTCTGCCCGTGCCCATTGGCGGAATGTACGCGGACTCGGACTCAGAGCTCTATGCATCTCCAAGTAGGCGTCCTCACCGCCGCCACTCTAAGCGTGACGCAACATTGGCTGGCACAGGAGCCGCAGTAGCCGGGGCAGCAGCGGCGTCGCGACGACCTCACAGTCGGCCACGGCCCCAGAGCAGCGACACTAATATTACGTCGCCACCTGTATCCGTGAAGGTCAAGATGCACAAAGATGGCCGCCACGTCACCCTGCGCCGTCTAAACGAGGCGGAAGCAGCAGCCGAGCGAGATGCGCGGCGGCGCGAGCGCAGGCGAGCAGGCAGTTTGAGCTCCGTGAGCGGTGACGAGCGATGGCGGCGAACAGAGAGGATGGAAGCACAGCAGGCAGCGGAGATGGAGGAGAGGCAGCATCACCCCGCTACCTCGCAGGCGGAGTCAACAGTGCCTTCTCTCCCAGTGATGGATCAGCCGCTCCCGGGACCGCCGCAGGGCCCTCCACCTGTGCCGAAGCACCAGCAGTCGTCTCCACAGTCGGCAACAAATCTGCCGCCGCCGCCGGGCACTGTGAGCGGACTTGGCAGCGGAATCGGCAGCGGAGGCAGCCCCTTCAGTCCATCCGGCACGGAGCAGAGCAATTACGACAGCAACCGGCGGCGGCGTAGGGCGGAGCGGGCGCAGGCTAGGCTAGCAAGAGGCGGCGGTGCAGGGAGTAGGGTGGAGTTCACCTAGGCGGCAAAAGCGTCTTGCCTATCAAAGCATGGTGTGGAGATTGTCTCTGGGGTGGAGTTCGCCTGACGAGCGCCTCATCCCGGAGAGATCATGGGGAGGCCCTTGGCAACAGGTGCAGCCGCCACAATCGGCTTGGAGCATCGCGGGGCAGTCAGGAGGGCTCGAAGTTAGAGGTGCAGCAGTCTGACTAGGATCGGGAGGGCCCGCCGCGCAACTGGCGCCAGCGTGGTTGGTTGGGGTGGTCTGATTTTTGGTTTCTCCTTTCAATCTGCGTTCTTCTGGAAGAGGCTGGGCGCGCGGCGTTGAGGCATGGTCTCCACGTGGAGGGAGCTGAGCTTGTTGCGCTGACGGATGCATGGCTCTAATTCCCCAACCAGGCACCCGGGAGCGCGGTGGTCTTGGTTGTAGCTCATGCTTCCTGGTGGAGGCGGACGTGTTTCCCTTATTGGCGCATGGGGCTGAGAGGCTGTGGCTGGTGGCGTCCTGTACAAGTAATCGCGCCGAATGCGAGGATGATTTGCATGGCAGAGAGCACGTCGTCATCGGCTGCTGTGTAACGGCGGCTGCCCTGTTTGCGGAGCTCGCGGGCGCGCGTAACGCAGCGCTGGAGTCGCACACGGCGAGGTCGCTTAGTCTGGCGCAGGCGATATAAAGGGCAGCGGGCGGCGCGCGGGCGCCGATTGTGGTGTTGGCTCGCGCCCGCCGCGCTGCATCAGCAGTCCGACACGCAACGCACGACCTCGATACCCGCTCTCCGGCGTTCTCTCGCGCCGCCGTTTTCTGGCAGGGCTGGGCGCGCGGCAGCCCGAGCGCGATCCTGCCATGGTGTCTCAGGCTGGTCCGTTTTCCATCTCGTAAGCGCACCGCCGTCGCCAGCGCTCAAATCACAGCCAGCACACCCTCTCGACCGACTCATGGCGCAGGCTGGCGGCGTGGGCAGATGTCATCAGCGGCTGCCGGGGCCAGGCTCGATTGTGACAAGAGCTGCAGCGGTTCGACAGGGGCTCGGGGTTCACGATGAGGCATCTGGCTGGTTTCTGCTTCAGCAAGCGAACATCACTGCTCGGTCTGCTCCGCCGACTACCCGCTCCCGAGTCATGCGTCCAGAGCATCGCCAGGCCAAACGGCTGCGGGCCATCAATGCCGCGAGCGGCGAGCACCCGCATGCCCGGTGCAGGGCGCAAGGCAGGCCAGACGCGCACCGCAGAAGGGCCTTTTGGGGCCAGCAGCGCGTATATAGAGGGCGCTGCGCTGCTCTCGCGCCCTCAGTCCTCGATGCATCTCTCCGCGGGTCAGCTGACGGCAAAGGCTGCCATCTCGTACGCAACATGGCCCCCTCTGGTCCCAGGAAAAGCACACCCAAGTCGAGGGCGGGCGGCCTGTCCCGGGTTTCGATACGCGCGACTCAGTCGGCAGCATATGCCGCAGGCCAGATCAGCTCAAGCTCGACTGCTCACTGCGCGCTCTTCCCACTCCTGCGCGCGCGACACGACACGCGCCCGACCCGCGCATGGCCCTGCGAGCCCTGCGAGGCTTGGGTCATCGGACTGCGTGCGCCCGTCTCGGGCTGCGCGCGCGGTGGCGGTGGCCGCTGGGGGCCGCCGCGTGGGCGCGCTCGCGGCAGGCAGGGCGAGGGCGTGGGAGCGGGTGGTCTGTCTGGCGGACAGCTGGCCGGCGCGCACCCAGCAACATTGACGCCATAGTGGGCATGGGCATGGACACCGCATGTCGTTCGCACTGACACGCGCTGCTGCCGTCGACAAGTGGGGTCAGCGATCAAATTTTGATATCGCCCTCGGAGGCAATTGGGATTGGCGTTGGGAGCCGCCGCCAGGCCCCCACCACGGGCCAGACGCGCGCGCAGAGCTGTCCGGCGGCGTGAAGCGCACGAGAGGCTTGGGTGCGGCGTCGCAGCGTGCCTGGGCTGGCGGGCGCGCCGCGGTGACGCTGGAACCGGCATTGCCCCTGCTCGCGCTTTCCGCGGCCAAGGGCGCGTGCTGTGGCTTCCGTTCCTGATCTTCTGGGCGTGTTCGGTCGCTAAAATCACGCTAGTAAGGCTGGCCTAGCTCGAGCAGCTAGCGCAGGAAAGCGCAATGAGGTAAGTCGCATGCTGTGCGCGTGCAGACGTCGTGTCGACCAACTTTATTATTTCACGCCGCCCGCCCAAGCTGCGCTCCCTCCGAAGCAGCCCTCGCAGTCAATGGCAAAGGCTCTCGCCAACAGCTCCACCATGTCCTCCACGCCCTCGAGCACGCCGGTCAAGCGCGCCTGCGACAGGTGAGTGCCCCGCTGCCACGCTTCCCTGCCTCACCGTGTGCCCGGAGACTGACCTCGCCGCCAGCTGCCACCGCCGCAAAGTCAAGTGCATTGGGGAAGGCCACAAGCCGTGCAAGAACTGCGTGTCCGCCGGCCTCAACTGCACCTACAATGCCATCCCCCAGAAGAAGGGCCCCAAGGGCTCGCGCGCAAAGGTGCTCTCCGAGCTGCGCGAGACCCAGCGCCAGTCCCAGCTGGTGGCCAGCGGCTTCCCCGACCTCTTCAACACCCACAACATCGCCCTGCAGCGCCAGCCCGGCCTGATGTCCATGGACCTGATCCACAACTGCGTCGACTTCTACTTCCAGCAGCTCTACCCCAGCCAGCCCATCCTGCACGCCGCCCGCATCAACGACGCCATCATGAGCATGGAGCAGAACGTCGAGGCCTACTGCATGATCGCCGCCCTCTGCGCCTACATGCTCATCCAGCCCAACATGGCCCTGCCGCCGAACGTCGTGCCGCGGGGTCCAGAAGGCCCGATCCCCAACATCAACTTCGGCCACGTCCTGCTGGAGGAAGCCGTGCGCGTGAGAAAGAGCTACAACCACGTGGAGAACCCCACCCGCTACTCCGTCATCACCTCGTTCTTCTTCTTCAGCAGCTACCTGTGCCTGGACAAGCACAACACCGCCTGGTACTACCTGCGCGAGTCCACCACCCACGCCCAGCTGCTGGGCATGCACGACGAGGAGACCTACAAGACCGGAGACTTTGTCGAGTCGTCGCGCCGGCGCAGGTTGTACTGGCTGCTCTTCATCCAGGAGAGGTCGGTCAATTCCCCGTGGTGTTGCGGAATTCCGCCGAAGCTAACTTCCCCGCAGAGCGTACGCCCTCCACAAGCACCGCCCGATCACGCTGGACGCCACCATTGAGATGCCGACGCAAGACGAAGACCCCACGGAGCGCGTCCAGATTTCCGGCTTCATACACCTCATCAACCTCTACAAGCCCTTCGACCACACCTTCATGGGCCTGTGGAACAAAGTCCGCACCGGCTGCCTGCCCTCATGGCTCGCGCAGATGCAGAACCAGCTCTCGGACGCGCTCCCTGGCTACCTGGAGGGCACAGAAGTGCAGGCGGTTGACCTGCGCACCTCACAACAATGGCTGCGCACCATGGTCTGGCAGCTCGCGATCAGCCACGGCTTCATCTCCTCCATGTCGACAGACAACACGATGAGCTTCAAGTACCCCATCGAAATCGCGCGCGATCTCATAACCATGTCGAGCCAGTTCTCGCAGCAGGCGATGGAGGTGCACGGAGTCGGCCTCGTGAGTTTCCTGAAACAGGCGTGCAGCCTGCAAATTGTGAACGTTGGCTGACCGCGTTTTTTTCCTTTTCTCCCTGCAGATTGAGAAGCTTTTCGACGTGGCATGCACGCTGACCGACGTCATGGCCTGCGTGCCGATGGAGCAAAACTCGTTCGAGATTGGCCCGCGCGATTACCTCGGGCGCTTCCTGAACCTCATCTCGACGCTGCGCGGCGGCCAGTCGCGCTATCTCGCCCTGCTCCTCCAGAAGATCAACGAGGTGCTGCCGAACATGGCAGTTCCCATGCCACGTGGTCTGAGCGCTACGTCGACGCCTGCCAACGCACGTCTCGACGACCTGTACGAAAGTCCCGCTTCCGTCTCAGCACAGGGGTCGCACGTGGGATCGCACGAGGCGACGCCTTTCGAATCGCCGCCCCCCATGAGCATGCCGGTGCCTGTCAGGCAGAGCAGCCACTCGAGCATGCCTTACCCTGACATGCAGGTCACACCGCCATTAGTGCCGCAGAACCAGGGATTCCCGACTTTTTCGACAGCCATGGGTTTTGCCCAGAGCACGACCACGGCAGCACCGCCGCAGGGGGTGTACCAGACGCACCCGCAGCATGGCGGGCACGGCGGCTTCCCCGGCTGATGAGCCACTGCGCGGCGCATGAGTCAAGATACGCGAAAGGTGTGTGTGAGGACGGCATTCAAGCCTTGCACTATCTTTTCTTGGTTTCCATTTCCATTGTGATGAGCGACCAGGGTCTTGCAGCCTTGCCTACCCTTGGTGCGCGAATCACACGGGGAAACCGCCGCCGCCGCACCGAGATTGCCCGAATTAGGGCGTTGGGCAGGGAGCCCCGGCAGGCGTGCGGCTTACTTATTCGGACAGAAAAACGCAAGCATTCGGAAAACTAAAAGGACAAGTTCTGGCTTCGGAGGGGCGCTATGAGAAAGGATTACGACCACGCTACAGCCGCCCGCCACGCCGCGGGCCTCATCATCTCTTCTCCTTTGTGGTTCTTGTTGGCTTTGCCGTTGTTTCTTTCCGCAAGCGTGGCGTTGGCTAGGAGTGTGGCTTCTGGGAAAAAGGTTTACGGGTAGCGAATCAGGGTTTCCTCCCGCGGCGACGGTACGCCGTTTCGCTTAAGTTCTCATCAGGTTGACGTTAGCGCCGCATCTTGGGATTTAGGGTACCACGTTTGTTCAGGCATGCACGAAAGGGCGGATAGGGCAGCGCGGTGTGTCGGAAAACGGGCGCCATTTTGTCGGAAAACGAGGCTTGGGGCCGGAGTACGGAAGAGTTAAGAAACATGTCAAGGAATCTCATCTACGGAAAGCCAAAAAATGGAAGCGAGACTTTTGCACAGCGCCCTTCCGTCCCACCCGCCAGCCTGCAGAAAATGCCGACCGCCACTGTCTTACGAGAACACGACCCATCTTCCCTCGATCACGCTTCATCACGCACGTGGGCGCAAAAGTTTCCGGGCGAGGGCTGCAGGCCGTCAGGGTTGGCCCCAGAAACACGTTGCAGGGCCAAGAGCGGACCGCTTACGGCCATAACACTATACGGCTGCGACTGGGGGGCTTGCTTTTTCGCGTTTCATCCCTCCCACGCGGCAGCACACACACAGACGCCTCAGTTCCAGACTTTTGCATTCACGGCAGACGATTGCCGACACTCTGATGGGAGCCCAAGAGCCTGGTAGGAATGCCAATTGGCATGGCCGTATATTGCAGTTATCGTGCATCGTGGGGGTTTGTCTTTCCTTCTCGGCTGGACCTTTTTATATTAGCCGCACCCCGGCACAGGCAGCGTGGCAGCTGGGGTTGTGGTCGTTTGGAAGCGGTAAAGGAAAAAAGAGCTGTAGATGGAGACTCCGCACAGCGAGAAAGAGAGGGAAATGAACCAATCGGACGTCGAGAACCCCACGCGCAACTAGGTGCTAAACTCTACTGCTACTGTCGCTGCTGCTGCTGCTGCTTTGTCGGTGGAGGGGCCGACAGCGCCCACCACGGAAGACAAGAAGTGGGAAGCACACAGGGCACTCGCGCTAGCAGTTTTCCCCGAGCCACACGCCCCCTCTCTCCGCCTTCTTTCGCACGCTACGGGCACGCTACAGCTACATACCACGTTTTCCGTCAAGCCACCTACCGTCGGGGTTTCCGTGCGTGCCAGTGCCAATTGTCTGACACCCGCCCGTCGTCCGTCCCCTTTTTTTCTGTTCCTTTCCCACTGCCTCGGGCCAACGGGAAGGATGACGCAGCCATCACAAGCAGAGAGATCAGCTCCGATAGTACGGGGCGGGAAGGAATTGGGGGGAGGGAGCAAGTGAGACGGGCTATTGGGTTGCGCTGCCCTGCCCGCCGCTCTAGGGCGGGACGGACTATTCCCTGGAGCACGGACCAGCCGGGGTGTGGTGGTCGGATTGCAATAAAGGACGACGACTGGATCAGGACGCACGATCATCACGATAATGCGGCCGCAGAGCGGTCGTGTTGACGCTGCAGCCGGGGGGGCGGTGCCTGTGCGTACGTCGCATGTGTGGCGCACTTGGGCTTCTGGATGGCACGAAGGGCGAAATTGAAGCTGAATGGACGGGATGGTGGCGGGTGCGTGTGCGTTGGGCAGGCAACGCGGCACGAAGCACGAGGCCCATCGAGATATCCGCGCGTGGCTTCGTCCAGGGAGTTACACCGTAGATACATCGAAGAGGCGGTCCGGGAACGAGCGGTCGTCGTGTCGTGTGTGTATGTGTGTGTAGGGGACGGGGATGCTGGCTGAGGCGCTGAGGGGCTGTACCGGCTCGGACCTGGCCCGAAGCGTAACGTGGGAAAGCAAAAGCAACGGACGGCAGGGCCTCCCACCGCGGCCGGCCGGCCAGGACCGCTACTGCTGGTGTCGCTGCTCAGGCTGCCGGTGGTTGCTGCTTGGGCGCGCACGCACCCGCGCAGCCTCGCGGTGTTCCAGATGTGGCGCCCTGAGATTCGATCAATCGCACACGCGCAGCACACCGCGCCATCGCCCTCGACGCGCGGGAATCAGAGTTTCCTCGCACCCCTTCTTCGTACATGGCCGACGAGGAATTTCTCGGGCGCCAGGCGCGGGTAGGTTAAGAGCGAGGCAGAAATAGGCTGCATATGCGCTGCGTCCGCGCACATGGCATTGCTGGCATTGCAGCAAGGTCCATGGCACGCAGTGGGGGGAGGGGCCCTCTGCGAATCCCGCCCGCCCTGCTGCTGCCACTGCGGCTGCTGGGCCCCCTCGTTGCTGCCTCGTTTTCCCTCACATTGACGAGCAATTTCCCACGCCGGACCCAACCAGCACACACGCACACGGGCAGGATCGCGCGTGGCCCGACGCGTGCCGGATGCCGGATCGCCCTGCCTCCCGATCACGGGCGATTTCGCGTGGGCGGTTTCATATGCACGACGTCGACGAGAGCTGAAAGCCGGCTGCTAGCCACCTGGGCTAGCTAAGCTCAAGCTCCAGACGTACCAGCGCCCCCCGTTTCGGCATTTGCGGGCACACGCACCGGGCGGCTGTACAGGTGGGCGATGAGGGGGTTGGCTGCGTCCCTCGTAGCGCGTGGGCTGGTGCGCTGCCAGTAGTGCGTGTAGATCTACTATAAATCACCACCCTGCAAGGAAGAAGTTTGCGCTTAGCCAGCTAGCGGCAGCGAGATGCAGTGCAGATTTGCCAGGCGGCGCGCGGCGGCGGCGGCTGCGCGGAAGACGAAGGGTAAGGCTGGGTCGGGGCAGCTGCTGCTTGCGGAATGTTTAGGGTCTGGGCGGAGGGGCATCGTCCATCACCCAGGCGGGCTGACGACGACCAGGCAAGCAGCAGACAGGCGACGGCGCGGAGCCGCGGGCGTCGGGCGCGGCGGGCAGCGGGCGAGCTGGGGCGTGCTGGGCCGTGGCAGCAAGCGCTGCGGATCCGCAGGGCGTCCGTCTGGCGGCGCGCACAGTCGCGGTGGGTGTGTCTCTTGGTTGCCAGGTGAAGCACGCCGGGCAGGCATGATGCGGAAGGTGGGGTAAGCACAGAGCGCCGGGCACAGAGCACCGCAAGATTCTGCGCGCGCCCTCGCTTGCGCCTTGGGCTCGCCCTCACCACCACGCCAACCGCCTCGTGACGTACGTGACGCTGCCGCGGGCGCGGCGGTGAAGAACTCGACACAACACGTCTCCATCTCCACGATGCCATGCTGCCTGATGCATGCGTGACAGGCCGCCAAAAAAGCACTGACCGGTCACGCAGTGGGGTGCGCTGCACCGCGGCCACTGAGCCACAGCCTGTGCCGGCCAGCAGGACAGCAGCCCGAGCGCTGGGGAGCAGCACGGGATGGCGCGAGGAAGGTGTTGCGACGCCGCGGCAGCCAACCACCAGCAACCGCTTTGCTAAGGGCGGCATGGATGGCCCTGCTTGCGCCTGGGACGACGACACCACCGACCTCCACCACCAGGCCCTCCGCTCACCGGCAATCTGCGAGCCCCGGCCAGGGTCCAGCAGCGCACCCACCGCACCCAGCCCACGCCCACCTCATCAGATCCTTCCGCTCGCCAGATGCGCGACACCGCTGTCGGGGCTGACGCACAGAAGCAGCAAGGCGCCTTCCAGCACGCGGGTGGGAGGGGATCGACCGGAATGGTTCGCAGTGATCCGCCCATCGCGCTCTTATCGCCCGCGTCGCGGCCGGCGCGTTGCATCATCTGGAGCAGCCCGCGGCAGCAGCCATCGGGGAGCGAGGCGTGCCGGCGAGAGGGCGAGGGACGGACGGCAAGCCACGATCGATCGTACCGGAAAGGGGGGAAGGTCGACGGCGGCGCAGAGCCTTGCACCGTTGGACGTCGCAGGCCGCACCGGCACCATCTCCACCTGCCGAGCTTGCTGGATGCAGCGAAGCAAAGCGAGCGCGCGCGCCGGCTTAGGTCGCGCGCCGGGCCCCTCTGGGGGGGGAGGCCCCTGGGCCAGCGGCGGGCGCTCCACTCTCGTCTCGTCGCGTCCTGTTCTTCAGCTGGGGCGCACGATCCAGATTCTCGAAGCCGTCAGAAGGCGGCGTGCGTTTGCTGGCCGGGCGGGCGGCGGCGCGCTAGCTGCGCATCATCCTGTGCCCGGGCGCGGACACAGCGCCCGTTTTGAGGCCGAGTCCCGCGGGCGGCGCCTGCCTGGCGGCCGGCGGCTCGCTGGCGCAAACTGCTTGACTTGCTTCTCCCACGTGCGCGCAGCGCCCCGTCTAAACTTTGTTTTGCAGTTCCCTGGGCGCTTTCGACCTAGCCCGCGCCCAAGGGAGCCCGCCGCGAGGGACGTTCCTTGACTCGCCACGAGGGGGCGCGCGCTAGCAGGTCAATCAGCCGGCCGGCTAGATGGGCGCTGGCCGGCCCAGGGCCTGCGAGCCAGCTGCGCGGCCGCGGCCACAGACGTCGCCGTCGTCCACAGGTGCGCGCACTGTGTTGCGCGCGCCTTGGCGGGTGGGGTCCGCACAGCGCCAGCGCGCGCGCGATCGTCGTCTGACAGGATGCTTTGTGTGGAGTTTGAGGTCCGGACGCGCGCACTGACGGATGCAGGGCAAGGGCCCCGCTCTGCCTTCCTCTCCTCTGGCTGGCGCGGTGACGTTTCGACACGTCTGGCGCGACTCATGATCCCAACGGCCCAATGCGCGTAAGGATACCCGCCCTCGTGCCAGCAGGCAAAGAAGCATCGGACCAGCCGCTGGTCTGCCACGAGGCGAGTAGGGGAGCGTGGTAAGGGTTCGAAAATTGACGCGCAGAAGCGTGCCACGCAGAGCCACAAGGGGTTGCTCCCGCCAACCCGGCCGACTCATGGGCAAGCACCAATTAAGGTTTGCGCGCGCCTATGTCATAGCGGACACACACACACACACACACCACACACAAAAAAAAAAGAAGAAAGACGAGGGCGGGTCCGCCTTTTCCCTTCCCTCCTTTCTTTTTCCGGGGGTCCCGGCCGGCCGCGTGCGTTGTGGTGCGTGCGGACAGGCACTTCCAGGGATCACGGACAGGGTTTCTTGCATCATCTCTCTGCCTCCAACGACATTCTGGAACGCGGCGTCCATGTGTCATGAGATGTTGAGCCTTTTTCTCCCTCTACTTTGGCATAGATTGAGATCTCTTTTCCGACTGTATGCGTCACTCTCAATTTTCGATTGGTCGCAATTTCCCCCCCCCCCCCCCCTCAGGCACCTTTTAAATCTCATTATTTTTTTTTTTGCTTTCGCCCTTGTTCGATGCATCACTGAGCCCACACATGAGTGAAGTCTCCACTCCGCATACTACACTACCATTTTACACTATCTGTTTACACATGCACGCGCAGGGAGCCGGACTAATCGATGCAGGGGGGGCCAACGGCGGATTGAGAGACGCAAGCCAACCAGGCCGCTCAATCGACGGTTGGATGAGGCGCGGATGACGAAAGCCCTTACTTTCCCGCTCCTACTACTACGCAGTCCAGCTGAGCTACTGCGTACACACGCACACATCCCGCTGGCACGCTACTGACGGCCACTGTTCGACGGTGCGCGGCACGGCAGAAATACGGTGTTCGGCTGCCCACATCGGCTTCCTCACGGCAGATGCCACCCGCAGGACGGATGATTGATTCATTTGACTAATTACGAGCGGTTGGGAAGGCGGGTTGGAGGAGTCCTGCTGGAAGCGCGGGCGTTGTGTTGCGCGTTCCGTCAGCCCTAAGAAAGCGCGGTACATGCCTAGCGGGCGGTGCGCCAGCTTTGGGACCCGGCCCCCGGCACCACAGCGGGTAAGGGGTTTTCAGGTGTCAACAGAGCAAATTGCCAGGTAGGCAAGGGACGTCGCAGCAGTCCTGTGGTTTGGCTGCATGAGTGACAGGTGGGGGAAGGAGGCCTATCAGAGCCGGCGGTTTACGGTTCCTGCGGCCGTACAGCCACCGCTCTTGTCTCTGTGCTTCGCGTGTCTATTTCTGATCTGTGACTGTGGATGAACCGGGAGATATTACGCGAAGGGAGAGGGCATATACCGTGCGGCTGGGATGCTACGGGTTGTAGTCAAGGGAGATCAATCAATCGCGCAAAGATAATTGCTAGCGCCCTTAGCATGGGTAGCAATCGTAGATACGGTAGGTCTGTGCGCTGCTCTTTTCTGCGCCTCTACTTTACACGTACGTTAGCGGGGCACTCTGAGGACTGTGGCAGCACAGCGAGATCTCGAGCAGGCAGTGGGATAGGAGAGGATCACTCGTTTCTTGCAAGTCGCGATCGCGCATCGATCTCCTCTCTGCTCCTGCGCCCCCTTTCTCGCCCGCTTTCCGATGCGTGTTGCCTCCATTCCGGTCTCTTTTCCCGCGCACAGAAGCCATCTGGAAGTTCTGGGCGCCACGGCGGGAATGATGGGGAGGCGGTAAGCGGCAGCAAAGCCGAGCGTGGCACCCCTCCCTCCTCCCGGGGTACGTAGCGGCCGTGGCCGTGGCCGAGTGGCCGGTAGAGCCAGGTAGCCCTCTTTTAGGCTTCGTGCATGGGTTTTTTCCTTTTTCCCTCTTTTCTAGCCCCATTCTAGCGCCCTTCGAGCGCCTGGGAGCACCGGGACGGGGTTGCGCCTCATGAGTCGCCGTGCGATTGGGATGTCGTCTGCCTCGACGGCCCCGACTCCGACTCTCCCATTCTGCGCGACGATAGGCTTTGGTTTTCCTTTAGCGAGAGAGCACGTTGTTGATGCATGCACGACGCTGCCTCGCGAAAAAGAAGGTTGTGGCATGGGTAATGCCGACCGAGCGACTCAGTATACCGGTCGATTAGCGTCGATCAGCGGAAAACGATACGCGGAAGCTAATGGTTAAGCGCGGCGAGGCAGTAGCGGAGCGGGAAGATTGAGCAATGAGCGGCGACAGGGTTGTTGACTACGATGACGGTGTTTTCTTTCCGTCGCGGGCGTCCGTCCTCGCTCTTGGGAAGGTCTGTGGTGCACGCTCGTCAACCACCGGTTGCTGCCGGACCATTCCCTCATCATTTCCCATTACCCCTCCAATTGACCATCGTGGCGAACGTACACGCAAGTCCACTACCTAATAATACTACACAATGCTATCGGCTCTGCATGACTCCGCGGCAGAGTCGAGAACGTGCCCGCCCTCTCTCGCCAAAGTGAATCAGGGACTCCATCGTGGATACGAGCGCTTTCACTATGTGCTCTCGCCTCGCTCTGGCTTGCTGCTTCACGACAGGCAGCATTGCGCGGCGAGTGGAGGGTGATGGGGAAGGGGGAGCCGGCGTGGCTGGGACGTACGACGACCGCCGCCGCACAGCTCTGGGCCCAAATGCGGCTTCACGCTACGGCGCCAAACACTACGGCCTGGTGTGCGCCTCGCGGCTTACGAATTGCGACTTGACACAACGGCGTCGGCGGCCACGAAGCCAGCGTCCCTGGTGAATTCCTTCGCGCCTCTCTGCCACTGCGGTAAATCATTCTCGCGCAAGGATTTATCCGGCCACATGGCTTGTAGGGTGCTGGCGCGGGATGGAGCGGACGCCGCGCGCCAAAATCTGTTGTGCAGATGGCGGAACGTGGGAAACGGGGATTTCGGCGTCTGGCTGTCCCAAACAGCCCACGGAGCGGGCAGGGGTGGCCAGGTCGTACGTGGCGGTGATGGGAGAGGGGTTGCGCGAGTGGGGGTCACAAAGAGAGGGGGTGAGGGCCTCATGGACGGTCTGTGTGCTTCGAGGATTGATGGAAGTGAGACAGCTACGTCGTCCGCTTCGAGCTCAGTCCCTCTCCATCGTGTTCGTGTCGTGAAGAAGGTTAAACGTCGCCGCGCCTGGCACGCTAGGCGGTGCAGGATTTGCTGCTTTCTCTCCGTGTCAATGCAGGACTTTGTCATGGCGCGTCTGGGTGGGAGCCTCAGAACGTCCGCGGTGGCTGGGGCCCACCCGGCAGGGAGAATTGCCTGACGCCGCGGCGGCTCGGTCGGGCGACAGCCTCGCTGCTGCTAGTGAGGCGGCGTGGCCAGCAGCGAGCTAGCAACCACAGCAATGAGGCTCCCAGGACGGGAGACGAGGGTGGAGATAAGTCGCGGACATAGGGCCTCGCCCCGCGCGTGGTTTTCGATCGCGGCCCAGTTTTTTGCCTTCTGGCGCGAGCCCGTCGCCCGCCGGACGCCGTTGCTACTGTCGCCCGGGCGGAGTCCTTGGGGGGGAATAAGGCAAGGAGATAGCAGGCAGCGCTGAAACGCACGTGCTGAGGTGTTCGGCGCGCGGGTTTCGGTGCGGCGGCTGGAGGCAGCGGAGGAGGGGCGCTGTTCGCCCGGCGGCGGAAGAAGCCCGCTCGCTCCATCCCGCCACCAATTCCCGCCCAAGGGCCCCCCGGCGAGTCCGCAGCGCGTTCCGGCCTTCAGCCGCGCCAGGCGCCTCGCCGTCGAGGGTGCGTGTGGCGCCGCGCTACGATGCCGAACTTGCCGTTGCCCTGGCCGCAGGGCGGAATGCCTGCGAATTCCCGGATCTGTCGCGTCTCGCCCGTGCCAAGTTGACGACAGGACCACCGGCGCCCAAGTTGCTCGAGTCCGCCGTGCGAGGACACGTCGTCGCTGCTGCCGCCGCTGCTGCTGCCGCTGCCGCCGTCTCGCTGACCCCTCGGGCCCGCACGACAGCAATCACGTGGTTGTACCGGATCCGGAGCGAAGTGGCCTTGTGCGCGCGACCAAAGCAGCCTCTGCGCGTCGCGGCCAACCACCAGCATCGTGGCCGGGCGCGGCGTCATGGGGACCAGTCGTTGGCGGCGGCGGAATGCATGCTCGCAGGCACAGGGCGCGCGGTGTGCTGGCGGCGCGGTCGCAGCAGGCAGGCAGGAGGGACAAAAAGAAGTCAACGCCCTGGAACGTGTTGCTCGTTCCGAGGCGCAGCGGCCTTATAGATGAGCGCGCTGCACGGCGTCGTGTCACCACGCCGCGAGCGCCCACCCCTGCGTCGACGAGGCGCGCCTGCAAGCCAAGCAGCCAGCAGCCAACGCAGCCACCAAGCGATGCGGAAGTGCCCCCCGCTGCGGTGTTGCCTCAGGCGCGCGGCGCTGACAGGGCGAGGGCGCAGTGTTCATCTCGCCGGGCGGGATGACCTGCAGGCGCCGCCCTCGATCGCAGGTGGTCTTGGGTGCTGACGGTTTCATCGACGGCTGCCCTGCTGACATCTGGCTCCCAGGTCACTTGCGTGCCACAGGCGTCATCCACCATCCCCGAACGCGGCCAACCCGGCCGCCGGTATACACGCCCCCGCGATCAGAAGCACAGCATTGGGCAGATGGGTGGGTGTTTCAGCATGCGAGTGACAATGTGCCTGGCCTCGCGGTGGCCGTCGTGGTGGGCAGACGTCACCGCGCCTCACCACATGCGATAGGCCGCGTTTCGACAAAAGCAACGCCGGCAGCCCTTTTGGGTGCAGCTGAGACGCTCTCGTGGGAGCGCGGTGCAAGCAGGCGTTTTCGCGCACGACACGCTGGGCCTTAAAGACGCTGGCTGGGTGCTCTCCCGCGCGGCATCGCGCAGTGCGGCCGATGCATCGCGAGCCCGTCCGAGCCACCGCAGGTATGTTTGCCGTCACTTGCCTGCTGCCCTCGCCAACCGCCCTGCGCTCATTCGCACACGACGCCGTCCGCCAGGGTGCCGTGCTGGCCAGGCGCGCGCAGATAAAGCCATGCGGACACCGTGATGGCGCGGAGGTGCCAGGCTGATGCTCTCCTCAGAATCCTTCCGCTTCGAGCAATAAATAAACCTCACTCAGCAATAGGGCTCGTTCACCGACACGCGCCGTCCCTCGCGCCCGACGAGCCTCATCCGCAGCCGCGCGCGCAATAAAGGCCCCAGACCGGCGACAGTCAGGCGTTGCTGCTGTAGCACCTTCGACCATGGCGCATCTCACCTCGCTCCCCTCGGAGCTGCTGCTCCACATCCTGAGCTTCCTGCCCATCCGCTCTCTCCTCGCCTTTTCTCTGGCCAGCCGCTCCGCATACATTCTTGCTTCCTCGAGTCTGCAAACCCTGTCTCTGGGCGTCTATCCCACCCGCGTGTCCTCCCTCATCAGCCAGCTCTCGAGCACAAGTCCCACCGCTTCCCCGTACTCCCGTAGCACCAGAAGCCTCAATAGCAGCGCTGGCTCCCTCGCCTCATCCGTCGCCGATTCTTCCACCACATCAGATCTCTTCAATGAAGCTTGCACCGTTGCACATGTCATCCCGCAGGCGTCGGAGCTCCGCCCTCATACTCTTCTGGCCTTCCACACCGCTCTGACCTCGTCCATTCTGAACCGCTACTGCATGTCCATGCGCCACCTGGAGCTCAGCATCTGGACGCTGACCCCGCCCGTCGCCGACGCCCTGGCGGGCTTGAAGAACCTGCGCACCTTGTGCCTGCGCATCGAGGATCCCTTTGGCCGCGGTTTCCTGCGTCGCTGGATCATCAACTGGGGCTCGACCACGGACGAGGACGGCAGCGAGTCCAGCCCGCGCCGCGTCCCCGACCTGTACCGCGCGCTCCCGGAGGCCGGGTCCGGCACCGAGTGGAACAAGTTCGCCGACGCCTGGAGCCGCCTGGAAACGCTGCGGCTCGTCGGCGCCGAGATCAGCGACTGGCAGCTCTGCCAGATCCTGAAGCGGAACGCCGGGCTCAAGGAGCTGTGGCTGAAGAAGTGCCCGGAGGTGGGCGGCGAGCTGGTCAAGTTCCTGGACGAGGAGTGGGAGGGGAGGAGTTGTCTGCAGACGCTTGGCCTGGTCGATTGCGACCTGGCCGACGAGATCAACGCAGAGACGGTCAAGCACGTCGGAAACCTGCCAAACCTGCAAGTAAGTCTATGGCTGAGGTGGCGCTGCTTTTGGTAGGCGCAGCTAACGCATGCCGCAGTTTTTATCGCTGCTTGGTTGCAAGGGTGTGACGAACAACGTGGTCGAGCGGTTGAACGACGAGTCTTGGCACATCCCCCATGTCGAGCTACCAGGAGCTAACGCACCGGATCACGGGCCCATGCCAGCTGTGATTGAAGTTGATCCAGCATATGTAGATGAAGAGGAATGATTTGGGCTTCTTGGTTCATTTTGTGTATTATGAGCGCTCGTTGTTTGGTCTGGCAGAATATCTTTGGTCGAGATTTGGAACTGCCTCTACGTTTTCACACCATGTACAAAAGGGATATATGGGTCATTAGAATGGGTAATTATGGTGCTAGATCTGGGAGAACTTGGGTTGCCTCCGTTCATTTGGTGTACGAATTCCTTTGGAGAATCAGTCCGCTGGTGGGCCCTGTCTCCAAAACTTTTCTGCCTATGCAGACGTAATGACATTAATGGATGAACTTGTTCAACTGCCAAAAGAGCTCGGAAATAATTATAAGAAAACTGTGAAAATGTGCGGCTAACCGTGAAATGCGACTGCTTGGCAGGTGGTGTATGGTCAATCCGCACGACATCCCCGCCCAATGCCCCGTATCACAGCCAGTTTTCAGTCCAATTATACGGAAAATTCCTTCGCTATAGCTTTTTATGCTCAGTAAAATGCTTCTATTCCGACTCCGAGTCTTTTGGGCGGGTTTGGTGGGGGTTGTGTTTCCGCCGCCTCACCTTCGTTCGCGGGTCACCTCAACACCATGAACCTCACTTCGCGAACCCAACCCCAGCCTCCGATTAAATTTCCCCAGGCACCGCCCCCAGCCGCCTTGTGAAAGGCTCTCGCTTAGCGGACATAAATATGCAGGCTCTCCTTCGGTCCTGGACCATTCCTTCAACCGCTTCGCCCTCTGTCACTGCAATCGTTGTCGCAGTATCGCTCGCGCATTCAGCGCCAGTTCAAGCAAACAGCAGCACCACTTCCGTCTCTCAGTACCTCAAACATTCCTTACGACCTTCTCTCACTCATCTTCGCTCTCGCTAGACTTGGAGCTCGCTCTTCGCCCTTCCGACACCAAACCCCCTCCCGGATCAGGCTTGGAGATTGCCTCCCTGCCCATCCGACATTCCAACCCATCACTCAACCTCACCCGCCACGGGAATTGAGCTCATCTCATCCGCTTCCCATCTTCTCACACGCCACTCAGAACGTGCCTTGAGCTTTTTGCTTCACTCATCCAAGCTCCCAAGTCACTCGGGACACGCATTGAGCTCGTGCTCTCAATCATCATCAATCAGCCTCACCTGGAACAGACTTAAGCTTTTCTCTTCGTCCTTCCGGTACTCCAAGGCACTCAGTACAACCATCAGCTTGTACTGTATCCCACAGAGGACTTCAAGTCACTCAGAAAAAGCCTGAAGCAGTTCATTCAACCCATCCGACGCTTACTACAGGCCTTCAGCTTGTATCTTCATCATCAGCAACACCACACTCCATCACTCACCACAAGCTTTGAGCTTATCCTTCAGTCATCCAACGCTCTCCCTCACTCGTCATACGAAGTCAACCCATTTTCGACTCTTTCCACAACCGTCACATCATCAGCAACGTTCAGCAGCAAGCAAACATGTCTGCCTTCGTCACCCCCAACACTCTCTTTGTCTCGCGCGAGGACTACATGCACGGCCTTGTTGTCACTCCTGACAGCCCTCTCTTCGTCCCTCAGTTCCCTCAGGAAGAGGAGCAGGAGGAATACGTTCCGGACCTTGCCGATCCTGCCACTCCTGAGGAGTTCCGCAAGTCCTCGCGCATGCCTCTTGATTGTGCTGCCCAGATCATCTACGCTGTCGCGCGTGAGGTTCAGGCAATCATGAGGACCGTCGAGTTCTACAGCCGCTTCCACACCATCGTCCGCATCCCGGAGGCCCCTGAAGTTCATATCCACCTTCTTGCTGTCTGCCTCGACAACGTGGTTATCTACCGGACCGATGACGCCGGCAACACCGATCTCAACATTGACCCGGATCTCCATGTCTTCGAAGGCTTGTTCTACGCCGCTATCATCAACCTCTACATGCTCTACAACGATCTCCTTTGCGTTCTTTGGAATGGTTCCATGGACCCCAACACTCAGCTCACCGAAAACCTCACTGCTGAGGGAATGATGAGGCACCTTACCTACCACTGGAAGGTCCTGATTGATCCTGAGCTGCTCGCAACGCTCGACTTCGCCATCCGCAAGGAGCACCTGGTCAGGTTCAAGGCCGACCACAACACGAGTGTCTTCCTCAACAATCACAAGTACGCCAAGACCTACAACGAGGCTTCCATAAACGCCAGCATTCGCAATGCCCTGGACGCCGTCCCCTTTGACGAGGCACAGCTCACGCCTGACATCCCCGGTCTTCACCCAACGATGGTCGTGTACTTCAACCCCTTCGAGCTCCTCCGCTACCTTCACAAGAAGAACGAAGTCTCTCTCGCCTGCTGGTGCGAGATGAACGACGTCAAGCCCAAGTACGAAATCCACGACGGCAGCTTCTCCGACCTCGAGAGCGAGCTGTCCGAGTCCGACTTCGACATGGAGGACGCATTCATCATCAACCCGCCGCCCGTTGACATTCCTGAGGAGAACATCCCGACTCCCGTTGACACCGTCCAAGGCCTGAAGCGGAAGTTCCCCTGGCTGAGCGACCCGGCTCCGAAGAAGTACCCGTGCAATACGGTTCCCAAGGACCCGGTCTTCGTCGACAGCGGCTACGCCGAGGAGAGCGAGTACAGCACTGAGTGGGAGGAAGAGTCAGACTACGACGACGATGGCATGAACACCGCCCCCCAGCCGGCCGACCCGCTCCAGTCCGGCATCGGCAACTACCTGAACGGCAACAGCCAGCCGCCCAGCGGCGAGAGCGCCCAGGAAGACCCATTCTCCGCGTACTCCGAGACCCAGTCGCCCACCAAGAAGCGCGCCCGCGGCGTCCCGGCCGCCATCGACGTCGAGCGGTCTTGGGAGCTGCCCGTGCGCCCTGCTATCTCCCCGCTGACTCCCGAGGCGCGTCCGGCCAAGCGCCTCCGCCCGACGTCGCCGGGCATGGTCGCGCCGGACGTGACCGCGGCGCAGCACACGTACGACTTGAAGCACAACAAGGATCACGTCCAGAAGCACCGCGACCGTGCGCTGGCTGCTCTGTGCGGCGAGGAAGTGGACGAGGAGAGCGATGCCGAGAGCATCCACAGCGACTCGGATATGTTCAAGGCGTGGGAGGCGCTCACTGGACAGAAGAAGTTCTGGTGAGTGTCGAGCCTGTGGAAGTCTTCGAGCTGCCATGGATTATCTTGGTATCGCTGGTGATATTGGTGGTCAGTGGTTGATTCTTGGTTCTTGGTTCTTTAGTTTGGTTTTTGGGTATCGGATTCGGTCTTGGTCATGGTCTCGGTGGGCTTTTTGTTTGGCGTTTTGGTTTACCGGCTAGGTTTTCTGCTTGAATGAACGATACCCAGGATGTAGATCTCTTTGTAAAATGCAAACCCATACTCAAAACCCCTCGCTTCACGCTCTTGTGATTGCCACCTTCATGTCATTACCGGTAAAGAGCAGCACTTCAATGAACCAGGTTTATGCTTTTAACACTATCGGATATATTATTCGACCAACCTAGCTGGATACAATTGTTCAAAACAAAAGATTTATCAAGGATATCTCTTGGATGTATTATTATCCACACAGCAATGGGTGGTTCAGTTGCGGAACCAGTATGTAAGATCTCTTGAAAGCACGGGCCGGACGCGCGGCCATTTCGAAGCGCTGCAGTGAGCTCATACGCGGCCAGCTAAAGCATTCGTCCGGATGTACATGTGCAGTGGCAGAAATGTCAAACCTATCCGGATGTATGGCTCAACTGCCCATGAAACAATAATTTCCGAACCGACCTCGTACGTCCGTAAGAATCCATCCTGACACTATCACTGCAACACTACTTCTACAGTGTAGCATCCGAGATGAACGCCTCAACCATGCATGACGTTTAACAATTTTGCCAGTCCAAGTTCAACGATTCGTCAGGTTGTATTGAGGACGTGCTGAGGACGTGCTTAGGGAAAATGGGGAGAGAAATGGCCCAACTGTTTGCACCTCGTACGACTATTATAGTCGATCTACGACAGCTTTGATTGGTGACCACGGCCGTTTGAACTTCTCCGTGGGCATGCTATTAGGTTTCGAAACACAGCCATTGACCGACATTTCTCGGCATTAAGCCGGGGTATATGGGCTGATTTAAGATGCTGTTTGATTTGATCATGCGGGCCGAGTGACCGACTTGTGAGTTGCATCTTGATTTGCGCTCAAAGAGGGCATCAGCCGCGATAATATTCTGGAGTCCTTAACGATACTTCGGTAGCTGGAACGGTGGAGTGAGCGGGTGGTGTCATCATTGCTCGACTTCTCTGCTGCCTTGTGCACAAGGCTTCTGAGAGGAAGCCATCGAGCGAAAATCACCCTCATACAAGCAGCATAATTACTAAGAATCTCACATGGGGGTTTCTAAGTATATACTTGCGTGAGGAGTAAGAGAGCTCCGCACTCGCAAGGGTCGCACCGTCCAAATTGGTTCCCGAGCCGATCCACCCGCACGCCCACCGTCTGCAGCCCGATCATCCCCACCATCACTGTCTCCCCGGAACTGCTCACGCGTTCCCTGCCTAGCTTCACAGCCACAAAAGAGAGCAAAAAAGCAAAAAGCACCGAGCCCGCAACGTTTGAATCAGAAGCCGACCACGCTACCACTGCCTAGCGAGTTGCTGGATGCTGCTGAGTGGGAGAGTCGCCGCAGGACAACCCACCCTGGCCGGGCTTAGATGAAGCAATTCTGGTCGAGGAAACGGGCTGGCTGCTCGATGTTTCCAGGCGACAGTTCTACCGACGTAACGCCGACCTAGCGATTGTGGTCGGCGAACCAAGACGACAAACTCCGCAACTCCGGCTTGACTCGCTCTCCTCCAGCCACGGCCGGACCTCTGAAGCCCATTCCTCTCTCTAGCGTGGGGGCGGGATCACGCAGTGAAGAGCACACTAGAGCGACCAAAGCGGACGGTGCGTTCGTGTTGCAGCCGAGCATTCGAGCCACCATCAAACTATCATCGATATCCCTTTGCGGTAGGTGTTTGCGAACGAATGGCAGCGAGGCACGAGACGTAAGGCAGTTACGGAAAGCAGATAAGAGATGATAGCATCGCCGCGACAAGAAGGTCGCAGCCTCGCAGTCCTCGCCAGAACTAGGCATCGTCTCCCAAGCACCGCGCGCGGCAGCGGAACGCCGCCGCGCCTGCTGCCTGCCACGCCAACCGAATCAGCAGCGGTATTTTCTTTTCCCTCGAACGTCTTGCGCAAGTCAGCTAGCCTCTTGCTCGCCGTGCCTCCATCGCCCGCCTTATCGTCGCGATGCGCTGTTACCTCTTCCCCCCCAAAGTGTTGAAGTGAGACTAGCGCCGACCACCTAGTCCATCCGCCCGCTCCCGCGCGCTACTATAAGCTAAAACTACACGACGTCAAAAGATTGCGAACGACTGGCCCCAGGCCTCGACGCCCTGAAACACACCACCGCGCTGTAAATCAGCTCTTGGCACACGCCGCCGTTCCCACCGGGCCCGGTCCTGCGAGCAGCATTCCCTGTTCCGGCTGAAAGATCAATAGCTCCTGGGGGGGCCGGGCAGGGATTCGCTATAGTACAAAGGCAAATGCGTGATATTTGAACCGGTACACGGCGGCTAGGAGCAACGCCGATCTACGCTGGACCAGCCACCAAGCCTCGAGCCCAAGGGTCCGGCAAAATACACATGCCGATCACTCCACGCCCGTATAACAGGAAACAACGGCCCAGACCAAGCCTCCGTCTAAACGAGGAACCCGAGCGTCGAAGACGCAGCGCCGGCTCCCGGGTCGCTGATCTGCGAAGGACTGTCCCCTATCCGAAGGCCCGACAAACGGACCGCGCGGCCGTATGCCCACCCCGTTGAACGCCTTGTCGCCCTCCCGCCCCGGAAGGAGATGGTTATCCACGGCAACAATAATGTGCCCTGCTGATTGACTTTGTCATACCCGCCACCCGCAGACATAAAAGCGCCGAGCCATGAGTAATCGCCCACTATCTTCCGTCAACGGGTTAGTGACATGGTGCTTGTCGACGTCGTGCGTGTTCCTACAATAGCAGCGAATTGGATGCGTTTGCGCGTGCAGGGAAAAAAAGATGTTGAGAGTAAGATCTGCCGGTGCCCGGAACGGAGGTATCACCTCTAGAAAATAAAGACCAAGAATTAGAGGAAAACCCGTGTGCATGACACGCACACCACAACCACCGTCCAAGGATCCAATTTCCAACAGCATGCCGGGAGAGAGAAAAAAAAATGAAAAGAGACCCCCCAACCCCTTGAATGCAGCGCTGAAAGTGAGATTATGAGAATAAAAAGTTCCTTTTACAAACGAAATGGCATGAAATGAAGGATATAAAAAGGCTCAGCCTGTGGGTATCATAGGGAGAAAAAACAACTTTTTTTTCGCCATCAGACCTCCCCATGGCCGTAGCATGTCCAAGACCTCTCTTTCCCGCCCTCTTGTCCCTCTGACAGTGTGATCAACTTTCTCCAATCGCCTCCCTCGCTGCCTCTCTCATCCTCTTTCCCGCTTCCGCTGCTGCTTGAGAAGCCTCTTCAATGGCCGTTCCCTGGTCGCGAATGGAGCGGATCGCCGCCTCCAGCGACTGCGTTCGCGAACGCAGCTGGGCGACTTCGACCCGGAGAGCGGCGATGACTTGGGATGTGGCGGCCGCCGAAGCCTGCTCGGGGTGCCGATCGGGGATTTTCGCGTCCAAGAGGCTCCTTGCGCCGTCCAGGCCGGACATGGCCAAGTCGGGTGCCGGCGGCCTGGCGGTGCTGCTGACGTTCGATTCTTGCGTCGAGGGCTTCTGCCCCCCTTCGCCGCCGCCGCCGTCGTCCCAGCCCAGAGCCTTGAGCAGCCCCTCTCTTTCCTGCGCCCATGCTCTTTTCTCCTCGGCCGCGATTCCCTGGAGTCGGCTCGCCATCTCCACGATGCTTCTGTACTGCTCGCCCGTCCGGACCTCCCTCCTCCTCGCATCGTCCCGCTGCTCCCTCAACTCATCGACCTGCTGCTCGAGTGCTGCGACCTTGGCTTCCAGTTCTTCCTTCTCCGTCGTGAGGCTGTTGATCTCGACGTCGCTGACTTCGAACTTCTTCTCAAGAGCGGAGCACTTGGTGCGCTGGCGATCGAGCTTTGACAGGAGAGCGTCGTACTCCTGCCGAAGAGTCTGGAGTGCTAATGTTTTAAGTGAGATTTGATGCTGAAGGTCTTGTAAGTGGGCGGTGTGCGCGGCTGATGAGGACGAGGGTTGGGGAAGGAGGGAGGGCGAGGCGAGGGAGTGGATGGTCGATGGCGGTGGGATGTTGAGAGAGGTTGGGGAGGGGAGCATTCGGTGCGGGGGGTGGTTGTGAGTTGGTGATGGGGGTCGAGTGTAGGCGTTTCCGCTATTGATGGAATGTGCTCCTGTTGGAGAATGACGCGGCGATAAAGGATCCCTACTGCCTTGGAAGCTTCTCCGGAAATCCTCGGGATGACCGGGTAGAGGGATTATGCGGGAAGGATCTCGGTCTCCGCTTGGTGGCCGGGGCAAAAAGGGCGGGATTTCCGAGTTGGTGTTGGGATCAAATCTGCGCTTCATGACATCGCGGAGCTCGGCGGCGGCGGCGGCAGTGTTGGCCGGATGGTGTTCCACTCCTTCGCCGGGGGAATAGGAGGGATGGCTCGTCAGATCTCGGAGACTGGCGACGCTCGATCGCAGGAGGTCGACGGCACAGGCGAGGGCTTGGTCGGTTCCTAGTCTCGCAACTCCTGAGGAATGCTTGGGCGGGTCAGTACTGGGCCGGCGCCCCGGGGACACGCGCGAGGAGGGCGCAGCAGTCTTCTCACCGATCGTGGCTGGCTGTCGCTGTGCAGAGCAAGCCGCTGGATGCCCTGATTGAGCGTGTCGACCTCGGCAACGATCTCGTGGATCAGGGCTCGACGCCTGGCACAGGCCAGACCGCTGCAGGCCGGGCCGCAACAGGACCTGTCGTCCTGCGAGTTGACCACGGGGAGGAAGCCAGACATGCCGGGCGAGGCGGGCGGCAGGTGCTGATGGCCACGCTCGCCTGCGAGGGATCGCGCCGCGTCTGTCAGCAGATCCAGCAGTCAATTACACACTCGACAACGGCAGATGACAAAGACGGGCGGGGACGGATTGGGGGAGTGTACCATCGAGGTCTTCCCCGCTTCCATGGTATCCGGCTGAGTCAGCGGGACGCGCTGGGAAATGGGGGTTGCTCTGCGAGGGCTGGTCCGGTGCCAGGCGGCGTCTCTTGTTGTTCTGCGAGGCCGCGGACTGACTCTGGAGCATCTGGGCCGCCGTGCTCGCCGCCGCAGGCTCGGCCAAATACAAGCGCCGCACGGCGGACTCACGGCGGGCTTGCAGGGCCCACGCCGGGGCCGATTGGCCATCGTCGGCGAGGGCGGGCAGGGCCCTATTGTCGGCGGGCGGGCTCGGGTGGAGGGCGGGCTCGCGGTGGTGGTGGTGTTGGTGGTGGTGGTGGTGGCGCGGCGAAGCATTCGCGTCTTCCCACGGCCTCTTCCAGCGCGCAGCAGCAGAATCCATAAGTTCCGCCAGGCGATGGGTGGACGTCGCGGCCTCGGCAGGCCGCCATTCGGTGCTGGGGCGACGACAGAACGGGGACGGTTCAGATGGCGCAGTGGTTGGCCCGGCCGGCAGCTATAAGACGGTCGGAGTGGGTTCCGCGGTGGCAGCGCGTGGAGCTACTCCGGGTTGGGGGAAAGCTGGAGAGCTGGTGGTGGCAGGGAGCCGCCCGCGTCAATGCCGAGCGCCGGTGGGCCTGGCTGACTCTCGCGGGCTAACGTAATGGCAGGGTGAATTACGAGAGCGCGGCGGAGAGGTGGTGGCCACGGGAAAAGGACGCGGCGGATCGTATATGCCCACGGACGGTTATTTCCGCCGTCTGACGGCCGGTGCGCGGGAGGGATCTGGAGGGCGCGCGGCTTGGCGGCGGCCAGGAGGATATTGCAGACTCGGGCGGAGACCCCGGCCTGCAGCGCACGCGGTAGGGGCGCGCGGCGGGAGCGGCCGGAAGAGGCGACAGGCGCCAGGCGCTCAGCGGTGCCAGGAGGCCGCTGAGTAAGCCGCGCGCGGCACGGGGGGGTGCTGCTTGGTCAGACCAGCAGCTTACCGCTGCTTGCGGTCCGAGTCGTGCGCGCAGGATCGCCGCGCGGCTCAGACCCGAAACCTTCTTTGCGAGCGCCCGCGCCAGGCAGGGTGACGCCTGCGCCCTGGCAGCCGCCCATGCTCCAGCAGATGCGCGATGCTTGGTGACGCCACTCCGATGCAGTTGCATTGCTTACACACTACACCTGCCGCCAGCCCTGCTCCGGCGCCCCCCAGCCCGCTGCCGCTGCCGCTGCCGCCGCCGCCGTGCCCTGCAGCCCGGCCTCGACAAACCGCCCCTCGCCCTCGCCCGCCGCGCCCTCCGCGCGCCGCATCAGCGCCAGCTCGCGCACCATGCCGCCCACCAGCGCCCGGCACCCCGTCACCACGAAGCTGATGCTCGATCCCGCCGCCGCCGCCGCCAGCCGCTCCGCGTCGCGTGCCAGCGCCGCCGCCTTGCGCGCCAGCGCGCCCACTTCCACCTTCCACCCGTCCCCCAGCCCCTCCACCACGGCCACGCTGCCCTCCGCCCGCGCCGCCCACGTCGCCTCTGCCCGCGCCGTCCACGCCTCGAACTCCTGCACGACGCGCGTGTGCCGCCCGCCCGAGTCAGTCAGCGCCCGCAGTTCGTTCAGGAGCGGCCCGAGCAGCTGGATATTCTCCGCAAGCCCGAACGTGGCGCGCCCGCTGCTCCACTCCTGCAGCGCGTGCAGGTTGACCAGCTCTTGCACCTCGCTCTCGTTCTTGCGCATGTTGTGGTGCGCCGTTGCCACCTCATAGAACTGCAGCCGCAGCGCACGCTCAGCGCTGCGCTCCCATTGTGCCTGGACCTCCGCCGACGACTCGTACAGGAGATGCAGCTGGAGCAGCTCCGTTTGGAGCGCCAGCACGTCGGCCGGCAGCGCGTCCGCGCCCCCTGTGCTCGCTGGTGCCGCGTGGAAGAATGCCGACGTAGCTTTCTTTGGTTCGAGCGTTTTCTTCGGTGAATAGTGCTGCTGCAGTGTTGAAAACGCCGGCTTGGCCGACAGTTTAGGCTCCTTCTCAGCGCCCGTGGCCCCGCGGGACGACGCGATGCCTGTCTGCGTCCGCGCTGCCGCGCTCGGTAACTCTGACCTCGACCTCGAATGCTTGGTGACCGTGCCTGCGGGCCTGAGCCCGCTGCTGGATGGAGGCGGGATCCTCTGGGCGGCTGCTGCCGGCCGCGTCCGCTCGGCTTGCGGAGATGATATTGTAGCAGCTCTTGACCGTTCCCTCTGACTCGGCTTTGGCGGCACGGCGTTTTGCGACGTTGACGCTGCCGAGCCTGGTCTGTTGCTACGCCCCGAGCCGGCCTGTGAGACCGACCCCTGCTTCTGAGCGCTAGATGAAGGGCCGGGTTGTTTGGTTGGCGCGCGCAATCCTGATGTCTTGGTGGCCTGTCCGGCCGCGGGTCTGCGCAGCGACTGCGTGCGACTCACGCCTGACGGCGCGGGAGGGGGAGGGGGAGGCATGGCTTGCCTCGCAGGATCCTCGACTCTTCTTGCAGCGGCCAGCTTCGCGCTGACGCTTTGTGTCCGATTCAGCGGCCTGCCCTGGAGCGCGGGCTGGCCGGATTGCCCGGCACCGTGGTCTTCTTTCTCAGCCTGTGCCGCAGGGCCGGCTATTTTCGAGACGGCGGGCTGGGGCAGCAGGTTCCGCCGTCGGGGCCCGCTGCCATTCTCCTTGTCTGCGGCGCCGACAGTCGGTCGCCTGGTGAATGTGGGAAGTCGCGACGGCGACGATTGCGCGGGGCTTCGCGTGGGTTCAGGGAGCTGCGACAATCAGCAGGGAGGCTCTGCGCGTGCCGCGCGCCAGCGATACGTACGAAGGACATGGCGAAGAAGCAGTATGGGATCCCCAATGTCCATAACGAGCGCGGGTTGCGACTGCGCGGAGCGAAAGGCAAGTGCGCTGGGGCGGGCGACAAGGGGTGCGTGCGTGCGTGCCTGCAGCAGTGGTGTTGATCTTAGTGGCCCTGCGTCTTGTTTGGCGCTCGTCTCGTGTCCACATGGAAACGCGCGCCGCACGTGACGGGCTCGAGCTGCCCTCCGCCGCGACATCAAGACATGTTGGAGCTCTGCGTGCGTGTAGACGCCTGGTATCGGCAGGCGCCAGGCCAGAGCAATCCTTGGTTGTTCACAGTCGCGGGGGGGCAAGCATTGGTAACGTCATTGATTGCATTGCAGGTTGAGTGAACGGCCCGTCGGTCTCCAAATCTATAGCCATGCGAGCAATATCCTGGTACAGCGGGCCATGCCAGGCTCGCAATCGACCGAGCCGCCCGCCGCAAAACACGCTTTGGATATTTCCATCGACACAAAACGAGAGAACCCCCAAATATACGCCCGCGCGTTGAAGACGTAGCTCGTGAAGCGTTCGGACCCGCCCCCCAGCACCGCTTTCTCGGTGTCATGCTCTACAGACTGCTTCTCCGGACCGGAAATTGCACGCCTTCGACCGCCGGGTAGTCGGTGAACCACGTCACCCTTTCCTGCGCCATCGAGTTCACCAGGCCGCAAGGCAGAGCGTGGCCCTCCTCTGTATCGAAGATCTTCCGCATGATCTCCTTCTTGCCCGCGCCGGTCCCGACAAACGCAATCTTGATGCCGTGCGCCGCGACGGGGAGGGAGAAGGTGATTCTCTTGGGGGGAGGCTTCGGGGAGTCTTCGATGGGCAGGACCCAGGCCTCGGTTTCGCGCAGCAGAGGGTGGCCGGGGAACAGGCTGCAGGTGTGGCCGTCGGGGCCGCAGCCGAGGAGGATGAGGTCGAACATGGGGATCTTGACGCTGTCGCGCGCAGCGAAGGCCTTGACGAGCGTCTGCTCGTACTGGTCCGCCAGCTCCTGGACATCATTGAGGTACTGGGTGTCTATGGGGTAGACGGCGGGCTTCCCCGACTCGGCGGGGATCTTGTCCAGCAGCTCGGCCTTCAGCAGGCAGTAGTTGCTGTCGGCGTGATCGAGCGGCACGGCGCGCTCGTCGGCGAAGAAGATGTGCCATTTCGAGAAGTCGAGCTTGCCCTCGCCCGCGGAGAGCAGGGCTTTCGCAAGGACCTTGGGCAACGAGCCGCCGGAGACGGCGATGCGAAAGACGCCGTGGCGCTCCAATGCGCTGTTCTGTGCGTCATGGACGTAGACGCGCAGGCTCTTGGCGAGCTCGCTCTCGTCGGGGAAGCTGTAGAGATTCGGCGGCTTGCCCATTGTTCTGGCGCTGCGGGTGTGGAGGTGGTGAGATGCAGAGGGAGAGGGCGCGCGGGGCTGTGGTGGGCAGCAGGCGGCGGGCAGAGAGAAGGCAGACTAGCTGGGCTGCGGGCTCGGGGCGTGCGAGTCGGCTAAGGAAATAATGTGGGTACACGATGACGGGGCCGGTGGGCGAAAGGTGTTTGGCAGAGGGCGAGCTTCTGGCGTGGCGGATAGAGCGTTCTGGAAAGGCGCGGTTGGATTTGTCGCGGAGGAGCAGCTGAATGACGACGGTCCCGCAGTGCGCGATGCTGCCAGCGGACGGGAACCCCTCGCTTCACCCGCGCGCGCACTGGTATCAGCAGCAGCGCGCTGCCAGGCTGGCGCGCCCGCCTCCACCGCCGCTCGGCGGTGCAGCGCCGCTGCATGGTGGTGAGGCGCCCAACGCTGCCTCTTGCCCGCCGGCACCGCGCACGCTGACGGCGCGCCAGCCCTACGAGCGAGTGCAATGGCTCGCTCGCGCGCGCGCCGTTTGGCCGCAGCCTGCGGGCAGCGGGACGTGTCGCCATCGCGGCCTTATCTTGCGGCGCCCGCTCGGGAGGCCGGACGGCCGCGTCGGTGCATGGCAGCGTTGGCGCGCGGCGATCCGGCGCAGAAAAGGTATGACGTCGGCGCAGCGTCTCTCTCGCGGCAAGCGCCAGACAACTGCCGCCCGCCCACGACAAACCGCTCTGGCTCCACGTCCGACCGCGCGCGTTGCGAGCCCTCGCCGCCGCCGGCCGCGCGCCGTCACACCAGCCCGCCAGCACCGCTCCTCTGCGCGCCGTTTGCTCGCCCTGGCGCCGCGGCGCCGTGCCACCGCCGCCCCGCCCCGCGCCCAATCAGAGCCCCCGTCCGCGGCGCGAAGCTCTGTTTCCTGGACGAACGACACCCGCAGCACGCGCGCCATGGGCCCAAGTCGAGGAGATTGCTCCGCCGCGGGCGCTGAGGCGCCATCTTATCAATTGCCCAAAGAGGCATTCCTTGCTGCGCCGTTCCGCAAAATGCTGACTGCCTTTTCAAGCGGCCGGAGGCCTTCCAACACCCGTCCCACTTCTCATCATCTTTTCGTCATCTTGGCTGCACCCCTCCCACGGTTCGGTTTCAGCTTCGCGCTGGCGTCACCAGAGGCAGGCGGCGTCTCAGATGTGGAAGCAGACTGCCGGCGAGTCATCTCCGTCCGCCGCGAACTCTATTTAGCCAGCAGTGTTGTCTTGATGTGTGACGGGCGGCATGAATGTGACGGGTCACTTTCTGAGAGTCGCCCTCCGCGCTTCGTGGTGGTCAGCCCGTGGAGTCCCAAAGTAACAGCGGTGCTACGCGGCCATTTGGGTTATCTTGGTGTCTCTGTAGCAAAGTATGCGCCCTGCCCGGCGCCCTTACGCCATCTCGGTGCAAGCGGGAGCGCAGCTGTTTCGAAACGGGCGCCGGGAGCGGCTCGCGGAAAATCCTGGATTGAGGACGGCCGTTCAGGTCCCCTACTCCCAGGCGCGAGCGGGTGAAGGGATGGGAGGCGAAGTGTTGGCCCCCTTCCGGCATTAATTAGGCTTCGAACCTTGTTGAGACCTTGCTTTCGGCTGTGGGCTGGCGTCCTCGGAAGTTAGAGCCGTGGTGCCCAAAATGAAAAAAAGGCAGCAGCACGGCCGATGACCGGCAGCCCGTTCAACAACATTTTCAGCCCCCACCCCATCTAAATCCCGATCCCCCGGCGATTATCGATAAGCGCGGTCACGTGCGGGGCGCTTCTCGGCCCGGCTGTGCTTCGTCGCAGCTCGACGGCGGCCCGGCAGCTGGACCTTTCATCACTCTTCCTAGCAGCAACCTCCGACATCATGGCGTCTACCCGTTCCGCCCTCGCACGATTGACACGCGCTCGAGCACATACAGCCACCTTCCCTGCACGGCCCGTGTCGCCAGCAGCGCGCCCGCGATGTCTCGTCGGCGCGACGCGCGCCTACGCCGCAACCACCGCTGATCGCCTCCCGCGCATCGTCCAACCCAGCCTGTGGCAGAACCTTCTCCCAAAGCACTTCCGCTCTTCCCACAAGCGACCGTTCACGTGGCGGGAGTGGCGGGCGAAGGACTGGAATCCTGCCTCTATTTACATCATGTTCGGTCTCGTCGTCGGCTCGAATGCCATCAACACCTTGATATTGCGGAGGGATATCGCGGACTTTACTAGAAAGGCGGATGCGAAGATTGCGCTGCTGCGCGAGGTGTTAGAGAAGGTGCAGAACGGAGAAGAGGTCGATGTGGAGCGTATACTGGGTACAGGACGGCAGGAGAGTGAGAGAGAATGGGAGGAGGGTATGTGCACCAATCTTTCTCCTGTCCAGAACTGAATAAGCGCGGATGGGTTGATCCTGGGGACATTGGCGCTCTGCTTTCCATCATGCCACGCTGGGTTTGAGGATACGAGGCGGTTAAAAGCACGGCTAACATACTGATCAGCATTGAAAGAGATCGAGGAAGAAGATCGGACGTTGCAATCCCGCAAGCGACGGAAAGCATCAGCAACAGAAGCTCGTGAAGCTGCACTGCAACCTGCAACACCAACAAAGTCGACACCTGAAGACGATTCCAAGGACGCAATGTCGATAGTGGGCCATGTAGTACCTCAGGATCGGAGGGGACCCATAGGTTTCTATTGAATCTAGCAGCGTAGCTGCTTGTACCGCATTGATTGCACAGCACTGGAGTACTGGATCATGTGCGGGATAAATGACAACAAGTGCATTCATTTAGTGCGCTTCACCGCATCTACGGTCTAATAATTGATGAGCGCTTGGAGTAGGAAAGTCATTTACTAATCAGTACCGAGGCACGGCAGTGAGACACGGGCAAGATCTAAGAACAGGGAGCGTCTACAGTAGTAGAAAATGGCATACGTGAACTAAGTAAAGCAGGAAGAAGCTGGAGCTTCTCTTCTAGTCCGAACGACCACGCACCACTTTAAGATTTTGGCTCGTCCGTGTTATCAAGGGTGTTGAGTTCTGGACCTTCGCTTTGTTTCTTTCTGAGGGTTTCCTTTCCTTGCTTAAATGTTCCGTTGCTCAGTCATAGAGCTACTATTGTCTCTAGTATGCAGTTGCTGATCGCTGAGAGAACAAGTTTTCAGTGAAAGACGATGATAACCACCTAGCTTTAGTACGAATGCATTTGACCTTTCATATAATTGCGGAAGTCATCCTTGCTTGGTGGTTTAGTCGGATAGAAAAGCCTCTTACAAATCTGTATTGTTCTTGGATCTTGAATACTCTTGGAAAACTTCACGATAGACCCCCACATCCAGTACTATAAGCTCTAGATTTTCTTCGAATACCGTTCAAAGTATTTGATTGAATATTCCATGACCTTCTCCTCTAAGAGATGTTGGTGCAGCTGCTGCGCGTTGAGGGCTGTTCAGCTTCTTCATAGCCTACTTTCCTTCATCAACACAGCCACCGTCCATCAATCGTAATCATCAAGTTACCACCCAATCTTGAAGCCTTTTAAATAACTTGCAAGGTCCAGGCTTTGGCCTCTTTTCTGTCTTACATGTCTTTCCCTAACCTGACTTTGCTGATGCCACGCAATTCCTACGTGTGGGGGTCTGGATGCACTCCTAGGTGTTCCTTGGCGCTCAAAGCAGCGTCACCGTCGGAGAGCACGTCATTCCTTTTTCAGGCACAGCCGACTGGTGATAGAAACAAGTCGAATGGCAAAAAGGCAACGAATACGAGGTCCAGGCTTTTCGCCTCGCGCATCCGACCTGAATGATTGCCATGCCTCGATATTCATCTGTTGCGCTCCGGTACCCGTATACTTACCGCTGATTATCGTATAGTCTTCAGGGGCACAGAGAACTTTACGAAAGACTAGACTTCGCCCTCTCTCCATTCCCGGCCTGCATTCAAACAAAGAGTGATCAGACCAACGTACTAAGCCGGAAAGAGGACGTATGGTCATTCAAAAAAACGCACATGCCATGTGGAAGAAATTCCATCGTAGCGGGCCGGCACTCAGGCTGAAGGGCACAGATTACCCGTTGTCAAAGCACGGTTGATATGATGAGAAGCATGGGTCTTCAGACACTAATGACCAGGCTCTTGACTGAGATACTTACTTATCAAAGAAAAAAGACGGTGTGAAGTGAGGCGGCAAACGAACGTCTGCTAATTTTGTCTTGGCCCACCACCAGCAGGTTCCGTCCACGCGACATAATACCTAAAGGAGAGTCAGGGCTAAGTGCCGAGTTTTCGGGACCCAAGGGAAGGCATCCGCCGCTTCCATAGAGTGCTTTCTAATGCAACTGTCGCCACCGTCACGAATATTGGAGCGTTGCTACCATTCTCCACTGCGGGAAAAGACAGCCAGCATATGGATCCTCCTGAAACTGAAAACCGCAAATCCTCTACCTATTCTGATCCCTACTGATCATCACCCCCCACTGCCGCTTCCCAAACGCACCTCTCACACATGCACATGCCGCCGAGGGCGCCAGCAGCCCACTCACGCCTATCCTTGACTTGTAGATCAATGTCACAGTAGTGGCTCAGGACCTCATCTCCCTTGCGTAAGCCCGGCATGTTCCTATCAGCGTCGCCGTCCTTCTTCCAGCCCTTCCACGCCACCCTCTCCTCTCGGGCCCAGAAGCGCATGTTGCCGCGCCACTCCCAGGCGACGTTCGGGTCGCAGCTATGATTGGCGAGGCACCAGAGCGGATGCACGGCACCAACGTCGGGCTTGCCGTCGCGGCCCTGGCGCGCGGACGCTGTGCCACGAAACTTGGCATACAGTGTGTTGAAGACCCAGAAGTCGTATCTGGCCGAGGCGGTGAATATGTTTACGTCCATCTTCTCGAGCATGTGCAGGGGCGTCAGGACATTGGCACTAAAAGAGAAGGGCAGTGTTCGGGGGGCGCCGCCAAAGGCGTCTTTGGACGGTCCGAGCGGCGACGGCGTGAGGGAAATGTTGTCGTCTTGCTCGGAAGACGAGATATGATAGTCGCCCCAAATGTACTTTAGCTCCTTTAGCTCGAGTGGATGTACGTCCTGGGTCTCGGCCATTGCCAGGGCGCGAAGCAGCAGGAGCGAATAAAGCGCATCGGCCGCCTCAGCGGCAGGGGCATCTTTGGCGATAGCCTCGACATCATTGCCGCAAAGGGCAGGATGATATGCTTCTTGAGCCAGATCATGGCAATCCTGACAGCAGAAGACAATGTCATCGCAATCTTCGCAAAAGGCGCACTGGCTCGCTTCGGAGCCATTGCGCAAATCTGGTAGCGGCGCGCTGCAGGCATCGCAGTACGAGTCGTGAAGTCGTGCATTGGCGGTGAGCAGGGACTTCTCATCGAGGATCATCTCGCCCGGAGACACGTCCTCTCGCGCAAATACGCCAAGCTGTTTGATCGTCGGGAGCACTGACTCGCCCGAAGGGTCGCGGCTGGTTTCCCTGTTAGTTCCGTGACTCGTGGCCGCTATAGCGCAGGATCGAATATCGGTGTGCAATTCGGAACATGCTTTATTGAACGCACAGGGGTGCAAGGCGTAGGATTTTGGCATAGAAACTTACCCGGTAACTGGGTCGGCGTCGGACATAAGGAGTGGAAGCTCGGTAACCCGGGCTTCGAGCTTGGGCGCGACGGCGCTGATCTGCACATTGAGCAGCGCGAGGGACTCGGCAGAGTACCTGTCCGGCTCAAAGGTGTTCCATGGATACAATTCACGCCTCACAAAGGTACGATCCGGGTAGTCTTCGCGCGTGATGTCCTCGTCGTCGAGACTGAAGCCACGAGAGGCGAAGTGATGCCGCAGACGCTGGTCTAGAGCTTCTCGGAGCTTCAGTAGATGGGAGTTGTTCGAGTTGGCCTTCAGACCGCGAAGGCAGAAGTCATGGGCGCTTTTGAGGCAGCCGCATGCTAACAGACTGCCTGCCATGAATGCATATCTGGGTCGCTCTCAGCAAAGTTCTCCTCCCACAAAAATACCATGACCTACGCCGCGTCAGTCCACACAGTCTGTGCCCACAAGCAGGCTTCATCCTCTTCAACCTCGACATCACACTCCTTAGATTCTGTGCATTCAGCCAGGCGCTGGGACGCGTCAGGAAATTTGGCGGCGTGTTCTTGCGCCAGCTCAGCCCTCACGGAGGCAGGCTTCCTTGCGACCTCCTCTGTGATATCCTCCAGCGCTTGTTCGTGGTATTCCCCAGACTCGTCCAGCACTTCGTCCACGAGCAGAAGAGCTCTGTAGGCTTCTCCAGCCGCAAGGTCAGGGAAGCCGAGGGCACGATATAGCTCGGCTTGTTGCAGGCGAAGCGAGATGCTGTAGGGCTGCTCGGCGATCCGGTTCTGTGACTCTTCGAGACGTTGGAGCAAAAGTGTTGGCGTCGGCGCATCCTACAAGGCAATCTAGAAATCAATTTACTACTGTGGCCTGGCAGCAAGGCGCAAGAAGACTTACCTCAAGCTTCAGGGCGGACAGGGCGGGGCTCTCTCGCGGGACCGCCGCGGGACTCTCCTGGGCTGAGACATACGAGGCGATGCAGAGAGCGAGGTTGTGCAGCGAGCGGTCGATGTCAGAGGGAGACGCGCGGAATGCAGCGTCCATGACGGCGGGGTGCCGGAGAAGTTTGTGGAGGCAGCGACGCGGGGTTGAACTTTTTCTTAGCTTCGGCGCCGCGGCCTCATGCCGCCCGCAACGTCATCGCTCACACCATCGCTCGGCCACCTCCCTCATCCGGCAAGCCTCGGCTCAATTGTCGTCGGACTCTCTCTGCGCTCCCATCCCCTTTCCAACGCTCTCCAGTCACTCTGCCATGACTTGATTCGGCTCTATTGCTGTCTGCAGCTATCCAGAATGCACCAAACAACCACGCGAATTCCAAGGCACTCGAAGCATCCACCCCGACGAGACCGGAAACACATCGCCAACGAAGCCTCTAGCTCACCCGGACATATCCACGCGCCTATCCGCCCACCTCAAAGGTGCCCTCACGCATCGTTGATGATGACGTCCGCTGCCTTCTCGGAGATCATGTAGATCGGCTAGTATATTGTCAGCGGCCAGGAACCAGAAAGCGTATGCCATGTGCTACTTACGAGTGCCACGTAAAATCCCGGGATACGATTGAAGGACGACGCGTCGACGACACGGAGACCATCGACGCCGCGCACCCGGAACTTGGAGTCCAGCACTGCCATTGGGTCATCGTCCGCTCCGATGGGGCAGGTGCACGACGCGTGGTGGCCCCAGGCCTCGTCCTTGATGAACTGCTTCATCTGCGCCTCCGAGGAAACGTTGGTGCCCGGCCATGTCTCGCTGAAAGAGCCATCCAGCGGAATCAGGTTCTTGAACATCTTGCGCGAGAGCTCCATGGCCTCGTACACCGCCTGCAGGTCCTTCTCGTCCGCCCCGTCCTCGGTGTTGCCCGTGTCGAAATAGTTGAATGTAATCTCGGGGACGTCGCGCGGATCCGTGCTCCGCAGCTTAACCGTTCCCTTGTTGTTGCGGGCGTGCGCCTTAAGGACGATCCAGGTCCAGTGCTTAGCATCGGACAGGCCGATACGGGAGTAATCCGGGTAGTAGCCAGGGAAGTTTGCCGGAGCACCGGAGATCAGGACGTCCGGGTCGTCATCCTCTGCAGCTGCCGACGTTTTCTTGACGATGGCGATGGCGATACCATTAGTGGCGTACGTGCCCTTGAGCAGAGCGGTCGGGTACTTCTCCCACCGCTCAAGACATGGGTCTGGCAGCGAGTAGCCGAATGTGCAATCCTTTGTGATTGTGAAGTCTGTTCGCGTCTCTCCAACAAGGCCAGTCTCATAACGGTCCTGCATATTAGTACCAACGCCCGGAAGCTCTTTCACAACCTCAATCCCGAAGCTCTCCAGCTCCTCTCTTGGACCAACACCGCTAAGCTTGAGAAGCTGAGGCGTATTGAATGCCCCAGCAGCGAGGATGACCTCCTTGCTCGCGTTGACAGATCCTGCGGCGCCTTCGGCGCTGGCATAGCGTGGGTCGGCAGCGTACAGACTCTGTCCGGTCAGGTAGTCTACGCCAACTGCCTTCGGAGTGGAGCCCGTCTGGTCAAACCGGACTTTGGTCACCAGTGTGTTCAGGCTGACGTCAAGGTGGTATTTCCGGGTTCCGTCAGAGTTGACAGCGTTGGCAACGTCCAGGATGAAGTCTCGAGGTCCATTCCTTTTCGAGGTCGAGGCATCGATCGACAGAGGCACTTGGTATAGACCCTCGGTCTTATCACGTGCAGATCCGGGAGCATTCAGGTCACTGATGAGCACTTGAGCCAATCCGGTGACAGTCGTGAGGAGCTTTGTCACAATGTTTTGGCCCATTGCCTGCTTGTGAGTTAGATGGGTCTATTCTGCACGCTTGTCAACTGGGCATCTACTGACCGTAGCACCAGAAAGGATCAGCGAAAGCAGCTTCTGATCCTCCACAACAAGCGACAGATCGGTCAATGCGGTCCCGAGCCAACCATCAAAGCCGTGGCCCACGATGCTGCTAGGGAGGTACCGGTTACGCTCCAGTTTTTCGTAGTATGTCCTCATGTTCGCTGGCGACCACGAGTCATCGCCGGTAAGCTCCTGGATGTGCGTCCAATCGCTCTCGTGCGGATCTGGAATACTTCAGTCGACGAGTTATCTCGCAGCAATGAGCTACTCACAAATGGTGATCATAGCGTTGTGGGCTGCGCATCCGCCCAGAGTCCCCGCCCGCGGATAGAGGATTCCAAGAGGCTCGGCTCCCTCGGGTGGATACTTGCCCACGTACTGGCCACCAGCTGCAGTCTTCCACACCATCTTGGAATCTCTCTCCTGCCGACTTGTGTTTGCATAGTGGTGGACGTAGTAGTCCCACTTCATGGGGGTGTATTCTGTGGATTGCAACTGCATCGCCGGCACCATCTGCGCGGTTGCGTTGCCCTGGTCATCACCAGCTTCGATCAACAGGACCTTGTGACCAGCGAGAGCAAGACGAGCTGCCAGAGGACCCCCACCAGGCCCGGAGCCGACGACAACGTATTCATACTCGGTAGTCGAATTGACTGCACGGCGGGCGTGGTCATGGATGTATCTCTTCTCATTATGCAAAGGGCGAGGTGGTATATTACTGCCGGTATGTGAGCAAGAAAGCCACTTCGCAATGCATCACAATAGACTCACAGTGCTGAAGCAGCAACAGCAAAGGTGGTCACCAATCCAAGATACTGTTGGACCAACATCTTGGCAAAATTATTAGGTTGGAATACCGTAAGACAATCGGAAAAGAGAGGACGTAGCCGAAACGGCTGCCAAGCAGGATGCACAAAAGAATGACGGTGCTTGGTATACAAGAGTCGGCGAAAAAGGAACTATAAAAGAGCCGCTGAGATTCACAACCTGGGACAGTCGACCAAGGAACCCCTTTCACCTGTCTGCGCTTTCTACCGGATATCCGGACCACCAGGAACTCCGAAGGCATTGTTTCAGAGACGTTCTCCACTTGTGCGATTTGAGATATCCTCCTAACCTGGTGAGCGAAAGATCTGAGATGTGGCTTGCGCAGGTACCCATGGATCATGAGTAAGGGATGCTCGTGATGCCCGAAGGAAGAGGGCATCCCGGTGGTCTATGGCCCCCAAGGCTGAGGAATGGGGTCTTAGGCGAGAAGGAAACTCTATCCCAGTTCCAACGCTCATCCTCCGCCGTACGTTCGTCGCTCACACCACCGGAAGCTTTGATTGGGCGTTGGCATCTTGATATTTCGATCGGCAATGGAAGCGGCCCCGTCCATCCCGACCGTTTGCTGTCAAGCTTTGACCACAAACGGCTGTGCGCGGAGACGCTAACCACATCGAACAATGCCGTGGCTAATGGCTTCCTCCGTGCCCACTAGTGACGCATCCTGCACCCAGTGGACACAGTAACGGAGAAGATGGGCCACGTCTACGCCGCCCACACGGCCCTCGCTCAGATCGAGCTGCGTTCCAGGTGCCAGGAACCGCAAACAGCACGAATGTCCCGCTTGACAGACCTTGCCGAAAGAGCTTCCCGATGATCGTCGACGGCAATTGCAGCGGTCTGACTCTCGAGCTAGACTTTGCGGGCAACGGTCCTGTTTGTCTTCTTGCGCCTCGCTTACGACCGGATATGAGCTGCTTCCTCCGGTCAAGCGATGGCCGTCCACCGTGATGAGCGCTGTTTACGTAGAGCGGTGACGAGGAGACGCGGCAAAGCGCTGAGAATGGATTTTGTAATCGCGGATGCCCAAAGCGTTCGTGTTTGCCGGCGAAACGGAGAATATTCCAAACTGGTCCACCGCATCGTCAAGCTCTAGACGATGTTCGGCTCACCCCCTTGCCCGGGGGAGCATACCCACTCGCCAGGGACTGAGCACGAGGCGTGCCACGTGGATGCGTGGCAAGGTGCAACATTCTCGAAGGCTGGAATGTCTCGAATCGATCTCTGCAGGGGAAGGGGCATCTCGCTTCCACGCAGCCGGGGACATAGTCTTGTCAATGGAGCGAATGATATCTGCATTCAGATGTTGTGCTCTCTGTGCTTGAGCATGCGTGGGAAGACTATCGTACGCCGGGGAAGATGCCGCCCTCCCTCTAGAAAACCGAAGCCGCCACCCTAAGTAAAGTCGTCCCTGCCAGAAGTTTTGGATATCAACAATAATGTACTAAACACCCCTCCCTTAATGGCCCAACCCGGAAGTCCTCTTTCCGCCGTTCCCGTTTCCATTCCCGCTGCCGTCATTCAAAACCGAGAAGGCCATGGGTGAAAAGCTCGGAAGGTCGAGCTTCTGTTCGTCGTGATGATGATGATGATGATTATTATGGGTGTCGAATCTTTTTTGATCCGCACTACAGGCGTCTCCTCTTGCGCGTCAGAAAAAGGAGAAAGGAAAAGAAAATTGGTTCCAGGCTGAGTCCTACGTTTCTTGGTACCCGGCTCTGGTTGGTGGAAGGCTGTGGGCACCGCCGATGGACGTGCCGGCCTGGCTCTCGACATCGACAAGCGGAATGAAGTCGCCATCGTCGTCGCCCTTTGCACGGTTGGACAACTGGCTGCCTTTGGGGTTGTTGCTGCTGCTGAGCCCGTGACTGAGGGCCGAAGATGTTGCGCCGTACGATTTGTCTCTTGTGGTCTGTCCCATGACTTTGGGAATGCAGTGCATCAAGAGAGAGCGCATTGCCGGCATCTGGGAGTTCATTAGTTGGTGTGGTGCTTTTGGAATATGGGAGACGAAAGCCACTTACGCATGCGCAGATGATGCCGACGTGGATTTCAATGGTGGACCAGTATCCGACGGCGGTGTAGTCCCCTTAAAGCCAGTGAGTATGCGGTACCAAGCGGGAAAGATCGCGAGAAAAACTTACATGTGAGGTTGTGGGTGCTGCCGAACTCGATCAGGACCTGGAGACGCAGAATACTGACGATCGTCACGCTAGGAGCAACCGTCAGAGCAAGATCCTATAAGAGCGAGGGGTAGCGATGTTTGACTTACAAGAAACCGACCGAAAACATGAGCAGCAGCAGGAACTTCTTCCGCTTATTCAGCTGTAGCTGCCACAGCTGCGGCAGCGGGAGGATGATAACTATCATGTCCAGAATAACGTTCAGCGCCGCGCTGGACCATCCTTGGGCATTGATGTTGTTGCAGGTGCCCTCATGCTCATCGTCCCACTGAAGCCAGGCGTACTTGATGGGCTTGCATTGGAAAACCGATACCAGCACGAAGGCAATGGCGTATCCGGCGCAGAGTCCCATGGTCACGAATACCATCTTGCGGAAGCCTTTTTCAGGGAAAATCCTCAGGTAGAAGAGTAGGATGGAAATCTTCAACAGGGGAAGAGCGGAGAGATAAAGGTCCTCGTCGAAATAGTAGATCTGGGTCTCGTGAGCTAGACGGTCTGGTAAGGTTCGGCCCGGAATACTGACGTAGAGGATGTGCGTAATGTTGTCAAATGGGATTGTCCAGATATCCTTGCCCAGACCAAGGTTTGCCACTGCGAGGTATGTTAGTTTTAAGCTTGGCTGACCGACCACCGGGGCACTCACAAACAACCGAAAGGCAAGTCAAGGGCGCGACAAGGACAACGACAAAGGTCATGGCAGCGTCATCCCAACCCAGCGTGCCGCCAAAGTGAGGGAGCCGCGATACCATGCGGAGGACATAGGCAATCAGCGCGAAGATACCGCCGACGATGCCAGAAACGGATACCGCCTTCGTCCTGTCTCGAACCGGGGCTCCGCAGAGTGTCTGGGTGGCATTTTTCGTTGCTACAAGCATCAGTCGCCGATCGAAAAAGGGTTGGGGGCCGACATACACAGCTGCTCCTTGACCTTGCAGCTTGTCAGGACACAGGCTTCGACCTGGGCAGTCAGGGTCGCGTTCGAGCAGCTGCATTCGGTGTCGGTCAAGGCGCAAGGCGATGCGGCGATGTTCTTCTCGAGACAGAGCAACTGGAACCGTCAGCGTGGAGTACGGACGTAACGAAGCGAGGGCGGGAACGCACTCCGCAGCTAGGCATAGTGGACACGATCTGTGTCAGGTCCGCAGCGCTGGCAGTGGCAGCTTGGACTGCAGGGACCAAGGCGGCCAGCAGGGCTGACAGCAGCAGGGCAAACTTCATCCTGAGCAAGCGAGCAAGCAAGAAGCTCCTTCGGTGGCCCAGCGGATTCCGTCACGAAGTTGCAGGCGGTCGGGAAGAAAAGAGACGTGGGGACTACAAGTAAGCCGATCCCCGCCGCCCCTGCGCGTTCACGTCTTCCCTAGCTGGCGGATTGCGGAAGGCTGAAATGACTCGGAGATAGCTTTGTCTCCCCACAGTAGCACGTTTTCTCGACTGCTTCGGGGCAGTCGGAAGCAGGGTGTGATCCGTCGAGGGGGGCCGGACCTTGGGCCAGCGGCGAGGACACGCCGTAGCCGTTTGCCGGTCGAGAAAAGATCAACAGCAGCCTGGCGTGCGGCTGGGGTGCAAGCAGGGCAGGGCAGAGCGTAGGGGCCGTCATCGACAACTTGGCGGCGCATCCGCAGGCCGCAGCGGCCGTTCGCAGGAGCAGGGAGCCACTGGGCCCCCGGGCACAGAGCAATTTGACGACTCATGGGTGCCGGTGTTTTGCCAACGGGCCTCGAAGCAGTGGGATGGACGTTGAGCAGCGAGCAAAAGCGGTCTAAGTGATCGGCGGGCGGTCCCCTTTTGACGGGGCTGGCTTTCCCGCCTCGTGGGCTCGTGGGGCCGCGCATGGCCTACCCGGCGCCCGCGTGCCAGGGGTTTCCACGTCACCGGCAGCGCGCGCCCGCCCAGCGCCCCCTGCGCCGAGTCAGGCCTCTTCACGTCGGCTCCACGCCCACCAGCCGGCCGCCGGCCGCCCACCAGCTGCCTCCGCCGCCGCCCTGCTCTCGTCGACGCTGCCTCGCCGCGGACCTAACCAGCTGCTTAACTCCCGCGCTGCCCATCGCCCTCGCCGCGCCTCCGCCTCCGCCTGCACGCGCCCTCCGCCGCCGTCCTCGCTGATCCAAATCTCGCCAGCTAGCGCTGCGTCGCTAATCTTGCGCAGGCCTTGCCCTTCTGGCGCCCGAGCAACCTCGCCTGCCATGTGGCATGCCGCGAGCATCCCGGGTCCGCGCGCTCTCGTTGGAGGCCGGCGCTGGCAGCCGCTACAGGCCCGTTGATGGCGGCCGCCCTCCCTCGCGATGCCGCGGCTGCAGCCACTTCCGCAGGCCGAGTTTGGGCGTTGAACGCCGCTGATCTTGGTGCGGCTGTCCAGTCAAGTCGCACTTATTATCTGAGAATGTCATCCTTTTCCCGCTGTTCTTCGTCTCTCGCTGTTGCAGTCTGCTCCGGACCTCACCAGAGGCCGTCCTCTCTTTACTGTCTTGCTGCTCGTGCTCTGTTGTCCCGGCAAACTATCGACGCTCGCTCCCCCACTACTGTAATCTTTGGCTTGACCGCAACATGTTCCTCCGCGCGCCTTTCTTGTTCCTGTCCCTTGCGGGCTCTTATCTCCGGCCTGCCTGCGCCTTCCCTACGTTGGACCACCTCGAGAGACTGACGGGCAAGGAGGATCTCTCTGCTGAGAGGGCCTCAGCAGCCTTTGAGAAGCTCCAACATGACATCAAGGGCCGCCTGGAGAAACGCTTTCTCTTTGATGCGATGACCACCCCTGTGGACGTCAACGGCGATCACGCCTTCCAGCCGCCAGCAGACGGTGAACAGCGCGGCCCCTGCCCCGGCTTGAACGCGCTGGCCAACCATGGCTACGTCTCCCGCGACGGAATCGTATCCCTGGCGGAAGTTGTCTCGGCAATCAACGAGGTGTACGGCATGGGAGTGGAGCTTGCGCTGGTTCTCGGAATCATGGGCGTCGTCTGGACCGGTGACCCCATCTCCTTGGATCCGTCCTTCTCCATTGGAAAGAACGACACTGCCGTGCACAACGCCCTCGATGATCTGCAAGGAATCCTGGGTACGTTGCGTTTCCCACACGCCTTGGCCTTGCCTCTTCTGACTTCGAGTAATCAGGCACACCCCAGGGCCTTGTCGGCTCCCACAATTTCATTGAATCGGACTCTTCGCCCACGCGCGACGACCTCTATGTCACGGGCAACAACTACGCCATGAACCTCTCCCGCTTCGAGTCCTGGTACGACATGGTGCCCGAGGGCGAGTCGTACACGTCGGAGGTCATGGCCGAGTACGCTGCCAAGCGGTTCCACGAGACGGTGGCCGAAAACCCGTACTTTTACTATGGCCCGTTCACCGGCATGATCGCGAGGAACGCCGGGTATTTGTTCATTACTCGCTTGTTCGCGAATCATTCTAGCGAGCATCCAGAAGGCGTCCTGAGTAAGTGCTCCTTCGCTGATCACCGCGCACCGCGCGCTTTGGATCGATGGGACCGTGCTGATAGCCGCGAAAGCACATGACGTTATCAAGAGCTTTTTCGGCGTGTACGGCGACAAGGGCAGCTTCACGTACAGGGAGGGCTGGGAGCAGATTCCACAGAACTGGTAAGCAGCAACCGCGCGGCCAATACTGAGATCCCTCAATAATACCGCCGAGTGGATCTATTTGGCCGGTTTCGCAGCTGTTGACACCCCTGGCTGGGCAGGTACAAGGTCCCCGTTGACTACGGCCTCATCCAACTGAATCTAGACACTGTGGACTGGATCCTGAGGCATCCGGAGCTCGGAAGCATCGGCGGCAACACGGGGACCGTGAACTCTTTCGCCGGCGTCGAGCTCACTGATTTGACCAGCGGCGTGCTCAATCTGACGAAGCTGCTCGAGTCGAACAACTTGCTGTGCTTCGTGCTCGAGGTCGTCAAGCTCGCATCACCGACATACTTGAACAACCTGTATGCCACACTGGTAAGCAACTTCTCGAACCTCGCAGATGGTGGGGCTGTGCTAATGGGCGGGCAGTCTGTGCCGCTCAACTTGCTCTTCGACACCCTCTCGGTCCCGCTTCTGAACCTGGCTTGCCCCACATGGACGGACCTGACCTACGGCGGAGAACCTATCTGGCAGGCGCTTCAGGAGAGATTCCCTGGAGCCAACATGAGCGGAGCCGCGCTGTAAGCCACACGAAATCAATCCAAATGAACGCCTGTTCCTTTGCGTGTCGGCGGGTGGGAGCAGCGGGCAGCGGGCGGTTGCGGCGGTGAGTAAGCATGGGCTCTGCTCTCCAAGGATAGACCTGGAAGCGGCAACCACCACTATATTTTTCATTGCCTCTCGCCTGCTCAGGCCTACTTCATTTGCCTTAATATACAGTCTTCCCGAGTTTTTGCAGCTTTCGAAGTTCCTTCGAACGTCGTTGTTCTTATATGTGCGCATCTTAAAATTCGGACCGAGTCTATATGTGCGCGCATCTTATACATCATCTCGTATTTGTATTTCATGCGTCCGCCCTACGGGGCTTTGGGGGCTGTAGCACTAAACCCACGGATCTATCCGGACTAAGGGGTTCGTGTGAGTAATACGATCCGTCTCCGAGAGGTGCTGTGCCGCCGCCCTGTATGTACCTCCCTAGCTTGGGAGGTATTCCAACATGGTCACATTCTTCACACACAGAAAGTCCAAGCACTCATCCGGGCAGGTGCATCTTATCGCTGCAAACTTATGTCCGCATAATCGGCGTTGCCATAATTTACGAAACGACCACGTGAGCGGACTAAACCCGACAGACGTCACTGGCGCATCTATAATGACTTGGCCAACTCTCCAAGTGGCCATCGAGTGCGCCTGACGGATAATCAATCCACCTTTCCAATCCGACTGTTTTGGTGGGCAAAAGACTTAGAGCTGAAGCTGTCGAGCTGCATCCTCGGCGGTGTGGATGCCAACGCTCACCTCACCTCAGACTGAAAGCTACTGACTACCTTCCATGCTCAACTGCAGACTTGGCTGTCGCCTCGTTCAAACTACAGGCATGCGATATAAACGAAAGCATGCAACACCAGTGGTGCATTCGTCTGTCCGAAGAATCTCATCCGGATGATCGATAAGCGGGCGGGATCAGTCTGACCAAGACGGCTCCGAAGAGACGCGAGACAAAGCAACGTGCTTAAATCCCGTCTGCTTTAGGCATAAGAACGCTCATCTCACTGCGTCCTGCGCGCGATCTCAAGCTCTCAAGAATTATCACACGACGAACCGACTTGGCTCGACGCCGCTTCATTCGTCTCCTTAAACGCCAGGTCAACCCGCAGCCCCGCCATGGCTCCGCCAGCCTGGTCCAAATAACAGGCGACGCAACGGGGATAGGCTTCGCCATCGCCCGCGCCTTCCTGCGCGCCTCCGCCCGCACCGTCGTCCTGCTCGCCCGCCGCTCCGCCGTCCTCGCCGAGGCAGCCGCCAAACTGCGCGCCGAGTTCCGGCAGCCCCAGGCGGAGAGAGAGGACGAGCGGGTCCTGGCGTACAGCTGCGACCTGAACGACGAGGCGCGGATCCGTGAAGTCTTCGCGGACGTGCGTCTCAAGATCAACAGGAAGAGCGTGCCGTCGTCGACGACGACAGAGGTGGAAGACGACGGGGAGCTCGACATCGACATCCTGGTCCTCTCGGCCGCCTTCATCGAGCAGGGCCTTGCCCGTCCTCAGCCACTCGCCGGCCAGCCTCCTCGCCGGCTTCCAGACCAACGTGCCCGGCAACCCTCAACGCCATCCGCGGCTTCATGCCCGAGGCCGCCGCCGTGCCCGCCGTGCCCGACCTCGCCGGCCACGTCCGCCAGCCGCTGCTCTCGCCGCTGCCGCCGCCGCCACGAAGAAGAAGAGCAGGGTCGGCGGCGACAGGGTCGTCGTCGACATCTCGTCCGTCTCGGCGCGTACGTCGCCACCCCGACGCAGTCGCTGCACGGCGCCTCGAAGCCGCCCCTTCGCCCTCCTCGTGCGCCACCTGCAGCCCGAGCCGGACCGGCTGGCCGCCCTCGACCTGCGGCCGCGCCCCGCGCGCGGACGTCCACTCGCTGCCACCCGGGCGGCCGTCTTCACCGAGGCCGCGAGGGAGGTCGGGTTTACCGAGGAGCCGTTCCCGTGGGACGACGCGGGCCTGCCGGCCGGGTTCGCCGTGTGGCTGGCGGGCGCGCGGGCGGCCTTCTTGAAGGGCGGGTTCGTGCGCGCGTCGTGGAGGAGCTAGTGGGGATGAAGGGCAGGCTGGAAGGAGATAAGGAGTTGGCGACCATCTTGCTGAAGGTCTGAATGCGAGATGGACGGACGATTGGAGCAGGCAGGAGGGAGCGGCGTGCTCGTCGGGATATCTTTGTCAATAGAGGATTGATCGCCGCCTCTCTACAGGCTCTGCGGTCGGTGAGGGTGCCGTTTTAGCACATGATTACGACTGAGCACGATCCTCGGCATGCAAATCCATACATGAAAGTAAATATGGGGTAAAGGCTGAGCATTTCATGCCAGTGCCCGAGCTGTAAGACTTAGATCACGCGAAGTAAAGGTTCTGCCTGATCAGGTCATAGCGTACATTACTCCACGAAGAAACTTCGTTTGCATTGTTTGAAAGTAATAGCCCCATCAACTACTGAGGGTTCAGCAGAAGGTCAGGTATGCTATTGAAGAGCTAATCAACGGTGACCTTTCAGTCTTGATCAGCGCAATATAGCCATAGCCATAAGAACTCCACTACGAATGTAGCCGTATCGCTCATGAAACTCCCTCAACCTGGCTGGCTCTCACGAAAGGGACGTGAAGTACCAGCCGATGCCGATTGCCTTACCATCCACCGGAGACGTCCCCACCACCTCCGGCGTTGTCCTGCCAGGAATTGTCAGCCCAGCCGTTGGAAGGAGCGGCACCGCCCGTGTTGCCGCCACCGTTGACGTCCCAGGATCCACCGCCAGAGCCTCCAGCAGTGTCCCAGCCTCCAGAAGCCGGAGCAGTAGTGGTGTCAAAGCCGCCTCCGAAACCGCTGTCTCCAAAACCGCCGCCGAATTCACCGGACTCCGACTGCTGAGCTTGGGGGCACTTCTTCTTGGTGTGACCCTCTGGGGAACAAAAAAGTCAGTTGGTGCACAAGAAGTTTCTGTGTTGTTTGACTTACTCTGCTTGCAGACGGTGCAGGTGATCTTGGAGAAATCCTTCTTCAACTCGCACTGGAAGAAGGTGTGTCCCTCGATTCCGCAGTTCTCACAGAAGTTGCAATCCTTGGAGATATGGCCGACCTGACCACACTTGAAGCTTCGAGAAGTTAGCTCATGGTCATGGTTTCCCGTTGTATTCCGATGACTTACCAAGGACGATCGCCGCCGGCACCGGCCTGACGCGGGTTGGGGCATTCGGACTTGAGGTGACCGACCTCGCCACAGTTGTAGCAAGGACGGCCTCCGCCGCCGCCACCTTGGGAAGGATTGGTACACTCAGACTTGATGTGTCCGAACTCGCCGCAGTTGTAGCATGGACGGCCACCACCGTTGGGGCACTCAGTCTTGCGATGGCCGACCTCACCGCAGCTGAAGCTGAAGCACCTAATTAGCGGACGTCTTCGAGTGGGTTGCGGCACGTGAGTCATGATGTAGGGCCGTGATGTTTGGTCGTGGCACTGCAGTTATAACTTACCAACCTGAGCCACCACCGCTGCCCTTGCCCTTGGTGGGAGCAGAGTTGAAGAAGCCATCATCATGGCCTGAGCTGTGCTCCTGCTGCTGGGCGGCATCGTTGACCTCGTCGCCCCAGGACGTGTTGGTGTTGCCGTTCTTCTCGGCATTCTTAGCCTGGCGGAGCTCTTGGGCGGCCTTTTGGTGCTTCTTGCCACTCTGGTGGGCATTCCAATCCTTGGTCTCGATCTTGCGGTCACAGGTTTCGCAGAGAGTGATCCTGGCAATGACCTCCTTGTGACGCTGGTAGGGATTGCTGTCAAGGGCGACGTAGACGCCGCGGATGCCGCCACCACCACGCATCATTGTGAGTCGAGGCGGAGCTTGCTGAAACTGCCGGAGTGGGCCTATGGATGCGACGTCAGTGGGTTCGAGTGAGGCAGACACGCGTGGGTCGGACGGGAAGTGTTCGGCTTAGAGAAGGGCAGACAGGAAGTAGGCATACCTTTGCGGCTGCGCAAGTAAGCGCGAAGGTCGACTGTGTCTTGCTCACGGTTCTGCACGATGAGACGGAAGGGTTGTGCGCAATTGAGAGAAAGACTTTGATTGTGTGAAGAGACTCAAGGAAATATCTCGACTGTATGTAATGACGCGATGGTCTAACCGCTTTAGGACGGCGCAAACGCGCAACTGCCCTGCGACTACCAGAAGCAAACGCGCGCGCGCGTGTTGACCTCTGCTGCCCCTCATGTGTTCGATTCGAACTCCTTCCACGCGAACTGCCCGATGCTCCCTTCCAGATCCTCCCAGGTAATTGAATCGCCCGCCCCAACGGCCTCGTTGAGCGTGCATCTCAGCGCGCTTCTGCGCCTGGTAGACTGATCCAACACCCCCATTCCCAAGTTTAAAACCGACTGCGATCCAGACAAGTAGCTGGCACCTGTATCATGCCGCTCTGCATGCCTCCGCTCCAATTGTATCCCAATCAAGCCCGCCCCATATAATCACGCCCCAAGGAAACACCTGTAGGCGAAGTACTGGCTCCGTATCGGGTGCGGAGGATGCTACTGCGAGCAGCTATTCGCTGCTCGCTCCGAAATCTGGCGTCGTTGCGACTCGGCCGGTCCAGCCCGTGAATCCCTCAGCGGGCCGTCTCGGTTGGAAACCCCTGGCTCCACTTCGTTCGGATTTTTGGTGGAGACATGTCGACTATCGCATGGTCCAGGTCGCGTATCTTGTAAAAGATGGAATGTGGTGTGCCGCTGCCTGCGGCTGTGGCTGCACTGGCCGTTCCGCTCAGGCCAGGCTCAGGTCGTGCGGCGGCTTAGCAACTGAAACCAGCACGGCCATATAGATGACCCCGCTCGAGACCAGCAGACCAATGAAGACGAGGAAAATAGCGGCCCATTGGGTGTACGGCCTGTACTCGGCGAGAAGTGCCTCCTGCGCTTCCTCGTCGATGATGTACTCGCGGCGGCGGACACGGGGAGGCAGAGGCGGAGGGATGCTGATGAGAAGGGGAACCTTGAGGTGGCTGCTGGACAGGCGGACGGGCATCAGGCCGCCGGTCTCAACGCAAGTAGGATACGTCTGGGACTGGGGGGAAGGTTAGCGCCGAGTCAAGATGAAGTGTGCAGCGAAACATACGTAGACCTGAGCAAGCTGCTCCTTCTCGGCGTGGGCGTCCATTGTTTGTTTGTTTGAAGAGAGTGATGGCCGTCTGAGCAGTGGATGAGCGAACGAAACTGCAGCGAGCGGTGGTTGGATTCGAGTCAACGGGCGGGCTGGTGGTTAATAAGTAGCAGGCAGCGGCATTGGAACGATAGCGAGCCAGCTGGTGTCTGACTTGGCGTTCAGGGCGCGGGGTGCTCCTCACTCCAGCCCTGCGGCATAGCCTCCTTGATCTCCTGGGGGCTAGCCTGAGAGCGTGCTTTAAAAATTGCCTAGTCCGGCGCTGGCTGCCAATGCGCGACGCCGGGCACGGCTCGAATTATACATGGCCGCCGGGCGGATACGAGGTTGCAGCCGAAGGCAATTTGCAACTGGAGGCACAGCGGGTGGGAAGGCCGGCCGCCAGAGGGGCCGGCGGGCATCTGGAGACGGTGCGCGCCGCACCGGCAGCCGTAGCGCGCAGAGCGACGCCGGCCAGGAGGCATGGCGAAGCTTCTGCAGTGGCAGAGAAAGGATGCCGGGTTTCAGTGGAGTGTCAAGCTTGCCCGCGCTTGGCTGTGGCCTGAGCGCGGCGGGCCAGGAACCGCAGGCACGCCGGCGCGCACGGGCGCCCTCAGCGGTCACGCCGCCGCGCGCGACTCGCCAAGAGGGCCGGTGCAGCCGAACGCGACCCAAATATAGGCGGAGTCCGTAAACAAGCGCCGGCGCCCGCCCACAGCTCACCACCGCCGCCAATATCTCCCCATCCAACACCCCAACCCGCCTGAATGCCGTCCGCCGTCAATGGAGACCAGAACGGCAAGGCGTCGTCGCGCTCGCCGTCGCCTGCCCCCGCCCCGCCCGTCGCCGAGTCGCCCGGCCCGCGCGCCGCCGCCCTCGAGCGCATCTTCGCCCAGGCCCTCGACGCGACCGTCAAGCGCTGCTCCTACGCGAACTTCGCCGCCTGCTTCCCGACCCCCGCGCACTACGTGCCCGAGAACCTGGACGCGTTCTGGCGGGACTTCACAGGGCGCGTGGGAGATGCTGCCACGGTGAGTCGCCCTGATTGCAGAGGGCAGCACGAGCTGCGTCGAGGCCAGCACCACTCGCGTGCGCTGGCTGCGGCCGCCGCATAGGGAGATGATTCTCGACCCTGTCTCAGCCCTGCGAGCGCTCACTGACGTCGTGCCCTCTGCACCAGGCCAATTTCAACCAGATCCTCGCCGCGCGCAATGTCGTCCAGTCTCTGAACTCTCTGGATACGCTCGTCCAGGACGCCAAGAAGCGCAAAGAGCAGGCTGAGGCGAAAGCCAATGGCGGGCCCATCGAACCACCTACCCCGTGAGTACTCAGCCTTAGATCTGCCTCGTATCGAAGCCCGTGCGAGCGCGACGTTGCAATTAGGGGCTCGGCTTTTGCTGACTCTATCCAGACCTCACACTCTCCCGGCCCAGACCCTTGCCCTAGCCCACCTGCAGCCTTTCCTCTCCGCCCAAACACAGACCCTCGAGTTTCAACTGTCAAAAACTCAACAGGCCAACACCCAGCTCTTGTCCGAAATCGAGGCGCAACGTGCCGAGCTGGCAGCCTTGGTAAACGGCCTGGAGCATGTTGTTAGGGATCTGGAGGGCAGCGTTGAGATGCTTTCCCAGGATGACGTTCAGAACCTGACCCGTGAGGTTCTTGATATCGACAAGGATCTTACCGGTTGAATTGGTGTAAAGCCGATTAGAGAGTGACGCGCTCTCGGGCAAACTTCCGGGTGCTACTGAACTTCAGACGTCTGAGACAACAAAGCCGAGTCTACGCCGACTAGGGTTCCAGCTCTTCTGCGTCAGAACTGCTCTGCAAAACAAAAGTTCAGAGCTCAACACGACTCAACGTCTTCAGATGCCCCAAAATCGGCTTTTCTTTCGAAACCGAGATCCTGTGGCACTATCTAAGCCCCGCTCCAGGGCTTTCAAGGTGACTGGGAGGCATTGAAATGCTTCAAGCAAAGACGGGCAAATTTGCCGATTTCTTCGGTTTTCGGAAAGTTCCTGCGGACCTATGGCCGCCTGAAGGACGCCAGCGCTCCTAGATCTCTCACCACGTTTAAGAGTCCCGCCGTGTTTTTCGGAGCCACGTAAAATCGCTCCATTGATTCGGTTGGACCTGTGCAGTGGCTTGATGGGGAGAAGCTTATTCTACACCACACGACCTTTGATTTGCAGCCAGGGACATCAAGAAGAGGGGAAGAGGTGAGAACACGGTGGTCTGTGCTACCAATGGGGTTCAATCGTGCGGGTTGCGCCGGCTTAATCTACCAGTAACTAAGGGCATCCGTCTGCGGCCGTGCTTGGCGAGTGTAGCAGCAAGCATCCACGTGCCATGTTCGCCGTCCACGTAGCTCGCCGACCACCCGTACCTGCTAGGCCGTGCATTAGAAGTATAATGTACAATCCTTCCTTGATTCTCTTAGGTCGCGTCTCCGCATGCTGTTCGCCGGTGAATACCGTATCGGCTACGAGAGGTTGATGCTTGCCTGATGTGAGATAAAAGAAGCGTGATTCACGCTGCTGTGATCCAGCCCTGATGTCGCTCTTCCGCCCCTCCGCTTTTTCTTGGTTTCTCGGAACACGAGTCTTGGGTGTTTTAGCTCTTCCCCACACCCGCTACTCCACACGTAAATCCTTCGAAGCACGCAATCCGTAGTGTTCATTGCTCATGAAATTGCCTCTTCCGGTATGGCAACTCTTACAAGTACCATTGTATGCCCCCGTTAGATTCTTATCTTTTGCTCCCGCCATTTCGCTCACTGTCTGACCATCAATCCAGACCAAGTATGAGTATTCAGTCGAAACGCCGCTTAACCGCGAGCCTCCGGTCGACGAGTTGATCTCTCGGTGAGCAACGGACATGCTATCTCTCTGAAGTGTCGCTTCTCCAGACAAAACGCTGATGGGAGCCGCTTTCCTGCAGCTTCATCACCGAAGATGGCAACTTCGACAGAAACCACGGGTACGGTTTCGCAAAAATAAAACCTCCAAAGACTCTGCAGCCTCCTCCCTCCATTGCTTCCAAATCGAATCGAACCCGGCCGCGTGCTGACCGCCTACACCAGACCAATCCCCCACATTGACCCAACCACCCACACCCTCAGCATAACCGCGACCGACCCCTCCTTCCTCACCACACCGCTCCAGCTCAGCGCCGACGACCTCCGCTCCCGCTTCCGCCAGCACGAGGTCGTCGCCGTCCTCCAGTGCGCGGGCAACCGCCGGCACACGATGCGCACCCAGCTGCGCGAGGTCAAGGGCGTCGACTGGCTCGACGGGGCCGCCATGTGCTGCGTGTGGCGCGGCCCGCTCCTGCGAGACGTGCTGCTAGCCGCGGGGGCGGCTCCGCCACCGCCGTCCCACGACGACGGCGACGGCGACGGGCTGGAGCGGGTCGACAGCGTCGTGGATGGCGCCGGGGGCGGCCTGCACGTGCAGTTCGCGAGCCACGCGGCGCGGTGCCAGGAGGACGCGTGGTACGGCGCGTCGATCCCGCTCGCGCGCGCGATGCGGCCGGAGGACGAGGTCGTGGTCGCGGTGGAGATGAACGGGGCGCCGCTGAAGGCGAGGCACGGCGCGCCGGTGCGGCTGGTGGTGCCGGGCTGCGCGGGGGCGCGGAGCGTGAAGTGGTGAGGCTCTCGTTTTTGCATCTTGTCTGCTGGACCGGGAAGGGTGGATTTGGCGGCTGACGGGGGGTGGCCAGGGTCGATACCATCGTCGTCCAGCCCTACGAGAGCACGAACCACTACCAGCAGCGCGATTACAAGGTCCTGCCTCCCGAGTGCTGCGACCAAGCTGCCGCCGAGAAGTGGTGGAGCCGTGTCTTGGCCCTCATGGACATGCCGGTCAACTCCGTTGTTGGTGCCCCGGCCTCTGGGTCTCGCGTCTCCCTGTCTCACAATGGCACGGTTGAGGTCATGGGCTACGCGGTTCCGGGCGGCGGGAATGGGCCAGTGCGCCGGGTTGAGGTGTCGGCGGATGAGGGCGCGACGTGGGTTGAAGCGGAGATCTTGGCGCCGCCGGAGGAGGTGCGGAAGAAGGGCTTGGGGTTGAAGTGGGCGTGGAGCCTGTGGCGGGCGAGGGTGAAGGTGGAGAAGGGACAAGGGAAAAGAGTTTGGAGTAGGGCGACGGATGAGAGTGATACGCAACCGAGGTATCCAGCGTGGAATTGGAGGGGCTTGGCGTATAATGGGTACGGCGAGGCGGCGGATTTGATTATTGAGTGATGGGTGATGGCGGGTATCAAGAGCGGCTTCCTGTGTTTTCGAGATTCTTTGACTTTCTTCGCCTTGTTTCTCCCCCCCCCCTTGGATTTCTACATGAGTAGGTTGATCGTTTGAGTCGTCAACTTGCAATACACATGTTAGCATTTGCGATTAATGTCTATTAAGGGCTTCATCGAAAGGTCAGGTTTCTGTTGACAGTTGATTTTACCGTGGACCTGTAGGAATACCTTCATCGCCTACGCCCGTAGCGTGCAAGGGAGTGGTATCGAAAGATGGCGCAAAATGTGGAAGGGAATCCGTAGGAAAAGAGCCAATCTTCTATGCTATACACACCCGATACCTCCAACGGAACTAAAAAGTTTCGGCTATAACGCCAGGCGGTCTTGTATAATCCGGAGGCCATGCTTGCGGTGCCATTGGCGGCTCAGGCTCAATTTCCACGGCCCACAGCTTTCCTTCAAGCGCTCGTTTCAGCAGCCACTGTGAGCGCAGGTCGCGGTCACGAGGTAGACAGAACCGCTCGTGACATTCGTTACGATGGCCATCGTTTTGATCTGCAGGACTTTCACCAAGTCCCATAGACATCCAGCGTTCAAGAGAGCTCCAGTAAGCCCTCAAAACGTCGTTCTCGTGCAGGACCACAAACTTTGTATGTTTGCGATGCTGCACTGTCCTTTGGAGAAACACATGTCTTGATGAAGGCGTATAGAATGATGCGTTTGGGAGCACTACACACTCAAGATTTTGCAGGGTTGCGGGCTCGTCGAGTTTGGGGTTGAGATCCTCGAGGACTGCGGCTTGGAGAGCCAATTTCTTCAGATTCGGCCAAAAGGTCCACCAGTAGTCCGGAAAAAGGCGGCAACTGACGAATTCTTCAAGGTTCGAGAGTTGGCTGAAGGCGCTGCTGAGCTTTGGCATCACGTTCAAGTGGTCCTGGTGCGGGTCCATTGTATCGAAGGGCATGCTGACGACGAGGCGCTTCAGCGACGACTGCATGATAGACAACAGCTCGAAGCTCCAGTGGGCGACAGGCTGGTTGTCGATGGAATGGGATGGGAACGGGGCCAGGTACAGGCTGGCCAGCAACGGCTTCACATCCACGTGCGGCAGAGTGGATTCAGCGGAGCGTCTGGGAGAGAGCAGGGCGTCCAAGGAGATCAGAAGCAGACGTAGACGATTCTCCGAGTCGATGGAGAGACAGTGAGAGTATAGATGGCGCACAGCGGCCGGATACGTGAGTCTGGAGACGCGGGTGAATGCATGGATTGCCTTCGCCGACGGGTCTGAGAGGTGGAGCGCAACCGTGTTTGGCGGCGGGACAAGGCTGTCCAGGACCAGCAACAGCAGCTCAGGCGGCAGCCGGCACGCGACGGCGGGCTCCATGCTGCATGCGATTCCGGCGGAAGTGATGGAGACAGCGGCGAAGCGGCGACGCGGTGGATGACGATGTCAACGAAACGGGGAAACCGGGGTGGCGGCGGCAACCACTTTCGGGCGCGGGGGTCGCCGTCGCCGTCACGTCTTCCTTCCTCCTCCCGTTCGCCGCTCTCCCTGCTTCATTCATCCGCTGTCCATCCACTCGCCCACCGCCCATTTTCGGCCATGCGGTACTCGAGACAACACGCTGAACAAGCCAGCCAAGGACAACGAACACCTTCGTCGTGCGGAATGGCTGGGCGTGGCGGTCGCGCCGCAGCTCTCGATGACAAGTCCACGAGCCCACCACGCTGGCATTGAAACGGACAAAGAAATGCGGGATGACTGAGATCGGAGCAAAGTCTCCTCCGGACGGACGAAGGAACTGCGAGGGCGCCACAAGGCGATGCAAAGCCTGCAAAGAGAGGTATGATGCGCGAAAATGACCTTCCGGAATGATAGATGGTGTGCCTTGAAGAGGCACGAGGCTCTGTGTGATGACGCGTAAGTTCTGAAGAAAGATCATGTTCGAGCTATTATTAGGCTTCTCCCGCCGGAAGTCTCAATCTGTGCGAAGCAGTTGGCACTGGCTCTGCGGATCCATCCGGCGGTGGAAAGGGCACGCTTCCCCGACACGCGTTCTCCAGGCACGACACCTTAAAATAGTCCTTGGATCTACGTCTAAAGTACATAATGCATATCTCGCCGCTCTGGTTGGTGCGAGTGGCCTTGCCGAATCCCCAAGTGCCTGAATCGCAAGCCGGGGAAGACTAAATATAACGAGATCACGACATTACATGATTCGGCACTTTCGCGCCGGTGCAGAAAGACGCTAGAGTCTGAGACAATGCGGCGGAAATCCCGCACTGTGGCAGATAGTCTATCGCTTCCTGGGCCACTCACTCCTGCTGTCGCAAGGAGTCTCCGCCTTGCAGAACTGATTTTCCAGGATTTTGGAACCCGAGACGACGAGCGCCCGCCTTTGTAAACTTCGGAACGATTGGTCCATCTTCATTCCAGTCTCGCTCGCATCCTGGCTCTACCCGAGAACAGTCGCGTGCGTTAGCCGACGTCATTGGAAAGAGCAAGGATGTTGGGCGTCGACCACTGGCCACTCAGCGGGGCGCGCTGATGACCAAGCACATGAGGCTCCATAGGGCTAAGACATGCGGCCGCGGAGACGAATGTTTGAAGAGTTAAACGTTCAGGCTAGCCTCAACAAGCAGTAGCCAGCGGGGCTCCGGCCCGCATCTGGGTCAAATACAGGTCGGCTTTCCAAGTCTCGATTCATAGCAAGAATCTCTTGCGCTGGAAAAATCCGAGACGCGTCACCATGAGATCTCTGAAGCCCATTAGGATGCCAGGAATAACGAGCACCGCAGAGCACATGCTGCCAAGGAGTGCTTCGCCGTTGAAGTGCGCGTAAAATGGCTTGCATTGGCCACTTCCTGAACGGAAAGGCCATAACTGAGCCGCACGTGAGACACAAGGAACGTTACACCGCCTGTATCTGCTCAAAATTGTCAACTCTTGTGGTAAGTCGTCGCAGATCCAAGCATCGCACTCGACAGCAGATCTCGGGTTTCGTATTCGGAATGAGCAACATCTCCGGATTGGCAGCCCGGAACGAGCGGAGAGCTCGGGAAGCTTAATCTAGCGCCAGGTTGCCGGATCTCAAACCGAAAAACCTCCCCTCGTACTCGGCTCTCTGGATGATCTACACCTATGCTTATTCCTTCAGCCACCAGCCTACGTACGCCAGCACAGTTCAACACCATGGATTCCCCTCCACGTCCGTGTGCCTGGAGCGCCCCGTGTGCGAAAATAGCAGCCCAAGCTTTTTCCAGCTCAGCCCAGAAATGCTTGGGCGCAAGAGACTGAAGGCCGCCATGGCCGCGATTCATATAAAGCCCTGCAGGCGCCTGCCTGACAGGTCTCCAAACACCACTCCCACCCCAGCACACCAAGGCATTCGAGCAAGCTTAAAGCTATCGACCATCCACCACACCTCCACCAACCACAGCGACTTCAGCGCAGTTTGATCAAACGACCTTAGCTGTCCACACAAAACATCAATGGCCTACCCAACCCAGAAGCCTCCGGCCTACCAAGACGGCATGTTTTCCGAAGCGCAATCCCACGCAGTGGAGCTGGCGGCCTCCAGGGAACCGTCCCGATCCCGGGCTTCTACAATGCGCGGCTTGAGCAAGCCTGTTGTCATCCCTCGTAAGTTCAGGACGTGAAATGGAAATAAAGGAGACTTTCGCTAAGACAACGCCATCTAGAAACCATCAACATGTTTTACGTCCGCTCATTCTCCCCGTTTGCACGCGCCTATCCGCCTTCCTTTGCAGAACTCCCCAACCCCATCGGGGAAGATGAATTCCTCACCTTCATCGACGGCCTCAACAACGCCTTCATGATGAACCCCTTCTTCCAGGCCGGTTTCATGGCTAGCGGCATGATCATGTCGGTGCCAATCCTCCCCGTCCAGCTCGCCGGCGGCGGGGTGCAGGCGCTCGCGGCGATTGGCTCTGCCTCCATCACTCTCATCCGCGGCAGGAAGTACCTAAAGAAAGTCAATGCCGAGATCTTCAACCCACGGGGCCTCGCCGTCCGGATTTGCACGACAAAGAAAATGATGGGGGCCGTCGGCATGAACGAGACCAAGCTCACCCTCCCGCCGCTTGAAGACACTAACGACCTCGAATTCGGCCTCTCACACACGGAATCCGGCCGCTCGACACCCGCACTCGAGGGCAGCGTGCCCGAAGATCCTCGCATGCGCCGCTTGCGCGCCCTCGAGGGCCATGTCACGCCCATCACTTTCGACGTTCCGCCTCAGCCGCTGCCAGAAGGCGCCTTGAAGCGCTACTCGACGGCGCCGACGCGCTGGATGAACAGCCGCAACATGCGCGGACTGATCAAGGGCCGCGACAAGGGCCTCAAGCAGCAGCAGGAAAAGGCTGCTGAGCTGGACGAGGAGTTAACCGCTACCAACAGGGAGATTGAGGAGTTGGAGAGGTTGGCCATCGCCCAGGAGACGGTTGAAGACCAGTACATGAGGAATCAGGCCAGGAGCACGGGTGCGGGAGGGCGCCCGGCGCATCAGAGGATGCCGAGCCAGGACCTGATTGCGAGCAGGGAAAGGAAAGCGCAGATCATTGAGGAGATTAAGAAGGCAGGCGAGAAGAAGATGAAGAAGAGCGACAAGAAGGAGGAGAAGATTGCGAACAGGATTCTGTGGATTGTCATCACGAGCTTGGACAACGCACCGCCAGAGGATGAGGAACTTGCCCTGTCGGAGACCTCGAGCCACTAAGCGACGACACTGGCAGTGCGGGCTTGGTGAAGGGCGGTGCGCCTACGTTTTATTTTCCTTCTGATTCTTTTTACGAGCTTGAGATATCCGCCATTCGTTCTGCAAGTTACGATGAGTTATAGACTGGTTGGTGTTAAAATACAACACTTTTCTTCTGCCTACTACTGTTCTCCACCTCCCAGGCATCTGCAATCAAAAGTGGATAGGGCCCACTCTGCTAAACATCGGATTGGCCGCTGTGACATAGCCACACGGCGCCATGGAGCGGGGTCACCTGCACCCGTTATCTCGATAAACCTCTAAAATGCTCCAGCCTCATCTTCCTTTTGAAAATCGTAACCCTCTCCATCCTTTACCATGCCCATCGACGTCCGCATGTCCACTATCTACCTCCCATCCCAAGACAATGTCTTCGCCTTCCTCGTTGGCTTCACCCTCATCCTCCTCATCTGCCTCGTTCCGCGCACCTTCCTCTTCTTCGGCAACCTTGTGGGGACGAGACAAAAGCTCTATTAATTATGGCAGAATCCACTTTTGATGCAATGCCAACTCAAACCGAAACAAAGCCGTGGTGTCTGACGTGCTTGGACCAGCGGTCAGATCTCTATGAGGAACTATCGACCAACTCGGCCAATGTCGCGTCGGTGCTGACAGGGCACTTGACGCCGCAAATGCGCTACCGCCTGATTCAATTCAAAAGCCTTGAGGAATCAGCAGAGTCTGGGTGCTGGTTCTGCAGATGCATCCAAGAAGGCGTCCGGCTGTTTTGGGACGAGTTGATCCCCGGTTCTGAAATGTGTGGGCTTGAAGAGGAGGACTCATACGGCGTTTGTGTCCAGCTGAGACCAGGACAGAGTCTCTTCGTTTCTTGGGTCTGGTCATCACATGTCCTGGAGGTCGCTGATGGCTCGTTTGGTCCAAAACATGTCCTCTCCGATGATCACTGGATAAGGCTGATGCAGCCGCTTGAGTTTTATAACGATCCCGGCACGTCTCAGCGGAGGAGCCCTCAAAACTGTGCATTTGGAGCCTCCAGAAACATAGCGTCTTTTCTAGACTTGGAGCAGTGCCGGAATAAAGTCAATCCATGGGTGGAGTCCTGCAACCTCGACCATCCCGCTTGCCAGGACCGAGACACGATGCTGCCAAGGCGGGTTCTCGACATTTCAACTGATAATGTGAGGCTGGTGGAAAGCAAAGGCCTACAGCAGCAAAGATATGCAACACTAAGCCATTGCTGGGGAAGCCCAGACGCAGGCGGTGTCAAGTTCCAAACTATCAAGAACAATCTCAAAGCTCGGAACAGCGGTACCCAGCTGGAGGACTTTCCAAAGACGTTCCTAGATGCGATTCGTGTTGTGCGGCTTATCGGCTGCGACTACATCTGGATCGACTCATTGTGTATCATCCAAGACGACGAGCAGGACTGGAAAGAGCAGGCGATGCAGATGGCAAGCATATATGCGAACTCGTATCTCAACATTGGTGCCACAGCATCTTCGAACAACAAGGGCGGCTGCCTCAAAACTCGACGAGTCACATACGAGTCAATCGGGATGGACTTCGACGTGGAAGAACCCAGACGGTCCCATCACATTCAGGGCAATGCCCACGTCAGACGCTACTGCGACACCGCCCATCGGCATTTCTCGGAGGCCGTCGAAACCCACCTCAATGCGCCGCCGCTTCTCACAAGAGCATGGGTCTTTCAAGAACGGCTATTAGCCCCTCGTACTCTGCACTTCGCTGGCTCTGAACTCGTCTGGGAATGCCGGACGTGCATGAAGTGCGAGTGCGGGGGAGTCGAGCGCCTTGAGAAACGACATTGGTTCAAATCGCAATTCGACCAATCTCTGAAAGGCTGCAAGTCGAGAGCAGAAGTATTGGATGCATGGCTAAGGGTGGTTACGCAATACTCCAAGCTCAATCTCACATACCAAAGCGATTGGCCCTTTGCGTTAGCGGGTCTGGCGACCGTCGTGGAAAGACAAGTTCAATGCCGCTACTTGGCAGGCATCTGGGAAGCAGACCTTCCCAGAGCACTTTTGTGGAGGAACTTGTCACGGAACAAATATGAGAGTAAGGAAACCGGTGCCCCTACCTGGTCTTGCAATTCTCGACATCTCCAGCTTGGAACGCACGATTCTGAAATATCCTATTCCGCTCTCCTGGAGTATGGATTCAAGCAAGATGATCGGTTGGCCGTTGACCATCAGAGCTGTTTCTGCCAGGTAGCAGACAACAATCAGTTTGGGACTGTTACTTCCGGATGGTTGAAGATGATGGCCGCCTTGCATCATGGTAGTCTGAGGCTCAGCCAAGAAGACGGCAAGGTCAGATCGTGGCAGGTTGAATTCGAAACAAAGAAAGGTCCACGGCGATTCAATATCTGGACCGATTACGACCTATCTTCAGGGAGCATAGACCGGTTGACGGAAGGAAACGAGGTAGTTGGTTTGTTGATTGGCACTACGATGCAGCTCAAGAGTAGAGAGTATATAATTGTCCTTGCTTCAGTTCAGGATCAGACGGCTCGCTACCACAGAATTGGCATAGCCTATCTTGACTCTGCAGAGGAAGTCTTCAAAGGAGTAGATCCCAGCAGTGTTGAGATAATATGACAGAAGTATAGCAGTTGGGTTGGACTACACCATGTTCTGTGTTCTTGTTTGCAAAAGAACGGTCTTGAATTGCTCTTCGAACAATTGAGGCTACGGCCGCCCCTTGACATATGCTCATAGCAAGACGCAAGGCTTAGTCAACTCACTAGGAGGACAGGCAGAACTCTTCCCCTGCAGACGGCCTGTGTTCTTCACTTGTCAAGGACCGCCTGTCATGGGCTCATGTTTCCCTAATCCTCCTTCACTGCGCTGGCTTGAGCACTGACCTGGGGCCCACTCTTTCCTAAAAGGCCCGCCGCCCGCCATTCATAGACAATCCATATGAACGCCAAGACTCCGCCATACCACGCAGTCCATGCAAACGCCCCAAGCTCGGCCGCTGCTTTCTCCTCGTGACTGACGGGAAGTCTCAGTAGATCTCTCTGGATCCTCTCTGGCAGCAAGTGCACAACCCAGCCCGCAAGATTGACAACCACGACGTTCACACGCTGCAGCGTGATCGTGTACGCCGCAATGGTGTGGAACACGGCCCACGACCGGTGGCGCGCAAACTCCTTCGCCCTCGCCGTCTCCACCGTCCGGAACAGGCTGTAGAAGTAGGCCGGCGCGAGGAACCACAGAGACGACTCGAACGTCGGCCACATGAGAAACGGGATGGGCTTGCCGCCGACGACCATGTGGACGTGGTAGAATTCCGGGTACGTGTGCGACATGCCGCGGTTGAGGATCCAGAAGCCGCCCAACCCGAGCAGGAGGGAGCCGCTCAGCACGATGTAGCCGTTGGAGCGGTGGAATGCAGGCCAGCGTTTGCGGACGCTGTCGATGTGCTGGAGGGGCATCATGATGGACCAGGCGATGGCCGGCCCGGCATGGAGGGCGCGGTATATGAAGAGAGGGAGGCGCTGAGTGGAGAGCGCTTTGAGGCGGCGGTTTAAGAAATGTTCGTCTATCTGGTTGACCGTAAGTTTAAAGTTGATTTATACATAGTCGTACCGATGCGCTAGGCCAAGGTTAGATTGGTGGTGAGTCAACTTACTTTGCTATCCCGGAAAGTTGTAAACACAGGCTTGCCGGGCCAGTCACGACGGTGGCCGGTGAAGGCTGCGATGGCAAAGAATATCATAAGGAGGCTCAATGAAACCGCGATTTTGAGAGAGATATGAACTGGCCGGCGTGCCATTTTGCTGAGGTTGATGCAATAGCGATCAGTTCGTGGATGTGGTCCGTTAGATGTTCATATATATACGCAAAATCTCTAGAATCCTACGTAGCGAATGGATAACAATGCATTTTCCTCTTGTCCGACGCACTCTTGGCAATCACATGTGCTTCCCCGGCCCCGGCTGGAGTGGGAGGAGGGGAAGCCTCGGTGTGCAATGGCCAAGAGCAGCTTACTTGGCCGCGGAGCTTTTTGAAGATTAATGATCATCAAACTGGGCGTCCGAGATGATTTTGTTGGGACTGGCTTGTCACAGCATGCTGATCCTTTCCGCTCAACGATTCTGCTGGATATTCATACTTGAAGGATATATCTGAGCTAGGGTACGTACACGTAGAGCATGCACACGCAGTGATTCAACACACCGCACAATCGAGTTGTCATCCGAGATGGCAGAGGATCCAAGCCCTGCACTCCTCAGTTCAGCCTGGGGAGTTGCTTTGGCAATTCTCCTCCTCATCAATTTGAAGAACTTACCATTCATGTGGCATGTAAGAGCAAGGCCACAAATTCATATCACGCCAGGGCTCTAGCTAAACAGAGCTAACTCAACAGTTCCGCTTTCTGAGAGCTCTGACCACCCGCTTGCGAGGTCTCAAGTCCCGTCGACCTCTCAGTCCTGAGTGCCTATTCCTCCCTGCCATCAGCGCGACGCGCGCGCCCCTCACGGAATGTGACTACAACTTCCACAAGTCGAACTCGACCTACTTCACCGACCTCGACATCTCCCGTGGCAACCATAGCCTGCTACTATTCGGCAATGAGATTCAGACCCGGTACGGCCAAAAGAAACCGATGATGATCCTTGGGGGTGTTCAGTGCGTCTTTCGTCGGGAGATCAAGCCCTATCAGCCGTACGAACTTTGGACGCGCGTTCTGAGCTGGGACGAGAAATGGGTGTATATCGTCACTCACTTCGTGGAGCGGGATCGATTTGTCCCGGACGACTACTACTTTCAGCCCAAAGTGGCGCGTGAGAAAAACACGAAGGTCAACATGGGCGACGGAAAAACGACTTTGGGAGGACACAAGGAGACACAACCGCTGAAGAAAATTTTCGCCTCGTCCGTGGCTCGTTATGTTTTCAAGGAGGGCCGCGTGACAGTTCAGCCGGAGAGGATACTCCGGCGAGCGCATTTGCTGCCGTCGAATGGTCCTGAAGATAGTGGGTTTATGGACCCTCTTGAGAATACAGTGGAAGACCTGAGGAGGGACAGACTGGCCGTTGCTCAGTTGCGGGACGGCTGGGACGGGGTGCATGCACTTTTCAAAGGGAACGAGAAGCTGGTGCTCGGCCGTTACACAGATCTTCTCTGGCGATGAGGTCTTGGGCCCCGACAACACAAGGGAAGGAGAGAACGATGGGGAGAAAAGGAGTATTCCGTAGATAATTGTTGGATCGTGCGCGTGAGTCAGCGTAGCGAAGCCCGTGAAACTGTGGAACAAGCAAGGATAACACGAGGGAATCAGCTAAGCCTGTGTTACTCGAAAAGCAACGCGGGAAATCTTCCATACCTGAGCATACGGATCCATGCCCAATCGGAATCGAGCCGATGATAACTCATAAACTGTGATCCTGTCTGTAACAGGAGTGCCTCTGTAACAGGAGTGCCTCTGTTACGTACTATGTTTATGCTAGCCGCATCAGGTAATAATCGAGCGTAACAGGGTACTGCCCGAGCGGCCCCGCACCTCAACATTTTCTCGAGTTCGTCTTGTTCATTTCTTCCGCAGCATAAGATCAGCCAAGAATGCCTATTCTATGTAAAAGTAGGTATATTCTTACGTATCCGAAGATTTCCCTCGGCCGGGAATGGCATGGGGTGACAACACTGGACGAAGAAGACCTGGTGTTCTCATATTCCACCAGAATCTCAGTGGTTTCTCTGTTGTTCCTTTCGGATCATCGCAGTACAGCGTTGAAAATTAGCGAGATATTCTTCACGGAATCTGACCGATAGCCGGGCTGCTGCCTGTTGTTAGGCCCATCACTCGGCCGAAAGAAAATCCCACTGGCCATATTTACCGAGTGTTGCCGAGTGTTGCCGAGCCCATCTCTTCCGCGTAAGTTCAGTCATAATGCCGGTGTCTTTTCCATGTGAAAAGATGACGTAGCCAATCTTGTCCTCAAGAACAGTGTGCTACTTCTGGGGTATTGAGCGACAGTGTTTACTGGATCAAGGGAGACTGAACATCCTTTGGCAGACGGAGACTTCCAGACTTTCCGGCATGATGGTCGGGGCATGATGTCCAAAAGAATAATGGCGTAGGATTTTCGGGTTTCTAGCTGCTCATATGGTCTAGGAAATCAACATAAATCAAAGTCAAGGCGGAGATACCACAAAAGCTACCCTCTAACAAGAATGGTAACGCTAGGTCGCTACAATGTTGCAGGCAATTAAGCTATGTTGTCAATAGCTGGCAGCCATTTCGCTAGACAAATTTGAGATACTAGATTGTTTACTGGGGTCCCTTTACCCCTCCTTTCGTTGTTTGGAGAGTCACGTGATTGAGCCTTTCACAGGGTCATTTTGTGTGCTTGACGACCCGGCTGTGTGGACATTCCCTGGGTCGAAAGGACGCTGTAACCACAACGCCCACACACTTGAATTGTTGCTGCATCAAGGTTCAAAAATAGCACCGGGCAGGTCTTGCTGGCGTGTCGTGCAGTCCAGAAAGTCATAGCGAAGCCACAATTTGAGATCTTCCGCCACAGCAGAAAGGTGCGGGTTTAGCGTCTGGCACTAGATGTCAGGGAGGCGGGCGAATGTTTCAGTGCGCTCTAAAGCCTAGTGGAGCCATTGGAATGCTCGAATTTCCTGTTTAGGAATAGCGATCCACGAGCCACCACAAGCCATCCGCTTCGCCATCGTCAATGTCAAATACTCGATCGAACCCAAGTAGCCAGCTCACTGCTGTGGATGGAGTGTCCACGGCGGGGTGATCTTTGGTATCTGAAGCCGAGAATAGCAGGCAGCGGTGGAAAAGAAAACAGTGATGGCGATTTCAGGAGCTGGGGCAACTAGCGTCACAAAATTACTCGTATCCAATTACGCTTGCATTCGGTTGCAATTTCACTCGAAGGCCTAAGTATCAGCAGAGCGGCATTTCGGTCTTGATCTACGTCTTCACGGACCATCCACCAACAGGCAAGAGAGAGGTCGAGGTCTCTGGTCATCAAAACAACACGAGCGCCTGCGACCAGCACTGCGGGAACCAACACTAGGCAGCGGCATAGCCACGTTTTTAGTGGTCAAGGAGGGAAGAGGAGGGAATCGCAACGGGGCGTGGGCTTGGGGGCCAATATGCTGGCGTTGCCGTTGTCGTTCGCAGGAGACGGGCGGACCAGGAACCAGGGACGGCGGGGGGTGGTCCGGGGTCCCTGGGCGCGGGCGGCTCGTGCGGCGTCGGAACACGGCAGGCAGCAGCATGCTCCGCTGGCGCTCAAGAGGAGAGCAGGATGGAAGCAAGGGACAAGGGACGGGGCGCGCGGTGCGGCGGGCGGCGGCAGGAGGCAAAACACGTCGCGATTCGAAAGACACGGAACCTGTTTGGGGCTTGGCATCGGCTGTCGCAGAAGCGTGGCGCAGCACGATCAGCGGGTTGCAGGCGAGCTGGACCTGCGTGAATTTCTGCATCGACGAGTAGCGCGGCGGCTGCTGACGCCCGGCGCCAGCGCACCCGCCGGCGGGATACGAGGGCAGGAACGCGCAGAACCCGGCGGCGAAGGGCGCGCGAGGCCGTCTCTGCTGCCCGGCGGCGCGCTGGTGCTTGACGTTGGAGGCTGAAAGAAGGGTGGACAGGCTGTCAAGCGTCGGACAAGCTCTGCCAAGCTTCGATCGCCTCCCGGGGCTGCGCGCTGACATCACCCCCCGGCCCAGCCAGACCAGCGCCTGCCGCCGATGATGTCGGACACAGCCCTGCCCGCCGGCGCCTGCCCGGGGGCCATGCGTCCTGCCAGCCCGTTCAAATGCACCCCGAGCCCGCGTGCGCGGCCGTCTGATCTCCCCTCCAGTCTTTCCCCACACCGTCGACCGCCGCGACCATGCCGACTCTGCGCGCCTGCTTCGCTGCTGCTGCCGGCCTCGCTGGCCTCGCCCACGCTGCCGAGCAGCCCGGCCCCAAGGTCGTCGGCTTCGAGATCGCCAAATCGCGCCGCCAGGCCCTGGCCACGCTTGCCCGCCGCAACCTGGCCCGCCGCGACACCGTCTCCGCAAGCCTGACCAACTTCCGCTCGCTCTACCAGATCAACGTGACCGTCGGCACTCCGCCGCAGCAGCTGGGCCTCCAGATCGACACCGGCAGCAGCGACGTGTGGTTCCCCTACGCCGGCTCCAGCCAGTGCATGCAGGGCGGCTGCGAGTCCGCCTTCGACCCGGACCAGTCGTCGACATTCGAGGACATTGGTCAGGGCCAGTTCAAGATCCAGTATGTCGACGGCACCACCATTTCCGGCGACTACGCCCGCGACGTCCTGTCCATTGGCAACACCGAGATCCGCAACATGACCATGGCTGTGGCCACCGACTCCGACGACACCCCAGAGGGAATCATGGGCGTGGGCTTTGTCCAGGACGAAACCCTTGCTCAGTCGGACAACATTACTTACCCGAACGTGCCTGTGCAGCTTGTGCAGCAAGGGTTCATCAACAGCGTCGCCTACAGCCTGTGGCTGAACGATCTCGGTACGCTTCCCAACCGTGAATTCGCCGCCTTCAACTGCTGACGAGAAACAGACTCCAGCTCGGGCAATGTCCTGTTCGGCGGCGTCGACAGCGACAAGTATGACGGGGACCTGATTGGTCTGCCCATCCAGCCAGATTCGCAAAGCGGCTCGATAACCTCCTTCACCGTCGCCATGTCGTCTCTGAACATCAAGGCTGGCGGTGGCAACAGCGTCTACAGCCAGAGCAACCTGGACTTGCCCGCTATCCTGGACAGTGGCACCACACTAACGCTCCTGCCCGACAGCATTGCCAACGAAATCATCCAAGGTGTCGGTGCCCGCAACAGCCAAGACTTCGGCTACGTCGTGAACTGCAGCATCGGTACCACGGGCGCTGCCATCGAATTCGGATTCGGCGGTTCGGACGGCCCAACCATCAGCGTGGGCATGGATGAGATGGTGCTCCCCATCACCGACGATGAGGGTCGGCCTGCACGCTTCCGGGGCAGTGGCGAAGAGGCGTGTACCTTCGGCATCGAGCCGGCCGGCAGCGCTCCCATCCTGCTGGGTGACACGTTTATGCGCTCGGCCTACGTCGTGTACGACTTGCACAACAACCAGATCGCCCTCGCCAACACGAAATTCAACGCCACCTCCTCCAACATCCAGGAGATTACCAACACCACAATCCCAGGCGTCAGTAAGGTCGCATCCAGCCTGACCGTCACGCAGACCGCCACCGGCCCCATTCGCGAATCTGGTGGTCTTGCCACTGGCGGTGCCAGTGCTACCGCTGAAGCCGGCACTGGCACCTTCAACCTTGGCTCGACTAGCACAGCTGGATCATCGTCCAAGAAGGGTGCGGCGGTTGGTCTTCCGGCTCCGAGAATTGCGCTTGAGACGGTGATGTGCGGCATTGTCGTCGTGCTCTCTGCCATGTTTGGCGGCAGTTTGATGATTCTGATTTAGCGGAGCATCTACGTGGAGCATTTAGTTTTCTCTTCCTTGTTCAACTTGAGGCGTACAGTCCAACCATGGACGAATTCTTGCATGTGTTATTTTCTGAGGGGGTTGGATAAACATGGGTTCTTGGTCTAGAACCAGGGTGGTGGTTCGAAATGCATAGAAGTAGCAGGATATGACACACGAGAACACGAATACATCTTACATCTTTTACCTCAGTCCACCCTCACTTGATGCTGTCCGTATATCCCTTTCGCACCATCAACCCGTGCTTAGACCATGATTAGCTCTAGTACGCTTCACAGGACCTCTTCGAACTCTTTTCGCCTCCTTCAAGCTCCTTCGTTAGGACCACCCACCCACGACGGACTCGTCTGCACCACGACCTCCCTCCCTCCATCAAATCGCCCTTCCACCAAGCGATTCAACCAGACGGCCAACCTCAACGCCGCCTTGCTCACCTGCAGCTCGACAATCGGCCACGCTCCCTCAGCGTACCCACTCGTTGCCAGATCCGTCCCGTTGTACCGCTGCGCGTAGACGTAGTCACACGTCCACGCGTTGCTCTCGCGCGCCCACGCCAGCGCGCACGCCACCGGGGTCGCCGGGTCGGCGCAGGCCAGCCAGTCGGCCGTCGGCTCGGGGAAGGCGTCGGCCAGGATGCGCGGGAGCAGGCGGCGCGCGAACCACGGGTGCAGCCCGGACGCGTTGGGGAAGACGGCAACGCCGGCGTCCTGGTAGATGATGCGCCCGTCCCAGACGGCGTGCAGCTCCGTGCTCTCGTTCGCGAACGTCACCGGGAACAGGTTGCCGCCCGCGGCGACGCCGCTGGCGTGCAGCGGCTGCGCGATGTCGCCGATGAAGTGGGCCACCCACTTCAGCGCGTAGGAGCAGGTGAGGTTGGTGCCCGCGGCCGAGGCGAAGGCGCCGGCTTTGGCGGCGGCGACGCAGGAGCGGAGGATCGAGGTTTGGTTCGCGATGGCCGAGACGACGCAGCCGCCGGACGTGCAGTCGCGGTGGTAGTAGACGTTGCAGAAGGAGGGCGGCTGTTTGGTCTGTCAGCCCGGTCGTGGCCTTGCGGTGGCCCCATCCACGCGTTCCACCAGCCCCCGCTCCGCTCCCCCCGAACGCTTCCCCGGGATCGTGTACGTACATCGTCGGCCGAGTCGATCCAGTGCCATTGGTACGAGAACGCACCCTCGTCCGTGTGCGCGTACGCGTCTGCCCACGCCGCGGCGTTGCCAATCGACCCGTTGTACTCCGGCTCCAGGATCTGCGCCAGCACCGACGCTGTGTACTTCGTCAGGAACTCCTCCGCCATGAAGCCGATCTGCTGGTGGACGTCGGTGTTCCATGCTGACGCGACCGAGGCAGCGAGCAGCGCACTGCCGGCAATCGAAAGAAGGCGAGGCATGGTGGTGGATCTGTTCGACGCCCGTGTCTGAGGTGGCGGTGGTCAGGTCAACTGCGGCTTTATATGGGACGGCGGTCAGGCTGGGTGGACGTGGTCGGGGTGGCGCCGCAAGAGCCGGTCGTCGTGGGTCATGCAGGTACGGCGTCGAGGTGCATCGTCCGTGGAACGTCGTTTGCGTTGCGGCGGTGCCGGCTATGCGGAAGCGCTTATCATCGGAGAGCGGCGATGGTGGGAAGAAAGGTGGAGATGTAGAGCGAGCTCCTGCTTATCACAGGAAGGATGGCCACTGTGGCTGCTGGCTCGAAGGATGGGAGACGGCGCAGCCGAAGAGGCACGGAGGTGTGGAGATGAGGTCGGTGGGGATATCGATAAGCTTTCCCTCCACTCCCCTTGCAATTGGCACGCGACACATTCCCCACCGGCTCTTCGTGGTCCTTCATTGTCCAAAGACCTTTTCACTTTTCTGATGATATACAAGATCCCATGTCTACCATTCTTCTTAGTTGCTGTGCAGAATGAGGAAGCCTGGTCGCAAGCATGCTCGTTGATGCCCCCATAGAGCTGAGAGTGCCTTTGTATGGCATATTCCCAGCATTGAATAACTCTAAAGCATATACGCCAGCCAATCTCCGGCTAACCCAAATGTTCTCCACACATTTTTCGATTCACAAAGGAAATCATCAATCTGTCGCGTGAAGAAGCTGAAATACTCTCAAGACTCATCAGATCGCGGCAGGAGAATCATCTTCGTTCCCGTCGAGTCCAGAATGATGCAGGGCATCTCAGATTTCTGGCAATCATTGCAAGCCTGACGCATCTCAAGGCCGGATGACCACTCCGTCGTTCTCTTCAGGTCAAAGAAGCTTGCCATGCAATCCCTGCTCTTCTCTTGTACCCAGGCGCGGAATAGAAGCGGAGCTACCAGTTGGCGGTCTTTGATGAACAGAATATTGCCATCCCAGCCCTGAGGATCTTCAACCTGAATCTGATCTGCACCCTTCATTCTTCCATCAGAAAGTAGGTAGATGAGTGGGAGTTTGGTTCCATATGCGGTCTGGTGGTAAATCTTCCTCCGTCCCCTCTTCTTGGCCTGTTGCGATGGAAGCTCAGATGAAATCTCATCCTGGGTTGTCGCTTGGGGTGCAGGATTCTTCCCGGGACGTCCTCGCTTTCTGTTGGGCAGAGGAAGAGCCGAGTGCCCTTCTTCATCGCCGGTCAACCGAGCCAGCGAGAGAGGAGAAGGAGAGCGGTTGTTGGCAGTATCGTCATGCCCGTCTGGCGATCGCGAGGTCGGGGATTTCTGGAGCTCTAGAGTTCCTTGATTGGTCTGTAGTAGGATTTTTGACGATTGTTCGGGATCTTTTGCGTTGTCCGCACGTTGGTGGCGCGGGGACGAGGGTGGAGGGCGGTCGTCGGGGACTTTAGATCCAGGCACGAGACCACCCTCAAGCTCAGCTTTCCTGAAGAAATACTCGCTGATTCCCGTGACCAACTGCTTTTTCAGACGTGACGCCTCGGCCCTCTCTTCTTTTCATTGTTAGCTGATCTACCTATAGAGTCATGTGGGCGACTCACCATCGAGACTTTTCTTCTCGCGCTCAATTATGGCCCACTCATTCTTCTTGTCACGCTCAAAGGCATCCCGCTCAGCTAAACGGGTCAGCCAGCCATTCGCGAGATACAATGATCTCGACTCACCTGCAAGCTGGAGCCTCTCGCGTTCGAGCTTGGCTTTCTCGTTTGCGATCGGGCCTGAACCATGAGCCGGGGGCGTCGAACAGGCGTTTATGCTTACTCACGAACAGTGTTTTCGGGCGCCGTTGAAAAGACGTCGTCGCTGGGGGCCGACATCTTGGGCAGAGGCGGCAGGGATGGAGATTGGGTGACGCGAAGCAGAAGGCCGCGGGAGGACGCGGGGGCACGTGATCGCTTCCCTGCAGTGTTGGCGGCAGGAACCACGGGATTTTGCGCTCACTTCAGAATCACGCCATGGACACGCCTCGCTATTCTCTCACTCGAATCCCAGCTCCCTGTTGGCGAATGCCCTGATGCGCCGCTCCGCCGCCGTCACTCCTTCCTCCTCGACATCAAACGCCACGAGTCCAAGCATCCGCTTTCCTTCGAGGCTCAAGATGTCCGCCGGCCGACCTCGGTCCTCATGGTCCCTTTCCGTCTTGGTTCCTTCGGCCACCGGAAAGTCCGGTGGTGGCATCCCGGACAGGAACGCCTTGCGTTGCTCCTTCAGGTTGGCGACATTGTATCTCGTGAGCGGCACCACCGGAACATACGCCACCGATGAGTCTTCCGAGCCAGTGTGCTCATACTCGACTTTGTGCACCATGTCGCAGTGCCAGAAAACATAGTCTCCAGCCTCTATCTCCGGCACGCTGACCACCGTCTTGTCCATCTGCAATCCCGGATGCCCTGCCACGCTCTCATGTCAGAATCGCATGCTTCGTCACCAAATCGTATGTCTTACAGCTTTGCTTGAGCACTTGACCCATCCCGGGTGCTGCTCCATAGAAGTACGTGCTCTCCATATCCAGCTTTCCCTCGTCATCAAAAAACGGACGCAGGAGCATGTAGGCTGTGCTCAATTTGATGTCGGGCAGCAGCTGTAGCGTTCCTTTTCCTGGCCCATTATTGGCCATGGAGAGCCATCCCTGGATGCTTCGGAAAACGGAGCACGCTCCTGGGCCACCGTACAGGTCTGTCACTGCATCTGCACGGTGCGTCATGTCCCAGGCGTCGTATTCCTCCCACCGTCCTTCCCAGATTGCGCGGTAGCAAGCGCTGTACGAGTGGTCCTCCCATCTTTCGATGGAGCCGTTGTCCAGGTGCTCTGGCAGCATGTGGGACACACCCGCCTCACGGACACGGAAACGGTCGGCGTACATGGCCTGGCTTTTGAGGTCCACCTCAACTTGCTCCGAACCAACCGTGTACAGTTGGCTCATGGCTATCTGCGCCTTGATCATGTTGGGATGGGAGCGAGCTTCCAGCTGCCCCGGAGTCCAGTAAGCCTTCCATGTGTGCGGCTTTTCTTCCGGAAAGCCAGTAACGTCCGAGTGTGCCCGCACGTAGTCCAGCATGTCTTTCTTCCATTTCAGAGCTTGCTCGGCTGAGACGACACCCTTGACGACGCAGCAACCTTGTGCTTTGATCTTCTCTGCAACCACTGGGGAGAACTTTCCGTTCTCTTGGATGTCGTCATATCCCACGATGGTTATCGACTGCGTATCCATCTCAGCGTCACGAATCACAGGTTCATGCTCTTGGGCTGACTTACGCTAGGGCCTTGTTTCTCAATCTCAGCAGCTCTCTCGCTGATGGCCGACTGCAGCCTCTCCCAACTCTTCTGCAAGGCTTCGTACTTTTCTGGCACCACGAGCCGTCTCTTAACGTCCAAAAAACGCTTGTCGAGCGGCGGCGGCTTATCACCATCAGTGCTCGCCCATGCTTCCGGGCTTACAACCTTCTGCAGGCGCTTGAAAGCCCTAGTGTCTGGGCCTGGTGGTGCCGAAGAATGTCCTGACGCTGGTGATGTTGATACTACAGCCGCAATAGCCATCTTGGATGGTGTTGAGTAAGCTGATGGCGATTCCTTCGTGGGCGTGGTGTGCGGTGAGGATTTCCCTCAGGTTGGGCCGTCGGCTCCCACTTTTGATAACACTTTATCGATACAGCCATGCCACCCAAAAACGCTACATCGGGATTGAAGAGGCTCGAAAAAACAGGGCCGCGGGCATGCAAGATATGGCGGTGGGCATCTCAGACGATAAGGTGCTCTTTGGTGTCCTCCCACTTTCTTATTTTTATCACTTTTTCACTCAAGGACGTTATCGTAGTGGACGGCTCTTACGGTGGATTATGATTGCGGACAAGCGCGAACAGGCAACAACCCCTTCATCAGAACCCCGCTTCAATCTAGTGCATGAACCCCGGCAATGTAACGCTCACACTGCATAGCGGATGCTGACCTTCAGCCTCTCAGGTGCGTTTTATTGGATGGTGCATGCGGATCAACATGCCCATATGCTTCTTTGCGCGGAACTCCTTACCTCTTTTACAGTACCGTGGCACGAGATGCAAGATAGCGCCAGTGATAACAATCGATGCGGTGCCACTCAGCGGGAGCCGTATCATGCCGCAGGAAGAACGATAATCACGGGAGACATGTCCTGCTAATCTACAATCATATAAAGCTCTACGCCGAGCGTCGTTTGCAACCTTGTTCATCGGCAATCATGGATTCCAAGGCAACACCCTCTCCCGAAATTTCGGAAATGCGATTCAACGGCCCTCAAGATGGAACCAAACCAAAGAACGACTTCTATTGGCGTGGGCTGCGGTTGCCAAAGTATCGGACGCCCATGGTGCAGACTGCACTCGTCGGTCTCATTGCTTTCTCAACTGTGTAGGTAGAATCCACCAATTCTCCTGGATACCGGCTGACGCGATGCAGGGGAATGTCAAGCGCATTGGGGGGAGCAGGTGGAGGAGGACTTCTGAACACTTATCAGAGTACCAACGCTAATGTAGCCATCTACTCAAGTAAGGGTTCTCGGATTGCGTCCCTCTCAAATGCCTTGAGATAGTCACTGATATGTGTGTAGCCTTTGCTGCTCTCGCTTTCTTTGCGGGATCTCTTTACAACAAACTCGGCATTCGCATCTGCCTGATATTCGGTGGGTTTGGTTACGCATGCCTGTCATCGGCGTATCTTTGCACAAAGCATATTGGCAACAGAGCTACACCTTTTATCGTTGTTGCTGGATGCATCGAGGGCCTCTCCGCCGCCATGGTATGGTTTCTTGACACTTCCACGGTGTTTAAATATACTGACCGCTCAAACAGCTCTGGACGGCACAAGGTGCTGTCACAATGGCTTATCCAACCGAAGACGAGAAAGGAAAGGCGTTCTCGTTATTTTGGACAATGTACCAGTGTGGAGGCACCATTGGATCCATCATCCCGATTTGTCTGAACTGGAACTCAACACAGGGAAGCTTATCCGATGCAACGGTGCGTAACCTGCCTCACCACTTGTGGCCTGACTAATGGTATTGGGGCAGTATGCTGTTTTCATTACCATCCAACTCATCGGCGCTTTCGTCTGCCCTTGGCTGCTTCTCCCATCTGATCAGGTTGTTCGGTCCGACGGGACTCAGGTGGTTCTTCCACAGCATCCAACTTGGAAGTAAGCAACTGTGTTGCTACTCTGCGTGCAAATCAAGTACTTATGAGGGCGACAGGTCCGAGCTCACAGGTTTATACAAAACACTCATCGCAGACAAGTGGATCATCACCCTCTTCCCGCTATTCGCCGCTAGTAACTGGTTTTATACATATCAAGTGAATGACTTTACTGCACCACACTTTACTATCCGCACGCGGTCTTTCAATGGGCTTTGGTCCAATTTTTTCAATATGGTGGTAAGGTCGATACATCCGGTTGGTAGCCGTAGCCTAATTTGAGTCAGGGTGTATGGTTCATGGGACTCTGTATGGACTTTAAGCCGAAGAAATATAACCGCAAGCTCCGCGCTCGCTGCGGACTGATATTTGTCTTTGTCTCCACAATCGGGATTTGGGTTAGTTGTTCCAATAGCTGGGCTCTCGTCAGCTGACTCGTCTACAGGGCGGCGGATGGTATTTCGTCAAACCCAGCGGACCGTTCGAAATCCGGGGGGAGGTCCCCGATCCACTACTCGACGTGTGAGTCCCCGCGACCTATCCTAATCCCTCCTGTCTCCTCTTTCCTAACACGCCTGCAGCACTCAGTCATCCCGATATGCCCCATACATCATCATGTACATTTTCTACGCCTTTTACGACGGCGCATATCAGTCCTATGCCTACTGGCTGATGGGATCTCTCTCCAACAACTCCGAAAAGCTCGCCCGCTACTCCGGCTGGTACAAGTCCATCCAGTCCGCAGCCGCGGCGGTGGTATGGCGCTTAGATGGCCTGAAGACGCCGTATCGGACCATGTATCTGAGTACGTGGATTTTCCTTAGCTGCGCCTGCGTGACGACTACGTATGTTAGTTTTTGCAGAGTGCAGGATCATTCGGATGACGAGGCGCGGGGGATGCACGGTGTAGACCCAGAAGTGATTGTGGGGTGTCAGGGAGTAGAAGGTGTACCGGTGGCGGAACACGAGAACAGGAAATCCGGTCTTAAGGTGGAGGCAAAGAACTAAGAGTTGGCGTTTAATTTGTTAGAAGGCGAATATGAGCGGCGCAGAAAATGTTAGCCCAACCTCAGAGATGGTAATGGCCTACTTGATATCATGAAACATCCATCCTCTTAGCACATTCTCCAGGCATATCTGCGGAGTTCTACATTTGAATATTTAGTGCAAACTATAGGGAATTTGTTGGAATTCACGTGTACCTAGATACTACATTAGGTATAGCGTCATGGTTGGGTATAAGTCGGGCACCTCTCCTGCCCCCCTCACCAACTCATGCCAAGAATCGTACTACATTCTGCACCGCGCCAATTTTCAACAGAATTGAAGCATTTGCCGGGATGGAAAGTTCAGTAAGCAATGCACAAAGCTTATCTGGAGAGATGCTTGGACTCCCTGCGCATCCGACTTGTTTATTAGGGCCACTCCCGTCCGTTCTGGTACGTCTCAAGGACGAGAGCGATCAGACCGTGATACAGATCGAGCCCGATTCGTGCATGTCAATCCAACGCAACGACAATGCACCATCATGCTCGAGGATTAGGCTAAAGCAGCCGATCTCTCCAGTTCAGAGTTCTGGGAAATACTTAGAAATAAATATAGATTGGTATATGAGCAAGGGTTTAATAACACTAATCTGGGCCCTTGCAACCCCAGCGCGCTCAACCAGATGCTTGATGACCTCAGCGATGGCATCAACTCCGCCAGTGTTGCTGATAGAGTGGGTGTTGTCCTGCCTGTGGCTGATGCAGGCTACATCAAGGAAGAATTCTCTCTGGCCATCGTAATTGCTGTCGAGTGGGAGCGCTCGCTGCGATATCGCCTGGTTCACGTTGTTGACGAGGACTGGCGACGGCCTCGGGACAAACACCATTCGATCTTTCGCGTGGGCTAGCTTGTTGTACAGCTCCCCAAGCTCTGGCACCTGTCTGAAGTTTTCCTTCAGAGAGAACGTAGACCTCTCTGCGTTATCCGTGTTCAGGCGTTCCAGCGGGCAGAACGACAGCGCCGGAAAGTGCGTATTAACGGCCTCGGAGATGAAATGCGGCCGGCATTGGTTTGGATCACCGGCTATGACCACCGCCAGAACGCTCTGATGTGCCGCAACCAGCGGCAAACACAACTCCGCATCAGTGATAAGAGATGCTTCTTCGATGTCCGGATTGAATCCGGCGTCCACAACCGCCTCACAGCCATTCACAGACGCAACGACAACCTTGGCCTTCTTGATTTCATGTGTCGAGCGCTGGCGGAGGGACCATGCCGAGATCTTCTCTCCTTGGAAGTCTGATTTGCCTTCCTCGTAGCCCAGGACTGATGCCCTGTTCTTGTAGGCGTTGACTATGCCTTGGGGATAGAAGCGGCAAATTTGATCGTGAGAGACTTCCTTCAAAGCCCTGCTCGCCAAGCAGTCCGCGGTGTTCTCCTCTTTGCAGACGAGCAGGGCTTTGAAGCCCGTGGCCAAGAGGCCCACCAGAGAAGCCAACAATACGTGTGTCTTGCCGGTTCCACCGCGGCCTTGCACCAGTGTGGTTGAGTTGATTGGCTTCCCGAAGATGATTGTGTCATACACTTCTCTCTGCATCTTGGAGAGGGTTGACCCCGCCGTAAGAAGCTTTTTCTGGATACGAAGTCCGGTTGGTTGATCGGCGGTCTGGGTGGTGCTTCTCCACTTGGAGAAAAGCGAGCATGGCTGCGGGCTGGACGCTGAACGTCCATTGGGGATGAGATTCTTGATGGAGAAAACCCCCATTGCCTGGTGGGCAGTCTGCCCAGCCATTGCCTGTAAACAGGCATCGTACTGTGCGCTGATTCTAGCGTCAATCCTTACGAGAAGTATGACGAGTTCGTACTCTGCAGTGCGAAGCTTATGAGGTACGGGTCTCTGCGGTGAAACGAATTCGAATTCGCTACCGTTAGGTCGAATTCGATGAACAAACCCTGTCAATCTTGTAGCATTCGTACGCAAGGTGTCGGTCATTGGGAATGCCCCAGCCTCCGTGGCGATTCCTGGCAGGACCAGCGCTCCGTTGACGAGGTTGTTTGTTCGGACAGTGACCATGAGGTTGTGGTTAAGGACCAGGATCCGCTGGCTACACCGAAGGTCAGAAAGGCAGGCAAAGTGAGGCAGCGCACTTGGTACCTACCGTTGCAGGTCGGGAGAAAAGGCCGATGGCGCGGCCTCTGGTAAGCCATGTTGATGTGATGATGATCTGGGCAGAAGATCTGCCAAGGATGTCGGAGGAAAAGGCTTGAAGGTTCAGAAGGAAGGGCGTTTTAAAGTGCACTTCGAGGGTCCGCTATGGGGTCATGTGCTGTCTGCTGCACGTGAGCTTCTTGAAACGGCAGCTGCACTCCCTTCTAGAACGCGCAGCTGCCCTCTCTTCTGCTCAGAGCACGAGCTCGGCAACGGAATCATCCGCTGACGAGGGGCTCCTTCCATCCCAAGCACCCCGTGCAGGTGAGGCAGGCAAACATGTTGAAGCAAAGAAATGCGCAGAGCTCATCCGGACATCTCACTGGCAATCACACTCTTGACAGGCTCAGACGGAGAGTGTGGCAGGAGAAACGGTGACTGGATTTCGGTGGGGCTGGCCGGACTTGTTACTTGGCGTCAATGCAGGATTCCAGCAGCAACACCGACCAACATCTTCACGGACAGACAGCGAGATCCTGTCTATGCCACGGCCCGGAGCACTGACGTTGGGGGGGGGGGGGGACGTTTCATGAAACGCGGTTTCAGCCTGATCGGGAGTGGCTGTTGATTGGCGGGCAATTGCAAACGCGACAGGAGGCTTCAAGCGGTTCCAGGACCTCGCTTCCGCCGCGTCTTGCCCGCTTTGGTGGCCTTCCCCATCTTTGTTTAATTTATGCGTTCCCGAAACGCCGTGGCGATCACACATGCCCAGCTGGCATCCGCGACCTTCTTAATGCGCTCCCCGTCCGCTGCTGCTTCCAGAGCCCCAGCAGCTTTCCCTCGCGCCCGCCGGCAACATGCAGCTCCCATTGTCTTCTGCGCTTCTTCTTTTCTCGGCCCTGGTCTGGCCGGTGTTTTCAGCTCAGCTCGCGTTCCCCGGCGCCGAGGGCTTTGGACGGTACGCGACTGGTGGGAGAGGGGGAGAAATCTATGTCGTCGACAACCTCAACGATGACGGCCAGGGCTCGCTGAGAGATGCGATCTCACAGCCTGATCGCGTCATTGTGTTCGCCGTGGGCGGCACAATCAACATCACGGACCGCATGGTGGTCAGCAAGCGCGTCACCATTCTGGGGCAGACTGCGCCGGGGGACGGAAGTACGTAGCACCACACCGGATCACATGTGCCTGGCGGATGCTAAGACCCTGACCCAGTCGCAACCTACGGAAATGGCTGGTCCTTCTCCAATGCCGACAACTCCATCGTGCGGTATATTCGCATCCGCATGGGCAAGCCTGGCGACTCCGGCAAGGACGCCATCACCATCGCCGAGGGCGCCAACATGATCTTCGACCACATTTCCGTCACCTGGGGCCGCGACGAGACCTTTTCAATCAACGGGGACGTGGCAAACATCACCATCCAGAACAGTATCATCGGCCAAGGCCTGGAGACTCACTCGTGCGGTGGCCTTATGCAGACCGAGGACGGTGGCATCTCGCTCTTCCGTAACCTCTACATCGACAACAAGACCCGCAACCCCAAGGTCAAGGGCGTGAGTGTCGATCTGACCAAATTCAAAATACACTGGCTGACGTATCCAAGGTCAACGACCTGACCAATTCGGTCATCTACAACTGGGGCGGCGGAGGCGGGTACATCGCCGGTGATTCGAGTGGGAAATCGTATGCGAACATCGTCGGGAATTACTTCATCTCCGGACCCAGCACCAGCGTCACGGCATTCACCCGCGGAAACGAGAACTTCAACGGGTACGTGAAAGGGAACTTTTACGATTCTGACAAGGACGGCGAGCTCAACGGCTCCGAGCTCGGCGAGTCTTCGTCCAACTACGGCGGCATGGTCCTTGTGGCCACCAAGTACGACTACCCTGCCCCCGAGAAGATACTGAGCGCTCCCGACGCCCTGGCTGCGGTCATCAAGGGTGCCGGTGCTTCTCTCAAGCGTGACAGCGTCGACAAGATCCTCATCGAGCAGGTACAGTCTTACGGCAAGGACGGTGCGCTCATTTCCGATGAGAAAGCCAGCCCGATGAACGGTCCGGGCTATCTTGCCCCTGGCACTACACCCAAGGACACGGATGGCGACGGTATTCCAGACGATGCAGAGACAACCCTGGGAACTAGCCCATCGACAGCAGACTCGATGGTGATCAAGAATGGGTATGCGCAAGTGGAAAACTGGGCAAACAGCCTCGTACCTTCCAGCTATTAAGGGCAAAAGGGGCTGTTTCGTTCATGTATATATCTTCCAGTAAGCTCGACGGAGCAGAACTTAAGCATCTACTGTCTATAATTGACCTCACAGCCACCAGACTCTTGTAAACCTGTCATACTTTTCAATCATCACGTCGATTCCTCGCGTCAAGAAGTCGCACATTTTCAATTGAGAATAACGGTCATCACATTGCAATCCGACGCAGGACGTAAGAAACGCCGGCTTTGTCTACGTTGTCTCTGTTGCTACCACTGTGCATTCATGACAGCCTACCCCTGCTTGTCTGTATGATAATACAAGACGAAGCGAAGTGACCTCACGGACCTATATCAGATATGAATCTCTTATCAGCTTCATCGATCGCCCCTTTTTGCTCTTTCGGCCAAACCGGCATTTTCAGACAACCATGAATGTCACGTCTCATCTATTTCCACCACCTTGGCAGTTCAACACGTTCTGCGGCAAATCTCCTGTCACACCACCTGTAAAAAATTAAGGCAACACGTTGAGGTGGAAAGGCTATTTGATTGTAGTTGAGAATTTTATTAATTTTTTTCAAGACCTTTACGTACAGCAGGCCGCATATTAGGTAAGGCCATCTAAATCGTGATCTATGATGAGAAAGGAAAAGTAGAGATCGTGTTTTTGTATATACCAAAGGAGGTCAAAATCACTCGCCACGAGCTCCACCCCACACCTTGGTGTGCATGCCGAAGCCGTTCTTCTGCTTCACGCCGGGCATGACTGTGCTCATGGTGCGCAATGGCCGGGTATCGCTGTCTTCGCCTAAGCTTGGGGCGCCAGAGGCCGGGGACGTAACGCTCTCAACCTCGACGGAGATTTCTTGCTGCTGGTGCACGATGAGAGGGACATCTCGCTGGGGGTACTCTTCGGTGTCTTCGATGCCGACGCTGTTCAAGACCTTCTTGACAGGCATGCCGACACCGCCGCTCCGCATGATTTCCCGGAGCTCGACATCGTCCTTGTCGTCTGGATAGTTGCTGCCGCTGTCGTGGTGCTTCTTCTTAAGATCCTCGACATCGGAGCTCGTCGTGGAATGGGTTCGACCGTAAGTGTTGACCGAAGCACCAGCCTTGCCAGTCAGGGTGGGCTGAGCACGGTCGTTGTAGCCCCGGTTGAAGGCAGCTCCTCCCGAAGCAGTTGCGTTGGACCGGGAAACAGTGGCGATCAGGTCAGCCATGGACATTTCGATTTTGAGCTTGACAATGTAGGCGAGAGGGTGGAACTGCATGTAGACGAAGGAGTTCTTCAGAGACATCATGCCTGATTTCTGGTAAGCGTGTTTTCGAGGAGTGGGCCTGGAGTGAGACTTACTGATGATGAGCACGTCCATGCTCAACGAGAAGCCGATGATGTAGATGTTGAACTTGACCAAAGACTCGTACTTCTTCAAGCCTTGGCGGACCAGGTTCTTCTGGACGATGCGGATGAAGTACCAGTTGAGAGCAGCGTCAACCAGGAGGTAGATGACCTTCTCGCAGCGGTCCCAGACCTCATTGAGGTGAATGTAGCTTTCAGATATCTGAAGGCGCGCGGGGATCCAGATACAGTAGACGGAGATGTTAATGGATGTGATCAAGACGGCAGTCCCGATCTTGATGTGCAAGGCTTTTCTCCGGTTGACAAGAAGCACCGAGACTCTGTTGATAATAATCTGCAGGAGGAACTGGACCTGGAGCGCCCATGTTGTCACTGGGGCGGCGGGTCAGTGAGGTGCAGGAGTGGGAGGCGGAGTTGGTGCATACGGATGCTGAAGTAGAAAGCGAAGCTCGGAGCAATGAAGCCTCTCAGATGCAGCCAGCAGATGATACTGAAGCTGAGGCAGACGGAGATCTCCAGCCAGATCATCCAGATGTAGGGCGAGTTCAGTCTTGTGGCGCCATGCTTCTTGGTGACGTGGCGGGTCTGCTTGATGGCGGTCCAGACGGTCAGGAAGCCAAAGCCCAGGGTGAAGCCCCAGGTCAGGCTGGCGATGTTCATGTCATCCTGGGTGACTTCCTGGTTCTTGAAGTTTGGCGACAAGAGAGTGATCATGGTGGGCGGATGGAGGGAGTGACTGCGCACGAGGAGGATCGAGACGCTGCATCCTGGCCGGCGGTGGTGAGGAGTCTGCAGAGCTATATCTGCTGGAGGGAGTCTGCTCCTGAGGCCCGGGCGTGAGAGGGCGTTCTGGTGGCGCTGTAGCGCAGAGGCTAGCTGTGGCAGTCAGTGGTTCGTCCTTGGGTAGCGCCAACGGACCCTCTGCCACCGTCGGCGGGTTCCTGGATTGCTTAGGGTCGGCGCCCAATGGGCAGGCTAGGGCGCGCGTCGGCAGCGCATCCTGGACTGCTCGACCGGAGGTTTTTGCAACGCTGCCACGCGTCGGGACTGCTGCAGTCAAGTGACGGCGGGCGTGGTGCGTGCTGCGGATTGAGACGCAGGCGACGCAGGCGACGCAGACGACGCAGACACGGCGCTGGACGGCGGAGCGGCGTCTCACCAGGGCCGGTGCTGGCGCTGGCGCTGACGCGGTGCGCGCGCGACAAGATTGCCTTGGGCGGAGACGGCGGGCGCGGGCAGGGCTCCGGTGGTGCCGTGGGCGGTGTTGGCGCTGGCGTCAGGCACGGCAAGGCACTGACAGGCGCGCGCCGGCCGATCGCCTCCCGACTACCCGGCGAACCTCCGCGGGCACGCTACCGCCTAGCGACGCGCAGCAGGCGGCCAGACCCCCGCCCAGCCACTCACGCCCGCCGGACTGCCCCGCAGATCTATCGGACCTTGGATGACGCTGCTGCCATTTGTCACCCCCGGCGCCCGTCGCCAATCTCCAGTCGCCTCCCAAGGTTCTCCCTTCACGCTTCGCAGCTGCCGAATCCGGGGCCACGGACCCAGGCCCCGCCATCGTCGTCGTCGTCGTCACATCGCGCCGCACCCTCGTTTTTCCGTCGCGCTCTCGTGCCCGGCGCTGCTGCTGCCAGCTGCCGAGGCCGCGACTCCGGGCAGCCAAGCCAGCCTCCGCGCCAGGCCCAGATCAGCACGTCTTTCCCTCCGCCCAGCGATCATCTCCACAAGCAGAGCGGCAGTACTTAGTCGTCTGCCGCAGAGATCCAGCAGCCAAAGTCGTACGACCCACCGGCCCGTGCCAAAACACAGCCTCGGACCATGTTCTGCGGGCATGGCTTCCTGCCGTGCTGCCGCAGCATCTGGGGATCTGGGGCGGCGGCCCTCGCGGTGGTCGAGGCTTATCTGCACTAGAAGCCCAAGTGCTGACGGACCAACCAGGTCGCCCATGAGTCGTATGATGAGGCTTGTTTTGCTTCAAACTACTTCCTGCAAACATGTCCGCGGAGGCTTGCCTCTGGACAGTCCAGCATGGGCCGGGGTCATTCCCTGTGTCGATCGGAAAGCTTAGTGTGGCCGCTCGTACGCGGACTGCACCTCCCCGCTCCCCGGCCGCCGCCAGTCTGCGGGAAATACTAATGCATGTGCCATCTATATCTCTCAGGCCCGCCGCGTCCGGTACACCTAAACCTTCTCGATGTCACCAGAGTGGCCAAGGGTCTTTAGCTTTGGCTCCGAACACGGCCTCCCGCCCAAAGATCACCAGGGTGTGCGTGCGTGCATTGATCGATCTACGCCGCTCTGACCCTGCCTGCAGCTTTGCTTCTCTGTAAACCTTATCTTGGCTCCTCCATTCTCGCCCGGCTTTTCCCCTGTACCTTGCCTTTCTCGACGCCAAGGCAGACAACGTTGTCAAGACAAGCTCCATTTCCTAATCAAATAACCTTGCGAGGATCCAACTTCCACGCCTTGCTATTCTCTGCACCTCTCCCTCCACAACTCTCGCACTAATAACTCGAATCCACCCAGCTGCTGTAGTCACTGCCCAAAACCGTAGCGTGCGTCACGGCTGCCTCCAATTTACTTTCATACAGCCTATCCCCCGTCCCAGAGCCATCTCCCGAGTTGTTCCACTCATAGTACAGCGGCGTCGCTCCCTCGGCCATTGTCGTCCACCCCTTTGGATTCACCACCGCTCCCAACTTCGAGTTCTGAAACACCACCCTCGCGAGCACACGCCACGGCCGGCCCAGGTACACCTTTTCGCTCAACCCGGATACCCCCGAGGCACTCGTCACCGTGCTGCTGTCGATCACATACCAGGAAGTGTCGTCGGTGGATTCACGCGAGTTGGCCGTGATGGCACCGCCGCCAGAAGATGCTATGGTGCACTCGCCGAACCACGCCGATGCTTTGCCGAATATGTAGTCGACGGCGCCCTCGATGTAGCAGTTGGAGTAGTACTGCGTGCCCGCTTTGGCGTACAGGGTGTCTTGGTAGGACTTGAACTGGCAGCCGTAGAACCCGAGTCTGTCGGCGTTGGCCGTCAGGCTGCATGCAACATCAGCTTTGGCGTCGGCGATGAGTGAAGAAGATGCTTACGCCACAGCTTGAGCACCGGCTCCGTAGCCGTTCACCACGTTGATGTTGTACATCTTGAACCCGGCCGACTTGACGTTGACGGTCGAGCTGGCATCGAGCGACCCAGCGTCTGCCGACTTGATGCTGTGGGTTATTGTGACCGTGTTCGACTTGTACGTGCCCGTGTCTGTCGTGGATCCGTAAAGCGTCAGGGCACCGTTGTAGCTGATGGTCAGCTGCTCGGCGTAAGTGCCGCTGTTGACGAATATGCACGCATCAGCGGTTGCCGACGTTCCAAGTGCGCTGAGTGCGCTCGATATGGTCTTGTAGGTTGCACTGGATCCGACTGTTAGACATCCTGTGGGTGCCGTCGTCCGGCTGGTCCGTTTGACAAGCTCTGGTGCCGGAGCGGAGAAGGCTGACGGCGCGAAGGCCAGCACGAATGCGCAGATGGACTTCACCTGCATGATTAATATTTGCAGATACTCGCTATGAGGTACCAAGCCTCCAAGCCTCCGGGAATGTCAGAAGAAATACCAGGGATATAAATAGTCTTACGAGAAGTCATCTTGCAGATCTCGTGCTAGCGAGGGAAACGGCGGAGGTGCGTTCCGGAAGACGGAGTAATTCAGATCACCTCTGGAGAGCTTTCCGTGGTTCCTGAAAGCATCCCGGACGTTTGACCAATAGCAACGACAGTTTCCCCGTTTTGACGGGAAGTCTGGGGTACAGCTAACGGTCAGCACTCATTACTCGCATAAAGTGAGGGGCATCTCGCGGCTAAATTGCCCCACAACCCGTGAAACATACACCTCGCCTATTTGAACCACATGCAACCAAACTCCGGACCTCCTGTTTCGTTTGAGTGGTGGAATTTCCATTTCCTGTTCCTTGCACCCAGAAACCATCCGGATAAAAGAAGTGTGTTGAATTCGGCGCCTGCGAACCGAAGATGCGTTGCGGTGGACATCTCTCCTGGGCCGTCAATCTAGGAGTAAGGCTACCTCACAGCCATTGTTGGTTCACCGTCTCGAGTCCTTGGACAGGAGTCGACCTAAATATTGGTAAGCTGTGGGATGAAACGTTCGTACGGATATGAGAGTGTCTCAAATTTATGCCAAAGCCACCACGGCAGGGGATAGGGAGGATTTTGTGCACCGAACTCGCACATGGCGATCATTCACTATCCATTCGAAGAGTGCTAAGCCGCCACTAATGGAGAACAAGCTTCTTAGCTGAGTCCGTCCGTACTGCTGTTAAACCGTCGGGCCGGTCCACATATAATCCCGACAGAACGAATAGGCTCCGCGGACACAGCTCATGTCGATCTTGTTTCAGGGACGCAGTCCTTCCTCCGCTTGAAGTGGTGGATTTCTCTCCATAGAACAGACCACCCGTTTCCCTGCAAGAAGTCCGTTCCGCGTAAGCTTTAAAACGAAACAGTCTCAACGAGATTGACTACTCCAGCCCGTCTGCACAACATCTCCCACTGCGTCTTTGGCCCTGTATTCGAGCCATCCTCGAAACATCCGCCATGCTGCCCACCACCAAGCTCCTCGCTCTCCTTTCCCCCCTTACAGCAACAGCAGCAGCCGCCGCCCTCCCAGGTCCCCAGGACAACTCTCCATCGGCAGCCGCGCTCGCCCCTCGCGCCGTCTGCACTCCCACCGCCGGCGGCAGCTCCAGCACCGACGATGTCCCCGCCATCACCTCAGCCGTGGCCAGCTGCGCCGGCGGCACCATCGTGCTGCCGGCCGGCGTGACCTACTACGCGAACAGCGTGCTCGACCTCTCGGCGTGCGCCGGATGCGACATCCAGATCGAGGGGCTCCTGAAATTCTCCAGCTCGACGTCGTACTGGGGCGGCAAGACGGCCATGATCCTGCTCAAGAACGCCGCCGGCGCCAAGGTCCGCAGCGTCACCGGCAGCGGCGTCATCGACGGCAACGGCCAGAACGCGTGGGACCTGTTCGCGTCCGACAGCTCGTACGACCGGCCGACGCTGCTGTACGTGAGCGGCGGGCGCGACATCGCCGTCAGCGGGCTGCGCCAGAAGAACCCGCCGAACGTCTTCAACTCCATCAGCGGCGGCGCGGAGCGCGTGTCGTTCTCCGGCATGCGGCTGGACGCGACGTCCAAGTCGTCGAACCCGCCCAAGAACACCGACGGCTTCGACATCGGGGCCAGCACGACCGTGACGCTGTACGACATCGACATCTCCAACGACGACGACTGCGTGGCGTTCAAGCCGGGCGCGAACTACGCGACCATCGACCAGATCACATGTACCGGGTCGCACGGCATCTCGGTCGGATCGCTGGGCAAGACGAACGACGACACGGTCACGAACGTGTACGCCAGCAACGTGAAGATGATCAACAGCACCAAGGCTGCAGGCATCAAGACGTACCCGGGCGGCGACAGCCATGGCCTGTCGACCGTCTCCAACGTGACTTTTACCGGCTTCACGGTGCAGAACTGCGACTATGCGTGGCAGGTACAGAGCTGCTACGGTGAGGATGCCACATACTGCAGCAGCAACCCGGGAGACGCGAAGATCAGCGATGTCGTGGTGAAGGGGTTCAGCGGGACCACAAGCTCCAAGTATGACCCAACTACCGCGAACATCAACTGCGGTGCAGATGGTGACTGTGGAATCACCATTTCCGGCTGGACCGTTAAGGCGCCTTCCGGGAAGAATCAGATACTGTGTTCCAACACCCCCAGCAATTTGGGAGTGACTTGCACCTCAGGAGCATCGGGATGAAAACAGCCAGCATGTAGGATTTTATTAGCCGAGTCCAGCTCTATGAACAGAAGATTGAAAAGTAAGATGCATAAACCAAGTGAGACAAGACAAATTTTGCAACACCGTTGCAAATCATGTATACAGAGTAAGGAAACTCGTGGAATCAGTAACGATAAAGGAAGGGAAGAATTGAAAGACTGCTGAGAACGCCCTCGACGCCAGGCGGAATTCATCAGTACAAAAGCGTGTCATAAGCTTGTTTGTCGCCATTTTTGCAGTGGTGGTGAAGGCGCAGCTTCAGCACTTACCCAAAGCCGCAAGAACAGTCGAGAAGGTCCGCAGAATCCGGGTCTTCTGAGCTTACTGAATCATGGAGCTGACCATCTCTCGGAGCTCGGTGATCTCTCGTCTCAGCTGCCTGACTTCCACGACGGCTTGCTCGACTCCGATCTCGGGGGCGATCTCCTCGCATTTCTTCGACCAGCCTTCGGACTCGAAGTCAACCTCGCCAGACAGCTCCTCCCACTCCTCGATGGTGTCATCATCTTCCTCACCACGCTTGCGGTTATCTGTGACCTTGTGCGCTTGATACGTTTCGACGGCAGCAGTGATCAGTAGCAAGGGCGAGTAAATGGTTCCCATGACGTAGTCATTCAGGCGGCCATAGGTCTTTTCATCCATCCACCACTCAAACGGAACGATCACCATGAACAACTCGATGAGATTGAACGCTTTGATAGTCAGCTACAACATCTGCGGGTTTCACGGCTGGGAAGCAACTTACGAGCAATGAAAACGTTCTCGTCGGGAGCTCGGACGAACTGCATAGTCTTCTGCGAGAGCTACAAAGAGTCAGCATGGTCCTTCCGTCTAAAGAAGGCTCAAAGCATACCAAAGCCATGTACTCATCAATCGCATTGTCAGTGATATCCTCGTACGCACTGTTGTACAACGCAATGAGGATGTTAAGCAAAACTTTTGCAGCAGTCAGCATTTTTTTCCTGAAGAGTTCCTTAAACAGGGAGTCGACTTACCAACCATGACCACAAAAGTGAAAATGTAGTACAAAATCAAGCCGAAAGGAGGAGCGAAGCGCTCGAAGCCGTCGAATTCAGGAGACTGCATGATGGCATTCAGCATCGCTTTGAGGATAAAGGTGAAGGCTGTGATCTTGTTGTCGACCTGGTCCATGCCGATGAAGGCCTGGAAGAAGCCGATGAGGATAACCAGAAGTAGAGCGAAGAAGATTAGGGACTCCTTCATCATGACCTTCAGGACCACAAGCATTGCACCGAAGAAGCGGAAGGTGTCCAGGTACAGCAGAAGACGCATCCAAAACATAGGAGCGCTGAAAGCCAGGAAGTTGTAGCTCAGTGTGTTGAATTTGATGCGTTTGTCCGAGTCGACCTCGTTTCCGAGGGCAATCATACGGGTGATGAAAGATACCGTCAGAAGGGCATAGAGAGTGCTGTTGAAGACGTTCCAGAAGCCGATGTAGTAGCGGCCGACCTTCCAGAATTTGGCCATTTCATCGAATATGAAGCCGGCAGTGAAGATGTACAACAGCCCTTCAACGACATCGAGGTCACCGTCCGGGTTGATGGTGTTGATGGCACCCGTGTACAGTCCGAGGTAGATCAGGGAGATGAGAATCTGGAGAGCGTTCTGGTAGGCCGGCACACGCATGCGATCGGGATCCAGATGCGCCCAGTAGTCGGTGTTGCCCTTCTGCTTCCAGTCGACGAAGCGCGACGGGTCTTCGTCGTCCTGCACCAGCCAGCCACGCCAAAGGTGGCTGATGCACTTCTGGTAGCCGGACGAGCCGATGACGCTCAGAGCGTGCAGATCCACGGCCCTCTCAACGACGTTGGCCGGCATGGTATCCTGGCCGTCGATAACAATGGAGTATCGCTTCAGCAGGACATCCTCGAGCAAGTATGGGAGGTCCTCCTCGCTCTCGATGCTACCTCTCGTCAGTTCTTGCTCGACGGCGGGCTATCGACGGCATTCCGACTCACATGCGCTTCGCAATCACCTCGCACGCCACGGCGCGAACATCATGCAGATCGGAGTCCCACAGCTCAATCAACGCCTGCCTCTTGAACCACTTCTTCACGACCAGCAAGCAGTAGACTACGCAAGCCTTATACTCCTCGCCGCCAGCGGATGCAGCCAGCTGGATCACCGAAGGAGTGATTATATGGCTGTGGGCGCGTGTAACCAAGGCCTCCTCGATCTCGCAGGGTATCACGACCTCAATCTGGTGCTTGAGGCGGAGGGCGATCTTGGTGACTTCCTTGGCCGGAATGGGCGACGGGGGCACGTCGTCCCTGCGCGTGGGAAGCACTGGGCCCAAGTCAGCAGAGGGAGGCCAATTGAAGCTTCAACACCCACGGGCGCGCATCTCATCGCGCAGATGCGGGCGGTCGCGCCGGCTCTTGTCGGCGCTGAAGAGCCGAGCCCAGCGTACCATGGCGGCTAGCGGCGCGGTCGTCGGGTTCTGCGGGGGGCGGTCGGGGAGCTGGGGGCGCGCAAAGGCAGTCGGCCGCGAATTCTGGTGTCGCAAAATCCGTCGCAGGCAGAGCTGGCGATCAATGGGTGCGTTGGCGAACGCCGTCTTTGAGCGAGAAAAAGTGGGCAGAGTTGGATACACACGCATGCGGGGCGGCCATAGCTCCTTGGCCAGCCATGACGCGTGACGTGTGTGCCAGGCCCGCCGTCTCGGATCGCGCCGAGGGGCTGTGCGAGCGCCTATCAGGCCCATGCCAGAGCAAATCACAGCAACAGGCGTCGTCCGGCCTCAACTATGTGCAATCTTCCCCTTGCACGATGCCGCCTCGAGGCCACGCGCAAGGGAAAAGGTATATTGGCTATTTCCGCCGCTCCGCTCCGATGCAGTGCAGCCGCCTGACTCCGTTCTATCTCGTCCCAATTTTTGATACCCTTTTTTCCTGCACCCAGACGCGACGCCGGCACTGACATGTCGCTGCCTCCCATGCTCCGTCGAGCCGCCAGGCCCTGCTTTGGCATTCGTTGCATCGATCATGCGCATTCGCATCCCCCGCTTAGCTGTGGATCTCGCCCTCGTCGCTCTCGCTCTCGTCCTCGTCGCCGCTGACCTGCTGGTTCTCGCGCTCTCTTTGCTCCATGAGAGCTTGCAGCTCGGCGTCATCGCTCTCAGTGACCGCCTTGGGTGCCATCTTGACCCTGCAGCTGCCACCGTCGTAGCCAGTGATGCACTTGGTGACATCCTCAATGGCCTGCTCCAGGTTGGCGATGCCTGCGCTCTTGTCCAGGCACTGGCTGGTCAAGACGTAAAGCGGCGGCGACACGAGCCTGACCTTGACAAAATTGTCGGGCGTGTTGCGCGCCTCAGCCTTGCGCAGTGCATCCTTGACCGCATCGATACCCTCATAGCCGAAGCATGTAACCTCAATGTCGGCGCGGACCTTGGTCGGCTGGGGAGTGAGGCGCTTGCCGATGTAGGACAGGAGCTCGTCCTTGGCGGCCTCGTTGGGGAACTGGATTTCGGCCCAGACATCGGGGTTGGTGATGGAGAGCTTGAAAGCATCGAGAGAGTGGCCGTACTTCTTGTTCAAAGGCCAGCCGATGGTCTGGTACAGCTCCTCGAGCGGCGTGCGCGTCTTCTCGGCCACGTGGCGCATGATCGAGTGGACCATCTTGCTCTTGTTGTAGCGCTCCTCGCACTTGATAATATCCTCGGGAGAAACACGACGCTTCGAGAGATCGATGTAGCCTGCGGTCCAGTCAGCGCGCCTGCCTCGCCTTGCGCGCTTGAGGCGGCCACTCACCCTTCTCCTTGTCAACCCTGAGCACCACAACAACCTCGTTGCGGCCGACGCGGATGAGCTTCTGGATACTGCGGATACGACGTCTCGAGAGCTCGCTGAGCAGGATCATGCCGTCGATGTTGTCGTACTCAAGCAGCTTCACGTACGCGCCCATCTCGGCGATCTGCGGACAGTCAGCGCGCGCGCTCCAGCGGGCTCCGGCAGACGGGGCTGCGCACCTGCTTGACGTTGACCATGACGAAGCTCTCCACCTCCGGGTACTTCTCCTCATAGAAGCGGCAGTTTGTGTAGGACGCCATCTTTCTTCCTGATCCTCGGCGAGGTGCTCGTCGGCGGTGCGGTGTTTTCCCTGTTTCTTCTGCCCTTCTCGGCGGTCGTCGAGGCGGTCGGGTTGGCGAAGAGGGCGAAGCTCTGTGGCGGGAGTTGGAGCGAGAGCGCGGGGTGTTGCGTTGGAGTCAGTGAGGTGTCGGCGGTGACTGCACAGGCGAGAATTCACAGGCACGTTTGGTGGGGCGAAGTGCCACACGCCAAGATTTCAGAGCCTAGTGCCCGACCCTCTTCCGCCCTACCTGCTTCCCACCCGGCGGAGTTGGCGTGGCCAGACCACTGCACCATTGGCCCTCCGTTCTTCGCATCTCTTGTTGGCTTTTGTCTATATAGCCTCGGTGGTCGTTTGCGTGTCCTGAATAGCGCATGCATTGCACATGCCTACAGCCGAATGCCGGTCCGCTGGAGCTGCAAATTGTGTCTTGGAGCATCGCTTTGTCGCTTTGGTTGCTTTGTGGGTAGAAAGCAGAGGACACGCTTGCATTATCTTGGGAGCATGCCACTGCATCACTGATTGTGTCAGTCTGAGTCTTTTCTTGTATCCCTTTACGGTCCGGGTGCGGAATAGAAAATAGGATGCAGCCCGCCAAAACAAGCACAAGGTTCTACCAGATTCCTAAGGCGTCTGATCCAAGTCTGCTGGAGACAAGGCAGTATCAGTTTGTGGGATCTCTTGCCCCGGATACGAAGTAGATGGCGAGACATGCTGTAGATTGACTTATCCCCTTCGCACCATTGTTGGTGTCACTGCAGTCAGAATATTGATTATCTCACACGATACCATGTAGCCGTCCGCTGCGACCCGCCCGTCCACAGTTGTTCATTCAATCCAGCTGCTCGGCTCTCGTTTATTTTGATTGATGCTAGGTGGTACTGTTCTTCGTTCCTGCAAGTAAGACGGCCACAAGACAGTAGACCACCATCACCAACACCACACGCGGAGGTAGCTAACAATGACCCAGCGCCACAACATATATCACCCACCCAATAAGATCGTCGCCTCGACGGAGGACCCGAGTAAGGGTTCGTACGTGTGTGTTCAGCTCGTATCTGCACGGGATGGCCGTCTCGAGTCTGCGCCTTGCCTCTGGGCGACGGTCCACAGTATCCGACATCCCCGCACCATTGCATGCCATTATTGACATCACCGGCCCTCAATCCCTCGGCTTTAACAGAAGAGATGACGTTCCTGAAGCAGTCAGGAGCAAAAGCAATGATTGACGTCTGGCTCGTTTCATCCAGCGCACAGCTTACCGAGGTATCCGCACGCTCAGCAGACGCAGCGGCGCCCTCGTCCGCGAGGGATCGTTCCAGAGCAGCACTCAAGACCACGCGGGCACCAGAGTGTCTCTGAGGGTTCCCTCGTCAGCAGCCAGGCGGCCCAGCTCGTGATGACTGGCCATGACTGTCTGAGACTTATTGCTCCGCCGCCAAGCGCTCCGCTCCGCTGCCGCGAGAAAAAGGCCTCATTGGTCGGTGCGCGTCCAAGGTTGCCGATCAACCTTCAGCAACGGTCTCCCGTGTCCCGTTCCTGGCTCAATCTGGGATATGCTTCTGCGGCTGAACAGCCTCGTTGTCTGATCCTCCGCAGCCGGCAGCCAGTGACAGCCCGCCGCCGCCCTCTTTCAGGTAAGACGGCACGGCTGCCACCACCATCGTGGTCCGTCGGACCCGCGGCTTCAGCTCTCGCCCGCAATTTAAGGTTTCCGCCTTACGGGTCTTGGCGCTCCTGAAATCTCTCCATCTGGGGAATATCTTGTGGTGGGCCCCGCTGCTATAGGCCTCCTTTCCCCTCGACTTCCCCTTGACCTTGCTAAGAGTCTATTACTCTATCTCTCAATCCGCTAGCAGCGTCCTAGTCAGCCGCACCCAACTACTGTCGCTCGTTTTTGAATCCAAAGCCCACCGCCCTCTGTCACCATGAAGTTCTTCGCCCCCGTCCTCTCCCTCGCCGTCTTCCTCTCCCTGTCCGCTGCCACGCCGGTGCAGCCGCGCCAGGCTTACGAGACGCCCACGCCGGCGTTGCCAAGCTCTACGCCGTCCAGCAGCGCCACCTGCTCCTGCGAGCCGAGGATCTGCATCCAGTCGTGGCCTCAGGTAAACCCCCTCGAGTCTCCGTGGGTCGCGCAAAGCTGACGCAGATGGGGTTGTCAGTCTTGCCTCTGCGCCAACAAGGGCAAGATGGCATGCTACGAGAAGTGCGGCGGTGATTACCCAGAGCTGCAGGTACGTTGATACTTTCCGCACGCCGAGTTCGAGCGCTGACCGTGAGGCTTCAGTCGTGCGAGTAAACCGGCGCGCATACCACCGCATAACGAAGCGAACGTGATCGATTCTTCGGAGATGCTTTTCGGGTTTTTGAGTCATTTGTGGTTGACATTTTAACATTCTTCTCATGTCCATATCTTTTTGATCTTCTTCGCTTCTATGCCACAGGCCTGGATGCCAAATGAAAGCCTCTTTCCATGCCTCAATCGATTCGGCTGCTGGTCCGTCCAGCGGTCCCCATTTGCTCATCCGTCCACGCTAGCATCCTACTCGTCTCTGCTCTCCGCCAGCTTAACGAGCGCCTCGCCGTCAACCCTCAATCCGACCCACTCCTCCATCTGTTTCGCACCGATACCGGCATAGAACTTGAGAGACGGCTCGTTCCACTTCAGGCAGCTCCATTCCAATCGTCCGCCATTGGTCCTCTGCACTTCCTTCGCCAGCTCCTGTATCAGCAGCTTTCCATATCCCCTCTTGCGGTATTTCGGCTTCACGAAAAGGTCCTCGAGATATATTCCGGGCTTCGCGCGCCAGGTGCTGTAGTTGTGGAAGAAAAGTGCCATGCCGGCAACCTCGCCCTCGGGGGCAGTGAGGAGGAAGGTCTTCGCATAGCCTGAGCTTGCAGCAGGTGTCGGTTGTTCGGAGGATGAGGGAGCGAAGGTCAGGGTGGCGGCGAGGCTTTCCTCGGTAGCCTGGACAGAGTCGAGTGCATTCTCGTAGACCGCCAGTTCCTTGATCAAACCCAGGATAATCGAGACATCTATTGAAGAGGTCAATGGAAGAAGCATATGCGCATTGTTCCAAATACCTTCGCGCCTAGCCAAACGAATTGATGGCTGGTTGGACATTGTGAACTCGGGCGTGGGTTTTGGTGTAACAGGAACAGCGGGGCACGGAAGGAACAGCGTGGCAGACGCTTTTTATGTCGTGAATGCGTTTCCACGCCCTACGCCCTGCAGGATGATCGCGGTGACACGCCCCACCAACGCTAGCTGCTTCGTCATTCGGTCCCGGCCGATCGTATTTCCGAATGAGGTTTCGTGCCACCGATGGGCTTTGAAGCGGGATGTGTTTCCTAATCGGCTGCGAGCATTTCCTTCTTCGGCGCGCGACCTTTTTCGTCGACGCCCTCAAACAGCAGCATGTTGTGCGAGGGAGCCGAGGGCGGTGATTGCAGATGCTCCCAAGATCCCCACTCAACTGCCCACTGCTGCTTTGCACCATCCCAACGGAGAACAGGGCATTGGGAGAACACCTTTGCCCAAAGGCGTCTCATGAGGCGAGGCGTGATGTTCTGCGCTCGGCGCTTGCCCGGTAGCTGCTTTGGGAGCTTTTGCGTCTCCAGCTCGTCTTGCAGCAACGATCCCAGGACGGTTGGATCAGATACACCGCGCGCAAGCCACCGATCCGCACCATGAAAACGCGAACTCGCTGTCGTCGAGAGCCGCGAAAGCATGTCTGCCTTGGAGCCGGTCTCTGGCTGCATGTGCTCCCGGCAAGCAAGAGACAGAAACCGCCGGCCCGCAATGCCACTGATGTTTGCCAACTTAGCCACATCGTAGGAACTCATGTGGCTGGGCACGCCGGGTCTTCTACGTTCCAAGCCCCTCCATTTGCACGTCCCCATGATCAGGTCTCGAAGCCTCTCCCACTCATCTTCAGGCAGCGGTGGAAACACCTTGTCCAAAACGGAGGCATACCACTTCCGCACCATGTTCCTCTCCCGCTTGCGAGGGAACGGACGCATCCAGATGTTGGTCAAAGGCACCTCCAATGACGTGGATTTCAACTTTGCCCTCCGAAGCTCTACGGCGCGTGCTGCCCGCTTCTGGCTCTCGAGGAGAGCGCGAAGCTTGGAGTAACGCGGGGAGATCTCATACTTATGAGGCTTACCATTCTGCCTTGGTGTTTCGGCCACCGCCTTCGGAATGCCCTGGATGGACATGGAGGGATCGAGAGCCGTCTTGACCTCAGCCGCCCGGAGCTCGACGGCGGCCCGCTCGCTCATTGGATCCGGAACAAGCAATGCCTCCATCAGGGCGTGCCGGCGGCGGCCATTGCGACCATATGTCAGGAGCAGGAGCTGCTGGAGGGGCCCCATCTCGCCTTCGTTGGCGCGGCGCAAGAAACTGATGCCCTTCCGCGCATTCTTCAGAGCGCCACGTATGCGCCGCGGCGAGAGCGCCAGGCTCGCGGGCTGTTTGCCGCCATTTGTGCTCCTGGGCGGCGGCGAGTGATAGTCGCGGAAGCGACGGAGAACGTGCTGGTGGGCGTAGCTGCGGGCAGCCGGGTCGGGGAGATAGGTGCACTCGCGGAGAAGCGCGCGCAGCAGGTGGCGGGCACCGGACGCATCTGCAGCAGGCAGCGCGGGCATGGGGAGAGGCGGGACTCCACAGCGGGGGCTGGGCGGGCGACGCGTGACGGAGGCGGCTTTGCGTGCTGGAGCGTGGGCGGGTGGTGGTGAGCGGGCGCGAGTCGCGCGGATGGGGCTAGTGCCACGCGCGCGTACGCGACTGATTCCCGTCTCCACTTCCTGGTGCATGCGAGCCGGAGCATCACCAGGACCGCCAGCCCGCAGCTCCGCATCCCCCCAACTGCTGTGCGCCCATCGCCGCCTCACGACCGCGCACCGCTGCGCTCGACGTCGCTGCCGTCCGTCATGCAGGTTGCGCCCTCTGGAATGGCTGGCTTCGAGGGCCGCGCCGCCTCCTTCACGCCCACCCAGCCCCAGGCCCACCGTGCGCTGTACGGCGACAGCGTGCCGCCGCAGCAGAACGGCTTCGCCAGGAGCTTCTCCGAGAGCAACGGCCTATCGCAGCACCACATGGACCATCCGCCCCAGATCTACACGGTAAGCGCATTCAGCGCCGCCCTCGCTGACTTCTCGCTAACGCTCGCGCAGGCCGTCTACTCCAACGTCAATGTCTACGAAATGGAGATCAACGGCATCGCCGTCATGAAGCGCCGCTCCGATTCGTGGCTGAACGCAACCCAGATCCTCAAGGTGGCCGGCGTTGACAAGGGCAAGCGCACCAAGGTGCTGGAGAAGGAGATCCTGACCGGGGAACATGAGAAGGTCCAGGGCGGCTACGGCAAGTACCAGGGCACCTGGATCAACTACCGTCGCGGTCGCGAGTTCTGCCGCCAGTATGGTGTCGAGGACCTCTTGCGCCCGCTGCTCGACTACGGTATGGAAGGCGGTCCGCAAGGCCACGAGGTCGACACACCTACCAAGGAGCAGGCCATGGCTGCAAATCGCAAGCGCTTCTACGCCAGCACGATGGATGGGCGGACCCAAAGTGCTGCTGCTGGTGGCACATTCTTCTCAAATATCTCGTCTACCGCCTCCAACGCCATTGCCGCTATGAACAAGGTCGCCCGCATGAACTCGCCCGCGCCACGCCCCGGCAGTGCTCAGCGCCGTCATATGGCGTCTACCCCGTCTCGCCCAGGTTTCGGAAGTCAGGAGTCCTTCCGCGGAGAGAGCCAGCAGAGCGTCCCAGGCTTGCGCTCAGAACGTAGTTTCAGTGCCAATGGCGGCGACTCTACTTATGCGACTCAGTCCCAGGCCGACGGTGTTCTTGACGGTACGGAACCTCCTCGCAAACGACTACGCCAGGAAGATTCCTTCTCACAACGCAATGGCGACGGCGAGCTAATCCGCGATGGAACTCCCACTGAGGCCAACGACTCCTTCGTATACCATCAGCCAGGACACCATCTCTCCACCGTGGATGGCGATGTCCCCGCAGCTCTCCCCCCTCTTCCTGGACCTAGCGATGCGCCCTCGCAGGAGAAGCAGGCTGCGCTCCTCGATCTTTTCCAAGACAACCAATCACGTACTGACTACTCAAATCACCCCGCAATTGTCCATCTTTCTGGGACCGATCTGGACATGCCGCTGGATCAATCCGCGAACACCGCTTTACATTGGGCAGCAACACTAGCAAGGGTTTCCATTATGCGTCTTCTAATATCAAAAGGCGCAAATATTTTCCGCGGTAATGCGGCCGGTCAGACTCCATTGATGGCTGCCGTGGCTGTCAACAACTGTCTGGACCACAGTTGCTTTCCTGAACTGCTGGAACTCCTGGCGCCCCTCATCGAGGTCAGGGACGATTCCGGCAGAACGATCCTGCACCACATCGCAGTAGCATCAGGAGTCAAAGGCCGAGCAGCTTCGAGCAAATACTATCTTGAAGCTCTGCTCGAGTTTCTAGTGCGCAGCAACACTGGCCAAAACAGCCAACCTTTTGAGGGGAGCACATCGAAGCCCATTGGCTTAATGAGATTCATGAGTGAGATGGTGAACGCAAGGGATGTTGCTGGCAACACTGCGCTCAATCTTGTTGCGCGCATTGGAAATCGCAGCATCATCCAGCAGCTTCTGGAAGTCAAGGCAGACCCCACAATACCCAACTATAAGGGGCTGAGACCACTTGACTTTGGTGTTGGCGAAGATCCCGAGAAGAACCATCACCAAGCGCTGAGCCAAGTTGGATCTCCTAGCAAAAACAGAGGACCGGCAAGCAGGGTGGAGGAAGCAAGCAGAGAAATGATGCCTGGTAAGTCAAAGCATTACACCCCTTGGGAGAGAAATTGTTAATCTTCAGTAGCCATGTCCTCTTTTCTCTCACAAACCGAATCACAATTCAACGCCGAAATCCGCCTTAAGCAAGATCTCATCGACAAAACAAACGTCAGTATTCAAACTCTTTCAACACAGCAGCGACATCTCTCGAACCTTGTTGCATCTCTCCAGCGTCGGCAACGCCTCCGCGTGGAGCGCAGCCAACGCATCACCAACCTCAAAAATGCAATCAAGGACCAACGTGGCCGCCTTGCCCGCTCAGGGTCTGTCTCAGTCGAGCAAGCCATGGATGCTTCGAAGGACAGCGTCAAAGTGGGTGACGCGGATACTGCATCCCCACTCAGCGTCAAGCTTGGTCAGCTTCGGGACATGTCGCCCGACTCTGCTAACAATCTTGATCTGAGCGCACTGTCACCATCACAGCATTCTTCTCTTCTCTCCCTGCCAACTTTCAGTAAGCTACGAGTAATACTCTCTGCGTACGACGGCAACAACGCAGAGCTGAGGGCGCGCGCGGCGGGCCTACGCGAACGTAACGGCGAGCTTGAAGCGCAGTATCGCAAGGTCGTCAGCCTCTGCACTGGCGTGGCAGAGGACCAGGTCGAGCTGTTGCTCGGCAGTCTAGTCAAGGCAGTCGAGAGCGAAATTGGAGAAGGCGTTGAAGTCGGGCGGGTCAAAGAGTTCCTAAGGAAAGTCGACTTTGTGGAGAACTAGCAGGGATCTTGTCCACACATCTGGAGAATGGAACTGCACCTTCAGGCATCTCTCTGTCCGAGTGAACGCTTCGTTCCAACATGCACATCCTTGGGTGCATTACACCCAGCATATCCTGCTGTCGAGAAACGATGCGAGGCATCAAAAGTATCATGAAAGTGGTATGGATTTATGATGGGTAGTGGAGGAATTAACTTTCCGGATCTGTGAACGACACGTAGGGCTCGGTCCTTAATGATAGCGGGCTGTTCAATGCCGTGGCAGCGTTTAGGGTAGTTGGATGGCGTGTGTCCTGCTTTTCGTACACCCTTCTACCTTCGCGCTGCAATTTTTTAAGATGCCGATACGGACACATGAAATATCAATGTCAAACTCGACGGGCATCACACGTTCGTGCCTTGCTGAATGCAACGAGAGTCGTGAGAATCAAGTATGCTGGACGTTTCTACGCTTACCAAAGTGTGTCAATGTATGGCCAGCTCCCTTATGTGCAAAACATGCGATGCCAGCTAAGATGATCAAGTTGCAGCCTGTACCACGTCTGATGGGCAGAAGAGTGGAATGTCTTCCGAATTGGGCCTAGCGCATCTGACAGGTTGAAGCGGGAAGCGGGACTCCGCCACACAGCCGACCTCTCTCACTTCGAACCCTCTTACCACCGCACGGAGTGTCTGCTGCCGGACTCACGCACTATCTTTAGTTGCAACTCTGGACACCCGATCGCAGGCATTTGTTCCCGCGTCGACCCTGCGAGCGGGCTGAGCAGGCGCCGGCGCCGCATGTGACGTATTGGTGTTGCCTGAGCCGACAGCCTGGGACTTAGATCTATGAGCGGGCGTGCCGTCAGACAGGACCATAGGAGGGAAAGATACGGGTGAACGTATCGCATTGCTGCCGTAAGAGCTTTCCTGGCATGACATGACTACCTAGACGCAAGAGCGCGCATTGGGGAACAGCAACGTGCAGGAAGCGAACGGCAAGCGCGCACGTTTGCTCTGTCTCTCTGCGAGTATTGTAATGAACAGACGACGCTGATATTTTGTTGGCGCCACAATCAGGACTGCTTGGGTCGGAGAACAGATTGCTGGAGAAGCGCTCGAGGCTGGTGCAGGTGCAGGCTTGCGAGGCTGCGGGCAACTGCCGAAGTGAGCGCAGAGACAGTCCCGCGCCGTGCTGGAGGCGGCCAGATCCCGCCACTGCTGCTTCTGCTGCGGCGCGCCTCACCAGCGACTGTCGCGTGCCGGAGTTCCTGCGCCCTTTGCTGCTTCGCTTTTGGCGTGCCGCCGCTCCGCCTCACCCCGGCTTCCAGCTCCTGGCCTCCCCTTCCACATCCACCTCCATCTTCTTTCATCGCTGGACACACCACGCTGCTACACCTCTGGCCGGCCGCCCCTCTGCCCAGCCAACGCTCATTGGCGCCTGGTCTCCCCCACTGACAGCCATGTGTCACCACCCGTCTCCGCTGGTCTCACTGCCTGCGGAACTGCAGATCAAAGTAGTGGAAGAGTTGTACATGAGTCCACCATGTCCTTACGAGGATCCGCTTGCCGAAGATGCTTTTCTTGAGAACATCAAGGCTGTCCGCCTCACCTGCAAGTCGCTTAACGCTGCGGCCTCCGACGTCTTCCTGAAGACCTGGTTCTCTCATCGCTCCATTGTCTTCGAGCGCAAGAGTCTACTCAACCTCTACCGGATCGCCACCACCCCGCCATTCAACAAGCGCATCGCTCAGATTGATGTGGCCGCTTACGAATTTCGTCCGGAGCTTGGTGCCGACTTCAAGGTCTTTCTCTCGCGCATGGAGAGGGAGGCGCGGGACGAGAGCTGCTTCCTTCGCCATGACTCTGTCAAAGAGCATTTCCTGGGTGACGTCGAACGCAAGGCAGACTGGCCCAGGGCAAGGTCCGCCTATGCAATTTACAAGAAATACGCCGATGACCAGGCTGAGCTTCACCGGAGCTTCGTCCACATCCGCTTGCTGGCGCGCATCCTCACGGCCTTGAACGGCACCCTCCGCACCATCAGCGTCAATGGCGCACAGTCCCCTCTGACCGGTGCCTGGAGCAGCGGCATTCTTCGGGACTGCGGTATTTCTCTACTGAACAGGTGGGTCTCCATTACATTCCGTCTGTTAGTACACACTAAACCTTTATAGGGAGAAGGTTTCCCTGCACTCAGCCACCATGGCTGCGGTCATACGCGCCATGCATCTCAGTCGAATTGACGTCTGTTCTCTTGTGGCTTCCGGTCTCAACGTCAGCGCTCTGGAACTGTCGCTCCCCCAGCGCCGTCGCTTCAACGAGGTTGGCCTTTCTCACCTTCACCACCTCAGTCTTCGCCTTCTCGATCCCAAGAACTTCCCCTCCGAGACAAACTCCGCTCTTTTCCGCTCCGGTCTTCTGGGTCATTTCATCCAACGGGCTCAAAACCTGACGCACCTCAGCGTTGAGTTCTATAACCAGCCCTTCGACATTCCTCTCTCCAATCTCCTAGGACCCCGCATGGAGAAGCTCGAGTCTCTGTGCCTAGGTGGCCTGACCTACCATGCTCAAGACCTTATAGAATGGCTCACTGAGAACAGGTCTAAGCTTGAGCACATACAGCTTGACTACTCTTCACTCATCACTGGAAACTGGCGCGACACCTTCCGGATGATGCGCAGCAATCTTGATCTGAAGTCAGTTTACTTCCATTTCTTGGCAGACGACGAGGAGTCGATCCACATTACCGGCGAGAACGTCAACAACTTCATTCTAAAGAAGTCTACCAAGGTAGACTGGGAGACGATGGAGAGCAAGAAGCTGCCACGCAACATGGGCGACCTGGCAGGCCTTTTCTCCGTCGTTGTCAACAATCACCCTCACCACCACAATCATCATCATCATCATCATCACAACCACGGACATGGGCAGAATGACACGGGTTCTCCTCCGGAACCTATAGACACGGGCAACCACGACCAGACCGAGGAAGAATCCGTCACTGCAGGACCAGCCCCCCCTCCGGACCACCCATCTAGCAACGAAGCCGAGGCGCAGCAAAACGGTGTCGTTGCTGGACCGGCTCCTCCTCCGGGACACCCTGCAAGCAACCCCATTGACCAAACCCCTGCCCCCACTACTCCGACCCCTGGTCACGGAGTCAATGCACTCAACGGCAGCCTAACATTACCGATGCCGCCGCCTCATGTAATGAATGCAATGCAGGATCTCTTCGAGAGCGCGCTCGGGGTTTCTCTGGATTTCATTGACGACTTGGACGAGGACGAAGATGATTTGTCTGACTCATCCCTCCTTGACGACGATGACTTCAACGACGAAGACGAGTCTGAAGATGACTCTGAGACCGAGGAAGACGACGAGGAGGACATTCCCGATGACGAAGTGGGCTACGACAGGGAGGGCCATGACGGCTATGAGACTGACGATCCCTCCGCCGAGGCTATCGTTGATCAGATCATCAAAGATTTGTGAAACGAGTATTCGGCAACGGTCTCGCAAGCTTTTATTTGCTTCTACACCCGGCGGGATGTACACTACCCCGTTCTGGGCCCAGCACTTCCTAGTCTTGCTTCTTTGCTACTAAAACTGGATTTTTCTCACGGGGGTTCACTGTCTGCGGTAGACAGCTTTATATCCACAAGTTCAGTCATGCATATCAGCGGGTAAGCGTATGCGAGGTAACGAACAGTCTCGGGTGGAATTCTGTTGAAAAGGGTGGAAAACATAAAAAAAAAGAATTATCACGGGATAGATTGATAGCTTTCTTGCTGGCTTAAATCGTGGAGTCGTACGTGCGTGGGTGGATATGGGTCACTTTAGTTTCTTTCCTTATCTTCTTAGGCTAAGATACAAAGTGGAGGGGTCTCTCATCATTTGCGTCCTTGTGGGACGTTACTTTTAGCTGGGGAGGGTAAAAGTTCAGGGGAGAGCATGATGTATTACGGCAGATAATCCAAATGGGAAACATCTTTCCATGTGTTCCTAAGAGGCTTGCTTTGTTCGCGATGGTCACCCCTGATGAGGACACAGGATGGCGGCCACGCCAATTGCCTTGAGTGTACACAGCTGCTGGTCATTCGGGAAGGATTACATACTAAAAGTTTGAAGATAGGCGCTAAATCTATACGGGACAAATCTACAGTTAGGGAGAGCAAGTGCTTCGAATAAGTCCATTCGAAAATTCAGCTACTTCATGCTCGCAAAACCATGGCACCGTCTCCGTCCCCTCTCGCAGTGATGAGCACCAATAAAATCTTATCATCCGCCTTGAAGATAGACTTTGCTTTTATTCGTTCTTATAACGCTTTGACGCATTTTCGCTACGTTGGGCCAAAAAGGAAATTTTATGCAGGCAGCCATCTATCACGATCAACGCCAGTTGTCCCAAATCCAGTTCACCCTTCCCCCATCTTTCCCTGCGTCACCCACATCCTACAAACTCCTAGAGGGGAACTCCACTACTAGTATCTCATCATCATCGTCATCATCAATGCCACATCACCTCATCGCTGATTCAGTCCGCGAGTCTATTTGTCTTTATCTTCCTTCAAGGTCACGATCTGATTCAGCACGATAGCGTCGCCCTCGCGCTCCGGGTCGACGCAGAAGTAGCCAGTGCGCATGCCCTGGAAGCGGACGAGGTCGTCGGATCCACCGTCGGGCCTGGTCGAGTGGGTGGCGGTCAGGACGTCGAGGCCTTTTTCGATCACGGCATCCTTGTAGATGATCTCGCTTTCCGGGTTGAGGTCGTCGGCGTAGCCGCCCGTCTTCCAGTCAAGCGAGTTGGGTTCAGCCGCGCGGAAGAGCGCGTTGTACTGGCGCGCGACGACGCGGTGATTGGTGGTTGCGTCGACCCAATGAATCCAGCCCTTGGGCTTGACCGTCGGGTCCGTCTTGACTGCGCGTATCTCAGTGACGAGGCCGGTGGCCGGGTCTTTGGAGAACGATGTAGCTTTGATAGGGCCGACGTTGAGGAGGCCGACCGTCTGGCCCGGTGCTAGGCGGAAAAAGTTGGGGTCAGCTTCTTCGCGGAAGTCACTGCGGTCGACATAGACGTTGCGTGAAAAGGGGACGTCGCGTTTGTCCCCGTCGGGCTTCTTCGGGTCGAAGGGGATGGAGATGTTCTCCTTGTGGTCTTCGGCGACGTCCTCGATAACGACCTTGATGGGGTTGAGGATGAGGCTAAGGCGGGGCACGGTGCGCTCGAGGTGTTTGCGAACGGCGTTGTCCAGCCTGACCGCCTGGATGCTCGTGAGGGCGTCTGTCACGCCGAGCTCGTGGACGAAGTTGAGCAGGGCCTGAGCTGGGATACCACGGCGACGGAGGGCAACAAGAGTGTACAGACGGGGATCGTCCCAGCCACGGACGGCTGGCGCAATCTTCTTCGAAGTGACCGTGCCGTCCTCGTTCTTCTTCTCCACTGTGCAGCCCTCGACCAGCATGGCAATACGGCGCTTCGAAAGAATGGTGCCCTCGACGTTGAGACGGCCGTACCTGCAAACTACGTCAATGGCGACTTCAATCACAGGGCAGACCATTTTAATACGCACTCTCTCTGCATGGGCCCCTTCTCCTCCGACTTGGGCGCCTTCATGTCCAGGATCTCCAACAGCCAGTCATAGGATATGCGGGACTGCTGGAATTCGGTGGTACAAAGCGAGTGGGTAATGTCTTCAAGGGCATCACAGATGCAGTGGGTGAAGTCGTATGTGGGATAGATTTTCCACTTGTCGCCGGTGCGGAAATGGTGGTTCTGCTCGACGATGCGGTAGGCGGCCAGATCCCACATCTGCGGATTGCCCTCCTTGGGGTCGAGAAGGCTCTGCTTCATGCGCAGGTGGGCCTCGCCGGGCTTGTACTTGCCATCGCGCATGGCGCGGAACTCGGCGAGCGACTCGTCGATGGGCCGGTCACGGTGGGCGCAGGCAAAGCGCTCGCCGCCCTTGTTCTCGCCGCGCTGGCGGTTGACGTCCTCCCCTACGCTTGGTAAGTGGATGCACCTCTCAGGGATCCCCGTGGTGTACGGCATCCTTACTGGTGCAATGGCACACATATCCTCTGTCCCTCTTGATCATCTCCTCGGCCAGCTCGTACAGCTTGTCGAAGTTGTCGCTGCTGTAGGTAATGGCGTGGGGCTTGAAGCCGAGCCAGGACACCATGTCCTGGATGGAGGTGAAGAACTTCTCCTCTTCCTTGGCGGGGTTGGTGTCGTCGAAGCGCAGGATGCACACGCCATTGTAGTTCTTCGCGAAGCCGAAGTTGACGGCGATGGCCTTCGCGTGGCCGATGTGCAGGTAGCCATTGGGCTCGGGCGGGAACCGCGTGCGGACGTCCTTGGCAGGCTTCTCGTTGTAGACGCGCTTCAGCCAGCCCTCCTCGAAGACATTGGCGGGTTTGGAGGCCTCGGCGGGCTTCGGTCTGAGGGCCGCCTCAGCTTTCGCGGCGGCCTTTTTGGCGGCGGCCTCGGCCTTCTTGCGAGCCTTCTCGGCTGCCCGCTTGGACATCTCGGGGGCCGCGGGGGCGAGACTGTCGGCCATGGCGCTGTCGAGCTCGTGGGTGCGCAGAGGGAGAGGCGGAGGCGTCAAAGATGTGCAATGTGGGGGGTGAGGGGCGTGTCGCGCGCGGTGTTGGTGTGAATCACCGACATGACTCAGGCGCGCAGCCGCTGCCACCAGCCACAGCCACTGCGACGGCCGCTGCGACGGCCACGGCCACGGCCACGGAGTGCTGCGCACTGTGAGACGCGACGTCAACGTGTGCAAAGCGCCCGGCACACAGCAGACTCCAATCCGCCGCCTCTACCAGCTCGCGCGCACGCCAGCACCTCTTGCGCCAGCACTGGCACCGCCCGCCTGCGCCCGCCGACCGACATCCTGGCCCACGGACGCGCCACGCGCCGGAGCCACGAATATCCCGCGCCGCGGCGCCTGGCGCCATCCACCTTGGCTTGGCCTTCGGCGACGAGCTGGCCTTTTCCACGACGCCCATCTTGGTCCCCCAGGCCACCCAGCTTCCAAGATGCCTCTCGTCGACAACGACCAGATCAAGGCGGCCACCCTGCACAATCCGCTGCCGCTCTCGCTCCATCTCTATGTCTGGCCGTTCCTCGTCGTCTGGCCCATCTTCTTTTCCGTCTACCTGTCGCCCTCGCAGTACGAGAAGCACATCCAGTCCTCCGAGTGGACCTTCGTCTGGTGCGGCTCCATCATCACCGTCCAGTCTCTCGTCTGGCTCAGCACCCACTGGAGCGTTGACCTGAGGGCCCTGTTCACGGCCACCAAGGCGCGCGATGTCCGCAGCGCTACGCTCATCAAAGTCCAGCCCATTGCCAACGCCGGCGCCGCTGAGATCTGCCCGCTGAAGCGCGACAATGTCGGCGGCAAGCAGAACATCTCGTTCCTCTTCCAGAAGCGCCGCTTCCTCTACGACCCCGAGCAGAACTCGTTCGCCACCCTGTCCTACTCCATCGACGCAGACCCGAGGCCGCTCATCGGCTCCTTCCAGGCCTCGCGCGGCCTGACCTCCTCCGCCGACGCCCAGCGCATCCACGAGCACTATGGCGACAATTCCTTCGACATCCCCGTCCCCACCTTCGTCGAGCTGTTCAAGGAGCACGCCGTTGCGCCCTTCTTCGTCTTCCAGGTCTTCTGCGTCGGCCTGTGGATGCTGGACGAATACTGGTACTACTCGCTGTTCACGCTCTTCATGCTGGTTGCTTTTGAGAGCACTGTCGTGTGGCAGAGGCAGCGGACTCTCAACGAGTTCCGTGGCATGAGCATCAAGCCGTACGACGTCTGGGTATTCCGCGAGAACAAGTGGCAGGAGATTCAAAGCGATAAGCTGCTGCCTGGCGATCTCGTCTCGGTCGAGAGAACCAAGGAGGATAGCGGTGTCGCTTGCGACATGATCCTGGTCGAAGGCACCGCCATCGTCAACGAGGCCATGTTGTCCGGAGAGAGCACGCCTGTCCTCAAGGACTCGATCCAATTGCGCCCCGGCGAAGCCCGCATTGAACCTGAAGGTCTGGACAAGAACGCTTTCCTGTGGGGAGGCACCAAGGTCCTCCAAGTCAGCCACGGAAATCCAAGTGAAGATGCCGCGGATGCCATTCCTCGTCTGGCCTCTGGCGTTCCACCGCCTCCTGACAAGGGCGCCGTGGCCGTCGTAGTCAAGACCGGATTTGAGACCAGCCAGGGCAGTCTTGTTAGGACCATGATCTACTCCACCGAGCGCGTTTCGGCCAACAACGTCGAGGCTTTGCTGTTTATTCTGTTCCTGCTCATCTTTGCCATCGCCGCCTCGTGGTATGTCTGGCAGGAGGGTGTTGCCAAAGACCGGAAGCGCTCGAAGCTTCTCCTAGACTGTGTTCTTATCATCACGAGCGTCGTTCCCCCGGAGCTGCCCATGGAGTTGAGCTTGGCTGTCAACACCAGTTTGGCTGCTCTCAGCAAGTATGCCATTTTCTGCACCGAGCCTTTCCGTATTCCGTTCGCTGGCCGCGTGGATGTCGCCTGCTTCGACAAGACCGGCACCTTGACTGGCGAGGACCTTGTAGTTGACGGTATTGCTGGCCTTAGCCTCGGCCAACCTGAGGCCAAGGCTGAAGCGGATGGCGCTCAAACCCAACTAGTTCGCGTCAACCAGGTTGGCCCTGACTCCACCTTAGTCCTCGCTACGGCTCACGCTTTGGTCAAGCTCGACGAGGGAGATATCGTGGGCGAGCCCATGGAAAAGGCAACTCTACAGGCTCTCGGATGGGTCCTTGGCAAGAATGACACTCTGACAAACAAGATTGCGCGCACCAACTACGCCGATTTGGTTCAGATCAAGCGTCGTTTCCAGTTCTCCTCGGCTCTCAAGAGACAGAGCTCTATTGCTACCGTACTGGCCACCAACCCAAAGACTGGAAAGAAGGTCAAGCATACTTTCGTTGGCGTCAAAGGAGCTCCGGAGACGATTCGCAACATGCTGGTCAACACGCCGCCCAAGTACGAGGAGACTTACAAGCATTTTACCAGAAATGGTGGCCGTGTTCTCGCCTTGGCTTACAAGCGCCTCTCGATGGAAGACGAGATCAGCCAAAAGAGGATCAATGACCTGAAGCGCGAGGAAGTTGAGTGTGATCTTCATTTCGCTGGTTTCCTGGTTCTCCAATGCCCACTCAAAGACGATGCAAAGAAGGCTGTGCAGATGCTCAATGAGAGCAGCCACCGCGTAGTCATGATCACTGGTGACAACCCTCTGACTGCCGTCCATGTAGCTCGTCAAGTAGAGATTGTCGACAGGGACTGCTGGATCTTGGACGCGCCTGAGAACGACAACTCTGGCAAGAACCTTGTCTGGAGAAGCATTGACGACAAGGTCAGCATTCCGGTCGATCCCACCCAAGATCTTTCCAAGGAAGTTCTCGACACGAAGGACATCTGCGTTACTGGATACGCTCTCGCCAAATTCAAGGACCAGAAAGCCTGGCACCAGCTCCTCCGCCACACCTGGGTGTACGCGCGCGTCTCGCCCAAGCAGAAGGAAGAGATTCTGCTTGGACTGAAGGATGCAGGCTACACGACGCTCATGTGCGGTGACGGAACCAACGATGTCGGTGCGCTGAAGCAGGCGCATATTGGTGTCGCCCTTCTCAACGGTACCAAGGACGACCTTGACAAGATTTCGGAGCACTTCAGGACGACCAAGATGAAGGAGGTGTACGAAAAGCAGGTGTCCCTCATGAAACGTTTCAACCAGCCCTCTCCTCCGGTTCCGCCTATGATCGCGCACCTGTATCCTCCTGGACCTTCTAACCCGCACTACGAGAAAGCCATGAAGCGCGAGCAAGACAAGAAGATCAGCAAGGGCCTTATCGCGGCCGAGGAGGCGGCAAAGGCCAACGGAGTCAGCGCCCCGGCATCCACGGCCATCGCACCGCCATCGGACGAGACGCCCGCTCAGAGGAACCAGCGCCTTGCGCAGGAGAAGGCGCAGGGTTTGGCCGACAAGCTTCAGATGTCGATGATGGAGAACGAGCTTGACGACAGCGAGCCTCCGACCATCAAGCTTGGAGACGCATCGGTCGCCGCGCCCTTCACTAGCAAGCTGGCCAACGTCATCGCTATCCCCAACATCATCCGCCAGGGACGCTGCACGCTGGTTGCCACAATCCAGATGTACAAGATCCTGGCGCTGAATTGTTTGATCAGCGCGTACAGTCTCAGTGTCCTCTACCTTGACGGCATCAAGTTCGGCGATGGCCAGGTCACCATCAGTGGTATGATGATGAGTGTCTGCTTCCTGTCGATTTCCCGGGCCAAGCCTGTTGAGGCTCTCTCGAAAGAACGGCCGCAGCACAACATCTTCAACATCTACATCATCGGATCCGTCCTGGGCCAATTTGCCATCCATATCGTTACCCTCATCTACATTTCCCAATATGTGCAACGCACTGAACCGTAAGTATCGTGTCCACGTTGGGCGAAGACGCAGTGGCTGACGGCAGTTTAGGAAGAGCGATGACGTCGACCTCGAGGGCGAATTCGAGCCGTCTCTGCTCAACAGCGCCATCTACTTACTGCAGCTGATCCAGCAGATTTCTACGTTCGCCATCAATTACCAGGGCCGGCCGTTCCGCGAGTCGATCCGCGAGAACAAGGGCATGTACTACGGCCTCGTTGGCGTGGCGTTCGTCGCGTTCTCGTGCGCAACCGAGTTCATCCCCGAGATCAACGAGAAGCTGCGGCTCGTGCCGTTCACGACGGAGTTCAAGATGACGATGACGGTGGTCATGGCGATTGATTACGTGGGCTGCTGGGTGATTGAGAAGACGCTCAAGTTCTTCTTCAGCGACTACAAGCCCAAGGACATTGCGGTGCGGAGGAAGGATCAGCTGGAGAGAGAGGAGGCCAGGAAGAAGCTCGAGGCCGAGGAGGCGGAGAGGAAGAAGGAGCAGTGAGGGTCGGGTGCCGGACGCGGATTCTCTGTAGCATAGCCATAGACGATAGACGACATTGCTTTGTCTCCGGATAAGCGTGGTGGCGGTGAGGCGGACGGGCAGAAAGCGGGAGGCCTGGGCCGGCTTTAAGGCGTCCCTGTGCGCGCGTGTAAAGTCTAATACGAGCAGTTCTCGTGGCCATGCCGAAAGCGCAGGTGATTCGTGCAGGCGACGTCCCATGGAGAAGGTGGTTGTTTTTTGCTTTTGGCGGCGCGGACCGGTGCAGGCGCCAGCAAAATGGCGCACTCGCTTGCTGCAGCGACAGGCATGCGGCATCACACGAGCGTTTCTGGAAGCATGGGAACCCAGGTCGGCGGGCCACGGGGCGCGAGATCTTGGGCTACGCCGAGACAGGCAGGTCCAGATCTGTGGTGCCGACGTCAGGACACCAGCGGCCTGCTGCAGGCGAGCAGACGCCTCCCCTTCCGTCACGGCGCCGCGAGCTTGGCCGCGCGTTCTGCTGGCGGCCACGAGGCCAAGCCCCGCGCCCGTTGCTTGTCTGCACGCCCGCACAGCTCTGGCGTCGACACGCCCGCCAGCCCGCTGCGGAAACCGGAGAGGCCCGCCGAGCGGGTGGATACGAGGGCGCCCGAGCAGAGGCCATGCTGTGCCGCCGGGTGGACGGCCGTGGAGCACCTCACTGCTGGACCCCGCCGAAGCTAGCGGAGATGAAGAGCTGGAGCATTCGCCCGGAGGCAGGAGCACCGCAGCTCGACTGCCAAACCCGTCCGGATGACTGTCCCAGCTCCCCAGACGGGGAACGCGTTCTTTCGGCGGGAGCTCCTCGCCGGTGACCGCCATCGAGCGCCTTTCTCGTCCGCACTGCCGCTCCCTCCCCACAGGCCCCTTGCTTGCCGGCTGCTTAAATACCGCCAGCAGCGACCCGCCCCAGCCGCTGCTTGACCAGCCGTCCACTCGCAATGCGCGGCCCAAGCCTTGTCCTGCTGCTGGCCGCCGCCACGGCCGCCTCGCCGCTGCGCCCACGCGCCAACTATCGGCTGAAGGAGGCCTTCCATGTCCCACGCAGCTGGTCGCGGGTCGCCCGCGCGCCGTCCGACCATGTCATCAACCTGCAGATTGGCCTCAAGCAGGGCCAGTTCGACGAGCTTGAGCGCCATCTCTACGAGGGTGCGTTGTGTCTGCCCTGCTGCCCGGCCGCCTCCCACAGCTGACTTGCCAGTGTCCGACCCACGCCACGAGCGCTATGGCCAGCACCTGAGCCAGCACGAGGTCAACGAGCTGGTCAAGCCGGCCGCCGAGACGCTGGACCTCGTGCACGAGTGGCTCGAGGACAACGGCATCGACCGGGCCCGCCTCGAGTACAGCGCCGCGCAGGACTGGATCAAGGTCGCCCTGCCCGTCCACTACGTCGAGAGCCTCCTGGACACCGAGTACTCGGTCTACCAGCACGAGTCCGGCGGCCACGTCGTGCGCACCCCGGCCTGGTCGCTGCCCGCCCACCTGCACGCCCACGTGGACACCGTCCAGCCCACCAACTCGTTCTTCCGCGCCGCGTCCCGTGCAAGCAACGTCCGGCCCATCGTCGAGGATGTGAAGAGCCCGCTTGCACCCGAGCGCTTCGCCGCCGTCCAGGCCGCGTCGGCCGCCGGCGACGTGCCCGACGTCTGCAACACCACCTACGTGACGCCGCAGTGCCTGCGCACCTACTACGGCACGCTGGACTACGCCGTGCAGGTGCCCGGCCAGAACAGGATCGGCCTCACCAACTACCTCAACGAGACCAGCAAGCGCACCGACGTCAAGTCGTTCCTGCAGCAATTCCGCCCGGACGCCGTGTCCGCCGCCGACAACTTCACCATCGAGGTCATCAACGGCGGCGACAACACCCAGACGCCCAACACGGCCGAGCAGAACGATGCCGGCAAGAACATGGAGGGCAACCTGGACGCCGAGACCATCCTGGCCTTTGGCTATCCCACCCCTCTCACCGCTTACAACACGGGTGGTGAGCCGCCTTTCACACCCGACGCCAGCACCGACACCAACTCTAACGAGCCGTACCTGGACTGGGTCCTGCACGTTCTCAACGAGACGAATCCCCCCCAGGTCATCTCCACCAGCTACGGCGACGATGAGCAGACCGTCCCTTTCTCGTACGCCACCAAGGTTTGCCAGGCTTTCGCCCAACTCGGTGCGCGCGGCGTCTCCCTCCTGTTCGCGTCTGGCGATGCCGGTGTCGGCGACGAGGGCTACTGCGTCAGCAACAATGGCACCGATGCCGCCACCTTCCTGCCCTCGTTCCCCGATGGCTGCCCTTACGTGACCTCGGTCGGGGCCACGACGGGCTTCTCGCCCGAGGTTGCGGCTTACGATGTCCTGAGCTCGGGCAATGTGTTCACCTCTGGCGGCGGCTACAGCAATTACTTTGCCCAACCCGCTTACCAGGCCGAGGCCGTGCAGAACTACACTGCCACTCATCTCGCGGATGGCTTGTATGCCGGTCTCTACAATGCCTCTGGCCGCGCGTACCCCGACCTCGCCGCCCAGGGCCAGAAGTTCGTCGTCACATGGGAGGGCTCGAACATCCGCCTCGATGGCACGTCGGCCTCGACCCCGCTCGCTTCGGTCATCCTCTCGCTCGTGAACGATGCGCTCATCGCCGCCGGCAAGAGTCCTCTCGGCTTCCTGAACCCGTGGCTCTACCAGGGCGGCTGGAAGGCTTTCAATGACGTGACGAACGGCAGCGCCGCGGGCTGTGGTGTTGACGGCTTCGTGGCGGCCGAAGGCTGGGACCCCGTCACAGGATTCGGCACCCCGAACTTCCCGGCCATTCTGGAGAGTCTGGGTCTGGAGTATCACACCTCGAAGTAGAAGGAGAAGCAGGCATTGCTATCAGGACGACGGAAGAGGATTTCAAAAGGGAGACACGGCGACTTCAGCATAATAGCATAAACTTTGCAATTGAGAAGAAAGTTGGACCGAGCTGTCCGGCCGATACGTGAGGCGACGGCTGACGCGAAGAAGGCATTGCGTCCGAACAGGGCTATTTGATTTGCCCGCCCAGATGGCTATGGCGTATAAGCTCAAGGACGTTTTCGGCTCCTGCACCAGTTGCCAATTGAATTTGTGAAGAGCGGCTCGCACTCGCCATCGGCTGCGGTGCCCACCTGTATCCGGCGGCCTGAGCTGGGCGCCGAGTCGGCAAACCCTTCCCGTGGTTAAGTACCGGGGACAACGGAACACGACTGCTTCCCTGCCTCTTTCTCTCATCCAAGCCCCCTCCTGCTGCTTCCCCCATGGACTCTGCCCACCACCCGGCACTTCAACGCCGCGGCAACCGCCCAACCCGCCAGCCGCCATCCTGCAGCCAGTGCCAGCAACGGAAAATCAAATGCGACCGCAAATTCCCATGCAATCGCTGCACTCGCGGGAAGAGGGCTGCCGCGTGTTCGTACGCCGCTGCCCCTGCCGCGGATGGGAATGGTCGACCGGATGGCGAGTATGCTTCCAGTGCTCATGATGGTGGTGGTGGCTTCGTGGACGTGACTGCGCTCGCGAGGAAGGTTGCGGACTTGGAGGAGAAGGTGAGGGAGTTGTCCTCCGGCGACGGCAGGGCCGGTGTGCCGCGTGATGCAGGGCCGGAGGGGGGCGTGTTTCGGAAGGGGAGGTTTTTTGGGCGGAGTCACTGGATGTGCCTGGTCGACGAGGTGGGCGTGTCGTCTGTCTCTCTGGAGTCTCGCAGCTGATGGTACGTGACATGCCAGTTTCCAGGGGTGGCGGGGTTGAACCAGGCTGTCCGAGAAGACGCAGACACCCGGACTCTTCTGGAGAGATGCAAGAGGCTGTCGCGAGAGCTCAAGGCCCGGACGGCTGCGTACAACATCCGCGGGCCCAGGTCTTCTGTTGCGGAGCTTGTTCCGTCGAGAGAAGTGGCTGACCAGCTTGTTGACGCTTATCTGCACACCTTTGAGACCGTCTTTCGCATCTTCCACGTTCCATCGTTCATGCTCCAGTACAGACAGTACTGGGACGACCCACAAGCCGCGAGCGAAGTCTTCGTCGTCCAGCTGCTGCTGATCCTGGCCATCGGCACCTGCTTCTGCGGGCAGCAATCTTTTGAATCACTGCGCTCTTCCACCGCGCCATGGGTCTACGCCGCCTCCGCCTGGCTCCATTCGCCGGTGGGAGCATCACTCATAACCATCCCTGCCGTGCAGACTCGCTGCCTAATGCTGCTTGCCCGCCAGACCAGCTCCATCGGGCTGGGTCAGATCTGGGGCTCCGCAGGCTCCCTTCTCAACACAGCAATGCAGCTAGGGCTCCATCGAAGCCCGGCTTGCCTTCCAGGTACCGGTGCATTTGAGGCAGAGCTGCGCAGGCGGTTGTGGGCTACTGTTGCCGAGCTGGTGGTGCAGACGAGCATCGACGCAGGCGCAGCTCCAATCTTCTCCCACGACGACTTCGACTGCGAGCCGCCTTCCAACATCGATGACGACCAGCTGCACGAAGACGCCGCTGCTGCACCCACCCCGAAACCTCTGGCTTCCTTCACTCAGACCACGACGCAGATCCTGCTGCTGCAGTCTCTTCCAGCCCGCCTCGAAATCGCGAAGCACCTCAACCACTTTCGATCCAATGGTTCGTACAGCACAACGCTGCAGCTCCACGCCAAGCTCAGCAATGGCCTCCCCCCGCAGTCCATGACCATTGTTCCTCTCTCCCGGCCGTCCTCCTCCGCTGGGAACGAACACGCATTCCCGCCCCTCGCACCATCCCCCTTCCAGGCTAAGCTGCTTACCCTCCTCACCCAACGATTCCTCCTCGCCTTGCACCAACACTTCGCTCTCCGGGCCCATAAAGACCCCACCTTCCATTTTTCTCGTACTGCCTGCCTCACAACCTCTCTTGTCCTCCTCTCCCTCTCAAAAACAGACACGTCCCCGACCGTTCTTGCCGCCGCTGTTCCCTCCTCCTCTACCTGCATTGAAGACACCTACGCTCTCCTCGCCCGCCGTGCCTCCGGTACTTTCAGAGAGGGGACTCTCCGCCCCGCCATTGCCATCTGCCTCGAGCTAGTCGCATTGGTGAACTACCACGAGCACCACTGGTCTTTTCTCGCGCTGGGAAGTGATCATACATCATCCACGGAACAGCAGCTTAGAGCCATCGAGGGTTTCGTTGAGCTGGCGAGGGAGCGGGTCAGGGTTGCGGGGGATTCGTTCAAGACGCACGTGGTCTTCTTCGTGATCTTGGCAATAGTCGGGGCGGTGGAGAAGGGGGAGGAGAGGATGGATTGGCTGGTCAAGGCGGCGGTCAAGGAGAGTCTAGACGTGTGCTTGGGGTTGTTGAGGGAGAGGCTACATGAGTGTGGCGGAGGCATGTCCGATATTGCCGTTTCACCTACCGAGACGACGCAGAGGGACGAGGTGACTGCTGAATGCGATGTAAGTATAGAGGATTGGGAAGAAATGCTTGGGTGGCTTGGGGCGGTGAGTGTGCTGTCCTGTTTCTTGTCTCTCGTTGCTCTCCCGTTACCGTGCTGATGGTCGTGATTGTAGGATTCGGAGTTTAGCTTTGACCCTACCTTCCCAGATACGGGGGATGTCATGCAGGGGCTGAGCGGGGCATTCTGAGATATGTACAAGGAAGCTTGTAGGCGACTGAAAGTTGGCTCATTTCAAGAGAGAGAGAACTTCAACTCACTATAGAACCCAACCCACTGAACAGCACACAGCGCCTGTACACCGAGTATATATTTCTACGTAATCCGTGAGGGAAATAAGACACGCAGGACGTCAAAGCACTCGTCTGAGTCTTCAACTACCCACAGAGGCATGGATTCGATACCCAGCAATATGCGGCGATGCGGGCAGGAGAGTCAAATACATACGAACAGACAGCGCCCAAGATAAATTTCGGATCCTCCAACGTGTGTGACCTCCAGATAGTCTAATATCCGAGTGCCCAACTGACCCAACTCTTCGATTGGCTGGCCCGCCTTGCCTCAAGCCTTGATATGTCCCGAGCGGACCGCGGCAAGAAGTTCAAGTACGTCCCGCCACTGCTGTAAGCCGTGTACAGCTTCGCCTTGACGTTGTCGCTCAGAGTGGGCACCACCCAGCGGGTCACGGCCCTGTAGAGCCAATTTTGCTCCGACTCTGCACGCGTTATCCCAGCCGAAGCAGTCAAGGTGGTCTGCGCCCGCGCCTTCTGCTCGACCTCGTACTGGCTGAAGACACCTTCCAGCTGCTCTGTTGATAGGTCGCTACTGTTGTGGAGCAGAGGGAGCAGCAGATTTGTGAGCCGGGCGACCCCTTCAATAGCCATATTGCCGCCGAGGCCGGCGTTTATGGTAACCTATTTGCGCAAGAGTCAACGAGACATGACGGCATGGACAGTGAGTGTACAGGACAATTTTACCTTGTGGACGGCGTCACCAATCAAGACAACCCGTCCGTGGCTCCATTTCTGGACGATTCCTTCTTCCAGCGGCACCAGCGATGCTTTCACACGCGCGTTGTAAAAGTCCCGTATCGTAGCGCCAGGGACTATCTGGTCGTCTCCGTATTCCTCTATCAGAGCATCCCTGTCTTCCTCGCTGAAACGAGGGCAGTGAGGGGTGCAGCTAAAAGGCGTCTTGACAAACAGGAACCAGAACACGAGGCCTTTCACTCCTGTGGCGGCGATGGTGGAGTAGTCCTTGCGGTATGTGAAGACTGCTCGGGCATCTGCCATGAACGGGGATGCCTGGTCGTTGCGGGTCACAGCGAATACACATTTGTACTCGCTTGTGTAGCCTGTTGCGTAAATTGTTACCGTTCAGTCCTCTCGTGTCAGAACGAAGTGTATGAACTCACACTCTTGAAGGTTCTTCCAGAGCTCCTTGTTCTTCGGCCGAAGCTTTTCTGACATCAACTTCCGCGTCTTGCTGTGAACTCCGTCGGCACCGACGAGGATCGTTCCTTCGTATGTGCTTCCGTCGGAGACTGTAACCGTGACTCCGGACTCGGTTTCCTCGTATGAACACACTTCCTTGTGGGCATGCAACCGAGATTTGTCTGTCAGGTTTGAATGCAGAATCCGTAGAAACTCGCATCTTTCGATGAAAGCAACTGGAAGCCCCTCCCTATAGCAATCTGAGTTAGCAGTCCCCACCTTCCATGCTCTCCGTGATACTTCGCAGGGGCAACTCACAGATCCGCGATCTTTCCAGTCACCTCATCCTCATCAAACAGCCTCCCCTCAGAATCGTAATGCTTCCTGTACCGGAGAGGTACAATCTGAGAGCTGATTTCTTCCCACAGACCCAACTGGTCCAGAATCCTTGCCCCATGCGGTTGGATTCCAATCGATGCTCCCAGCTGCGGTGCGAAGTCGCCCTTCTCAAGGAGCTCAAAGTCCACGCCGGCATGCTGGAGGACCAGTGCGAGTGTGAGGCCAGCCACGCTACCTCCTGCGATGATCACCTTGAGCCCCATGATAATTCAGAAGACACGTAACAAAAGGCGGTTGAGGATTTCCGTGCTGGAGCTGTGCCGCTATGTGAGTCTGACATTTTAACAGGTCTTACAGTCCCCAATATATATTTCGAATGGCCATCTCAGGCCTCCCACGATAGCAGTTTCGGCTACGGGTTGTCCACTATCCGCATGCATGTCTTGGGTTTCAGACGGGGGCTATAGGTCTTGCTCTGTGGGTCTTTGTTCAAGAATGGTGATTCATGCAATGGCTTGTCCAAAATCGTCTGTCATGATTCGCTCTAAGAGCCAAGGCCATCTATAGTGGCTAGCCGGTGTACTTGGTAGAGTAGCAATTTTCTTGGCAGCAGTCATGCCTTTCAACACCTGGTAGGCTCTCACACGGAAAAGTTTGAGAGGTGAAAAAAAAAAAAAAGAGGCGCTAGTTATGGAGTTTTCTGCACCAGCGGCTTTTTCCATTGCTCCATGGTAACATCTATGCTAATCGTCCTTCGTGGGTCCAATTTGCTCGAGTACTTGTCCGGTCAAGGAGAAGTGCACATGCTCCTGATCAGACTCGGGGTCGGGGTCGGAGTCGGGGCCGGGGTCGGGGTGGAGCCTACATGAGCCCACAGATCACTTGGCATCGGGATCCGGCAGGTCCGCATCTGATATTGCTGAAACATATCTGGATCTGATAAGAAGTCAAGTTCAGCTTCAGTGAAATGCCTACCTGTTGAAGATCGGCAAGTTTTGTGAGACGATCCGGAACGTTCGACTTCTAGGCGTAGAGGCTGACAGTAAACACGATAGCTGCACCTCATCCACCGTACCATACACCGGGAAGCATGCCAAACGGTTCTTCTACAAGATCGCAGATTGAACGCGCCGCGAAGGCCCGACTTGAGCAATGTGCACGTAATTCAGTCGATTCAATAAACACTGGATACACAGATACAAGGGAATCTACATGCGAGAAATCTTTATAGCTGGAAGAGACGATACGAGCGCTAAAATAAGAAATCTTTCCCCAAACGCGCACGCCTCTTGTCCCAACTAATTACGATTCCTCCCAGTCGCTAACCCAGACTATGCCCTTTTTTCATCCCGTTCGAGAGGAGATTTACGGGTTCTGCTTGGCGAACTCGACACCCTTCTTGATGTTCTTGGCCAGGTCCTGGACGCAGACGTCGATGAGCTTCTGCTCGTAGGGGGTGATGTTGCCAACAGGGTGGATCTTCTCAACACCGTTGGGGCCAAGCTCGACGTTGGAGGCGAAGAAGTCGCAACCCTGGTCCTTGTAGAGCGGGCTCTCGACGAAGGTGGGCTCGATGACACCCTTCTCGCCCTGGGCAGCGCGGAGCAGAGACTCGGCGAAGCGGGCACCAGCCATGGCCATGGAAAGCGTGGCGGAACCAGCGCCACCCTTAGCCTGGACAACCTCGTCACCACCGAACTGGACGCGCCTGACGTACTCGTCGAGCTCCTCACCCTCGAGCTTGTGGCCGGCCTGGGAGAGCAGGGGGACGATGGTAGCACCGGAGTGACCGCCAATGACGGTGATGTTCTCGTTGGCGGGGTCGCTGCCCTTCAGCTGGGAGATGAAGCGCGAGGCACGGACGACATCGAGGGTGGTGACACCGAACAGGCGCCTGGGGTTGTAAACGCCCTTGGACTTGAAGACCTCGGCAGTGATGGGAACCGTGGAGTTGACCTAGCTCAGACTCAGTACAACAGAAGCAGTGGCAGCGGTGCAGGGAGACGTACCGGGTTGGAGATGATCAGGACGTTGGCGTTGGGGGCAGCGTCAGCGGTGGCCTTGGCGAGGTCACGAACGATGGAGGCGTTGGTGTTGAACAGGTCTGCGGGCGATCAGCGGGGCCGCGATCGGCGATTGCCGGGGAGTGTTTTTCATACCGTCACGGGTCATGCCAGGCTTGCGAGGGACACCGGCGGGGATGAGGACGATTTCAGAGCCCTCGAGGCACTCGCGGAGGCCGGTGGGGGTCGGGTCGTAGCCCTTGACCTGGGTTGTGGGTGAGCGGCAGGCTCAATGGCAGCGCAAACGGGGAGATGGGACGAACATTGCTCTTGGTGTTGATGTGGCTGACGTCGGCAGCGACACCTGCAGCAGCGCGTTAGTGTTGGGCGGATCGTCAACATGGCTTCGGCGGCGAGGTACGTACCGGGACCGCCGCGGATATCGTACAGCGCAAGCTCAGACACGCGCGGGTTGAGCTTGAGCAGCAGCGACAGCGGCTGGCCAATGCCGCCGGCAGCGCCAAGGACGGTGACCTTGGAGTTCTGCAGCGCAGACGTCAGCAATGGGCTGTGGAGGCCGGGCGCGCGGTCGACGGCGGAGCTTTTGGAGCTTGCGTACCTGCTTGGCCGAGACGGAAAAGGCCCTCCGCTGGGCGGCGCCAAAGACCTGACGAGCAGCGAACATGGTGATGGACACGGGTGCGAGGTGGACGAGGGCTGGGCGATGGAGTGGAGGGTGTGGATGGATGGAGGACGGCGGGTGCGAGGAAGTTCTGTTGCTTGCGACCAGCTTGGCGCGAGTCTTCCCGGCCCGCACGCACAATTCTCGGGCGCCCGGCCCACGCGCCCGGCCTTCCCCTCGCACGCCCCAGAAAACCCCCGGCGGCCTGCCCTGGCGCCGTGCCTCACCCTCGCGCTAGCCGTCGCCCGCAGCGTCAGCCATCGTCGAGACGTCGCCTTCGCGCCTTCGCGCCTTAACTCCGTCTTACGCGCAACCGCCATGGCGTGTTTCGCTCCGCCGGCACACTTCAAAGGGCGCCGCCCTGCTGCTGGTGCCCGGCCCGTCTGCAGACCTGCTCTCCATCATGTCTGTGGACTACGAAAATGATCTCTTGCTCATCACCTGCGCTTCTGGAAAGCAGGCCTCCCGTCTCCTGCCACTGCTCTACGGCAAGTGGAAGCGCCTCCGCCTAGTCGTCCACTCCCCGGCATCTGAGGCCCGCCTGAAGCAGCAGTACCCCGCCGCCGACGTGACGCGGGCAAACCTCGAGAATGTCGACGAGACCCGACGCATCATGGCCGGCGTGACCACCGTCTTCCACGTCGGACCGTCCTACCACCCGCATGAGACGGAGATTGGCTACTTCATGGTTGATGCCGCCGTCGAGCAGGGCACCTCGCACTTTGTCTACTCGTCGGTGCTCAACACGCAGCTTCGCAAGATGATGAACCACGACTGCAAGCGCTACGTCGAGGAGTATCTTATGGAGTCTGGCCTGAACTTTTCCATCTTGCAGCCCAGTCACTTCATGGACATGTTTCCGCTCGCACTGCTGCTGTCGCAGTCGGAGCCCGTGTACCAGGCCAACTGGAAGACGACTGTTCCCTTCTCGTTTGTTGCCTTGCAGGACCTGGCTGAGGCTGCGGCAAAGGTCATCGAGGAGCGAGAGAAACACTTCATGGCCCAGTATCCGCTGTGCTCAACGCTCCCGATGCCGTACGCGGAAGTGGTCCGGGTTGTGGGCCAGGAGATTGGCAAGGACATCAGGATCGAAACGAGACCGGTCGTAGAAGCCGCCGACGCCCTGCTGAAGATGCTGTTTGGCAGCGCAGACAAAGCTCATCCTAGGACGAGAGATGCGGCGCACCGAATGGTTCTCTTTTACAACTACCACGGTCTCCAGGGCAATCCGAATGTCCTGGAATGGTTGATCGGACGCAAGCCGACATCGCATCGGGATTGGGTCCGGGCGCAGGTCCAGAATGCGGAGGAAGCAAAGACGGGCTGAATGGCAGCTCCGTGAGTTGGGCGGTCTTGTTTGCGCGTTTACGGCCGAGTGGACGGGCAGACCCACCGCAGCCGACCTGGTGAAGAAAACAGCCGTGGCGGAGGCACGTTGGGGTTATCAGATCAGCTGCAGCTTGGAGGGGCACGGGCCGCATCCGTGTTGCGTCACTCGTTCACATGTCGGGGCCCCGTCTGGGGAAGATACGGATAGGTAGCAACACCAATGCTCGGCTGCCGGCCTGCGGCCACGAGACTACGGGCGTCAGCCGCGTGTATAGCAAGCGTTAGTGAGCCGCGCAGGGCGGCGCAGGCCGCTGGGCTTGGTGCCGCGTGCCGGCCTCGGCCAATCAGCGAGCCGACCTGAACCTCGGCTTCCGCCCCAGGCCCAGCGCGCGCAGCACCTCGTTGACCCGAATTGCCAGCTTTGCCAGTTCCCGCCGACCGAGGACGTACACCCGCCCAGGTAAATAATCGCTTCTGAAGGCTCTTCCCTTGCCCAGCACCCGCCCGACTTTCCAGCCCGCCGCCCTTATCACGCTCGAGGCATGTTTAATGCACTGAGCCGGTCCCGCGCCTCTGCCTCTCTCCTCCGCACGCAGATCAAGCCCGCGACACCACGCTTGAGCAAGGTACCTACTTGAGCCGCCCGCCGTCCCGCTGCCGTGTGACGACAAGCTCGCTGACCCCGCCCGTAGTTCGTCCCCATGGCTTCCACCCGCAAGCAGTCGTCCTTGCCCGCCGGTATGTCTGACCGCCCTTGTTTACTCCTCCGCCCACGCAGACACTGAGACCATGGCCCGCACAGGCTACAAGGAGGACATCAGCAAGGGTCGCATGCTCCGCTTCGAGGAGTCTCTGCCCCGCCTCCCCGTCCCTGCCCTCGAGGAGACGGCCCAGCGCTACCTCAAGTCCGTACACCCCCTGCTGAACACCACCGAGTACGAGAACACAAAGAAGGCCGTTGAGGACTTTGTTCGCCCGGGCGGCGTGGGCGAGACTCTCCAGAAGCGTCTTGTGGCGAGACGAGAGGATCCGAGCGTGAAAAACTGGATATACGAGTGGTGGAACGACGCCGCCTACCTGGCTTACCGTGATCCGGTTGTGCCTTACGTGAGCTACTTCTACTCACACCGCGATGACCGCAAGCGCCGAGACCCCTCGAAGCGCGCCGCCGCCATCTCCACCGCCGTGCTGGAGTTCAAGCGCCTGGTTGATACGAAGGAGCTGGAGCCCGAGTACATGAAGAAGCTGCCCATTGCCATGTCCAGCTACGAGTACATGTTCAATTGCTCCCGCATCCCCGCAAAGCCCGCCGACTACCCTCAGAAGTACGACCCGGCCCAGAACAAGCACATCGTGGTTATCCGCAAGAACCAGTTCTTCAAGGTCGACCATGAGGTCGATGGTAGGCAGCTCACCACGTCCGAGCTGGAGCAGACGTTCAAGAGAATATACCAAAAGGCCGAAAGGGCGCCGGCAGTTGGTCTCTTCACCAGCCAGAACCGTGATGTATGGACTGATGTATGTTGGAATTCCCCAAAAGGCGCACTTGAGGCACAACTGACAGTCCCAGGTCCGCGAGCGTCTCATCGCCGCGCACCCTTCGAACGAGGGCGTCCTCAAGGCCATTGAGTCCGCATCCTTCGTCGTCTGCCTCGATGATGCCTCGCCGGTAACACTCGAGGAGCGCGCTCGCCAATACTGGCACGGTGATGGTGCCAACCGCTGGTTTGACAAGCCGCTCCAGTTCATTGTCAACGACAACGGCACCTCGGGTTTCATGGGCGAACACAGCATGATGGACGGCACACCCACGCACCGCCTGAACGACCACATCAACATGCTGATCACCACCAACGCGCTCCCATTTGATGACCCGTCCGTCCGCTCCAACCTACCTGAGCCAATCCCGCTGAACTTCAAGCTCAACACCCGCCTGCAAGAGGACATCAACGAGGCGCAGAAGCACTTCGATGGCCAGATCAACGCGCACGAGCTGCGGGTGCAGGCATACCAGGGCTATGGAAAGGGCCTGATCAAGAAGTTCAAGTGTTCGCCGGATGCGTACGTGCAAATGGTCATCCAGTTGGCGTACCACAAGTTCTACGGCAAGAACCGGCCCACCTACGAATCCGCCGCAACGCGTCGCTTCCAGCAGGGCCGCACCGAGACGTGCCGCACCGTTTCGGACGAGAGTGTTGCCTTCTGCTCCTCCATGGCCGACCCGTCAGTCCCACCCGAGAAGTCCCGCGAGCTCTTCCGTGCGGCTCTCGACGCGCACGTCAAGTACATCACCGATGCCAGCGATGGCCGCGGTGTCGATCGCCACCTGTTCGGACTGAAGAAATGCCTGCAGAGTGGCGAGGATGTACCGGCCATCTACAACGACCCCACCTTCGCATACTCGTCACACTGGTTCATCTCCAGCTCTCAACTGAGCTCCGAATACTTTAACGGTTACGGCTGGAGCCAAGTCGTCGACGACGGTTGGGGAATCGCCTACATGATCAACGAGAACAGCATCCAGTTCAACGTTGTTTCCAAGAACCTGGGCTCCGAGCGCATGTCATTCTACCTCAACGAGGCTGCTGGTGACATCAGGGACCTCATGCTACCTAGCTTGGAGGCGCCGAAGGCGAAGTTGTAAAATATCATCAAGGTGGATCGTCTCGTGGGTGGTTTTGTTCGCTTTCAGTTGTTTAGCATAGAAAATGTTGGGTACTGTCGGGATCTGGCTGCGAATGGATGGTCGGTGGCTTGTGTCGTTTGTGGGGTATTGAAGAGGGACACTAGATTTATGTCCTTGTAGTAACGCGAACGTAGAGATGTACGGTCGACTTTCATGTTGCATATGTGTGGATAGACAAGACTTCCCGTGTATGCTTGAGAATTCAAACAAGTGTAGTGTGTTATTGCCCTGCAAGGCATACGTTGACATCAGTGGATCAGCTCTCATCAGACGCATGCTTCTTTCCACTTCGTTCCTCATGCCGCTGACGGCCAATGTCTTCGTATTGTCTTGGGTATCAGTCTAGCACAACAAAATATCTCATCGTAACGTCTTGGGTCGTACACGTCGCCTGCTCATCACGCTTAGAAACTATCATCAAGATCCATATTCCTCCTAACGATGCTCGGACTGTCCTCCGTCACGTTCGAATCCGTCAGCTCCCCACCACCCGCCGTGAAAAGGAGATCCTCGACGATCTTCTTGCTCGCCTCTCGTGCGGGTGTCTGCATTAGTCGGCTCTGCGGCACGTGGAACTGCATCGTCTTGGGTGGGCTGAATTCGGTCTCGCCCTCACTGTCGCTGTCCCACGTAATGAAGTCTTCACCACTCCTGGCGCCGCCTGTGAACTTGCTGGCAGTACCTGGTCCACCGCCGCTCTTTCCTGGTGTCTGGCGTTGTTGGTACACGCTGACTCCTGGCGTCCGGGGGGTCTTGGCCGGCGAGAAGATGTCAGCGCGCAGCTGCGGCGCTGGCGCTTCGGGGGACGACATGGGAGACGAGTCGAAAGCGAGGCGTCGTCTCGTACGGTTCGCGGTGCCAGGCGTCGCGGCCTTCACCTTTTGTGCCGTGTGCGGCGTTGCAGCGATGCGGTATGTCTTGTCGAGCATACGGTGCATGAGCGGATCGTTGTTGGAGGCCTGGCGGGTATGGCGGGTATGCTGATCGGCGGAGCCGGGTGCGAATGGCGAGGATTCTGGCGTCATTGACATGTCCGGCAGCGTGGACTGCGAGACCTTGGCGGGTGTCGTCGGTGCTCCGAGGACGGTGCCTTCGTCAGGCAAGCCACTCGCGTTGGACGAGATGTCGTCCATCCCCGCATCGCCGTCACCACCACCTTCGCCTTCGCTCTTGTCACCCTGAAGCTCGCGCTTCAATGCCTCGTATGGAGAGGGATAGTCGTCGGCGAAGGAGGACCTCGGGGGGTTGCGCGGCGTCTTCGCCATGGAGGGCGAGGAGAGGAGCGAGTCTTCGAGACCCTCGTCATCGTCGTCAAACTGGTTCTGGCGGCCAGCGGCGGAGCGGAGCGTAGTGTCGTCGCGGACGGAAGGACTGTCATCATAGGCGGTCGAAACGTGGGTGGTGTCGTCCTGCTGCATGGTTGTGTCCTCGGCGGCTTGAGGCTCCTCGTAGCCAGACAGCGAGACATTGGCGCTGGCTTCGAAGAATTGCTTCCAGAACTTGGAGCCTTCCCACACAGCTTCTGAGTGCTTCGCGTACTGCTCGACAACAGGCAAGATGCTGCCGGTGACTATGCGGTGGGCGCGGCTGAAGTTGTGGTCGATCTCTTTGGGCTGCGGTCAGCTAACGGTGCAAAACACGCAGGCAGTGGCGTGGCGCGCACCTTGGAGGGTCAGGGTGATGGACTGCTCGAGCTTCTCCAGCTCCTCGGTGAGGGTGAGGTTGCGCTGGGCCATGGAGCTGCCTTGGGCCATCATACTGCTGGGGCGCGACATGGCGGTGGTGGGTTGGTCGGCGCGACGCTGGCGAGCCGCGGTCGGCAAAATGTCAACACGGCAGCCCAGCACGCGGGGAAACAACTCGTGGCCGGCTGCCCCTCGCCTTCCCAGACAGGCAAGCCGGGACGCGTTCGCGACTCGACGCGCATCCCCCAGCCTCCGCCCACGACTCGCTCCTTATTCCCGCGAACCCTTGAGCCCTTCTCCGCATCAACGCTGCCGCTTGGATCTGCGTGGCGCTGCCCTACCCCACACCGTGCTACAATGCCATGCTCCTCTCGCGCCTGCGACTCCGCACGCCCGGCTGGCCCAAGAGCCCGCTCTCTCCGGCGCAGCAAACCCCCGAGCTGCTACAAATACGCGCCGTACCTGCTCTCGCGCCTGCATTCCAATTGACCTGCACAGCTTACCTGCAGCTTCGCTTCTAGCTCCAGCTTCGTCCCATCACCATGTCTGCTCGCATTGCTCCTCGAAGCTTGCGCAGAGCTTCCAGCCAGCTCTCCGCTTTCTCCAGACTCTCCACAACAGCTCCCGCGCGATCGCGCTCTTTTGCCAGCACTCCACAGCAGCACAAGACTGCCATTGTCACTGGCTCTGCGCGAGGAATGTCAGTCGAGGTCTTGCTGTCTCAACCCTTTCCAAGCTTACGCGTCAACCAGCGGCAAGGCTATTGCCATCCGTCTCGCCGAAGATGGCTACGACGTCACCGTGAACGACATACCTCACAACCAGGCCCAAGCCGAGGAGGTCGTGTCGCAGATCAAGAACCTAGGCCGCAAATCCACGCTCGTTGTCGGCGACGTATCAAAGCGCGCGGATGTCAAGCAAGTCATTGAAACCTCAGTCAAGGAGCTGGGGCCGCTGGATACCATGGTTGCCAATGCCGGCATCGCCCAGGTGAAACCACTACTCAAGCTAACCGACGACGATTTCCGCCGCATGTTCGAAGTCAATGTTTACGGCGTCTTCAACTGCTATATAGAGGCAGCTAAGCAGATGATTGAGCAGGGCGGCGGTGGAAAGCTCATTGGCGCAGCCAGGTGCATATACACGCCTCTCCAATTTCCCGTGTACTAACAGTTTCTCCCTTTTAGTATCGTTGCATTCAAGCCGTTCGCCATGCTTTCCCACTACTCAGCTTCCAAGTGGGCTGTTCGAGGTCTGACCCAGGCCATGGCAATGGAGATGGCAGCCCACAAAATCACCGTGAACGCCTATGCCCCGGGTATCGTCGGCACGGCCATGTGGGATCTGATTGACGAGGAGCTTGGCAAAACTACCGGGGCCAAGAAGGGTGACACAATCAAGAAGTACACCAAAGAGTTGATCGCACTCGGCAGGACAAGTGTTCCGGAGGATGTCAGCAAGACTGTCGGTTTCCTGGCTGGGCCAGACAGTGAGTATATGACTGGTCAAACTATAGTTGTTGACGGTGGTATCATCTACACGTAGTCGTGTCTTGAGGCGGGCTTTGAGTAGCGTTTCTGTAAGTCACCCTTCATGTTGAGAGCTGGATTATCAGGTTTCTCAAGCCATGGTGTATCGACAGCCACTATTGTTCTTCATTGCAGCCTTTGTGATCCACCGCTTGACAGCATAAGAGAAACGCCTAGTGAATCAAATCACATTTGCTATCCTTTGTTGAATACTCGCTGCCAGTAGGCATGTGTACTGGTCATCCTGTTGAATCATCACCGCCGGGTCAGCGCGGAGCAAGCGGACAGTGGGTCTCAAAAGAACTGGCCTCGCATGGAGCGGTGCTTCAGCCGACAGAACGCGTGAAGGAGGTAAACTACTTGCATTGATAGCCAAAGCATCACTGCTCACTTGAGAGGCTGTCAAGATAGACAAATCAGCCCTGGCACACAGCTGCTCCTCGGATGCTGGCATGAACATGTGGTGATACAGGTCACGAGGTACTGTAGGTAGGACTTTTGGTGGACAAGAGGTGATTGGAACAAGTTGGCTCTCCTAGCCACATCGCGTGTCATATGAAATACGTTGACGCAGTGAGTCACGGGAGCAGCTAATCATGGATGCCTTCAAGTTCTGAGAAGCCGTTTCCCTAGCCAGGACGGGCTGTGGAGAGGGCGAGCGTCGTTGGTCTTTTTTTCAGGCAGATACATCCTCGCCAATCTCACGCAAGAGGGTAACATCCCTGCAAGCCCCGCGAGTGAAGCAACTCTTGAAGGCACAATTGTGCGAGGACTTGAGAGGGTGAGGTGCGCGGATCGGGGTGTGTCGCGGGCCGGGGCTCGGCACACAAGCTCGCAGCAATTCCTTGAGTGGAAACCTGTCTCTGTCATCACAGACCCCGACCTCTCCCCTCGTTAGCAGCGGCCGCCGCTACGATGTCTCTGTTTCGTTCTGGGTGGCTGGGTGACACTCCGCCAGCCCGAACTCCGTCTCCGGATCAAGCGGAGCGGCGATCGGACCTAACTGAAGACGACCACCAGCCAGCACCTTTTCCTGCAGACAGCCAGCCACTGCAAGCCACACAGGACACCTTGCAGGATGCGGTCGTAGAGCAGAACCCGTTACAATCATCGCCACTGTCCACCAGTATTCGTCAACCATGGCTCTTTCCATTGGCAGCAGAGATCTTCGATGTTGCGAAAAAGCAAAATCCTGAAGCCCTCGACGGGTACTTGCTACAAACTTGGTACTTGATAACTATACCCGTCCTAGCTTCAATGACCGTGCCCGTCCTGAGAGAGTTGGTTGAAGGCAACCTCGCAAAAGCGTCTCTGAGCGGTGCCGTCAAAGAGACAGTCGATACGTACCAGCACAATTGCGAATGCCGACCTGGCATATAAACCATGATCATTGCAGACGCGCATGGTAATGCGCCTTCCCCCAAGGAGCTGCTGAAGGTGATCAAGGTTGTTCGCATGTACTGCAAGCAGGGCAGTGACGCGGACAAGGTGGCGAGGTAAGCCAAAGAACAAAGTACACGACGCTAGCCACTCACGGTTCCACAGGGAGGTTGACTCGAGAATGCCTTCGCGGCAAGCATCTATCGTCTCAACATTGCCTCAATGCTACCGGAGGTTTCTGATGCAGCAGAACAACGACCAGGACGTGTCCGAAGCCAAAGTTGAGCGCGTACGTTCATTCTACGACACGCTTAAGAAGCGGCTCAAAGCATTGCCTACGGACGAACAAACCCAGCCGTTCAAACGCCCTCTACACTACTCCAGATATGCAGTGAACTTGCGGAGCCAAATCTCAAATCACGAAAGGCACCTACAGTCAAATGAGATATCATGTCTCTTCCACGCGGTACTAATGTACATCTTCGACAGGTCTTTGACGCAAAGAAGGGGCTTTACCTTGTTCGGCCTCCCACTCTGCTTCCTCACGAAGCCCATCCAGTCTTCACTCGCTGAGATCATGTTCACGGTGATGGGAAACGGGTACGCATCGAACGGCACTGGATTCACCTCTGAGCCGACAGACGAAAACAATGACTCTGCCAACCAGATTGATCAACGTATCTGGGCCAACAACACTGGTTGCGTCTATTTGACCACACCGCTGAATCTCAACATGGAAACGAGACAATCCATCTCGAGATCGTTTCGTCGCGGCAGCCGGGCGACGAGGAAATATCCCCTGATTACCTGCTACAGTACTTACGCACAAAATTGGAAGCTATCCTCCAGATGCCGGATGAGCCGGATAATTGGCCGGAGGAACTCATGGAATTGAGCGAGGAAGTGTCCAAACTCGACCAGGCGGAACAGGAACAGGACATGAGACGCGAACGCGAGATACAAGACTTGGTGGCAAAGGTTGACGAGCTCGAGAAAGCCCTCGAAGGTTTGCTGTAGAGGATTCAGTCACGACCGCCGGTCTGATCAGGAAATTGGCATGGCTCTTAAAGTCATTGCTAAGATAAGCTATGTGCGGGAATTGTGCCTTAACGGATTTTCTAGGCTCGAGCCTATCTGTGGCATGTATAGCGTTGCTATCCGGGACGGGACGTTGATTTTTCGATGCGGGCATGGCTAGCTCAGGTCACGATCACGAGAGATGAGTATGTGAACATGTGTATTGATATTCAATTACCGTTGCTAAAGGAAATCCAAACCAATCACTGTTGTATGCCATTCATGAACGATTCCATGCTCGGGCCTCTACCACAAGCCACTACGTAAATTCATGTCCTATTTTCGAACCAATCTCTACAGTCATAGAGCTGATATCATCATCCTCTTCGCATGGCTGTGATCTGACTAAACTGTAGGGTGTCTTGGGGTACTCACCCCAAAAATATGAAGGCCGGTGAAGGTTGGCTTGGCCACCTCTTCGTGGATCCTATTCAACACATTAATATCTACGTCTGCCCCCTTGTGGCTTTTGTGGTAGGCCTGCTAGCATATCGTGCGCGCGCTCAATGCACGAAGTTTGGCATACGGAGGCACCTGCCCACGAGAGCTCTTCGTCGGCAATTGGTGAGTCGGTGCTGAAATGTCTTGCGTGCTCTCGCCACTTCGCTTGTGTATCGCTTCCCTTTCTGATTTACCGGTGCTACCCCTGATGGTCGTAAGAGGCTATGCGGTTAAAAACGGAAAGTCGCCAGGCATGGCCGGATTTGTCGATGCTGGTGGAGTTGCAGGACGCGGGTGGGTGGCGGCTTGCCGCGCCTACCTCCGCAAGAAGGTGCGGCGGGTAATGGCGCCACCTTTCCAAATCACACTTCCCACTCAACCACCGCCGAATCTCCCACGACACACACACCTCGACAAAGTTTCAAAGAGCCTCAACCATGCCGGCCCGCTCGCGAGAGCCGCGTCTGCGACCTGGAGCTACGAGCACGGTCAGCTTGAACTTGCTGCAGCACCATGCGGAGAACAAAGAGATCCCATGGCGTGCCCATGTTCTCGATTTCTCGGAAAAGATGGCTGGACTCCGAGGAATCACACTCCCTCCCAGAACTGACGAGGACTCGATCATTCGTATCCTAGAGACAAGCCGGAATCTCCACGCCGTCGCAAAGGTATATGAAGACGCAAAGCTCGTGGTTCTTCGTCAAGCATGGGATGAACTGAGAGAACGTAAAAGACGTGTCACACTCACGGGTAAGCCGCTTCTCAAATATCCTCAACGCATCTGCTAAACCATGTGTAGAAAAAGAGGCCACTGTCAATGCCCAAATGGTTACCATCAACCAGACGAACACCAGGCTCAATGACTTCGCAGCCAAAATGAATACTTTCAAGCAGTCCTGCAAAGAGAAGGATGAGTCCATTGACCGTCTCAACCGGGAAGTGGAACAATACAAGGCTTCGGTGGTAGAAAAGAACCTGGAGGTCTCCTCGTTGCAGGTATCTCAACACCAAGCAGTGTCTGAGCTCGAAACATGGGCCACTCGGATTGCCTCTCTCGAGAAAGCCTTACAAGATGTCAGGGCGGATCTTGAAACTGCGCAGTCGAACTCGGATCAGCTCAGACGTGACAGCGAGGCCAACACGAACGAACTCAAGAGGCTTGAAGCTGAATTCCAGGCGTCAGAAAAATCTTCAGAAGTCAAGGTTCAGAATCTTGAAATCTTAGTCAGGGATAGGAATGACATGGTCACAAAGCTGGACAAGACGTTGAAGGAAAAGATGGAGGAGCTCAAGAAGACCCAGGAAGGAATATCCACCGGGGATCACCGACAAAATGTGGGTGACGATGAAGAGCAGCGAGGACGACCTGCTAAAAAGCGAAAGGCAATTTTTTGATTCCTACTTGGAATGCTTGGTTCGTGCTAACAAGTAGCATCAGCAGGTTCCCTCGATCTCAGACGCAGATCATGAAGACGAAAACGGCCACTATCGACCGACCAAGACCGGAAACACGCTCCAGGTCCTCCTACCCGACAGTTCGGGGCCAACAGAAGCCCCTCCGGAGATCCAGAAGGTTATGCGTAGCCAGGAACGCTTCTGCAAGAAGAAGTCGATTAAGAGATTGAAGAGGTGGGAGATAAGTGAGGGTGGAATGAATGACTGCATGGAGTCGTTCTGTGTGCTTCAAAAAAGATCAGTCTGGTCAGATGATGAGCGCGGGGTTGCGTGTGCGCGCTGTGAGAAGAAGAGGATCGCCTGCATCATGCGTAGCGAGGGTGGAGAGCGCATTCTTCTTCCGTACAGAGCTGAGACTCGAGGAGGGGCATCTTATGATGAGGAGGGCTTCTGGTCAGGGGCGTGAGCCCATCGCCCGAGGTCAGCAGCGCCGCCAAAGCTTGATCGCCAGCCGACGCAGCAGTCCTTGCTGTCGTCAAGAAAATTTCCTTCAAAGTTTGCTTGCGCCACGCTGCGCCAACATCCTATCTCATTCTCAAAGGCTTCACCTTCCTCTGCCTACGCGTGCAGCAACATTTACGACTGAAGGCAATTTCAGTGTGCTCTGCCTCCGGCACGCCGTCGACAAAGACGGACATGGAAGTTGAATCGGCATTGCGCAAGTGTGTAGTGTAACGGCGGGCCTCTACCTCTAAGGATCAAACACCAAAGAGGGTGGTAAGCCGTGTAGGGTTTACCTTGAGTGGGTACAAGGTAGGGGGAGAGAACAAGTATGAGCGAATACACGTGACTGAGCACTGCGTGCGAAGGCCGTGTTACTAATCAATGATGTAGATTGATTATGGAAGTTGACCACGGGGGGTCAAGTATCTAGCTAAGTGAGTGTGCTTATATACTATAGGAAAGCTATGACAATCTGGTGTTGCTCTATGTAGCCGGGCTATACTGGGCAACGGTTGCTGTATGTCGCCCGGCTCGTGAGGGCGACATGTGGGTCTCAGGCGGATCATCACGTGCACTGATCACGTGGTGATGCATTTTCTTGCGGGGTTCCTTTGTGAGTCCCCTCATCTTTCTGCGCCTTCCCAAGGCTGTGCCGTAACACACACCTTCTTCCGCATCTCAAGGCAGATCCACGCCTGACCCTTCAACCGACACGGCACCCATTGCCGTTGTCAAAAAAGAACACGCCGCCACCAGATTTTATTTATTTATTTATTTATTTGTGTTTAACGTCCGTGTAGAGTCTAAGACTATTACAGACAGGACTAGGTCCGTTCTATATAAGGGGCTAGGTACATTTCAATTTTCCAAGATGAACGAGGTGTTAGAGTCTGAAGCCTTAGGAGAAGCCTCAGAGGATCATCGGCAGTCACGTGATACCAAGCCCTCTTTGTATTTAAGTTCTCTTCTTTATTCTTCTTCTTCTTCTTCTCTTTAAGTCTTAGCTTAACGTACATAGCGCAATACACCTTTCAGCGATCATCCTGAGGTTGAGCCCTGACATTAGCTAAGACTTCATCCCCATTGGACTCACTGGACATCGGATTATTGGCACAGTCGCGCACTGGAATCACTGGAATCACTGGAATCACTGGAGACAACGGGATCAACGATAATGGTTGAAGGACAGCAGACTCAAGAGCAGCAGACTCAGGAGCAGCAGACTCAAGAGCGGCAGACCCAAGAGCCTTAAGAAATGATGCAGATGCTACAGCAGATGATGGTACGAATGGACTTTATTACCAACGAAGTCACACAGCTTAAGAAAGAGAAGGAGAACCACCTTGAGACGGGAGGCGCTCAAACCCCGTCTACGCAGCCCTCTAAAATTGTTGAGCAAGGGGCTGGGAAAGAAGGGGTAAGGACAACCGGAAACACTTCGGCCCAACACAATGACCAGCAGCACATGAAGACCAATCCCACCAAGAATCTCGGCCCTCTGGCTGAATATTCAGGCAATAGGGACGAACTGGAGCCTTGGATTGCTCAGGCCCAAGCAAAGCTCGCAGTGGACTACGCGGAATGTACCGAGGCTACCAAGTTTTTCATGCTTCACAACCGACTTAGAGGCAAAGCCGCACGCCAGCTACAGCCCTGGGTACAGGCTAGCACCAATACAAGCAACATGACCGCCCAGCGCTTACTAGATCAGCTCCGCCTATCATTTGGCGATCCTCATGTGCAAGAAAAGGCCCAGCGCAAGCTACACAAGCTGCGCCAAACCAACAAGCCTTTTATGGAATACTTCACCGAATTTCGCAAACTGGTACTGGAGGCAGGAGGTACTCACTGGCCAGATGAGATCCTCAAGGCCTACCTGGAAGCAGGGCTCAGTCAAGAGCTCCAGCGCAGCATGATTGGCCTTGGAAGCACAAGCCAGTCCTTTGAGGACTACTGCACTGAGCTGAAACGCGTCAGTGATCAACTGGAAGCATTCAACTTGCGCAACAGTGGGAAGAGGGCCCAGCAAGGCTGGCAGCAAGGCTGGTGGCGCGGTCAAAATAAGGTTGGCTCGGCAGGGTCCAAGCAACCATTGCCAGGGTCTAAGCAGCCAAAACCAACGACGCCTCAACACGACAACATGGATTGGGAGCCTACTGGACCCGCTAGAGCGGCTCAGGGACGCCGTGTTAAATGGGTGGATGGTCAGGAAATGAACAAGCGTAAGGAGGAGGGCCGTTGCTTACGCTGTGGCGACTCTACACACCGGGTGGCCCAATGCCCTTGGCTACCACCAAGGAGACCTACACACTTTGCAAGGCCTGCCCAGCAGGAGTACACGGGACCAGAGCTAGAAGACCCGGAGGAGGAAGAAGCTCTAATCCAGCTATCGGAAAACTAAACGCTCCTGTCAAAAACCGCAGGCAGGAGCTAACAGTGGAGGAAAAGCAGGAAGCACAGAATGAATGGCACAAGCAACAACCTAAATTGGAACAGGATTCACTTCTCACTTCAGTTATGATCAATAAAGAGACTTTTGGAAAAGCTCTTGCTGATACTGGTTGTGAATTCTACGCTGTAATGAGCCATAAATTCGCTGAACGCTGTAACCTCCCGCGTATTAAAATCTCACCAAGGACACTGGATGGACTAACACCAACTGGGTGGAAGATCAATGAAGTTGCCTGGGCTGAAGTCGACATTGGGGGCCATCATCAAAAGCGCATGTTCTTCTATATCGTCCCAAAACTCTCTGGATGCGATCTTATGCTAGGGAGCCCCTGGATGGTGCAAGAAAAAGCAGTACTTGACCAGAGCGAACGAACCATCACCTTCAAGGATACTGGATTGACTGTAAAGCAAGACACTGATCTCCCTAAGTCTCAAGGCAAGCTAATTGGAGCTGCTGCCTTTTGCCACCTTATGAGGCTTGGAAAAAAGAAAGGATATCAGATCTTTACAGCCAGCCTCGCGGATATTAACAAGGCATTACAGGAGAAGCCCCTTATGGATTTCCGAAGCCAGTTACCTAGCTGGGTAGACCCTAAACGGATCAGTCTATTTGACAAGAAAGAGGCGGAAAAACTCCCACCGCACCGACCTGGAATTGACCATCAAATTGAACTGGAAAAGGATACCAACGGCAAGACACCTGATGCCCCATGGGGACCTTTATATAATATGTCTCGTGATGAGCTTCTTGTACTAAGGAAGACTCTTAACGAGCTACTAGATAAAGGCTTTATCCGTGTAAGCAACTCGCTAGCAGCAACACCAGTCCTCTTTGTAAAGAAACCTGGAGGAGGCCTTCGTTTCTGCTGTGACTACCGGGCTCTTAATCGGATTACAAGAAAGGACCGCTATCCCCTACCACTGATCCAGGAGACACTTAATCGAATTAGTAAGGCCAAGTGGTTTATAAAGCTCGACGTGAGTGCTGCCTTCCACCGGATACGAATTGCGGAAGGAAGCGAGTGGTTAACGGCATTCCGGACACGCTTTAGACTCTTTGAATAGCTGGTAACACCATTTGGACTGGCGAATGCACCTAGTACTTTCTAACGGTATATCAACTGGACATTAAGAGATTTCTTAGATGACTTTATCTCTGCCTACGTTGATGATATTCTTATCTTCACAGACGGAACTCGTCGGGAGCACCGAGAAAAGGTGAACAAGGTACTAGAGAAGCTGGACGCTGCAGGCCTACAACTTGACCTAAAGAAATGCGAATTTGAAGTCCAGTCTACTAAGTATCTTGGGTACATCATTGAGGCCGGACAGGGCATCCGCATGGACCCAGAGAAGGTTAGAGCAATTCAAGAATGGAAAGCACCAACGACTATAAAAGGGGTACTTGGATTCCTTGGTTTTGCTAACTTTTACCGACGGTTTATCAAGGGCTTCTCTAACCTGGTATCTCCCCTGGTCTCCCTAACAAGAAAGAACACCGTCTTCCAATAGAGTCAAGAAGCCAATACCGCATTTAAGAAACTAAAGAAGGCCTTTATTACTGCACCAGTCCTTATACAATTCGACTCAGAGCGAGAAACAATCCTTGCAACGGACTCATCTGGTTACTGCACAGGAGGAGTGCTCCAACAATTTGATAACGACGGCTTTCTACGACCAGTAGCGTTCTTTTCAAAGAAGAATCTCCCAGCAGAATGCAACTACCCGATCTATAACAAGGAACTACTTGCGGTGGTTAAGTATTTACGCCAGTGGGATGCCGAACTAAAAGGACTTCATCAGTTTAAGATTTTCACTGATCATAAGAACCTGGAATACTTTACCACAGCAAGAAGGCTTTCTGAAAGGCAGATTCGATAGTGGAGAGAGCTTAGCCGCTTCTCCTTTATCATCGAATATACCCCAGGGAAAACTAATGGATTGGCAGACGCATTGACAAGAAGGGACTAAGACTTACCTACAACAGATATGGATGAGAGACTTGAACAAAGAACGGCTCAATTGCTTCAGTTAATGCCCCACGGATTGGTCCTCAACACTGGATCACCAGAGGACCCTGAAGAACAAGAATGGAGCAATGAAGATTCACTTCTATCTGAGGAAGCCATGACAGTCAAATCTCGACAAGCACGACCAGGACAACAGGTACGAGAACCTCCTTCCCTAGAGGATCAATGGCAAGAGGCACTCCAGCAGGACCAGACGTTAAGGCAACTCCGAGAAGCAGTATAGCAAGGAGAAAGAATATTTCCCCTAGAGTTTGCTACAAAGTTTAAGGTCTCAATCACTGAGTGCTCACTGGACAACCAAGGGAGCCTCCTCTTCAGGGATAGGAAATGGGTACCAGACTCTGAGCCACTGCGAACGAGAATCATTCAAGAAATACACGACTCCCCCCTCTCAGCACATCCTGGACGTATCCAAACAGTCTCTCTCGTGGCAAGGCATTTCTTCTGGCTAGGATTTGTCAATGATGTCCGGAGGTTCTGCCGGAACTGTGATGTCTGTGGAAGGACCAAGGTCTGGAGGAATAGGAAGCAAGGGCTGCTCAAGCCGTTACTAGTACCAAGCCGTCAATGGAGAGAGATCTCTATTGACTTTACTAGGCCACTGCCATCTAGTAACGGTTGCGAAATGCTTATGGTAATAACCGACCGCCTAGGGAAAGGAGTAATCCTTGAGGCCTGCCCGAATACTGAAACGGAAACCATTGCAAGGCTGTTCATTGGATGCTTCTACCGGAATCATGGTGTCCCAGCAGCAATCGTATCTGATAGGGGAACGTAATTTGTAAGCCTTCTTTAGCAACGTATTTGTCAACTGCTTAAGATTAAGAGACGTATCTCAACGGCCTACCACCCCTAAACGGATGGATCAACGGAAAGAATGAACACTGAAGTGGCAAGGAAACTCGTATTGTTTGTGAATCACCACCAGCAAGACTGGGCGGACTGGTTACCGGTTGTTCAGCTGGCCCTTAATGGAAGAACGTCAATAACGACTCAGGCAAGCCCCTTCTTCCTCTCCCATGGGTTCCACCTCGAGCCACTGGAACTGCTTGAGGATATTCAACCCAATGACCCCTACAGGGACTCCCCAGTGGCAAGAGCGGAGGCAATTGTAGCCAAGATTAAAGAAGTCACGGACTGGGCGCAGATGTCCATGGCAGAGGCTCAACAGGAACAAAAGAGGCAAGCTAACCGGTAGAGAAACCCTTCACCTGCGTACAAAGTAGGTGATAAGGTTTGGCTACACCTACGGAACCTGAAGACGGATAGGCTAAGCAAGAAACTCGATGATAAGGCAGTAAAATTCACTGTCATTGAGGTAGTTGGATCTCACAACTACAAACTGGATATCCCTAGAGCAGTACACAATGTCTTCCACGTAGACCTCCTCCGGCCGGCAGGAATGGACCCACTACCAAGCCAAGTACAGGACGACTATCAACCCCCACCAGTCCAAGTGGACGGCCAGGACGAATGGGTAGTAGAGGCAATCCTAGGCGAGAGAATAGCAAAAAGACCGGGTTAACAAAGGCGCCAGCTACAGTATCAAGTTAAATAGGAAGGGTATGCTCGGCCAACATGGGAACCCGCATCAGCACTGAAGGACACAGCAGCGCTGGACTCCTACCTGGAACAAAGGAACCAGCAACGAACCCCACAGGAACTCTAGCACTAAGATTGGACTGACAGGCAACTGAACGAGAACTGGCAGTGAGCAAAAAGACAAGCGGTTTGGCCCGACCGAAGCCGAGCCCGATCTAGGTAATATTGATCCTTCCTATCAACCAACAGTGAACTGCGAGACGACAGTACTAGGTCACCTGGTCGGGTATTACAGACCACTAGACGGAATCCGCCAGTGCCGGAGAACCCTCTTCCTGTCAACAGATAGGCCCTCAATTTAATAGCTAGTCGACAAGCCTGTAACAGCCTATCAACTGAGAGATGTCACCACCTCAACGTGACGTACCACCGTCGCATACTGCCGGTCAGCCAAGTTTCCAACTACGCCATGTAGTCGTTTAATGTCAAAGTCCTTCGCTTTTTCACCTTGTATACCCCTCTATAATGGAAAAAGATCCGCCCCCACTGAGAATTAAACCCGACACCGTCTGAAAACAGAAAGAGGGGAAGGGGGGGGGGGGGGGGGGGGGGGGGGGGGGGGGAGAGGGGGGTGATGTTAGAGTCTGAAGCCTTAGGAGAAGCCTCAGAGGATCATCGGCAGTCACGTGATACCAAGCCCTCTTTGTATTTAAGTTCTCTTCTTTATTCTTCTTCTTCTTCTTCTCTTTAAGTCTTAGCTTAACGTACATAGCGCAATACACCTTTCAGCGATCATCCTAAGGTTGAGCCCTGACACGAGGCTCCAACCGGAGGGATAACTAATATACTAGGGAAGAAAGGGGTTTTATAGAAGAGGTATTATAGGAAGTATTAGGAGATTACATAGGAGAGGGGTAGAAGTACGTGTTTATAGTGTCTCGCCAGACGGGTTATCTAGATACCACTTCCGGGTAGATATCCTTGTTTTCGTTAGGAATTCTAGGGTTTTAGATATTCCTATCGGGGCGTCTAGTAGGTTTACTAGGTCTGGATTACTATTATTTAGTTGCCGTTTTAGTTCCTCTCCGCCGCCACCAGATCTTCCGTCGACAGAGTACCTTCACACCTTCTTCCGCATCTGAAGGCAGATCCAGATCTGATTCTTCAAGCCCGACACGGCAACTGCTGCCGTTGTCAACAAAATCCAGAAGAATGTCGGGTTCCAAGCAGAAGGTCCTGGAGCTCCTCCAGATGAATGACGAAAAGTCATTGGAAAATGAGATCTTGTCACAGAAGCCATTCAAACTGGCTTTCGAAAAGTTTCGAGAGGAGTGGATGTGGAACGGGAGCCGCACCGGCCGTGGACCTGGAATTGTCTAGATTGTGGACACGGTGATTCCTGAGCTCGACATGGGCTTCGAATCGAAATACAATGGGGGGATGGGCAGGAAAAACTGGACGGCGCTCGAATTCTCCGCGTATTTCGTGTTCAGAGTGTACACCATGCACCAAATGCACGGGCTGCCGCTATGTGATCCTGCGCACAGTGACAGTGCGAGGCGGGTAATTGAGGGCTTAGCTCGGCTGTTACAACTCCTCATTTACGAGTACCTGCCGAGCAGGCGCGGCAAGCTGGCGAGATTGGCTGAAGAGTATCTTCCGCCGACAAAACATCTGGAGAGAAAGGCGGCGTTCGACCGTACCCAAGTGAAGAAGGGTAAACAACCAACCTTTCTTGCTCGTGGAAACCAGGTACAAATGTACCTGAATGGCCACACGATCATCGTCACAGCAGAACCAGATGATGAGATTGAGAGTACCTCGACCCAGAATCTTCCAAGAAGAATTACCGGAGCAACAGAGGAATAGAGGCAAAACTGCCTTCAAAATCTCACCACCTCACCAGATCCTAATAGAAGGAAGCTTTGGGACTATGTTCTTCGGATTCCCAGCCCAGGAAATGCGGAAGGGTCACCCTAACGGTAGCAAGTACGAGGCTTCAACGGATCTTCACACATAGCGGTAGTTAACATCGAGCACCCGCTTTCACATAGACACAGGCCCCAATTTGGGGCTCGGTCTAAGCGATGATAGCATCATGAGTTCAGTAGTGTTGAACAAACAGCCTAAGGGCTACTGCACCTGGGTGGATTTCAGCTGTAGAGCGAGTTGGTTTCCTAGAGAAGCAATCTGGTTGGGAAACCAAAGGTCCGAAAAGGACCAGATTGGCGAGAGCCAATTGGGGTTTAGTGTAGCACGTGACGCACACGTATATCTTCCGTGTACGGCTAACAGGTAGAAGAATTGAACGACTCATCGTAGACTGTCTCTATACCGCTGCTGTGAACCCTCATTGTTCAACAAGTAGGAAGATTGATTTAATTTTGCTAGCTGAACCAAGTGAATGTGCAATGTCCAAAGTGGAGAGGAATCTGGCCGCTATCGTCGACATAGGTGTGGTCTCTGGCTCATTCTCCTCCATCTCATCGGTCATGGCCTCAGTCAAATGCTCAAAACCGACTCATCCGATGCGCTCCTTGGGATCATGGACCGTGTCGACAAAGCTCTTTTTGAGCTGGATGGTCTCCAGGTCAGCGTCGATAGCGACTCCAACGTCCTGACCTCGATGACCCACGAAAGGCCTTTGCACATCTCGGGCGCAATGACGCGCTCGAAAGCCGCTGTTCCCGGTCTTGGCTACCTGTCGTATGGACACCTTTTTTTCGTGGCCGACAGCGCTTCCTGACCCGCGCGTAGAGTTTGACAACGCTACGCTTACTCCCAACATTGAACTCTGCGCCCGCTGCGAAGGCTTTCCTCGAGTCCTTCAGTGCCCTCTGTTCTTGACACAGGGTTTCTTTCACGCGTTTCCTCAAGATCTCCAGCTTGGCAGCCTGCACGCTGCTTCAACACTATCCAAGGTATTTCTAATCCTATCGCACCGCTACTGGATTGCTGCTAACAGCTGAATCTGTTTCAGCAACCTCATCCACTGATTTCATGTCCGCCTTCTGCCTGCATGCCCACCAACCCGCTCGCGGCAGCAGCTGAAGACACTCTCCATTTGCTCTGCTCTCAAATTCGTCTACAAAGAAGATCCAGCCAGATCTTCTACCGGCAGCGTCAGCGTCTCACCGCAATTGCTAGCAAGAAAACAACCCCCACCTCACGCAACCCTTCAAAAAGGCAAGCTGTGAGCATGTCGACTTACTGGACAAAAGACACCTTATAGTGATTTCTGGACCAGAACTTCCTCCTGAGAGCACCTGAAGAAAAAAAAAACGACAGAAATTATGCGTATGACTTGGCCGCTTCAGCAAAACCGCCAAATTTTGCCTGAAAGCCACCTCCTCCTGGAAACTAGGCCTAACCAGCCTATTCCCGCTCAATTTGCGCGCCAAACCCCGACTAGATCCCTCCAGTCCCAGGAAATAGGCCTAACCCGCCTGATTCCACTCAATATTCGACCAACCCCCGCCAGAACCTGACTGAAGTCCCTCCAGGCCTAGGAAACAGGCCGTTCAGGTACCAATTGCCGGAGTTTTCGAATTCCCAAGATACCATATTTGCTGTAAGGGATCTAGTTCACCAGGTAATTGAAAAATCAACGGACTGATACCAGGAGTTGTGCCTATTAGACATACTAGAGGTCTTTTACAAATACATAGAAAAGGGAAGGCTTAATTTTACCTCGTCTATTTTGGGAACTATAATATAGCAACTAAGGCTGTCTATAATCTAACCTACATACAAACTAGTAAAACATTAAAAGGTGTAAACGACCCCTCAATTGCGTATATTGCGCCGGCCCCCACCATACGTTAAAGCACTCCTGCAAGAACTGCAATAGTAGGGGAAATTGCGCGCATTTACTCCCTGAATGCTGGCACTGTAAGGGCCCCCACTTTACTAGCGACCCTAGGTGTGAATCTAGACCGCGCTAAAAGCCCCTCCCCCCTTTTTTTTCCCATGTTTAATTTCCTACTAAATTACCCTAATACTCCTTTCCTTATTTCCTTTGTTAAATTCCCGCTTGAAAAGCGATCCGTTCAGTGTGTTCAGCCCAAGCTAGAATAGTAGAAAGGAGTAACCCCTATTCCAGCCCGTTAACCCCCTCCCACACTCCTTAGTAGATGCTTTTAGGGTATCTCGTCTTCATAGTCTTAGACTCAATAGCGACATAAATGAAAATCCAAATCCAAATCCAATGATAGTAGTGTTATAAATATATATCAGGTTTTTATGCCACCTTGGGACAGTTCTCGGCTTCTCATCCCATTTGAGAAACCGGCCCAGTCGTTTCCATCTTGAGAATGACGAAGAGATCATGCCTTGCCCACCAGCTACGGAGTCTCTTACCGTAGATGTATACGGGTAGGGCGAGGAGACAGAGGAAAATAGAAGTGCCCCCGAAGACATACATGATCTCTTCGGGCCCCTTAGCGGCGACCCAGTCGTTGGCGAAGTTGGAAAGCCCGTAGAACATAAAATTCTAATCCACCACGTCAGCAGGTATCGTGTCGAAGGTCGTGTCGCGCCCACCTTGAAAAGCATATTCATAACGAACATCTCGTTGCTCTGGCTGCGGAACGCATCGAGGGCGTATGAGAGCGTGGCGAATATGCCAATCAGGACGCCTACCATCATGACGCCCTGGAGAAACGCGCATAGCGCAGACGCCGCGCCGACGGCCATGGAGTAGCCGAACAGAAACATGCCCAGCGCGCAGGTAATCATTGCGATGGTCATGAAAACCAAGCGGAACTCGGGCTCACTGCGGCAATTAGCGTCTCATGGTAGTGAGTCTGGGCGACAATGCAGCTTACTAGACGCCTGTGTTCTTCTTCGTGATCCATTTGACAACAGGGTCGCTTCCCCAGCCGACAATGATGGAACCGATCATCCCGCCGATGAAGGGCCCAGCGCCAAGGTAGCCAATTTGGGCGGGCCCATAGTTCCACGGGGGGCCGGAGAATATGCCAGATAGGATGATGGCCGAGCCAACGTACCAGCTGTTCAGAAGGCCAGATGTAATGACGGCGTAGCATGCGGCAGGGTTCAACAGGGTAAGGAACGGCCCAAAGAGGAACTTGAAGATGCTGTCTCTCGAGTACACGCCCGTGAAGATGGCAAGAGACTGGGCAAAGGTCTTCTTGCGGGGGACGGCAGTGGCTGATGCAGCATCGCCACCCGAGGCGGGGTACTCGCGATACTCGACCTGGTCCTTGGCCAGCTCCTCGAGCTTCTCCTCTCGCACGAGATCCGTGTCGTACTTGGTGGCCCGAAGATACGTAGTCTCGGGGCAGAACAGGAACATGGCGATGAACTGGATGACGAGGAAGATCTGGAACAGATGGAACAGCCACAGCCAGCCGAGATCAGCAAACACCTGGCCGCAGATGATCGAAGCCAGACTCGAGGCCGAGTTGAGAACGAAGTTGATGAGGGAAACACGCAGACCACGCTGGTGGACGAAGTACATGTCGCCGACGGTTGCGACGATGAGAGACTCAAAGGCACTGGTCGAGAAGCCCTGGATGATCCGGGCGGCGAGCAAGTAGTTGTAGCTGATCCTGGCCTCGCCAACGGCTGTTCCGATGATGTCGAAGAGGGTTGATGCCAGGAACACGGGGCGTTTGCCGTACTTGCGGCTCAGGGCGCACACGAACGGCCCAATGCAGCCGGCAGCCAGCAGGTTGTAGCCCGAGACCAGGACGACGGGCGTGAGGGGCATGTTGAGCGTCTGGGCAATGGAGAAGTACGAGGCATTGAGGAACGGGCCCTTGGTCTGTGAGCCATGCGCCAGCGACGCCCACAGGGCGACTCACGTTTGTGCCGGCATTCAGCATGGCGCCCAAGCAGAGGACGGCTGTGATCAGCTCCTTCCTCCACATGGGCCAGTTGAGCGGGTCATTGGGGTCATCGCTAGGCTGTGGAGACAGCACAATGTGCGCGTCTCTGCCCGTGCCGTGCTTCAGGCCTTGGGTGGCCTCTTCGGTGTGCGCGGCTTCGTCGTCCAGCAGCACCGTTCCAGGGACGTGCGGGAGAGCACTGTGGTCTGCGGGCATTAGCGGTCTGTTGGCCGTCGGGGGAAGCAGAGCGGCTACCTTCCAATACGCCAAGGCCCATCGTGAACGCTGCAGCAGAGAAAAGCATGCAGTGTACAGACAAGCAACTCGCGCGGCAGGGCTGGCCATTATGTCCTCAGCAAGCCAATGCCCAGGTGGCAGGCCAGGACCCTGTACCCAGCATTCCCCGCACACCCCATCTCAGCCAAAAAGCCACAGCTGGAGCGCCCAAGTAATCATCCGCTCGATTGATTCCCGTTGCTTTACCCCACACCGGAGCCACCACTAAGCTCCAATCGACTTAGCTCTCTTGACAGCATTGCTTAACAGCACAACTGCGGCGCTCCGTCGAGTCACGATGTCGGCATTGCCAGCCGTCAAGTGCCGCGTGTTGGCACTGAGCGTTCCATCGCTCAGCCGTCGTCGCATGATTCTCTTTTTCTGACATCTGGCTCGAACGTCCTGTGTCGGACGAAAAGGTCAATCTGGGAGGGAGGATCGCGTTGGAAGGCCGGGCGGCTTGTCGCTTGTATGTTCCCGGCTGACGCGATACAGCAGGGAGCGGTGTCTCGAGTCGTGGCCATGCCTCGTCTGGCCCAGCACAGGAGTGCGTGAGGAGAAGACGCAGCTGGGCACGACGGACCTGCGTACTGGCACAGAGGCCACTTGGCTATTTCTGGCCTAGCGCGTCCGGTGTCTTTCCTTGCGCGCGGCATCCCACCGCGGCATCCCACCACCGCAACCCTCCCCGACCGCACACACATCTCGCAGCCACCGCTCCCGATGCCCAGAGACGGCCAGCTCCTCGCATGCGGCTTCCCCGGCTGTGGCCGCAGCTACCAGCGGAGGGAGCATCTCACCCGCCACCAAATGAACCACTTCCACGCCCAGTCACTCGGCTGTCCCTACTGCAGCAGTACATTTTCTCGCACGTAAGGCCACTGGAATCCTCAAGACCACCGCTGAGAACGGGCGAGCAGAGACACCCTCCGCCGGCACGTCAAGCGGCGCCATAAGACACAGGAGCTGCCTGCCTCGCGAGCCCCGAAGGCATGCACCAGCTGCCGCGCACGCAAGGCGCGCTGTGACGGTCAAAGCCCGTGTTCCGCTTGCGCCGAGCGTCACGTCCAATGCCATTTCGAGCCGTCTTCCTCGACTCCGGCCAACGAGCAAGACCCTTCCTTGTGCAGCGGCGACGAGACGCAGCAGCGCATCAGCGCATACTTCGCCAACTTTCACCCCACGTGGCCCTTCCTCCACAAGGAGATGTTTGCCCCCGACCGCGAGCCGGCCTTGCTGCTGCAGTCTGTCGTGCTGGTCGGGCTGTGGACCAAGCAAGACGACGCGTCCCGACATGCCGCAGCCCGCATCCACGAGAAGCTGGTCGCATCCATCAGCGAGCAGAGAGGGGGCTGGGACGTCTCAGCACCTGCAAACCAGCCAAAAAGCAATCCCGAACCCTGGCCGGTCGGTACTTATCAGGGCATCCTTCTGAACATCATTTTTGCCATGCTGTCTAGCGCCGAGTGCACCAGAAACAGTCGTCGAGGTACCTTCAAGCTTGACCTGAAGCCAGGGCAGAAGGTCGCGCTCTCAGAGGGCAACTACGAGCTTCTTGTTGCTCTCGTCAAGAGCGCCCTCCAGCGCGGCATGTTCTCTTACACCGACATGTTTGCACATTACAGCGGCCGCAGTAGAAATATCATCTTTGTCTGGATTGGAGTGGAGGAAGTCAAACGCTTCGCTTTGACGCTCTTCAAAGTGTGGTCGATGTGCGAAAGGGATGCTGCAACAGGGAACGAGGAGCTTCTATTGGCGCGTGATTTGAACTTCTCGATGCCGGAGAGAGAGGATCTATGGGATGCACCGTCCCACGAGGAGCTTGTGCTTCGGCTAGAGGCAGATGTTAGGGAGGGGAAGTGCGCACAGAACGATGTGGAAAATTGGATTTCAAACCAGCTTGGAGGCAAGAGAAATTGCTAAACAATAACGTTGCATGTGGTGCAGATAACTTGGATTGGATTGGATTGGATTTTCATTTACGTCGCTAGCTAAGTCTAAGACTATGAGGACGAGATGCCCTAAAAGCACCTACTAAGGGGTTTAGGAGGGGTTACCCCTTTCAATTATTCCAGCTTAGGCTGAACACACTGAATGGTTTACTTTTTAAGCGGGAGCTAACAAAGGAAATAAAGGAGTATTAGGGTAAGTTGGTAGGAAATTAAACATAAGAAAAGAGAGGAAATATGGCCCGTTTTTTTTAGCACGGACTAGGCCTAGACTCGCACTTAGGGTCGCTACTATAATGGGGACCTTTGTAATGTGAGCATTTAGGTAGTAAATGCGTGCAATTACCTCTACTATTATAGTGCTTACATTGGTGCTTGGACGTGTGATAAGGGCCGGCGTAGTAGTTGCATACAGGGGGTCTTTTACACCTTTACAGATAACTTAGAACTACGAGGGTCCACTGCTTTAGAGCAATTAATTACCGAAATACCCCAGTCACCCATCCACTGTCTAATCAACTTGCAATTACGCGCATTTTTCTACTGGCTACAAGTTAAAATTATGTAAAGACGACCTAGCTGTCTTTAAGATTAAGACTTTTACACGTAGATAATATGGCTACAAGTATTATTAGTACACTTTAAAACTCAATTGAGAGGGAACCGGTTGCACAAGGTAGATTGTCTATACCGTTCCTTTATTGCGTTAATCTTGCCCTTTTTTTTTTTAAGAAATCCTGCACTTCCTAGATCTTCCACCTAGGACCTGTGCAAACAGACTAAAAATAAACGTCTCGTGCCCCTCAATCCATTGCGTCTAGTTTAATACTCCGATGCGTTTCTACAATCGAGTTAGACTTATCTCTAATAGCGTAAGATGAAGACTCGCGTATCTCTTATCCTTTAACTATAAGCCAAATAAAATTTCGCGCGTCTCGCAGCGTAAATTAACAAAACCAGCATCTGTAACCCATTTCTCGAGGTGCTTGGTGGGCTGCACAGTCCTACTAATCTTTTCTGTTCCTTCAATCACGTACTTAATAAGCTTGAAGACACAATTATCTCCTAGCATTGTATTGTCCTAAGAATGTGGTAAAAAGATCCCACCCCTAACATTCGACCCAGCCGCCTGGTTGGAGGTGTCTGTATTCTTTAGTGGACTTTATTTGGTGGTAACGGCAGGGATATATACTTGAAACTACGCCACATTGAAGCGAGCCAGATTCGGATATGGATCAAGTTGAATAATCATTGTTCCAGCCAGTCTTACTCGATGTCGTCGACCTCAAAGCTCGTGCTTGGTGGCATTTATCGCAAGCAATTAGCACTGCCGTCGGTGCTGTGTGAGGCACTTATATAAAAAGACCTGGGCTGGATGGGACTGGGATCGTTCCCAATATGTTGGACGAGTCAGCGAGTATGGCCGGGAGTAGGTTTACGACTGTAGATATCTTACAAGCTCAGCTTTTAGAAACTAATCGCCTGTCATCCTAAGTGCTTAGTCGTCGCTCATATATTTCATATTCGGACGAGAAAGCGACAAACAGTTCCCCGTCGTATGGAGCTCCTTGGTGAGTAGACCTTGAAGGCCTTTCCCTATGGCGATGAAGTCAGCAAGCTGTCCGGGTACCCCAGCTAGGCGCCATCTGAAGCCGGATTGCACTTGTCAATGCATCCAGTGAATGATTCTACGTAGACCTTATCGAGGCCACCGCCCTAGTAATTGATGCCACAGAGAACCAAATACGAGCGACCCGCCAAAGTGGTTGTCTGGCTTACGATCAAGATGATTAACTCCGAGCACTCGATTAATTAGGCTACTGCTTAGCAGCCGTCGATATCATCTTATTTGCTCGCTTTCTGTTCAGTATCATCCAAAGACTTAGATAAGGTAAGATGTATAACAGGATAAAGGTTTCATGGAGTAGGACATAGGGGATAGACTTTTATGCGCAACCGGAAAAGCGTTGAACCATCTTCTCCGCATGATTCTTTACTACGGTTCGAGCGAATCTGCTAGTGAGACGAGAAGGAAGCCCGATCCTGGTGCGCACTGCAGTCTGGCAGCAGCTTTGGCGTTTACTGCAAGGCGAAGCTGTCAATTCTTTTCCTCTTCACACTCAGCAACAGTCAATGTAGAAAACATGATCAAGATATGGAGATGGTGTGCAGGAGACAGCTACTGCTACAGCCTCCTGGCTACCTTTCTGCAAAGATCTGGCACAAAGCTACCTCCCTCAGCAAGCAGTTCTCGGAACTCGTTGCACGAGACCAACACTTTGAAATTCTTGGATGCATAGTGCACCACGACCTCTCTCATCGAGAAAGGGGTAGAGTCGTCCTCCGGTGTATTCGAATAGATGTACTTTATGAGTCGGGCGATGTCCGCTGCTCTTCTTGAGTAGCAGTGGAAGATGTTCAGGCTGTCGGAGAGCTTGGTAACCGCTAGAGCCTTCAAGTCGGGGATGATGAATTCCTGGGCAAACAGGCAGACCTGAGCATGGCACATGAATACAGGGCTGTAGTCCATTGCAGGTTTTTCGTTTGGGCCGGGTGATGCGTCGAGTTGAAATGGCACGTGCGGGGCCAAGAGTGGGTGAGCGGACCGCCGGCTTCTTCTTGGAGCGCTCAGAGAATCGTCCGACGAGACGGGGGATCTCGGCGAGGCAATTTCCGATAGCGAGGGTGGCAGCTCCGGCTCCGGCTCTGGAGGGTATGGAGCCTCTGGAGGCACTGAGTCTGTTGGTGAATCCGGTGCTTGACCTTCTGCTTGTGCAGGCGCTTCCTCAGCCTCGAAGACCTCTTCATTTGGATTGGCAGCCGCCTGCTGTTCGTCCACGGTATCGATTGATTCCGTTCTGGGTTCGGGCGACTGAAGCCTCCATCTCCGGAACCTGAATCCGCGTTGCGAGGTGCTTTTATGTTTCTTCTCGCCCAATGATTCCTCGTCCGACCCGGAGCTTCGTTGCCCCTCTTCCGCATCGTCAGTCGTTGGACTCGCGACGCTGTAGTCTCCCGAGTATATATACTCAGCAAAGCGGGCAAAGGCTTCAGGCTCGATGTCTTCGATGCATCCCACCCCAAGCTGACTCTCTTTAAAGCCGCCATGCATCAATCGATCGAGCGGTTCCGAATGGCGTGAGACGAGCTTCTTGTGAAGCGTGAAGCGCGTCTTTGATTGACCGATATCGAAGCTGAATGTACCTGAGCAGAAGATTCTGAGGGAAATCAGCGTGAGGTATGGGGTAGTGATGGAGATGTGTACGTACTCAATACTCGAAGAGGACATTGTGTAAATAATTCGGTGACACCTTGGTCGACAGAACTGAGGGGTGGGAGGAACTCACGATGCAAATGAAATCCGGTGTTTCATAAACGTGAAGGATTCACTGCGTCGACAAGTGTTCAAGCCCTCGGGTAAGATGCATGCAGAACTCATGCACGCACTGCCACGTCAACGGTCAACCTGGTAGGCTGCAGCAGACTTGGGCGGCTGTAGAGATAATATTGGCTACAGATACTCTGATTGATAACCTAGCAAGGGGATGGTTTTACACGGTGCAGGACAGCACCAGAGGTAGGTAGTGAGAAGGAAACCTACAACCCAATGGAGAAGTGCAGGGTACTTTCCTGCGCTTACTTGCGTGCCAGCCTGAGATGAACAATCCTTGTCTGCTCCTCTTCGCTCCATAAGTACATTCTGTTTCATATGGCCGTCAGGCTCAAGCCTTGACAAATAATCTATCAATAACGAAGGTTGGCGGGTATATACATGGGAAAAGCGACTGTCGGGGTATATTCTACGCGGTAGGTATGGATATGAAATGCGGGGGGACATAAACAGCGTGGTACTACACTATACATCAGCCACTCCGATTGCGGCGGAAGAAGCGACGGAATCTTCGGGGACGTTCTCCATTGGAGACTTCGTCGCTTGATTGACCGTTGATCAGGGCTCTCGCGTTCTTATCTGCGATCCAGACATCCTCTAGACTATGCAAGTGTTAGATTATCGATTGGCCGGTCGAGGAGACAGTAAACTTACGGCAGAACAAGGTTCGGGTTGAAGTATCGTTGACCCCTTTCGCGCTCCTCATCAATGGTGGGCTGGTCCGGCGTAGGGGTGATCAGATCGGACCGCTCTGCCCTCCGCAAGCTCTTCAATGCGATGAACCGCATCAGCGGCTTGTAAGAGTACGAATAGACGTGCCAGAACCATAGGGTGGCGATGACCAAGGGAACGAGGAGTGCTGCTCGCCAGAAGGCTCTCTTCAAGGCGAGCTGGCCTGCCATTGTGAGCTGGAAAAGAACCAGGCCAACGATGACCCGATCGCAGATCATTGTCCAGCCTCGACCCGTTGAGTGTTGACGGTGGTCCATTGCGTAGAGTAATTGATACTTGTGTACGAAGTGGCCAATGACGAAGTAGACCAACCCGGCCAAGAGGACCATCCAAGACGAGCGGAGAACACTGTAGACAGTGCAGATGATGAAGATCAAAATCGTCTGCGGTAGGTAGAATCCATAACTGAACACTGGAGGCTGAACCAATTCGGCATAGTCTGCATCCGGAATACGTCAGAGGAGAACATTAGCGGCCGAACCTGAAGACGTACCTCGTGGTGTCTTGGCTCCCATCAGGGTGATGGGGTACAACACGACAGCACCGAACTCCAGCAAACGGAAGGGGAAGAGGCCAACGCCCTGAAGGATGACGAAATTGGTGTAGAAGTTGAGAAGGCTTTGGAGAGACAAAGCCAGAGCATTCGTGATCTTGGTCGCATCTCTCAACTGCTCCCCAATGTGTTCAAGTAATCCCCAAAAACCAGAGGCGGTACCTAGTATGGTGAAGACCACGAAAAAGTTGAAGAACACGAAGAAGAAGTTTTTCGAAATGCTGTGAGGATCAGTAAACCGAACAGCGCGTGACGTTGGAGATCTTACACTGAAAGCTCGACATCGCCCTGGCCGATCATTCCTTGGTGGTTGGCAAGCCCTGTGGCGGCATTAGTATCGTTCCGGTTAAGGCGATGCGAGGGAGCGCACAATCGTAAAGGTATGGAACGGCTATGTTCATCAGAGACACAAGCAATGTGGGAAGCTGCGTGACTATAAGAGACTTGATGTTCTTGTGATTGTCAACGGCATCCTTGAAGCCGGGAAACACGCGGTCTATGGAATCGATACTCAGAGCACCTGCGATGGGAACGAGGATCAAAGTCCACAGTACCGTCAGCAGTCCAATGAGAATGGTAATGGACCAGGCTCGCATCATCCTCTCGCGGCGCGGCATGTATGTATTTTGCCAGACAACGTCGGAGGGCGCGGGGCTGGTGTTGGCTAAGAGCTGTAGCGGAGAAGGATCTAGCACGGCCTGTACTGCCATTTGCTGGGAGCAACGTTAGCACCAAGGGAAGAATGGCGAAGCGGGCGAAGCTTACACAACTGGCAACGCTGTTCATGGTCACAAAGGCAAGCGGTGTCGGGTTGAATTCTTTCTTACGCAACGCTTTGATATCCTCATCCAGCCGGCGGAGCTTTTCCTCGTAGAAATTGATGGCGTCCACATGCCGATACCATACCTTGAAGCGGCCATACCAGATCTTGACCAGCGGGCGGCTACGGTTGTAGGGCGGGGTGGAACGGCGCGAAGCCATTCCACCGTTCCCCAGCAGGTGGCTGCGCTCGCTCTCATCGGCATAGGGTTGTGGCGGAGACGGCTGGGAAATGGGCAGAGACTCGAGGCTGCGCTCGACGCGGCGATGGCCTAGGTGCACCGTCCAGGCCTCCTCCAGCTTGCGCATAGTCAACATGCGCTTTTCCATCAAGTCATCGAGGGCCTTCCAATTCCTACAGAGCGTAACGCTCTCGACACGGCCGATCTCCAGCTCCTCAACGAACTCCTTGATCTTGGACTCGGAGCGGAGCTCTGGCGGAATGCCCGAGAGACGGATGGTGCGGTCGGTGATGGTGGTTTGGCTGCCGAGGTACTCCTGGCGGATCTCAATGACGCGCCTCGTCTCAGACACAATCATGTAGGTGGCGAGGCCGGTGAAGAGGTAGGCGAAGACGAGGTACATCCAGAGGTAATCGGTGTGCGAGAAGTCCCAGTACGAGTACGAGTCGGAGACATGCCAGGACGAGTCCACGCGCACGGGGCGCAGGTGGCGGCGCAGGCGCAGCTCGTAGTCACCATCGCCGGCGAGGGTCTCGTTGGTCTTCAGCTTCTTGCTGGTGTCGGGGAAGCGCGTGTGGACGGGGTTGATGATGACGACGGAGAAGAAGAGGGTGATGGACAGGAACTTGATGGCCATCTTGAAGAAGGCCAGGAACTAGCAGGCGTCAGTGGGGCAGGCTGGGGCGGGGCTGTGCGTGTGACGCACGACGTAGGCATCGAGGCCGGCCGACGCCAGCACCTGCTGGTCGGTTATCCTCCACAGTGCGGGAATCCAGCCAAAGAGCGAGCGCGGCAGCTCGGGCAGGGCGGTGGCCTCGTCGTTCTGCTTCTTGCGGGCGGCATAGAGGCTCTCCCAGCGCGGGCGCAGGATGCAGAAGGCGAGAAAAGCACTGGTGCCGAGCGCGACGGAGATGATGATCTGGATGGTGATGTCGCGCGGACGACGCGTGCCGAAGAAGTCGGTGCCGTCATCGTCCTGGGTGTCGTTCCAGGCGCCAAAGCCGGCGGTCATGGTTGGGTGCTCGGGCTGCATGCACCATGCAGGAAAGCGTGCTGTCGCGCGGAGTGCGGAGGGTGGGCGCGCTGGGGTCTTGAGTGAGGTCGCGGGCGCGGGCGCGTGGCAGCGCCTCACCGCTTTTGCTGATCCCCGCCCGAGTGACGCCTGCACTCGTGCTGCTCACGGCCTGCTTCCGGCAGCCCTGGGGGCGTGCGGGCCCCGAGCCGCCGCCTGGCCTATCATCGCGCCCTGCCTTCCACAATCTGAAACTCCTCCCCAACCCTGCTGTCCATCTGTGTGCTGTACCGCAGCGCTGCCTCGCACGCCCGCACGCTGTCCAGCACCACCACCTCGCGCACGCCGCCGGTGGGCTCGTCGCGCTCCTGCTGAACTTCCCCGCCGAGCTCTCCGGCGCCGACGAGTGCGCGCGCTATTTCGCCGATATCACCCGCTTCCTCCACTTCCGCGTAGTCATGCGGCCGTCGGAAGAGCGAAGCCTCTGTCTCTTTGGGCTCCGCTCCCACCGCGCTATCATCGCGCTTGCTGAAGTCGCTGCTTGCATGCGGCGTCCATGCGTCCGACGACCCGTCGTAGAAAGGCAGTGGCTTCTGCCCGCCCGAGAACTCCTTGACTTCCACCACCTCCAGGAACCGCACCTTTCTGTGCTGACCCGCCACCAGTTTTGACTTCTTCAGCGCCGACTTCCGCTGTGCTATGCTGGAGAAAGTTTCTGCTATCCATCTTGTTCTCCCAGCCTTGCGCCTCTGAGCCCATTGCCCATTTCGTGCCCAGAGCCGCCCGAGTGGTCGTGGTGCCGCTCGACAGCCTACACTTCCCTTACCGTCTTTCCTTGTTACACTTGTCAATCCCATGAACCGTGCAGGCACGGACCGGGTAATCGTTACCACTTTTCCTCCTCTCCGCTTCTTTTGTCTACGCACAAGCCTCTCCATCTTGCTTGACGTCTTTCTAGCCGTAACTGGCCATTTGCGTTTGCGAGAGAGAGCGATACTCAGCTTTTCCAAAGCAGTTGCCGTCAGTCTCTGTTTGGTCGTCCACCATTTCCTCTCATACCTCTTGCTGAAAGCCTCCCAATACGGCAGCGCTGCCCAGTCGTACCAATAAGAGGGTATGCTGTAGATTGTCGACATTCTCGACATGACCTTAGGTTGTTGTGCTTAAAACAAATGCCAAGCTCTACTCGGCCTCGAGAAAGGTGTAACATAGAATTAGAGAGAAAATCCATTGAAATGCCGCACAATCGCTCGGGTCTCTGCGAGGTATATCGTATCTTGCGACGAAGACAATTCATTGTGACCAATTGATTATCCATAAGATGGACCGATAATGGGAACCTTGTGGGCTTGGAAAGCTATATTAAGTGACTTTTTCTGGAAACCACAAAGGACGAGATAAAGGAAACGCGGCAGTCGATCATATGATGGCTAGCTGGGATTGATGAATGTATGATCTCTTCATTGAATTCGCAGAAAATTGAGCCTTCCGCACGGGTATTAGACGTTGTGATTATTGAGGGGAATCAGCAACAGCCTCATCAATTATGTCGGCGCCTCTAGATTGTACTCTGGCTGGAGCCCCGGACAGCATTGCTTGCGGATTGCAACGTTTGTTTTCCAAATGCAAAGCGTTGCCAATTGGCTTTCAGTGTTTTCACGCCTTCTCCGAGGTCCCATCCCTTGACATTGCAGACAACTCGCACAATGTCTTCCAGATGCTGGTCCATAAGCTCCCCGGCAATGTGAAGGTCGCTCTCGACAAGTATGCGGTCATCGGGGACAGCCTTGATAGACTGCGATGCCGTCGGGGCTGCGCGGTTAGAGTAATTGATTGCAGTTGAGAAGGACACAAAGATTTCGGTAGGTACGGAGGGGTCAAAATACTGTGACAGCGAGGCGGGGTGGCCGGAGTAGGAATGCAGACAAATGCGGGGCGGAAATGGCTTTGGAGACTCGTCGTCTGCCCCTGCATCCTCTTCAGCTTCCCGAGCTGATGCACCGCGCCTCTTTCGTTCGCGTTTGCTCATCTGCTTCTTCTCATAGCCCTTCCACGTTGCCCGAATAGTTTCGAACAGAACGCCGTGCGCTTGGACGCCATGTACAGACACAGCCCGTCCCTTCTCTCCCGCGAGATTCAGCTGGGCAGTGAGGATCTGCCTCTGGTGATCCATAGAAACTACATGAGGCGACAGGCCGCGCCCTTCTCGGCCACCAGGGGTCAGCGAATCGTCGCGATTTTCTTGGTCGTCAGGCATCCATGCTTGAGGGATGCGAAACGACTTGTCGAGGCCGATTTCGCCCACCAGAGCCAGCGGATAGCGGTCTAAAAAGCGGCGTGTCTCAACGAGGAAGGTAGAGAATGGGCGCGGGTCGGGTAAGGCGAGGATGAAGTCGCGATTGTGGGGCGAGGGTGATAAAACACGCTGGTAGTGCGCAATTTTGGCGTCATCATCCAAGGACGTCTTCCCGGAAAATTGGGTTTCGTCGTACATCTGGTGTGAGAACCACGGATGCCAGCCAAAGCACGGCAGCACGCGCTCCTCGTGGCGCCACGAGTCGATGTCGGACGACGAGATGCCAAGAGTGTCGGCGACGTCTGCCACGAGCTGCTGATCCTGAGCGCGTGTTGCCATGACTGTCAGGGCCTTTGCCTTCATGCTGGCCACGGCGGGTACGGCCTCCATGGTGTCAGTTGGATGGCAATGGGCGTCGAAGACGCCAACGTGCCACGGGAAGGGCGTGCTGGGCGACGGGGGCTCCATGGTGTGACAGCCAGAGTGACCCGCGGTGTCTGGAAGGCAAAGTGACGTAGAAGTCGAGGCCATGGGTGCGCCCCACTCACGACTGCTTAGTCAGAGACTGCGGGGATGTGCCTGGATCTCGCCAGCCCACCACGGATCCTCGCGTCGCATCTTCTCACCCGAGAGCAGCGACGACGACGCCCAGGCACGCTGAATTACGACGGAGGCTGTCGTGTTCGCCTGGCGCGATCAGCGCGCACTGTGCAGTCTTGGCGCTGGTACCGGCGGCGGCCTTGCAGGACGGCAGCTCAGCACCATCGACACCATCTGCAGAGGCGGTGCAGGAGGGCCAGGCGAGATGGGTTGAGTGGTGGTGAGATGAGCACGCGGGGTGACGTCGAATGCGGCCGCCCCCTGGACCCCGGTCGCCATCACATGCATGCCTCGGGGCCCCAGGGCTGCTCCCCCGGACGGCGGACCGCGCCGCCTCCAGCGCCGCGTCTTTCCCCTCACGGTGCGACGTGCCGTACATATCTGCGCCGCGCCATGCTGCGCCCGCCGCCTGCGCTGCTGCCGTTGTCGCTGCAGACCCTCCGCATGCCGCCATGTTCAACCCGCTGTACCTCCTTGCGCCGCCCGTCCTGATCGTGGCGTCGCTGCCACTGGTCGCACTGGCCGTCCTGACCACCTCGCTGGCTGTCATCACCCTCCTCATCCGCGTGTCCATCGTCTACTTTGAGCTCGGCGTCGCTCTCATCCATAGCTGGCTGTTTGCAACCAACCACGTCTCTACCTCCGACAAGCATCGCTCGCTCGCCTCCTCCGGCTACTCGACGCCCACTCGCCACCACCGCCGCCGCCGGAGCAGCGCCGCCAGCCTGCTCGCCGCCGACCAGTCCATGTCCCGCCGCCCGCCGACCAAAAGCGAGAGTTTCGCCTCGCTCGTGAGCACCGCTGGGCCAAACCGGGATTTCGAGGGCATCGGCGGATGGCGCATGCCCGGCGATGGCGAGGAGGAGGCCCTGTGGATTGGCATGAACTCAAGGCTTGAGCTCCCCACCGCCTTGCCCGACAAGCATCGCAGGCACCAGAGATCGCTCACCGGGGGAAGCCAGCGGTGGTCGTGGAGCCCCGAGGCCATCCGCATGTCCCCCGTCCAAAGCCGCTCCCGTACCCCGAACGCCCCCGAATGCCCCGGCAGCCCGGACGAGTACTTCACCATGCACCATTACAGAAAGATGGGCTCGTCTTGGGAGGCTCTCGCCATTAGTCGGAGCGATGAAAGGCGGAAAAGCTCGGGCGGGTCCAGCACCTGTTCGACCAGCAGCTCTGGCCGAACCCCTCGGACCGCGACGAGGAATTCTATGTATGGTTGAATATCCAGAAGGTAATAAAGAGATTGATACTTGTCGCCTTTGTCTAAATCGTCCGTGATGCCCTGACGACCCGATGGCTCTATGATTTTGCCAATGCGGTGACCGACACATCGCTGCGACCCTTTGCGGAGTGTTTCCGACGCATCCATCTCCCAGACAGCCAGACTTGAGAACATGATAAAGACTTGTGTTTCCGCATTTGACGGCCCTGAAAGAAGCCCGAGCACCAGCACCAAAGGTAGTATCCAACTGGATGTGGAAGACAAAGGATTGTATGGGATCGAGACCGCGCCTTTGAACGAAGCGTTCTTTGAGCAAGCGAGTAGATATGGAGGTGAGCCGGCAGTGAACATGCAGACTCTATGACCATTGGGATAGAAGCACGCGGACTCATGGATGCCCTAGAATCGCAAGACGCATTGCCACCGCTATGGCTCGACAAGGTTTCTTTCGAAGAGTTGCGCATTGGCGGCTATATCGATGAAAGCCGTGGTGGATTCAACAACGAGCTAGCGAGGCAGCCAAACAACATACACCCTCTTTTTTCACGGGGTCAGTGGCTGGATGTCAGCGAAGAGTCTTTTAACCTGCTCATGCCCTCGTTGCAACTGGCCACGAAACTCCTGTTATCACCACGGTTTCTCATCTTCTGGCATGCCCTTCTGGGACCTCGGCGCCGTATCCGTTGCGAGAACCTGAGACTTGCGTACGGACGTTATTGCGACCGTCTCGACTGTGAAGATCCTCCCAACTTTCAGGAACGACGATTAGTCTATGCCCGTTTTATCGATCTTACACGCTGCCACAAATTCAAGTTCGTACCCCGCGCGGAACTGGTCGATGCAGATGCCACAACGGACATGCTGGCTGAAGCTGGCTTTGGAGATCTTCCGTGTACTCACGCATCACTTTCAAAAATCAGCGATGAATACCTCGAACTTCTCAGGAGATACAAAGCGTATCAAGCCCCCAATCCTGCGAGCATACCAAGCCCAACGGGCTGGCCGACCACAGGGTCGATTACACGCACAGCGTTCCATCTTGCGAAAACGCTGGTGCACGAGCTATGCCACGCGTTCAACAATGCGCTGATAGCTCACAATCCTCAAGTGCGGCAACCCGAGGTGCAGATCAAGATCGAGCCTTTCTTCATGGAGCAGAGGCGGTGTGAGCTGGGTCGCGCATGGGAGTCTTACGTCTTCGGCGGCCACGTTGACGGAATTGGCGATGGGCTGAACATGCAATTTGGGGTGAGTGTAACCAAGTGGCCGCATCCGTTCAGCGAGGAGGGGGAGGCGCGGGCCCCGAGCAGGCGGGCGTACAAGACGAGCTACGCGGTTCCCATGGCGTGGGTGGAAGAGCTGTGGAGGGCTGAGTTCTGGAACCAGATCGACAATGGCGACAATGTCGACTTCAGGATCCCCAAGATCCTGGGGCTGCGCAAGGCCACCAGCGTGGAGTGGACGCAGGAAGACGAGGAGTGGGAGAACTTCAGCGATACCGATGACAGCGAGCTGGCAGGACTGGCCAACAGCGAGCGAGCAGAGGCAGTGGAAAAGAGGATGCGAATACGGATCCGGCAACATCTGGGACTGCAGGGCGTGTACTCGGACAGCGAGGACAGTAGCGTCGCACGGGACGGCGACAGCAATGGCGTTATTCGAGACGGCGGATGGCGCCAGTGACGGAGGCCCGCCATGGATGACGGCGTGGGAGGGGTGCTGCGCCACGGCTGACATAAGGTTGTCGTTGGCGGATCGGGGCTGAGGCTTCCGGCCTGCCGCTGTTGGATCGAAGTGCTGCCAGGGCTGCGCGGAGATTGGCGGCGCAGGGGTGGAGATGAGGCAATCTGAGCAGCGCGGCCGCGGGGACCTGCGCCCACACGCAGCCGGAGGGCACGAGATGGCTGCCCGCGGGTCGTGTTGGAGTCGGGATCGGGTGGAATGCGAGGATGAGAGCTGGAGCTGGCGCTGGATGCGAGCCGGGAGGCGCGGATTACCTGCAGCGCCGGCGGTGCCGGCCAGCCGCCGCACGTGATGATCTGCAGAGCTCCGTCCTGGGCGACGCGGAGCTGGAACCTCACCTCTCCTCTCGACCAGACGCCGGCCTCCACGCAACGACACGGCCCGCGCTGCAGGAGCGCGGCCAGGCGCCTGGCCGGGCACCCGTCAGCCGCCCGACAAGGGCTGAGCAGCGGCCAGCCAGGCGCCTGGAGCGCACGCGCCAAGCACAGGGGCCGCCGTGTTTCTCGCACTGTGCAGACCCGAGCCCGGGTGGCGATGCAGTTGGCTTTGTCTGCACGCATTCGTCGCATCCGTCGCCGCCCCCTCGGCCACGCACACGCTCCGGGGCTTGGAGCGCGCACAAACGGCGGCGTCGAGGCGGACACGCCCCGTCAGCACCCATTGGGGCAAGCGACGCGGCGACGGCCTCGCGGGCGAAGGCACGATGAGGTGATGGCTGGCTCCTTAGCCCTGTCCCCCGCAATTGTTTGCTGCTGCAGTGGCGGCCAGGAACCAGTGCGCTGCCGGCCCGGCTTGGCCTAAGGGTAGCGCGTCTCGTGTTGGCTGCCGGCGTCATGGCTGCTTCCTGCCAAGGTAACTGCTACCGCTGCGGCCACCTTGTTTCGCGCACGAGCAGGTGAGCCGCCTGTCAGCCTGATTACGTAGATGAATGGAGGCCACTCCTATAATAACTCCTGCTCCTGCTGGGCCTCTCTCCCTTTCTCTCATCTCCACCCACTGCCTTCGATTCCGCTTGACTGCCAAGCTCGCTTCACCAGCTCTCTCGTCTGCCCACCCCCCAAGGTTCGTTAACCGCTCTCACCCGCTTGCGCTCCCGGCGGCTATTGACTCGCGCAGGAAGCAATCACCTCATCTCTCACCATGCGTTTCACCGCTGTTGCTGTCGCCGGCCTTGCCAGCTTCGCCGCCGCCCAGGACCTCAACTCCCTCACCTCTGCCATCGCCAGCGACGCGACCTCTCTCACCGGCGGTGCCTCCAGCGTCCTTAGCTCTGTCCTGTCCGAGGCCTCCTCGGTCGCCGGCAGCTTGACCTCTGCTATTCCCACGGCCACTGGCTCCATCGCTTCCAGCCTTTCTTCTGAGCTTGCGTCCGTCACCTCCAGCCTTGGCTCTGTTGCCTCGTCGGCTACGGGTGCTGCCGGCTCCATCGCATCCTCGCTCTCCTCGGAGGCTTCGTCGCGTGCTTCGTCCGCCTCGAGCCGTGCCAGCTCGGCCGCCGGCTCTGCTTCCTCGGCTGCTTCCTCGGCTGCCGCGTCGTCCACCGGCGCTGCCAACGCTGTTGCTGTTCCTGCCCTTGGCGGTCTCCTCGGTGGCGCCCTCGCGGTTCTCGGTCTTTTGTAAATAAATACGCACGGCTGACGTAATGAGAATCCCCTGTGGGTTCCCAGAAGTTACGGTTTCACGGATGGATGAACAGTTCAACTAGCGCAGGTACCAATGCTATTGGCTCTTGGGCTGGAATGAAACTGGTTTTACGGGATTTGTACTATTCAATGGCTCTGGCGTATAATAAATACCATAATGCATGCATCGGTCTACAACCTCATTTGTACGAACTGCCCAGTGCTCGATGTTGCCGTGCTTCGCGTATCGTATTGCTGGAGCCTACTCTCTTGCGGGGGATCTATACGAGCTCACGCCCCACTCATGAGCTAACTACAATGGGGGCGCTGCATCCGATGGCTAGCGCGGAAACTGCTGTCTTTTTATAGCATTGATCAAAGCAAAACACGTCTGACCACGAGGCGTTGAAGCATTCGTCTGAACGGTTTCGGGCATAAGGTGTGGCGTGCCTTCGCATCCGGACGTCTCATTCTACTCCTCACGCATTTAATCTCCCATGTATGGATCTGTAGCATTTACTGTAGTCGTCAACTGCAACAGCACTCTACGCTTTTGCACTCGCGCTTGCGGTATAGGTGGCCATGTGCTGGGCGGCTAATTCATCTTCAAAGGCAAACTGCCTTTTGCTCCTCCCGTTTGATTACCCTGATCTACCCTAATGATTTGACACTAAGCACCAGACTTAAGACATGCATAAAGAAAGTCCTGAGCTCTTTTTACTGCCTAGGGACGTGGTTGAGAGACATTTCCCCCTGTCGCGGAGCACGTGCATACAACACTAAGATTCTAAGGCATCGCGAAGACTTCTTGACCCAGATGGAAATCTCCCCTGGTCGTTGGGCACCTTTTGGTAGGAGAGTTTCTAAGACACATTTTGACTCCGTGCTTGGTCTTAGCCCGTTGGTCCCTGTAACGAGAACGCACCAATTCTACCATTGTGAACATCTGCAGCGTAGAGCTTAGCGAGCTGTGAGGTCTCCCGTGCTGAGCACCATGTTTCGATGCGTCTTGCAGAGTTGTTTTTGCTGGTTGACGAGCCGGACAGCACATGAGGAATATATACTGCGAGCAAGCTTGTCCGCCAACAGGCAGTAAAAGATCCACCAAAGAGAAAGCGCTGTGAGCTTCCGCTCCTCTTCAATCCTGCTTGTACGCATCATGTTGCATCACCGCACCGCTTACCCTCTCCACCGCAGAGTCGATGATGTCGAGGACGCAGACGCAGAAAAACTCGATGCGGTTATTTTCGGCAGCTATACCATTGCATTCCTCGCGGCCTCTGCTCTCACAGTATATCTGATCGCCTACTTCAAACCTCCATGCAAATGGCACTGGTACTGTCGCCTGCGCGGCCGACCTGTCGAGCCCAGTGGTCCTTCTTCGCCGTCTGCCAGCCCCACAACCCAGACCTTCGTCGCCGACGACAATGTCGCCAGTGCCATCGAGGGCAGAAAACGTGCCCGAGGCTGGACTTGGCGTAACATCATGGAAACGACGCGTCATGCCCTTCATCGAGGAGAAAGAAGAAATGGGTCCATACCCAGCCACGGCATTCGACTTACCGCGGTGTACACTGTGCGACATGATCCGGCGTCACCCACCACTTCGACCGGGAAATCAGGGGCAGAAGGTCGGCCACGGATGGATGATAGCCAAGAAGTTGCGGGGTCGTTTAGCGCTTGCAGCGAAACCAAGGTCTACGGTGGTGGGAAGGCTCCTTGGACTCAGGAGGGAGGTGGAGCGAACGTGAGAAAGGCGAAGATGCCACCACCAGCAGCACTCCGTTTTCCAGCCTCATGTCATACCAGAGACCGCACAGGGAGCGACCCAGACATCTGGAGCGCAGGAATCAGCCGGAGCCCGGGAATGAGTGCAATGGGTGGATCGCCGCCGCCGCGGAGCAAAGACCGCTGGCATGGGCCGTAGGGAGACTGGGTCTGTTGACACTCGCTCAAGAAGATCGAGTCTTAAGGGTGGGCGGCAGGGTCCGATGAGGAGCCTGGGAAATGCTTGGGATTGGGCATTCACGGTCCATACAGCACTGGAGACGGGGAAATGACGCACAATAGAGCTTCTCATAGAAATTGCATAATCATAACCTACAAAATCCTATGTCACCAAGGCTGTCTATGCGGAGGGTGTAGCGGATCCGCTTCTTTCGTCTGGTGTGAGCGTAGTGGATCGATCACTGTCGGTGCTGACAGTACTCATGGTGCTGGCACGCTTAGAAAAGGCAGGCATTACGTCTGAGTCCAAAGTTGGCGTTTTTGGCCTGGACATAGAATTGGAGGGTGTCAGACGAGAGGGTTTTGAAAGCCCACTCGAGGTCTTTTTCTTGCGGCGTTCGGTGTTGGTGGTGCTGCCAGTGGTGCTGTTGCTCCACCGCCTTTCTCGGCCAAATTTCTCGTCGGCGTCGAGTGTGGGCGTGGTACTTCGCGACGATGAGCGGGAATGTGACCTGTCTCTCATGCGATCCTTGACGACGCTTGGACGCCTCTTCTTGTCCTTGGGAACCTCTAGGTGTGACGAGGAGTGCACGTGGGCATGGTGATGGTGATGGTGAATTTTCTCGACATCTCCACTGCGAGCCAGGCCGCGTGCATGGTTCCAGCCACGCCAACCGGTCCACCACAGCCAACCGCCCTCTTGTTTCGCCAGCTCGCGCTCGCGCAGGTTGATGCGGTGGCGCAGATCGGCGCGGCGCTCGTTTTCCTTCTCCCAATATTCGGTGCGGTATATCTCCCAATTTTGGCGGAAGTCGGCAGAGAAGGGCTTTGGAAGCAGCAGCAGCTTGACATAGTCCCCGCCAGGAGCCACATCCTCCTCGAGCAGGGCGCGGTCGCTGTGGATGGGACGGGGGTGCGGATCCTTCTTGTCGGGCTCGACGTAGTGGTAGCTGCTGCCGGGAGTGGGGAAGAACAGCTGGTAGGGGACGAGGAAGCTCAGATGGCTGAGCATCTCGCGCCACCAGGGCCCCTTCATGAGCACGATCTTGCAGTTCATGCTGCGCAGGCCGCGATTGGCTACGGCAACCCAGCGGCGCGGCCAGCGCACGCCGCGCTCCCACTGGCCGGTGGCCCAGAAGAGCACAGCCGTCACAATGCCAGACGTGAAGGCCAGTTTTTCGCCCGTGTCAACAACCCAGTAGACGCTGCCGCCGACGCCAGTGCCGTCCTCGCGAGGGCGCAGGAACAGGGCATAGCCAAAGTAGGCGGTCCACAGGGCGAGCAGGGTGAGCACGAAGGTGTTCTGGCGGCGGCGGGCGCGCAGGGTCAGGTACTGGGCTCGCAGCGAGGCCTCGAGAATCAGCAGGTTGAGGTAGATCTGGGGGGGCGACGACGGCAGCAGGCTCGTGGGGTCGACGGGACGGACGTCGCGGGCGGCAGCGGCCACCTGCGGCGCGGTGACGGATGGCGGCGGGGCGCCCTTGACGATCTGGTCGAGCTTCGTCTCGGACATGGCTGCTATCGCGGCTGCCTCATCGCGGGCGCGGGAGAGGAGGGAGAGGTGGTGGTGGTGGTGCGCGGCGTCGCGGCCGGGCTGCAGCTGCGCGGGTGGTGGCCGGGGTGGAGGCGCTGGCGCACAGGCGCACAGACGCACAGGCGCTGGCGCCAGGCTGCAGTCCAGCACTCCCGACACCGCGCCAGGACCCGGCGGCGTCACCATCTGTCCGGCGGCTGGCATATCTACGCTCCGCTAACTCCGTCGCTGCTCCCACTCGTCTCGCCTCCTCTCCTCGTCTTGTCTCATCCTGCGCTTCCCGACACGTATAACTTCCCTCGAGCTTCCCGTCCCCTCGCCCGCCCACGCCCCGCGCCTTCGCTGCCCGTCCGAAAGTGCGCTCTTTCAGCCGCCCGCCTCCACTGCGGCCCTGCAGGCACCGCCGCTCTACTGCCACCATGGCCGCGTCCGCCAACAGCGACGATGACTTCCGCTCGCGCACCCAGCAGAGCCCGCTGGCCTCGCAGCGCGCAAAGCAGCAGGGCAGCGTCCCTCCCAGCGCCCCCAACGGCCGCGGCTTCAGCGGCTGGTTCCCGCTAGGCTACAAGGAAGGCTTCACTCAATGGGTATGCTCGCCTTCCGGAGCGCCCCTACTTGTCGTCCTGCTTACAGCCGCCAGTGGTCAGGCCTATCCCCTGCCGTAACCGAGCACAAGGTGCTCTCCTTCGTGCCGTATCTCCAGCAGCCGCCTACCCACACGCAGACTGGCTCTGCCCCGCCCTCCACCTCCCCCTCCTCGATGGACATCTCGGGCAGCCCGGCCGACGACGCCCATCCCGTTACCACAAACTCCGTCACCGATCCATACGGGCCGCGTAGATGGTACTCGACACTGGTGCAGCTCTCCGGCAAGGAGCGCGCTCTCAACGAGTTCTCCGTTGAGCGCGTGGGTGAGCAAGTCGAAAACAACCTGGTCATGCTGCACGGCTACGGCGCCGGACTTGGCTTCTTCTACAAGAACTTTGAGGGCTTGAGCCGTGTGCAAGGCTGGAAGTTGTACGCGTTGGATCTCTTGGGCATGGGTCGCAGCAGCCGCCCGCCCTTCAGGATCCATGCAAATGACCGCCAGGGCAAGATCACCGAGGCTGAAAACTGGTTCATTGACGCCTTGGAAGAATGGCGCATCAAGAAGGGCATTGACCGCTTCACGCTGCTCGGCCACAGCCTGGGCGGCTACATGGCTGTTGCCTACGCCCTCAAATACCCCGGCCACCTCAACAAATTGATCCTGGCAAGCCCGGTTGGCATTCCCGAGGATCCCTACGCCGTGAACTCGGAGATGCCCGAGCCGTCCGACTCCACCATGGCCAGCGAGTTCACACAGGACCAAGAGAACACAATTGGCGGTTCGAGCGCGTCGGCCGTCGGCAAGGGCGACAACAACAACTTCTTGAACGCACGCTCGAAAGCGGGCCCACAGGAGAACGGCAAGCCCGCGAGGAAGCCGCTTCCAAAGTGGCTGACCTACCTCTGGGACGCAAACATCAGCCCATTCTCGTTCGTACGATGGTCGGGCCCGATGGGACCACGTCTGGTGTCAGGGTGGACCTCGCGCAGGTTCTCGCACCTGCCCTCGGAAGAGTCTCAGGCGCTACATGACTATTCCTACTCTCTCTTTCGCCAGCGTGGGAGCGGCGAATATGCTCTGGCATACGTCCTTGCCCCCGGGGCCTTTGCTCGCAGCCCTTTGATCCGCAGAATCCAGGGCGTGGGGCGACAGTTCCTGGGTCCTCACGCTGGGCCCATACCCGACGGTGACGGCGACGGTGCAACAGCCAAAGCAGGCGATGGGCAGAAACGAGAGAACGGCATCCCAGTTGTTTTCATGTACGGCGAGAACGACTGGATGGACGTTGCTGGCGGGTTTGCAGCAGAACAGAAGATGAAAGAAGAGAAGGAGAAAACCTTGGCTGGCCGGAGCGAAGAGGAAAAGAAGAACGACAACGGCAGCGCCAAGGTTCTGGTGATTAAGAAGGCCGGCCACCACGTCTACCTGGACGGGTGGGAGCAGTTCAATGAGGTCATGCGTGAGGAGCTGGCGGATGTGGAGCGAAGAGAAAAAGCCAGACGCGAGGCTAGGTGATGATTGCTTTTAGGTGTTGGAGGAAGGGGAGCTGGTGTTTGACGGTGTTTTGTACATAGATGTGTCTTTAATGACGTGTAATAGAGCTACCACTGGCACGGCCTATCTGAAAAAGGAACTCGGTCATTTCCTGGACAGGGCGGGCATGTATGAGATGGGGTTGTGGCAGTCCTCTGTCGGGCGAGAAAGGAATTTGTGAAGGGCGGAAACGATGCGGTGGGGCGACCCCGGGAGGTTTTGTACAGGCCACCGTACCTCGGCGTCCTTTTTCCCATGACCGATCCCGGTTCCGCGCCCCGTTACCGATGTCGCTGGCTGGCGGGGTTGTGGGGTAAGCAGTGACGCGACGTCTTATCAAAACCACCACTTCGCGCGCCCTTCTAAATTTGCCTCGCCATCCCCCATCACCAAGCATCGGCGTCTATTTACTCGCAGCAATGTAAGCAGACAGACCCAACCGCACCCCACTAGAACTTTCTTCTGAGCAGCCAGCAGGGTCTACACAGCTTCCTTTGCCTTCTTCGAGGCCATTTGGGAGGCCGGGATCACGCATTGCTTTGTGAACCTCGGCTCCGACCATCCCAGCATCATCGAAGCCATTGTCAAGGGCCAGAATGAAAAGAAGGGCAACTTCCCCAAGATTGTCACCTGTCCGAACGAGGTGCGGAATGCTTGTCGCCGCCAAACGCCGGCATCGCTGATAGCCTGCTGCACAGATGGTGGCTCTCTCCATGGCCGATGGCTACGCCCGGTAAGCTTTCGCCTGGCCTCCGATAGGGCCTCGCTGATGCCGATGGCACAGACTCACAAACAAGCCTCAATGCGTCATCGTCCATGTCGATGTTGGCACCCAAGGTCTCGGTGCTGCTGTCCACAACGCCTCCTGTGGCCGCGCTCCGGTTCTGATTTTTGCTGGCCTCTCGCCCTACACAATTGAGGGTGAGATGCGTGGAAGCAGGACTGAGTATATCCATTGGATACAGGACGTCCCCGACCAGAAACAGATCGTCGCCCAGTATTGCCGGTACACCGGTGAGATCAAGACGGGTAAAAACGTCAAGGTAAGCTCTAGTTCCAGGTGAGTGGCCGTTTCAACGAGTCTCGCAATAGTTGTTTAAAGATCCACTGCCGCCATTGTGCAATTGGCGTCCGGATAGACACTTCGAGTTCTCCTGCTGCAAGACTCCGCGAAGCGGCCACGTGCTATCCGCGCTCTGTGGCAAGCTCCTGACGATATCACCTAGCAAATGGTCAATCGGGCCTTGAGTTTTGCTATGAGTGACCCCAAGGGACCCGTCTATCTCTACGGCGCGAGAGAGGCTATGGAGCAAGACCTGGAACCGTACACACTCGACCAGGCATTTTGGAACCCCGTCGAGCCACCGGCGTTATCTTCAAAGGCTGTAAAGACGATAGCCGAGGCTCTCGTCCACGCCGTGGAACCGCTTGTTGTTACCGGCTACAGCGGCCGAAACCATGCGGCTGTTGGCGAGTTGGTCAAGCTGGCCGACACGGTCCGCGGACTTCGTGTGCTGGATACTGGAGGCAGTGACATGTGTTTCCCCGCTAAGTACGTCCGACTATCTTCTACGCCCTCATCCTACTGACAACCGCATAGCCACCCCGCCTGGCTCGGTCTCCGCTACGGTGTCGACGAGAGCATCAAAACCGCTGATGTTATCCTGGTGCTTGATTGCGACATACCCTGGATCAACACGCAATGCCATCCGAAGGAAGGCGCCAAGATATACCACATCGACGCCGACCCGCTGAAGCAGCAGATGCCAGTCTTCTACATCAAAGCCCTTGCAAGGTACAAGGCAGATTCTGAGATTTCTCTTAATCAGCTGCACTCGTACATCACCTCCACGCCCGAGTTGAGCCAGCAGGTAAAGAGCGCTGGATTCGATGAACGCTGGAACAAGCTGCAAGATGCCTACAAGCAAAAGCTCACGACGATTGCGAGCCTCGCGAAGCCGGGCGATGACGGATCATACGGAGCGTCCTACCTCGTCAGCCGTGTGCGTGAGGTGTGTCCTCAAGATACCATTTGGGCCATCGAGGCAGTGACGAACACGGCCTTTGTAGCGGATCAAATACAGGCCACAATCCCAGGCAGCTGGATCAACTGCGGTGGTGGCGGTCTCGGATGGTCCGGCGGTGGCGTAAGTCTTCATTTCCGACGGTCCGTGGCTCTCAACTGACCTGTTCTGTCCTCAAGGCACTTGGAATTAAACTTGCCACGGATAACGCTGGACAGAGGAAATTTGTCTGCCAGATTGTCGGTGACGGGACTTACCTGTTCTCCGTGCCCGGCAGCGTGTACTGGATCAGCCAGCGCTACAAAATCCCAATCCTCACCATTGTTCTGAACAACAAAGGATGGAATGCACCACGAAAGTCCCTGCTGCTGGTGCATCCATCTGGAGAGGGATCCAAGGTCAGCAACGAAGAGCTCAACATCTCGTTCGCACCTACGCCCGACTACTCTGGAATCGCAAAGGCGGCGTCAGGCGGCGAGATCTGGGCGGCGCACGCGAGTACGGCAGAAGAGCTGGGCCGGCTGTTGCCGGAGGCTGTGAAGAGTGTCATGAGCGGCACATCGGCGGTGCTGGACGCGCACCTGGACGGTCCGCAGGGGAAATACCCGGGAAACAAAGCGACACTGGTGGGCTAATGCCATCACATGGCGTCGGGATGCCGATAGAGCAGGTTTCGGGCGACTGCAGCAAACGCACAACCATAAATGAATACACATGCTTGTTCAGTCACGAGAGAATTTGCCCCTCGTGGCCACCCCTTCCAATTGGGGACCCAAGCGCTGACACTTTCAAGAACAGGAGGTGCTTTCTTTTTGAGTTGCGCCTTCTCTGCTCCCAACACGAACATCAAAACCATCAGCGTTGACGACTGACTGGATTGCAAGTCATATCTCTTGGAGAACAAGGTAAACAACGATATACTTTCAACAATCTCTCCGCAAAATGGCATCACAGGAGCAGCAAGACCAGGATAGTGCGGCTGTGATGTCGGTCGCGCAGACCCCCCCACAGGCACTGGGTTTCTTCAGCCTCCCAATTGAATTGCGGTTGGACATCTACGAATTCACAATACATTCCACCTCCGAAGATGCCAACCCACAGCCTTGCAGCCACCCACGAATGCAGCCTCGCGAAAGCTCGCCGCTGGCGGTTGAGAAGGCGGGGCTGGTCAGTGAGCAATTTGGAGACGAATTCGCAACCGTGTACTACAAATGGAAGACCGTCGCTCTCTTGATGGACTTGGGAGACATGACGTACATCGACTGCACGACGGGCACGCTCTCTGGCGCCACGTTGCCCTTCCGGAAGGATTACTGTCTCATCCGCCAGCTGGACGTGTCCATATACCTGGACAACAGCCACCCGATGATATGCCAGTGGTGCTACTGGCAGGAAGCAAAGACAAGCGAGGCCCGCCCGCTCTTTCAGGACCTCCACCTTGGCACAGAGGAGGACAGCGATGCCCGGACGTGCTCGCAGGCCTCGCTGCCCGCCCTCAAGTCGCTGCACCTTCGCTTCATCAGCGAGGGCCGCAAGGACCACTACCTGGCGCGAGAGTGGCAGGTCGCTCGCGTCATCAAGGCGTTCGCTCGGGCCATCCCCGCGCAGGCGGCCATGACCATGTGCTTCATGACCAACCAGCGCCGCCGCAACGCCACGGCCGAGCGGCTCTTCACGCAGGGCCGCGGCACGCGCCAGATCGTCGAGGCCGTCGGCCGCCCGCTCTGGTTCCAGTGCGACCCGGCGATGAAGTATGGCGGCCGCGTCCAACGCTGGCTCGACGAGGGACTCACGTACCTCGACATCGTCCCGAGGGTGGCGCAGATCCAGTGGGAGCTCCTCCGCGAGAAGGAGTTTGCGGAGAAGGAGCCTCGGGAGCAGCGGGAGAGGATGTTCAGGCGGCGGCGTGGGAGGGAGTTTGAGATTGTCGTGCTGGAGGTATGGGGTCATGAGACGCTGGAGGATTGGGGGAAGCAGGGACGGGAGTTAACGGGGCGGTTCTTTGAGGCGATGGACGCGGGTCGTCGGGCTGCGAGAGAGCCTGCGGCTTGAGAGGGCTGTGGGTTTGTTCATTGTTTGATGTTCACATGGCTTGGTTAAACCTGTCACCAACAAGGGAGACAAAGTAGTCGGGGGGATGTTATTGCTACTGAGAGGACTGATAGAGCAGGGTTGTTTCCCCGGCCAGCATGGTGCTGCCAGAAACACAAAGACACTGTAGGTAGCTTCACTTCTTATTTCTTTGACCTTCATGTTCTTCTCCCGACATGCGCTGACAAAGCCTTCAAATGTCACTGGCTGTTATCTCGACCTCGTCCCACCACATCTGAACTTTCTCAATCAAACAGTAACCGCAGTCAGATGTTGAAGCAGTAACAGGATGTGTGTTAGACACCTGATTGTCTGTGTAGCTCGTGGTATTCCTTCCAGTGGGCCAGGATTGTCTGGTCGAGGTTGTCGTCCGGGCCGTCGGACTCGGCAGCCCTGGAGCGGAAGCCGCCCGGAAGGGTTTCGACGACGGAGCGGACGTGGATGGGGAATTGGAGGGCCTCGTCGGGGATCTCTGGATGCTCGACGGCGAAGCGGACGGCGCGCGTCAGGTTCAGCGAGTGCGGCTCGGGCAGCCAGCGAATGATGTCGGCGCCCATGGAGCGCAGCGAGTGGGTCGGCGGCCGGTCGACGAGCGGCTCCCAGGCGGCGGTGCTGAGGTCGGCCATCGGGACCATGCGGTGGTGGGTCTGGAGCCAGGTGTCGCAGCCGGTGGCGAGGCGCATGGTCCGCTGGATGCTCTTGGTGAAGGTGGAGCGGATGGCGCCCTCGCTCTTGTCGCCGCGGTGGCGCGTCTCGCCCCTGTAGCCGCGGGCCCAGTTGTGGTAGCCGCAGAACGAGTGCGGCGTCCACCCGTTGTTGACGAGCCGCATGGCGCCCTCGGGCCGGTGGGCGAGGTTCAGCAGGAAGACGGAGATCTCGCCCATGGTCAGCTCGAGCCCGCCGAGGTCGACCCACGGCGGCGGTTGGTCCTTCTGCATGCTGTAGCCGATGATGACGTTCCGGTCTACCAGCCTGGCGGTCAGCCTGCGCAGATGCTCCATCCGATACTCGTGGGCAACCTTCTTGCTGGGCGGCTGGACTGGGGTGTCCTCCGGCTTGCGCTTGAGGCCTCGGAGCCTGGTAGACCTGCGCAGCTCCGAGTTTGCCGGGGGAGAAGGAGTGCGCGGGGCGGCAGAGATGATTGCCGATGGGGATTTGGCTGACAGTGGGCTCTGCGGGTTTGACACGCGGCTGCGATTGTTCGGCGGGCGGGCAGAACGGTGCTGCGGAGCCGCGGACGACTCCTGGGGCGGGTCCTCAACAACATGGTCGTCGTGGATAAGGCCAACAAGGCATTGCGCGTGCAGCGTAGACGTCCCGGCGTAGTCGGCCCTGATGAGAGCGGCGTCGTCGGCGGCCTGCTGCATCTCGGCGTCGCCATTGACGGCTTCGGCGGGGCTCAGAAGCACTTCGCGGGGGGCACACGGGCGATGCTGGTACTGGCAGGCGACGCAGGGGAATCCGTCGTCACAGAGGTGAGGTCCGTCGCGGCAGTGATGGCAGGGCAAGAGGCGCCTGACCTGGGAGAAGATGGGGAACACAACGCGCCAGCTGGGGTCGTCTGGATGGTCCAGGTGGCGGACTACGGTGTCGCCGGTCGCGCAGTTGAAGGAGATGGAACATTTGCTGGAGAAGGCGACATGCTGACTCCACCGCGGCGGGACAGTGCTGTCTCGGACGACGAAGGCGGCGGGGAAGCTGGGCGGCGCTGGCTTGGTTCAGGGCAGCATCTCTTGCGATCGGGTGGCCTGCAGGTGGACTTACGGGGCGGAGGCGAAGCGCTCATTGCGGGTGCTCGTGCGGGCGGATTGCGGCCGGCGGATGAGGGCGAGGAAGGGCGAGGAAGCGCGGGCGGGGCGATGGCGAGCCTGGGGTGCTGCATTGGGATGCTCTCTCTGGCCGCTCTGCCGCGCCGTCCTCCCCCCTCCCCCCACTCCCACTCCTAACACCAGCCAGCACATCCGCAATGCCTCGCGGACCGCCGCCCGACATGCGCCCGCTCAACCCACCGGGGCCAGCCCTGCGGCCAGCGTCATTCGACTTCCTGGTCTACCTCCCACAGCACCGACAAGGCCTCGCCCGCGTCCTGAACCACGTCCGACGCGTCGCCAACCGCTGCCACGGCGCGGGAGGATGTTCCGCCTTCCAGGTTGCTGTCGAGCTCGCCCGGTGCTTGATCGTGGCCTTCGTCTTCAGCGCACAAGGCCCCTCTCCCGGTGTGGATGCAGCCACCCGCCTCGCTCTGCACTGCTTCGCGCTCGTCGGCATCTATGAGGACGACGGTAAGCAACACACGCCCTTGGTTCTGGCTTCCTGACTACGTACGTGCAACAGGATCCGCCGGAGCGAGCAACACGACGCCCGATCGGGCGTGCTGGGCGTCGTTCTTCTCGCTGGTGTCGGCCCACCTGCCCGCACACCCGGACAGCGCCATAGCCTGCGAGCTTCCCGTCACTATGCTTGCCAGAACAGTCCACATCGACTCCGCCAACACCGACGACTTCGAGGGCATCTGCGAGCGATTCGCCAACCGTCTACTTGGCACTCTCGCTGAGCGCGTCGGCCGCCAGCCCGCAGTGCTTGCCAGCTCCGTTTTCCACTCCGTTCGCACTGTCATTTACAAGGCGCCCGACGACGCAGCCAGCTGTGTCCTCGAGGTTTCTAGGTTCTTGGCGCAAAGCCTGCGCGAGCACAACATCGCAGTGCACCCGGCCAACATCAGCAGAGCCTTCGAGAAGGTGCTGGCCGCCTGTGCCTTCTGGAATGGCATCGTCGTAGGCCGTACTTTTGCCATTGCTTTCATGCAGTACTTCCTACCCGGCTCTACGGAAGACCCATTGCTACCTGGCCCAGCAGTTCTCACCGTTGGCGCCCTTGCCACTACCAAATTCATCCGCCTTGTCGCTTGGTGTGCTGTGAGATGGGATGCTGAAGACGCCGACGTAGCAGGCCCTGCCGCCGAGCTCCAGGAACACGGGGAAAGCATTGCCGTCGAACACGTTCTTGACAGCTTGCTGAAAAGCCAAAACGATGCTCATCCGATTCCCATTGGCGTTCTGGAGACTATCGCCGCCAGAGAGCTTCCGGGTAAGTGTCCGTCATTCCCGCCATGTGAGCGTTCGTTGACACTCCACAAGATCTGCCCGATCCGTGCCTGACGCAGCAGGAGTACAACCGCGTGCTCTACCGCCGAGAGAGCCATCCCCTTGCTGTCATTCGTAGCGAGAAATTCGCTGTTAATCTGCTTACCTGTGCTGGAGCCCCGCCTATCAACACAAATCCGCCCGCGTGCCCCCTGACGCCGGCCGAGATAATATGCTATTTTCCCCACACTCTAAATGTTCCACAGATCTGGAGATGGGTTGTGGGCCACGGGTGGACAGCGGTAAGCACTTTCTTTTCCGTTTGCTTTCTAAGCTAAGCTGACGCAAATGCAAGTTCAACATTCCCAAGTTTGTCAACAAAGCCCGTGACCTCAGAGGCATCTGGTCCTTGGAGCACGGCAGCTTTCGCAATTGGCAGAGGAAGGCCAGTGCCATGTTTCGTAGTAACAAGGATCTGATGCCACTTCGGCACACTCGAAGGCTCGACATCTCCCCCTATGTGCGCGCTCACTGTAGTTCTTCCAGGGTGATTCGACAAAGGCAAATGGAAGATATGAGTATGTCCAGGCTCATCTTATCCATTAAGCATCACCCTGTAGCCGACGACGCCGGTTATTTCACCGCCATGGCCAAGTACACCGCGTCTGAGGGCGACTTGGGCGCCAAGATACTGGTGAGGCACATCTCCCATGAAGGGTGTAAAGAAGATGCCCAAGGCGATGGCGCAGAACCTCAGAACAACAGCGAAGGTGATAATGCTGATGATCATGAGGAGGCAAAAGATGACAACGAGAACGAAGAGGAGGCGACGGAGGACACAGGAGATGACGAAAGCGACATAAAAGGGCAGGAAAGCGCGTGGGAGGACGAAGAGCTAGAGTTTGCAAGCAACCTGGATTGTTTCTTGGATGACTTTTGATGCCGATCAAAGCTCTTCATGATCAGGCCCGGGGAACACACAGTAACGACGACGAAGCTCTTAGCCGCAGAGGCACTGGTCTAAGTGGAGCGGAATTTTGCGGGCACGTGTTTTGGAAAAAGGGCCGAGTATGGTCTGAAATAAAATATTGATATGCATGTTGCTCTGTGCCATTGAGCTTTGTAGGTGTGTTCCTATCTTGTATAAAGCCAACATCGTGTGATAGATGTCAGTAAGAAATGAGTGAGCAGAAGAGACTTATAACGAAGTGACAAAGGCTTAAGCGCTTTGACAGTGAGACACTGGGCTGCCGCGCGGTGCTCTGCAGGACAGCGTCAATGCGGCAGAGCGAGTCCAAACCAGGCGTATAGATGCCTTCCCACTGAGGTTCTATGCGGAAGATGGCGGCTCCAAACGCTTGCGTGTTTCGCGGACGGTCATGCGCTCTCAGATGGGACGGCCTGTGATCTACGCAGTGAATGTTTGTCTGAACGTGGACGGCCGGGAGGGAGGATGAAAGCGGATTAGGAAGGCCCAGTGACAGACACGCGTCCGCTTCCATCACCACAGGCGGCGGTCGCAAGAACTGATGGAGGTCGCCAACGCGCCGGCTTATTTTGCTCCCCCCGCCGTTCATCCGCCAACCTTTTCTCTCTCTCCCTCTCCCTCCCTCTCCACTATTTCTTTGAGCCCGCCTTGGCTATCCATTCGCTTGTCCTTTAAGGCTCGGTTATTGCCTTCGTTTCTTTCATTTTCGCGGCTTGGATCGGACAATTCCATTGTCTGGACACACAACCACCGTCACTACATCGTAAGTAAAGGAGCCGGCTTCACAATGCAGCGAACAATGCCGTTGTCCGGCGAATCTCACCCTCATATATACCACGGCGAATGTCGCTCCCTGGACCAGCATTGCAGAGCATCCAGGCGCAGAGCACCCAAGAGCAGAGCAGAAACCTACACCCTGACAGTCTACAGACTTCCACTCGCTTCACACATTCGTTGCCAAGATGCGGTGCATCTTCCTGCTCTTCTTCTCGCTCGTTTTCCTCAGCGGCGTCGTCTACCCTGCCGTCTGGATGTCCTCCAACCCCCACGACGACATCGAGACCACCGCCTTCGTTAGCCATGACACTCCTCCGGATGGCGACCTCTCGAAAATCCCAAGCCCTCTGGAAGGGCTGAAGACGACCGAGGCCACCTTCAACCTGGACGTTAGCACTGATGCGGAGCGTCTTGACACTGTCGAGGAAAAGAACGCTTCCGGCGGCCTCCCTTTCGTCACCATGGCGGCCCGTTCGATCGTCTCCTGCCTGGAGCAGGTGGCGATCTACACGGCTCGCATCCTCATGAGCGATGGGCTTGGGGACAGTTGGTTCCGGGTGTTCGTCTTCCTTTTCCTCTTCCGGTACGTGCGCCTCGTCGTCCACGTCGTGGCGTACAGCCGGTTCAAGCCGAAGCCGGTCCTGGCCCGTCCAGCCTTTACGGCACAGGATGTCACGGTCATCATCCCCACCGTGGAGCCGCGTGGCGCCGCGTTCGAGGAGTGCCTTGGTCGAGTTCTTGCCAACAGCCCGGCCGAGATCTTCATCGTCACCGTCGGCGAGGAGAACATCCGCACGGCGACCAGCTACTGCAGCGCCCTGAGCTCCTCGATCCGCGTCCTCTCGGTCGCCGCGCCCAGCAAGCGCGAGCAGGTCAAGCGCGCGGTCCAGGAGACCACGACGGCGATCACGGTGCTGTGCGACGACACTGTCTTCTGGCCGGAGACGTTCCTGCCGCACGTGCTCGCGCCCTTCGAGGACCCGCTCGTCGGCATCGTGGGCACCTGCAAGCGCGTCCGCCGCGCCGCCGGCCGCTTCGGGCTGGCCGACTTCTGGAACCTCTGCGGCGTCATGCGGCTCGAGCGGACCAACTTCGACCTGGCCGCGACCAACGCCGTGGACGGCGGCGTCAGCTGCGTCTCCGGCCGCACCTGCGCCGTCCGCTCCGCCATCCTCCAGGACCCGGCCTTCCTGCACGCCTACACGCACGAGTACATCTTCTGGCTGCGCACGCCGCTCAACGCCGGCGACGACAAGTTCCTCAGCCGCTGGGTCATGCGGCAGGGCTGGAGGGTGTTCCACCAGAGCTGCGCCGAGGCCCGCATCGAGACCATCCTAGGCGTCAAGGGCGGCGGCCAGCGCTTCCGCGGCCAGTGCCTGCGCTGGGCGCGGTCGAGCGCGCGCGACAACCCCAAGATGCTCGTCGCCGACGGCCTGTGGCGCCGCTACCCGTGGACCGCCTACGCCGTCCTGGCCACCTCGCTCGTCAACTACGCCGCGCTGTACGACCCGGCCCTCGTCCTCGCCCTGCGCGCCGCGCTCGCCAACCCGGCCACCCGCGCCCTCCTTGGCGGCTGCGACGTGCTCCCGCTCGCCGTGCTCTGCCTCTGGATCCTCGCCACCAAGTTCGTCCGCCCGGCCTCGCACTACTGGCGCAACCCCCGGGACCTGGTGTACGCCCCGTTCGTCATCCTCTTCGGCTACTATCACTCGTGGATCAAGCTCCACGCTCTTGTTACCTGCTGGGACATTTCCTGGGGCACCCGCGCCGGCGTTGACGCCGCGCAGAAGGCCCCGAAGGCTCACTGAAAACCGTCCAGCTCTTCTTTCGTGCTGTTCAAAAAGTTTGGGTGTTATTGTGAGGGAGGCGTTTTGAGAAACGGATAGACAAGAAATGGAAAATGGTTAGAACATGGTTAGAAAAAGGTTGGAAAATGGTTAGAAAAAGGATTGGGAAAAGTTCTTGTGTTTCTGGATTCATGGCTTGTGGATGATAATGGGTTTGCTTGATGCTCGTCTTTGCATTTATATTAACTCAGGTGTCGATCGAGGGGGTTGTGGGAAGGGCTGCCGTCAGGACGGACGATCCTTCAGGCACACTGCACTAGTAAAGCTTAATGTCTAATACTCGTATGGAATAGCGGCTCGGATAACTACAACTCTACTTCAACAACAGCACCCGGACGAATCTACAAGGGTGGCGTGAGCTATACACGGCGTGAGCTATACACGGCAGAGCCGACCTCAGTTCCCGTAGACCAGCACCTCGTGCAGGCCAACCGCCCAGTCGGCCTCGTTGCCGTTCTGGATGTTGATCACCTTCTGGACGTTGACGCGGATGTAGCGCGCCTCGGCGCCGCCGGCGATCTTGCTCGACCTGAAGCCGACGGCCGTGTTGCCGCTCTCGTCGGCCAGCTCGGAGTAGGTCTTCTGGTCGGTGCTGCCGGTGATGTTGTACTGCAGGTAGGTCTCGGAGCCGCCGACCTGCTTGGGCGTCACGTCGACCTGGGTGACGGCGTGGGCCTGGCCGAGGTCGATCTCCAGCCAGAAGGGCACGCCGGCCGGGGTGAAGAGGTTGGCCGGGTCGCTCTGGGTGCCGTCGACGGCGGCGGCGGGGTCGGAGCCGCTCGCGGCGCCGCTGGACGTCGCGGTCTTGCCGACGCTGAGCACGCGGCCGTTCTGCACGGGCACGACGGCGCCCGAGTCGTCGCTGTAGCGGAGGGTCTCGTAGAAGGCGTACGACGCCAGGCCGTCGGCGAAGGCGATGGGCAGCATGATCTGGCGGTTGCTGGCCTCGGGCTTCGCCCACTGCGCGGCCCAGCGGTTGGCGGCCATGATGTACGTGTCGCCGACCTTCGCGACCTGCCCCGACTGCGCGCCGAAGTTGGCCACGTTGCCGACGTTGCGCGACGCGCTCCACGGGCCGGCCAGGCTCGCGGCCGAGATGAACTTGCCCTGCGACGGGTACCAGCCGGCCGCGGTCGACGTGAACAGGTAGTAGAAGCCGCCCTGGTGCACCATGGCCGGGGCCTCGCGGCGCTCGCCCGCCTGCAGCGTGGCCACCTTGCTGGTGACGTTCGTCCACGCGGCGTTCAGCGCGTACAGCCCGAGGTCGGTGTTGGTCTTGATGGCCGACACGATGTACCCGGCGCCGTCGTCGTCGGCGAAGAAGGTCAGGTCGCGCGAGTCGTCGCCCGCGGGCCTGAACGCGCCGCCGAAGGTCAGCCCCTTGCCCGGCGTGCCGTGCGCGACGGCCACCTGCCCGAGCGTGTAGTCCTTCGCGTTCTCGAAGTGCGCCCACATGACCACCTCGTTCGTCTGCGGGTGCTGGGCCCACTTGATCGACTCGAGCTTGCAGAAGCCGTCGCTGACCGACGCGCACACCTCGGCCCGCGTGAGCACGGAGGTGTCGCCGCTGAACGTGTAGCCGTCGGTCGACGTCTGCTGCGAGAAGTGGCTGAAGCCGTTGGAGTCGGTCACGTAGTTGTAGCGGTAGTACGTGCCGTCCAGCACCAGGTCGCTCTTGACCCGGAACGACGACGCCACCGTGTTGTCGTACGTGTCGAGGCTGCCGGCCGCCGCGGCTGCCGGGGTGACGGCCACGTCCGCCGAGCTGTCCACCTTGGAGGCGCCGTTCATGGCCTGCACCTGGAACGTGGCGGCGCCGCCAAGGTCGTAGATGTCGTAGGTGTTCCCCGGCGCGGTGGCCACGCGGTCGTACGAGCCCGAGCCCGCCTTGCGGAGGATGTCGTAGGAGGTGGCGCCGTCGGCCGCGGTCCAGCTGAGCTTGACATTATTCGCAGCGTTTCCGCCCGCCAGTTGAAACAGCTGGGATGTCACGCTTATTTCGGCGACCGCGCAGAGCGGCAGCAGCGAGGATGCAACAAGGGTAAAGATAGGCGCCATTTCAACGAATGCTCTGGCGAATGTGTACAGGACACCGGTCTCGTCTGCCGGCCACGCAGCGGGAAACAGTGCCTTAAATGAAGGGCGTCGGGGCCCCGGCGGGCGCACGGTGGAGACACAGGCAGAGGCTCCCAGCTGCAGGGCCAGCTCGTACGGAAGAGGGCGGGCCCGGCACCGCGGTTGCCAGACGGGCTATATTTGGCATTAGAGTTCTGTTCCGGGCGTTAGAGTTGCAGGGCACCGGGAGGGGCGGCCGCGGGCACAAACCTTCGCAGCACGTCATGCCGGAAGGGGCCTGCAGCGCGGTGGGTTCGCGGAGGCTATGCAGAGATCTGGTGATGCCTCGGGGTTGCCAGCTGTCGGGACCCGCTCGCCCACCCGGGAGGGAAGCGCGTCGATCCTACTTCCCAAACGGGCTAAGCTCGCGAGTCGTGGTTGGCGTTCGGGAGCCGCTAAGCCGCTAGCGCCGCGCCCGCCTCTGCTGCCACGGCCGCCGTTAAGCTTGCCGGCACCTCGCTCAGCGCTGCTCCGCGCTGTCTTGCACGAGCATGCGTGCCGTGGTCCCATCCTGTTGCACCGCTCCGCTGTTATTCGTGTTCGGCCGCTCGTATACCCCCTGCGCCTCTGATCTCTTCCGCTTCTGGCACTGCACTAGCTGTGTGGTTGCATCCTCCCCGCATCCGGCCCTGTACGCCCACCGGATCTCTATTCTCGGTCTGCCCCCGGCTGCCCGGGTGGAGCACCACCTACTTATAGCTGCGCTACCCGCGGCTCGACCCGACAGACGACGGGGCCGCCAATTAGTGGAAGAACGTGCGCGAGTTATGCACATGCCGGTGTATAAGCTCGAGAATAGATGGGGTAATATCAGGCAATTGATGCGGTGTGCTTTATGCGACCGTTGTGATGAGATACTATCGAACTGCGCCTATAGCAAGCCCTGTCCCAGGTACCACGTGCTTCCTCAGCCCACCCACTGCTGACTCAGATGGGATTTGGAATTCTGACTCGAGGATAGATGAAGTTGAAACGCAACCTCACGGGCGGGATGGCCTGGCCTCCGCTGTCAAAATGCCATCCGCAGTGGCCTGGCGTTGCTCGGTGGTGGAACCATTGCTAGCCGTTTCCAATCGCTACAAGGCGGACCCGCGGATCGCTTGGCTCCCCGCATCCACGCTCTTGTTTACTGTTTCCGACCTGCGGGCTCGTTGAAATTAATGAATCCCAAAGAAGAAAGCTCAATTTGCATTACCTCGAGATTCTATGGCCAGTACGCAGCAGTGCCTTGTGAGCAATTGCTTGATGGGCAGAAGCTTCCTGGCATCAGGCCGATCGACGGCAGTGCTCACCGCCTGCTGTGACGACTGATCACCAATGGAAGCTAAATGAAATTGCGAAGAGGTCTCCTGTTTCTCAGTCGAGGCAGACATCACATTTTCCTCACAATGTTCTTTGTTCTCATGGACAAGGTATGTGCCATGCTTGAGACATGACATGCCTGGGAAATTGCAAGCCCTTCCTACCCTGCCGTATAGCCGTGTTTTTCCTGAGCAATACTCGCACTTTGTATCGCTTTGCGAGACCTCTGCCATCGAAATTTGGCATGCTCGTGAAAGCCTTTGGTAGCGCCATTAAGTTACTCGCGACCAGCGATCTAGGACCGATGTCCATTGCATCGGAAGGCACCACAGCGTCCAAAAGGAGCAGGAGGCTGGGCATCGCCCAAGCACAGGCCAAACTCACGCTCACGCTCACCCATCAAACATGATCACCACCTTCGAGATGAGCGGATTGATGTGCACGTTGGGTGACGGCGGATCGACAGTGAACTTCAGCTTGTTTCATTTCTATCTCCTCATCCACCGGCTTCTCGATCCTGGTGTAATACTAAAAATCACTACTTTGGCAAACAAGAGATGTAAGACGAAACAAAGATATTGGCAGCCCCTAAGACTTCCAGTGCGATGCTGGGCCCGGTGGCATGCAGAGGTGGCTGTTGTAAAAGAAAAGCCTGTGGTATCCAATGCCCAGCATCCTTTCCCTTCCTTCTCTTCTGTATCTTCCACCTGTGAAAATGAAAAGCCCAATGATCCTTCCGTCCTGTCTCTTCCGCCCTGCCTCCTGCCAAGATATAAAAAAAAAGAAGCCCCCGAGACCCGTCCATTTTCCTCCTTAAAGCAAAAATGAAACCGATGATGATGATGACGATGATGATGACGATGGATGAAACAAGGGATTCCCGCTCTGCAAGATCAACTGCGCGTGAAAATAGAAGATAGGGGGTTGGCGATTATTAGGTAGGGGAGGCATGCCCGCGCCGCGCCGGGTTGAAACACGACGACGCCAGGCAGTTTGCGAGGACATGATGACAGCCAGACAAAAAAGGGGAAACCCAAGGAAACGCTCATTAAACATCGCATGCACGCACGCGAGGCAGTGCGCACGCCAACTATGAGTGCGGAAAATGAGAGGACGAGGAAAACGAACGCAACCAGAAATGTGAGCGTAGCATACAACCGCCAGACAGGAACAGTCAATTGAGCGGCCGCGGCGGGGAAACGCGCAGAGGACAAAGCATCCTCCCAGAGCGTCCCGGCCCGAGTTGAGACACGACAAAGGAAATAAGGGAAACGAGAAGATCAAGAGGGAAACTTTTTTGCGACGATCTCAGTCGCATTGGGAGCTGGGTTTCAATCGTCGTGGTGAAAAAAGGACCCGAAATTAGATCCCCCAGAGTGATGAGCCCCCCAAAGAAAGATGTCAAACGCCGCCGGACACCATGGAACTCCAATGCTTGCAGGCGCAACCCTCGTGCGAGAAAAATCCGTGAACGCGTGTGCGGAGGAAGAGAGACAGATGTGAGATGAGGTTTCGTAATTGTGTGGTGGCCGTATGAATTGGTATCGGGTGTATTATTGCGTGCCAGGGGGATCGGCTGTGCACAGACGGTTTCTGAGTCGGCGATCTGCGGTAAGGCGAGAATGGGTGCGGAGGGTGTGGCGAAGGATCATAAGATTCCTGAGTCTTTGAGCGCGTTCTGCAAGATGGTTTCTTTGACGGCGGCGAAGACGAGCCGGATGTTCGACGTGTCCGTAGCTTGCGTGAGGCTGGTTTCGCGGTCAGGTCAAAGCAGTCCGGCTCCGCGAGACACTGGGTGACTTACTGTGGGTAAAGGTTCAGATGCGCGCGGTTCACCTGGTTAAATCTCCACAGAAGGTATTTTGCTGCGCGATTGACGTCGTTGCCACCCGAATAGTCCGGGAAGTAGTTGCCGAGAGGGGATCGTGCAAGCTTTGCCTTGAACAAATCTACCTTGTTCAGGAAGAGGATGATGCTTGTCCGCATAAACCACCTCGAATTGACCACGGAGTCGAATAGCACCAGGCTTTCCATCATCCGGTTCTGCGGCCGTTAGCCCGCCGACGGACCATGCCGCGGAATTTCAACGCTCTTACCTGGCTGCTCTCTTCAAGTAGTACCTGGTCGTATTCGCTCAATGCGACGCAGAAGATAATGGAGGTGACGTTTTCGAAACAATGTATCCACTTCTTCCGCTCGCTTCTTTGGCCTCCCACGTCGAACATGCTGTGCGTTGTGTCAGCTTATCCGCGGCACTCGGCATTCGTTGCTCCGTCTTACTGTATGCTCAGCTGGCCCATTGTAAACCGCGTTTCGTAGATACCGGTCGTCTTGGTACGCGCGCGCAGGACGTCGGACTCTATCGGGATGTAGTCGGGCGAGGCTATCCGGCTGACTTCGTCGAAGAAACTGCAGCTCGTCAGCGCGCAAACTCGCATTGCAGGCGCGATTGGCGTACTAAGGCGCCGAGTCCATCAGGTAGAACTCGCTGGAGCGGTCGAGCACCTGCTTGACGCAGGGGTCGTGCCAGACGGAGCTGATGGCCTGGCCGACCTTTGCGTCCAGCGGCTTCTCCGGATCGGGGTCCACCACGTATTCCATCAGATAGTCACAATACTCATCATTGCCCGGGAGCTCCGGCTCGATGTCGAACTGTCGCATGGCGCCTATGAGCGACTTGGCGCAGTCGATGACGTTCTTGTAGATGGTCAGGCGGTACATGGAGAGCTCCTCGACCGTGTAGCCGTTCTGGTGGATGATCTTCATCTGCTTCACAATGGTCGACTTGCCGCTCTCGCCGGAGCCTGCAGGGTCGGGTTAGCACGGTGCCGCGCGAGGGGGTCGAGGCAGCATACCCAGCAGCAGGATCTTGCATTCTCGCCGTAGTCGCCGCGAGTCCTCCTCCAGCTTCTTGTCAATCGCCTGGCTCCGCTTCTTCTGCTCCGCATCCTCGTTGTTGGTGCTCATACAGATGCCCATGGTGGCTTATCGCCGCGGCGGCAGCCGGCGACGCTGACGGTCTGGGCCGAGGGACGCTGGGGAGGGACCCGGATCGCGCACCGCGGCGGTGGTGGGAGGTGGTCGGGCACGGGGGAGCGACGGCGGCGCGGTGGGGTCGTGGGCGTCGGTCCTGGGCCGACTCGGGCCTGGGGCGGGTGCGGTGAGGGCGGGTGCGGTCGTCGGGGCTGGGGAGCGGCGAGGCGCAGGATGATGTCGTGGAGGGATGCAGCGCCAAGTGCGGGAGAGGCAGGGCGCCGGGGCTGGCGGGAAGTCGGTGGGCTCTGGGGTGGTCGCGGCAGACACTCGCGCGGATGCGGCGGCGCGGCGTGTCGAGGGCGGCTTCTGGCGGACGGAGAGACGGCCGCTCGAGGGTGGGCGTGGGCTGGAGAGGTGATGTGCAGCGCTGCGAGTCCCTGTCGACGTCGTTTCGCGTCCAGGACGGGAGTGTCTGTGCACCCTGCCTTGCGACAGCGCCAGCTGCGGTGGGCGGCGGCTGGGGGCTAGGGCCGTTGGGGCAGCAGCTTCGCAGCAGCGGCTTGCAGCTTTGCTAGGCGCGCGAGGAGGCAGCGGGCGGCGGGGTGGGGGCAGGTGGTGAGGACGAGGATGGGAGAGCGCAAGCTGGCCGCAGTCGAGTCGGTGACTGGCACTGACCGGTGGGAGCGGTGCCAGGGATGCGGGCCGGCGCCTGGGAGATGCAACTGGGAGCTGGGAGACGGCGGCTCTGGCTCTGGGGCCCTGGGTCGGCAGGGCAGCACAGGCAGAGATGAAGGCAGACTCAGACAGGCTTGCGCGCGTCTCGTCTCGCACGTCGCAGCGCTGTCTGGCTCGTTGCGAGGCCCAAGCACGCCCGCGAGGCACAGGCAGGAGCCCGCTGCTTTGTCCGGCGAGCGGGAGACAAGGCGCGCCCGCCGCCCAGCAGCTCGCCGCCGCCCGCCAGATGCGTGCTGCCAAATATAACCAGAGCCTCGCCGATCGGGTGGGTGTTTCAATCCGCAGCTCGACACCGCGCTGCCAGGCGGCTCTGCGCGCGCGCCGCCCACGCCCAGCGCTCCACGGCCGTGTGCGCGGCGGCGAGCTTTGTTTCAACCGCCCGCCCGCCCAGCGGTGCCTGGCCGTCGCCCGTCGCCCGTCGCCCGTCGCCCGTCGCCCGCCGCCGGCCCTGCGCCTGGTGCGACTTGCCTCAGCGTCTGTGTATCACCCACGCTCTGCGGAGGCGGCGATCGCGACGAGCTGCTGCCAGCTGCTGCGCGCCGGCCTGCACCCGAAATGACCTCGGACATTCGCTCCTTTCCGCCGCCCAGCAGCGGCCCCTTCTCCTGGCCCTCTGCTGCTGCCGCCAGCGCTGCTGGCCGCCGCCGCGACGACCCTTTCTTCATTATCCGGCGCCGCCTGTGACTTGCCATGTTTCATCGTCAGGCACCCAGAGCGAGCGCCTCGCTTATCGACGCGCGAGGCCTGGCCGCACGAAATGGCCGCTGGCGAGCGCAATACTTATAATACGCAGCCGCCGCAGATTGCTGGGCGCGCCTGGGCAGGGAGCGCAGCCCGCGGCGCTGCGCTGGCAGCCAGGGCGCGCGCGCGTGGCCCCATGTCTGGCGAGACGCAGCAGATGCGATGGGGAATCGGCTGAAAACGAAATAGCATGGCAGCCACACCTGGCGACGATGACGCCCCGGCGATTTGCTGCAGTGCGGGCGCGAGGCCCGGTTTTTGGCAGGCCGGCACTGGGCCTGGCCGTGCATGCGCCGCAGCCCCTCCATCGATCATCTCGAGCCAGCGCTGCTCTGCCCGTGGCCGTGGCCGTGGCCGTCGCCGCCGCCGCCGCGGCGCCGCTGTTTGCGCGTGCTCTGCCACGGCTGGCGCGCCCGTCTGCGCGACTCGGCCCTTTCCGAAGCCGGGCTGGCGTGCGGGCGCGTTCCTTGCCGGGCGCTGCAACTGGGAGAGCCCCGACGTGGTCCTGATTCATGAACCGGCATCTCTCGCGGCCCACGCGCTGCTGCTCCAGTGACGTATTGCGCTGCCTTAGCCACGGTGAATCTGATCGCGCGCCAGCTCTGCTAGCTGGCCATCGGGCAAAGCGCACAACACCAGCCGTCCCCTCGTCCAATTCGCACAGGTACACTCGCCGTCTCCCCTCTCTCCTGCACTCCCGCCTCCCAGCACGCGGCATCGACTTCCGGCCACTCAGCGCTCCCAAGCCGCTGCCTGCCGCCACACTTCACCACCCCCCCTCTCTGCAGAACACGCCCGCTCGACCACAGCCCGCCACCCCCCGCTCCCCAGCAACAAAGCCCGCCCCGTCGCCCTAAGCCGCAGAATCCCATCGCGCCCGCAGTCACCATGGCGGAGTTTGTGCGCGCCCAGATCTTCGGCACGACGTTCGAGATCACCAGCAGGTTCGCTGCCTCCAATGCCGCCCGTCGTGTGTGCGCGCCGCTGACCGCCATCGTCCAGGTACACAGACCTGCAGCCCGTCGGGATGGGCGCCTTCGGGCTCGTATGGTATGCTCCCCCGCCAGGCACCCGTCGCCGGACGCGTCGCTGACCGGTGTGCGTGTGTGCGTGCGTGCAGCTCGGCCAAGGACCAGCTCACCGGCCAGGCCGTCGCCGTCAAGAAGATCATGAAGCCGTTCAGCACCCCGGTGCTCTCGAAGCGGACATATCGCGAGCTGAAGCTGCTGAAGCACTTAAGGCACGAGAACGTGAGGCTCTTTCGCGCCCCGCCGTGGAGGCTCTGCAGCCCCGCTAAACCGCCCGACAGGTCATCAGTCTTAGCGACATCTTCATCTCGCCCCTCGAGGACATGTACGCGAAAATTTTTCCAACGCCGCCTCCCATACGTGCTCACTGAGACGCAGTTACTTTGTCACCGAGCTGCTCGGAACGGACCTTCACCGGCTCCTCACGTCGCGGCCTCTCGAGAAGCAATTCATCCAATACTTCCTCTATCAAATACTGGTGCGCACAAAATAACCCCCCCTCGGCGATTTTTTGGACGCGACTCTGACGGTCTGCAGCGTGGACTGAAATATGTCCACTCCGCCGGCGTCGTCCACCGCGACCTCAAGCCCAGCAATATCTTGGTCAACGAGAACTGCGATCTGAAGATTTGCGACTTTGGCCTTGCCCGCATTCAGGACCCGCAGATGACGGGATACGTGTCCACGAGATACTACAGAGCCCCCGAGATCATGCTCACGTGGCAGAAGTACGATGTTGAGGTCGATATCTGGAGCGCCGGCTGCATCTTCGCAGAGATGCTCGAGGGCAAGCCTCTGTTCCCCGGCAAGGACCACGTGAACCAGTTCTCCATCATCACGGAGCTGCTGGGCACGCCGCCGGACGATGTGATCCAGACCATTTGCAGCGAGAATGTGAGACAAGTGCTGTCTGTTTCCGGACCACCTGCTAATGGGCATGTTGCAGACTCTGAGGTTCGTCCAATCGCTGCCCAAGCGTGAACGGCAACCGCTCGCCAACAAGTTCAAGAACGCAGACCCGCTTGGTATGTATTGAATGCAGGATTCGAGGCAAATTTCAATGCTAATTGTTGCAGCCATCGACTTGCTCGAGAACATGCTCGTTTTTGACCCGAAGAAGCGTGTAAGAGCGGGCGACGCGCTTGCGCACCCCTACCTCGCGCCGTACCATGACCCCACGGACGAGCCGGTGGCGGAGGAGAAGTTCGACTGGTCGTTCAACGACGCGGACCTCCCTGTTGATACGTGGAAGATCATGATGTAAGACAGCCGGATCGGTGTGTCTGGTGGGCCAAGCTAACGCAGGCGCAGGTACTCGGAGATTCTCGACTACCACAACGTAGACGCTCAAGCACCGGATGTCGAGCAAAACGGTAGCTAGGAGTAAGAGCCACAGCATTCAGAAAGTCTTGTCATGACACACTTGTAATGGGACGTTTGCCTCATCTTCTCGGCTTCTCTTGCTTTTCTGCTTAGAAAGCCACTCGACTTTGGATTGCACGGGACTATGGCATGGCAACCAACGGACACACGACGCCATGATCAGAAATGGCAGCGGGCGAGTCGGCGATTCAGGGCGCTATTTTGTCTGGAGCTCAGGCGAGACATCAGGGTCGCCCCTCATGCGGGGTGTTATTTTCTTTTCTCTTTCCCGCGTCTTCTTCGTATGCAATTACATAGATGCACAATAACAGCCATGGGCAGGTGGATGGTGTAGCAGATGGCAATGCAGACCAAGCAGTCGACTTTCCAGCAGGCCAGAATCAGATGCGGAGAGCTATCCGCGCCGCGAATTTTTTCCCCTCAACCACCAGCCTCACATTGCATCATCGGGCCCTGCAACTGACTCGCACTTTGTGGCGACTTTCTCACGCCTGAGCGGACGGGAGCAGGCACCCGTCCCCAGACTTGTGGATCGCGTCCCTCGCAGGATGATGCATTGCGGATTGCGGATTGCGGGATGCGCCAGTGACGGGTGCAGCAGCATCTGCACAGCGACTCAGCGCCCTTGTCGGCCGCACTGCACGCGACGGTGGGCGTGACGGCAGGGCAACGTCAACGACCAAGTGCATCTGGCAGCCGCGCTGTGGATCGTTGGCACTGAGTCAGGCTGCAGGACATGCATGGATCAGGTTTGCGGCAAGCTTCTGGGCCCTGGCGTGAGGAGGTCGTTGGGGCGATTGGCGATAACCGGAGCTGGTGTTTAGCAAGTCGCGCGCGGCTTCCGCAGCAGGGGCCGTGGCACTGGCACCGCGGGACCAAGGGACCAGACGCCAGACGCCAGACGCGATGCCGCGCTCGGAAGCATTGCCAGCTCTGCGCCATCACGTGCATGTGGCGGTGTGGGCGATCCCGGCCTGGCGAATGGGCGCCGCGCTGATGTGCGCCGGCCACGTCTTTGGCGCCGTCGCGCTGCTTACGCGCAGCTTACAATTGCCTGGATTACGCGAGTCTTAGCAAGGCCGTGGTCAGTCGCGACAAACACCACCGGCAGGTGCTGGCTCATTCTCTTCTCCGCCAAATGTGCATACTGCAATCGAGACGTTCTATAAGTTCGGCCGTCGCGCTCGTCTCCTGAGTCTTTCATGTCAAAAACCGACACTGTCAGCCAGCAACCCCCCGGCGTGCTTCCACCAAAGGCCGCTTTCGCAACACTAGCCGCACTAATTGCCGTCGCTCTGGCGCTCTTCACGCCCCTGCACAGCGTCCTCCCCAGCAAGCTCATGTCCAGGACCTCGGCCCTGCGCGCAATGGCCACCGCTACCTCGACCACCACCTCCACAGCCAGCAGGGCGTTCGGCCCCGTGGCGCCGCCAGCGGCCACGAGCATCTCCGCCCGCCCATGGAACGAGCGCGGGCACGCCGACCACGGCTGGCTCTACACCTACCACACGTTCTCGTTCGCGTCCTACTGGTCGCCGGAGCACGAGTCGTTCGGGCCGCTGCGCGTCATCAACGAGGACCGCGTGGCGGCGGGCACGGGCTTCGGCGCGCACTCGCACGCCGAGTTCCTGATCTGGAGCTACGTGGTGCGCGGCGAGCTGGAGCACCAGGACTCGATGGGCAACCTGGAGCGCCTGCGCCGCGGCGACGTGCAGTTCACCAGCGCCGGCACCGGCATCCGCCACTCCGAGCACAACCGCAACGGCCGCGACGAGGTGCACTTCCTGCAGATCTGGGCCAAGCCCGCCGTCAGCAGGCTGGCCCCGTCGTACACCACGCGCTCCTTCCCGGACGAGCTGAAGGCAAACCGCCTGTGCCGCATCATGGAGAGCGAGGCGAGGCACGACGGGAAGGAGGGCGAGAACGAGCCGATCCCGCTGCATGCCGACCTGAGCATGAGCGCGTCTTTGCTGGAGCCGGGCCTGAAGGTCCGCCACCAGCTGGTCGCGGACGGCGAGCGGAAGGTGTACCTGCACGTGGTCATGAGCGGGCGGGAGCAACCGAAGGAGGGGGGTGCTGCGATCAAGGTTGGAGATCAGGTGTTGAGGGAGGGTGACGGTGCATATGTCAGGGGGCTGAAGGGCCCGGGAGAGGTTGTGGTCGAGAGCGTGGGGGACAAGAGGGCGGAGTTTCTGCTGTTCGACATGGCGCCTTGATGATTTGGATGATGGCGTTTCGTTTCCCTCCCTTTCGATCATGTAAATATTGCACACCCAGAGGCCTTTTCATGAGGGCTGAGTCAATAAAGAGACGTTAGATTGCAGTGGCGCTGTCTGACTCGTTCCGTTCGGCAGACTCCTTGGCCTCCCGCACAAAGCAAGCAAAGCAAGGGCGGCAGCGGCGAAAATGTTACGAGAGCCAATTCTGGAGATTGGCGTCCGTGAAGGGTGAAGGGTGGTGGTGTCCACGGGCGCTCGCGGGCAGCTGGAGGCCTGCGATCGGACCATCAGTTCATCCGGCCTCAAGCGCCCTTCGCCCTGGACTTTAGCCTAAACCCCTCACTTGGCACCCCACGATGGCCTGCATAACCGCCTCTGCCCCGCGAGGAGACCGTGGGGATATCAGCTGGGTGGCTGGTTAAAGATGGCTGCTCTCTGCGGCTCTGCGCTGGCTCTGCAACCCCTCAACTCCTGCAATTCCTCCAGAACATGGCGACCGGCATCCTGAAAGTGGACGGAGAGAACGTCGTTGGCAACGATGGCAAGCCCGTCATCCTCCGCGGTGCTGGCTTGGGAGGCTGGATGAAGTAAGCATGCCTCACGAACCGTCCAGTCACGTGTCTGACGCGAGTCCTTGCTCACAGCATGGAAAACTTCATCACGGGCTATCCAGGCCACGAGCATCAGCATCGGGCTGCCATGCTGAAGGTCCTCGGCAAGGAGAAGTATGAGTTCTTCTTTGACAAGTGGCTGGAGTATTTCTTCACGGAGAAGGACGCCGAGTTCTTCGCCAGCAAGGGCCTCAACTGCCTACGGCTGCCCTTCAACTACCGCCATCTCGAGGACGATATGAACCCCCGCGTGCTGAAGGAGTCCGGGTTCAAGCATCTTGACCGTGTCGTCGACCTGTGCGCCAAGCACAAGATCTACACCATCCTGGACATGCACACCGTCCCCGGCGGCCAAAACTGTGACTGGCACTCTGACAACGCCACCAACTATGCCGCGTTCTGGGACTACAAGGACCACCAAGACCGGACCGTTTGGCTGTGGGAGCAGATTGCCAAGCGCTACAAGGAAAACCCGTGGGTCGCCGGCTACAACCCCATCAACGAGCCTTGCGACCCCGAGCACTGGCGTCTTCCTGCCTTCTACGACCGCATCGAGTCTGCGATTCGGAACATTGATCCGCACCACATTCTGTGGCTGGACGGAAACACCTTCGCTATGGAGTGGAAGCATTTTGACAAGAAGCTGCCGAACACCGTCTACGCGCTGCACGACTATACGGCATGTTGTGTTCATCTAGTGATTTGCGTGTGACATTTTGCTGACACCATATAGATGATGGGTTTCCCCAAGGGTGAGAAGTTCGTCGGCTCTGATGAGCAGAAATCCAAGCTGGAAAGGCAATTTGTGCGTAAGGCCGAATTCATGTACAAGATGAAGACGCCGATCTGGAATGGTAGGATCCTGAACTGCCCATAAGTGAGTCGAGCATTGACATGACCAGGTGAATTTGGCCCGGTATATGCAAACCCGGAGCTGGATACGGACCATGTTGAGGTGAACGAGGCGCGATACAATGTCCTGTCCGAGCAGCTCAACATCTACGACAAGTACAAGATCCACTGGAGCATCTGGCTGTACAAGGACATCGGCGTCCAGGGCATGATCCACACGAGCCCGCAGAGCAAGTGGAACCGCACCATCGCGCCGTTTCTGAAGCGCAAGCGCGAGCTGCAGCTCGACGCCTGGGGACGCTATCCCAGCAAGCAGGTTGAAGACGTCATCTTCCCGCTGGTGGATTGGATCGACAAGGTCGCGCCCACCAGCAAGCTGCAGTATCCCACTCCCTGGGCCACGGAGCGCCAGATCACCCGCCTCATCAACCAGATCTGGCTATCGGGCTGTCTCCAGGATGAGTTTGCGGAGCTTTTCAAGGGAATGAGCTTTGAGGAGTTGGAGGAGTGCGCCAAGAGCTTCGCGTTCGACAACTGCGTTCAGCGCGAAGGGTTGAACAAGGCGCTCGAGGAACACAGCGCCGTACCTGAGGTTGAGACTGATTGGAAGCGCCCAGAGTACCCGAAGTTCGACAGAAACGAGGCGATTGGCGTTTGATCTGTTTGTTCCTTAGATTGTTTATGATCTGAATCCCAGATCTCTCTCGCCGCATCTTCTGATGTCGGCATCCGGCTATTTTGCATTCATTTTTCATTTTCTTTTCAAGAGCCGCGCTAACGACGAGGTGGGACAGAATCCTGTTCTCGAAGTGTCAGGTGTCGAAATTGACTTGTTGGGAGCTGTGAGAACTATGCTTAAGCTATTGTGTATTGGTGCGGCTGTGAAAGTGGACCGCAGAATGAGGACCTGATAGTACTATCCCGTGGATGCCAAGACGTTCGACCGTAGAATACACACAATCTCTTACGACTGGTGCAGCCTTTATAGTATAGTGACCGATGTGAAGTGCCAGCGCGGAATCAAGAGAAACAAGGAAGAAGAAGGTAAGCTGGAGGAGTGGAATTTTTGGATGAATTCATGCGAAACTGGACGGACATGGTTTGCATTGGAGAAGGCATACGTAGTTCTTTATTTCGTTATAATCGAACAGAGTTTACTGACCATCCATGAACGATCCCAGTGGATGATGTACTAGTAACACACGGTCAGTCTTACCCGCACGGCCCCAATTCTCCACCTTCCCAACCCCTTCGCCTCTCTCTCACTTACTCTGCCGGGTGGGAGAGAGCCTGCCCAACACGTCCATCTCGATCTCCCTCCTCCTGCACATTTCGACCACCACGGAGAGCACCCTCTCCCCACCCACCAGCCACTCCTCCACGGTCCGCCTCTCCCGGAGGGCATCACCCTTTGCGTACTCGACGCGGAGCTTGATCTCCAGCGCCTCGCACAGCGAGCCGGCCTGGCGCTGGCTGATGCCCGTCCAGGCGAGGAAGGCGCCCGTGATGTGGTTCTTGATCTCGTCCTCGTAGTCCGAGAGGACGAGATCGCCGGGCACCTCGGGCGCCCAGTCCGCGACCACGACGCCATGTGAGTTCCGCATGGCGTTCCTGAAGCGGAACTTGACGGTGACGGGCGGGGTCGGGACCGGGGCGGCGGGAGGAGAGGAAGGGGGAGCGGCGGTGGCGGCGGCCGGGGCGGGGCTGGACGACTGCGGGAAGCCGGACCGGCTGTCGGACGGGGAGGAGGGGAGCGGGCGCTTGCTGGCCCATTGGCGGGCCGCGGTGTTCGGCGTGACGAACAGGCTCTCCTCCTCCCCGCCGGTAGCAGGTTGATCGATGACCTGCACGCGCTTGGAGGCCGGCGTGACGAGCGGTCCGGACAAGCTCCTGGCCCGCTTGGTCGGGGTCTTGTTCACGAGCTGTTGGTTGGCGGAGAGCTTGACGGGGACTGCCGTCTTGCTGTTCTTATCTAGGGTGAGGAGCGCCCTGGCTGCTGCATCGTGGATAGCGGGCGCCATTATGAAGTGCACGTAGCAGGTCACAACGGTGTCAAGCGTATCGGAGAAATACATGCCGAGATCCCACAGACGTGGATCGGCAAGTAGGGCTTTGTCCTTCTCGCACGGGACGTTCTCCAGGTGAAGGTCAAAGTGGAACTGATCAGGGCTCATTTCGAAGATGTCGTACACAGATTTGCTCAACTCCTGCTTCTGTTAGAGTATCGGGCGCGTTCTTTTAGAGCACTATCAAAGAGACTCACTGAGTATGTCTTGATTTTCTGCGTGGGAAGCACGAATGCCCGAGAGTCGTCTCCGTACAGGGCCAGGCGAATGTAGGTAGTGTATCCGGTCATTTTGAAGCGCTTGAGACAGCCGTTCGTTACGAGAGGGACAGGTGGAGGACTGTTGGAACGAATGCTGGAGCACTTGCGCTGTGAATCCGCTGGTAAGGGGCGCCGGAGCGGGTACTTTGAGGGTACAGAATACGCCGAGGAGTTTCTGGGCGAGGTTAAGGAAAGGCGTGTCTGATGTGTTGTCGGCAAAACCGAAGAAATGAGATTCAGGATCTAGAACTGAATGTTGACGTCCTTCGGAATTGCTTTGGGTTGCAATTCAAGGACAAAATTGACTTTGTGATGTAAAGGTAAGAGCTCTTGGGAATGCGAGGCGTGCTGCGGCGCTTTGAGTAGCTGTTTCTGGGATTGGGAGGGCCGCAGCTGTGAAGAGGGTTTCGAGTCTGCTGTCCGAGCTACGGGTGTGCTGGAAGAGTTCGTGGGGAGGCCGGTGCTTGTGCCCAGGACAGAAGATCCAATGGAGGAATATTTGATCCGCCTTCGTTCGGTTTCGCTTACGGGGCCTCACGTCTTGGGTTGCGTGCGATGTTGGGCACAACGCAAGGGGATGGGCGGCTTCGTCCAAGATCTTCTCTCGGGGAAGTTGTCAGGCGGACGCCAGCCGACAGAGGCGCTGGAAATGGAAGACGATCGCCGCGTCCAGGCGTCTGGCAATCGCGAGGCCAGGAAAGGAAGCTGATTAAGGACCCGAGATAGAGACACAAATAGGAGGCGAAAGGAAGATCTGGCGATGATCGACGAGAAGAGGTAGAAACGCTTGCGGTGCTGCCGTTGCAGAGGAAAGAGGGCGAGCACCAGCGCGACCAACGCACGTGACGAGGTCCCCCAGCGGCGCAGCGTTCTCGCGCATCCACGTCTCTGTTGCGCACATTCCGCCCCTGTCTTCTCTCTCAGGAATATCGGAAGACCGGAGCATCAGGCACACACATATAGTCCACAAATATAGAGGAAACACGACGATAGGTCTCACAGCAGCATCGTTCGACTAGACCGTACGGAGCAATGTTCAAGCAAGATTTTAGCTTAGAAAATTTCAGTGATTCTACGGAAGAAATTACCATTACAATCATCCGTAGCAACGTCCCTTTCGATTCCTAGTCTATGTTGAGTGTATTGCCGATTTGAAGTGAAGTTGAGCACCCGTGCTGCGCAGCGCCTATGCCAGAGCTTAGAAGGCCAGGAGATCGACCTTGCATTCAATGGCTTACCATGCCTACGAAGACAGGTGGCAAATCTGCTTGTGCTTCTTCCAGGCCTTCTTCTGGCACTCCTTGTTGCAGTAATGTGCCTTGCGGCAGCGGCTGCATCTCAGCAGCTCATCGCTAGCCTTTCCGCAGGCATTGCACTCATCTGCGACTGTCTCCAAGGCTGCAAAGAGTTCCGGGCTTAGGAGGTTGATCGTTGAAGGGGAGTGGTAGGGGCTGGGTGGAGAGTCGTCCATGACTTCGAGCAGGCCTTTTCCAGCGATATCAAGGGCGACGCCGTCCTGGTAGACCGTGATTGCCTCGGCCATATCGTTCTTGGCTCTGTCATACATTGCGAGGCGGGACTTGAGGGCCGTCTTGATGTACGCACGGCAGTCGTCCGAGATGGTGGCACCGTGGCGCATGGCGGCGGCAGCCATGACGACAATCACCGTCTTGAGACCGTATGCGTGAAGCGGGCTCTTTGCATCGATGCTGCCGTCGCAAAGCTTGCAGAACAGAGCATCGAGCTTGCCGGTATCGAGATCCTTGCGCAGGCGGTCGGGGTCCTCGGGCATGTAGAGGTTGTCGGTGATACCAGGGCGGCGGGGAGCTGCGAGACGACGTCAAGGTCGCGGTCGTTTTGGAAGAATCGCTCGCCCCAGAAACCCATGCTGCAAGCAGATCAGTGAGCTGTGAGAGCAGAGCGAGCGCGGATACTCACATGGCGGCCGAGCGGCTGTTTGGAAGAGGCTGTGGGCTGGACGAAGGCAGATCCAAGGACGGCAGTGCAGTTTCGCGAAGGTTGGAGGCGGAGGATGAAAGTGAGAGCGCGCGGAGTCTTTTTCTAGCGCGCAAAAGCGCAGAGTGCGGCAGTTGCAGTGACGTCAGGTGTTTGTGTTTGCGCGACTGCCCGAATGAGCATGCGCGTCGGCCATGCTGCTTCCCGTCGTTAACCTCAGCCCAGCGCCGCGCCTACGCATGGCGTCTTCCGGAAACCCTTTCTCGCAATTCGCATGCTGCGAGGAACCGTCCGAGCAAATAATTCCAGCAGTGAAGCCGCCCGAAACAATCCAGACATCGTCAGAGTCACGCTCGCAGCATTCCAGGCTTGAGTGTCCGGAGCTGGAGCGAATATCCCTGAGCCCGTACAGATGAGGGCCCTTCACGGGGAGTAGTGGAAAATAAACTCAAGAATTGATCCAGAGAAGTTGGAATGCTTTCTGCTTTTTGACAGTCGACTGTACGTACTCCGCCCCCAAGCTTCTCTCGCCGGGTAGTAGCTAAGTGTGCGTGGTGAACGCTGACACACCCGTTGGCAAAGAGCAAAAGACGGTGGGCAACTGACACAATCAAACATGGCGATTGATAAGCGGGTTTACAGGGCGGCAGCTGCTGACCACCGAATGTCGGTTCCTTGCAGAGTCGTGCCGAAGCGATCGTCCCCACTTTCTTTATCGGTTTATGCAGCCATTAGACGCGCAACTCCGCTCCCAGAATCCCCGCGCCGTGTAGATAAGTAGCAAAAACCCAACATGCACCAGCTGCTTTGTTTGCTCCATCTGCCAAGCCGCCCAGCATGACTGCGAAGAAAGATGCAGCCGAGTTTTCGGCAGAGGAGGCTCCCCGCGATGGATCGTTGTCAATCGAGCTGGAAAGTGGGGTGGCTGATGATGGCAACACGCAGCTGAAGAGAGCCCTGGGAGCAAGGCATATCAACATGATTGCCATAGCGGGCATGATCGTACGTTTCTGCTCCCTGTTGGGACTAACCGTCACTCAGTCTCGTGGAAATAGGGCACCGGCCTCTTCTTGAGCTCCGGTCAGAATGTGGCAAAAGCGGGTCCTGTCGGAGCACTCCTGGGATACATCTTCATGGGTCTTATAACGTCAGGCGTTGCGTATACGACTGCTGAAGTGACGGCGTTCATGCCTGTCTCGGGAGGCTTCGTCCGTCATGCCACGCGTTTTCTCGAACCGGCGCTCGGAGCGGCTACGGGATGGAACTTCTGTATGAGCTTTGAGAACGACGTGCTGGTTCAGGTCTGACCAAATCTCAGGGTATACGATGTCGATTTCCGTGCCCGCGGAGATCAGCGCAGCGGCCACCTTGATTCAGTTCTGGAACGACAGTATCAACCCCGCCGTCTTTATCACCATATTCCTGGTCTTCATCCTCGCAATCAACTTTTCTGGTGTGCGTCTGTACGGAGAGGTACGTTGTTCCCCTACGTGGCCGATTCTGAATCATTCAGCAACTCACATCTCTTTCAGTCTGAAGTCATCTTTGCATCTCTGAAGATAATGCTTATTGTCGGGCTCATCATCGCTGGGCTCGTGGTTGACCTTGGTGGTGGGCCGAGCCACGACCGCATCGGTTTCCGATATTGGAAGAACCCCGGGGCATTCAACGAGTATTTGGTAGACGGTGTCACCGGCAGGTTTCTCGCTTTCTGGGGAACTCTGGTATCGGCGGCCTTTGCGTATGGCAACATCCAGGTTGTGGCTATCTCCGGTACCGAGACTCGTGACCCCCGGCGAATCATCCCGCAAGCAACCAAGACAGTCTTCTACCGGATTCTTGTTTTCTACGTTTTGAGCATCTTTATCATCGGATTGATCATGTAAGAGGCAAACTTACGGCGGCTGACCACGGCATACTGACTTGATTGACAGTCCTTACAACGACGAAGGCCTGCTAGCTTCCAGTGGCACAGCTGCAACATCACCGTTTGTACTTGCGTTCGAGCGCGCCGGCATCAAAGTACTGCCATCGATCATCAATGCTGTCGTCATGACGTCTGCAGTCAGCTCTGGCTCGGCTTGCGTGTTCATTGCCTCCCGCACACTGTACGGCTTGAGCGTGGACGGCCTCGCACCAAAGTGGCTGCAGACCTGCAATCGGTTTGGAACACCATACTACGCTGTTGCTCTGACCGCGATACTCAGCCCGTTGGTATATTTGAATGTCAGCAACAATACGTCAACAGTCTTTGCATGGTTCGTCAATATTACCACGGTTGCGGGTCTCATAGGCTGGCTGGTAGTCGAGGCCTCATATTTGCGCTTCTACTATGCACTTAAGGTACAAGGAATCTCAAGAGACGGTGAGTACCACGCCTTTGATAGATGAATGCCCGACAAGACGTGCTTACTTTTCTCGCAGAGCTTCCGTACAAAGGCCCCTTCCAGCCGTACACGGCTTGGGCTACACTGCTTGCTGTTTTCCTGGTCATCTTCTTTTCAGGTACAATCATCGGGTTTGTTTGGCATGCTTCCGCTAATGGGAATAGGGTTTGACGTGTTCTTCCCTGGAAATTGGTCTGCGGCAACTTTCATCACCTGTGAGTCTCCAATTAAGCTTGATCAGGCTTCTGAGCTAATAAGTATTTGATCAGGTTACCTGAATATCCCTATTTTTGCTGGTATGTTGAGATTCCGCATGCTGCTTGAAGATTCGCTAAAATAATCCTAGCGATGTACATTATTGCCAAGTTTTCTATCAGGTCGCCCATGCCCAGCCTTGCAGAAATCAGCTTCATGCCAGAGCTGAGGGAGATCAGCGACGAGCGAGCTACGTGGGAGCATGAGGATAAGCCATCTGTCATCGGAAAGATGTGGAAGAACATATTCTAAGGACCTTGTCTTGTCGTTGAGATAAGACAAGACATCTCGAAGAAGCTTTCCTCGGAACAAGGAGGCCGTGGGAGCGGCAACAGAGAAAAAAAAAATGGTGAGAAAACAGCCAACATCACACTAAGACTCACGATGCCTGATCGGTGTGACAATATCGACCTTCCACCAATTGAGACGCTTGAATTGATCAATTCCGCCGGTGTGATTTTGCCTGTCTGGCGGCCTTGGCACGTCCCTTTAATTGGGTCGTTCAATTGAGGAAATTCGATTGATTTCCAGCCTGAATGAGATGGATGCTGCGGCTGACTGCTACCACAACTTGTCCCCGACCAGCATGTCCGACAAGTACTATCGCGTTTCATGGTCGAGCTTGGTTGTCTTCTAGTAGCTTTGGGGGCCGTCGAACTGTCGCTGATGTCACCTGAGTGGCGCACACGGATAAGGCAGGTAGATAAGCTTTGTACTGTGGCGCCATCCTTCGCGCCCTTCGGCCACGCCCTTTAGTCGCACCCTTTGATCAGCGGCTGTATCTACAAAAACGGTGGTCCCCAAACAGAAACAATACTCTTGGGGATATCGCCTTGCTGGAGACGTGTGAAGCAAAGGCGTACTCCCTCCAGCACCGAATGCACTCGACCAAACTCTGGGAAGTCTTTGCCAAACGCACATCTCTCCCACCGTTTCGGCTTCAACGGTTTCAAGTCTTACCATTTTACCGCCAAGGCTGGCAAGGCTGAGATCGAGCCAGCCATGACCGAGGTCTGCGGCACCGATGGCTCCTTTGGGCCAGCCGTTGGGGCTTGTCGCGGAGGCTTTGACTTCACGCTGACTTTCGAGGAAAGCATGCTGGGCTTGCTGCCTCAGGCGCTTCTGCTGCTACTGGCTCCGGTGCGGCTGATGACATTGCGGCATCGTCGGGACAGGATCGCAAAGAACACGCACCTGGGCTTCCTCAAATTGGTATTCACCTTCGAGTCTGGAGTGCAACCGTTGCTAATGCCCCTCAAGGTCATGAGCACGCTATATGCCGCTTCAAGCACTCTGCTGTTCGCGCTTTGGACCCGGCTGGACACTTACAAGACAAAAATCTCCATTGCTTCAGCCAGCTTCGAATTCCTCTCGTCATGGTGCATCGTTCTTCTTTCGCGCATGGAACATTCGAGAGCCGTGCGGCCTAGCCATCTGCTTCAGTTTTTTCTTCTTGTGCTGTTCGTTTGTAATGTCGTCAGGCTACGGACGCTCTTTCTCATGCACTACGACTCTGCTCTCGCCAGTGCCGCCTCTGTTCATACCGCTCTCACCGGCGTTCTGCTGCTCCTGGAGTCTCTTGGCAAAACGGACCTCTTTATCTCAGAAAGTGACAAGACACTGTCCCCAGAAGAGACAATCGGCTTGTTTGGACAGAGGTTGTTCTGGTACCTCAATGATCTTTTCAGACAAGGTGAGTGGCTTCGCGGCTGGAGATGAGCCCACAGCTGACTGACTCCAGGCTATCGCAACATCCTTCGGCCTCGAGATTTGCACAAGATTGACAGTGAGCTTGTTTGCGAAGAGCTACGCGGAAGGTTTCAGAGACATTGGGATAACCCGCACAACCAACACGGGGACCATGCTTTGCTGCGGACAATCTTTTCGGTACTCAGACAGGATCTCTTCCTGCCAGTACTACCAAGGTCGGCCACCTCCTTCGTGCAAGCCAATGACATACTGACCACACCCTAAGATTGCTGTACATGGGGGCCAACCTGGCCCAACCATTCCTCATCTCCGCCATGGTCGCATTCGTGCAAAAGCCTGTCGACAGCAGCACTGCCAACGAAGGCTATGGGATAATCGGAGCGTTCGCCCTCAACTACACCTTCCTTGCCATCTTCTCCTCCTGGTACACCCAAAGCGTGGCACGGTTCTCTGTCAAGCTCCGCTCGGTTCTGGTCTCACTGATCTACCACAGAGCGCTGCAGATAACCTCCCAAGATGTCAACCTCGGATCTGCAACTGTGCTCATGAACGTCGATGTCGAAAAAGTCCTTGAAGGTGTCAGAAACATGCATGACGTCTGGGCAGTCACCATCAGTTCCGCCATAGCTCTGTACATTTTGTACACAAAGCTGGGCGTGGTATTTGTGGCGCCGTTGATAATCGTGCTTCTCTCAACCGCGCTGTCCTCGGGCATCGGCGGGAACGTGAAGAAGCGCCAACTCAACTGGGTGGCAGCAACGGAGAAGCGTGTTACGACAATTGCAAATGTTGCTGCATCGGCGAAGGGAATCCGCATGCTGGGCTTGGTCGATGCCATGCACAGCATGGTAACAGCCCTGAGGGCCAAAGAGGTTGCAGCACAGCGGTAAGCCCCGGTGATATTGGAAGCTAAGCGTTGTGGATTAACATCTATTGCAGACATCTTCGAAAGCTCTTAATCTGGACGTTTTCCTCCTGTAAGCTCTTGCACACTCTGCTCCAGTCCCCACATCCTGACATCAGCAGCAAATCTTGTTTTCCAGATTTCTCTCTTTGCGACATACATAACCTTCGGGGTGATAGCGCTGCACAGTGGAGAAGTCCTTGACTATGACTCGCTATTCACCTCTCTCTCCGCTCTGAAGCTGGTAACCTCTCCGATGCTTGACGTCCTGCAACAAATACCATACTTCCAGAGCGCAGCCGCGTCGCTCTACCGCATCCAAACATACCTTACGGGCGGAGAAGACCTTGAGACGTCTGTAGATGCTCGATCTATGGTCTCAAGGCGTGGAGAAACTGAGCGTTTGACAGTCGGCGTCGGCACCGGGGCATCCAAGGCTTTCGAGCTCCATAACGCATCATTTAGTGCCGATCACTCGCTTCCTTTGCTGCATGACATCAGCCTTGAAATCAATGAGGGCTCATTCACGATGGTAATTGGCAGGGTTGCGTCGGGTAAATCGGTCATCCTTCAGTCTCTGGTTGGTGAAATGAAGATGGTGGATGGCAGCTTCAAGTCAAACGGATCCGGAACTTCCTTTTGCGCACAGTCGGCATGGCTCCGCAATGCATCCTTGCGCAAGAACATCCTTGGAGAGAGCGACTTCGAGCAGAGCTGGTACGACACCGTAACCTGGGCCTGTGGGCTTACGCAGGACTTCAAGGAGCTGAAGAACGGCGATGCTACCATGGTCGGCTCTCGCGGGATTTCGCTTTCTGGCGGCCAGAAGAACAGGATATCTCTCGCTCGCGCCTTGTACGCTCGCAAGCCAATATTGGTCGTCGACGATGTTCTCTCGGGTCTTGACAATAATACGGAAAACCTTGTGTTTTCTCGTGTCTTTGGCAGGGATGGGCTGCTCCGGAAAGCCAACTGCACTGCCATTTTGGCGACCCACTCGGTACGCTGGGCGCCACAGTCAGACAAGCTTGTTGTCATGTCCGGAGGCCGCATTGTTGGAAGTGGCCCATACCACGAACTGTCCACCAAACCCGGGTTCTTGGAAGCCCACAGCCTGCACAGCTGCGACGCGGACCTGTCTGGGCACCACACAGACGTACCTGAGGAGATGACTGCCGACAGCAAAATTCCAGCCGCCAGCGCTGAGACTGAGGTGGAGTCTGAAAGCGGTTACGACAGACGGGCAGGCGACATTGGGTCTCTGGTGTACTACATGAACGCCGTGGGCAAGAAGCATACGGCCACGTTCTTGGTGCTGTGGGGTCTGGGATGTGCAGCTACTGCGCTGCAGTACGTATGGCTCAAGGAGCTTGCCAAAGCCAGCAGTTCTCCTGAAGCTCTCCGCAAAAGCATTGGGATTTTCACAGCCATCACTGTCGCCGACATAGCGCTCGTCGCCGTCGCCGTCGCCCAATTCTGTTTGGTCTTCTGCCCAAACAGCAGCTTATCCACGCATGCCCATCAACTGGCTGCTTTCATGAGAGCGCGTTACTCGTTCCTCGTTGCGACGGATATAGGATCACTCACCAATCGATTTTCTCAAGACATCATCCTGGTCGACAGCGTTCTCCCTCCCGCGTTTTTTATGACAGCCAACTGTAAGCCAGCACTCGTCGATGACCCTCTCAGGCACTGACCTCCTCCAGCCGTCTTCGAGCAGGTAGCCCGGTTCGCCATCATCATCGCCGCCACGCCCCCGATCGCGGTCCTCCTCCCGTTCCTGGCAGGCATCGGCTACCTGATCCAGCGCGTCTACCTGCGCACCTCGCGGCAGATCCGGCTCATGGACCTCGAAGCCAAAGCGCCGCTGTGCACCAACTTCCTCGAAACGCTCGCCGGCATCGCCACCATCCGGGCCTTCGGCTGGACCGACGCCTTCCGCGCCCGCAACCGCCAGCTCCTCGACGACTCCCAGGTGCCCTTCTACCTGCTCCAGGCCATCCAGAACTGGCTGCGGCTGGTCCTCGAGCTCATGGTCGCCGGGCTCGTCGTCATCCTCGTCAGCCTCGCCGTAGGCCTGCGCTCGAGGGTCGACCCCGGCTACCTCGGTCTCGCCCTGGTCGGAGCGGTACGTCTTCCCATCCCTCTCTCTCTCTCTCTCTCTCCCCCTCTCCCGCTAACACCGCCCCTCCCTCCTCAACAGATGGACCTCGGCATCGGCATCCGCGTCCTCGTCCAAGCCTGGACGAACCTCGAAACCGCCCTCTCCGCCATCTCCCGCATCCGCCTCTTCTCGACCACCACGCCGCTCGAGCCCTCCCCGCCGCCTCCAGCCCACCCCGCCCCCTCCCCGTCCGCCCGCGGCACCGTCGTCCTGCGCGCCCTCACCGCCCGCTACGCCGCGGCGGGCCCGCCGGTCGTCCGCGCCGTCTCGCTGGCGGTCGCGCCGGGCGAGCGCGTCGCCGTGGTCGGCCGCACCGGGTCCGGCAAGTCGAGCCTGGCGGCCGCGCTGTTCGGGCTGCTGGAGCGCGACCCCGGCGGCGCGGTCGAGGTCGACGGCGTGGCGGCCGGCGAGGTGCCGGTCGCGCGGCTGCGGGCGCGGATGGTGGCGGTGCCGCAGGAGGCGGTGGTGCGCGTGGGGGAGATGACGGTGCGGGAGGGGCTGGCGCCGTGGGTGCTGGCGGACGGGGCGGGCGAGGGCGAGGCGAGGTCTCGGCCGTCGGACGCGGAGATGGTGGGGGCGCTGAGGAGGGTCGGGCTGTGGGCGAAGATCGAGCGCGAGGCGGCCGGGCGGGGGGCGGGTGGGCTGGAGGCCCGGCTGGAGGAGGTGGAGGGCGTGCTGAGCCAGGGGGAGAAGCAGCTGTTCTGCCTCGCGCGGGCGGTGCTGCAGCCGGGCAGGGTCGTGGTGCTGGACGAGGCGACGAGCAGTGTCGATGCGGCGACGGATGCGTTGATGCAGGAGATCCTGCGGGATGCGTTCGCCGGCAGGACCATCATCGCCATCGCTCACCGGTTGAACGCCATTTTGGACTTTGATCGCGTCGTGGTCATGGACAAGGGTGAGATTGTGGAGGTAGGTCCGCCTCGGGTTCTGCTGGAGACGGAAGGAAGTTTATTCAAAGCGCTTGTCGAAGCGCATGGACAGGCAAGACGGAATGACTGAGTCTGGATTGCTTTCGGGTGTGGAACGCTACATGCCGATTCTCTGGTTTGTTGGTCCCTGAACCAGTCCGGTAGGACCGGCTGACTACGATTTCGGCCAAATTATCTCCAACTACGTTGAGACTTGCGTCCGGGTCCACACATGTTGAGCAGCTCGGGTCTTGACTCGCAACGGTCCAGTCTTGGTGGGAAATACATCTCGAGAGAAGACAGATATAGGGGAGAGGGTAAAAGAGGCCCTGATCGGTCACTTTGTTCGTCCCAAACGTTTTAAGAGGCAAGGATTTCGAGGTGACACTAATTAAGCTTGACGAGATAGGACAAATCTTTAGAATCGCCGTTTGACCTGTCTTGTTCCACCTATTCGTAATGATATACGACTAGAGGCTCATCTGCTTCGCTGTCAGAAAGGAACACAGGTGTCCCCAGTGAAATATTCGAGAGCCGGAGGCTCCCACCCTGACCCCATCATTCTTATCTCTTCCTGTGCCTTGATTGCCGAACTATAGGTCATAACCTGAAATTCTCTCCTATCACTGCGACTGGGCCACATGTAAAGTGGAACCGCGACGAGGGCACCATCGTAGCAATGTACAACAGGGTGTTTATCGCCTTCGTTGCCCTCGTCGTCTTCGTCCTCATCGCCCTAATCGTCCTCATCGTCCTTCTTTGAAAGGTCCAAGGTTTTGGGTATGTCTCTTTTAGTCGCGGCTTGGGTCGAGGGATCGTTAAAGTCTATCGAGATGATGGGAACGCGGGGAACGTGGTGGAGGGCTATGTTTGCCTTCATTGCCATTTCTAAGGGAGAAAGAGCCGTCGTTGAGTTTCTCGTCGAGTTCGAGTTCGTCGTGAAGTTGCCCTGCCTTGCCGGAACAAGTTTGTGCGGGGGCCGCGGAGATGCCGCGGCGAGGCCCAGGAGGCTGAGGAAGATGAGAGGGCGCACCATCTTGGATGAGAGCTGAATGGTCCGAAGACAGGAACTTGTCCTTGTAGCCTGTGATGGAGGAGGAATATTTATACTCCAGAGTCATACGCTACTGGATCCTGATATCGCTTGACCATGGCTAATGAGTCAATTGCAAAGCTTGACCAAGGTTCCTTGTATTGGGCCCACATTGTTCGATGATGCCGGTGCAGCCCGCACCAGTGGTCCACCTTCCAAAATCTGAATGCCAATGTGCTTCATCGCTGTACCAAATCAAGAATAAAGAAACCAAAAGGCTTTCCCGCACAGGATGCCGTCGTTTCTTATTCCAAGCGTTCACCATAATGAGGTATCACACTTACAGATCACCACAAGCGTTGAATGACTTTTATTGTTTTTCACCTCCGAGCCGGCCTACCTCCGCGCTCTCCACGTGTGCGATCCCTAAATGTCCCCGTCTACCGACCAAAACCGAACCAGCCCTTCTTCTTTGGCTCTTCCGCCGTGGGTGGCGCCTCATCCAACCGAACACCTCCTCCATTCTCCACTGCCGCTTTGGCTCTGCCGGGATAGTCGATGTAGTTGAAAGCAACGTCCAGGAAGAGGGGTTTGATTGGCACGGGCTGCAGCTTGGGCGGCCATTGTACCAGATTCCGGAGATCTACCCCTTCCGCCGGATACTCATTCAACCGCTCTACGACGGGAGCGGACACGTTTCCTTTGGAAGCCGAGCGATTATCGGTAACATGATTGTGGAGATCAACAAGTGCACGGTACTGCGATGAAAGACCCTGAACTCGGTTATGCAGAAATTCGGCCTGTTCGCGGGAAACATCCAGCTTGGGAGGCCCAGGTGAGGATGCCGAAGTGCTCGTGGCAACGGCTTTGGCAGTGAGCTCAAGCGCTCGAGCAAAGAGAGCAAGGGCATTCTTGGACTGCGACAGGAGGGCGTGGGAGTAGCCAAGGTTAAGGCACTTCAGAGCGCGATAGTAGGCTCTCTTTCCATCAAGCTCTTCAATGAAGCCAGCGTCGCGCATGGCGCCCCTGAGGTCCTTCACCGAGTCGATGCTTTGGAGGATCGAGTCGTACAGCACATTACGCTCTCGTATTCTTGCAAGCTTGCGGCCGGTGCCCTCTTCCTTCTCAACCCACTCCTGGCCGTCTCTGCGGGCCTTCTTAGGCTTCTTGATGCCCTCGGCGTCCAAAACGGCGCCGTCATGGCTGCCGATGAGCACGCGGTTCCTTCCCACACGCCAGCCGATGAGAGCGTAGTTGACAGCTAAGTCCGTCACGCGGAGGTCCTGCATGCGTGAATCGCCTTCACTCACGCCCTCCTTCTCCAGCTCTTCAATAGCATGGCGAGTGGAATCCGAGGCGTCTTGACTAGCGATTAGGACGTCATCGTAGGCGGCCGCCTTGTCGCGGGATGAAGTCTCAGGAGTGGCAGAAGCTAGGAAATCGGAGAGACGAGCTTCGGCAGATGTGACGGCGGCAAGAGCTTGGCCAACTCCGGCATCTACAATGTTCGCGGTGCGCGAACGCCATGTTATTGTGTTAGGGATTTTCTCAGCCGAGTTGGCGTCCTTTCCTAAGCAATGGGGTCAGCGCGCAACATCACGAGGGCTGCTTCAATTCAAAATACCGGTAGCTGATGCCTCATCCTTAAGGGCGTCGGGATAGAGCTTCTCAACGGCAGAAACAAGCGCGGCATCGTCCTTGGGAAAGAATTGGAGAGCAACAGCGGCGACGGTGACGGTTCTGGGGAGACGGGACTGGTATGCAGCGTAGCGGATGCTGGGGTCGATGGTGCCGGCCAGGAACTCCTTGAACAGGTCCTTCGTGGTGGCTTGAAGGAGGGCATTGTAGATGACGCGGGCGGCAGCGTAGCTGAGCAAGCACTGCTTCCATCTTTGGTCGGGTGGCTGGGTGCTGTCGGAGTGGATGCCTTCTGCCTGCTTCTCGAACTCCTCGGCACCGCTGAGCGAGTATACGTATGCCTGGGCCTCGAGCAGATCAACGTCGGTTGCGTTGGTGGACGGGTCGGCCAGCAGCGAAGCGAGCTCCTTCGCGGTCTGAGCAGCCTTGTGCAGGCGCGAGATGATGTGCTTGCGGGTGGAGCCAGTGATTCCCTTGTCGGCGTTGTCTTCGGCGTGGGTAGCCTTCATGTGCATGGCGTGGGCCCAGGCGCGCTCGGCAGTAAAGACGAGGAGGTGGATGAAGCTGCTGCTGGTGAGTGGCGACGCGCAGGCGCAGGCGCAGGCGGGCGGACATACTCATGGCTCTTCGCGATGTCTGCGGCGGTAACGGGCGCCTTCTGGGTGAACTTTGCGTTCTTGGGCGTGGCGCGGCCGGTGCGCTTGCGGAGCGTGAGGATGCGGCGCGAGCAGGCCTGGCGGTAGGTGTTGTAGTCGCCCAGCAGCAGGGCGCCGTCGCGCTGGGCGACGACGAAGGCGGTGATGTCCATTGGGGCGCTGGGTGAGGTTCAGCGACGCTGCACGGCGGCGGGGTGCTGGTGCTGGTGCTGGCGGCGGCCAAGGCGGCGGCCGCGGGGTCACGTGCGCCGGGCGTTCGCCGGCAGATTTTAGATTTCTCGATGCGCAGCCGCTGTCGTTCGACGCTGGACGCGCTGCCGCAAAAACCTCCGCCACTGCCATTGCCGCCGCCCCGACGCCTGCCTTCCTGCATCCGCTGCGAAGCTGCGTCTCCGTCGTGCGCCGCAGCTCCTGCCCCCCTCAGGCTCCCCGTCTTCCTCCTCGCACCATCCAGGGCGTTATGCAACCGTGTATGTGCGCCACTCTCGACCCCCGCCGCTCGCTGCTAATGCCCGCGTCAACGCAGCATCTCTGTCATTTCTCCAGCGTCGGTAGCCTGTCGTCACATCTGCTCCCAGGGTATGCTGGAGCGCGCGTCGCGATGTCTCGAATCCGGAGGACGACACCTGCTGCGCGGTCCCAAGCCTCGTCTTCGAAGCCGCCGCATGCTGCACTCGTCCTTCTGGCACCACGGCGCTGTTGACCTCGACCTCTCGGGATGGTGTGCTTCCATGCTCCAGCCCCTCCCGCATGGAGACACGGCGGACCGCGATGCCGCGAGGCCGACCAGGAGAACACCCCAGGACGCGCTTTTCTTGGACTTTCTGTATCCAGCAAAGACATTGGCCCTGATGCGCCGCCTGTCCAGCTTTGGCTGGGAGACCTGGCAGCCGTCCCACATGCGCGTCGCATCTAGCACTCGCGTGCGCCACTTTTCTTCCAGACCTCCGGCTTTTGGAGACGACGACCACGACCCCTCTCTATCCTCTGAAGATAGCAGTGGCCTTTCCGAACCAAGCAACCCCTTCGACGAAGACCAACCCAGCCCGTTCGATATATCACCCATGCTGCTCGACCATCATTCTACACCAGACTTCCAGCGCGATGCAGATGAGCTTGTGGAAAATCAAGCATGGCTACGTGAAGTGGATAAACCGGCCGATGCACTTCGCCTGCTTCTGAAAGAAACCGAGAGTGATAGTAGGGCGGTGTGGAGTCTGTGGCAGCGAGTCGATCGAGCCAGCCGAAGTCCGGACCTCTCCGCCGATGTGTTGGACTACTTCTGCTCTGTCAAACCTTTTCTTACCATTCTTGCCGAGGAAGTCATCGCCATATTTCATGCTTTAGATATCCAGGACCGTCGACCATCTTCCTACCGCGGCGCCATCAAATCATATCTTGCGCTGGGCGATCTGGGAAAAGCGGCCATGGTTCACTTTGACGGCGCTGAAGCCGGGAAAGCTGCGGATGGCAACATCGGAACTCCCGAGTTGCTCGCCCATGCCATCCGAAACGAGAAGTGGCAGTTGGCATTTGAGGTGTACACAACCATGACCAGCCTCGTAGGACGAATAAATTGGTTTACAGTCGCAAGGACCGAGTCAGGAATGCTCAAACACGTCGATTCGTTTCTGCTTAGCCTTCGCCAGATGCGGCGGTTGACCGGACGAGATCCAGAAGAGCAAGATCAATTACGCGCGTTCGCGACCGATTTCGCGGCCCAAGCCATCACGAAAGATGCACCCCGCTATTCTACTGAGGCCGACGGTTTGCGCTTGTACCGTCTGATCATGAGGTTGGAGCAAGCCGCCTTTTTGGAACCTCGCCATCTCGAACTTGCACTGCGGGGTGTATTAGGAGCACCGGACCCCAAGAAGACAAGCAATGTTCCGAAGATTGCCGACAGGCTATATTGGAAGTACATGTCCGTCGTAAAGGAGGATCGATCCGTGAAGGTCAGTGCGAAGGTGCTCAACGCAATGCTTCACGCGGTATCGAGAGTACCACACATCTCCCGGCGCTTTCGCTCAAAAGGCACCCTTCGTGTCCGGGTCGGCCATGTAGTCAACGACCACGTTCACTTTTTCGGTCAACTCAAAACCAGCACGCTTGTGCTCCTCATGGGCGCATATGCGCGTCTCGGAGATGTGAAGAGAACAAGGGCCTATTTCAAACGGATACCTTTGAAAGAGCGCATTTCAGAATTCCATATATCGTTCCTCGTCGAGGCCCACGCTAGAAAAGGAGATATCGAAGGTGCTCAGAAGCGGTTCAACCAAATCATGACCGCAGAAGGTCGCACTCCTGGCTTGCGAACGTGGAACCTGCTGTTGCTCGCCTATGCCAGGAATGGTGACCTTGCAGGCGTTAGCCGCGTCTTCGATCGCCTGGTGCAGCAACCATCATTGAAGCCCGACGCATATAGCTTCGCCTCCATTCTGGATCTTATGTCTCAACGCGGCGATGTGGATGGCGTCAAGAACATGTTTGCGCTAGCCGCGGACATTGACCAAGGAATCATCCGTTCTACTGCAGTAACGGGGTATCTCGTGACCGCCTTCATCAACAACGACGATTTGGAGGCGGCCGAGATGGTTGCTGAGCAGTTGCGGAAACGCAAGGATTCCGAGACGATGAGCGGCTCTCTTACTCCCATTTGGAACAGTCTTGCCACCGCGTACGCTTTGAGGCGCGATGTTACGTCAACACGGCGTATATACGAAAAGATGCAAGCAGAAGGCATCGCGCCCGATGAATTAACCTATGCCGCGCTGCTACAAGTGTTGTGCCTAGTTCGCGACACTGACGCGGCGTACAAGATTCTGAGGCTTGTTATTCCGCGGAGACCCGTGAGACAGCTGGCATTTCACTACGCCATTATCATGGCTGGTTATATTAACCAACGCGACTTTGAGAAAGTCTGGCATGTCGACGCACACCGACGGGCTAATGGTGTACGTGCGAGTCTGAGCACCAGAATTGCTGTCATCAAGGCCGCAGCCATGTCTGAATACGTTGGTCGGTACAGCAACCGTGAAGACCCCAACTCGGATCTTGTGCGCACGGAGAAGGTGCTGGCCGCTACGCTTGCGAGGAACGATCCCTTGGAAATGTCCGTTGAACCCCAGACCGGTCTAGGCATACGAACCATGGATCAAACGGACGGAGCCTATGTGGAGTTCGTGATGCTGATCTATGGGAACAAATACGCCTTCGACATGGTCGAGCGACTCTTCCAGGAATACGTGGCACGCCACCAAAATGATGTAAGCCTCACAGATCCGGACAAGGGGCCTCCTCTCCGCATGCTCGTGGCTCTCATGAATGCGCATTTCTCAGCTGGACGCTACGACGACGTAGAACAGCTATGGAAACTCGCTGTCGGCACAGGCGCACGCCTTGCAAAGCTTTCCACTCCGACAGCAGCCGCCCATCCAGACAATACAGATCATCCTGGCCATCTGATTGCTCCAGCACGCGCCCACCTGCTCAGCCAGCCGTTCGTCATCTATCTCCGCACATTGCACTTCCAAGGCCGTTACGCCGACGCGCAGCGCACCGTCTCGGATCTGATCGCTCAAGGCTACACCCTAGACAACCTCTCGTGGAATCTGTACATCCAACTTCTCGCCCGCACCGGCCGTATCAGCCTGGCATTCTCCCTCTGCGAAAAACACCTCATGCCGCAGTGGCGCGGCTGGCGGAAGGCCAGCCAACACCTGAAGCGCAGCTACAAGAATTCCCGCGGTTGGGATTACATGAACATCAACGCCAACCTGAGCAAGCCCAACATCGTCATGCCCCAGTACCGCACCATGGTCATCCTGGCCGCGGCTATGAAGTATGTCAGGCGCTTGGAGGCGGTCGGCAGAGCGAGGCGATCGCATTCTGACAATGACGACGGGGTACCGCTGAGTGAGGCACAGTTGAGGTTCAACGCGCCGCGCACGGTGACGGCTCTGCAGGCCATGCCGTACGTGGATGATGATTTGCAGGCGATGTTCCTGAGAGATGATTGATCGGAGTTTCTCTTCTTTTGTTGGCATTGTGAAGTGTGCAAGGTGTGGAGCATAGCTTGTTTTTGGCATTGAGATGATGCACGAGCGATATGTACAAATAGTGTAAACTCTCCTTTCTTCAGCGGTGTCTTTTGAACCTTGTACGGAGAGGGTAGATGGATTGGGCATATATTGTGTGGGTGTATGGTGCTTGGGTGGGGTTATCATGTGCATGTACTTTGATAGAGTGTTGGTGAAGACAGACATTTTCCATCAAGTTGCTGTCCGGCAAAGCTGGTTGACCGAGTGTGTTCAGTTTCTATTGGAATCACCGGTCGTTCGGAGGAAAGAAGACGGACGCCCGCAAACGAATCAGAGTTTTCAGGATCTGCGTAGCCAAGTGACGGGAAACGGGCCATGTAAATTGGGCGATGCAAACCTGAACTGGTGCAAAAAGAGGGGAAAAGAAAGAAATAAGTGCATTGCAATGCAAACCTCGCCCCTGCCCGGGGAGCCGCGGCGCAGCGGAACGTCCAGGGTGCAAACTCTATTTTACTGTGCACGTTGACGCCACCAGAAGGCAACAAGGCTGAGAGTGATGCAAGAGATGCATGGTTGCCCCGTTGATGACGGCGGGGATGCGGATGTAATTGCCAGGCAGGGATTCGAAACTGCACCCGCAGGGGTCGACTGCAACTCTGGACAAGCGATTGGCAGCTACGTGACAGCTGGGGCCAGGGACGATCAATTGCACAAGTGCAGCTCTCGACTCCCGGTGCGGCCCGAGGAGAGTCTACTGGGGTTGAAGAAAAGCACACGCTTCGCGGAAGCTAGGAATCAGGCCGATCGGGCGGGCCATGATATGATTGCCTCGCTTAGCACAGGAACAGCATAGATCTTGGACCAGACTGAGACAGGCGGATATGCGGACGCTCGCCGCGTGGCAATGTTGATTCTCTCCGGCGTTGGTATATCTGGCGACCCCCCAACTTTCTGAGTCTCTGGCATTCTGCGCTCACCTCTTTTCCGAGAACAAAATGACAAAGAAATGGACATTCGTCAAGGATCGAATTCGAGACCTGTACGTTGTGCAAGGATGCACCTTGGAGGAGGTTCGGGAATGCCTCAGAAATAACGACGACTTTGATGCCTCGTATGCAACCCCTTCGTTGAACTGCATTCTGTATTCCCGACGGCCACAAGTTGACAGATTGAACAGCATACGAGCATATCGGCTGAAGATCCAAGAATGGAATTTCAAGCGGAATACTGCCCGCCAGCGTAATGGTAGTCCGTACAAGCCAACGACCACGATCTCTGCTTCGCGTAGATTAAACCTGGGGCGAGAAAGTAAAGAGTGAGTGCTCCCTATTGAGACCACTCGTGACTTTGCTGCGTTATTACTAACACGACCCTACAGATACTTCCCATCCACCTCCAACGCCAGCGAAGCCGTGCTTCCACCTGAGATGATCCTCGCTGTCTTGGATACGGTCGAACGAGGATCTGCTTCATATTTTCTGGAGCATGCTTGCCAGACCTACCAGACACTTCTCTTGAATCAGCCCCTCAATTTCGACGTGACCTCTCCGAGACTGTCGCGATACAAACCACACCTTGGAGAACATTTGCTCTTCATTGCCGCCAAGTCATCCTCTGCAGAGGTAGTGAAACTCCTCCTGGAATGTGGGGCAGATGTGGCAAAGCAAGGCTGCTTGCCTGGCCATAAACACCTTGCGCCGTTGAATGCCGCAATACTATACAACAGTGCCGGGACTGTCCGCGAGCTTATCAAATTTGGCGCGGTGAAGAGTGGCTACGGCATGCCAGCGTTGTGTTGTGCCGTTGAACACGCAAACGACCCCGCCACTGTTCTGGAACTCATGTCGTATGACGAGGGGACCGCACTGGAGCTGGCCCTGAACCGACGAGGCCGTGAATACGGTGGACACCAGCACGATACCGCCACAGCTGTAGTTCGACATCTGCTTGAGGCGGGTATACGACCTCAGTCATTGCAGTTCGAACACTATGCCCTTTTTTACAACCCTTATCAGCGCATCTTTGGTTGGGGTCAATACCTCAACGAGGATGAGAAAGTGTCTCTGAGGTATTTCATCAATTGCGGCTTACCGCTTCAGAGGCGACGGCACCAGCCAGCATGTAGCGGAAAAGAATGGGGGGCCACACTGGAGCACGAGCTCTTGTTCCACACGCCAACTCGGGAGGTCATGAGTACACTTATCTTGAAACTGGATTTCAGCAGACGATGGCTCGCAACAAACCTGCTGCACGTCCTGGCAGCAGGATGCAAGAAAGAGTACTGTCACTACACAAACACAAGTGCCGGGCCAGCAATGGCTGCCCTGATCGGCAGAGGTGCAGTTTCGGACGGGAAGTATCAGTGTGACAATACCTCTCCTGATGGGAATACGGTTCTGCACGTATTCCTGGAACGTGCAATGCGATGCGCGCCCGGAGGTCTTCAGAGCCAGGAAATTATCTTGGCAGAGCTCAAGATCTTGCTGGACACTGGACGAGCAAATGCCTGCCACCAGGAAGACTCGTCCTTCCCCATCCACGTGGTTCTTGGAAACGCAACGTTCATCCGCAATCATCCCGGCTATGCTCGTGACATCATCGAGCTCCTCCTCCTGCAGTTTCCTCGAGACTTTTGTCAGAACCAAGCTCCTCTCTGGCAACGTATCCTTTGCCACTACCTTCCGATCACAGAATCTTACAGGGACTATTGTGACGGCTCTTACTTCCACCAGGTAGCACTCGTACAATCTGGTTTGACGCCTGCCGCAACTGCTGTATTCATCCAGGCTGCTCAGATGGTGTCCATGAGGAAGTTTCTTCAGTCTCAGCTTCGCATGCGCGGGCCCACGCGCTCATATGACCAGATCCTCGAGGTTCTCAAAGCGCAGAAAGACATGGACGCGCAACGCAAAAGCTTCCCGGCGGATTTCGTCATGGACGTTCTACTGCTCCTGCCTGCCAATCAGCGTCAACATCTCACGTCTGCCGCCTTCTACGAGGAAAGGCCCAGCCAAGCACTCGGCGGGTACCCAGAGGGTTCGGGCGAATCTCTATGCAGCTATCAAACGGAGCAGCACATACAACCCCGTGCATGTAAGTTTCTCTCCATTTCTAGTCTCGAACCACAGCTGCCGTAACACCGATCGCCTACTGAACTTTGCTCAGCCGGAGACCTCCAGATCCCGAGCCCCGAGCAGTTGCAGCAGGATCCAGTCTGGCATCAGCCCGTCCACAACGTCGTTCTGGGTCCAGATCTCCCAAACGCAACGATGAACAGGCTCCGAACGTACGAAGAATTCACATCAGAACCGGGCGGCTGCAGGGATCTATCATATCTCTCGGAACTGTAGTGTACATAATATCGCATAAGACACTCGTGAAGCTGAATCCTGGAGGCACCGCAAGCAACCGTGCCCGCGAGAACCTGCACCCGCAACCTAGAACCCTCCGCGCCGGCCACGGGAGCGAGGGGCTCACACTCGCACCCAGGGCTCGCAACGACACCTCAACCCGCCCTCCCTCCCGGGGCCGCCCACATCTCCCCGAAAGGAGAGGCGTAGTCTGGTCATTTCCGTCTGTACTGATAGCGTCCGTTATTGTACATGCCCCTGGAATTCAACAGCAGGAGAAAGACTTTGGATCTACTAGAGCAGATTACAAAACTACAAGCACGCCCTACGACGGTAAATTTTCGGTGGTTGCCGAGATTTGTGCTCATCCGCCGCGAGTCCTAGCGAAGAGTTGCACCGCCGATGTGTACCGGTGTCCGAGAAATTGTGCCGACAATGCCGATATTTGCCGATTTCCCTTCGCCCCATAATAGGATAATGCTCGCCTAGGTCGGCCTACTTGGTCAGCTTGTCCGGGTCAGTTGCACTCTTCAGTACCTGGCTAGTCGTCGCAGTTCAGCATGAGCTAGCACACATTACCTAGGTTGCTGGAGCTGTGGTGAAAGTCTTGGCACCCGGTGTCGCACCCAAGCCCCTCTACTCCTAGCTGGAAAAGATTGGCAGAGTCTCCAATACTCACGAGAAACTCTGGCATAGTAGACATACATGGTCATAGTGACCATGTGACCCCGTGATAGCACCTGCATGTGTAAACGAGACATCGTGTTCATGCGAATCTACTGTCTCCATTGATTCGCCAAGTTTCCCGCCATGTATGTACAATTGCTCGCTCACCCTCGAGCCCTCCGCACGACCACCTCCGCAGCGCGCGCGCCAGTCCACCGCCTCACCTCACCGCCCCTCAGCTGCGCTGGCATCCCGTCTTCCCGACCAGCTCCGACGGGCACGTCACGGCCTCCCAGTCGACGGTCGGGTTGTCGGCGTTCTCGAACCAGTCGTAGCGCCAGTAGCAGCCGTCCTGCCAGTTGGCGGGCAGGTTGGCGCACATGGAGCGGTCGGTGAAGCCGCCGTACTGGTTGCCCATGTTGATGCCGCCCCACTGCTTGGTGCAGCCGTCGAAGATGCCGACGCCGCCGCCCGGCATGGCGATGTCGAAGTGGTTGTCGCCCAGGTCGCCGCCCGTGTTGGTGATCTGCACGACCATCTGCTTGCCCGAGACGGCCGTGGATGTGAAGGTGAGCCTGGTTGGAGGAAGTCAGCCCCGCGGGTGTTCGTGCGAGGAGAGAGCTGGTGGGGCGGGGAATGGGGGGTTGGATTACTTGTAGCATGCGCAGCACCAGTCGGCCTCTTGCTGGCCGGATAGCTTGGCCGCGGCGAACCCGTAAGAAAGCGTGTCGTTCACGGCCCAGGGGCCCTGCTTGCTGCAGTAGTAGGCATCGCCGCCGTCGCAGGAAGACTTGGCGTCGACGTCGGACAACGCGTTGTCGTTGATGTCGCAGGTGCCGACGGGGCTGGTTACTGTGGCTTTCCCCGACCAGGCACACGACGGCTTGCAGCAGTCCCAGTATCTAGTCGTGACGCCGCTTGCGGCCTCAGCGGCGCTGAAGAGGATGAAGGCCGGCAGGCCCCAGAGGGAAGAAACCATGGTGAACAATTTTGGAATAAGAGTCTTGGAAACTTTCTTGTGTGATTGATCTTGGCTTGCTGGACCGCTTTCTCGAACGGTACTTCGCCATCTTTAAGAGCGCTGAACGGCCAGCCCATCTGGCCATTCTTGACGTGAGTCTCAGTTGCAAAGGGGAACGGCCTCGTCCGATGTCATACGTCGATGCAAATCTTGATTCGTCCGGCTATACATGAAATCCACACTGGGCGAAGTTTCGTTTTCATCCGCTGGGAAGACGGCCCGCGACGCGGTCCGCACGGGTCAACAACATCATCCGAGCGGAACTTTCCCTGTTGTTACAAGTTGGCGATATGCTATATATCTGCGAGAAGATGTGATGTTTTGCCAAAGTTGACTGGCTCCGGCGCTCCGATTTCCTTGCGGTTGTTTTAGGCTCCGGAGCGCATGTAGAATGATGTCTCGACATGCAGGCCGTCCTCGCTTAGGCACCGGCTCGTGAACCGACTCAGCCGAGTTGCGGGGAAACCTCTCGAAGCGGTGCCTGGGTAAATAATAAAGGAGACGAGCGTGAGCCCTGGTCCGTTCAAAAAGTAGCAACTTCCCCTAATTCGAGTGTTGGGCGGTGTGGGATCGTGCCAGCGAGGCTGAAGTTTTCCTGTCAGCGCACGGCTCACGCTGCCACTGCCGAACTTCTCCTGTCTGATCAGCTTCGCTTAATAATGGTACGTCCGTAGATCTTCGACACACACTTGATTCGGAACATTCCGCTAGCCTGCAAGTGTTGTTGATGGCTGAAAAATTCTTCTGGCAGGCGTGTTGCAATGTTTCGAGGACTTGATCGGGACCGCGGCTCAGAAAAAAAAAAAAATTGAGGCATGTTTTGGATCAGCCGTGTCTGCACTTGCAATTGCCTGGACGCGAGACACAAGTTCGGCTCCACAGTTGCTCCGCACCGGAAGGTGTGCAAACCACGGATCGACAGAGGAGGTAGATGATCGCCAGAAGACAGCACTCATCCGCCGTAATGAACGATCGTCGGATACGAGTTGACCTCAAATGACTTCCGCCTAGCGGTGAGTAGCTGCAGCCTTCTTGTGCTGACAATGCTGTGGCTACTCACTCTCTAGCGTATATGGTCAACACAGTGCTGTTTTCGGACCGGGCAAGACTTATAGGACATTGAAGAGAAGCACTAGCCTGTTTGAGCAGTATCACGCGATACACGTCTACTTGATATGTTGCTCCTTGCACAAACCTTGCCATCTCACCGGATTATATTAGGAAGGAAGTGCGGAAAGGGACAGTCCGCTGTTAACCGGTGGCTTCCGTGGCGGTTGTGTCATGTCCCTTGCAGCTCGCTCTCAGGTTACACCAAGATGCCAAGAGCGGAACGGGACGCGGTGGCGGAAACTGCAGGGAATTCACTTGGTTTCTAAGACCCGTTGCCATGCAAAGCGGGATCTGCCGAGTGCCATTTGTGCAGCAGAATTGTGGGTCCTCGGGTTCAGGAGTATCCGGTCTAGAATTGCGCGGTCGTGTTGTGGGCCCGCATGTTAATTCAACTTCAAGCCACAGGACTCCTACGCACGAGTGTGTTCGGGCAGGAGAAGCTGAGGCGTTGGTCTGAGTGGGCTTGCTGTAATCTGTTGGGCGCGCTCGCGCCCTCGCATTGGAGCTGTGGTTCCAGTGCCGTTCGATGGTCACGCAGAAGAAAGAGCAGCTGCTGTACACGTACGGGACTTGCAGCTGGCGGTACGACAAATAAGGTTTCGGTTCAACAGTTGCTCCCTCGCCGAGTGGCTTTGTGCAAACCACGACGGATCGACGAGTCTTGTAGCTGATCGGCAGTCGCAGCGGTCAAACAGCGTCCAAAGTAATCCGTAGCGGGCCCGAAGATACGGCGCTCTATCAAGACCCGGGCCGGATTCGAAACAGGCGCCGTCCTGCGGAGTGAAACATGCTGACTCACAGCAGGCAGATGCAGAATGCGCGTGACGTCGGGTCAAGTGAGTTGGGATGGCGTGGCTCGCAGGCCGGGACATGTCAGCATCTCAGTCCACCCTGACTCCGCGGCGTCGTATTCGACGCGTCGCCGGCTTGGCCCCTTTACGGGCGCTCCGCGGAGTCGGTGAGGCGGGGGCCGCGAGGGCACGCGAAATAGGTGTTGCGATGGATGGTGGCCCGTTTGGGAAGTGGTTGCGACAGGGCCGCTAAGTCCGCTTCCGCGCGGCAGCCGTCGCGAGGCTTGGGCGACGTTAGTAATGGCGGACGAGGCGCGAGTGGAGAGTGGTGGTGACGGGACGACAGTCAGGCCGGGCACTCGGGAGCGCGCTGTTCGGCCGAAGACGCCAAGCGGCGGCGGGCGTGCACAAAGGCGGCTTCCAGAATTTTCAGCGCGCCGGAGATAGTAAGCGTAACCCCATTAAGCATAATGCCGCCGCAGCACGTTGCTTGTTCGCTCCGGGCGGCTGCTGATTGGCCGCGCCCTCGCGCTGCACCTGGGCCGAGGAGGCGAGTTATGCACGTAGCCCGGCTTTCTCAGCCCAGGCTGGCCGCGACCGGCACCGGGACGCCCAGCTCCCATGCAGCGCCGCCTGTGCGCGCCGAGCATTGACATCATCTGAATTAAGTCCGCTCCAGCGCTTCCTTTATAGTGCCGTCCATGTCGCTGCGCTCCGATCTGCCTCCTGCACCCAAGATCCAAACTATCGACCCAGGGCTGATCCTGCCGCTCGCAATCCCACCACCAAGCCGCCCACCGCGCCCGTCTCCCTCGCGCCCCGCCCGCACAGACACCCGCTCAGCCCAGCCGCTTTCGGCTCCTCGTTTTCTTCCCTCCCAAGCATGGCGGCCGAGAAGGACGTCGAGTCCGGTCGCCCGGCCCGCATCCCGTGGACGAAGCAGATCCTCGACCAGGGCGTCGTCAACGACGACATCGTCAACGCATACTACGAGGGTGCCGGCACCAACGAGGACCCTTACATCGTGCAATGGCTCGACGACGACCCCAGAAACCCCATGAACTACCCGACCATGGTCAAGTGGGCCATCACCATGCTGGTGGCCGTGGCCACTTTGGCTGTGGCCTTCGTTTCGTCCGCCTACTCCGGCGGCGTTCGCGAGATCATGGTGGAGTTTGGCGTCGTTCAGATTATTGCGACCCTGGGTATTTCGCTGTTCGTCTTGGGCTTCGCCATTGGCCCGTTGATCTGGGCGCCCATGAGTGGTGAGTTGACATTTCCCGATGTGGAATCGAGCGAGACAAGTGCTGACAGCCCGCAGAACTCTTCGGCCGCCAGTACCTCTTCTTCGGCACCTACATGCTGCTCACCGCCTTCAACGCTGGTGCTGCCGGCTCGCAGAACATTGGCACTCTGATTATTCTGCGATTCCTTGCCGGCGCCTTCGGTTCCTCGCCCCTGACCAATGCGGGCGGTGTCATCGCCGACATGTTCCCAGCCGCCCAGCGCGGCCTGGCTACCAGTCTCTTTGCTGCTGCGCCCTTCCTGGGTCCTGTCATTGGTCCTATTGTTGGAGGCTTTGTCGGCCAGACCGTTGGCTGGCGCTGGATCGAGGGCGTCATGGCCATCTTCACCGGCGTTCTCTGGATCGTCTGCGCCTTCCTCGTCCCCGAGACTTACTCGCCTGTCCTCCTCCGCAAGCGTGCTGCCACGCTCTCCAAGATCACCGGCAAGGTTTACATGAGCAGGGCCGATGCCGAATCAGGCAAGGTGACCATCGGCGAGGCATTCAAGACTGCCCTTTCCAGGCCTTGGATTCTCCTCTTCCGCGAGCCCATTGTTCTCCTCCTCTCCATCTACATGGCCATCATCTACGGAACACTTTACATGCTTTTCGCCGCCTTCCCGATTGTCTACCAGCAGGGCCGCGGTTGGTCGTCTGGCATTGGCGGCCTTGCCTTCCTCGGCGTTGCCGTCGGCATGATCGCCGCCGTCATCTACTCCATCTTGGACAACAAGCGCTACATCAGGGCCATGGAGGCCGCGCCCTCGGGATTCGCCGCCCCAGAGGCCCGTCTGCCCCCTGCTCTCATCGGCTCCATTGCCATGCCAGTCGGACTTTTCTGGTTCGCCTGGACCAACTCCCCGAGCGTGCACTGGATTGTTAGTATTATGGCCGGAGCTCCTTTCGGATTCGGCATGGTTTTGGTCTTCCTCTCGATCATGAACTACCTGATTGACGCCTACCTCATTTTCGCCGCCTCCGTCCTGGCTGCCAACGCCGTCCTTCGCTCCCTCTTCGGTGCTGCATTCCCGCTGTTCACGACCTACATGTACCAAGACCTCGGAATCCACTGGGCCTCCACCATCCCCGCATTCCTGGCGCTTGCCTGCGTCCCGTTCCCGTTCCTGTTCTACAAGTACGGCCCCGCCATCCGCGCCCGCTGCAAGTACGCCGCCAAAGCCGCCGCCTTCTTCGAGAAGCTCCGCGGCCAGGCCATGCAGCAGCAGCAAGCCAGCAGCGAGTCCAGCTCGACTGTGCAAGACGACGACGCCGAGACCAAGAAGGAGGAGGAGGGCGCGTCCTCGTCGCGCGGCCACACCTCGCACCAGCAGCAGGGCGAGCGCGAGGCGCAGCTCGAGGCCGAGGCCATCGACTACAGCTACGACGACGAGGAGCACCAGCCCGAGGCCGGCCGCTTCGCCCCGCTCAAGACCGCCACCGGCAGGAACGAGCTGTCCAAGACCAAGAGCAACGCCAGCATGCGGAGCACGCGCAGCACGAGGAGCGTCGCGTACGAGGCCAACCCGTACGATATCGACCGCGTCAACACGAACGAGACGTTCAACGCGAAGAAGACGAGGAGTCGCGCCAACTCGACCAAGAGCAGGAAATAGGCGCTGCGGCTGCGCACTGCACAAAAAAGTTTCTGGATTTGCTTGCACATATTTTTCTGATTTTAAGCGCAGGAGTTGGTTGGGTTCCTTGGCTACATGATATCCATTGCATGTACAGCGTTTTGGCAGGAATCGATGAAAGGATGGGTTGTATAGAGCGGGAAGCACGTCTCAGCACCTATGGCGTGACTGACTTACAGACGATGTCTGGAGGTACGATTACGAGTGCTTTTTATTAGCGGTAATACTTTAATGGGTGAAGGAGAGATACCAGCCATTGATACCAAGGAATTTACACATTTCAAAACAAGCTTGAGACCCACCTTTGAGTTAACATCGATATTGAAAGCTGCACTGGAGATCACTCTGACGCCGATCCCAGGAACCGACATCCATTGGATCAGACAGGATCTGCCAAGGACAATCTGACTAACGCATTTCGGAGACCCAGGGCCGTTGGGAATCCAGTCTTCTGACATGCCGACAGGCGGGTACACCCGAAGAGCTGGCACCGGGATGCGAGCCGGAGACTGCCTCGAAGCGGGCACCAGGTCCACGGATCCGGAATAGTGGGTGCTGGAAGCATTCGCAAGAGTCGATGCCGCAAAAGCACGTGGGACGATGCGGCATCGGGGCGGCCGGGGTGTGGCTGGATCTAGATCAGGGGTCGTGCATCGCTTATCCACGCGCTCAAGCAAGCCCAAGCGCATCCTTCTTCCTGCCTCAGCCAGCCCAACTTCCTTGCCCGGCTATCGCCATGGCTGCCTGCGGCGCCATTCGTCTACTGCTCCCCCTTGGCGCTCCAAACGGGAGCAGTCAGACCCCGCTTGCGGTTAGTTGCCGCCACTCAATCTCCGCAACTGCAGCTTCAGCGCCTTTTTCATCTTTCATCCGCCTCCGCGTGCCTTAGCTTCTGGCTGTTGAGGTCATGTACTTGCTATACATAACCGACGTCCGCGCTCTCTTTTCCCAAGCTTTGCCGCTCCCCTCTCCTTGAAGCGCAGTCACTCTTTTGCCCATCTCACCGTCGCCCATCATGCGTGGCGCATCCGCTCTTTTCGCCTTTCTCTCCCTATTGGGCGCGGCTGCCGCCCAAGGCCCGCATTACAAGATCGCCGAGGTGCAGGACCTGGTGGACAGCATGCTTGATGACTTCAAGCAGTACACCACCTTCCAAGGCGCCGGAAAGGCGCCGCTGGCCATTGATCCGCACGCAGAGGCTGCCACAGCCCCAACGGGATCTGACCTCCAGGCTCGGCAGGCTGCCACGTGCGGAACCTACTGGCTGGAGAATGTTAAGCACCAGGGCAAATCGGCCTTTAATACTAATTCTTCCTATGTTGTGTTCCGGAACGTGAAGAGCTATGGCGCGAAGGGTATGCAATTACCACACCGCAACGAGTTGAAAGATTTAACGCTGATCTATGCAATTTGAAGGTGACGGCGTCACGGACGACACTGCAGCGATCAACCGGGCCATGACTGACGGCAACCGCTGCGGCCCCGGTTCCTGCGCGTCCAGCACCACCACCCCGGCCGTTGTCTACTTCCCTGCTGTAGGTCACTCGGACCGTGCCACCTTTTCAAATGCTCACACCCACTTCAGGGCACCTATGTCGTCTCTTCCTCAATCGTTGACTACTACAACACCATCATCATCGGCAACCCCAACTGTCTTCCGACGTTGAAGGCAACCTCCAGCTTCTCCGGGTTCGGAGTCATCGACGGTGACCAGTACCAGGCTGGGGGTGTCTTGGGCTTCGGTGCTACGAACGTCTTCTACAGACAGATCCGCAATTTGATCATCGACCTGACCGCAATCCCGGCCTCGTCGAGCGCCACCGGCATTCACTGGCCGACTGCTCAGGCCACCAGTCTCCAGAACATTGTGTTCAAGATGTCTGACGCAGCCGGAACACAGCACCAGGGCGTTTTCATCGAATCGGGTATGTCCTGATCAAACAACAGTTCGCGTGCACTGCTGACGTGCTGTTGGCAGGATCCGGCGGCTTCGCCAACGACCTCGTCTTCTACGGCGGTCTCAACGGCGCAGTGTTTGGTAACCAGCAGTTCACCATGCGCAACCTCACCTTCTACAACGCCGTCACCGCCATCAACCAGATCTGGTCCTGGGGCTGGACGTACAAGAGCGTCTCGATCAACAACTGCTCCACCGGCATCGCCATGAACGGCGGCGGACGCACTGCGCAGACCGTTGGATCGGTCACTGTTCTGGACAGCTCCATCACCAACACGCCCATCGGCATCATCACGGCCCATGACCTGTCGTCGTCCCCGGCCACGGCGGGCAGCCTGATGCTTGAAAACGTACCGCCCTCCCCCTGAAGCTGCCCGGCACGCATCGCTGACGCCTTTCCAGATCCAGATCAGCAACGTCAAGACCATCGTCAACGGCCCCGGCTCGACGGTCGCGCTCGCCGGAACCACGGGCACCACCACGGTGGCGGCCTGGGGGCAGGGCCACTCGTACACGCCGTCGGGGCCGACCAACTTCGAGGGCGCCGTCACCAAGACCACGCGGCCGGCGGCGCTGCTCAGCGGCAGCAAGTACTACGAGCTCTCCAAGCCGTCGTACGCCGACCTCGCCGCGTCCAAGTTCTACTCGGCGCGGACGTTCGGGGCCAAGGGCGACGGCACCACCGACGACACGGCCGCGCTGCAGAACGCCGTCACCTACGCCGCCTACTACAACATGGTGCTGCTCGTCGACGCCGGCACGTACAAGCTCACCAAGACGCTGTACTTCCCGCCGGGCCTGCGCATCGTCGGCGAAGCCTACCCGGTGCTCATGTCGTCGGGCGCCTTCTTCGCCAACATCAGCGCGCCGCAGCCGGTGATCCAGGTCGGCGGGCGCACCGGTCAGACGACCGGCCGCGTCGAGTGGTCCGACATGATCGTGTCGACGCAGGGCGCGCAGGCGGGCGCCGTGCTCATCCAGTGGAACCTCGCCGCCCCCGCCGGCAGCCCCAGCGGCCTGTGGGACGTCCACACGCGCATCGGCGGCTTCACCGGCTCCGCCCTCTCGCTCGCCAACTGCCCCGCCACGCCGTCCGTCGCCGCCACGGCCGCCAACATCAAGAGCGCCTGCATCGCCGCCTACATGTCCATGCACGTGACGCGCGCGGCCGCCGGGCTCTACGCCGAGAACGTGTGGCTCTGGGTGGCCGACCACGACATCGACGACGCGTCGCTACGCCAAATCACCATCCACGCCGGCCGCGGCCTGCTCGTCGAGAGCGCCGGCCCCACCTGGCTGGTCGGCACCAGCGTCGAGCACCACGCCAAGTACCAGTACCAGTTCCGCGCCGCCGCCAACGTCTGGGCCGGCCAGATCCAGACCGAGACCGCCTACTTCCAGCCCAACCCCGACGCCTCCGCCGTCTTCCCCGTCAACGCCACCATCGGCGACCCGGTGTTTACCAGCGCCACCACGGCGAATGGTGATAACAGGAGCGGCTGGGGCCTCCGCGTCGTGGACAGCAGCGTGCTGGTGTACGGCGCCGGGCTGTACAGCTTCTTCAGCAACTACAGCACCGACTGCTCGAATGCCCCGGGCGGCCTGTGCCAGACGCGCATCATGAGCGTGGAGGGCAACAGCTACGTCTCCATGTTCAACCTGAACACCGTGGGCGCCACGAGCATGATTTCCAGGAACGGCGTGCAGGTTGCGAACTACAAGGATAACTTGAACGTCTACCCCGATACGGTGGCGCTGTATAGGTCTAGTTGAGGAGGGTTTGGATGGCGGGTGACGTTATAGTGTCTAATAGATTCAAGTCAGGGACGCTCGTTGTAGCAAAGTAGATGATCTTGCAATGTAGTGAGATTCTTGGCATGGTGTGGAGAGGAGGGCAGGGGAGGTGCCTGATATAACCTCCTCTCGCGCTAACTACAGATGGACTAGCATACATTCATATGATTCGCCACAGTTGCATTGCTGGTGAACCGGCTCTTATTCTCGCTTCTGCTTTCCAATCCCAATTGCGAGTTCGAAACAGCCTCGCTGACTCTTCAATTGATACGGCATCATTCCTCAAGGCTGATGACAAGAACATTTCTCGATACATGAAGAATTCGAGTCAACGTCGACAGATCTTAAACTTTTTCATGCCTTCTCACGCCTTCCAACCCCACCTCAACCTCAACCCGCAGAAGCCCCCAAAGCACCAGAAAAACCCCATTTCCCCCCTTCCGAAAAGATAAAAAAACGCCTCAACACCAACGCACCCCCCTACCTCTCCCCCGCCGCCATCACCCTCGCCTTCTCGGCCCCCGAAAACACGCCCTCGCCCTGCTGCAGCGCGTGCACCAGCAGCGGCAACGCCGCGTCGCCAAAGTCGGGCGCGCCCCGCACGCGCTCCAGGTCCTCGGCCAGCTCCTGCGTGACGGTGCGCAGGTACCAGGAAGGGAAGGCCGCGGCCGAGACGAACGCGGACGGCGCCGGTGTTCCGTCAGGCTCCGAGGTTGAAGCGTCGGAGGGAGAGGGTGGTGAGGCCTAGGGAGGGGGGGTTAGTGGTGAGGAGGGAACGGGGAGGGGTGGGTGGACGTACGGCGTCACGTGCGGGGGTGGTGGAAGTGCTCGTCTTCTGCTTTCTGGTGCGGGCGGCGCTGGTGCTGCTGTCGGTGTCGGTGTCGGTGTCGCTGCTGGCTTCGCTGCTGCTGCTGCTGGAGGACTCGACGACTGCGAGGTGGTGGCGTTAGAATGTAAGGGAAGGGATTTCATGAGGCAGGTGTGAGAGTGAAGAAAGTGAGGACGCAATAATATGGAAGGAGTAAGAATGAAAGCTACATGACAAGCTACACATACCCGCGGTGCGAATCTTCCGGCTCCGCTTTGCGCTGAGCTTGGGTTTGCCGGCGGCAGCGGCTGCGTTGGTTTTGGGAGGCATGGCGGTGCCCGTCTGCAGCTGGATGTGGCCGCACTAATCGATGCTGAATATTTGCAACACGGCGTGTTTCAGCGCCTCAAGTAAGAGTGTCACAGCGCGAAGGAGATGACGGGTATATTGCGCGCAGCAGGTGTGCGGGTAAGACGTTCAGTCAGAAAAGAAGTTGCCGCTGAGAAACTTCGACACTGGAGATGCGAGATGCGCTAGTGTGCTTTAGCGCGCCCTCTTTGAGCCTAGCCTCTAGGACCCACGCTCTGATTGGCTGCTTGCTCTGAACAGCATCTGGATATCGAGACGACAGCAATGCTGTTCTCTGCAGGCACGCTGCTGTCATTGGGTCCCGTTGCATATACGAGCAAGAAGTGTATCGCATACCTCAAACGTGTGATGTTGAGCAATCTGATGTTCCCCGTCACTACAAGTTTCAAGAAAAATGTTTGTAGCTGTAGCCTTACCGAACTCAATTCACTGTGCACAACTGCTTACGGCCACTAAAAATATAATCTCATATTCTGCGCTGTTCTTCAATTTGGTCCATCCCGAACAGAAAACGCCAGTGGGCAAAACCTGCCATCATCCCCACTACCACCACCCACCTAAGTTGCCCAGCTCCCTGAGCGACGCAGAGCAAGAGGTCAAGCAAAGCAAGAACTCCGACTTCCCTCGATGACGCGCGGTGAGAAAAAGGGTAGAAACAGCTTCCGTCAGCCAGTCAGCAAATGAACATGCAAGCAAGTCAACAAGCCCTCCCTGAAGATCGAGCACGCCAGCTTTTCCATGGTTCTTTTTTCTGATATTGATCCTCAATTCACTTTCCTGTCTCGAGTTTCGTGTACTCTGCTGCGACCTATTCCATAACCCCGCAACCATCCCCAGCTAATAACCTCGTAGTCATCCCTTTCACTTGGAGAAAAGGGGTTGTAGTCTTTGGTATAATCATCGAAATAAAAATGAGAAAAAGGAGCCGTTCATTCCATCGCAAATCGTACAAAAAAGAGAAAACTCCCCCATTCGGCTTTTGTTGAGGGTTCCGAAGGGAGGGCAGAAGACTACAGCGTCTCCTCCCTCCCTTCGTCGAGCTACTGCCTGTCAGCCTGCTCGCGCTCGGCCTGGCGCTCCATCCAGTCGGCAGCAGTAGCGGCGCCGGCCTGCTGGCTGGCCGAGTGATCGCCCAGCGGCGGCGGGGCCCTGGCGGTGGTGTCGGTGACGCCGGCATCGTACGTGATGCCGTCGATGCGCTGGGCGTCGCGGACCTGGGCCTCGGTGCTGGGCGTGCTGGCGCCGCTGCCGGCGCTGACGCCCGTCATGGGGCTGGGCGGCGCCTCGCCGCGCATGTAGCCGGGCACGGCGCTGCCGGGGGCGGACGTGGCGGCGGCGCTGGCCTTGCCGACGACCGGGCTGCCGATGCCGCCGCTCTGCGCGCGGGCCGGCGTGCGGGCGCCCTCGCCGAAGCCGACGAGGCTGGCCGCGCCCTCGTCGCTGAAGCCGCCCATGCTCGATGTCTCCATCTCCTGGTCCTCGCTCATGCGGTCCGCGATGCTCGGGTCGTAGCCCACGTCGCTGCCCGACGCCCAGGTGGTGCGACCGCCGACCGAGCCCGTGGCCGACGCCGAGCCGACGGTGCTGCGCTCGCGCACGATTTGAGGCTGGTTGTTGGCGTCGAAGTAGCCCTGGGTCGGGGGAATGCTGCCGCTGCTGCCCGTCGGGTTGTGGCCGTACACCGCAGACGAAGGGTTGAGGTTGGACGGTCGGCCGCCCGTCGCGGCAACGCGCTCCAGGCCGGCGAGTCGCGATATGCGGTCGGCGCGCTCAGCATCGAGTGGGTTCTGGTGGTGGTGCGGCAGGTGGCCCCGGTGGCCGTCCTTGATGGCAACTGTGCTCAGCTCCGACATGGACGTCGTCGCCGAGTTGGGGGTGCCGCTACCGATGCTGCTGTCAGCGCGGGTGTTCTCGACACACGTCCGTTCTCTGGCTGGCACCTCGACACCTCGCCGTCCGTGGGCGGTATTGCTGCCTGAGGACTGGGGAGATCCCACGGGCAAGCCTGGGGCACTGGGAGTATGGGTTGCTTACGGGGCATCTGACGGGGTGACCGGGTCGGACGGGGGCGGCGGCAGGTTGATGAGGGTCGGCACGTTAGACATGGCGGGCAGGGCGCTGGCGAGGGGGATGGACGCGATTGCGGGTGCTGGCGGGCGGTGGTGGGAGTGCGGGGTGGAGTGACTGGGCGCGTGGAGGAGTGGTGTTGCGGTGGTTTGGCGCGAGTGTCTTGCGGTGGGTGTGGCTGCAGAGGGCGGGAGGCAGCGTGCTCTTTCTTGCGGGCAGGCAGGGCGTGGTCGCTTGGGCTTTCGCTGTGTGGTCAGCGAGGACGCGGTAGGGCAGCAAGGCAGGACGAGGCGGGCCGCGCGCGCGCTAGAGAGCCAGGCCCATGACGTAAGTCGCCCGGCCCTGACGATCTAAGGAATTGCAGTTGCGCCCTCCCTGCACTCGCCGTCCAACATACGCCCGCCTGCCTCAGGTGTGACGTCTGTGGAGGCTGATAAGCCCCGTGCGTCCTGCGCACATGCCATTGACCCGCCACTGTCGGACACAGCGCGTCTGTCCGCGGCGGAGAGGGCAGCTATGTCATGTCACATGGCGGGGCAGAAGCAGCCTTCATCCAAACGCCGGCGCACAGCAAAGGGCGTGGCACCAGAAACATCCAAGCAAGAATTCTGACCGTCGGCGGCAGCTTACATCTACACTCAGCAATCGCGACACCGCTGCCCAACGCGACGGAGCTGCACGCGATCCCGAAAATCCACACGCACCCCGCGCCCCGCAGACCCTTTCATCTCCGCGCCCCACAGCCTCGCATTCCACCACCGTCATCCACCCGCCTTCCACGGAGATCTCTTATCACCACCGCCGCCACCCTCACCTCCCGCCCTAGAACCCCCAATACCCCCTCACCAACCACGCCGAGTACCCCGCCAGCCCGACCAAGAACCCCTGGCTCCCGTAGAACCCGGTGATGCGCCCCAGCCCCAAGCTCTTGATCCCCCTGAAGCTCCTCCGCAGCCCGAGCTCCGCGTGCGCGACGCGCAGCACGAAGAACGACGCCAGCGCGTAGTGCAGCGCGCGCCGGCTGCCGCCGTTGAGCTCGGCGACGGCGGAGAAGAGCAGCGCGAGCGGCACGTTCTCGAGGAAGTTGGCGTGGCACCGCGTCGACACGAAGAGCGGGTCGTCTTCGGGCGCGGTCGTGGAGGCGATGGGTTTGGCGCGGTCGCCCATGTAGCTGCGGGAGAGGAGGCCGGCGTTAGATGGACGGATCGCGTGCGGGGAGGGGGAGGGCGGAGACGAACGTGTCGTTTTTGATGCGCTGGTAGGCGATGCGGTTGGAGAGGAAGACGAGGTAGACTGCGAACGGGGCGGTCCAGGTCGCCGTGATGGGCGCGAGGTTGGGGACCGGGAGGCCGAGGCCGACGGTGACCATTTTGGCGGGAGAGGTTTAACAGATATTGCGATGGTAAAGATAGGTTGGTGTAGGTCAAGTGTATGCACAGGCGGGAGATTTCTACAGGTGAGAGACAGGAAGGAGCGGGGAATTGAAATACTTCCCGAGCCTCGGAGAGATGGATGAAACGCAGACTGAGATGCGGAGAAGGCAGGAGGCTCTACGCATCTTGCATGATGTCACTACCAGGGCTTCGCACACGTTTAGAGGCTACTAGCATCCGCGCCGTCTGGGGTCGGCGGACGAGCCGCGTCGCTCTTTAGCGGTCTCGACGAATGCGGAGGGATGTGTTGTGTTAAATCCGATGGTCGCCGATATAGGTGATGGTGCAGATGATGCAGCTGCGATCTCCGGCGGGCCACCGATGGATGAGGACATACGCCGCGCTGACAGTCGCCGAAGGTGGTGAAGATGTGCACGTTTTGGGGTCTTCAGCATGTCTTGCAGCTTGCAGCTGTGGACCCAAAACCTTATGCGCGACCATCATGTCGGGTCGCCGGGCCCGCTTGTGCAAAATCATAATGAAGCCTGGGGAATGTAAATAAGATGCTAACATACGTCTTGATCGCGATCGCATAGTCTATCTTTAGAGAGAAGCTTTGATTTTCTGGCTAATGGCCGTTCCCGGCCGCTGCTGATGATGATGGAAAAAATGTCTATATCATGTGTCGCACGTCAACTTAAGAATAAAAACAGAGCAGCAGAAAATCATTCCACGAGTTGTCCTCGAACCTCAGACGCGCTGCTTCCACAGCGACAACAGCCTTCCTGCTCCCATTTCCCCCAGAAACCAGCGGGGATTGTTCCGCGCCTCGATGCATCAGATGAAAAATATCAAGACCCTGCTGAGAATCTTTCTGAAAAGTAAAATCAAGGAACGCCCCTTATTATTCGATCCATTACTCAAATCACTCCAGAGTATCCAGTAGCCAAAGGACTCCGCTGTACCGCGCCGTGAAATTTTGCATGCATGCATTCCGCCTTTTCTGCTTGGATTGGTGGATGTCACTCTACGAGGCCACCGTCGTGGTGCCACCTTGGCCTTGTCCCTGGCTCTGCCCACCGAACTGAGCTTGACTACCAGAGCCGGAGCTTCCAGGCGGCTGGGGGGTACCGCTTGATGCTCTCGCCATGTTCGCCTGTGCTGCTGAAACACCTAGAGTTGCCCGCGCGTGTGCCTGGATGCTTGCGTGGTAACTAGCATTAGCTGAAGGGGTTAGCGGCTGTGTTGGTTGCCCGGTGGTGCCGTACGGTGTGTGGGGGTAGTACGAGGGGCGCTGTGGCTGCTGATGCGCGGGCGTACCGTACGGATTCGCTGACGCCGACGGCGGACGTTGCGGAGGGTAAGGCGTTTGCCCCGTGCCCGCTTGTCCCTGCTTGAGCGGTGATGCAGTGCGTACGTGTGGGCTGCCTGTGGCCGTATAGTTGTACATTGGCGCTGCGCCCTGCGTGCGCGGAGGGTAGGCGGAGCCGGGCTGCATGTAACGATTTTGCGCTCCACCTTGAGGTGTGGATTGGTAGTAGGACGGAGCCATCCCATACCCAGCTGGCGGTCGTTGCGGATAGTATCCAGGTGTTTGCCCGTAAGTAGAAGCAGCTGCGCCGTATGATGGCTGGCGAGGAGTTCCACCATATGCTGGCCCTCCGTAAGACGGACGCTGAGCAGTCGGCGCATAAGCGCCAGGCGTTTGGTAGCCCTGTTGCGGGTAACGAGACACGGAGGGTGTCCGGTTGGGAGGTTGTTGTTGCGGGTAGTAAGCGGGTGGTCCCCCAACAGGCCTGGACGCATACTGCGGTGCAGCTGGTGTTCGGGCGAATTGACCGGCTGGAGGGTAGTGGGCTCCGGGCGGGCGAACGGCAGGAGCTCCAACAGTAGCGCCAATTGCGGCAGATTTAGCCAGCTTCGACACCTGATCCTCTTCCATGACACCACGGTAGTCTTTAGCTTCGATAACGAGTTTCTTGCTGATGTTCAGGTCCTCCAATTGATCTCCATTGAGCTTCGCAACGGCGTACGGAGGTAGCTGAGAGATCATTAATGAAAGCTGAGTCTTCAGCATGGTGTAAATATCCATCTCGTCCGCCGACGGAGTCGATGGCCTAACGGAAGCGTCTTGAGTACCCGGTGTTCTTGCGGGCGTCGCCAAGGTGCTCTGCCTGATTCTTTGGTAGGAATGGAGGGTTTCCAAGAGTTCGGAAATTTCCTGAAGCAGCTCGTCGATCTCCTTGTTCTCTTGGTCTTTCGCCGACTTCTCTGGAATATTGAGCTCCTCGGGAGCAAATTGTTCAGCCGCTTCTTTGAATGCATCCTCTTCGTTTGCATTCTCATCGGCAGGCGCGCCCTCCAGAACCTCACCAGGCTGAGCATCGAATAATACCGGGTCAAGCGCAAAGACCTCATTGAACCTCTTTTCGCCCACCTTCTGCCACCAAACACGGTTCTTGGTTTCCTCAGGCACAACTGCCACCCCGTCATCGTGGGTGGGCGCGAAGCTCGAGTATACACTCCGGAATAATGCGTCAGCCCTGGCCTTGTCAAGCTTTGCCTGTTCCTCATCCGGGAGTGGAGGGTTGACCTCTCCGGTGCTGAGTGCGCGGTCCCTCTGCTTCCTCTTTGCCGAGGGAGAAGATGGCTCCTTTTCAACATCCACCCCACTGTAGCCAAGCCAGTCTCCGGTTGAGAGCTTCTGGCTGGAGTAAGAAGAACCGCGACGGCCGGTCCGGAAAGTCAAGTCCTGCTGACCCCAAGTGATGGTGGTGCCTTTGTTCGCGGGTTGGTTTGCAGGGACAGGAGGCTTCAGATCTCTGAACTTTGGGGGCGGGCCAAAGACCTCTCCAAACGTGGGGCCCTTGCTCTTTCCGCCGATGGCATCCTCCGTATGCACGGGGATGATCTTTGTCGTGGAGATCATGCTGGGAAGTCCACCTTCGTCCAAGGGAAGGGTTACATCGACGCCACTCTTAAGCTCGGTTGCCTCGTTCTTGGATTTCCCGCCCTCGACTTTCACCGGTTTCTGCAAGCTGGAGAACAGCTGCTTGTTGCCTTGCGCCGACGCGAAAAGTGTGAGCACCGCTCTGCTACCCGAGAAGCTGTCCGCCTCATCCTCCACCGGCTCCTTCTTGACAACGCCATTTGTCGCATTGTTTTCCTCACCCTCGGCACCATCGGCCTCCTCAGCCTTCGCAGCGGCGGCCTGGCGATGCGTCTCCCTGATGACAATGTTCTTCAGGACCTTCTTGAAAGCCAACGTGCCGGTAACGAGCTTTGTGTCGGCCTCTGAAGATGCATGCTGCACGTTGACGGAAGACAGAAGCTGGGAGCAGACTGATTCTACATCGGCGACGAGCTCGTCTAAGGACGCGTACGCGTCGGACTGAACTTTTGCGTTGATGGAGGTGTCACTGGGAGGAGGCTGTGCGAGCTTGGTACGCTTGGTTGTGGGCTCGCCGGACACGGCGCGGTCTCCATTGCTGCGGACTGGCTGCTGGAGGATGGACGGGGTGGTGTCGTAACTGTGGCAGATGGAAAGTTAGCGGGAGCTGCGGCGAGGGCGCTGCAGGGCGAAGCGCGGGCGGGGCGGGTGCGCAGACCTCTTGAGGATCTCAAGGACGTCCTCGAGCAGACCCTTGAGCGAGCGTGCGTCGGTGTGTGCGGGTTGGGGCTTTTGCGCGGACGGATCGCGGGCTGCGAGCGCGTGTGCTTGGCTGGCCTCCCGCTTGCGCTTCGCGGCGGACGGCGACGTGGTGGTGGAGTCGGAGTCCTGCGGGGCCGGGGGCGGCGTGAGGGCGCCGTTGGCGGTCGACATGGCTCGCGTGGGCGGTGGTTGTCTGGGGCCGCGGACGCGATGCGGATGGGGGTGTGCGCGATGGGCCTGGTGCTGGTGAGGTCAAGTGGGCGCGCAGTTGAACGAAAGGCTCAGGCACGGGCCACCCGCCGGCAACACTGCAGCTGCAGCCACCGAGCCAGGACGCGTCGCGGCGCTCAACACGGGCGACGCAAGGGCGCGTGGTGCGGCGCGGGACGTGAGCGGGCTGTTGCGCGCGCGCTGCTCGGATGCTCTCTGCCACTGCAAGGCTCTGGCGCGGCGACGCCGTGGGCAGGGGAGCGCATGCCCGGATGCGAGAATCAGCCACGCCAAGACGACCGCGACTTTTCGGCCGGCAAGCTGCCACCCAGCTCCAACCCTCTTCCCCAACGCACCCCGCCGCCCACGTCCATGAATGCCCCTCAATGCCCTGCTGCCTGCATCGCGCAGAGTCCTGTCTGCTGACCCCGCTGCGGCTGCTGCCACCCGCTGCGCTGTCTCGTCCGTGAGAGTACATTGTCGCATCTACTTAATACGTCGCCAAGTTGCTGATCATCGCAGGCCTCTCCAAAATGCTCTCCAACCCCCAGCCTTCGCCAATGGCTTCGCCCTAACCGCTATGCCACCGCTTCCTCCCAAGGATCCTCACGCGCGATCCCTAGCCCGATCTTCCGCCACAGCCGCCATTTGCAATGGTATAGCACTGCCACCTGCCGCGAGCAGACCGGGCGGGGTAGCTCTCCCGCGAAGAATGGCGTAATCGTCATCAAGCACAAGGGCTGGTCTAGCGAGAGGAGGAGGTGGAAGAATATCCCACTCAACTGGAAGTCGACCATAACCGGATCGAAACGCGAGGCGAAGAAGCGATTCCGCAGCCCCAACGAGTTCCTCATTCGGATCCTGCGCCGGAACCGCGTCGCCTGGAATCTTCCGAGAGTCGTGCGTGGCAAAGCGAATCTGAGCTATGTCAAGCATTCCTCACCTCATCATCCCAAGCATCCCAGATACTTCCACCCGTACGAGCTGTTCAGGCCCTCCCACCAGTTCTACCTGGCCAAATACCTCAAGGCGGTTTACAGGAGACGGGGACCGCACTGGGATACTCCCATTGAACCAAAAGTGCAGAAGTGGGTTACAAGGCAGGGATACACAGAGGATGACTTCAAGGTCTGGGGTAAAATTCTCACTGCGGAAACGGCCAAGAGGGCAGCAAATGCACTGCTCGATGGAAGAATTGATGGCTTGGCCATAACGAGGCCCGTTCCGGCATGGGTTCCGTGCTTACTATGCCGGCGGAATGACTTCTCAGCTGCTGCTATTCGGAGTCTTGTTGTGTACACCGAAACGCATCTTGGAGTTGGACAAGAAAGAATTCACAGTGCGTTTCGCGAACCCGTCTCGACCGATGAGAAAACGTTTTTCCTCATCTGCATCCGTCTCTTGCGCAAGGCTCGCGCAATAGATCCGGAGAGCATACAGCCTATCACGAACCTTATCGTCTCAAGAATCAATCCCTCGCATATTGGCACCACTCGAGAGGAGCCTCGCGAAAGGCCGATCAGTGAGGAGAGACTGGAAAAGCGACGCCTTCATTTGACGATGCTGTACAATCGAACACTGGAACTTATTTCCCTGCCGACCTCTCTTCGTCCTTATGTTTCTGCTGCGGTCCAGCTACGCGCACAATACGATGTACTTCGACGGATGTCAGAGTACCAGCCACCGATGGTCATCACCCAAATGGGCTATCGGGCAATTTCGCGTATTCAGCTGGCACATGTGAAAACGCGAGAAGAAAGGAAGTGGGCTGAACTGAAGTCTACCTCTTGGCCTCCATGGAAAGAAGATCGTACGGCAATGGATGCCGAAATCGGGCCTGAGCATGGAATTTCGCGCGCCGGTCAGACAATAATACGCATGCATGAGGCCGGGTATCCTGCTTTCGGTTGGGACAACATAGTCAAGCTTTACGCCGGCTGGGATTCTGATGGTAGTCCCGTCATCCAGAACAGAATCATTCTTTCAAGGATTCAAAACGCGCTTGTATCCGCCCTAAAGGAAGAAGAGCTGCCACGCGATTTCCCCTGTTTCCGGAACGTGGACCATCAGGTTTGGGCGGCTCGGCTGCGAACCACGAGAACTGTCGAAGAATCGTGGGCAATCTTCCTCGCATACGAGGCCCTTACGGTACGCAAACCGCAACTTAGAATGCCAGTATACTTGGCCTTGTTTGAGAGGATCTTTGGAGCGAAAAAAGTAGCATTTCGATCTCGGAAAAGGCCTGAGAAATCCGAGTCGAACAACAACCAAAAGAAAGAGGAACTTCCTGGAGACAGGAGAGAAGCTTTGCCTACGCCAGAATCACCGCACGAGCGTTTGGACCCACGTTTACAGCCACCGTCAGTCGATGAGTTGTATGGCAGGATGATATCGAAAGGGATCTATCCAAATAATGAATGCGTGGCATTCCTGGTCGAGACGACTCACAAGTTCAGCCGTGGTCTCGATTTCATTGGTTCCAGTCGTGACCCGCGCGTAGCCGCTCTGCTCGAGCTTGTAATCACTGAAAAACAAGTCAAAGCTGTTCCGGACAAGGTTTTCAACGCATACATTGCTTTGCTGTGTAGGCACTTTCCGATCCCAGACAAGTTCCACCGAACGAGCACTGGTTCAGGTCCTGGGGATCATCGTCCGCTCATCCATAGGGCGATCACGCTCATGGATCGCAAGGCCTCACGATACCGCCCGGGATGGAACAAAATATTGTTTGCTGTCCACAAATTCGGCACTATGCAGGGCGGAACTGGGACCACTGAGCTCATACGCCAAGCGCTGAAAGTTATGGACCGAGCAGGAGTTGAGCTGGATGCAGAAGGCTTCCAAACGGTCTGCCTCGCCTTCAGATTCCAAGCTGCCCTCCGAGAAGACCGCTTAGCCCAGCAGCAAGAAGAATCCGTCATCTCCGTCGACGACGCGTTATCGCAGCACCTAACCCACAACGACACCGACTCCAGATCCCTCCGCTCGATCTTCAACAAGCTGGTCGGCCTCGACGACCTCACACGCCTGAGAACCTACCTCCAAACCGCCATCTACCGGGATGGCGCTCCCACCGTGCTGGACCGTCACTTGCTGGCAGTGCCCCAGCCAGCCGTCCTCCACGACTACATCCGCGCCCTCGGAACCATGGGCGACCACGAAGGCCTGCTGTCCGTCGCGACCTTCATGCACGACCACGTCACGGGCCTGCTGCTCCACTGCGACAACGAAATCAACGGCCACTCCCGCCTGCGCCGCGCCGTTGTCGCCCTACGCGTCTTCCTGGAGCGCAGCTGGGAACAGTCGTCATCGTCGCAGGACGCGTTGTCCGTTCTGGAAGAGGAGCCGGCTGGGCCTGGACCGCTTATCGAGCCGGCGCCGGAGGAGTTGGTGGCGTTGGTGAGGGAGAAGGTGGAGGGGGTGGCGGCGAGTTTGGGGCCGTGGCCGGGCGAGGACGAGGTTGCGGAGTATGTGAAGACGGGGAGGGCGCACCGGTCACTGCGATGAGGGTGGATTGGTATTCTTCTATTTTTGTGGTGTGCTGTAAAGTATGTGTGGATTTGTAATTGAGTGTACATATTCTAAATTTCAAGATTTTCCACCATCTGCTTTGTCTCACTCATTCACAATGCCCAGAGCACGAACACAATATGCTCATCATATGTGACATGACAAGTCTAAGGACCTGTTAGAGAGGGCGAGTGGCTTAGCTAGAGCAGGCAGCGGTACAGAGGTGGCCGCAACAGGCACTTATTTTGGCGAGACCTTATTCTTTTCTTGATATCAACGATGGCTCGTACTACTTTGTGTGGGAGCTTGGAACTTGCTTTAGGTTGTTTACATAATTACATATCTTGAGGACTTGGGGTCCGCCAGATTTTCAATAAAGAATAACCCAAATGCCTGGCTCCAACTTCGGTGACTCAAGAAGATGCAGCTGACTCTTGTAAGGCCTCGAACCGCTCTGAACCTCTTGATCGGCTTTCTATACTGTCAAATGGATTCAAATTAGCTTAAGATGTGGTTGTAAACCCCTTTCGAGGTGCCGATATCCATTAGAGTGGGAGTAATCCTTGCCCCAGCCCTGCCGGTTCCCGGAGCGAGACTCGCTTTCTGGAAGCCACCTGTATACTTCCTGACTGGCACAAGAGAATAATCGAGCCCCGCACCTTGAGGCCGGCGTTATCATACACAAATGCCGCCACATTTCTGCCACGATTGGCAGGTGCCTCGCTTGGGACAAATCCCTGCCATCTGGTGGGGGGCCGCGAAGCACCACGGGGACATCCGCCCCATCAACCGTTGGCAGCCTTCACTCTCACGTCAAATTTCCTCGGAATATCAGAAGGGTCCTATCGGTAGACAACCAGCCGCTGGTCCCAAAGCATTGAGCGCATTGAGGCCTTATCCTTTGTGCGGAGGACGCACGAGGTTCTCCACGACGAGCATCAGCGAGCCCAGGCGCCACAGCCTCTCAAAATGGCGCCCGTAACATATCCGGCCGTCAGCTTACCTGGACCGCGAGGCGCCGCCACCACCTCCACATTCATGAATGCAATCACAATTCAAACAACGGGACTCTCCCCCGCCACACCCGCTACGGCCCATCCAACATCAACAACACGGCCCGCCGCGGCGCTCGACACCACTTCACCCTGGTCATCCGCAAAGAGATCAAAAATAGAGGTTATGCCGCCGTTTGCGATCGGCATATCCGTAGCACTGGGTGTGCTCCTGAGCATCGGGCTCCTGGGCCTGCTGGTTGTATGGGGCTACGTACTCGGTCAAAAGCAGTATCAGCCCCAGCAACAGGTTCCGAAGAAGACACAACCTCTGCAAGTGCGGCAAGGCAAATTGCATGAGCTTGAGGGCGAACAGATACTGGAACTGCCGACAAGGGCAAACTATCAAGAACTACCAGAGGGTCGGAGGCCAGTTGCGGAGCTATTGGGGCGAGAAGTGAGGGCGGAATTGATGGGTAAGGAGCTGATAGAGTTGCCGGCACCGATATGGGCGGGAGTGGGGAAACCAGAGACCATGCGGCTTTGAGCAAGTTCACGGGGAGATATTCATCCTTTCCTTTCGCATCCACTAACAGAATGAGCGAAACAAAAGGGACCAGGCAGACTACACGTTTTTGATTGAGGTCGACTATATTACGTTGCAGTACATAGATGCATTGTAGCCTCGATCTTCCTTTTGGATTCTGCCTTGGCTGAGCCATTTTCCGCAGTACTTGACCAATGGTCGCAAATGCTCTCTGGATCTGCTTTCCAGCCTTGCAAACGCACGTTTCTGCCTGTTGCTGCGCATGCGCCTTGCTGATTATGCAGGCTTATGTGAGACCTCCGAAAACGCCAAGCAAGTGATCGTACGATGCATGCATCTACTGTTGCAGATTTCACATAAGAACCCCCAAGGCTGAACATACATTCTTCTCAAAGAAGAATACTTCTCCTGCTTCACACGTAGGCCGTGCTTCATCTCATCATTTCACACCTTTCTCATGGATCCATTCTCTTTCGCAACTGGATCTGTCAGTCTAGTCTCTATCGGAATCACACTTTGTGATGGGCTTGTTCGTTATTGCCGCGGCTATCAATCACGCCACGAAGACCTTCTCATCCTCAGCCAGCATGTCGATCGGCTCCAGGAATTCCTTCACCTCCTTGATGAACGCCTCCGAGGGAGTTCAGGAACAGACTCAACACTCAGATCCACAGTCCAATCTTGTCTCGATGCGTGTGGTTTGTGCATGGAAGACTTCAAGAAGTTGAACGACAAGTATTCTCAACAGAACTCCACTGCCGGTCTGAAGAACTATAGCAAAACTGTGGCATTGAAACTGCAGTATCCCTTCCAAAGGGAAAAGCTACAGTCATTTCGACAACGAATGCATGACCTTCACTTTGCTTTATCAAGCCAGGTTCTTTTGATGAATTAGTAAGTTCGACAACAACAAACAGAATTTCCAGTAAATGCCAACGCTTCCAGTGATCTAACAGCCAATCTACATCGCAAAACATCCTCCGAATCGAATACACTTGCTTCTCTGATATCCATTCAAGGAAGAGACCTGTCGGGACAGATCTCCGGAGTGGTGCCCCCAATGAAACAGGCATTCGACCTTGAGATGTCAAGGCTCGATGGGTCGCTTCAAATCCGGTTGGAAAGCCTAGAGAGGTCGATTAAAGATTCATTGAAAAGCCTGCAGATACAGGCAACAGGCCAGAAAGACACCAGCCTTGGGCATAATACGACTCCTGGTTCAGACGATGAGCTTACCGGTGCTCCATTACCGCTTCAACCTACACGGTCCCAAAGGAAAGCTCCAGGAATACTTGGCTCGTCCTTTCACACTCGAGATCAAGCTACTACCAGGCGCGGAGCCGGGTCCTTTTCGAAGGTTGCGCTTTTTGGCACGGGGTGCCCTTGTGCTACTAGCGCTGGTACACACGCGAAGATGTGCAACTATTCGTTCCAGAACCGGAGAAAATGGGCTTTCGTCGGGCAACTTCAGCTCTTCAACTTTCTACTGAAGTGGGAGTTCGTCGTTCAGTACTCTCAATATGCATTTGCCCGAGACTTTCAGGTCTACCCTAATTTTACACTCCGAGCAACCTGCGAGTGGTCTCCAGCCTTTGACCTGGTATACAGATGCTCCTGGAAAATGGAGACCGGACTTGCAGCGGAGGAAATGCGAAAGGAGATTCAAACATGCTTGGGTAGTCTGCGGCAAACTTTTACAGATCGCAAAGCTTGGCCTACCGATATAACCACGTGGGGGGAAAATCTGCTTCATGTACGTATCCATGGTTGAATGTTTCGACGATAAATTAGAATGTACCTCTAACAGTAGCGCAGGCAGCGTGCTATGGAAGTCGCGTATTCTTTACAGAGGAGACAGCGGCGATCTTTTTTCAATATCTCAAAGAGCTAATAGCCTTGGGTGTCCCGATCAACGACGGTGACAGGTAAGCAGAACAGCCTTTCACCGGATTTCTTATAATTTCAGTATTTGAGAAAACCTAATGGACGTTTTGCAGGACGCCGCTATATACATTTCTGTTTCAGTCAAGCCTATGGACCTCCCAAAGCCGAATTCAAGGCACCAATCTGGACTCGATGCACTTAACATCTCGTATGGCTCAAGAACTGATCGATTATGGTGTGGAAATATCGACCGAAGCAGAAATACCCTTTTCCAGCCTTGGTGGTCTGTTTCATTTACCATTACATCCGCGAAGAATGCTGGATCTACCTATTCGTGAGTACTTGAGTATTTCTCTAGCCACCCACCTTTGCTAACATTTATAAAGCTCTGGAATATGGTGCTTTGTCTCGTGCATTACTTCAGGAGTCCGAGCCTGAAGTTTGCCAACTATTGTCCACATCAAAACTGCCCATGCACGAAAGAGGCCCGGCCGGAGAAACACCATTCCATGTCACGGTTTGCTGGGCTAGAGGTCTTGAACTTCTCCTGAAACTAGGCGGAGATTCCACGCGAACTATCATGGAGGCCAAGGATGTCTCTGGCAACACACCGTTTCAATACGCACTTCAATTGAGACAATTCGAAACCGTTAGATTGTTCCTGGAAGAGGATGCCGGAATCGACCTCGAAGACACTCAAAACATTGAGTCTCAAGGTTGGAACATTCCACAGTCGGACGAAATAATCTCTTTGTTGAGCCACGCCTTGGCTAGTCGTCGAAAGAAGCTCTCGTCGTTCGCCCTTGAATGGCTTCCAAATGAGGAAACTCGCAATTTGAATTTTGAGGACTCGAAAATTGTACAAGAAAATGCCTCGGAGGTTGTTGATTCCTTGAAAAGGCGTTCAATCAACATTCCTCGGCATTATCAAAATATTCAGCCTGGTTCAATATACCACTCGTCATGCATGAGTGTGAACTTAGCTGAGGAATTGTTCAAGGCCGGTTTCGATCACTGCGACGTCGACTTTCAAGGTCTCCACCCTTTGATGATGGTGGAGTTGTCGTACCTGACCCACCGACGTGGCTTGGAAAGTACATTGGATTTGGTTGACTGGTTTGAGACTCATGGAGCAGATCTCGAGAGCCCGATCCCCACGACTGTCTGCGGCCCAGGGATACCGTCAAACAGAGAGAGTAGATGCTTCAAACTCATGCACCGCATCGCGTACGAGGCAGGATACGGCGTCTATCGCACCAGTATCTTGGCTGATGATGCAACACGCATCACTCAGCTGCGCAGGATTTTGACTAATCCTGCTGTTGATCCTTGTCACTGCTATTGCGTACATTGGGGTTGTACATCTGCTTCACTTTTCACCCGAGGCATATGGGACATGGTGATATCTGTCGGCATCGAACCAGGACCTTCTAAACACTTGCGCCGTGGAGTCGGGCTACTACAGCACATCATGCTATCCGGCCAGGTACAAGCTCAGGTTGTCATGGATATCATTCGCGTCAGCACCTTCACACGTCTTGGAATGAAGCATACTTGCTGTAGACACAGTCAGTGGAGTCCTTATGTCGAACTTGCAAAAGTACGACGCCGCACTTTTACTAGTGCGTGCTAATATGCCTTATATGCTGACACACCCCCTCACCTGTGGCGAAGTGCTTGAGGCACAGGTGGAGAGTCTGAAACATGAATTGTTGCTGAATTGTGGCTACTCGTGGTGAAATTGCTCTGAAATGCTATTCTTGCTGTGGTTCGAACTCTTGAACCTTGATGAAACTTGGGACGGGGTACACCAAACCCCTTGTAGTAGGTTGGAGGGGAGCCACCCCCCCACTCGACCATGATTGCAGTGGCATGCGCTTCCGGGCTCATAACTGTCGAACTTGCAAAAGTACGACGCCGCACTTTTACTAGTGCGTGCTAATATGCCTTATATGCTGACACCTTATGAATACGAACAAGGTATGATTCACGCAATCCTTGAGGAAAAATACAAAATGATAGAGATCATGGACTCTGCGGAGATTGACGAAATACAAGAGGAGGATCAACATTTAGCAGTGCGTTTAGAGGCTTTGGTTGAAGAGTTTGACGCTAAGTTCACTGAGCTTTGCCAGCCATTCGATGAGTTCTTCTTCGGCTACTGGCGGAAAAGAATGGATGAAGTTGACGAAGAGACGGATGAATTTGCACTCGGGGATGTCGAGGCTGTTCTAGAGACGGGCGTTATTCTTGATGACGAGTGAACTGAGGCTGCTTATGGAGAAGGAGAACAAAAAGTCGTGTTTGACAGACCCTCATGACATTTCCTAAGCTTTGTGTTTCTTTTTGACAATAACAAGTACTAATTACACTGGTCCGAAACCCTATGTCAGCACAAACTCAATTTAGTGTTCTCCGGGCGTGTTGGTGGCTCCTGAGCAGTAGTACCGAATGCTACTGTCATGCCAGAGTGCTGAACGAAGTGAGCTGGCTGTGTTAACGATGGTGGCTCTGGCGGGAACATATGTCGTGAGTTTCGGTTATTTAGCTGCGGCTCATCCGAAGCAATAAGTATCTTAAGATATTTTCTGCTTCACTACTCGTGTCAAACGAATCGCATTACTTCTTATCGGAAGGCTATAGCGGGGCCTTCAATGAAGTATCTAGCGCGGCATCCCCAGGCGTTATATTTCAGCCTTGGCAGCTGCAGCAACAATTTCATTGAAAGGCCGCAATGACGGTAAGCCAGGAAGACAAAAGGAGTGCTAATCACATTTCCAATGCAGCTCGTGACAGGGAAGCAACACTTCAACACTAATCCTTTTCCTTCCCACGCCAGATCGGAAGTTCCACATGCTTGTCTCTACCTCCTCTTCCCTTCCTCATTTTCTTGAACATTGCCCGCACTGACCGACTTATAAAGCAAACAAGCGCTTCGGCCAATTGCGTCGGCGACCTCTTCACCAAAAACACCCACACCAACAGCAGGGTCGCCAGTGGAACCGCCACCGCCCAGAACACCCAGAACAAGCTCTGTCCAGCCGCAAACTCATCACTCATCGAGAAGATCCCCGCCGTCAGCGTAAAAGGCACCAGCACCGTCGCCAGCGCGGTCAGCCTCCCCACACTGCGGGCCTGGCTATTCGCAATCCGGCTCTCCTGGACCGACGACCGCTGCCCGTACACCATGATCATATCCCCAATCTGCTCGTCCAGGACGGTGATGCGCTCCAGCAGCCAGCCCCAGCTGCGGGCCTTGTGATGGGCGGCGGCGGCGCTGGACCTGGCGTCGCTCGCGACGCCGAGCTTGCGGCAGACGTCGTAGAAGTCCTTCTTCAGCCGCCGCGACACGAGCTGCTGGTCCGACATCTTCTGGAAGTCGTCGCGGCGCCAGGCGTCGTCGGCGTGGTGGAAGGAGCGCGACATCTCCTCGTCCCACAGGTGGATGTACCGCCACTCCACCGCGCGGATCGTGAGCTCCCAGAGCGAGAACACGACGCCGCAGCAGAATTTCGTGGCCGAGCTGGGGTCTGCGGTCGCGCCGTGTGGGAAGCGAGTGTAGAGGTTGAGGAGGCGGAGGCGGATGGACATCAGGGGCGGTTTGGTTCGGGGAGTTGCGGTCCAGGTGTTGGGGTCGTTGGAGAGTGTGTCCATGCCTATGTGCGGCGCAATGGGTAGGGACTTTGCGTCATGCTCTATTTTGAAGGCTCGATTATCGACAATGGACTTTTGTTGCTTCTGTAAACGGTTGGTTAGTGGTCCTTGGGCTCGTTGTTTCTTACACAGAAATGAGCATACGCACAGTCTTGATGTTTTCGTATATCGTTGCGTCCCATGCTGGGTCAACAAGTATCACAGCTGGAGTAAAGGATCTGTTCAGCAAGAATAGATCGCGGATTCACTCCACATATGCTTACCATCCCAAGATTCTTCATTGTACTTAGTGCTCCAAAACGAGACCAGGTGCGAGGTGACGGACCAAGAAAAGGGTCGTTTGACAAAAGTGCCAGCTCTCCTTTTTGGCGTCGCGTTTTCCTTCCAGAAGCTCCCAGCATTTTTGTAAAAACCTTCGCCAAGTTTGTGGAGCTGTAGGACCTGAACATTCCAGTATTGAGCTGGATCATGAAGATAGCCGTCAGCGTTCGTGATGTCTATGCTCCCCGGTCCTGAAGCTTGTGCGATGAATACAGATGGTGGAATTCTGAGCCGTGAGCCGAGTATGTCCGTAAACCTTGGATCCAGGCCTTCGAGGACGAAGAGGCGTCTCATTGGTGCTGACTGTTGCGTGGTTGCTTGCGACGAGGAAAATCTGGATGTTTCTCCCGCAGAGAAATATGTCCGAAGTTTAGCAGAAGAGTCAATCTGCGTGACTTTGGCCCTTTCGCTAGAGGAAAAGTCAAATATCGTAATGCATCCATGTTCAGAGGCGTTGTTGTCGTGATTCCGCCAGATGTTGTAAGCTGTGTTGTCGCTGTTGTCAGCGTCCTCTTCGAAGTCTTCAAAAAACCCTTCTGTCTCGATTGTTTCTTGGAGGAATATTCGATAGTTTTGCTCAAGAAGCTCATCTGTCCAAGTATGTTAGCTCTGTGTCCTGTTACGGTGACCATGATTCAAGTTAGACCATGTGTGGAAGCCATCGCCCGATTTTGGAAACTACTAAAGCTTGAGCGAAGCTTATCAGAGGTGCGGATTGGTGCTTAAATATCTTCCTACAGCTGAGCATGCACTGTGCACCCTTCGGGAGCTCCAGACAAGGCTGTATGTTGTGTGATCCAATACAGCCCTTCCGTGTTACATAATCATGCCCTTTAAGGTTGGCGTAATCACTGAATGGGGCGTTCTTGCATGAAGGCTGAACTCTGACTCATAGAGGGTGCTCCCGCCGATGGTTAACAGGTAAAACACGCAGCAATTTCATTGCCCTCTCACGCTTGAAAGATTGACTAGCTGTCCGCAGGTGAGACACTCTTCCGGATGGCTCTGGCATATGTTGTGGTCCGTGGAGCAGCTTTGCATCATATCAAATGCTTCAATCCTTGCGTAGTTGAACTCAACAAAAACACCTACAAGTATTGATGCTAGCATTGAGCTGCAGCGCATTTATCTACACGAGCCAATATCCTATCTAGACGCTATGTCGTATCTAGACGCTATGCCGTTCCATTGATTTTAAAATACGATACGGAGTCTCGACAGGTCGTGCACCAGGACAAATAATTCAGCCAAAAGAAAAGCTTCGCTCATACCTCGGGTATGAGCTTGCTCAGTTTCAAAAATCATTTGACTGTAATACAAAAGACACTGCGTTCTATTGTACCACGGGAGTAAGTTTGCACATAAGAGGGCCTCTCATCCAAACGGAATAGACAGGTTGGTCCCGCCAGTCTTTGCTTTCGGGGCAGAGTTCCAAATCAAATTTCCGGATTATAGACGCAAGGATAAGTCGGACTTCATGGTAAGCCAGGCTACGGATGGAAACAGACATGGTCAGCACACATGGCAACAAAAAGGTACATGGTGACGCCTGATGGGAAGGCTGCAGGAAAAACTTACTTCTTGCCGATACAGTTCCTCGGGCCATACGAAAACGGCTGAAGGATCTCCCTCTTGTCATTTGCGAATTCGCCTGTCTTGTTTTCCAGCCAGCGCTCCGGGATATACTCGTCCGGGCGGGTAAAATTGGGGGGATAGCGGTACGACGCCCACTGCTGACAAGTCACTAATGTCTGCCAAAGCCGTTAGCCAACATGGTACACCTAAAACAGCGTTTTCAAGCTCACTCCGCCCGCGACCCAACCATCGCAAATCTTCGCTCCCTCAGCCGGCGTAACTCTTGGCGGCCCAATCGCCGCAGGCGGATACATGCGGAACCCCTCCTCGACGCATGCATGCAGGTACTTCAAACCCTGCAGCCTCTCGACCGTAACGTCCTCCTCCCTCGGCGTTGCCTCTCTCACCTCCCTCTTCAGCTTCTCAAACTTGTCCGGGTTCGTCACCAAATACCACGTCAGCCCGGACAGCATCGTCGCCGTCGTCTCCGTGCCCGCCACCATGAACACCTCCGCATTCGCATGCATCTCTTCCACCGGCATGCCCTCATTCCGCGCCATCATCTCGGCCCACAGGTCAGGCTTGTCGGAGCCCGCCGCCAACCGGGCGTCCACGCGCGTCACCGCGTAGTCCCACACCTTGCGGCGCGCGGCGGCCATCGACCGGGGCACGAACAGCGACAGGAACCACCACACGGCGGCGTAGCCGCGCAGCACGCGCGCCACCGTCATGCCGCGCGGCTGCGCCGTGATGGCGTGCACCCAGTCCTCCCAGCGGGTGTTGCCGTCGAGCAAGCCCAGCGGGGCCGAGAAGGTCAGGTCGGCCATGATGTCGAAGGTGGCGGCGTTGAACCAGGCGGACAGGTCGACGGGCGCGCCGCGCGCGGCGCCCAGGTTGGCCAGCAGCTTCGCGACGTGCGTCTTCAGCAGCGGCGCCTGGTTGCGCAGCGCGCGGTCCGAGAAGCTGTGCGACAGCGCCTTGCGCAGCCGCGCGTGCGCCGCCCCGTCCGCCGCCCGCAGGATGTCCGCCGCCCCGTTGAGCGCCGGGTCAAAGAAGGCCGCGTCCCGCGCGAACTCGGGCCCGCCGCCCGCCCGCCGGTGCCCGTAGATGTCCTTGATCGCGCGCGGGTCGACGTAGCTGAGCTCGTTGGGGCCGACGCGGACGACGGGGCCGTGCTGCTTGTGGAGGGCGAGCATGAGCTCGGCTTCGCGGCCGAGGATGGTGGCGATGGCGCGCGGGAGGCTGGAGATGGCGTGGAGCGTTGGGCCGGGGTAGCGGTGGAGTGGGTGGAGGAAGACGCGGTAGGCGCAGGTGGAAAGAAGGGCAGCAAGCGTCTTGGTGGGGAGTTAAATTGATCAGATACTCTGCGGCGAAGTGGTGTGGATGGCTCTTACAATTGTGGCAGCAAGAACCGCCCACTTTGCTGGACTGGCATCCTGCAGGGAGACAATGGCGGCGGTTTGGGGCAACATTTTGGCTTAGGTTGAACCAGTGTCTGTATTCTTGTTTGAATAAGGAAGGATAAGGGAAATTGACACTATATATACTATCTAGAATGCTAAGTGAAAAAGTCATTGGCTAGGGACAGATACGATGACTCCGCTACTTATGTCCGAACGGAGTTTGCTCTTCAGCATAACAGAATCAGTGCACACGGGATTTCATCAATCCGAGTTCCGCCGATTATGATTATTCTACTTGTAGGCCTATAGCCCCTTGAATGCCATGTAGGCATGAAGCGGCCCGAAAGCGTTGAGTGGTACCGGCCGGGTTTCCTCCCCCTTGCCGTAAATTACAAGACTGGGTGGGGACTACCGTCCAGTTTTGGGACGTTCTATTCACGTTAAGGCCTTAAAATAAAACTTGAATTTATCCTGAAAACTGAGTTAAGAGGAGATGACTCAATTACTCCCTCGTACAGGTGAGACTTTGAGCTCACTGCGGCTGCGATGTTAATCATGCATCAAATGCAATTTTGTGACTCTCCATGCAGTTTATTTCTTGATTCCGGATGTAGTTGAATTTATCAATACCTGTACAAGTCCTTATATTTGCGGATGAAGTCGTGCAAGTCTTTCACCGAGTCTGTCACGATGTTCCGCATGTACGCACAGCTCAAGTCGTCAGACTCCGCGACTCTTACGACCGTCCTTATGAGCCAGCAAACTTCTGTGGCATGCTTCATGAATCCCACTAAGTGTCGTTTTGGCGGCTCTCCTTTTTCCCTCTCGGTCACAGCATTCCACAATGACTCCCAATGGATCGTTGCTCGCCACACAGCTCCAAGTGTTTCTTTCCCGAATCCGGTTGTTCTGGCAGTGAATACGGTCGGCTGTAGAGCTACAGAAATCATCAGTCTTGACTCATGGTTTCGTGTGCCTTTCAAACTCACCGGCAATGAGTAGTAACATGTGGTTCATTGTGAGCGACTCGTGCAGGTCATCAGGGACCCGTCCTTGGAGAAGCATTGGGATTAATTGACTTATGGAGGGTGGTTGTCTGTGCTGGATTCTGCGTAGTAGCTCCTCGAACTCCGGTGCCGTCGCTTCGAAGAGTTCCTCGCTGCAGGGAAGGTCTCCTGTTATCTCTGACACGACCATTTGTGGCGGAGCATTGAAGAACATGGAGTTGTGACCATCTGCCCAGAACGCATATGTGGCGAGCCTGATGCCGCATGTTAGTCACATCGACACAAATTGAGACTTCTGAACAATGTACCTGATTCGTATTTCAGTTCCCACCCAATGCTTCCAATCCGTCCCCTGTGCTACATGTTTTGTTCCGAGGATGCCGTTAGCACGCATCGTTCTGATGAGTTTTGGGAATCTCTCCTCTCGAATTCGCCGACTCGTCTGCATGTTATTCATGCTGCCCTGGACTGCCACGGTGATCCATGCAGCTTGCAACACTTCCAGATCAGGAAAATGCTGATTGCGCTGTGTACGATGTCCGAGAATGGCTTGGTCGAAAACATATTCTTCGATGATACGAAAAAAAGAGCGGCCCGAGATGGCGTTGTCTTGCAAGCCCGAGAACACCGACGCCGTAGCAAACATAGCCAATAGGAGCGGCGTTGACGCTGTTTCGGGAGAGAATGTTGGCCGGTGGACCATGGGCGCGTGTGGATAGCAACGAAGGAAGTAAACTCGGCAAAATTCCCTGATGTTCTCGACTGTGAAGACAGATCTTGCTAACGGCAAGTCAAACTCCGTGGACTCTATTAGATGCTGGTTCAGCATTTGATCATGCGTGGACGATAGTACGAGAAGAATCTCCTCTACACGACCATCGAGACTACGATATCCACTGCTTGCTGGCAGAATATCGGGCATGTAGATTTGCTCTGAAGCAATGTCCCATTGCGGAAAATCTGGGACACGGTCGAAAAGCAGGTCACCCAAGCACCAACTAAACAAGACTTCGTCGTCGGTTGGGAAGGGGTTGCCCGGTTCTGTTGACACATGCTCCGTCCTGATCTCTTCCATAACGTCCGCAGAAATTATGGTGGCGGGGTGCTCGCGCGAAGTGTCGGTGAACCCCAGTAGGAACTGCATTTGCATTGCTTCACCATCGCACTCTACGCGCCGGTAGGAGCACGGTGCATTTTGTGCACGACAGCGGGAGCAGGGCCTATTCCTGTCACAAGACGACTTGCTTCGGGCGCATCTGTCGCAGTTTTGTGCCTTGCGCCCAGGCTTAGCTCCTGGCGGGAGCGCGGAATCTCCTCTCCGCGGGCATGTCTTTGCGTGGCGTCGAGCAACTTCACTGGTTGCAAAAGTTAGAGTGAAAATCACATGGTATGTACATCTGACTCACGACTTTACAAAGCTGCAGCTGCAAAAGGGGCAGCGGGAGGATTTCTGGCCGGAATCTTGCATGGTTCAGCACACAGCAGGCCCCGGGTTTGCAGGCAGCAGGTCTTACGGGTAGCTTTGTGGCGGGCTAGATGGTTTCGTCTAGTGTATACCTTCTCACATTGAGGACACTGGTACTCAGACGCTGCCGCAGCGTGGTTGGATGGTGGAGACATGCTTTCTGCGAAGGGATGATGTGGCTTTCGGGACTGACGTTAAGGGAGGCTGGCGTAATGTTTTGGGGATCGGCAGGGGGTTTGCGGTTGGTGCCTTCGTCGCGTCTCGGCCCGGTAGGGGCATCGCCGGCTAGGTAGGGGTTTTGCCGCCTGGTAGGACTTTCGCCGCCATGTGTGGTGGGGTATTTGCCGGGGTTGCACCTAAACTCCGGTCTCATAATACGGTGAGATTGTGCGACTGGAAAGTAGAGCATACGAGTCTCCGGTGAAACCCGGAATTGGTGACTGCCGGGTCAGAACGTCGACGCACGCATCGCCGGGCAGCTTCGCGGTGGCGTCAGATTGCGGCAACCATAAATTCTTTCTTAAAGCTAAGAGCAGCAACAATATCTACAGATCTTGTTTCTGACAGTATATAGTTTCAATAGCATAAGCCTCAAGATATACTTCTTTCTTCCCAGAGAACGAGCGTAATCCCGTAGTAGAGCCTCTATTGTACGAGATAGTCGAACTCTTGGGGCTTCTCACAGGCGGAGAAAGTATGCCAAGAGAGGATGATGTACTTGCGTTTCGCAGCTCAAAAGTCGGGTAGGCAATAACCCGTACCCGACTCGCCATCAGCCAATCCGCGGACAGGACTTGCAGTATATCCGGAATGATTCGATCCGCGAAACACTTTCCAACTCTGAAGATCCCCTTTCACTAGGCATTAATAGACCTGACCCGGCCATCTGCTACTTCTCCCATGGCACCAAAATCATCATCATCATCATCATCATCATCATCATCATCATCATGTCTCCTACCTCCAAGATGCCACTCATTTCTGAGTATATTGACCCACAATGGGCCAAGGTACCCGCGGCTATTGTTCTCATTATCATTTTCTCTTCATTGTTCAGATCGGATCCACTCTTTTCTGGATTCCCAGTAGTGGGATTGGCTTCGAAATCAAAAGATTTTCAGTTCTGGAAAACGAAACAAAAATATGCACATGATGCTGTAGGGGTGCTCGACGAAGGCTTGCAAAAGGTAAGTATATGTTGGTTTCATCCTGGGTTCCATGACGCTAAACTTGTGCTCAGGGTGGAGGACCTTTCCAGGTGATTACTCCGCTTGGTCCGAAGATCATACTTCCAAATAAGTACGCCGATGAGGTGCGGAGTAACCCGCACTTGAGTTTCGCAAGGCAGATCTCAAAAGTATGGCCACACCAAAACAGTTGGCACCCATCTACACACGCTAAATATTTCATAGGAATTCCTTTCCCATTTGTCTGGGTACGAGTCGTTCCACACTCTGTTCGGCTCCGTCTTAGTCGAGACAATCAAGTCAAAGCTTACTCAATCACTGAGTATGTTTCTGCCTACCCTCACCGATTAGTTCAGGTTTGCTAAAGCCACGAGTGGTTAGACTACATCATCGGGGACCTGTCTGATGAGACTGCTGCAGCTCTCCAAGAGAGGCTGGGAGAATCTCAAGGTATGGAGGCAATAATTAGCCATAATTTTTGTCAAGGTACAGGTGCTGACTGTCGTAGAATGGCGAACCATAAATGTGTCCAAGGAAAGTCTGGAGCTCGTCGCTCGTCTTTCAACTCTCGTATTCATTGGCCCAGAACTATCCCGCAACAGAGAATGGCTCGATATTGTCGGAAGCTACTCGATAAATGTCATGATCGCAGTCCACAAGCTTCGACTATTTCCTGCATTCCTACGCCGCATTGCAAACATATTCCTACCTGAAGGACAGGCCTGTCGCAAGGCCATCAGAGATGCCCGCCGTCTCATTAACCCCGTTGTGGCCAAGCGAAGAGAGGAAAGACGCAGTCAGTCCAAAGATGGAAAGCTACCCAAGTCGACTGACACCATTGGTTGGATGGATGACGTTGCTAAAGGGAAACCATATGACTTTCCTCTCCATCAGCTTTTCCTCAGTGGCGCGGCAATTCATACCACAAGCAACTTCCTTGGCAACGCTATTCTTGACATTTGTTCGTATCCCGAGTATGTGGAGCCGCTTAGAGCCGAGATTCGTGTTGCGATTCGAGAGAATGGTTGGACAAAAGCTGCGCTCCAAAAACTGAAGCTCATGGACAGCTTTCTAAAAGAGTCTCAACGGTTGAGCCCCGCATCAATCGGTACGCCTTCTCCCCGAGTTTCATGCATTAGTCTTGCAGCTGACCTTCCATCAGTAAGCATCACCCGCAATTCAGATGCCAAGCTGGAGCTCTCCGACGGGACCATCTTGCCCAAAGGCGCACCGATCTCTGTCGCAACGGATAGAATGAGAGACCCGATGGTCTACGCGGACCCGCAAAAATTTGATGGTAACAGGTTCTTCAAGAAGCGACAGATCCCCGGCCAGGAAAATAACTGGCAATTGGTGACCGTGACTGCGGACCATCTTGGATTCGGTCTGGGCACTCATTCTTGCCCTGGGAGATTCTTCGCTGCCAACGAGGCAAAGGTTGCATTCTCCTATCTGCTCATTCATTACGACTTTAGATTTCTGTCGGGTCAAAGCAGACCCGAGAGGCTTGTCCATTCTGAGAGCACGGGGGTGAATCCACTTGCTCAGATCGAATGTAGGCGGACTGGGGAAAGTTTGAGTGAATGAAACGGTAGCAGTATGATATTGTTGGGTCTAAATTTCTTTTCGTATCGGCTCAGCCGCAACCACCATCAAGTCCGGAAATCCGAGATCATGCCTCTACAGCAACGGCCGGAATAGTGTGATAACTAAATAAAATGAGTACGGTAGCAGTTGAGATGTGCATGCCCGATACCACTTTCAGGCTAAGACCTAAGACTTCAGCAATGTGATTCGGCGTTTCGTCGAGGATACGGTTGCGACCTTTTGGGCGGTGAACAGCTGCGCACGTACATACTGATACTGATGCGGCGCAGCTGCTGCCTGCCTAGATACTTCATCTGCCCCGCACCGTCGCATCCAAACACCCTTCCACTGCCGTAGGAACCCATTCATCCATCGACGTCCTTACTGTGATTCTACTCCGTCTCCAATACTCGTAAGTACCACAATGCATCATTTTCTTTTTGAACCTGAACTGTTTGCCTATGGACTGCCTTTGCCGCAGCCTTAGCTCATATAGCCCATCCAGTACCTGTAATAATTGCTATCATGGACCTCGATCCCGCACTGGATACGGAACCTGACGATTCAACCGTTTATACCGCTATTACACCCCCTGAAAGTGTCGCCGCCGACGTCCAGGACGACCATGATTGCTTTAAACCCACCGAAATCAGCGTAACAATACCCCGTCCCGGCAATACCTACCTGATAAGATCCGTCTCGTCTGGAGAGGTCATCACGCTACTCGATGGCAATATTGTCTTGGCTCAACCTGATGGTCGCGGCGAGTGCCGTTGGGTGTGTGAGCTAGATAACGGGTGGTTTGGCTTCCGGAATATTGTCTCGGGAAGGTACCTGGGTCGCGATATTGACTGGAGAATGTGTTGCTCGGTTACATGGCTTAAGGAGTGGGAGAAATTCCTTGCTCGTGAGAGGCCAGGAGGAGGCAGTGTCCTGCTCATGACGCATTGGTGGGTGATTCGACCTATCGGGATGAAGATGGAGAACGGGATTAAAAATCTGGCGATGATCGAAAATTGGGAGTCTGACGAGATGATTTGGGAGTTCATTGAGGCCCCGTGAAGATTCATGGAAAATCAATACTTCCTGTCTTAGACTCAGCTGAAGGTTGAAAGCAGATTTGAGTCCTGTAACAAGTCTATCTGGCCTCCCGACAGCATAGATGCTTCATCGTCTCGATTTGTGACTCAAGTGTGATAGAACCCGTTCCACCAGATTGTATTGCATGAATTGCGCAAGGCAGTAGCAGGTTGATTTTAACATATCAACGCCCCGGAACGCCCTCGTTGATAACCATGTAGACCTTGTTTGCTCCCACTTGCTCCAATCGAATTCCTGCATCGGTACTCCTCGCAGAATCGAAGACACAGTCTTTAATATCTGCACGCATCGAACGATCGCGCAGCATCTGGAGAACCTTTCGGCACTGCATAGTGTGCTCGTCGCGGGAGGCAGAGAATACGAGAATAACGTTGTTGACCGATAGGCAGAACGTCTGATCGACATCAGGGGTGGCCTCGAATGCAGCTTGGATCTCCCTTTGCGAATGACGAGTTCCCAGACGAGTGAAGATGGTAGCACTACGCGCCTTCTCGAAAGCTGTTGGAAGGGCTGGTGACCAGACGGCGACGTTTGTCTCAACAGCTGCGGCAGAGGTGTTTCCCGAGCGATTGACGGAACCGTCTTCACCAATCGAGAACTCTCCCGATCTCGCAGTCATGTTGGCCTTATGTCTGCTTTCGGATTAGCGAGAACACGATTGAGTAATACCAGTACTTGCCGTGCTGTCGAAAGCTCTGGGCGCAGGTGTCGCGAGAGAACGATTTGGACTTGATGCGAATGTAATATTTGCAAAGGGTGATGTCTTGCCAGCTGACGGTGTTGTGAAGGGAAGGGGTGAAGCGTTAGGGTCCTCGTGATGTATGGTGGACGAGTTGTCTTGCCAAAGAGTTGTGCCGAAGGTAAAGCAATTCCTCTTATTGCGACCGCGTCTACTTATCCGCCGGCGCACGGTCACTGAACGCCTTTGTCTCATTGGGTTAGACCACGTAGCTATCCTAATCATCACGTGCGCCCTTTCACTTTTGCCAGAGCCTAAAAGCCATCATTGGATGCAAAAGGCCGACCTTAGCTCCGATGGCGACCAAGGCTAATTTTGTCCTACAACACTTATCGAGACTTGATCTCTACAAACGTGTCCGGACAGAACGCCGGCGTTAATGCTATCTGTAGTGCAGTCGTAAGTGTAGAACGACACTGATGAATTCAAGGTTCATCGATCTCATCTTTAATACTGAAAGAATCATAGACCCCAAATATGTGTCTCAATCCTCAGAAGATACACCTACTGTTGTAGAATTGCTGACAGGAAAGTGTTTTGCTTACGTCATCTGTTGCCTGTTCGCACCTCGCCAAATGACCCCGCACGAGCCTGGACTAAGAACTTGTTTCAACCTCTCAAACGGTATCCATTTTCTCGTGCATGTCTCATGCTCTTCGCATGAAGTACTCAGATTCCTCTCGGATGATGTTCAAGAGGTCACCTTTCCTCTCAAGCGTCCGTGACAAAATCGCAGATGCTTATGACAGGCTGAAGGTCTCAAAGAACAATGACCTCAATGCTTTCATGTGGGGATGCAGCTACTGCGAGGCTTTCATACGCATGCTCAACGAAGAACTCTGGCAAGAACATCGCCAAGGCTTCCGGAGGGAAATTACATTTTCCAAGAACTCCGATTGCAGCATCTGCTCTGGTGTCCGCCAAGGCTTGCATCGAGCACACGGAGAGTGCGCCGCGCAATTTTCAGAAACTGAGGCTTTTAACCTGGAAAGCATAGCGCCAATGATGGGTCTCGACATATACTTCCTGTGGCCGGCGATTCGAAAGGATGGCCAGAAAAGAGAGGGCATCTACTTTCTGCCGCTTGACGTCCCGGATGGTCAGCCTCCCGGTAGACTCATCGATCGGGAAGTGACTGATCTTCGCTTGGTCAAAGACTGGATCCACCATTGCGATGATTGGCATGTCGACACCTGCCGCTCGGCCCGCTATCAGAAACTCGATGGAGTGAAATTTCTCCGGGTGGTCGATGTGCGCAAGAAATGCCTCGCCTACATCTCGCCATATTCGCGCTATTTTGCGCTAAGTTATGTGTGGGGAAAAGCCAAGACGTTGCAGACGACGAGGCAGAACCTGAAGCAACTCGAGCAGGATGGAGCCCTCTCTTCTCAGGAAGCCCCGCGAACCATCCGAGATGCCATTGCGGTGGTGTCCAGGATCGGTGAGCGATACATTTGGATTGATGCCCTGTGTATCATTCAGGACAAGGACTCTGACGAAAAGCCGGTTCTCCTGAGACAGATGGATAGGATCTACGGAAACGCCTATGTCACTATCGTTGCTGCTGTGGGCGATAATGCAAATGTTGGACTGCCAGGTATTAGCAGTGAGAATCCTCGAAGCGTTCCCCAGAGAGTGTTATCGTACGGTAACGGACGGCGCCTCGCCATTTCGCAGTCTCCATTCGAGAACAGGCTTGGTCAATACCTCAAAAAAGAAACAAATACCTGTGTATGGAACCAGCGCGCATGGACCTTTCAGGAGCGGCTCCTTTCGCAACGACAACTCATCTTCCTGGAAGAAGGCGTACACTTCAACTGCCGCAGCATGACGTGGACAGAAGACATCGCAGCAGAAAAAAGAGAAACGAATCGTCATTACCAAATGTTCGACTTTGAAGGTGTAACGGATGAGGATCGTTGGTTTTCAGGCATTAGCCGGAAAGGAAGTCAACCGAGGAAAAAGGACGAATACACGCTTCGTGGCCCTGATGCCACCTTTCCCAGTTTCGTGGACTACTGCAGCCTTGTCTCCAACCATCTTCAAAGAGATCTTTCATATGAGGAAGATATTATCAATTCCTTCTCAGGAATCTTAAGTAGCTTGAGTCACGCTTTCGGCTCTTTCTACTACGGACTTCCCGAGGTGTTCTTCACATTAGCATTGCTCTGGCAACCAAGGGACCTCTGCAGACGTCGATTAAATACCACGACAAATCAGGTAGCCACGGGGCTCCCATCGTGGTCCTGGGCCGGTTGGACCTGTGAAGTTGATCTTGAGCATTGGCATGCCGCCTGCGACTACGCTTTCCACGAGGGGATGGCGCAGACCTATCGCACAACTCCGGCAACTACCTTCTCGGCCACCGCTGAACCAACAGAGCAGGTTCCTGGTGTTGAGGCCCCTCGTTTCCAGATAGCAGACGATGGCTTGCGCTACAGATCTTTCGCGGACGAGCCTCCATCCTCATGGACAACACATCTGCCGGACGGCTGGGATCATAAAGACGTGAAAGAGCGCATCTACCTTGGCCGTCGACGATTCACTGAGTTCCGGCTTTGTGCTGATCCCGGACTCTCGTTCTTGTATCCCGTCCCGGCGTCGCCTGCCGCAAATCTGCCCCAGTGGCAGCTTCGTTCTCCGATCTTGCACTTCCGCGCCGAGACGGCGACGTTTCACATCTCACGCAGAGACACCACATACAACAGTCGCCAGAACGTGACATCCATACTCAATGCCCGTGGAAAGTGGTGCGGCGTTGCCATCCTACACAACAGGCTGCATGAAGATGACTCCAAGAGTGAGATTAAGGAAGAATTCGTAAAAGTCGCAGACGGCGAGATATTTACAGGATGCGTTGAGGAAGAGGTGTTCCCAGAAGCGCGGCTCGTTCGTTCTTGGGGCGCACCGGAGTGGTACCGATACGCAAATGTCATAATGGTGAAGTCGCGAGAGGAAGGCTTGGTGGAGAGAGTGGCTGTTGGCAGGATTCGTGAAGATGAGTGGGGATCTGCCACAAAATTCGTCAAGGAGATCCAGTTGACATAGCCTTTCCTACCGGGCATAATAGATGTGACATTTGAAAACTCTCTATACCCAGTAGGGCACTCCTCTCAGGCTCCAAACTCAAAATTAAAAATACGTAACATCCGAGATCATCCATACGTACAACATACAGTGTGGCTTCTACAAAGTCTTTCGACAGTGTCAAGACAGGCGCTCCTCAATGCGCTGAACAATTTCATCGTAGCCTCCTCCTTTCGCTAGTTCCTGAGCAGTGAGTCCATCGATGTCTCGTGCGATGATTTCCATCCTTTCCATGTGTCCAAGCAATGTAGCCACAGCATCCTTGTGTCCCATACTCGCTGCGTAGTGCAATGGTGTCCACTTGAAGAAGCCAATTCGCAAGTCTGTCGGACGGGTGACCTTAACCATAGACCTGAATGATGACACGGACCGGAATGACTGCACAGAAGAACGTCGAGAGTGCCTGGGCGAGCTCTCAATCATTTGGTCCGCTTGCTCTTCAGCCTTTGCTTCTCTGTGCAGAATGTGTCGGATAGTGTCAGAAGAGCCACCCTTTGCTGCCAAATGCAGCGCCACCGAATGTGTGGTTCTCAGTTCGTGCTCATATTCTTTGAAGTCGGCGCCGCGGTCAAGAAGCAACTTGGCCACCTCCCAGTGCCTCTTATCGCAAGCTTGGACAAGCGGTGACCATCCTTTCCCGATTTGGCCCACATATGCACCAGCCTGCAAGAGGTAATCCGCGGAGGCCAGCTCTCCGTTCTGGACCGCGTGGATGAGTGGCGTCCTCCCTTGCTCGTCGGATGAACTCAACATGTTGGCAGACACGCATCTCCAGCCACACTGGACCGCCAAGTGTCCTACGTCCTGGAAGTGCTCCGATTGGAGGTGTAGACTTGCGTTGTTCTGGAGGAGAACCATCATCAGGTCAACATTGCCGGACGCTGCTGCATGACAAAGTGGGGTCTTCAGATGCAGATCTGGCGCATTAGGATCCGCGCCGTACGCCAGGAGCAGATAAACGAACGCCTCGTTACCAGCAGCAGCTGCCAAGTGTAGAGGGCTGCGTAGCAGTGCATCCGGTAATGATGGTCTCAGTCCCGTGTCCAGAAAAACCTCGGCAACCTTGAGATATTGAGACGAAATCGGAACCGGGCCCGGTCTGCTTCTTGATGTGGCCGCCTGCCGATATTCGCTGACGGAGTGGAACAGTTCAATCTCTGATTCGGTCCAGGACTTTTGCACGGGGGCGTCTATTCCGTGTCTGTCATTCGGTTGGACACATGCTGCTGCCGCACGATGCAAAGCTGTCTGGCCGAGGTAGCCTTTCTGACCCGCGGAGGCGCCTCTGTGAAGTAGAAATCTGACCATCTTGACGTCACCACGCATGGCTGCCAGATGGATTCCTGCGTCCCCGAGCATGTTTCGTGCTGAAATTTCCTCGCCGGAGTCCAGTACATCTTGAACGCGCTGCACATCTCCAGTCGCGACTGCCCGGTGAAGCGGCCGGTTGAGAATGTGCCATCGGGTGAGGAATGCCGCCATGTCCATGGGAGCCGCGGCTGAGAACTGATCCGCTGCAGATACAAACAATGGAATTTCACCCCTCTTGTTCGGGATGGTGAGTGGAGAGTCGTCATATGCTAGCAGGAGTCTGGCACAGTCAATGTAGCCGTGAAGGATTGCCAGGTGCAACGCAGTATTCCTGTCTTCGTCGACCGCTGAAGCGTCGGCACCAGTAGACAGTAATGAAGTGACGACACTGAGGCGAGAAGTCTTGTAGACATTTTTCGGGAGATCCAGAGGTGAAAGTGCACAGTGCAGTGGAGTTTTCCCATCTGCGGTTCGGAGGCTGGTATCGGCGCCTTTTTCCAGAAGGGCTTCGACAATATCAGAGTCGAGTACCTGACAGGCTGCGTGGAGCGGAGATTGGCGGCCGTCTTTTGTGGATCCTTTGATCACATGCTGTGGTGCTTTGCGGATGAGCCGTAGTGTGCGGTCCTTTGGATATTGCCTGATAGCGGTCCGAAGAAGCTGGTAGCTGAAACTGCAGCGCTCTGTCAGCAAGCGTGGGACATGAACATCAGCCGGGCATAACTCACTCGGACATGGTGACGCTTGTCGCTCGTAGGGCTAAGATTGCCGCTACAATGTTCGATCGAGAACGCAATTTAAGATATCTCGATGAGTATAGGGGGCAAAAGGAGAATGACTGGCGAATGGCCGAGCGTCTCACAAGCGAGGCTCCACTTTAGTGCCCAACACGGCTAGCAAAGAGCACGGGTACCTCGGCTGGGGCAGATCAGTCCGTGAACAACTGGATCTACGGCATGCTTGTGGAGTGTCAGTTGAGTCACAGGTGTTGAGCGGCCTGAACAGGTTCGGGTGATTCACAAGGGAAGAAGATTTCTGCGTTGATGTAAACAGGCCTATGCTGCTAATCGAAATACCTCGTCTTAACGCCTTTGATGACTTCCAGGTCAGAGACGGCATTGTCTCCATCTGCACTACTCGTGGGTCCCAAGTTTTTGATGATCCTTTCTCTGACCCAATCTCCTGCTTTTATAGGCTTTCCATCAATACCCAGGACTCCCTCGTCTACAAGTCCGCGTTCACGCAGCACTGGTGAGTCATTGATTGGAACAAGATCCACGTCGTCTTCTATCCGCACCATGTATATGACGCCTAGACGGTTGATATGTGATTGGTCCTTGGGCGGAGCAATCACTCGATGTATGCTGGATTTGAGGTAGCCGTCTTTGGCATCAACTCTTAGCGCTTGAGAACCAATACCGGGTTGGGCGTGGGAACTCGCTTACTGGTAAGAAATTGCAGTGCATCGGCAATGTTGACAGTGAGGGCATCAGTTTGCGGCCGCACCCATTTCCAGACGCCATCGTTCGTTAGGACCTGCAGGGCTGCCACGGGCTGACGGAACAGCAGGGTCAAACTTCCCATGTCAGAGTGCCTACGAACGTTTTCCATGTCAGCCTCTTGGCAACTATGGAACACGCGAGTGCTATGGTAAAATCCAGCTTACCCTTTGAGCCAAACACCTCCGAGCTTCTTGTTTTCTTCCTGGCTTCTTGCGTAGTACTTCATGTACCTGAGATGATCTCCGCTGCTCTTCTCATACCGATGCCGCTGGAGAAACCACTCCTCGTCGTCTAGCCCTAGTGCAATGGCAAATATGACCAGGAGCTTCTTGACGACATTCTCATGAACTAGTTTCGAAAAATGCTCAATCGTCTTCCAGTGCTGCTTCACAACTTCTGGATGTGGCCGGTTGGCATGTTCAGGAATAAATTTCGGGATGTTGTAGATCTCGAAGTTGTCACGTACTCCAGGGATCAGCTCCCGTGTACCAGCTGGCTTCCACCCGTTGTAGTCACCAGCTTCAAGCGCAGCTCTGTACCGCAGCTTCTCCGAGTCTGGGAGTGAGAGGACAGATGCGGCGAGTGCAAACTGCGTGTCGATGTCTTCCTTCGAGAGACCATGGTTTGTTACGTAGAAGAACCCTGTCGATCGAGGACGTCAGATGAAACTTCACATCAAATAAAGTTGAGACATACCAATTTTCTGAATGGCTTCCGATAGCTCTCTGGCAAGCTCTTGTTTGCCACCCGGCCGATCGAACTTGGTGAGGTCGAGAGCAACCAAGTCAGCCCAGTCAAGAGACTCGGAAGTCTCTGGAGCTTGCACGTAAGGCAAAGTAATTGTTCCTGAAGCAGTGGCCATGACCTGGGTATTGCGCAGTTACCTTTCAATCGGCGTGATTTTAACAGGTTGCTCGTTGATATAAGTCTTATCTGAAAGGTCCATCCTGTGCGGGGTTCGTCCCTCTGCGCACATCATGCCGATCTTGCAGCAGCCCATTTCAATCAACACAGCCCCCAGATCATATCAGGATTACAAATCACTTGTGACATGCTACCGTAGTGCCAAAATAAGAGAAATGATCATTACCCAGAGTTCTCAGTCAGCTGCGAAACATTCATTCGGATGTAAGCTTTGCAAAATTACTACGATCGTTAATGAAAAGATGTTTCATGTCGGTAAAAGGTGTACACGGATGAGTGATTCGAAGAAATCAACATGGCAGAACTTTGGCAAGGCCCATTATTCTGAATTCTCGGTGACCCTCCAAAAATGCCGAAAGTCGGTTACAGGTAGTCTTGGCTGCATGCTGTGCCGCCGCAACCTTGGCCTGCCGGCACAACCATGCTTGATTCTTGTCCGACAAATCGTATCTCGCTAATATATACTCAAAGCATCAGCTCCTACCGAACGCAGCAAATAATCCTGGCTTTTGTGAGGGGCCGTTATCCGAGAATTTCCCTTTGTGGTAAGATCCCCGTCACATCTTGCACCACCGTGGGGAAAGATGAGGCCATGTGCCCTTGACCTCTTTGAGGATGTCTCAGAGTACTCCTCAGCTCCAGGAATTTGGCAATCTGCTAACAAGCGGATAACATGGCGAAGTTACCGTGAGTCATTCTTCTGCATTGAGAATATAGTCCATATATATTCAGCGACAAGAGCCTCCTACGGTTTTAAACAAGGAGAGCGTCATCGGCCAAAGGTTCCCTCCGCGATAGAGCGAAACCTATCAAGCTCTCTCACAATGGCTCCAGAAAAGGCTGAGTGGTCTGAGAAGCACAGAGATATTAATGAGCCCACCCTGGAAATGATTGCGGCCCAGCCGCTTTCAATAGACCCGGAGGCCGAAACAAGGGTCGTGAGGAAAATTGACCTCTTTCTGATGCCGGCCATGTTACTTGGTAGGACAGACTCACCCTCGGTCAAAATTCTAAAGCTTACTATCCAAAGGTTACGGACTGGTATACTATGACAAGGTCAGTTAGGGATGATTCATTATAGTAGTAACTTTTCAAGACACCTATCTGATATATCATCCACAAGGCAATCCTAGGAAGTGCGGCGCTTTTTGGAATGACTCAGGATCTCCAACTTTCCATCACAGACCGAACAGTCACACCTCCGAAAACCGATACAACCCGCCTGAGCTGGGCAACATCTATCTTTTACTTTGGACAGTTGGTCGGGTCGTATCCCATGACTTACACGCTGCAACGATTCAACACGACATATACTCTAGGGCCTATTGTCATGATATGGGCAATCATTTGTGCTGCTACGGCAGCTGTTACAACCTGGCGGGGGCTCCTGGTCCAACGCTTCTTCTTGGGTGAGTGAATGATGAACCCAAACCACAACTCAGTGTGTTGAACGTCTTTTCTCCTCAGGTTTTACGGAATCAATTATTCCTACAGCCTTCATGACTACCGTGAGTGGTTACTACACACAGAAGGAGCAGGCCCTACGCCAGAGTTGGTGGTTCTCAGGGGCGGGCTGGTTCACCATCATCGGAGGCGCTCTGAATTATGGCTTTGCACAAGTTCAGGGCGGGCCACTTAACCAGTGGCAAAAGATCTACATATTTGCCGGCGGAGTGACCTTCCTTTTTGCTATCTGGTGTTTCTTTCTCCCGAACTCCCCGCTTACAGCATGGTTTCTCAAGCCGGAAGAGCGCCTCGTAGCTGTTGAAAGACTTCGTCGTGGGCAAACCGGGGTACGCAATCAGACCATTAAACTCGGTCAGATTAAAGAAGCGCTATTGGATGCAAAGGTGTGGCTTATAGCTCTTACTATGGCATCTGCGTAAGTAACCACATCTCTAAAGCAGCCTTCATATTTCAGGATTGGGGCAAAGTTGGCTGACATTAGGGAAACAGATACACTGTCAATGGTGCCGTGACCGGATTTGGACCTTTGATTGTCTCTACGTTTGGGTTTTCCACGCTCGAAAGTATTCTCTTTCAATTCCCTCTGGGCGGTATCGTCTCCATTGGAATACCTGTCGCGGGCTGGCTTTGTTCGCGTTACCAAAATATTCGGATACCCGTCCTGATCGCCTGTACATTGCCTGTGATAGCAGGGTCAGTGATCATCTGGAAGTCAGAATGGGGTCATAGACCGGCTGTGCCTGTCGTAGGGTACTCTTTGATCGGGTTCTTTGGCCCTGTAGTCAGCTTGACGATTGCGCTCGGAGCGGGAAATGTTGCAGGGGAGACGAAGAAGAGCTTCATGGCCTCGGCTGTGTTCGTTTCTTACTGTGTAGGAAATATCGTTGGGCCGCTGATGGTGAAGAGCGAAACGAAGGGGGAGCATTATCCCGGGCTGTGGACGGGATTGATCGTTTGGTATGTTGAGCTCCGCGTAAACAGCCACCATGAAATATTCTGACTAATATTCCTTCCAGCTATTGCATTACTATACTGTCTGCATCAACACTTTATGTAATTTTGTGGCGGGAAAACCGGAAACGAGATAGCCTTGGATTGGACGAGAGTGATCGTGATAGGCTGGCCTTCAAGGACTTGACAGACAAGCAAAATCCGCACTTCAGATATGTGTTGTAGAAATTCAAGATAACGCTGAGCACCACGCTGAAATGGATTGAGAAACGTTTTACCTTCACGATGAAACTACTGAGTCCGAAGCCATTGCCATCCACAAAGAAACCAATGAAAACGCTATTCGTATCCATTATACGTGTTCACATAAATGCGGAATTGGATTTATGGTTGTGATCATTAAGTTCTCGTAATCAAGATTGGAAATTTGAGAGTTTCGGGAGACTACTGCGAAGGATCAACTTCTGTTTTGCGTTTTGTCTGGGGCGAGTGATGCAATGCAAAATTGTCTCCACTGCTCGCTTTTTTTTCGTAAGCAACAAATCACAGGGCCCTGATTGCACCATCTCGAAGATCCACTTTTACCCCCGCACGCTGGAGCGCGAATACGCGAGCCGAAAGATGTCAGTCAAGGAGGTACTCGGCGTTAAGCTCATTAAGAAGATCTTTCGCAGCCTTACCAGTCGTTCATATTTCCAATTTCCGGGATTACCAGAGTCCCAGTAATAGCTAAGAGTACCGGTGCTCAGAATGGCAAGAACAAGTAGAGTGGCCGTCATTTGAACAGGCTCAACAAGCGAGATGACGCAGTTCCATTCTTCACCCTCTCTCCAGGCTTTGAAGAGTATTTCTATGCATTGCTGGTTATTGCCGGATTACCTGTACCGGGAACAACTGGAAGAGTGCTACCCCAGTTCGATCCAAAGTGGTTGGAGGCATTTTCGCAAGTCATCAATGAGACAGTGCACTGGTGGAAGAGGGAAGCGAATGAAAGCCGGAGAAGGCCGCAACGCTTGCCATCAAACCACTGTTATAAATCAAGTGTTTCCAACATCATGGAGCAGCCGCAATTTCTAAACGAAATTGTCTTCAACTGTCCTCTTTTCACCTTTGCTGGCGAACTGGCAGTCCGAAGGGGGTTGGGGAGTTTCAGAAATCTGTTCCACTTTCACGCAGCGCCGCTTCAAGCTATGAATACAGCTAACTTACTATACAGCTTAGCGCGGAGTCCATGCCAGCCCGGCAGCGGTGGTGTTGTGGTGTTGGTGGCGCATACGGCACAGCGAAGGCATCAGCACAAAAATCCCGCGACTTTGGATTCCGCGACACTTGTGCCGTCCACACTACCTCTACCTCTCCACCTCACCTAGTCCTGTGCTTGATCACTGCATCTTACAGCACAGTGCTATGTCGTCTGGTCGCAACGCCCCTTTCTCGCCCTTGCCATGGGCATTTGGTCTATTCGCGTTGCTAGCATGTTGTACGTGCGCTGCTGCTCAAGAACCACCCACAAGCGCAAGAGTGCCCGGTATTGGCTTTGGCCTGGCAGCTAATTACGGAACTGCTTCTATCTACTACCACAATCGTAGTATTGCCAGCGTCGCCAAAGTTGAAGGAAGCCCCGCCTACAAGCACTCCATGTGCAATGACAGCACCCAAGTTTCACTACAATCCCAAATTTGAAGTTAGTTTTGAGAGGCTTGCTGAACCCCAGAACAATCTTTTCAGATCTCCGGAACGGCAGCCTCTTCTCTGGCTTTGTCTATTTCGGGGCCCTTGTTAGATCTTTCCCCCGGATCAACCAAACCATCACTTCTCACCCTCACGTCTGGGGTAAAAGATTAAGGTATCCCAATTTTTTGCAAACACTTAGTACCCGAATGTCAGATCTCTAGTATCAGATGACCGTGGGCCTAGATAATATAATTGCGACATTGAAGATTGTGCGACCAGAAGAAAGACTGATAATACAATAATGACAATTTCATTACGAAAAGACTTTGCGACAATGCAACGAGCACTACCGCTGTTTCACTTGCATTCAAGAAGTAGTAGATTCAAGAAAATTCCATCGGAACGTATCCTTGACGTCGATCGGGTTGCACAGTCAGCTTTGTGGGGGCCGTCAGCATACGTGGCACCTCAGTACTGGTTGCATTCCCGAAGGCTGAAATATGAGGCGAGGTCCTATTGAAAAGCTACACACTGAGATGTCTTCGGATTTTTCCTCTCCAGCGTTGATCGACCGTCTACTGTCATACCATTTTTGAATGCCCTACGACTGAGAAGAACGGCCTGTTGCGTGCCTTCAATTCCCAACGCCAGCTCGTCATTGATAAGGCTGATCAGCAAAGGTCAACCAAACCCACCGGGAGTCCCGTTCGCATCATTTTCAGTTACAACAGTTGGTGTCCGCAGATATGGGTCTCTGCAAATATTGCCGTAAAGTTGATTTTCGCGAGATCGCACTCATAGGGTCAGGATTAGGTAAAGAGGAGCGGACTCTGGAACGGGAAGAAAACGACTGGTTCTCTTACTATGTCGAGCATCATAAAGACGTCGCAGAATTCGAGGAATGTGCGCTTGGTCCATCTGGCTGTGATCTGTGCCGGCTTTTCTTCGCAAGCTTGGGACGGCACAAGGAAGACCTTCATTACGACAGCGAAAGCGAGCAAAGTCTTGTTGAAGAGGACGCAATCGAAAAGGCGAAACAATTCCTCAAATCCCGGTCAGCGCTTACAGCATGCCCTCTTTACGTCGGCCCGGATAAAATGCAACTGGCATATCATCGAGACTGTCCAGGGATCGGACTATGGGCGGAAAAAGACATGGATGACTGGTCGATCACAAGTGATGCAGACAATGAGACGTGGCATCTGCTCAGCTCTTTGAAATTCTTCTTGAAAAGAGGTGAGAAGGACTTGGTCGGACTTTCCACCGTAAATCTAACGCTACTTCAGACTCCATGCCTCCGGACTCTGACCCTCTCGTCAAACATATCTGGATGCGAGACATTCAGGAAACCTCCTGGGCGCCAGAATGTATTGACATTGCCAGGAGATGGCTTCGAAATTGCCTTGAAAACCATCCTCTTTGCCAAACCGCAGGGGGCCTTACCGATTTTCTACCAACAAGAGTCATCGATGTTGGAAGCGAGCACCGAGATCCGAGACTGGTGGTGACGAATGGATCTAGAGGCACCTACGTTGCCCTCAGCTATTGCTGGGGTTCTGACAAGAGCAAGCACATGGTGTTAACGGGCGAAGTCATGAGCAAGTTTCAAAAAAATATGCCCTTGTCAAGCTTTCCGGGAACTCTCCGAGATGCGGTTCTCATGACAAGAGAGTTGGGTATTCGTTTTCTCTGGATAGATGCGCTATGCATCATTCAGAATTCAGCCAAAGACTGGATGAACGAGGCTGCGAAGATGAACGAAGTATACAGCAACTCAACTGTAACACTGTTTGCAACAACTTCATCGTCTTCTAACGACGGCTTTTTCAGAGAGCGCATCCTAAACCCCGAATGCTCCTTACCTTGCACACCGCTGTCAAACAGAAGTGGAGACCTTCCTGAATATACCGAGCCCGAAGTCCTTTTCGTCCGTTTCTATGACGACGTCGTTCACCAACTGGACTCCTCAATGGAGGAACTCAGTGAGCCGTGGACAACGCGAGGATGGACATTACAAGAGCGCTTGTCACCTGCACGTGGGATCACATTCACAAAAGTCCAGATGCATTGGCACTGTCTCATGGGAACCGAATATGAACATGGGTCGAGGGATGATGTAGACTCAGGTCGACGTGACAGCATAATCGAACACATGACAGATGTCATCGGCTCCAGTCTTTTGATGAAAATAGCAGAGCGGTGGTGTACGATTACAAGAATGAGGAGCTCCGTATTTCGAGGCGTATCCGAGCAACATTACGGAGAACTGACCATCATGTTATGGTATCAACTCGTGGCTTTCTTCCAAGAGCGATGCCTCACCTATCAATCTGACAGGCTACCGGCAGTAGCAGGTCTCGCGAAGATTCTTGAAAATTGTCTTGAGGGGAAAGATCGGTATTGGGCTGGCCTTTGGGAAAGCGATTGGGCCACGGCGTTTTGCTGGCGAGCAGTTCCAGAATTTGATCACCCTGACTCCAGAAAAGATACGCAGATCCAGCAGAAACAAGCCACCCCCCAAGCGCCTTCCTGGAGCTGGGCTAGTATCGTTACCAGCGGAAACAGGTCTTGGATTCAAGGTGAAGAGATCGGCAAGGGAAACTTCACTACTAGAAGTCTGATGGTCCTCCAGCCTCCGGCCGACATCGCCGACGAAGAACGCTTCGTTCCAACAAAGCCCATTGTCTTACGAATTACTGCTCCAGCAAAGCACCTGTCACCTGACTGGACATGCACAAACGGAAGCACCGAAAACCTTGACCTTGTTCAGGCTGCATTTGAGAGATGGCTTCGCATACACTTGTACATTGAAAGCTGGTCCTCAACAGCGCATGATAGTTATGAGGGTCGCACTCGCAAGTTAAGGAAACGTTCGGAATTTGCCCAAAAACACAAGCCGCATTCCGGTCAGAAATACCTTGCAATCCAGATCCTGGAGAGGACGCCGCTCGACCTGGACCTCATCAACACCGATGATACCTGGAATCCCTTCCAGTCTGAGATTTTCTTTCTGATTCTAGAGAGTGAACCTTATAGCCACCGACGCTATCGCCGTGTTGCGGAAATCAGGCTGATAGAGGAACACCCGTCTCGAGAAAAACGATACTTGATTATGGAAGGAGAGTGCACAAAAATATACGAGGGGAATCTCCTACCTATGGTGAGAAAGCAGCAGTGGCAGGTTGAGGAGATTGAACTAGTATAGTAAGCCCGCTGAGACTAACAGCCGTAAGGACTGAGGTACTTCGCATTCCACGCTGGCCATTATACTTATCAAACCGGGAAACTATGATTGGGCAAATAGCGGCTGGTGGCGTGTCTTTTCGGCCGCTCAATCTCAACACAACAAGCGCTATTTTATTGTGCAGTCGATATGTGTATATACAAGACCAGCCGATGACGTAATTCTGCACTAAATCATCTCGTATAGATTCTTCAATGGTGCCACAACACCCTCGTAGAATTTTTCCCGGAACGCCTTCTTCTCAAAGTTTGGCTCCTCACCAAAGTCACAATCCAAGCACTTTTTCACAGCAGCGTTCCAAAATTGAACATTGTCATCCGCTTCTTGCTCTGCAATTCTAATGGCTGTCTTTAAGTCGGCAAGTTCATGACATTTCCGGTCTTCGTCAGTCTGTTGAGACTGTAATGTGGTCGAAATGGACAGCTCGAGAAGTATGATACCTAGAGCAAAGATGGCCTCATTTTTGATGGCCAATTTCCGCAGGCCGGAATTGCAGCCCAAAATGTCAGGGTTGTCGGTGGGTATGGTTCCAGATGCGAATGGCGTACAAATGAATGCGTGATCTCCTAGCTTTGAATTCGACTGGGTCTTGACAACCTCAATGTCCCTGGAAGACCATTTGGTGTCCAGCCACGAAGTTGAACAGAGTTGGAAGAGCGAGGACGCGAGTACCAAAGCCATCTTGTACCTCTCCTTCAGGCGTATCTTCAAAGGCCGGGTGCTTCCTGTATCGAGCAACAAATCGTGAAGGGGGATCATTCTATCAATGACCGACGAAGGCTTCACCAAGTGAATGTAGTGCTTCTGCTCGGCATTTGGAATGTAGCCAAGGCATGGACCCATCTGGCTGCCGTGGCAGCGCATGAGCTCTCCACACAGACTTGTGATGCAGTTCTTGGATGGCGCGGATGGGGATTTTGGAAGTGCGAACCTGACCTGTGATGGGTGAGAGGCTGTCTCGCTCGTCGCATCGTCATCTCCAGGTTCGATTTCCGTCGGCTGCCACATTATGTCTCCGCTCCACGGATACGACAACGTGATGCTAAAGCGAGGCTTTTCGGTTTTTGCTGCTCTCATTCCCACTCTAGCATCAAGCCGCATGCGAGCAGAATGACTTGCTTGACATCGGCAGAGCCAGCCAGAGCAAAGAGCGCAGTGTAAGCTGATTGCCGACCGACGAATGGCCTCTAAGTGCCTTATGTCCACTTGTCTCTGGCTGCTTGTCTCATGAGCTTCCTCATCCAACGCACCAGGTAGCAGCCGCTCCAGATCTGTGTTGCTCTCTTTGATACTGGCTAGTAGTTGTAGGTGCTTGTCATGATTGAAGCAGTCCTTGATCTTCTTCAACTTTTCCTCGCGCCAAGTTTTTTTCTTGGATTTATGTTCGTCCTGGTTTGATTCCTTTCCCAACATGGTGAGCAATTGCAAGGTCAGCGGAACGCCGTAACGCACCTTCTCTTGTCCAATTCCCAATAAATCGCTTAATTCCAGGAGGTCCGTCGCAATCTGCTCAATCGTCTCAGTATATGCGGAGAGATTATCGCCGAGTCTTTCCTTCAGCTTTTCTTCCAATCCATTAATGAGCGAGGTCTTCCACACTCTTGCGGTTGGACGTTGAAGTAGATCCTCCTGCTCTCCGCTATCTTTCGCCAGACCAGAGACAAGCTTTTCGCATGAGTAATAGAACCGTAGCCGTTCGACGCTAAGCTTTCTCATGAAGCTTTTCATCATCTGCTCGTAGCGGAAGACATTCTTGTATCCCTTGTAGAGTTTAAGGCCGCCGGTCAGGACAGGCCATGCTCCAAGAACCACCCCAACGATCTCCAAACCAGACATCGTATCGTAGACAGGCCTGCTCGATAGTTCCGTGCTGCGCACCGGGAGATAATGTCCTGTTGTGATTGGGTAAACTATTCTTCTTTAGCGTACAGGGGAACAGTACTTTCAACAAGCAGGGTTGGTTTCACGACATACCTGCTGATCACCGGTGGCGGGTATGATACAGGTGGATTGCGGCCCGTCTACAACCTTTGGATGACTGGCTCGAGTTTGGATCGAAGCGACCGCTGTTCACAAGTCTTGAGGCGGTGTGCGGTGGGTGGTCTTGGGGGAAACAGCCAGAGGGTCCATGGGGTAGGTTGAAAACTCAGCTGAACGCAGCCTCTTCTTCCGCGCTCAGCCTCGTGCGGGGTTACACCAGCCCTCAGCCATACGAGAGCGTGGATTGGTGGATTGGTGGACGGGCATCCTTGATGCGTGGGGGCCGATGTACTTAGGTAACCGAGTCTCCGCAGGTTCGCCGCCACCTTGCCTGACGGACCTTATCACCACTTCCTCTCTCCCCCCCTCAACCTCTGTTTGAGCCATGTCATCCTCGATTTATGCACAGCATGCCCAGTGTAGAGTCTCGTTCGATGCACTGTTTGATGCACTCAAGCACCCGATACGTTGTTATGGCGACGACATTCCGATGGACGGCGTTGGCAATGAGTCCGATCGCTTCGCAGTGTGGGCGGGCAGCCTAGGCGCACAACTTAAACCTGAAAAGCGCGCCTCACTCGATTTCCGCTTGAGAGAGTCCGAGTTCTACAAAGACCAGGTTCTAGAACTTTTGGTCGATCTTCAGGAGACTCTCACGAAGGGTGCGTGGAATGTTGAAACGCGCAGCAGAGAGGTATTATTCACTACAGGCGGAGTTTTTGGTCTTTGATGAGAATAATATGTCCTGTTGCAATTTTGACTACTCTTATCTTCATATTCAAGCATCGTGGATTCTGACGTGTTCCAGCTACTGAGTTGCTACGAGACGAGAGGAAACCCAACGAAGAAAGAGATAGTGACGTCGAGCAAGACTCCAACTCAGATTCCAGTGAAAAATCAGCAACCGGTAGCCTTTCTGTGGACGAAGAATTTGGTTCGACTTCTGGGCTCTCATCGTTGGGTAGGCTCAGGTTTCTACTGGATTCTCGCAAAAATGGGAAAGGCACGGAGCAGGACAGCGAAGGAGAAGTGGAGCATAGCCAGACTCCGTTTGTGTCAAGCTTGTCCCTACATGAGATGCCTCAGCTATACGAAGCCATCCAGGATATCATCAGAAGTCTTTACAAGATCGCTGGTATAATTCGCCGCCCCATTCCAACAGATCAGCTTGCGAGAGCGTCATCGATTCCCATGTCGGAGTTTGACCAATTCGACCGTCAGCATGTCGAAGAATGCTTTCCAAACGCATCTTTAGCCGTGCAGAATCGTCTCGCCACGTCAATAACACGGCGTCGACAGCTTCTAAAGTACAACGAGCGCCATTATAGCAGCCTTTCTCAGCCAGAAAAACAGGAAACTGAGCCGGAGCAGAAGATCCTCGCAACCAGACTAAATCAACCTGCTCTGTCAATCTCGCAGTCCTTTCCACAGCGCAATGGCGACAAAAGACGGCCAGCCTCAAGTGCCATTGCTACAAGCATAGTGCCAAGCACCGAAGCAACGAGATTTGTGCCGCCGGAGGATAGCCAGAATGTGGAAGTCCAGTCAGAAGGTGGAAGTGAATCATCATACGCCTTTTCGGAGAGTACCCGAGAGAAAATTCGAATCCCTCCGCGACCGCGAGATCCCGATGGCTTTGATATGGATCAATTTCTCTGTCCACTATGTTTTCACCTCGTAGAGATCAAGACCACCAGGGCTTGGACGTAAGCTTTGTCGCTGCTTTCACTTTGGATCAAAGTTCTGACATTTTATTAGGAGGCATGTTTTCCGCGATCTCCAAGCCTACGTGTGTACACATGAGGACTGCCAACAGCCGAATAAGTTATTTGGTACAAGAAACGAATGGTTCCAGCACGAAATACAACTTCACCGCAGAGAATGGCATTGCAATATTGCAGCTCATCCAACACAAACGTCTCGAGAAGAGTTCGAAACACACATACGGCAACACCATCCTGCAGAAGCAACGGAGGCTCAGCTTTCGCTACTCAGCCAAACGTGTGAACGCATGTCGCATCCCTCCAATGTGACATGTCCACTTTGCCCAGGAATAGATGCTGGCGCAAATGGCGGGATGCGTCCTCGACGTTCAGAGAATGCGCGAGACATGATACTGCAACTCTCAACAAGCCATGGGCAATACTTGCGGCAGCCCGATGATCGAGACGTCGATGACTTTAGCACAGGAATGAACCGCAAAGAATTCGAGAAAACACTCGACTGGGTCAAGTCTCTTCCAGAGTATTACGAGGATTTGGGCGACCACTCAGAGGAAAGCAGTTTACAAGAGCAGACACCCGAAATGGCTCCGCTACCAACGACCCTCAGCTCTGTTGGTGGAACTCAGTTGAAAAGACATCTCGCACAGCACCTGGAGCGCCTTGCACTATTTGCAATCCTTCCATCAAGACACATGGATGACGATACAAAGTCCGTGGATACTGCGAATGCTCTGGGTCATTCCACTGTCGAAGAAAACAGCGTGTCTGATGAAGAGGAACTTGACGACAGTCCGGACAAGATCTATACAGTCAACGACATCATTCGCGATCCTTCCTCACAGATGGATGAGCTGGTCAGCAAAGTAAAACGGTGGACCAAGATTTGCGATCACTCCCACGACCGTTGCCGCAAAGCAAGGTCGGCGGAGTCCTACACGATCAGCCTGATTGAAATTGGAGAAAGTCCTGAGCAGCTACGGCTTGTCGAAATGAGTTCCGTGAAGGCCCCTCGGTACACATTCATCAGCTTTGATTGGGACGAAACTTCTGATGAGCGACAAAAGTCAAACATCGAGGATTTGAAAGTCAACATACCATTCGAAGACTTAAAGCAGGGTGAAAAAGACGCCATATGCTTGACATACAGATTGGGCATCCGTCACATTCTAATTGACCCCCTTTGCGTCTTCCGATTGCCTGACGATGAACACATTTCAACTTTTCTAAATTTACACAACGTAGTCGCAAACGCTTACCTTGTGATGGGAACACGAGACGCGAATATGGAGAACAGCCTTCTTCGACAGCGAACTGACGCCCAAACACATGAATACGCAAACTACCAAAGTTATCCGGCTCCAGCGCAGCTCCAATCTACAACGTTTATAGATAAGCTACTCGGCCGGCGCATACTCCTATTCGAGCCATCGGAGTTAGTATGGCAATGCAAAACGATCCACCGGTGCGAATGTCAGGCGCCAAGTCCATCGCCCAGCTCACATCCTTCCTACGAGTCTTGGTACACAAAGGTGTGCGACTATTCGAGAACGCATATCGTCCCGGAGGTATACCGTGATCGACTAGGAATTTGGAGTCATTTCGCAAAGACATTTACCAGTAGTTTGGCTAGCGAGTATCATGCAGGCTTGTGGAAGAATGACGCAATACCTGGACTCCTCTGGAGAACGCTCTCACCGTTGCAAATACCAGACGGCTACGTTGCTCCAAGTTGGTCCTGGGCATCCGTTAATGGTCCCATCCACTATGGCCACTGTAGACAGCAGATCGCCCATGCCACCAGCATGGAAAGCACTCTTACGGACGATGAGTTTCCGGAGATCGAGGTATTGCATGGTTTGGTCACTGTGCGTTGTGTTAGAATGGTTGGGGTCGTGGCAAAACTGACGAGAGACGTGGACATTCAACCATTCAGCTGCTCAAAGATCGTCATTGACGGAACCAGCCCTCCTCGCTTTCGGATCACACACACCGAAGTCGACGATGACATCGCGACAGAGCAGATTGGAGACGAGTCCCTGAGGGAAGGTGCTGAAGATACTGAAAGGTCTTCATTTGGGAGGCAGTTGGATGAAGAAAAATTGGGAGAGTTGAAAGGGGACGAGGACGTGACGGAAGGGTTTTCTAGTCTTCCCAAGGCGATCGATGCAAGGATTCACTTCGACTATGTGGATGACCTTTCTGAAGCTAAAGAGGATGGAATGAATTGCCATTGTGTTTGGCTGGCATACCGGCAAGATCAAAGCACCAGCGACATCCTATTCAGTGGCCTGATCTTGATGGAGTCAGAGAACGAGGTTGGCCGCTTCGAACGAATCGGGCTCGTAGACGTTTTAGGACCCGAGGAGGAGCTTAGAGAATGGGTGGGCAGTTTCGTTAATTATGATCAGGAGGATGTCACGATCGTTTGATGCTCATAGTCTCATATTTCATTGCCTGTTTTGTTCAATAGATTGATTGATAGAATCAAAGTGGATCGCAAATGGAAATGACCGACAACAACGCAATCAGCCTTACTGATGATGTGTCTGTACACCTTTTCTTTCGAAATCGAGTTCTTCTCCTATGAAAGAGTACCTCGACCGCCAATGGAGGTGTCTTCTAGCATGCACCTCGTCCGCTGGAGTATGTGCTCGTCTGTCTGCACGGTTTCTTTGTTTTTTTGAAGAACTGCCTCCCTCGAAAAAGAAAGCTTGCTAAGCCACCACGCTTACCCTATGTGCATGGTAAGCGGCTCGTCCTTATGGAAGCGTTCAACACTAACCCAAAAGAGAAAAAATATGCAACGCTAGGAAACTCTCCTCCGTAAGCTTATTGAAAAGGCGACTTGCATACGTCATTTCCCCCGCGGTATTTAGCGTTTCAGCTGGGCTCATTTCCTGTGTTTAAGTGCTATCGATGCGCTCGGTCATTTCTCCTGGACGCAGTACATACAGCATATCATGAGACTCGCAACTACTTTCCTCCTATTGGTGCTGTCATTCGCGGGCACAGCTTTCAGCCAAGCTCAAGCACCAGCCAATGCTGGTGCCGGAGCCCCGATCTCATCTCAAGACCGCATCTACACCGGAGACCAGTCCTCCAACACTATTACCGTCATTGATCCAGGAACAAACACGGTACTTGGGACAATTTCGCTGGGGTCCAGCCGTTTATCCGACGTCATTGGCCCGCAATACATCCGTTCCGTCAATTCTCATGGCTTGGGATTCTCCCGAGATGGAAAGTACATCGTCTCTACGAGCGTAACCAGCAACACCGTGACGGTTGTTCGAACGCAGGACAACAGTATCGTGAGCCAAACCTTCACCGACAGGCAACCTCATGAAGCATTCTTCGCAGCCGACAACCGGACGATCTGGGTCGGGACAAGGGGAGTAGATCATGTGAGTATCGTTGATGGTCTTGAAGGGGGCGTGACAGAGACCATCCCATCCTACGGAGGCCCGAGTAAAGGTAAACTCCTGAGATTCATTTGCCCCACCAGAGAGTCTGACTGCGAGTCCCAGTTCTCTTCAGCCCAGACGGAGCCACAGCGTACGTCAACCACATCCGCTCCCCCTACATCCACGTAATCGACGTCTCCTCCCGCGCCACCATCGCCAACATCACCGGCCTCGCCCACCCCTTCTCATCCGACATGATGCTCTCCGCCGACGGCCAGCGCCTTTGGGTCGCACACAAGATGCTCGGCGCCATCTCCATCATCTCCACCACCACGCGCCGCGTCGTCTCCATCCTCCCCACCGGCCCCGAAACCAACCACCCCAACTTCGCCGTCATCAACGCCACCACCCACGCCTTCGTCACCGTCGCCGGCGAAGACGCAACGAAAGTCTACCGCCAGCCGTCCGCCGAGCAGCCGCCCGCCTACGTCAGCACGATCGCCAGCACGGGCGCCGAGCCGCACGGGCTGTGGCCCAGCGCAGACAACACGCGGCTGTACGTCGTCAACGAGCACAGCGACACCGTCGACGTCGTCGACCTGACCGCGCCGTCCTTCCCGGTCGTCCGCACCCTGCGCGTCGGCCAGGAGGGCCAGGCGCTGATCTACGTCTCCGGCGCCGTGCCGGCCGGCGCGGACGCGACGCGGAACCTCGGCGCGCAGGGTCTGGACGGCCGCGCGCCCGTCGTTAACAAGGTCGTGCGCGTGGGCGGGCGCGCGAACGCGTCGGCGCTGGTGACGGTGCGGCCGGAGGTCGGGTTGGATATGTTTCAGGTGGTTGGGCGGAGCTTGCGGCTGAATGCGACGTATGAGGTCAGCGCGGCGTGTGTTGGGTGCGGCGGGGTGAGGATTCCGCTGCTGGAGTTTACGGCTTCGATGCCGGTTCCGGGAGAGGATGGGTGCGCGACGGCGCCGCAGGTGCTGGGGTTCTTCAAGTTCAATGGCGTGTATGATGTGGACAGCTTGCAGGTGCACGAGAAGTAAGCTCGGTTTGAGGGAGCTGGTTAAGAGAAAAGAGTGCTATTGGCCATTGTTTAGCCTAGGGAGTGATTCGCTAGCATCCTTCCCCAAGGAGAAAATCTCTCTAATTCATGTTTTCCTCTGGATAGCCGAGATGCTCCGATAGCTCGTCTATCAATCGCCAATCTGGGGTGATGTTGGTTCTCGCCGGGTGACTGCGGCGTGTGGAGGTCCTGGGAGTGTCTTTCTTTCGTGACAATAACGGAACTATCAATTTTCCGACAGTAATTAAGATCTATATAATTGATGACCGAGTCGAAGCCGAATAGAATCAAAATATAGAGTCATGCCCTGCCGAGACCTTGGAGCCAGATGTGGCGTTCTCACCGCCGTGATCTCAAGCATGGCGTCATGCTTGGCTTATGCAAGGTACAATCGCTCTCGACACCGCAGGGGCGCGCATCTCAAAGCGAGCACCGTCGCGAAGGTCGATCTTTCCGGGTACCGCGCGTTAACATAAGCCTGGCGCACATCAAGTCATCCTCACTTGACGATCACGAGCGAGCAGTAGCCACGAGGAGCACGAGTTGGAAATAGACCGAAATGCATATATGTACTTGTCTGGGCTATTTAATCCACAATTTGCCGGCGAACTCATCAAGCCCTCCACAGCAAATTCCTTGAAATACTTCGCATCAACATTGAATCATGATTTTGCGTGTTTGCGCCACATTTAGCAGCCAACAGCCAGAGCCTGCGCGTACAGGGTGTAGGTGTCAGCGTGCCTCAGGTTCTGAGCAGCAGACAGCGAGCGGACGAAGTTGTAGCCGTAGCCGCCGAAGTCGTCGGTGCCGGCGATCTGGCTCAGGTGGGTCATCTCGTGCAGGATGGTGGTCTGCTGGTCCTGGTCGTGGCAGACGGAGCTGGTGGGCGACAGGGCGGAGAAGAAGAGCGGGCAGTTGACCATCAGGCTCGAGCTGGGCTGGGTGTAGGCGAGCACGCCGCCGCTGCAGGCGCCGAGCACGTCGCTGCAGTACTGGCGCGACACGCCCGACGTCGTGCTGCCGCACTCGGACGCGATGCGGCCGAAGATGGTGGCCACCTGGCTGCGCGTCGACGCCGCCGTCGTCTTGTAGTACTCCTGGAACTTGGAGGCCGAGCCGGAGGCGGCGGCCGACTGCGCGCGCGTGGCGAGCGTGCGGCAGTTAGCGATAGCGTTGCGGGTCGCGGTGCCGCGCGTGCCGGTGCAGTCGCTCTGGACGACGGTGCGCTTCATCTTCTCGTGGAAGGTGGTGTGCACGGCCTTGGCCGCGGCGCCGTCGACCTCGGTGGAGATGGTGTTGCTGACGAAGGGCACGGCAGAGGAGATCTCGGTGGAGCCCTCCTCGGCGACGGAGAAGGCGCCCTGGGCGAGCAGCTCGAAGGCGCCGCCGCTGCTCAGGTCGTGGGTCTCGGCAGGGTCGAACTCGACCTCGATGGTCTCGCCGGCGGCGATGCTCTGGAAAGCCTCCTCCTCCAGCCCTTGGGTGCTGACGCGGAAGCGGACACCATCGAAGGCGACACGGCTCTCTGTGGAACGTTAGTATCGATGAGATAGGAGACGAAGGAGACATCAGAATCGGTACGGACCGGCAGCGTGAACCTCAACCTTCTCAACGGGGAACTGGTCCAAGATGGTCCCGGTCTTGAACAGCTTCAGGGCAGAGGAGCCAGTGTTGGTGATCGAAGCCTTGACAGCAGAGTTGCCAACGACCTCGAGCTTGACATCCAGAGGGGTGTCGCGCTTGTTGATGTCAACCGAGACGGCGGCGACCAAAGAGGCCAAGAGGGAAAGGCTGCCGATGAACTTCATCTTGAACGATTGCTGGCTTGTGATGAGAAGGACTTGAGGATTGCTCTGCTGGTGGCGTTGGATGTCCTGCGAGAAATGGAGCTCACTTTATAGCTCGCCATCTCCAAGCGGCCTGTATACATCTGGTCATGATACCGGGGTAGCCAAGAAAGGAACCAGGCGCAAAAGAGAAGGAAGAAATGTGGAGTGGTTTGATGCGATAAAGATTCTTGGAGTAGCCTACTGTTGCGTGAGGACTGTGGCGGCCTCCGAAGGCCCAAGCATTCAATGACAAGGCGGGTGTACCAGCCAAGAGGCCATACGATGTATGAATTCTGGGCGCCCATCCGGAGAAGCACGACAATCAGCAACGTCCGGTGCACACGCTGGCATTGTAACAACTGTAAGCGACCCGGCTTCCCGTGCTTGGGCCGAGACTGTTGATCCAGAAATGATCGACTGCTGCGCAACTGTTCAGTATAACGCACCACGGAGAACGATCTTTGCGAAGCGGTGTGCTCTATGTTGGGCATCCCATAAGGCGCCCCATAGGACGGGGCTCTTATCACGTGTTTATTCCCACTGGCGGACTCTGTTCTCTGGTGTCGGTAAACACGACATGTCGAACCAGACTTTGATCTGCCTAGTGAGGACCGGACTGGTCACGATGTTGGTGATGAAGGCTGGGAGAAAGCGGAGATGCGATGATGGACGTGTTTGTTGCCATGTCAGGCAGGAGCGAGGGATAAAGACGGAGAAGCGAAAGAGAACGAGTTAATGCCCCGAAAGTCTTGGAGGAGCGGAGAACTTGGCGGACGGTGCTTAAGACGCCAAGAAGCGCTGGCGGTGGGTTGGCGGAGGGTTGGCGGAGGATGATAAGCCCGGAGCTTGGCGCGACTGCCGCTCTCCTCCGCTGGAGGGACTGCGCTCCCCTTTGTGGCGTTATCAGGGCTAAATTACGCCATCCAGTAAGATGCCGCATGCTTGCATCTGGACGATGTGCCGTGTCTTGGACTCCGCCGAGAGATGCCGCTTGCCGCTCGTACCGGGCCAACACCTTCCCTTTCCATCTGACGCAGAAGCACAAGCCTTCTCTTGTTCCCATCTTGGCACCATCTCTTGATTAATACTTTTTTACCTGCTTGTTTAGACTTGACCCGACCCCACCACGTCCCTCTCTGGCGCTAATATCCTTGTATATATGTTTCGAAGTACCTGTTAGGCGCTTGGCGCGGAGACGAACATCGCCTGTTGGCTCCCTTGCAGCCCCGTTTACACGTTGTGAGCCCACCGAGGTCCCTCCAGCATTTCTGCACCTGCAAACCAAGTTCGGACAAGTAAGAAGCGAGATGCGAGCTTGATTTATTAGCTGCACGTAGACCGTGACTCTATGGCAGTACTCACTTACCTTGATATAGAAGCTGAGAGGTCCTGGAGCGCGGCGCCGAGTTAACCCAGGCGCGATGCGAGTGAGGAAATTCTGATTCATGACGAATGTGCGATGGACCTGGTGAGGGTATTGCTACACCGGGAGTCCACCGTATGGAGAATGATGATGACATGGGCGACGAATGTCGTGCAGTGAAACTCTCCAAAGGCGCTGTCAGGTGCGTTTGGTTGGCATGAAACGTTTCAAGCACCAGTCCCACTCGGTGAGAAGTACGGAGATGTTATTTCCCTCGCACGTCTTCGTGAATCCGGGCGACACTTTCGACGGCAATGGCATTAACTCTCCACGGTATTGTCTTGCATCAAGGTGGATCTCCTTCAGCTCCGGAGCGAAGGTTCGCACGGATCCAAAGAAGGTCTTAAGAAGACTTTCCAGCGGCTGGTCAACGTAGTACCTCTTCTGATGGTGGGCAGCAGCACGTCCTCCCTGCCAATCACCTATTCTCATAGCCCTGATATTTGGAGGCAAAATTCTTCCAAGCCAATCCGCACCCACTGCACACTGATCATGAAAATAGCGACCGAACCATATGTCCATATCAGTTGCTGCGTATTCAAGTGCCACCATTTTGTTCAAACAGAGGGGTATCACCGACGGTGGTGCGACACTTTTGATCATGGTCAGGCGCTTGAGGGTGGTGGCAACTCGGCTCAGGGCCGTTGAATAATCGGCGTAAGTCCAATCAGTGTCCCAGACATCCTCCCATCGCTGCGAGGCGATGACAAGCTCTTCAAGGCATTGAGTTGCAGACAGAACCTCGAGCAGAGAGTTTGGCGCGATCCGAGAATCCAGGAACTCAAGCTTTCGGAGCGCATCGGGTACTTCCATTGAAATCGATGGCATGTAGGTTTCCATTCCACCAATATTGTGGATACTCAAGGTATTGAGCGTTGGGTGCTTTAACAGGGCCCAGAAATAGGCTAAGTCAAGGCCCAATAACCCAGGAGGAAGCGAAACGATCGTACCTTCGGTAGAACTCAACATCAATCTGCTCGGATTAACACGTGAATGGCAGACTTACATGTTCTGAGAGATTGTAGAATATTCCCTTTAGCTGCGTCGCCGAAAACACTATACCATTCTCCCAGATCCAACCAGCTTTCATCGGCGCTAACAGAGAGATGTTCAAGCCGCGGAAGCAGTGGGAGGAGGAATAACCCCAAATCTTGTGGCGGTGGTGAGCCATACCAATCATCATTTTCAAAGACTTCACATTTCCTCCTTTCGAAACTCCGCACCAGCTTGGCTTTCTCAGAGTCGCGGGAAATAGCTCGATGAAAGGAAAAGAGCTGCTTTTCGTCTCGGATGGTTACGGAAGGATAGAGAAGTGGCTCGGCGACTGCACCGAAAAGCTTGCAAACGCAAACCACGGACAACATATCTTGTATTTGAACATAGGAGAAAACAAGGTCAAGAAGCTCAACCGGCAAAGACGTGAATACGTCCCGGCCTGGCCCGTGTCTTTCGTGCGGCATCTCGGCCATGTGCGAGGCGTTGCCGTGTCGTCGTTCAATGGACTGCCTAAATGCCTCGTCGGGGTGGGGTTCGGCCGTATCCAGTGGCTCAGCTCGCTGGGGCTACAAAAAGCCAGAAACCTGTGTCGGTGAGATGACGATTGTATTCATTGATGCGGACGCGGTGCAGCGTGTTGGTGCATAGCCGGTGGGAGCAGGAGTGGGAAGGAGACGTGTCGATGTTTGAGGTGCAGCTCTGCCACTAGCGCGTAGGATGAAAGCCGAAGCGACGCGTTTAGTACCTAAGAAGGCTCCTTGACGCGAATAATTGCTCACTACGGTCATTTTACCGGCAATAACACAACGCTTTGTCGCCAAAGCTGCATCATTTTACCGCCCACTCTACTTTTATTACTGCTGAAGAGGTGGCCGTCCCTCGTAAAACAGACTATTTCAAGTTCATGCCCTAGCGATCTCCAGAAGAGCGTCCGCACGTGATCATATCCGAGTGTCATGCATGTGATCACTGTATCTTCGTGGCAGATAACTTGGTATTCTATTCAGCCTCACGCGCGATCATACTTAGCCTCATGTAGTGTCTGAGGGATATTCTATGTTTAAGCCGCCGGCAATCACTCAGCTACGCCAGATGTCGCTAAACTAATGGAAATGGGTTAGTAGCTAACTTAAAACACGAATAGCTTACCATTATAACAGCTTCAGACTCATCTCGACACTTTCGGTGCCAGCCTCATGGCAGCCAAACGCCCAAAATCTTCAGCCTCGTTAATTTGGTGGAGATAGTACTAGTAGTTGCTGTGGGGCAATCGAGATACGGACAGCCCACGGCACAGTCTACGAGGGGCCAGGCATGACTGTTGCCGCTAGCAGTTAACTCTTTAGGAAAGAGACATCATTAGTCAATCCCAACCATACTGAATTTAAACCATTAAGATCACGTGTATGGCGCTCCCGAGGGTTCGCTGCGTTTGCCATATACTAAGTATTGACCGGGTGATGCTTATTGCCACAAGGCCGTGCCGTGAGTATGAGGTCCGGTGGATTCTTATGCGGGAAGACTAACTAAAACTGCGTAGGTGAGCATGCCGTAACACGGATGGCCGAGTCCAATCCTACTGCTCTCTCTCTCTCTCTCTGGCTATAAGTATGCCGCGTTTCCCCGCTAACATGGCCATCATCAGCAGTTGACTATCATTGTGAAAGGGTCATTATGCGCTCTCTCATCCTCCTCCCAGCTCTCGTGGTACTGGCTGCGTCGCAATCGACCTCTACAACTACCTCCAATGACGCCATCCCTGCCGACGTCAACCCAACACCAGACGCGATTCCTGTCGATTTTCTGAAAGACGTTGAGCCGCCTACATATTCCACCGCCACCGGTGTACTTTCGCAAGATGTTCCGTACACTACTGCAAGTGTAGTTGCGGCTGCGTCAGAAGCGGTTATGGAAACCCCTTTAAGTGTTTTCCCTGCCATTAGCACGGTAGCCATCAACGCTGCGGGAGAGGATGACTCGAGCCAGTCACCCACGGCTACCGCCGCGCCTGGAAAGCGTGATATCGACAGCAATAGCCTTGACAAGCGGAAGGCATGCGATATCCAACCAAGTGTATCCCTTGCTAGTCCCCTTAGCTTTGCAACGGACATTTCATACAGCGACTTCAAGTCCAACTCTCTCATCGCAAGCGCCGCCCTCAACGCCCCTGAACCCACAGGGTACTTCAGCGCTTTCAAGAACAAAGCCGCCGCGAACAGCGCATGTTTGTAATTCAACACTCTATTTAATCCCCTCCAAGCTAACTGTCGTATAGACATGTACATGGGCTACACCATGGTCAAAAGTTACGACACCTTAGGCTGTGCCAACAGGTGCACGGCAATGGCTGGCTGCGTGGCATTCAACATTTACTTCGAACGCGATCCTTCCGTTGAGCCTGGAAGTGGCTGCAGCAACCCTAAACCTATTGTTAACATCAAGTGCTCCTTCTGGGGTAGTGCGCTTGATGAATCGACAGCTAACAACGAGGGACAATGGCGCGATCAATTCCAGGTCGGAATTGCTGGCTCGAACGCATACACGAGCACCAAAATCGGTGGGCCTCTCGACGGCTGGACAGGGCCAGCGAATCTAGGCAACGCTGTCATGAATGCACCATTACGTGATTGCGCCAATACATGGACGTATATGGGCTACAAGCTTCTACAGAATGGAGGATACGACGTTCACAACTGCCAGGCGGCCTGCAACGCACAAAACGACTACAACACAGCCCATCCACCGAGCTCCGGAATTACACCACTCTGCGCAGCCTTCGGATCCTATCTCATGAAAGTCACGTACAAGAACGGGACAACCAAAGATCTCGGCCAGATGTGCACCTTCTACACGTCTGGTTGGGACAAGCAGTATGCCGTCAACACGGCGGCATACGATGACAGCATCGGCGCAAAGTACACCTGGAGTTCAAGCTTTTTCTATGCAAAGCCTGACCGGCAGCCCGTCTGTCAGGATGTTGTGAGCTCTCTGCAGAGCGACGCGGCTGCTCAGACTTTCTGCTCGTCCTACATCAACTACATCCCCTCCACCAGCATCGTGTCGGCTACTACAACCCCAGCTGTTTCCACCAGCTATATAACCACGGTTCTCACAAGCTCCACAACAATCTTCACTGGTACAGTGACGACGACTGTGGCACCAGTGAAAGTCAGAAATGCAGCACCCCTGGGCCAGGTTGGTGCTCGAGCTGCAACACCCTCCTTGCTAGCGAGCTTAGGGGCTGCTGCTAGGATTTCCGCTGCCTGCTCCCAGGTTGCTACAGGCGCAACTACAATTACATCCATCGTTGCGACCGCACCGACACCCCTAACGACGACCACTCTTTCTACGACTACCACGCAGACTGTATCTACAGTAGCGACTGCAACCGTCACAGGGACTGCAGATGTGCTTCCTAATGGTGGCTTTGAGGCATCCAGCAACTCAATCTCACCCTGGACGTCGTATTTCCGGGACACTGGCACCGTGCAGCAAAACGTAGTCCACGCTGGAAGCAACGCGCTGATTGTTACCGTATACGGGTCATTCGCCGGAAGCAGCATCCAAACCGCAACCACCCAAACTATCAAGGCAGGAAGCATGTACGACTTCAGTGTGTGGATCCTTGCGGACCCTGAGATTGAACAGGCCTTGGAAACGGGCACGTGCACCGTCAACGTGGGCCTTCCACAAAACCAGGAAGGCGGCTCGATCAATGGGTTCACGAGCTCGTCTACCTGGCAAAAGCTCGCTTGGAGATTTACGGCCTCTGATGACTCTAACCTCTTTAGCGTAGCCTTCGGTTGTAACCCATTCATGAGTAGCCGCTTCGTGGGGAAGAACATTTATTTCGATGACATTTCACTAGTTCAGGCCTAAGCTATGACCGTCGATGTTCGGCCATATTACTCTTACCGCTTAAATGATAGAGGCTCCACTCTATGTACATGCGATATTTCTGATGTGACTGGTGAACCTTCCTCAGTTGTTGAGCGGCAACGACTTCGAGACTCTCGGCATGGATCTGTGGAAGTGCTGTCTGGCGGAGGCGGTAGACTGCAAATGCGGAGGTCCGTCAGTGACACGCATCTTGGGCACGTGTGAACCGAGCATGTACGCGTGGAGCACATTCTAAGTGCCATCGACGCGTAGGAAGAAACCGGAAGCAGCAGGAAGACTCCGGAGCCGGCCCGCATCCGACGGGTGGGGTCTTGGCACGAAATTCCCCGGACTTTCCAAAATCAAAACCCCACCACGACGCGCTCTGACTCTTTCCCGCTTTCTCCTTGCGTCACTGTCACTGTTTCATAAGATCGTCGCCGCCACCGCATTCTAACTTCTCCGGGCCTATCCCTCACATATCCTTCGACGGAACCCCACCATGTCTGTCACCGAAGGAGCGCCCAGTCACGGCAAAGTGGCGCATTTGTTGCCTCAGACCTACAAGCGTCTAGTGTCACAGTGGCTGGAGGAGGACACGCCAAGTCTCGACTATGGCGGCTTTGTAGTTGGTGAGGACATGGCAGAGGCTAGACTGTTGGGCAAGAGCGCGGTTAGTATTCCACACGTTTTATCCTACCCCCTTGCTTGGATGAAGTCGATGAAGGGACGGCATTGGGAGCACCTACCAGAAGAGCAAGGAAATATTTCCAAGAAACGTGTCGTCTACACTTGAGGTATTGGGCACTGATGTTTCTTGATAGGGTGTTCTGGCCGGCGTCCCATTCTTTGACGAGGTGTTCAAGCAGCTGGATTGCACGTGAGTCTTCCTCGTCTCGTTTTGCCTTCCTGAGTTGTCTCTTTCATCCACCGCAGATGGCAGCGAATCGCTAATGATTGGATGTATCAGAGTTGAGTGGCATATCCAAGAAGGCGAGACCTTCGACCCAGTAAAGCACTGCGCCACCGTAAGAGGGCCTGTCAGGAAAGTGCTCCTCGGCGAGAGAGTCGCCCTCAACACTCTCGCAAGATGCTCTGGCATCGCCACCAAGTAAGCGAACCAACACCACCCCCACCCAATCTCCTACCACGCAATCCCCATCTCCCCACGCCCTCCCGACACCCATCATGATGCCACACCCCTCCGGCCCAGCCGACCGCCGCAAACCGCTCACCACGCCACCAGATCCGCGTCTCTCCTCTCGCTCCTCCGCGCCGCGGGCTACCGCAACACGCTCGCGGGCACGCGCAAGACGACGCCGGGCTTCCGGCTGGTCGAGAAGTACGGCATGCTGGTGGGCGGGTGCGACGCGCACCGGCACGACCTGTCGACGATGACGATGCTCAAGGACAACCACATCTGGGCGTGCCAGGGCTCCATCACCAGAGCCGTGCGCGCCGCCAAGGCCGCCGGCGGGTTCAGCGTCAAGGTCGAGGTCGAGTGCCAGTCGTTCGAGGAGGCGGATGAGGCGATCGGGGCTGGGGCGGATGTCGTGATGCTGGATAATTTTACTGGGGATGGGGTTAAGGTGTGTGCGCGGCGGTTGAAGGAGAAGTGGGGGACGAAGGCGCTGGTGGAGGTGAGTGGGGGGTTGACGGAGGAGAATGTGGAGGCGTATGTGTGTGAGGATGTGGATGTGGTGAGCACGAGCAGCATTCACCAGGGGGTCAAGCACGTGGACTTCTCGCTGAAGATTGTGCCGAAGGGCAAGGGGGCTGGGGAGGGGAAGGGCGAGACGGTGGATGTGTGAGTGGAGGGCGAGGAGAGGTTGCATCGGGTGATGCAGTGGAGATCGTTCACTTTCATGATTTACACGTAGCTGCGTGTTGTACAACCTGAAGAAACTGGATGAGAAAATGAGTTGTTTTATTCGTGTCACATTCCTGCGTAACAACGTCATACCACAGTCCCGTTGCGTTACTATGACGCATAAGTAGTAACCAATCGTGACTACGCGTCGAAGAGATGAGAATGCAGCCACCAGAGAGCATCGTCGTTTTTCCCGCTCGTGTTCGCCGTACCTGTTGCGATGCGCCCGGCAGCCAAATAGACTTGAAAAGTGAGAGAAAACCCATAAGCACGATAACGCCTGTCCAACCGTGGTATCTCACCATCCAAAGATCAGTGGATGCCTGATAAGAAACGCCGTAGCCCGTCTGAATCCCCCAAGTGATGAGAGAAAAATATAAAAACCCGAAAAATCCAAATCCCCCTAACCCCTCGCTTTCCGATAATATTTTATGCAAATCTGACCACACGTTTCTGTGTCTCTCCAACTTTTCGTTCTTGGGCGAGGGCACCTAATCTTCGCCTCTCGCCCCGCTTCTGCCGAGCTTCCCGAGCCTCTCTGGCGCGCCACTCCAGGATCTGCTGGCGGCGCTTGAGGGCGCGTTGCTGGGCAACGGCATGGGAGGGACGGAACCCGATGCCGTTGATGCCGTGACCGTCGTCATCGTGGTCGCGGTCGATGTTGTGGCCGGTGATTTCCGAGTCTTGCCATGTCAGGGCTGCCTGATCAGGCAAAGCCGGACCAGGGTTTGTTGACGAGGACGGGGGGGTAGCAAAGGACCGGACCGAAGGCGAGGGCGAGCGGCGATGCAGCTTGGGGTTTGGGCGCCGCGACGAGAGGAATAGTTTTACGGAGGGCGAGGAGGATGGGGTTGGGGGTAGCTGTTGCACCCCGTCCGCCGGGAAGGCGATGTTCAGTGGCGTCTCCGCTATCTCCAGCACCGGCTGGGGCGGCGGGCTTTGCGGCTGCAGCTCTTGCATTTGTGAAAGATGGCTTCCTCCGTTGCGCGGCGCATGCTGGTAGTGTTCGAACAACTCGTCATTGTGTCTTGGTTTCTTTGTCGCGACAGCGCCCGCGTCGCCGCTCCCGAAGTCTATGACTGGCAGGCTGGCACCCTTGTTGATCTGCATGCGCTCGAACTGGCTGGCAACCCTCGAGCGCGGACTCTCGGATCCGCTTTCGACGGCGGCTGCGAGGAGGGCGCCGGGCGCGCTGTGGGGTTCGGCGTTGGCAGAGTGCACATCGATGGGGCCGGGGCTGGCAGAGCCTGAGCCGGGGAAGGCGGAGGTGTTGAGGCGGGGCGCGAAGGGTTGCGTCGGGACAGCGGGGTCGGAAGGGCCGCGCTTGCGCTTCGGCGAGACGGTCATCTGCGGCGGCGGCGGCTGGGCCACGAAGGCAGTCTGTAATCGAGGAGGCGGGTCCGGGTCGCGCATTTGGGCGAAGCTACGGTGGGCGGGATTTTGATTTGGAAGAGGCAGGCGGAATGGGAGGGGGCGGCGCTGGAGGTAGCACGTCTGTGTGTGTTCGGCGCTGCGACTCGCGGATGGCTGACCGGAGCCACGCCTGGCCCTTTCGAGCCTGGACCCTGTCGCTGCCGTGTGTGACGTGCGCCTCACTCTGCACGTCGATCTCCGGCTCTCCGTAGGGCTGAGGAAGCCTAAAGCCGCCGACACGGTATTGCCTGAATGCGACGCAATGCGTGAGAGCCGCGATCCTCATGCCTCCAATCACCGGCCACGCCGACGTCGCCGCATGGAAGTTGCGGGTCTCACAGCACGCGGCCCGCGGCATCGTCGCTCCGCACCGAGACTGCGCTCCTTCGTCTCATCCGGGTGCGGAAGGGAGGATGCTTCTTGATTTGGCTGGTCGGCGCCATCGGCCACCGGTCGGTGCCATCGTGCAGCACCGACGATACGTGGTCAGCTCATCACGGTCTTGCAATTGCAGGGCAGCCATTCGTGGGCAGTTGAAGCAGCTCCGAATCGGCCTATCGTGTAATTTTCGAATGCTCTCGGGGCCGCGTGGTTGCTTCAACTCCCTGGGGGGCATGCTGGTCCCTCGTCTGATGCAAAGCGTTCCGAGTGATCATCCGCAGTCAAAGTTATTCATACACATCGGCGAAAGATATCCTGTGTGCCGTCCAATATCACCAGAACTTCCACCAGGATTTCTGCGAAGCTTTCAACCGCTCTTCCTCCAGCCTGTCGGCTTCTTCCTTCGCCTTCCGCCGTGCTGCAATCAACTCTTGTCTCTTTGACTTCTTTTCTTCCCGCTTCCTGTCCATGATTTCAACTGCTCTGGCCATGCCTTCCCTCTCCAGCTTGATCTTCTGCTTGCAGAATTCGTAGGACGCCATAGATGTAAAGATGAAAACGCCAGTCGCCCAATTGCAGGATTTAACAACAGACTCTGGGAGCAAAACAATCAGCATGCGCAATTCTTGGGCGACGTGCGTATGCGCTATTGGAAGACTTACTGCCCCAAATGGCCATCAAACCGCCAGTGCCGAAGCCAGTCCCAATGCTCGTTAATAGAGCTTCTCTGACGCACGGATATTTGTGAATTTCCAGGAAGTCCTTCGGTTGAATGGCCTTGAAGCCATCTGACAGCCTCACGTCCCCGATCTTCTCTCCACCAGCCGTGTGTTGCGTGCCACCGGGCATAATATTGGGGTTGTCGTGCGGCTGCGCAGCAGGCACGAAGCTTTCGTACCTCTTGCCTGCATGCCGGGCGTCGGAATCGCCGGGGGCTGCTGCGTCTGGTGCGGGGGTGGAGCTTTGTCTGACGTCGTCGGCCATGGTGGTGCTGGAGATGCGGTGGACAGCTCTGGGAATTCTATGATCGCATGAGGCGGCCTGGTCCGTCGGAGGATTTGGCGCGGTCATCGCCGATGATTAGCGTCTGCTTGGCGGCGATTGGTCGAACGCGCGAAACGCGTCGACGCGCCTCGAGCTCGCGTCGTGCATCAGCCCGAGATTCTCCACGCTGAAGCGGCCCGCTTGCCCTCCAAACAACACCTGCTTGTCGCAACCCTCGCCCTCGCCCGCCCTCCACACTCTTCCTCCCGGCGACCCTCCAATGTCGACACCCAGATGATACCCGCATAATCCGTCCGACCACCGAATCGCCCCATCCGCTCGAAGCGGCTCCCTCGCTTTCTCACAATGCCTCCCCGCCGCGCTGGACAGCCGTTCCGGCGGTTAGGCAAGAATGGCAACACTTCATACGGACCACGGAAAGGCGGCCCCAGAACAGTGGATGCGTCTACCCTTCGTAGCAGCGAGGCAACCTCCCAAAATGAGAAGCTCGAAGCCACGCGCCTCGCCAACAGCATCGACGAGACCTTTGGCTTTTCGCGCTACGAGTCTGGAAAGAGAAAGGCCGGCTGGCTGTTCAACATGCACAGTACTACGATCGAGGACGAAAATCACCCCGGAGGCCGCGCGGGAGTGGACTACTACTTCATCGGCGACGACGGCGAAGACTACTTCAAGGCGACCGTGGCATACGACCCCTACTTTCTGGTGGCAATAAAAAGAGGGAAGGAAGCAGAGGTTGAGGAGTGGTTGAAGCGCGCTTTCGAGGGCCTAGTGAAGAATGTATCCAAGGTCGAGAAGGAGGATCTCAAGATGCCGAACCATCTTCTGGGTTACCGGAGGACCTTCTTGAAGATTACATTCGTCAATGTTCCGGATCTGCTGGCGGTGCGGAAGTCGCTACTACCAATTGCGGACACCAACAAGAAGAAGATGAATGCGATGGATACATATGCGGAGGTCGCAAGGTATGCGCGTACGCCGGGAAATTCTGTGGATTGCACTGACTGGATTCCTAGCGCCAATGCGGGCTTCGACATTTTTGATGACGACCAAGATTACGAGAGACGACCTAATGGATTTGTAGACGCGAGTGATTTCATTGTTGACATCCGAGAGTACGATGTGCCATACCACGTTCGAGTTGCCATTGATCTGGGTATGTTTTTGAGATTTACCACCAACGGACGTAGCTGACATGCGATCAGACATCCGCATCGGAAAATGGTACTGGGTAGAGGCGAAGCACGGCACAACGACACTGAGCTGCATAGAAGATCGATTGACGCGTGCCGACCCTGTGGTCATGGCATACGATATCGAAACCTGCAAAGCCCCTCTGAAATTCCCCGACTCTTCGATTGACTCAATCATGATGATTTCCTACATGATAGATGGGCAGGGTTTTCTTATAACCAACAGGGAGATCGTCTCCGAGGACATTGCGGATTTCGAATATACCCCAAAACCAGAGTACGAGGGACCGTTCATGATTTTCAACGAGCCGGATGAGAAAGCTATGATCGAGAGGTTTTTTGAGCACATCAAAATCGCAAGGCCGACGGTCATGGTCACGTACAACGGTGACTTCTTCGATTGGCCTTACGTTGAAGCCCGAGCGAGTATCCTTGGGATCGACATGTACCAGGAGATCGGCTTCCGGAAAAACAGCGAAGATATCTACCAATCAGATCATTGCTGCCATCTGGATGCCTTCGCATGGGTCAACCGTGACAGTTACCTGCCTCAAGGAAGCCGTGGCTTGAAAGCAGTTACAGTCGCCAAGCTTGGATATGACCCAGACGAGCTGGACCCGGAACTCATGACTCCCTATGCTTCCGAAAAGCCTCAGATTCTCGCCGAATACTCAGTATCAGACGCCGTCGCAACCTACTACCTGTACATGAAATACGTCCATCCTTTCATCTTTTCGCTCTGCACGATCATTCCTCTCGGCCCCGACGACGTATTACGAAAAGGAACGGGTACTCTGTGTGAGATGTTGCTTATGGTCCAAGCTTACGAAAAAGAGATTGTGCTCCCTAACAAGCACGCGGCGCCCAGAGAGGCTTTCTGGGATGGTCATCTTCTCGAGTCTGAGACGTATGTTGGTGGACACGTCGAAAGTATCGAGGCAGGTGTGTTTCGAAGCGACATACCTGTGAATTTTGCTCTCGACTCAGCAGCGTTCCAACAACTCATCGATGAGTTGGATGCGGCACTGAAGTTCAGCATCACCGTCGAAGAAAAGAAGTCCATGGACGACATCGTCAACTACGATGAAGTCAAGGAGCAGATCGCCGAAAGACTCAGGATTTTGAGGGACACCCCCAACAGACACGAAAAGCCTTCGATTTACCATTTGGATGTCGCATCCATGTACCCCAACATCATGACGACCAACCGTCTGCAGCCAGATTCCATGGTCACGGAAGCAGACTGCGCTGCATGCGACTTCAACAGGCCCGGCAAGACTTGCGATCGACGTTTGCCTTGGGCGTGGAGAGGAGAATACTTGCCAGCAAAAAGGGACGAATACAACATGATTCGGAATGCACTGGAGAATGAGAGATTCCCAGGAAAAAGACCAGGCACGACAAGACCATTCCAAGAACTCTCGCTGGACGAACAAGCTGCCATGATCAAGAAACGGTTGCAGGACTACAGCAAGAAGATTTACCATAAGATCCACGAGTCCACCACATTGCAACGGGAGTCCATCATTTGCCAGCGCGAAAATCCTTTCTACGTCGACACCGTCAGTACCTTCCGTGATCGGCGTTATGATTTCAAGGGCAAACAAAAGGTATGGAAGGGAAAGACGGATGCACTGAAGTCGTCTGGCGCCAGTGCGGCCGAGATCGATGAAGCCAAGAAAATGATTATTCTGTTTGACTCGTTGCAGCTTGCGCACAAAGTCATCCTGAACAGTTTTTACGGTTACGTCATGAGAAAAGGTTCTCGTTGGTATTCTCTGGAGATGGCTGGCATCACTTGTTTCACGGGCGCCAGCATCATTCAGATGGCTTGCCAGCTTGTCGAGAGGATAGGGAGACCGCTGGAGCTGGACACGGATGGTATCTGGTGTATCCTGCCAGCAACCTTCCCGGAGAACTTCGCATTCAAGATGAAGAATGGCAAAAAGGTCGCCATTTCTTACCCTTGTGTCATGTTGAACCACCGAGTCCACGACAAATTCACCAACCATCAATACCAGGACCTGAAAGACCCGGCCACCTTCCGTTACGAGACGCGCAGTGACAACAGTATCTTCTTCGAAGTTGATGGACCATACAGGGCCATGATCCTGCCCACATCGAAGGAAGAGGACAAGAACTTGAAGAAGCGTTATGCTGTGTTCAACCACGATGGTAGTCTGGCTGAGTTGAAGGGGTTCGAAGTGAAGAGAAGAGGAGAGTTGAAGCTCATCAAGATCTTTCAAACGCAGATCTTCAAGTTCTTCCTCGAGGGAACTACGCTCCAAGAAACCTACGACGCCGTTGCCAAAGTAGCCAATCAGTGGCTAGATGTCCTTTACTCGCAGGGAACCACGCTTGCAGATGAGGAACTCATCGACCTCATTTGCGAGAACAAAAGCATGACCAAGACCATAGAAGAATACGGCGGAGCGAAAACCACCGCCATTACCACTGCCAGACGATTGGCCGAGTTTTTGGGAGAACAAATGATCAAGGACAAAGGCTTGAACTGCAAGTACATTATTTCTTCTCAGCCGAGGCATGCCCCCGTCACGGAACGTGCCATTCCAGTCGCCATCTTCTCTGCCGAGGAGTCGGTCAAGAAGTACTTCTTGCGCAAGTGGTTGAAGTCTGATCCGGGTGATTGTGATCCAAGGACCATTACGGACTGGAACTATTACCTCGAGCGTCTTGGGTCAGTCATCCAGAAGCTCATTACCATACCTGCCGCCCTTCAAAAGGTCCGCAACCCTGTGCCCCGCGTTGCGCACCCTGACTGGCTTGAGAGGAGAATCCGGATCAAGGACGACATCTTCAAACAGAAGAAGATGACAGACATGTTCGAGAAGAAAGCCTTGACCGACATCGACGCCAATGTGGTCAATAAGAAGATGGCTGATCTGGAGGATTTCGGAGGGTCGCAAGTGGGCAAGCCCAAGAAGGGAACGGTGACTAAGATGGTGCAGAAGCGCAAAGCTCCGGAACCTGCAGCACCTACAGATCCCTATGCAAGCCTGCCTTCAAAGATGCCTTCCATCACCGAGGACTATCAAGGCTGGCTCAAATATCAGAAGCAGAAGTGGAAGATCCAGAAGCAGCAGAGAATCCGAAGGCGCCAGCTGTTCGGCGAAAAGCGCGCAGATGCTTCTGATGGGCTGGGGACTTTGTTCAGGAACCAGGCCGAGTCGCTCTACATGAACACATGGCAACTACTGCAATTGCGCGAGGGCGATTTGCCCGGCGAGGTCAAGATGTTCGTGCTGATTGACAAGAAGGTCCATGTCATCAAGATTGTGGTCCCCCGACAGGTCTACCTAAATCTGCGCGGCGATGATCTACCCGATGTGTCGATCGAAGGTTGCAACGTGGAGAAAGTCGTCAACCACACTCTTCCGAACGGTCACCCTTCTGTCCACCTTTTCAAGCTGACGTTGCCTGAGCAAACCTACGTCACCGAAGCAAAGAACCTCAATCTCCTCTTCAACCATCCAAGCGTGGAAGGTGTGTATGAGACTCAGGTGCCGCTGAATGTCCGCGCAATGCTCGAGCTTGGTAGCATTTGCACCTTTGATGAGACCCAGCGCGGTGTTCTCGGAAAGGGTCTCGAGCAAGGATTCGATCTCTCGGCCCTCCGGCGAGTACCCAACCAGCAGCCCTACCTCACTCAGAATCCTCTGGGCTATCTCTACTTGCATCACATCATCGCTGGAGACCGACAGATCTTTGCTCTTTTCTCGAGCAACAAGGAGCAGGCACATGTCGTCGTTCTTAACCGATCCAGAGATGTGCAAGGTCTCCCGAATCTCGACAAGATCTACAAAGAACACTTCGCAGCCCGCCTTCAAGAATCCGAAGGCCAGCCCTGGCAAGAGACCTTCGAGTACCAGGCTGCTATCCACTTCAAGACGGTCCAGGTTACTACAAAGCGGAAAGCGCACCTCGAGGTTGCGGACGCGATCAAGAAAATGAGGAGCGATGAGTCCAAGCCTATTGTATTGGTTGTGCGCGCAGAGAATCAGAAGCTGCTTGCCCATGACATCCCGATCCTCAAGGACATGCCAGTGCTACCGCTCCAGGCTGATGAGGCCGATAAGCAGCTCCCTCCCCTGGGTTGGCAGTCCTTCGTCGCGAGACGCCTGGTTGATCATTACCTTGATCTCGGGACCTGGATCGCACACCTCATTGGATTGGCTCGATACGGCGACATTCCGCTCTGCAACCTGGAAAGAGACGATCCCCGTTTCTTGATCGACATCTCCTATGCCAGGCGCCTGCAAAAGGAAAAGGTCGTTCTCTGGTGGTCAGAAGGGCCCAAACCAGACCACGCCGGCTATGAGAAAGACGATATTCTCGGCCCTCTTGAGACTGTTGAGATGCCTTCGATCAACAACCCGGGAACTTACTCTTCGGTGTGTATCGACCTCGAGATCAAGAACCTTGCCATCAGCACCGTACTCTCGTCGTCAATCATCAACGAAGCTGAGGGGTCTGATTCCGTCTCCTTCAACCCAGCAGCACCAACAGAAGACCAGCCAAGCGATGGATCGAACGTCATCTACTCCGACAACGCTTTCGCATCTGCTGGCATTCTGGTTCTTCGGGAGATGGTCAAAGCTTGGTGGGCGGAGGCAGAGAAGGGCAGCTACATGGCAGACGTCATGGTTCAACATCTGGTTCGCTGGGTAGAGTGCCCGGGCTCGTTCCTCTACGACCGCGCATTGCACTACTACGTGCAGATGATGTCACGGAAGGCGCTGCAGCAGCTGATGTCGGACTTCCGGCGTGTGGGCTCTCATGTAGTCTTCGCAAGTGCAAACCGGCTTCTCCTGCAGACGACTAAGGCGGAAGTCGGCAACGCGTACGCGTACAGCCAGTACATTCTGAAGACTGTGCATGCGAAGCCCTTGTTCCAGAGCCTGGACCTGCAGATCAAGGAGTACTGGGATTACCTAGCATGGTATGATGAGTTCAACTATGGCGGCAAAGGTTGCCGCGAGGTCGTCGAGGCGGAGAACCAGACGCTTGACACTATCATGTGCTGGCATTTCGCAACTTTCCTCCCAGCAGCTCTGCAGCCAGTTTTCAACGACTGGGTCGTCGAGTTCATCGAACTAATGCACGCTCGGAAACGACCACAACAGCACATCACCACCTCCACAGAGAACGGCACCGTGCAAGTAGAGTCGACTCCTCGAATGACTCAGCTACCCTTCCGCCCTCTAACTCAAGACCCAACCGATGCACCGACCACAGTCCTCACCAAGACCTTCACCAAGCCCCTGACAAAAGAAATAGCCGCTCTCCTCCGCCGCCAACACCAGGAGGCACTGCACGCCGAACTCGCGCCCGACTGGATGTTCCCCTCGCTGCCCGGCACCAACCCCGACGTCGCAGCCAGCCTGACCAACCCAACGCTCCAGCTCGTCAAGTGCCTCACGCAAGTCCTCAGCCTCGACAAGAGCATCAACCTCGAGGCGCGCCTGCTTCGCAAAGACCTGCTCCGCCTCTTCGACGTGCGCGAGTTCAGCGCCGACGCCGCCTTCGCCAACCCGGCCGCCAGCCTGTGGGTGCGCGGACTCGTCTGCGACGAGTGCACCGCCGTGCGCGACGTCGACCTCTGCCGCGACGGCGCCCTCGTCGGCACCAGCACCTCGGCCGCGGCGGGCGAGGGCGGCGCCGCCGCCGCCGCCGCGTCGCTGAACCTGGCTTGCCCCAGCTGCCGCGCGCCCCACGATCCGGCCCGCCTGGAGCAGCGCCTCGCCGCCGACGTGCAGGCGCTGGCGCTCAAGTGGTGCACCCAGGACTCCAAGTGCGGGAAGTGCGGCCGCCTGCAGGCGCAGACGGCCGTGTTCATGGAGCACTGCGCGTGCAGCGGGCAGTGGGTGCCGAGTCTGCGGCGGGAGGAGCTTGTGCGGAGGTTGAGGGTGTACGAGCAGGTGGCCAAGGGGTTCGGGTTTGGGGTGTTGGGGAGTTGCGTGGGGGATGTTATGGAGGGATTGTAGGTGAAGTTGGGTGGGTGAATGGAATGGCGTATCTATTGGTGTGGTTCAGGGGGCTGGCAATGGTGGGAGTTTGGGGGGTATGGATGGTGGGTGGGTGGGTAGGTAGGGGGAACATCTGTGGCGTATTGTTGTTTTTTCAAGAGAATGGAGTTAGTGTTTCGGCATTATTGCATAGCGTTCTTCGTCTAGTTCGGAACAATTGAGATATCATCACCAAGAGCTTTGTTGACTTGATGCTGTGAACAGGCTCGTCACTAGGTACAGGCTCTGCTGGTGTATTCTGACGTAGCAGACAGGTCCGCACAACTTAAGTCATTCAACATTGAGCATCAAACAACAACCTGTCTGCAGCGGATGCAAACATTACGACTATGGCCACGTAGCAAGAAGTTGATCCAGTGCTCCATAATGCATAAAATATGACACTCAGGAGTGTACATAACCCGGATTTTCTCTTCTTTGATGTGATTCTCAACGATCCCGACGATTCTTCACTTGTGTATCATGACAGCATACTGTTGTAAGCAGCAGGACGCAGAGCATCAACTGACATCTTCTGTTTCTATAGTATATAATTACATTCGAACATGGCCTCCAAAGCCTCTTCTTCTCTACAATCCACACGCACAGTACTCAGAGCTTCTACATCAGCATTTCCAAGCAGATAACCAGACTCCCCATTAACAACCCCTACCAACACAGCTACAATGTCTTCCGGCGGTGGCCACTATCCCCCTGTCGACGGCTGGTACCGCAGCCACGCCGTCACCAACACCGGCCAGTACTACAACCCACCAGCATCCAGCGCTCCTGGCACCTCTGCCCCGAGCACCAGCGGTGGCACTTCTACCAGCGGCGGTCCACGCACCAGTATGGGCGCTTATGATGCCTACACTGCTGGTAGCGGCGGCGGCATAACCGCCACGTCCGGTGGTCCTCCCGCTCCTGGCAGCGGCTATGTGCCCAACTTTGGCGGTCACGGTCCGTATGACCCTAGGGATACGCGACCCTTGTAAGCTCGGTCATATTGCTTTTGCGGCGAGTTCAAGCGCGATGGTGTAATTGAGATACCCCTGACATTTTATTGCTAAGGACCTTCATATCCTTTTGGCCCGCCCGGACCTCTCGGTCTGTAATATGGTCAATTTGCAAAGGTAGTGCTACTTTAATCAGAATAGCTAGTATATCAACATTAATTTACTAAATAACATGTATCTGACAGCCCATACAGGCATATATCAATACTTGATTTCAACGGCTTTGTATCAATTGACAGCCATCAAGGTCACGGGCAGCAGTACTTCCTATGAATTTGACCTACCCGAAGTACTCCCATCAAGGTTCTTCTTCTCTTGCGCAGGTGAAGGTCGAGGAGAAGCGGTAGCACTGACGTTGTCATGTCGTTGAGTCTTCTTTTCCTGAATACCGCTGCTATCCTTCTTCCTCTTTCGGGAGCACATGCTGCCAACGGTTAGTGATCGCCCGAGTTTATATTTGTTTTTTAGAGGTGATGAATGGACTGACCACCAGCCTGCCAGGCCAAGTACACCCATAACGCATGGGATTATGACGCCGAGAGCCCATTTCGGAAATCCTACCCGTGATGTTATCATAAATATTGTAGAGATATTCCGCACGATTGATTTACCGGTAGGAAACCCTGATGACCCGCTCGGCGGCGGCGTTCCGCTAGAAGTGGTGCCAGGCTGTGTAGCCGTGGCCCCCACCGAAGATTGGGAAGTCTCAGAGAGAGTCGCTGTACTACTGGTTGTAATGTTGGCGGAGGTGATGTAGGTTGTCGTTTCTGTAACGAAGTTTCCGATGTTGTCGGTGGTCAAGAAAAGCTGTGTTGTAATGTATGTTGAAACACTTTTTGTGACTGTTCGAAAGGTGGTCGAATCCGCGAAGTTTTGATTTGACTCCGCATCCTGTCTTCTCTGGACATCTTTTGCGCCATTTTCGCTCGATGCCTAGAACCAGGGAAAGCGTAAGTAACATTCAGAGGGAGACAGGCAGATTCCGACGAACCGAGCCAAATGTTACCAGGAGCAAAGTGATGAGCACCAGACTGATGCTGCATCGCCTTTTCTCAAAGAAACGCATGTCAAAATCTCTGCGAGGCGCTGGTGGGAAGTCTGGACTTGTTACTTTGCCGAAGAATCCTACACTGCTGCTACTCTTCCACATATAGTACGTTAAAATCTCCGCCCCCACTGCTAGCTCAGCTCCTTTAAGGATCGTGTCCGGGGCTGAACTCAGCTGAACCGGTGGCTGTTTTGCGCCCTCAGCTCCCCCGCACGGCTACTGATAACATGAGAACAACATATAATCGATAGCGGCCCACCCACACTCTACCTACTCTACCCCTTCAAAATGTCGGAAAATACCACGCTTGATTGTCAGCCGTTGACCCACTACAACTCCTTCGAGCAATACGTTGAGGCGATCTTTAACGTTACCGGCGGCGATCTGAATCGCGTTGATGGCTGCAAGGCTGAGGTTTGCGGCGCGCTTTGGGGGACGGGAAATGCCGACATCTCAGGCATTGGAGTAAGTGACCGAGCTCCTCGATCAAACACACGGCGCTGACAGCACTTGTAGATGACCGTCGGATACGTTCTGGACAACGCGCTGGGCTTCATCCTGGCCATACTATCTCTTTTCGGGCCACGCCTCGACAAACTCGTCCGCCACGGGCCAAGCCACTCAATGCGCCATGCAGCTTCCGACGTGCTGGAAGCTTATCACAGTAGCGCCACTTTCTTGGCGCTCTCCATTCAGGTTGCCAGCATCGTGGTGCTGGCGCGATCGGACTTCGGAATCAGCGCCAGTGGGATGGGGGATGTGACGGTCCAGCTGACATGGACGACGTCGGTGTTAACTTTGCTGCCGTTGCTATACTGCACTTTCATTCCCCGCCTTGGCTGTTCTTTCGAGTCTGCTACTGACTGCAGTCACTGCCAAGAGAAGTCAGACCGAATGCAGAAAAAAGAAGAGTACAGAAGGGAGTGCCTCCGTCACTACCTCTTCGTTATTTGCTGGATGCTATCTCTCTATCCCTTTCTGAGTCGGATGATTGAGACGTATGGGCCTTCTAAGATTGGAGATGGCGGAGGTGCTACCATATCGAATGCGGACTGGAACACCATCTCCAGAACTTGTCACGAGGGTGTGGTTGACGTTAGTCAAGACGAAATGACAGCAATCCACGCCAGTGGCATCACGAGCTGGCTGTTTATCTCCATTCTCGCTATAGCGTCAATGGTAGGTTTTGGTGTCAGGAGAAATCACCCAGACTCAAAGATAGGGTGGGTCATGGACCAGACCTCCTTGTTGCCTACCCAAGTCCGAACAAGCCACCGAGGCACCACCCCTGTAGCATGGGTGATCATGTTTGCGGTTCCCCTCTTCTCTTCACTACAGCTTTGGGCATACTTCAGACTTCAGCGATATCAGCAAGATATGTCGAACGCATCAGGGAGCTCGGACACAGACTCGGAATGGGGATTTGGTCAGATTGTAGCGTTGACAGTGTTCGTTCCCGTTCTTGTTGAGATTTGGTACGCATCTCGGGAGTGGTACAGTGTACGAAAGAGATACGTGGAATAGATTGACCTTAAACTTGATAAGACAAGCAAAGAAACTTCAAGAATAACCCCACCATTAATCCCCCTACTCCAGTACCAAAGTTTTGAACTCCCTATCGAGCTTCACCCATTGGGCAAGCAACACCCGTCCAATGCCCATGCGAAATGCAACGTCTCCGTTCTAGCCAATAATCATCACGATCACTGCTGGTTGTGGAAGTAGTAGTCGTCCTTCAATATCGACAAAAGTCGCTTCCGAATTGCACCATTTATTCCATTTGTCCTGATCCTCATCATCGGAGTTCTGGGTAGAATCTCCGCATGAGGACTGAGAGGCTGCCGGGTTCTTCTCCGTAATTGGAACCAGAGGTGGAAGATTAGAGGCTTTGCTGGCCTTCTCGATATCGTCGAGGAAATATCTGTTGACTGGTCCTATGGAGAGAGCGACTATGTTGGGGCGCTCTGGTGATTCGATTGCACGAGTCCAGGCCGCACCTTGGAGGTGGCTATGTCGGTTCGTAGGCCACCTTGGGACATGGCACTGGCCAATGATGCTCTCGTGGTAATTCGTAGGATAGACGCTGAAGAATGATGGGTGGTCCAGAGTAGAAAGATGACAATGTAGTTTGGTGACTTGAGTCCTGACGAGTAAGCGGCCGGGCTTCGTTCTGAGAGTTGTTACCGGCTCTTTTGTCAAGCAAGAATTTTGTGGCCATTGCTCATCACTCCCCAAAGCCTCACTCCAAAAGTCTGAGTATCCTGGCCATAATTCCATAAGCTTTGCGCAGCTCCGTTCTGTGAAGCGCAGTGGTGTCAAAACTGATAATTCTTGCGGGAGTTTGGCTTCAAAGCACCCATATTGCCAAGCCGTCATCATTCCCAAACGCCCTTGAGACGAATCCTCCCAACCTGTCATTGAAAGCGGGCTTCCAGTTGCGCGAATAGACTCAAGGTTTCTTGAGGTGCTGTCCCAGTACTTCCACGTTGCTACAGATCCATATGGTGCGTAGTTGTGCTCTGTTTCTGACATCGCCACAGACCATGACCATGTGGGGAATACAAGGCCATCAGCAGGAACGCGGAATTCACTTCCCAGAATAAAATACTGTTGCCAAAGGATTGCTGCGTCAAAATCTCTTTCCGGAAGTCCATGCAGGAATGGTCCTGGCATCGTGTATAAGGAGTTGAACACTCCCCGAAATGCGTTGAAAACGTCGGATTGATATGTTAGTTGTCGATGATTGTATCTTCCCAAAGCGTCTCGGTAACCATCGAATGTAGCTAAAAAAAAAAAAACTCTTTTTGGGCTGTCTCCATCTATTCGGATGGACTCCGTCCTTTGGGGGGCTCTGTCTGGTCCAACCTTCGTACCAGCAGCCAGCTGAATCCTGCAGACAAGTCTGGAATCCTGTCATGAAAAGCTTGGTATCCGAAAGACGGTACTCTTGATACGTCCAGGCCCTGCTCCACCAACCATGAGGCACGGGTTGTGTTGGGTCAGGCAGCAAAGCTGCCATATATACACCATTGATGCATTCTCGAGTTGGTGTGAACGCGCGTTGGAGGCCGTTGACTCCAGGTATTCCGGAATCGGAGCTCTCACTACCGGTGGCGCATATAGCGATACTCGCCAACGCGAAGATCGCCCCCATGGCATCTATTTGAGTTCCTTTGTGGGAGTTGGAATCCTGGACAATACACAGCCGATCGACCCAAAGATATTTGTGCCCGAGGTTCTTTGCCGTAATAATACCGCCTAAGATGGTTTTTGGTGTTCGGTTCATTGAAATGCTTCCTGGTTCTGTCAATTCGCCAAGCGTGTCTGTCGTGGTTTCGAGTTGTCCATGAGTGGGAGCTCCCCAGACGTAGCTCAGCGCAGCATACACTGGAATGGGATCCGTTGCCGGGCGGACAAGACAATCCATGTCGAGATCGATAAGCATGAATCCAAGGGGTAAGGATTGGGCTCGGATGTCCTGGACTATGTCCCGCCCATGTTCAGAAAATTCCGAAATCCGGCGATTGTGCCGACACTCTTGAAGCCACCTCCGCAATCTTGCCCAGTCGACATTTTGTCCTACAATTTTCCTTCCCTGGTACGATTCATGAATCGGTATCGTGGTCTGATCTTGAATCCTCTCGAGAGCTGGATATTCTTTGCTTTTGCAAGCCCCAACACATCCTGTTGTCACATAAGGTATTGTTACGTCAGAGCTAAATTTGACGACGAATAGATCCAAGAAATGGCAGACGTCCTCGCTTTGAGAAGCCCTACAGACGAGTAAAACACTCTGATATTCTGGTTGGAATTTCTTCTGCCAAAAGATCTTGTCGACTTCGATCGCCTGCGACACTACTCGGCAGAATGCACAGGCCGATCGAGCCCTGACTTGTCCGAGCAGACCAAGGTCGATAGTCAAAGTCGTGAATCGCTGCCGTTCCATAAGGCATAGTAGGTGATTCGGCCGAAGATGCTGGCAGTGCCCGCAAAGGCCCATACCAGGATCTTCATCCAAGCAGTCAGAGCATTTACCGTTGAAGAAATCACCAAACTCCGATTCCGATAGCATAGGGCTTCTGAGAAAGCCTTTCGGGCTGAGGAACTGTGTTTTATCGCACAAACGTATCTGATGGCGATCAGGGCGATAAAAACACCTGTTATCGCGACAGTGATCAGGTGAATGGAGCCTGGTCGGATCCATGACAACGGGAACTCGGAATCCTTGGGATGAGAGAATCTCATGGGACTGGAGGGATTATCTTGGAAAATAGATGCACTTGAGAGCCCCATGAGAGTAAAAGAGAGTGATAGAATGAAGCCTTTGCCCCGCGGCGTCGGAGTCGAGAAGTCCGCGAAAGAGTAACAATCTCTCAGCCTTGCGGAGCTCACAGGTAAGCTGTCAACCACATTAGCCCGCAATCACGTGTCTCGTAATATCTCTTCTTATCACCACACCACCATCACTCCACCCCTTCCTCGTACGCAGCACAGCCTCTTTTGATTACGCGTCCTCTTTGCCATGAGACATTTATATAGCTCTCGATAGCAGCAATCTAAGAGGACAGCGGTGTCCTACTTTCTCGCGCCGTTCAACATAAGCCTAAACCCCGCTCAGTGGCGTCAAGCTCGTGACCATACTTCCACCCAATGGCGTAACTTTTATACTAATTATGTACCCACCACTACAAAAGGCGTTGGGGGCCAAGACTATAGATTATACGTAGACTTTTCACCCACGCGCAGTGCTGCAATCTCAACCTAAAGATCATGGAGTAGCCAGTCTAGTACATCTATCCCCATAACTCAATCGCCATCTTCCCCACTACATATGTCTTCCATGCTGGCAGCAAATACACTTTCGGGAATGCTCTCAGTCATTGTCGTCTTTTGTGTTGCTGCCCTACACTACAGAGCACTGCTGTATATAGTTAAGGGATAGGCCCTATAACAGCATCTTGCATCAAGTCTTGGTTCTCATATGCGATGGCTTATATAGCCATTAGGTGTGTTTCAAGCCAGATGCACAGCCACCCCCATTTCACTGCGGTGTGACTCACCGCCACAGTCATTCTTTCGTATTACCACACACGATGCCCGCATCCGTATTAGACTTCACGACTGCATGAATATAGACTCCCGAAGCCCATTTATATTCCCCCAGTCGGTAACCGCAACATTCAATTTCAAAACGCTGTCCTTCCCTCAGCCTCCCACTCGAACTCTCCCACTCGTATTTCCCTCATCCAAACCCCGCTCCCAAAAAAAAAAAAGAAACAAAGAAAGACGCAAAGAAGAGTCCCCTCAACAGCACCATGGCCCATCTCGCCCACGCCCTCCCCTGGACCACCCTCTCCACCAGCCTCCTCGCCACCAAACACGGGCCCCGCGGCACCCCCGACCGCATCACCGTCCTCTCGCCCGACCCCAGCCCCGCCGCGCAGAAGCAGCGCCGCCACTTCATCCGCGCCTTCGCCCGCACCCTCGCCGCCTTCTCCGCCACCGAGCGCCGCAAGCACCCCACCAACCCGCTGGCCACCACCTCGCCGACGGAGGATCAAGATAACCCAACCATCTTCGCCGACACGACGACATCCGCGCTGCAGCGGCACCTCGCGTCACCGCACGCGCACGCCGCGCTCGACGGCCTCTCGCCACGGCGCGCGTCGGGCTGGGCGCCGCTGGCAGGCTACGCGGACCCCCGCGCGGAGCTCGTCATGGCGATGGTGGCGGCCGGCGAGGCGCTGCCGCTGCTGCGGCTGGCGCGGTGGCGGGCGCCGGGCGAGCAGCGGTCGCAGCTGGCCGGGCTGTGGTCGTATCCCGGGGCGAATCCGGGGTGGAGCAACGTCGCGGTCGCGGCGCTGGAGGCGTATTTGTTTCTGAACGTGGTGTTTCTGCGGGAGGAGCTGTGGATGGTGCATGAGGGGGAGGGGGGAGAGGGCAAGGGAAGGGGGTTTCAGCGCGATTATAGGGACGATGGCGCGTTCCGGTCGATGTTGTCCGACTGCACGCGCTATCAGGATGGGTGTACGTGGGGGATTCCGCATCGGGAGTTTTTTGGGGGCAGTTTTTCTTACGGTGGGAGGACGCATGTGGAGCGCGAAGCTATGAAATCGGAGTTTGACCCCCTGCATCCGGCGAAGACGGAGAGATTACGGGAGTATTTGAGGATGTGCTGGGATCATTTGGTACGGGTGCATATGGTATTGGAGGAGGCCGGAGAGAAGCATGACTGGGAGTATGAGGTGGAGTGGGCGATTCATGGGTTGTGGGGAATGTCAAAATGATGGCTCGATGGAATATCGACATAGGGAAGGTGCGTCGGCATACAAAGCATGTTGGTAAGCACTGTCAATATTGTGGCGTCGTATGTTTTCCAGGTCGATGCGAGGCTGTGGTAGACGGCAAGGCTTGTTATTTGCTCGCCTTTTGCTACCCCGAAATTTGACGTTACACTGCAGCTGACCGGTCATGCGCTGACTCCGCCTAGAAGATTACATATTTCAGAGCCTTCCAAGTTGGCCTGAATAACACATGTTGAGCTTTTACCATCTTCCATCAAGCCTACCTCTATTCCTATCCTACACTCAACTACAAAGGATTTCGCAGCCGACGATCGGCGCAAAGCTCTTTTCTGTACAGCAATGGCCTTTCCACCTCTCGAATCATTAATCCCACAGCTAGGGAACTCGCCGGTGCAGATCATAGATGATCCTCCTCCACATGGGATTCAGGACTGCCCGGGAATCGAATGTCCGTACTATCCCAGGCTTGTTCGGATGCTCCTGCCTGGGGAGTGCGACGTCGAAGAAATCTCGAATATCGATTCCTGGGACTTGCCGACGCCTTCTGATTATTCAGAGGTTTTCCACCGACATTGCGATCAATGTGTCGCGGCTGAGTATGCAGAAAACATGCTCTGTACCTTCTGCAGACACCTCAGACTTCGCCACCTTTTTGTCTGCTTGAGACGACAACAGCCTGACCGGTATCCGCTCATCATCCTTGGCAACACCTTCGACCTCAAACGCCAGGAAGCTTGCTCTTTCTGTAAAATGGTCGTCAAGGTGTTCTTCGATCCACACGCAACATGTCCATATAAGCCGATTCTGATGTACAATTATACTGGAGGAGGCGTACGCACGCACCACGATTTCCCAGGAGACGTTGGCCCCCCTGACCTTGTATTTTTTCAAGAGGGCCACTCAGACTCTAAGCGAGTAGGTAAGCGCTTTGCGCGCGTTAGGGACTTGTTCAGGGAAGCAACTGAATACCCTAAAAATCTGTCAAGGCCTGATATGTTTTCCGGCGAGAGCATCGACTGGCATAAAGTGAAGCTGTGGTTGAAAGATTGCGATGACAAGCATGACCATTCTTTTGGAAACCAAGGAACCACGATATCGGCACTTCCTGCAGAAATGCGCCTGATCAACGTACGTCAACAGTGTCTTGTACGGGCGCCGCCATTCCCGCACTTTGCAGCCTTGAGCTACGTATGGGGAGACCCAGGGTCTGACGAGATCCATGCCAAGAAGTCGAATCAAGACACGTTGAGCATTCCCGGAGGGCTGCGTTTGAGTAGCTTGCCAAAGACAGTATCCGATGCTATGATCGTTTGCATAGAGCTGGATATACCTTACTTATGGGTCGACCGTTTCTGCATCCTACAAGATGATGAGGATCATAAGCATGCCCAGATTCTGGCAATGGGTGCGATCTACTCAAATTCAAGCATCACAATATGCGCTGCAGTTGCACAGAACTCTCAAAGTGGGCTGCCTGGGGTCGCACAGACTTCGAAGCCTTTTTCCCGACCGCGTTCGCGGACAGCGGGGATGGACATTGTGCCAATACTACCGGGTCTCCACGATTCCCTGATGGGCCGGCCATGGCATCAACGAGGCTGGACGTTCCAGGAACACAAGCTATCGAATCGCCTATTGCTGTTCACAGACTGGCAGCTGTTTTTCAAATGTTATGCAGAAACACAGATGGAAGATTGGCTTACTAGTCGATGGAATGGATATCTAGGTTCTTTTCTCTTTGAGGGTATGCCTAGTCGTCGCCATGACCATTACCAACGTACCGCTTTTTATTACTATTTCTCCTGCGTAGAGTCATACAACATACTTGATTTCAATTACGAGTCCGACATCTACAAAGCTTTCGCGGGTGTCCTTGGCAAGCTATACGGAAACCATGAAGAGTGGATGTGCGGCATACCGGAGATGGACTTCGACGCTTCGATGTCATGGCAGTTATACGATTTCAGGTACGCAAGCAACAGGAAACGGCCTCGAGTTATTCTGGACATCGTCATACCCACCTGGGCCTGGGCTTCATTTCAAGCATTTATAGAGTTCAAGCGGATGTTTGGGGCCGTCGCTACATGGATGCGCCTTAATGAAAAAGGACAAACGAGGCGCATAATTGCAACAAATGATAGCACAGGGTTTTGGGATAGGTCCACTATGAACGACGCGGAACTCGACCTTGCTGACGGCTCTAAAAATAGCGGTCTGGCTGCCATCGACCCCCGTCAACACATGCTTGCGGCATGGCCCAGCTACATTGAAGCCCGCCTAAGTCAGGGCATATGATCGAGCGTTCCGTACATGTGCACCAGAGAGGAGTTGATTGAGCGATGGCCCACGTACGGGCACTTCTGGAGAGAGGCACATGAGAACCAACGTTTTCCCGACCTGGATGCGGTAGAAAAATACTTTACGCAAGGCTCGGAAAGAATTGTGGTTCGAACATCAGTTTCCAACCTCCGACTCCTCAGTAAACGCGGGCCCGAGGACAAATGCCTAGTTGACTTCTATCTTGTGGACAGCAAAGGATGGTGCGTTGGAACCTGCGGAATACCACGGGAAATTGCTAGGGCTGAAGTGAGATTCACCCGGTCAGGTGCAGGAGCTTGTACACATTATGTGCTAGCGCTCTCTGTAGCAGATCCAAGAGTGACATCCAAGAACTTCTCTATACGAGATCTACTGAGAAAGGATGAGGACTTGAAGGCCAATAAGCCTCTGGAAAGGTAAGCTTGATATATTTCACTTCTGTCGTTTCCTTATCGCTGATATTGAAGCAGGCACGGTGGAAATTATCAGCCACCCACCGAGAGCTCTCGAAAAAAAACCCGCCAAAAGCGCCCCCTACTCACCTGCCTTGATAGTGAAGGCAAGCCTCTGGGTCCTCCACCACTTCTGGATGTGATGGTGGTAGGCTGGCGCGGTCAGATCGCATACCGCATCGGCCTTGGGACTGTCCTATTGGCACGTTGGAGAACCTGTAACCTGACTTTCCAAACAATTGTCCTCGAATAACATGTGAAGGGCACCGACCATTTCCAGATAAATGTAGGGTGCAAAGGGTAACTACGAGCTTGTGCGCGAATTTCACGTATTTCGGGTTCTTAAGGCTGAGGGAATTCGAAGCGGCTCCCCAAAGGAGACATGGATCAGATATCAAGACAGACAAATTCAATTTGGTTCATCGCAACTCATAACGAGCGTACAGTACTAAACTCTCATCCCGAGTCTCGGACCCATCAGGTGACTGAGCAGATCAGTTCTTATCGTTCTCCGCCTTGCGCTCATCAAACACCTTCAGCGCCTCCTCCGCAGCCTTGACGCCGCTCAGCGCCATAGCGCCAAAAGTCGGGCCCATCCTGTTCGCGCCGTCAACCTCCGACAGCTCCATGCCGCCGACGATCAGTCCCGGCACGATCTCGCGGGTGCGCTTGACAATAGCATCCTCGGCATTATTCATATCGAGGCCGCGCATGCCACCCAGCTTATCCAGCTGCTGCATGCTGACCAGACGCTTGACCGAGAACGCGCCGAAGGGGCCATCATGGCCAGTCGTCGAGATGACGACGGGGGCGTTGATGGTGTTGGGGTCCATGCAGCTCTGGTCGTCGTGGTGCATGCTGACGAGCGTCCAGTTGGTGACGACGCCGGCGATGCGGACACCAGTACCGTCGGCGGCCGGGCGCGTGATCAGGTCCTCGACGGCCGTGGCGTTGAACAGCTTGACGTTCGGGAACTGCAGCACCTTGGACAGCACTGTCGACGTGAACAGCGCCGCGTGCTTGACCACCACGAAGTCCGCGCCCTCCTCCTCGTACGCCACGCCGACCTCGCGCAGGAACGCGTCCGCTGGCCGGCGCATCACCATGGCCGAGAAGAGCTGGCCGCCGAGCCAGGCGCCGCCGCCTGCGTGTGACGTCAGTAACGTGTTCGGTGCAGAGAGGTGGGTGGCGACGGACCTGGGGCGACGCCGGACTCGATGATGGCGATCTTCAAGTCAGGGCGCGCTTTGGCGATCATGTACGCGGTGCTCAGGCCGCACGAGCCGGCGCCGACGATGACGATGTCGGACTCGGCGTAGGTGTCCAGGTCCTTGAAGTAGCGGCGCGTCATGGCGCGAGAGACCTGGCTCTCGCGGATGGGCGCGAACTTGAAGTTCTCCCACTGGCCGGCCATCTCGTCGACCGTCTTGGACATGTTGCCCTTGACGGCAAGGCCGTCCTGCTGCTTGATGGGCAGGTCCTTGGTGACAGGGACGGCGCGCTCGGCGGTGGGAGAGGTGGCAATTGGGGGAGACATGTTGGGGGTGTTGGTGGTTGGGGTTGGTTATCTGCAGAAGTCAGGAGACTGACAACACAGGTGGGGAGATGGGGCATGATTCTTCGACGCAGGTATTATCCTGATCAAGTTCGACCGTATAATCTCAGCAAGAGCTCCTGATGCCTTCGTCGTCAAACCCGCCAAATCCATCGGATCTAGGCGGGTCTGCGACAAAGACATCGAAGAGCTCGAGCACCGGTTCATGTTCATTACAAACCTCATAACTGCTGTTTGATGACTGTTACTTGATCATAGATGGATAACTCCATCGAAGGCGTGATGCTCCCATTCTGGGGATCTTTACTTGATGGAGTGTGTGGTGCCTGGAGGTGTCAGTGAGCTGTAGATGGGCATGGGTGGGATTGGTACTTTAATGGACCGAAAGTCGCGTTTGCAGAAGAGTGATCGCAATGCTGGAAAGAAGAAATCCGTGCCGTCTCGAGGGTTATATGCTGTTGAGTGCCCCGCACACGTGACGGGGCGCTAATGGAGGGGCGTCTGGCGATGCTTTCACGCTAGCGACGAGCATGTTGAGAGATTGGTCCTCGTCACAGTCGTGCTCCACTCAAGAACGACTCATCAGCAGAATTGGCAGGGAAGAGAGCTGGGCGCCCAAAATTTGTTATCCACCGATGACGACTTCATCCGGCTGCCAGCTCGTGGACTCTGGTTGAGTAACCAACACAATCGAGATCGTCCTGCTATCAACCAGTCCTTTGGCATCTCAAAGCATTGGAATGAACGAGTGGCACATTGCGTCTCGGCCGTCTCTTCCGGCCAATCCCTCGTTGAAGAGATACGTGAACCTTGTGGCTGAACAAAAATGGCGCATCTCGGGCGACCTCGCTCCACCGATGGATCGCCCATCACGTTGGTCGAACAGTCATACGTGTGCGAATCGATTCTCGCAGATTGCAACAGAAACGCAATACTGGGGACACGGCCGGTTTTTCTTGGTAATTCGAAGCATTGGTCGAGGTGCGGACTTGAGACCAATTCATCCATACGAACGCGTCTAACCCTCCTCGAGTTTCAACACGACTGTGACTAGCCATCCAGGCACTCATCAAAAGCGTGAACTCACAGAATCCAATCAAGAATTTTGAATTATCAAAGATACCATTTTTCGTGCGAGGCGCCTCTTTTGTGAGCCGCCACTGTAAGCAAACAAATCCCTCCCGCATATGGTCAAGAAGAAAAGCCCGGTATTTCGCAAAACGCCAAATACGCCCGCCGCCGTATCGGTACAATGCAGCATTTTCCATCCGAAAATCCACGCTGTCCAGAATCATGCTCCATGCACCGCATGCTCACATCGTAGCGAAGAAAACGGAAGAAGCGTCTACTCCGACTTTCTCTTCTTCTTCTTTTCCTTCTTCTCGCCCTCCGCGTGCTTCCTCTTCTTCTTATCGGCATCATCGACAGCACCTTCGCTCTTGCGCTTCTTCTTCTTCTCCTTCTTGTCCTCACCGTCGACCATCGAAACGTCGCCATCGACATCCTTGGACTTGGACTTCTTGTCCTTCTTCTTCTCCTTCTTCTCCTTCTTGGCAGCCTTCTCGTCGTCGCTGGCGTCGTCAACCTCAACATCATCGAGATCGCCAAGAACCTTGTCCATGGCGTTTTTCTATTTCTGTTAGTATAAACGTCTACAAGAATGTTTGAGGGTGTACTCACCATAGCAACCTCGTTCTTGGTCGGCGCAACACCGGTGCGGTAGAACTCGAGACGCTCCTCGACCTGCGCGCGCAGAGCCTCACCGAATTTGGTGGTGGGGTTCTCGGAGAAGTTGTCGATTCTCGACGCGATCGTGCACTTGTTGGCAAGGAAGCGGGAGATGCGGCCCTTGTTCTTGGCGCCAGCCTTTCCAATGAAGGATGAGTGGTAGATGAGACCGTACTTGGGGGTGTTGCCCTTGGTCTTAAGAGCCCTGAAAAGAGCCTTCTCGGCACCGAGAATCTGGACGGTGGAAGCGGCGTACTTGGACAGGTTGGTCAAGCTGCCGGCCTTGGAAATGAGACGAGCGGCGACAGTCTCGCCAATGAGAGCAGCCAGGTTGGGTGCAACAACGCCCATCTTGTTGACAAGATATCCGCTCAAAGTCTTGCGGTACTGAGAAAGGCTCAAGGCGCGGTTGGCGAACATCATAACGTTCTCCATGTCGGTCTCGGAGATGTCTCTGCCCATGCTGACCCTGGCGGCATTGATGATATCCCTTGCAATACCCTCATCGTCGTCGACAATAGCAGCCAGATCGTGAAGCTTGTCCTCGTTGAGGGTGGTCTTGTCGCCAATGAAGATGGCCAGCTTCACGTACTTGTGGTTGTCGGAGACGATCTTGATGAGTTCCGGGAAGTGCCAGCCGTACCATTCCCTCACACGCATGCAGAAAGTGTTGACGGCCTTGTCGAGTTGGTCCAGAGTCGCGATAGCCTGGATAATGTGGTTGTCGTTCTTCTGGACACTGAACTTCACCTTGGCGCGGGAGTAGGCGTGGCCCAAACCAAGCTGGGCGCGGTCGACGTCGCCCTCCTGCAGCTGCTTGAGGAGCTTGTTGGCATGCAGGCGGAGACCGCGAAGCAGATCAGCAACGACCTCGCTGACTTCGGCGGTCTCGCACTCGATGTAGGGGAAGTTCGCCTTGATGCTACCAGCCAAGTTCTTTTCCTGGACACCCAGCGTGACCTTGTTCTTCTTGCCAGGGTTCGGAACGTGCATCTCGAGGACGGACTTGAGGTATTCGGAACAGATGCCCTCGGAAATGTCGTTCTGGTTCTCGAGAGCAGCGGCGGCGCCCTGGAAGGGAGCAAAGCCCTGGAGAGCGACCATCTTGCCGAAGGTAGCGAGGTCCTTGCCCTTCTGCTGGACCTCCTTCAAGCGGTTGCCGATGGTATCAGCCTGCAGCTGCACCTTGAAGACCTGCGCAGGGTGAGTAGAGAGCTTCACTTTGAGCGGGTGCGGAGACTGACGGCATAGCCCACAGGGGACTCGTGCAACAGGTAATCGACAGACATGGCGGCGGCGTCGCGGAGCGAATGCGATGAACGAAGGAGAGAGCCCAGCCGGAAGCGCTGTGATGGGCAATGGTCGTGCGTCGCAAACTTGTCGCCGTGCTGGGGCTGCTGGTGTGCGAAAGTATCGAAAAAGTTCGGCAGTGTGGCCCGTGCGCCGAAGCGCGGCTAGGCCGCAGGAGGCAAGGCGCAGATTCCGCAGAATGGCAAGTCGGCGGCAGCGGCACCTGGCACCAGCGCGTCCAGCTCTCAGTCGCGACACCATCCGGGTCGCCGTCTCGCATCGCATCGCGAGTCTCGCGCCGCCGTCCTCGCCCGCAACGCCGCCCCCGGCGCGCACCGCCCACCATGGCCTCTGCCGACGCTGGCAGCGCGACCCCAATCCCAACCACCGAGACCGCGCCAGACGTGCCTGAGAGCGACATCCCAGAGGAGAAGTGGAAGGCCATGCAAACCGTCCTCAACAATGTCTACAACCACCGTATTGACGAGTAAGCCGGCCCGTGCCCCCGCGCCATCGCCGCGTCGCTTGCAGACCGCTGCGACCTTGCGCGCCACGTTGCTAATGCTGCGCAGTGGCTATGATCCGTCCAAGCTGTTCCAGCGCAAGATCAACAAGCGCCAGCTCCCCGACTACTACGAAGTCATCAAGGAGCCAATGGCCCTCAGCATCATCAAGCAGAAAGTCCACGGCCGGGAGTACAAGGACTTCGAGGAATACGTGCGCGACTTTTCCCTCATCACCTACAACGCCCAGGTCTACAACCGCCAGGACTCTCAGGCATACCAAGACGCTCTGGTCATCAAGGAATTCTTCGAGTCGGAGCTCAAGCGCTTGATCAAGGAGAAGATTGTCGTCGAGGAGGAAACCAAGATACCATATCTGGGCGAGATTCCCACCTACGAGGACCCGGCGCCCGAGGAGCCCGAGGAAGAAGAGGACGAGGAGGAAGAGGAGGATGACGAAGAAGAAGAAGATGATGAAGATGAGAAACCGAAGCGCAAACGCGGCCCCAGATCGACGGCAGCCATCACCAAGCGCGAGGGCGGCAGCAAAGAGGAGACCAAGGACAAGGCTGCGAACGATGCCGAGTCGCGCAAGAAGCGAGGACGACCTCCGCGGGTGGACACGCCAATGGAAGCTCGTATCAAAGCCATCATGAAAGCCATCCGCAAGCCGAGAAACAACCAGAACCAGCTGATGGTTAGCCATTTCGAGCGCGTACCCGACAAATCTGTTATGCCCGAGTACTATAACGAGATCAAGAGCCCTATGGCTATGGATATTCTTAAAAAGAAACTCAAGAGAAAGAAGTATCAATCCATCGACCAGTTCATGAAGGATGTCGAGGTCATGTTCGAGAATGCCAAGTCGTACAACACCGACGAAAGCATAATCTACCAGGATGCAGTCTTCTTGCAGAAAGAAGCCCGCAAGGCTGCTGAAGAGGAAAAGAAGAAGCCGGATTCCGACTACGTTATGGAAGACGGCCGCTTGCCCATGCCCGAAGGTATCTTGCACAATGGCGAGTTGTGGAAGGTTGGCGACTGGGTCCACATCCAGAACGCCAACGATCTCACCAAGCCCATCGTTGCTCAGATATACCGGACCTGGCAAGACTCTGAAGGCGGAAAGTGGGTCAACGCGTGCTGGTACTACAGACCAGAACAGACAGTACATCGCTTCGATCGCCATTTCTACGAGAACGAGGTTGTGAAGACTGGACAGTATCGCGATCATCCCATTGACGAGGTGATTGATCGTTGCTTCGTCATGTTCTTCACACGCTACAACAAGGGCCGGCCCAGGAACTTCCCTGCGGACAAGGAGATTTATGTTTGCGAAGCGCGCTACAACGAGGAAAAGCACAAGCTGAACAAGATCAAGACATGGGCAAGCTGCCTACCTGATGAGGTTCGAGATAAAGATTATGAGATGGACCTGTTTGACGCGCCGCGCAAGATCAAGAAAGTGCCAAGCCCAATCGCGTACCTGCTCAAAGACGAGGCAAAGGAATCCGACGACCTGCCAGAGCCGGAATGGGGAGCAGCCAACGCTCCGCCCAAAATAGGTGCTGTTCACAAGCGACCCAGGGATCCGAAAGAATCACCACCGCCAGAACCGACACCCACGCCTCCTCCACAGCCTCCTCCACCGCCACGACAAGACTCCAACATGTCGGCACATGCGCCCAATGGTTCCAACGGTCAAAGACCCGATTACACTATGGGAGGCCACCCGTCGCAAACGCCTGGCGGTGCACCGACACCACAACCTCACCACACGCAGCCTGCCTACACACCGCAGCCGCACTCCTACCACCAACACTCTGCGTCACCCGCGCCACCAATGCAGTCACTAGGTGGCTCTCACCCAAATAGCTTCCCGCCGGCCCTCACACCTCACACCAGTGGCTATGCCGCTCCGCCCAGCGGGCCCACACCCATCGCCTCCACCTACTCAACCGGGCCACCCATGCCCTCCACCCTCTACGCCCAGCAGCTGCGCTCCCAGCAGCACCAACAACACCACCCCGCAAACCCCTACGCCCAGCCCGGCGCGACACCCTACGCGCCCACGCCCTACGGCGCGCCCGCGCCTCAGACCTACAAGCCCGCCCAAGCCATCGAGGTGTACCGGCTCGACGACCACACCAACGCCACAATCCCACCAAACATCCGCTCGCAGTTCCAGCAGGATGAGCAGGGGCGCGTGCTCTTCTTCACGGCGCCGCCGCTCGACGCGCTGCCGCCCGCGTCCCGCAACGCCGACGGCACCCCCGCCGCCGCCCTAGGCCACGACGTCCGCTACCTCGCCGCCAAGCGCAAACGCGACGCCCTGCTCCGCGAGCTCGGCAAGCGCAAGCGCGCCGACTCCGCCGCCGACGTCGAGGCGAAGAAGAAGGCCCGCACAGACGCGCAGGAGGCGCTGCGGCGCCAGGTCGAGTCGCTGACGGTGCGCGCCGCCAAGGTGCTCGAGCACCAGCTCGAGGCCGCCACCGCCCGCGACTTCGAGGCTGTGCTGGCCGGCGCGGGAGAGGAGGGTGGCGACTGGAAGGCGCGGATGGAGCGCGAGCTGGAGCGCGTGCGGGTGGCGCAGAAGGAGCTGGTGCGGAGGGAGCTGCGGCGCGAGGAGGCGGAGAGCGAGTGGGCGGAGCGGCAGCGCGTGCCGCTCACGGGGATGACGGGGCTGTTTGAGGAGTGAGGGAGCGAGCGAGCGGTTCGGATGGTGGAGGGTGCTGGTCGGAAGGTAGAGGGCGCTGGCGGATCGGATGGGAGAGGGGATAGCCGTCTGCAGTTGTGACAATCGAGCGTCGGACGATCGAGCCGCGGGAATGTATGAGTAACGCTAGACAAGGAAATAGAACGCTGTGACGAGATGCCCGCTCCGCTCGCCCCGCCTGGCCCAGGTGCTGCATATAGACCCAAACCGCAGGTTCTATCCCATCGCCCCCCAGGTGCGGAAGAGAGCACGTGCACCTGGGGGGCTGTCTGGCGCAACGGTATATCACAGAGTTTGACTATGAGGAACTGCTAACTTAATCTAAGACTCCCCACCCCAATTCGGCAAGGAAAAAATCGGCTCCCTAATTGGGAGGGCCCGGTTTCTGTGGACCAGCGCAAGCGGCTCGCCTATGGACGGGGGGCTGTCTACAGTTTTGCTCTTTGTTTTGCAAGGGGGATTTCTATCTACACGCGTGGGATGACGGCGCGAGGCGGCTTTGTTGTGTTCATGGCGGTGGTGGTGCTTTGCGTCCTGCGAGATTCGAAGTTGTGTTGCTGTGAGTAGAATGGGTGAAGGTGGCGGCTCCTTACCTGTCACCTTACGTCCTTGCTATATGATTCACCAGGGATTATCTCTCTCCAGTATAGGATAGATAGTACTACATCCACAAATTCACGGCAACCTATACGCAAAGAGGTATAGAAGTCATCTATTCCGCGCTGCGGATATTGAATTCGAAGCCTCTTTTACCAAGTCCGATAAAGAAATATAGAAACAGCTTCCGCCGTAGAAAATACCCTAGTAGGAAATACTAAGGAAAAAGAAATCGCTTTTGTTTCGGTTTTTATCTTTTAACCCAAGAGAAGTATCCGCTTGCTCCTTTCCCAAACGCCTTTATCCAAAATTTCATCCATGCTAAAATTAACCCTGGCTCCATTCTTTTCATCCGTTATCCAAAATGGAGTGTTGTTAGAGGATACCAATGTCACTATAAGGCGAGCTTATTCAGCTCTAGCCTCGTCAGGCTTGACCTCCTCAGCTTCAAAGTCTTCAACTTTAAGGTCTTCAGCTTCAAAATCTTCAGCTTCGACCTCCTCACGTTTGGCCTCCTCAGGCTTGGCTTCCTCAGGCTTGACTTCCTCAGGCTTGGCTTCTTTAGGCTTGGCCTCCTTAGGCTCGGCCTTGAGGTTCCAGTTGATGGGGCCGTTCTCCTCACCGTAGCGCTTGGCGAGCCAGTTATTGGCCTTCTTGAAGTGGCCGCCGTCGAACTGTTGGTTCCATCAGTCAGCAAGATGTCTTTTCGAGGCTCGGCGTGACGTGACGTGAAGTGTGTGATGTATGGTGCCCTCAGAGCTCTCTTTCTTAATCAACGACTCCGTTCCCAACCAGCAAAGCAGAGCCAAACTTCACCGGAGCGCCCGGTTATTCCGCTAAGAAAAACGCAGGAACGTGTCGATGTGAGTGGATGCAGAGTGGCCAGGGTGTGAGTCTCATAAGTATCTGTTTACGACAGGAGGTCGTTCATCACCGGGCATGGGGCTCAAAGCAAGACGAGATGAAAAGTCGGGGAGAAGGCGTTGACTCACAAATCCCTTATGCGCACTGAGCGGACTAGGATGCACGCTCTTGAGCACGAGATGCCGCTGCGCGTTAACACCCTTGCAGCGCTGCTGCGCGGGCGTGCCCCACGCTAGGAAGACGACGCCGTTGGTGCGCACGCGGTTGACCGTGTCGATGACCTTCTGGGTGAAGCGTTCCCAGCCCTTCTGGCTGTGGCTGTTGGCCTCGTGCGCCCGCACCGTCAGACACGTGTTGAGGAGCAGCACGCCGCGATCCGCCCACGGCGTCAGCAGTCCACCGTTCTTCGGTGGCGCCTCGAACTCCGGGTAGTCCTTTTTCAGCGCGATGTAGATATTCTTCAGGGAGGGAGGGGCAGGAGTAGGCGGGCGGACGGAGAAGCAGAGGCCGTGCGCTTGGTTGAAGTTGTGGTAGGGGTCTTGCCCAAGGATGACAGCCTTGACGGTGTTGAGAGGCGTGTGGCGAGACCTGTATGACAAGAGAGTCAGATGTGCATATGCAAGAGCAGGAGATTGAGGGAATTGACAAGGCAACAGGCGTATGACTGAAAAGTGGTTGGGGGAAACAGTTGGGTAAGAGGCGGGACAAAGAGGGAGCAAGCATCCATCTGGATCCAGAAACGCGGAGAGCGACGGCAGCCATACAAACGCTTCAACCCCGCAATCTGACCATTATCCCACCCAGTGCTAGATGGGGGGTCCATGGAAGGGTAGAGATAAGACAATGCGCTAAGATGAAGGTGCGTGACGCGACGTACAATTGCATTGAAGCACATGCAATTAGGCAGGCAGCAGGCCGAAAGTACTCAATGCACTCACCAGGAGTAGACATCTTCCATTGGCGGGAAGATTTTCTTGCCAGCTTCTTGTTCCTTCTTGATGAAGCGCTTGAGGTTGAGGAACTCGGGCGAGGTAATCTCGTCCTTGAGGTGAAGCAGCCAGCTCTCGTCCAGAGTGTCAATCTCAAGCTTCAGCAGCTCCCTCTGCTCATCAGTAAGTTTCTTGGCCCATGCTTCTTTGTCGAATTTCGCGGTGGGCTTGATTGCAGCGGCACCATTCGTCGCGGTGCTCGACACCTTGGGCGGGCCGAAGAAGGCGGTGATGCTGCCATTGGCCTTCGGCTTCTTCGCGTCGGCGGTCGCAGCGTCTGCAGCCTTGCGCTTGAGCGACATGACGACGAGTGTGCGTGAGAAAATGATGTAGGTGGTGAAAATGATCGTGGGAGGTGTGGTGGTTGAGGTTGCGAGCTAGGCGGCAGCTGCGCGTCGATTTCGATGAGGCAATGATCAGGCCGGGGTTCGCGTCGAAGGCGCGCGACCGTTGGAGGACGCGTTTTCGCGCGCCACGCACGCTCCACATGACATTGCGTCACAGCGGCTCGAACGGTCACACGCAGGCAGGCAAGACACTTAAGCAAACAGGCTTCCATCAGAGATATGCGGGGAAGGAGCCTCCAAGAGGCCGTATAAAGGAATGCCAGATGCTGCTCTTACCTGCGTTTTTCAACACAGACCCTTCTGCTTCTTCAGCAGCTCCTCTAGCTCGACTTCACTTTGAGAACCCCGTCTCACACACCTCGAACACTTCAACCAATCACAATGGCCGAGAACACGAACCCGGGCAACTTCGCTAACCGCCCTACGGAGGAGGTATGCGTCCAGTTTCACTTCGCTTATGAGGCATTTTCGTCCAGCAGTACAGCAGCAGGGGAGTTGAAGCACTCGTCCGGAATCAAGAGGAAAGCATGAAATATGCTCCACCGTTCCGCATGCTTGCTCCAGCTTCTCGCATACTGCTGTTGTCGCCCTGCGAACAGCAGCGATCCAACCGCACATCACGACCAATCTCACTGACCTGGACAGGTCCGCGAGATCGCAGCCAAGGGCGGCCACGCCAGCCACGGCGGTCAGACGGTAAGCACAGCTTCTGCCTCACTGGTCCAGTTCACATCGCTTACACACCTCGCATGCAGGAGTCTCACCCGCCGGGTCGCAACCCTGATGGAACCTTCCTCCCGGGCAGCGAGGCAGCCAAGGAAGCCGGACACAAGGGAGGCCTGAGCGCGAGTGGAGCCGTGAGCACCCAGTCGTAGCTAGCGCATCTGCCAAACGCTGACCTAGGAGTAGACGGATGATTCCCACCCGCCCGGCCGCAACGCGGATGGCACGTTCGTCAAGGGTAGCGAGGCCGCGAAGGAGGCGGGCCACAAGGGCGGCATCCAGTAGACAGCGGGCGCCGGGCGACGTGACGTGACGATGCTGGAGCGATGGAAGCTCCTTGCGACTGACGACGGGTGGTCGGGCACATCGGGGTAGATAGGCTACAAACACGAGAAATGGCATCATGAAACGGCCTCCTGACTGATGAGCGCAAGACCGGCGACTTGCGGTGACGGGTGCCTCTCGCACACCCCAGCAGGGGCGTCCCCACAGCGAGATGAGAGCGTCGGTGATATTGACGATTGCGGGTGATGTGTGACAGGATGCCTCGGACCAGGTTCCGGGCCACGGGGACGGGCGAGGCCACGCGGAGAACGAGAGGCAGGCGGCGGGTGGAGTGGCACAACAAAGTCCCCGGCCAGGCCTCGGGCAGCAGGCACTGAAACACGAGGGCCGCCGGTGCTGGACAGCATGCGGCCAGGCCTGGCAGGGCGCGAGGCGTGGCGGGCCGGGCGGCGCGGCGGCGCCAGTTCGCCCGCGCGCGGCCTAGCGGACCCAGCGCGTCGGGACTCGCGAGGAGAGGAGAAACGCAGCGTGCTGAGCGCTGGCTTGAGCTGAACCACTACTCCGGAATCTCTTCCCGGCCCTGCGGTTCTGCGGATTCACCAGTCTCGTCGAGAAAAATGTCCCACGAGCAGCGCCCGCTTGCTGTGCCGCCAGCCCACCCCGAGTCCACGTCGTCGGTCGAGGCCAACAGCCCGCACTCCATCATCGAGGCTGATGTTCGTCGCCGCCGTCCCCCAGCCCTCCCCGCCCTTGCACGCCCGCACCACACCACCCCGAGCCCCGTTGCACGCCGCCCCGAGAATCCTGGGATACGCCTGCTAACCCGCGCCTTCTGAGCAGTCCGAGCAGTCGGACGACGCGAACAGCGACTCCTGGTAAGGCCCCGTCGCCGCCATCCCGGGCGCGCAAAAAGCCGGTGGGGGAGGGGAAAAAGCAGGCCCGATTGACCCAGAGCAGCAGCACCAAGTCGGTCCGCGAGAGCATATTCGACTACATCAAGGAGAACGGCCGCACATATCATCGCTACGCGCCGGGCTGTAGGCAACCTCCCCTTCGTGTGCCACCTGTATACGCCCCGCGCTGACTTGCATTGCCCACCCCCAAAAGCCTACCTGTTTCCGAATGATGAGGTACGTCCCGCGCTTGCCATCCCTTCGCTCGCCCGCTCGCGCGATCGTCCTGCTCACGCCCCCCACCGACAATGTAGCCCGAGAGCGAGCGGTTGGACCTCCAGTATGAAATCCTCAAGGTGCTGTTCGGCATGCGCAACCACTTCGCGCCGCTGCGCGACCCGAAGAAGATACTGGACATCGGGACGGGCACAGGGAAGTGGGCGATCGAAATCGGTACGCATTGGGCTGCCTGTGGCCTTTGGTCGACGTGTTTTTGGCTGACCACCGTCGAAAGGAACCGAGTACCCGGACTCCGACGTACGCAAGTGACGAGGGAATTGTGACGACGGCGAGCTTACTGGCGTGCAGGTCACCGGAACGGACCTCTCTCCAATCCAGCCTGAATGTAAGGCGGGCAGGGCGTAGCGGGGTGGCATGACCGCACTGACGACTTTTGCTAGGGGTTCCTGAGAACGTTCAGTTCGTCATTGATGACGCCCAGGAAGACGACTGGCTGATCAGGCCGGATTCCTACGACTACATCCACACGCGGGTGTTACTGGGTTGCTTCGAGGACTTCCGGGAGGTGATAAAAAAGGCGTACCGCTACTGCAAGCCCGGCGGGTGGATGGAGTCGCAGGAGTTTTACACGACGCTGTACTGCGACGACGGCACCATGGACCGGGACTACGCGTTCTCGGAGTGGACGCGGACGCAGGACGCCGCGGCCATGAACCTGGGCCGGCCGCTGCGCATCGCGAACAAGCTGAAGCGCTGGTACGAGGAGCAGGGGTTCGTCGACGTGCACGAGGAGGTGTTCAAGCTGCCCGTCAACCCGTGGCCCAAGGACCCGCAGCTCAAGATGCTGGGCCGCTTCAGCGAGAGCAGCCTGCTCGAGGGCATCCAGGCCTTCAGCCTGGCGTGGTTCCACCGCGGGCTGGGCTGGACGAAGGACGAGATCGAGGTTTACCTGGTGCAGGTGCGCAAGGCCATATCCGATCGAAGCGTGCACGCATATCACAGAGTGTAAGTGCTGCTGGTGCCTGTCACATGCGAAAATTCCCCTTTACATAAGCCCCCACGCCGCCCAGGAACAAAGCTCCATCAGAGTTTTGTTGGGGAGTGGGAGCAGCATATGTGCATTTAGCGGGTCAGACTGGCTAACTCCGCGGGCGTCGCCTGTCGCCACACAGATACGTGGTCTGGGGACGTAAACCCGAGCCGTGGGAAGTCGAGGCGGGAGCGAAAGCCAAGCAGGCCGAAGCGACAGCAGCAGCACCGCCGGCCCAGGCTCAAGCCCAAGCCAGCGCTGGCAGCTCCTCGGCCGCTGCTGCGTAGCCCAGTCGGCCACCCACGGCTAACTAAGCATCGCTTCTCTGATACTTCTCCTTTGAAAACATATCCCTACGCACAAAAAGAGACTTCTCTCACAATCATGATGTCTTCACGACGGGGGAAATCGACGCCTCTAGCTTCAAAATCGGGCGTTATCTGATGGCTTGGGTTCTGGACGTTTAGTTTTGAGTCTGGCGTTCTTCTTTCATGCCAAATGATGCGGACGATCATGGAAGTCCGCGGGGTTCCTGGAGTTTTTTCTTTCCGTCTTCCGCTGACGTCTTGGATTTGCTCTTTGGATTTCATTGTTTTTTCCCAACCCCCCCTGCAGACGCTGTCCCCGCTGCGGGACACACCGTGTGCTGTCCCGCGCGGGCCCAAGCTTTTCAGGGTTTGGTTTTTCCGCTCTGCTCGTTGGTGGAGATCGCTCTATTTCGGTATTCGATTTGTAGTGCTTTTTTTCTAGCCTTGTCGCCCGTAGGGCCCTTTTTTTTTTTAACTCTGGTTTCGCATGGCGCCCGGGCAATTTGGAGGACGCAGCACAACGTGGGCTGGTGGGAACGGGTGGTCAGTTCGCGGCAGGCGAGGTTTGACAAGTCAGCTTGCTTTTCGCAATAGACAAGTTACTCCGGGCCGGAAGGTCAGTTGTCGGTTTTGACGCTGTTTCAGGACACGCCCCGGTCGCACGCCGTTCTCTTTGCCAGTGCGTGAGAAGCAATCGTCCGCGCCTGTTCTACTCTCACACAACAGCTCACACTCATCTTCTCCGGAGGCGAAACGTGGCGTGCAGTCGAGAGAGGTGCTGGTTCCATCAGACCTGCCTCCAGCAGCGCGGAGACAGCCGCAGTCTGGCCTACTGACTCTACGGTTGGGCGCAATCAAGACTACTGCAGGACATGAGCTGGCACGCGTCGTATTCAGGCGATAGGAAGGCGGGTCTGGCCAGACAGCCACCAGCCACATAGATATCGTAGGGTGGCTACGATGAGGACTCCCGGAGATGCAACGATGGTGTTTTCCAGGCGACAGTCACGTGCAAGAGATAGAACAAGGTTACGCTGCCCGTTGGGGATTCTTCGGACGGGAGGCAACGGGACGCAGCAGCGCACGCTCATTGGGCAGAAGCCGGCAGAGATAAGACGTCCCTGGACAGCCAGTAAGCCCGTCCGAGCAACATCCCACGCTCTGGGAGCTGGAACCTCTCGTTCGCTCGAGCAGCACGCGGTGCCTGGCTGACACAGCACCGATCGAGCCACAGTCCGCCGCTGAGACCTCACGCCCGCGTCTGCAGGCACGGGGAGTGTGCGAATCGAAGCGTCAATGGCCGCGGAGAGGGTGAGCGTGCGGTGTGGTACGGCACCGCCAGCACAAAGCCGCCGGAGAACGGCCAAGGCGATGCCCAGCGCCGCAATCGCCAGAGACGCGCACCGGAGGCGTGCTCAAGAGCAGAGAGCGAGTGTGCCGCGGAGAAGGAGCACCTGGGTCGCGCTTTTATTCTCTCGAAATCTGCTTACCGGCGCTCCAGCTGATAAGGTGCCAGCGCGCTACCAGGACGGCGGCAGGGTTACTGGTGTCGGCGGTGCGATAAGGTTCATGGGCCATCTCACGCTACCCGTCCGGCAAAGGCGCCCCCGAGGCCAGCCTGTGCGCCCTGGCTGCTGAACCGAGAGCTCGACCTTATCAGCACCACCTGCAGCCCAGCAGCCCAGCAGCCCACAGCCACTCAGCGCCCGCAGAATTCGCCAACCGCCCCCCAAGCCCCGAATTCGCCAGTGCTCCACAATCTGTGATCCGCAGCCAGGGCCCGGCGCTGGGTTGTTCATCCGCGGACATGCTGTGTGCGTTGATGCCGCCGGAGAAAGTCTGAACGCAGTGCTGTCGACGCGCTGCCTGCCTGTCTGCCCGTATATTAAACCGCCCGCTTCGTCCTGCTTGCACGACGTCACGCCAGGGTGCCCACTTGCACTTCCACTGCCGACTTCTCGACCGCGAGCGTGACCAGCAGCTCTCTCGCCAGCAGCACGCAGCACTCACTGCCCGGACGGCACTAGCACCCACCATGTTCGACGTCTCGCTGCTCTTCCGCGCCCCGGAAATCAACCCCATCAACCGCAAGGCACGGTCCATCCCCGCCCTCAACCCCTTCAACCTCTATGGCCGCGTCTTCTTCTTCTCGTGGTTTGGCTTCATGATCGCCTTCTGGTCCTGGTGAGTCCTCCCGTCTCCCCTTCCCCTTCCCCGTTCCGCGCGCGGGTGGTGATGCCAGAGTGCATGGCGGGGAAGAAGCACCCTTGCAGCCCGCTTATCCCCGGCACCTGAGTGGCTGACGCGTCTGGGGTAACTTTGCAGGTACGCCTTCCCGCCGCTCCTATCGGACATTATCAAGAAGGACCTGGGTCTCTCCCAGGTCGAGATTGCCAACTCCAACATTCTGGCCCTCGTGGCCACGTACGTCACCCGTGCACGACATTGAGCGCTGAGGGAGACGGTAAGCTGATTGTGCCACAGACTGCTTGTGCGTCTCGTTGCTGGTCCCGCCTGTGACCGCTTTGGCCCCCGCTGGACCTTTGCCGGATGCTTGATCCTCGGCGCCATCCCGACCTTCTTGGCCGGCACCGTCAACAACGCCGCCGGCCTGATGGTCCTCCGTTTCTTCGTCGGCATCCTGGGCGGCAGCTTCGTGCCCTGCCAGGTGTGGACGACGGGCTTCTACGACAAGAACATCGTCGGCACCGCCAACTCGCTCACCGGCGGCCTGGGCAACATGGGCGGCGGCATCACCTACTTCGTCATGCCGGCCATCTACGAGTCCCTGGTGGCCGACGGCCTGCGCCAGCACGTCGCCTGGCGCGTGACCTTCGTCGTCCCCGGCATCCTGATCGCCGCCACCGCCCTGGCCATGCTCCTGCTCACCCCGGACTGCCCGACGGGCAAGTGGTCCGAACGCCAGGCCGTCGCCGAGGCCAACCTGCGCTCGCACAGCATCAGCGGCGGCGTCGTCGACGTCCCAGGCTCCCTGACCGGCGTGCCCGCCAAGAGCCAGAGCGGCACGCAGTCCCCCGTCGGCTCCGTCTCGAGCACCAAGAAGGAGGGCGCCGCCCTCCCCGCGGACCACCACTTCACCGACCACGAGGCGCAGATCAGCGAGACCCAGATGCTCGAGGCGGCCAAGGGCGAAGTCATCCAGAAACCAACCTTCGCCGAGGCGATGCGGGTGGTGGTGTCGCTGCCGACGCTCACGCTCGCGACGGGCTACTTCTGCAGCTTCGGCGGCGAGCTGGCCATCAACAGCATCCTGGGGTCGTACTACGCCAAGAACTTCCCGGCGCTGTCGCTGCAGCAGCGCGGCAACTGGGCCGCCATGTTCGGCCTGCTCAACGGCGCGTTCCGGCCCCTCGGCGGCCTCCTCGCCGACGCCGTCTACGCCGCCTCCGGCCGCAGCCTGTGGGCCAAGAAGGCCCTCATCCACGCCTACGGCCTCGTCACCGGCGCGTTTCTGATCGCCATCGGCGTGCTGAACCCGCACGATCACTCCACCATGTTCGGCCTCGTCGCCGGCATGGCCTTCTTCCTCGAAGGCGGCAACGGCCTCAATTTTGCGCTTGTGCCCCACGTGCACCCTTTCGCGAACGGCATCGTGTCGGGCGTGACCGGCGCGGCGGGGAATCTGGGCGGCATCGTGTTTGCGATTATCTTTAGGTACCACGGCACCGATTATGCGAAGTGCTTCTGGATTATCGGGGTTATGCATATTGCGATGAATCTGGCGGTAATGTGGATCAGGCCGATCCCGAAGGGGCAGCTTGGTGGGCATTAAGGGTTCTTTTTTTCGAGAGGATGAAAAGTGTGGGTGGTCGTGATGAGTATGAATGGGTCATGATGTGGGTTTGGATCTTTCATTGTTGGGTGTTGGCTGTTGTTTGTGATATCCATATACAATGTTTTGTCACTTTGGTAATGCAAAAACTGGGACGAGAAATGATTTCTTAAGTTTGATTGGAATATCTAGCGAAGCGAGGCAACCTATCGTGTTGAATTGGTGATATAGTGGATTTATGGTTAAGTCTTCCTGTCGATTGGTGGCAGTCGTCGTGGCGCGACGAGGACCTCGCGCAGCAGTGACAACACCGTCAACGTATCGAACGAGCACACTGTTCTCTTCAATCAGATGTTTCTATTGCTCAAGGTAGCTTTCTCTGCAAAAGCGCCGCTTGAAAGAGCAACAGGCCAGCGAACGAAAAATTCCGAGGAACAGCATCATCTCCTCTACCCTCAACTACCACAACCATCAAGCAGAGAAGTGAACAACACATCAAGGCTGTGTCAGGAACCGAAAAGCATAGATAAGAGCCCAAATATACAGAACGCAAACCCGCACGACAGCACGGAAACGCGCACTCCATCGCACCACCAAAATCCCAAACCCGCAATGCCAGCCATCCCTCCACCACCACACTTGAAAATTGACAATCAGCATTACGGCAAACCATCGTAGATAGCAGGAGGAGCATTCCATTATCTCTGATGACGTTAAAAAAAGATTTTCCCTTGTACGCCCAATGACGTGTGTCAGATTACGGGCTGGGATCTCTCGAAGTGGTTTCTCCGCGGAACCTCCCAAACCGGAAATTCCTCTCGGTCGAGCCAAGCAATCCTGGGCCGCTTTCCTTATCTTTACTGGTGCGGCGGTGACCCGGCTCACCGGTCTGCCGGGCCGGTGCCTGTGTGTGCGACGGACGAGCTGCGATTCCGAGTTGTTTTCGACGACGGTTGCAAGTTGATAGTTTGGGAGTTTGCGACACAATTTGCTGGAGAGGAGAACAAGACCTCGCCCACAACACAAGAGCTCCATCCCTACCTAACCAACAACCCAACGAACCCGAAAGCCGCGCAAAAAAGCGACCGCTGTAGAAAAAGCGCCCCCAACCCTCCGCCACCAACCCGCGTCCCTTCCTCACTCACACCCTATTCCCCCTACAAAACCAACAAGCCCTCACCCCACACCCCTCGCACACCCTCACCCCATCCTCCTCCTCCCCCTCCCCCTCCCGCCTCCCCCCTCCCCGATACCAGATGTCCACCCCGTAAAACCTCGCGCACACCTCGCACCGCTCCAGCCCCCCCTCCCCGCCCACCCCCCTCCACCGCTCGTGCCGACACCCTCCGTCCTCGTCCTCGTCACCCTCCTCGTCCCGCTCCATCCCAGCCAACACACCATTCAGCACCTCCACCACCGCGCGCACGCTCGCCCGCAGCCGCGCAAACTCCGCCCTCGTCAGCGGCGGCGGCGGTGGCGGCGGCGGCGACGGAGCGGGCGGAGGGACGTGCTGATACTGGTAGAAAGCCGGGAGGCGGGGGCCGGGGTAGGGCGGGGGCGGGTCGTCGGGGACGGGGATGCGGGGGCGGGTGGGCTGTGCTGGAAGCGGAGGAGGAGGAGGAGGAGGAGGAGGAGGAGGAGGAGGGGGAGGGGGAGGGGGAGGGGGAGGGGGAGGAGGGAGATGAGGAGGGGGGACGGCTGGTTGACGGCGGGCGACGGGCTCCCGCTCGGCGACGAGGTCGGCGGCGCGGGCGAGGAGGCGGGGTTCGTCCCAGCGGGCGCAGCGGCAGGTCTTCCAGGGCGCGGAGCAGGCGTAGCAGAAGTGGGCGCCGCAGGGGCATCTAGGGGTGGGGAGGTGGGTGAGTAGGGGGGTGGTGGCGGGGGTGGGGGATGGGGGAGACGGCGTGGTGGGATAAAGGAGATGTGTTGGAGAAAGAAGCCGGGCAGGCTGTTGAGGCTTGAGAAGAGAAAATGCCACACGTACTTCATGTGATTGCACCCGAACTCCAGCTCCACAAACCTCCTGCACGCGCAGCACCTCGCCCACCCACACGCCTCCGCCATCCGCAGAAACTCCTCTGTCGCCACGTCCTCCTCTTCTCCTCTTCCCCCCTCTCCCTCCCCCTCGGCCACCGTGCCGCACCGCCGCTCAAACGACGCCACTGTCGCCGCGTCCAGGAACCGCCTGTATCCTCTCCCACCTCCCGCTGTCGCTGTCCCTTCCCGTTCCTGCTCTGCGGCGCCACCTCTGCGGCGCCGCGCTGCCGGGTCTTCTGGTCGTGAACTTCGTTGTTCAGCTCGGCTTGGAGCTGTCCCTCGCTGTGGTGGAGGATGCGTGATATCCGCGCCACCGCCGTCGCCACCGTCCAGGGGGATGTGGACTCCGCAGCAGCGGGGAGGGAAGAGCGACGGGTCAGCCACTGCGGTGCGGAAGAGCTGGTCGAGGCAGGGGGCGCAGTAGGCGTGGTTGCAGGGGAGGGTGGCAAGGGCTGTCGAAGAGGTCTGTTCGCTGTTGCAGACGGCGCAGGTAGGCGTGGCGGCTCTGGGCGTCGGGGAACGTGGTTTCGTTGATGGCTGTCGTTTCTCACGCGGTGGTTTGGGGGGTGGCGGTGGAGCAGACGACGTGGATTGCCTCGTTGTTGTGGCTGCAGCCGCGTCTCCGGCGGCGGCATTGCGCTGCGACGAGCTTCGATGTCCACGCTCCTGCTCCGGCCTGTCGTCCTTCCCTCCACCCCTGCGGGCTGTCTCTTTCTGGCCGGCTCTCGCCCGATCCCTCAGATTGTCCCAGCTCTCCTCCCCGTCCTCTTCGGCCCACCACGCGCCCACCTCCTCCAACGCCATCAGCATCGCTAACCTCTCCCCTTCCCTCTCCTCCCTCTCTGCAGCCTCGATCTCTGCAACCTGCTGCCTGATCACGAACTCTTCTTCGTAGTCCACGATGCCACCCGGAGCATTCAGAGATGACGGCTGCAGACTCTCCAGCTGCATCCGCCACGCCAGGTCCGCCGAACCGCCATCTTTCCCGTCGTCCGAGCCCCAAAAACCCCAATCCCAGCCGGTTTGGTCGTCAACGAGGTAGTTCGGCGTAGGTGGCATGGTCCCATTCAATATTGCATCATAGTGAACGGCAGAAAGGTTCGTCGTTTACCTTCACGATGGGGGGCTGGTCAAAGAGCCATGTTGCTTATGGGTAGTGGTGAGGAAAGAAGATATTCGTGAGTAGATGGTCTTTTTCTCACGACGGGAAAGCGAAAGTGAAAGAGAGAGAGAAGGTGATATATCACCCTTCCCCCACCACTACTACCACCACTATCGAGTACCAGACATGAGAGCCGCTCGCTCGCCGTCCACATATTGCCCAAGAATATCCAACCGCCGCCAGCGCGTGTGTCACGCGCGCCTCACATCCTCAGCAAATGAACACTCGCGACGTGGCTCGGAGATCTTTGTGGTTGGATCAACGTGGTACGTACCGCCTTCATCCGCCCTACTATAACGACGCGCACACATGCAGCTGGACGCTTTCGGACACCTGAGGCGGATTTGGAGAAGCCGAAGTACCGCGTCAATCATCGATCTGGAGACCTATGACCGTTGATCAGCGTTACTCTTGTCCAATTAGGTTCTTGTTCGTGTTAGTGAGACCGTGCTGCAATCATGAGCACGAAAAAAAGAATCACGGGCAAACCAAAGCGTTAAAAGAGGAAATAATCTTGTCATTGGGGAACGATAGCTAAACAGGACACTGAGAGACTTATCGTGACTCTCACTCATGATGAAGTCCCCGTATCTAAAACCATCTGAACCCCAATCCGGATCCCTCTTAGGATTTTTAATATTGGTTTTTCTTCTACCAGGTCGTCTCACGAACTGATTCGTTTGTGGTCATGTCCTTGCATATGTTTGATGGCTTGAAAGGTGAAAGGAAGATTCGATGTGACCAATAGGATTGTCGTGGAGAGCCCAGACTGATCGGGTCCGTTCAATTGCTTGACAGGTGATCAACCGATGGCATACGTTGAGCCGTGAGTAGCGCTCATAGAGGAGGTATGGTGATTCTGTTCGTCCGTCGCAAAGGATGTGCTTGCTCTCGCAGACACAGTTGTCCAGATTAATATGTTGTTACGTGTCGGGTAAGGTGCATGACCGCGACGAGGCCAGCGCCGATTGGAAAAGTCGAATAGACGATAATGGTGACTGATGCTCCGTTAAACGTCCAGAGTCGTCGATGTGCCAATCCCATGAGCCGTCTAATCAAAGAAGGTATTGGAACTTTTTTTGGTTCGAAAAGGACGCCACCTGTCGTGAGAACCCTATGGGAGACGGCACGCAAAGCATGTGGAAAAGCATCGGGATATCGAGCGAAGAGAAGGTCGACTCAAAATCGCGACTGGCGCCGTGGTCGACGCTAATCAGAGGGAGAAAAGAGAGGAAAGGAAAAGACCCGTGGAAGAAACCCCAAGGCGCATATTTTACAGATGCGACAACCAGAAGATTCGTGACCCGTTCATGCGCCGACGTGGACCCGTTACACCCGATAGAAAAGGAAACCAGGCGACAAGTCCCATGGTCCGCCGTCCGGATATCGTGGTCGTCGCGAAAACGTGACTATGTGCAAAGGGAAAAAGGAGGAAATGCCCATGCTGCTGGAGCATAAGGAAGTAGCGAATAACCGGGAGAAGTGCCGACGATGGTTGCAAATAGAGCTCTGAATGTGTGCTTCAACCTCTAAACTCCGAGACCGAACCGGAAATCAGAATTTATGCCTGAGGCCGAGGTGCACGCTGTCCGTTGTACCCATTGTGCTGACGGTTCTGCTGGCCACCACCACCACGGCGTTGACCCTGGTAGCCGCCACGCTGCCCCCGGAAGCCGCCGCGGCCACCGTGGGGAGCGTTTCCACGGGGAGCGTTAGGGCTGCCATCTTCCAGAGCCTGTCCCTGAAACTGTCCCTGAGGCTGTCCTTGGAGCTGTCCCTGAGGCTGCCCCTGCTGGAACTGCTGGGGAGGCTGCCTGTTGGCGGGAGCATTCGAGATCGGACGAGGAATGCTCTCGGGGGACTCGTAGACGTAGAGCTTCTTCTCGATGGTCTGTGGAATCGGCTGAATCTCGGTGCCGAGCTCCTGCTCAATCTTGTAGAGGTTGAAGCGGTCGTCCCAGTTAATCAGGTTGATGGCCAGACCCAGGTGACCAAAACGACCAGAACGACCGATACGGTGGAGATAGGTCTCGGCGTTCTTGGGGAAGTCAAAGTTGATGACAACGTTGACGGCCTGAATATCGATACCACGCGTGAGGAGATCGGAACAAACCAGGTTGCGGCACACACCGTTCCTGAAGTCGTGGAAGACACGGTTACGAGCATGCTGGAGCATCTTGGCGTGCGAGTAGAAGCAGGAGTAGCCAAGCTCGGTGATCTTCTTGGCAAGAAGTTCAACACGGTTGGTCGAGTTGCAGAAGATGATGGACTGGTTGATCTGGAGCTTGTTGAAGAGGGTATTCAAGCAGTGGACCTTCTGCTTCTCTTCAACGAAGGCGTAATACTGGGTGATACCGCGGAGAGTGAGTTCGTCCATCAGGTTGATTTCGTACGGCTGGTTCATGTGCTTGTCCTGCAGACTATGTTAAAAATACTAATGGAGCCGATCATACAACCAGAAAATCGCGGCCTACCTTGAAGCTCTTCACAACAATGGGGAAAGTTGCGGAGAAGAGCATGACTTGGCGATCCTTGGGGTGAAAGGCGAGGAGCTGCTCAATGACGGGGGTGAATTCGGGAGAGAGAAGCTTGTCAGCTTCGTCCATAACGAAGGTCGGGCAGGAAGAGAGATCGGCAACGCCCTTGCTGGCCAGGTCCAATATCCTTCCCGGCGTACCCACGATGATGTGGACCGGCTCGCTTAAGCGGATGATATCGTCCTTGAGGCCCGTGCCTCCGGTGGTGACCATGACATTGAGACCCAGATGCTTGCCCAGCATCTTGCAGACCTGCGACGTCTGCAGGGCCAGTTCTCTCGTCGGCACCAGAATTAGGGCCTGGGTCTTGGTGCTCTTGGGGTTGATGCGCTCGAGGGTGGGAATGACGAAGGCGGCCGTCTTGCCGGTACCGTTCTTGGCACGGGCCAAAATGTCACGGCCGGTAAGGGCGACGGGGATAGTCTCTTCCTGGATGGGCGACGGCTTTTCGAAGCCAGCCTCGAAGATGCCCATCATCAGCTCTCTCTTAATGTAGAAATCCTCAAACTCCAGGCCCTTGGTCGCCGTGACATCTTCCGTCTGTACTCTATTGTCCTTCGGGGGTGCCTTGAGGTTGTTCTTCCAGTCGGCTGACGACTCGTTCAAGCTCGCCGCGGCGAGCTGGTTCGTGATATCTGCTGCCATTGAGAGGGGTTGGTGGGGTGGGGTCGGAAGTGAGGAAGCGAGGGTATGGTTGAGTCAGCCCAGCTGGAGGCAGAGGGCGATTGTCGCACGGGGTTGTGGCTCAAGATATTCGACTCGAAGCACGTGGCTGCTGGTGTGCGAGTCGGCTGCGAGGGCGTCGGCAAAGGAGGTGACGCAGAGTGCGGGAGGAGTGGGCACTCGGATGGCGGACGGTGTTGCGGTGTCCGGGCGAGAGGCAGCTCTGTGCGGGGCAGAGGAGAAGCTCGGCGGCGGAGCTGGATTGGAGCACGCGGTGATGGAGGATGAGGAGTCGTCGCAAGTAGCGTGGTGTTCTGTAGCGGATCAGGCCTGCAATAGCGCGGGGCAGGCTCGAGAGCGGACTCGAGAAGAAGAGGAGAGCGGGATTGAGCGCAAGCGCGAGAGTGTCGGGGAGTTGTGTGGTGGAGGGTGTGGGCAGGTGGAGGCGAGGAAGGGTAGAGATGGTGTCGAAGCAAGAGAGCGGCGGGCAGGCTGGCCGCCGAGGAATTGCCGCTCGGGCGCAGAAGCGACGCCACCACTACTGGCTGCCCGCAACGCTTTGATACAACAGCTCGCACTGATCTCAAAGCTTACTCAAACGCCCGCCATGCTGCTCCGCCCGGGCCTCTTGCGCGCTGCGAGGCTCCCGCCGACCGGCGCACTGCACCGCGCTGTCCTGGCCCGTCGCCTCTACAGCTCGTGGGGCCCGTCGGCCGGCCAGGCAGCATCCGAGCGCTGGCTCTATACCATCCTGGGTCTAAACACGGCTGTCTTCGCCGCCTGGAAATATGCAGACAACACCATTCCGCTCGACCTCAAGGCCTCTCTGTCGCCCGAAACATCCCGCCGGATTGCCCAATATGTCCACCTCGACAAGCGCCAGCTCTTCAACGACCTGTACACCCATTTCGTCTTCAAGACCGATGACCCCCAACGCGGCCGCTGGTGGACCACCTTGACCGCCGCCTTCTCGCACAAGGACCTTGCGCACTTCGTTTTCAACATGTTCGCTCTTAAGTCATTTGGTGAAGCCATTATCGCCTACTGCCCGCGCATGGGTCCCTCCAGCTTCCTCACCCTCTACCTTGGCGCCGGTCTTGCCGGCTCTCTCGGCTTCTACTTCCAGCGGCAAAGCCAGAACAGCAAGCAGCAATCCGCCGCCATAGGAGCTAGCGGCTGCGTCTCGGGTGTTGCAGCCGCCGTGGCCCTGATTGCACCAAATGCCAAGTGGCAGATCATGTTCATCCCAATCGGAGTCCCGGCTTGGCTCTTGTTCTCGGCATACCTTGCCTACGACGCCATCTACCTCAACGACCCCAACAGTAGAATCGGCCACAGCGGGCACATTGGCGGTGCTGCATGGGGTGCCGTTTACTACTGGCTTGTCCTGCGCCGCTTACGGTCGCCTTTGTCGCGCCGTTGAGCGAATTTGGCCTGTCACAGCTGTATTATTATTTCTTCTTTGCTCTGGCACCACTGCATTTGTTGCAGCAGAAGGCTGTTTTGAATTGAAGCCTATTTCATCTCTTTATCGAGACCCAAAAACGAGCATCGTTAATGATTGATCACGTGCGCGAGGGACCTTGCTGCTCATTTCAGATTATGTTCCTAGCATTACCAACTTTCGGCCATACCATCCATTTGTTTTGTCGAGGTAGTCTGTCTTTCGTCAGGTTCTGGGAGTGAGCATCTAGCCGACCTCCTGGATCAAGTCTTTCAATACACCCTCCTCAGCAAGCATCCTCAACCATGTCTGAATCGCAGGGCCGTAGTCGTGTCTCCGGCTCTCTGCCTTTTCTCTGTCTGCAGCGGCTGTCATCTCCTCATCTCTGATGGCGGCTCGGAGGCCCGCTTGGTCGGTGACAGCCTTCTGCCGGAGATCAATCAAAGTTGTAATGTCATCGTCCGCATTGATCCGCCTCTGTGTTGCAGTCGGGATGTTGGCTTGGAGGATGTCTGCAATGGTTAATGAGTACTCCGAGGAAGGCCCCGTCAGCACCGAATCTCCCGCACCATCCTCAGTGATGGCAAACGCATTCCAGTCAGGGTTGACTTGAGCAAGTCGGTCTTCGCAAGCACGAATCAACTTGATATTCTCGGCCAGATGCTGACGATGATCGAGGAGTGGATCCCGGACTAGGCTGAGTAGGCCGAACTCGATCTGGCCTTCTTCGTATTGGGCCATGCGGGCTTCGAGATTTGGTGCGACGACTTCCAGCCAATCCATGCCCTCTTCAATCTTCTCCAGTCTCTGAGGCTGTCGGTCGAGCCCGTCGAGCTTCCAGACTTCACCTGCGATGGGCATGAATGCGATGAAATGGAATGCTGCGTCGTTGTTCTTTGATTTCTTGCTGGCCGACTTGGAAGCTTTTGATTTGCTTGTTGCGTCGTTTTTCATGTTCAAGTCAATGTTCATCATGTCGATTTTCCTGGCGGGCGGTTAACATCTTAGTGAGGACAGAGAGAAGCATGAACTCGCACCTAGCGAAAGAGTTGTGGATGTTCTTGACGAACTCGTAATGAACAATCTGCTCTCCGCGGGTAGCCGGTGTGAAGTCTTGAGTGAAGTCTTTGAAGCTCCGCAGGTTCTCCCCAAGCTCAATGTCTGGAATGTTCATGATGATGTTGAGCAAAGCAACGGTGGCACAAGCATTGCCGGTGGTCTAATAACGTTAGTCCCGACGCTTTGGTCGTTCAACCGGTGACGGCTTACCTGGTTGGAGAACCAAACATGCTCGGGGCACGTGCTTTCTTGCTGAATGAAGTCATCTTCGACGTAACGAAAGAGGAAGATGAGGCCATATACAGGCTTCCTGTTGGGTTTGATAAGCCGATGCACCAACGTGACCACTTGTCGCCGCCACTTACGGTAGCATAGCCAGCAGTGCCTCATCCAAGCCAAAGACCTCTTGAACCTTGACGCCTTGCACACCAAACTCCTGGATCATGACGTTGAAGAAAGCCTAGAAGAGTTCAGTCCGAATAAGGTTGAGGGCGGGGCACGGTGGGCCGTACCGGATCGTTCTCAATCTCACAAAATCCCTGCCACTTGCGTTTGTCGTCGGCGGAGGCAGCAACGGAAGCATCATTGGGAAAGACTCTGTCTTCTGGGAGGCTGTTGGAGCGGCTGCCGTTGGTGTCTTTGACCTTCCTCCTCTTGGAAGCACGCGTCGCCATGGTCGCGCGAAGCAGGCGAGCAGCAGGCGCGTCAGTTGCGACGGAGGTGGTTTGGAGAGGCTGGGCCAGTGGAAGCAGAAGGCAGCATCCTGAGCGGGCTTCAGCCGTTTGAGCTTGGCGTTTGGGGCAATGCGGGTAGCGGGCGGGCGCACATGGTGAGGGTTGCGGAGCTTGGAACGGGCTCAGCCCTACGGCGCGTCCAAGGCGAGCTCGGGGCAAGACGCGAACAGTTTTCCCGGACAGCGCAGACGCAACACCAAACAATCCACCGCGCAACCGCCCACGCCTCCCGCCTGCACCCTCCCCGGCCCGTCCGTCGCGTGTCCGTGAATGCCCGCCACAGTCGATTGGACCCCCCGCCACGGCATGAGATGAGCGGCACTCCTCGCGTGCGCTACGGCGCATTTCCCCAGACGCCCGACACAGCTTACAGAGCTCCACGAAGCAATGGCACCCCCGACGCGAAACACCCGCGGGTGCGCGCGCCACTCTCCGACATCAACATCATGAACAAGTCGCCCGCCAACGACGGCACCCAGCCCCTAATCTCCACCGAGGTCATTCCCGCTCCGACCCAGCGGCTCTACGCCTTCTTCTTCTACGGCGCCCTGCTAGCCTGGCGGGCCTACGACTTTATAAATTTGCACAACGAGGAGGCCGATTCATTATGGCTGTTTATGAAATGGATCGTGATAGACGGGCTGTTTCTGTTCGGCCTGCCTGTGCTGAGGATACCATGGCTGGAGTGGTCCCCGCCCACCATGGTCTTCTTATTCCTCGTGCATGCGCTGATGGACGGCATGCTCATGTTCAGGATCGGGGTGAGTCTGCGGCGGACATATCGGTTGGGGACAATATGCTTATGCGGGACAGATACCAATCGCAACCTGGGTGGGCGGCCTCTTCAAACTCGTCTACGACCGCGAACTGGCCATCGAGGAGCACCAAGTTGATCCGTGGACCGTCCTGCACAACGAGTCACTCATTTTGGGTAAACAAGTCATCCACATTCTTCCGGAAGGGTAAGTGTCTGTCTGAAACCACTGCAACAGTCGCTAATTAGTGCTGTAGCTCTGCCGTCCTCAACCCGGACAAGGAATCTTTCTGCCTGGGCGGCTTCTCCAAGGAAATCAAAATCCCCATCCAGATCAACCAGACCACTCCGATGCTCATCGAAATCATTCGCTTCGACCTCGATAACGGCCAGAACGAGACCATCTCCATATCGCAGAAACAGGTCAAGAATCTCGTGAAGGAGGCAAAGAAGACCAAAAAGTCGCATTCGCCCGAGGAGCCTTTGCTGCTGCATCATACAGTCAAGAAGACGGGGTTGTTCAAGCTCAAAAAGGTCATTGATGAGTCCAAGCTCGAGGTTCAAACGCGTCTATCGGAGGCGATGGTGGTTTCCTGCCCCGAGGCTCGCATAAAACCCAGCAGCAAAACTCGCTGCAAGGGCGAATCCGCGGACATTGGAATTGTTGTTACTGGAACTCCCCCACTTCAACTCAAGTACCGCAGGATGGTGGAGGGAAGGGAACGTGAATCCAAGAGTGAATTCCTCCAGCCAGACGATTACATTTCGCCTCTATCACGGCACACCATCTCGGAAGCCTTGGTTCGGACTGGGCAAATCGACGTTTCTTGGGCTCGTTCGCACTCCATTGAAGTCTCGCTCACCGATGGCCTTTCACAGAGCGGCCTGTGGGCATACTCCGTGGACGAAGTTTCGGATGCCTTGGGAAACGTTATCAAGTACTCGACGCAAATCGAAGAAGGCGAAACCCCCAAGCTGGACGAGAAGCTTCAACGCGCATTCTTCGTCTACGAGCGGCCGACAATCAATTTGTATGGCTGTGATACCCAGCATCCGCTCCGGGTTGCCAAGGGCCAGAAAGCTCCTCTCCCGATTCGCTTCTCTTCGACTTCCCAGAACAGGCAGGAATTGACGGATTCACCGCACACCATTGAGTACATGTTTACTCCAGAGGAAGAATTGTCGTCAGATGGAGAGCACACCGCAAGCAACCGGACTAAGATTGAGGTCCTCAAGAGTGCCGGGCAGAAGATTACGATCCAAAAGAGTGGTTTGTACACGCTAAAGTCAGTCTCCACGGACAACTGCGCCGGAGAAGTTGAGGAACCTGCCTCATGTCTCCTTCTCAATCCTCCGGAGCCCGATCTGGACATCTCCAGTGCTCCGATCTTCGACAAGTGCGCCAACCGGCCTCTGGGATTGCGGGTGAACTTGGACCTGATTGGAACACCGCCGTTCAAAGTCACGTATACGATGCGGAAGAAGGGTGAAAAGACAGAGCGGGTGGAGCACATTGATGTCACCGGACTTAGAGGCCAGGTGGACATTATGCCTCCTGAGGCTGGCCATTACACCTACACCTTCACCAACGTCAACGACCAGGTGTACAAGGGTCATTCTCTCAAGAGCAAGAACCTGGTCCTCGAGCAAGATGTCAAACCATCGGCCTCTGCACACTTTGTTTACGCTCCCGCCAAGACGGAGGCTTGTATTGATGAGCCCGTTACGTTTGGTGTCAAAATGCAGGGCGAAGGTCCATGGACGCTCGAGTATGAGCTTGTCCATGCACGGAAGAGGGTCAAGAAGGAAATCACAGGCATCGAGACGGAGACTTTTACGATTACCACTGAGCCTCTCGACCAGGGCGGAGAATACACTTTGGCTCTGGCAAGCGTTACTGACGCTGTTGGTTGCAAGGAGTTCTTGAAGGAAGAGGCCAAGATCAGTGTCCGTCACGAGCGTCCCAAGGGTTACTTTGGACAGATCGAGGGCAGACGCAGTCTCCGCACTTTGGAGGGGAAGCAGGTGGCACTGCCTATGCGTCTCACCGGAAAGGCACCTTGGGATATCAAGTACAAGAACGCCGAGAACCCCGACGATTATGTCCACTCGGTGACACTCAACAATGCCAACGACTTCCTCGACGTCGATGGCAAAGGTCTGTACGAGTTGTTGGATGTCCGCGATGCAATCTGCCCAGGTTCTATTGATCCTGCCGCCAAGATTTTCGAAGTCAGCTTGATTCCCCGGCCTACACTCAGGATACCGGAGAGCACAACAATCACGCTTTCTGGAGATAAGTATATCAGGCAAGAGATCTGCGAGGGCGACCAGGACAGCTTGGATGTCCTTCTTACCGGAAGTCCGCCATACACCGTCAAGTACGAGCATCATGCTCCTGGATCCGGTTACCAAGTCAAGGCCATTAATGCCGCCCTCAACATCGCTTCCGTCTCTATGGATACCTCTAGGCCTGGAGTTCACCAGTACAAGTTTACCGAATTGGCTGACAATAACTACAACCACAACCCGAGGACATTCCAGCAGCTCAAGGTCGAACAACTCGTCAACCCCCGCCCCTCAGCCAAGTTCAAGAACCCAGGCAAGACATACAGTTACTGCAACAGCGAGGAAGATGGCGAGGAAGTTATTCCGATCGAGTTCACGGGCCTTCCGCCTTTCCACCTGGAGGTCGATTTGAAGCACGCAGGCTCTAGCAAGGCCGAAACTCTGTCGTTCCCGAACATCCCGTCGACAACGCACAGCATCAGGATCCCGCACCGACACCTGCACCTCGGCATGTCTAGCCTCTCCATCCGCAAGGTTCGCGACGCACGCGGTTGCCGCAACAAGCCCGCCCTCTCATCGGCCAGCCGCGACGCCCCTCGCGTCCAAATAGCCGTACACAACGCACCCTCGATCGCGCCGCTCGACACGCGCACCGACTTCTGCGTCGGCGACCGCCTCTCGTACGCCCTCTCCGGCGCCGTCCCCTTCTCTGTCTTCTACACGTTCAACGGCGCCTCCCTCAAAGCCACCTCACAAGGCACAACCTTCCGCCGTCTCGCTGAGAAGCCAGGCGCCTTCACCATCACCGGAGTGGCGGACTCGGCGTCGCACTGCCGGGCGTCGACGCACCTGGCAGCGACGATCCACGAGATGCCGTCGGCGCGGGTGTCGCGCGGCAAGGAGACGCGGGTCGACATCCACGAGGGCGGCGAGGCGGAGATCCTGTTCGAGTTCGGCGGCACGCCGCCGTTCGAGTTCACGTACACGCGCTCGACCAACGCGCGGCCGGGCCAGCGCAGCAGGGTGCTGGAGACGCGCACGCTGACCAGCGCAGAGTTCTCGCTGCGCATCAAGGCCAGCGAGGAGGGCACCTACGAGGTCATCAGCATCAGGGACGCGTGGTGCGCGTTCAGCAAGAATCCGGATGGCAGCGCGACGGCGATGGGGGTCGAGAGGGATGGGAGACAGAAGGCCGTGAAGGGGAAGGCGCAGGGGAGGGTGGGGTATTGAGGTGGGAAACGGGGAGGGGTGGTTTGGCGGTGCGTGGTGGGGTTGATGAGATAGCATTGATGGGCGTTTTTTTTTTCCTTCCTTGTAACGTCATGGTGGCAGTTTGGTAAAAGCGGAAATTCGGGAGAATATCAGATCATGAAATCAGACCTTTATATTAAGTGTTTGGTGGTTGTCTTGTGCGGGCGCGGTGATGTGGCTTACTACCTATATTGTCACCTTCACCTGTCTTTACGTACATAATCTACTCCGCACTTATACTTTGCTTTCTTCATCTTTAGCCCTCTCTGTCCTTACCTCGTCGCTTTAATCATTGAGTTCTATTGGCGGCCTTTCTTGGTGGCAAGCGAGGCGAGAAGATGGGTGAGGGATTGGGTTGTTGGGTGAGTGTGGGTAGACAGTAGGGGGAGAAAGTTCGAGCGAGGCTAAACATGAGAGAGAAGGCTCGAGTACGAAGAAGTGAAGTTAAAGAAGTAGAGATGTGTGTAGCCGGTGAGCCTTAATAAATAATAGTAGGACACAATGTTCGAGAGTTAACGGATTGGCGATATATGATGATAGATACACTTTGTCGTCATGGAGCTGGGTTCGTGATTTTTACAATTCGAATAGTAGCGTAGCTGGTTTTTCTGAGCATTTGAAACAGGAATACCAGGTTATTGTAGTAATTAAAGTTTTTTTACTTTCGAATGAAAGGTAGACGCTTACTAAAATGCAGAGTGTGCTGGATAAAAGGCTGGATGGAAACAGATTGTGGACGAGGTTCGTGAAGAACTATTTCAGCGTATTATGATGTTTTTGGTTTGAAGCTGTTCAAATAAGCTTTTCGGGTTGCTTTTGGCTAGACGGAAACATGTCTGAATATTCGCATGTCGGATAATTTGGATTCGAGAATTTCATGTGGCTGAAGGAAAGAAACGACGAAGATAAGGACGACGGCATGTCTGGAAGGTGGAGATTTTGGATGACTGGAGTATAGGAACCGTCAGGAGCATGTAAATACTATCGCTTCATTCGAAGTACAAATACAACGGCGATCATGTGTATCTTATAGTCTTGTTCATCTTTCGCACTTCGGACGTTCGGTAACTCTCCTACTACTAATACTAATACGCGGTATGCCGTTGTTTATGGTATTCTCCTGCATCTTTTTTCTCTTCACCAAAGCCTCTCAACCACAACCTCTAAATCAAACCACCGATAACGAAAAAAAAAAAAGAGTAACCTCCAAACATGTATTTCTCCCTCTTCCACGAGTGGAATCAAAAGAAAAACGGGAATCAGCTGATAAAACAAACCGGAAACAAGCTCGACGGGGGGGAACCAAAAGAGACAGAGACGAGCCCTACGCCGCAGCAGCCGCGCTCGAAACATTCTGCCCCCTCAAATACTCCTCCACCTTCGGCCCCTCCATCTTCTCCACCCGCTCATCCACCTTCTTCTCCACCACCGCCTCCTCCTTCCCCGCACCGCCCACCACCGCGCCCGCCACCTTCTCCACCGCCGCGGCCGCGACGCCCTTGGCCTGCTCGGCGTAGCTCGGCGACGCGGGCTCGGCGTCGGCGGCCGGCAGCGGCTGCGCCGCGTCCTTGGCGGCCTGGCCGACGGTGCGCGGCTCCATCGACACCGTCTTGTCGCCGTGGCCGTGGTCGTTGACCGCCTCATGCGGCGTCCCCGCCGCCAGCTGGTTGTGCGCGTGAGTGCCGCTCTGCTCCGCGAAGCGGGTCTCGGACGTACCGGTTCTTGCCTTCTCGTCTCCGTTGGGCTGCTCGGGGGCAGCGGCTGGCGCTGCGTCTGCCGTCGTCGACGTCGTCGTGGGGTTCGTCTTGTCGGATTCGGAGGGGGCGGGGGAGGAGCTGCTGGTTGGGGTGGCGATGACGGCGGCGGGGTCCTCGGCGGGCTGGGTGTAGGTGCCGGTGCTGGTCATGGGGTCGGCCTTCTCGACCAGCGGCGTCAGCCCGGCGATGGAGCTGGCGTGCATGGCCTTGAGGCTCTTGGTCGCGCTGAGCGTCGCCACCACCTGCCGCCGCGGCTGGCCCGCCTCGGTGCCCACCGCCACGGCCTGCACCACCCCGTCCGGCGTCTCCTCCCACTTGATCGGCCCCGTGGGGATCGTGTTGGCGCCCTTTTGCATGCTGCCGTTCTGGAACGAGAGCCGCTCGGCGATCTGCGGCTCGAGGATGGGCATGTCGCCGAACTCGATGTCTAGCTTGCCGCCGTACTTCTTGGGGATGTTTTCGATGTCGATGTACTGCTCTAGCGTCTCCTTCATGGTCTTGTCGGTGAGGATGAAGATCTTCGAGACGGTGATCGGGTCGAACCAGCGCTTGACCCAACTCCAGACGGTAGGGAAGAAGGAGGGCGCGCCAATGATCTGAGAGGAGTTAGTAGGTTTCTGAGGTGTGAAATCCAAACACGTACAAATATCCTGTCCAGAGTCTCCGGGTAGTGGGCGGTTGCCAGGGTGCTGGCATCCTGCATGTGGCCCTTGAGATTCCAAAACTGCTTCAGCCCAACCTTCGAAATATCAACGATGTTATTGCTCTGGGAGATGGGGGTCTCCGGGTGGCCGCGCTCGGAAATGGCGGAGCACAAGGGCATGACGAAGCGGGTGAGGTTCTCATAGAGGGCGAACAAGCGCAGCATCTTGGTGGGAACCTTGCTGTTGGGGGTGGCGACGGCCTGCGAGGTCTTGTGGCTGGAGTCATAGGCGGCCATGTTCTTGGAGTTCAGGTGGGCGACCTCGAAGATGTAGACGGGGATTCCGCGCTTGTCTCGGCGGCCGGTCCATTGGGGATACTATGACGCAGAGGCGCGGGGTCAGGGCAAGGTGCAGTGTCTACGCGTGCAGAGGCGCTCACTAATCTACGCGTCTCCTCGTACTCCTTGACATCGATGGTGTCGTACAGCTCGTCGAGGCTGTTCTCCTTGCGCCAGTCCTCGGTGTCCTTGAACTGCTTGAGCGCGTCGGGCGGCGAAAACTTGCGGGCTCTCAGATAGCGGCTGGGCGGCGGCGTCAGCGTCAGGGCCACACAATAGCGCGGTCGGTCTCACAGCATCGTCTCGTCGTCGTGGCTCGCAATCTTCTTGCCGTCCACGCCGGGCGGGCGGTAGTAGCCCGCATCCTTGCACAGGTCCTTGAACTTGTCGAGGGCGGCCTGCTGGTTCTCGGTCAAGTGGCCCAGGTGCGCGGCGGGGTACTGGTACGAGTCGATGCGCTGGAGCTCAGTCTCTTCCTTCGCCATGGTTGCGGGTGTCGGGGTGCGCAGCAGCAAGGGCGCGCAGTTCTCGAGGTGATGGCGATCCGAGGGGCCTCCGCGATCCTACATAAGCAGCTCTTCGCGGCGGCTGACGGAAGCTGAAAATGCCGCCAGCGCTCCGCTGGACGCCGCCGGGCCCGTATGTCATCATCCAGCCCGACCGCCCGCGTGCCGGCTCAGTCGGATCGGCCGAGTCTTTGTCCGCAGCCTCCTTGCAGCGGCCACATGACAGCGCAGAGCCGCAGCGCAGCGCAGCGCCGAAGTCAAAACGCCAAAGTCCCCAAAGTCCGTCCTTGGCCCATGTCAGCAGCAGCCCGGCGCCGCGAGCAGGCCGCCGCCGTAAACAGTAAGCAGCCGGTGCCGGCAGCGCGCGCCTGGGGGCCGCGATCGCGCCCGGCCGTCGCCCGCCGCACCTTCCCCCCGAGCATCGCGCCAGCCGAGCGCCCACCGCCCACCGCCCACGCCTGCCGCCGACCGCCCGCCTTTTCAACACTGCCGCTGCGGAGCCTCGCCGCCGATCGTCATCCGCTCCACCGCAAACGCGACCTCCTGCAATTCAGCTCGGTGAGCGCCGCTCAGCTCACCCGCGCGCCCACCAACCACCGCGCCCACCAGCCAGGCCGCCCGTCTGCAGTTCCTCCATCAATCACGATCGAGAGCCGCCGCACGCTGCTGCACGGCGGTGCCCATGCACGGCACGCGTTCCCGAGCGCTTGGCGGAGGTTTGCAGCACCGCCCGGAGGTGCGCTGTTCTGACGTTCTCCGACCCCCGGCGTCGCGGGAGGGAGCTGCCCTGTTGCGCCAGGCCCGTCTCTACGCGAGCGACGCGAGCTGCCGTCAGGCCTCCTGAAACGCCGCCGTGCTGCACACCACCGCGCAAGGCAAACACGGCGATGGACATTGCTTGGCATGACGACGCACCGAAGTGGAAAGGAGGCGCGCCAGACGGCCACGGGAGCCCGCTGTTGGGCAGCCCGCTGCTGGCGTGGCCGCCATTTCTGCAAGTCATGGGAAATTCAGCCTGTGGCGCGCCAGCCCTGCGGCGTGTAGCGTTTTTCATCTATCTGCTGCTGCATCGCTCGTGGATGCTCATAATCGCTCGTGTTTGGTCTTGTCCCGCCGCTCCCGTTGCTTGATTCCGTCCGCCCAATCTTGATCTTCCTTGTCCGCGCATCAACGGGGCTCTTGGCATTCCGCGATATGTTTCGAATCTATAGCCATTCTCCGCCCCTCGAATCCTGAAAATAGGCGCTCGGCACCAGTGCTCCAGGCCAGAGCGAATCGCAGCAAGGCATTTGCCGAGCGTTTTGCACCCGTAGGGCCGCCGTATCACGTATGACCCCCGTGCGACCAGCCATAGCGCCGTTTCGTTTGCACCCCATCCCTGCCCCAGACCGTGATACCAGCGCGAAAAAGGAGATGTCGAGGTTGAGCAGCTACCAGATACGATGGCTCCGACTCAGAACTGGCATCAGGCCCGCTGTTTCTAGCGAACGCTGCTGCGTGGGACGCCTCCGCAAGCCTGGTGGCGCTACCGGCAGAGGTACCTTTTTATACGCCTCTGCTCGCCGGCCAAGATGTACCTCTGCTCTTCAGGATACTCCTCTTGCTCTCACTTTCCCACCATTTTCAGTCTTTTTAGTGCCACGGTCACTCTTTCCCTATCAACTGTCAAGATTGTAGTCCGGAACTGCAATCAGTAAACCACACTCTTTTTCGAAAGCCCCATCACATCCGCAACAATGGTCAACATCGCCGCCGTCGCCCGCGCTGCCGCGTTCTTCCTGCCCGCCCTCGTCGCCGCCCAGAGCGGTGTCGTTGGCAGCGCCACTGGTTTCGCCCAGGGCGTCACTGGTGGTGGTGATGCCGCTGCCGCCGCGCCCTCCGATGTCGCTGAGCTGATCTCGTGGCTCGAGGACGAGACCCCCCGCACCATCCTCATCGACAAGGAGTTCAACTTCCTGGAGACCGAGGGCACCAAGACCGCCACCGGCTGCCGTCCCGACAGCAACACTTGCCCCGACAACGGCGGCCAGGATGCCATCAACGAGGCCAACTGGTGCAGCTCCTCCTACCCCTCCGTCGAGGTCACCTACGACCAGGCTGCCATGGAGGGCATCAACGTCAAGAGCAACAAGTCTCTTATCGGTGTTGGCGACAAGGGTGTCCTGAGGGGCAAGGGTCTCCGCCTTACTGGCGGCGTTGAGAACATCATCATCCAGAACATCCACATCACCGAGCTCAACCCCAAGTACATCTGGGGTGGTGATGCCATCACGCTCGCTGGCTCCGACAAGGTCTGGAGTAAGTATTTCAGAGTTTTGGTTTGGGTCTGCATCAGGCAACACGCTATTCCCGATCGGGTAACTCTATACGAACGTCGAGGCAACCCAGCGGACACCAGTGTTTCATCCCACTGGTTGTTTCTGCTGCGATCAAAGCTGTTTACGCTGGTTTGACCTCTCGTATTGGGTTGCGCCTGACGGCGTAGCGCGTTTCTCTGGTGAAGGGTACCCAGTGTTACACATACCCCCCTGAACTCCCCCAGGCCCCCTCAACCTTCTCCGCATACTCTATCTCTTTTTATATGCTTAAAACAATGAGCTAACGCAAAACAACAGTTGACCACAACAAGTTCTCTCTCGTTGGTCGTCAAATGATCGTTACTGTAAGTAGTGTCTAAGTCGGATGGCAGGGAGTGCAGGACTCACAATCATCACAGGGTTACGACAAGGCCGGCAAGGTTACCATCTCCAACAACGAGTTCGACGGCCAGACCGAATGGTCCGCGTCTTGCAACGGCGAGCACTACTGGACCGTTCTCGTCTACGGCGCCGACGACCAGATCACCTTCGCCGGCAACTACATGCACGACACCTCGGGCCGCTCGCCCAAGATCGGCGGCGCAGATGGCGCTGGTATCACTTTTCACTCAGTCAATAATGTGTTTGAAACGAACAAGGGCCACAACTTCGACATCGGCTCCGGCGCCGAGGTCCTTCTCGAGGGCAACGTGTTCAACAACTGCAACCAGCCGATCACCGAGAAGTCGGCGTCGGAGGGCGGCACCATCTTCAACACGCCCAGCGGGTCGGAGAGCTCGTGCTCGTCGGCGCTCGGCCGCGCCTGCCAGGCCAACCAGCTGACCAGCTCCGGCGACTTCGGCACCTACAAGGACACCTCGGTGCTCGAGGGCTTCAACGGCGCCGCCTCCATCTGGGAGGCCACCACCGCCGCCGAGGCCGCCTCCGCCGTCGTCGCCAACGCCGGCATCGGCAAGATCGGCTCCGGCGCCGCCAGCTCCGAGGGCGCGAGCAACTCGACTATGAAGTACAGGCGCTTCTAGGCGGGTTGAGAGCGACGAGGGGGAAAAATTTCCGTGGTTTACTTGTATATAATTACGTTTCTTCTGGGCCGAGAGTGCCTGGTGTATATTTTTGTTCTGCCCGTTTTTTGGCGGCCGCCTCCTTTTAGGAAGGGTGCTGTGGGCGAATGCAAATACTTTTGAAAGCAATGAGTGGTGCACACGTTATGTGAAAGATTTTCGGTGTGGAGATAGGCGATTATGGGCTTGATTCTAGGGTACGTCTATACGATGTGAAACGATCCAGGATACTAATCTGTATATAGTTCTCTGTCTTACCAAGGAGGCTCGCTACGAGGGACTATACTGGTAGTCTGAGTCCGATACCGATAACGACCTCGATATTTACCTAAGACCGTTAATTCAGCTAACCAAGTCGAAATTCATATTGCCAGCCAAGCCACTCAGAAGGAGGAGGCTATGGCCACTGAAACTACGGATTCTGCAACGCAGATCAATGTCGAGGCCGTTGATTCGGCCACCCAGACAGAGTTGGAGATAGTGGCCGTTAATTCGGCTACTCAGATGAAGATGGACGTGGTAGAGAACACCCTAAGGCTGTTGACTCTCCCCCTTCTACTTCGCCCAAATGGTCGTCGCAAGAACTGTTCTCAACAAGCAGACCTGCATGGGCAGTTGAAGCATTCGTCCGGATAGATTTGTCGTTGACTTCGCAACAATTTTGCGTCCGGACGAATGCTTCAACTGCCCACGCAGATATTCTTGTCGAGAAATGCCGTTGTGAGCTGTTAGGCATCATGGGTCGAGCCGGTCGGCCAAGAGAGAATGCTCTTTTCTCGATCGCACTGAGCGCGCCTAATGACGTCACCGAGATGTTTGCTAAAACCTTCGCCAGACTCCCAGCCTTTTCACCATTCAGCCTCAGCGATCGTTCTGCGAGTCTAGTCTTGTCACCATGATTTTCTTCAGTATTTCACAGCTGGCATGTTCCCGGTGTGAGCTGTACCCACGGGGTCAGCCTGGGTGCAGCCTGATGCCACGCACACCCCTGACGCCATGCACGCCCTCTGGCCTTCTTGGATTGCACCCGCATGAAGATTGACCAATTGTATTTTCGAGCCCTTTCCATTGGACCCGGTAAGGATCATGAGCTGCTGCGCCATGCAAGTAAGCCTGGGTCAGCCGAAACTTTTATGTCTGCTGCCTTGCACCCACTCTTCACCACAAACCCTCACCTTCACGCCGAACATTCCACAGCCCATCGACCATACGCAATCATGTCTTCATATTTCTACCATCCGTACTGCTATCTTGAAAGCGAGCGCGAAATACGGCTTCTCCGGATCCACCACGGCGCCGGCCCCCGATGGAAAGGCTGGAAGAGACGCGGACCGTCCTTCAGCCTTGTCCATTACTCTCTCGACAAAGCTCCTCCGTACGAAGCCGTGTCATACGCATGGGGTCACACTGCACGCTTTGAGAAGCTGCCGATGTCAGACGGCAACAATCTCCGCATCACCAAGAGCGTTTCCGAGGCAATTCCATACCTCGTGGACAGATCCGAGACCGGGCTCCTGTGGCTGGACCAAGTCTACATCGACCAGGACGATCTGGAAGAACGAGGCCACCAAGTCGCGCTTATGAGAGACGTTTACCGTAGCGCTGCTCGAACGCTGATCTGGCTTGGTCTGGAAGATCGAGAGACGCGTCTTGCAGTGAGCATCGTTGAAGAGCTATACACACAAGTCCGATCAACAGGTTATGAGCACAAGGGGAAAGGGCCTACCAGAGAGATTCTAAAGGCTTTTGATTTTGTGTGTAATGCAGATGAGAATGGAAGATTCAGCACGAAGAAGAGGCCTGCCACAGGACGAATAATCGACAACTTAATGGCTCGACAGTGGTTTAGTCGAGGTTGGGTTGCGCAAGAGTTGGCGTTGTCTAAGGCACCCGTTGCCTTCATTGGTCGACATGCCCTCGATTGGGACGCCATCTGGATGTCGGCCATCATGGCCAGCCTGCATTGTTCCCTTCACGACTTCAGCAATATCAATCAGATGCATACACTTAGTCAGATTCGAAACAAATTCTCCAGCAGCGTTGCGGAAAATGATGACGCCATCCTGGATGCTTTGACTCTATGTCGTATAATTTGGACATGCTCCACATTCCTCGACACAACAAACCCTAGAGACTGTATTTTTGCCTATCTTGGATTTGGGGGACTGGAAGACTTTGAGCCAGACTATCTAGCAAGCATCCCGGAAGTATACATGGGGATCACGCGGTATATTGTTGAGAATGTGGACTTCTTGGATATTTTAAGTGCTTGTCATGGCCTCCAGCAACCGAGAAGTAACGAGTATCATGGGCTCCCATCTTGGGTGCCGAACTTCGCTGAAGCATATTGGGCAAAGTCGTTGATACTAGATCATATTCTGTACTGGGATATCGAATGGGACGCTTCGGCTGGCAAGCAATATAGAGGATCTGACAATGACGATGCGAAAGAGCTTCAGGTCTTCGGGAAAGTCGTCGACTATGTCAAAAGGGTATCTTTCCTTCCATCATGGGACACTCAGGATCCACTATCCTACCAAAAGTTTTTCGATATTGGTCAGCAGTGGTTGGGAAGATCTGGATTTTTGAAGCTAGCCATGGGTGCCTATCTATGTGGTGTTGATTGGTGTCAACCACATTGGCTCGTAATCACGTGTTTTGTTTGCTTTTGCTTATACACGCGTTCTTTCTTTACTTTTTGCCGCACCATACACCTATCCCCACACACCTCATTTACCCCATTTATGCGTATTTCCGTAAATCCGATTATTACAAGTATATAGCAGGCCTCAGTAGCAACAATGAGAAAACCAGCGGTGTATTCTTTCTCGCGCCGTTCGACAATTGGTTTTACCCTTTTCGTTTTGAAGACCTCGTTGCCTTTAACCAAGTCTTTCGAGGCCCAGGGCAACCCATAAGCGAGGATAAGCTGGTCACTATGGAAGGGGTCCAGCCATTGTGGATCAGGACAAATATGGAAAGTTTACTGCACGAAGTCGCATCTTTTTTCGAAGGTATGAATGTTATTGAAACCGCAGAGGGTAAATTTGGCTTCACTCGGAAAGAAACAACACCCGGAGACGCCATCGTCATCCTTCATGGTGCTCTAATTCCGTACGTCTTGAGGAAAACGGAGGATGAGTCAAAGTATCAGATCGTTGGAGGCTGCTACATCGAAGGCATCATGGATGGTGAAGCGGTAGACTGGGAAGAAGATAAAGCGGAGCGGTTTATTCTAGTTTGACAGCGTCGTAGGGCGATAATTTAGTAGAGTTTGACGTTCTTCTTTAGCACTCCCACTATTTTATCTACGAGGAAACATGATAGACAAATAATTTCCTCTACTAGACTTTTCAGTAGCGTAGTTTCTTATTTTTAACCCCTCTCCCGTGTGTCCCTCTAAGGTCGATCTGGGGAGTGATATTACACATGTAGACTTTCATAGGGAGTTGGAGTATTCGTCCGGACGCAAATGTGTAGTGGAAGGAATACCGACCGCATCCGGATGGATGCTTCAACTGCCCATGTAGTGTGAACTTGTTGCGATACTTCGTGAGCCAAACACGTAATAAAAAACGAAAGGGCGGTAGTATTAAGGATAAGCTTGGTTGACACGGCGAAATTGCTCGTGAGCTCTATAGGATACGCTGAATACATAACGGGCGGGAGGGAATGAGGAAATAGCAAAACGAGGGTTGTGGAATGAGCAACTCCTTGCAAGTAGATGCTAGATAACGCACCCCGACTCATATCTTGCCCATGCCGAAGTCTAACTTCTATATTCTTCAAGTCACCACCAAATTTCCCAAGATCCGAATTCCAGACGAGCCTACTTGGCTCAATCCATCACACCATCATCTTCACGTACATCTGATCAGGCCTGTACTCCTCTCAAACCCACAGCCCACAACCCATACAACTCAACGTAACGCAGTATTGGACTCCTCTACTCCTCATGCTCACAACCCCCAGGTCACAGCTCCCGCCCCCGCTGCTGGTCGCTCCTCCACCACCACCTCCTCCTCATATCCCTCCCCCTCTCCCACTCCATCTCCCTCCAACTCTGCCTCTCCCTTTCCATACCTGCAGCCATACCCCATCTACCTCTCTATCTCACTCTCATCATCACTTAGCAGATCCTCCATCCGCATATCTATGTTAAACTCCCTCTCCGTCGCCGCCCGAGCCCTCTCCACCTCCTCAAGCTGCCACGCGAACGCCGCAGGAGGCCTCTCCACCTCCTCTGACAGCCTCTCAAAACGCCGCGAGCGGGCCAGAACCACGTTTCCGGAGTCAGACATGCGGAGGATCGGCCGCAGCGGAGTGCTACCCGGGAAGGTGGGTGCAGCGTCGCGGTTGTCCCGGACGCGTCTCAGGGGGATGGGGCGGAGCGGTGACTGCGCCGGCGAGGGCGCGGGCGGAGGTGTGCAGGCAGCGCGAGCGGGGGTGCTGTCCTGGACGGGCGGGGCGCGCGCGGCGGCGGCGCGTCGGTTGGCGGGGAAGAGGCGGGTTGGCCGGACCCACAGCGGGCGGCTCTCCTCTGCGCGGTGTTGCCTCTGCTGCTGCTCGAAGGTGGGTGGAGCCTGTGCCTCCTCCGGGCGAGCTTCCCGGCCTGCGTGCTGCTCGTGGTCGATGTCGTGGCGGCAGGTGCAGGCGCCCCATCGCCTTTCGCAGACGTAGCAGAACTCCTGGCCGCAGCGGCACCTGGGGTGGTTGCTTAGACGTCAGCTATGCCTCGAAAGGGTAATCGGGCCTTGGAAGGAAAGAAGAGGGGGTTTGGGGTGCAAGGAGTGAGCAGATGAAGGATCATGCGGCCAGAAGCACTCCAGGACACACAACTGGCCTCTCCTGAGCCTCCCTCCCCACCACTCTCCCGCCTCCCGCCTCCCCCAAAACAACAAGCACCGCAGAACCCAGCAAAAAGGGAACTCACGTGATATGGTGACACCTCGTCTGCAACTCCACCAACGCCCTACAATTCCAACACCTCGCCCTCACCCCCTCCACCCCCTCCTCCGGACACTCCCCCGCCCCATGCCCCCTCCCCGCATCCCCCTTACACCACACACACGTCTCCGGCCCACACCCGCCACACCTCCCCACGCCCCCCTCCACCTCCACTGGCCGCACCCGCCGCCCGCACGCGCAGCAGTACGTGCGGCCGGGCCTGTCGCGCTCGAGCTGGCGGGCGCGGAGCACGCCGCGCGCACCAGGGCGGATAGGCACGGCGGGCAGAAGGCGTGGCCGCAGCGGAGGGTGGTGCGGGCGTGGGCGGCGAGCGGGTCGCCGCAGGCGGTGCAGGGGCGGGGGGAGGGGGGAGGCTGGGTGGTGGTGGAGGTGGTGTTGGTGTTGGTGTTGGTCATTGCTCGTTGAGGCGGGTGGTGAAGATGGATTTGTTTTTTTGAAGAGATGGAGCAAAACTGTTTCAGGAGGGAGAAATGTTGAGCCTTTATACTGAGCTGGAAAGGACAGAATTCTCCAAGTGTTGTGTGGCAAGTCATCTCGAAGTCTTTGGTTCAGGGTAAGCCGGTGAGGTGAGCCATGGAACGGCAGCTCAACGTCCCAACACCCTAAAGTCACTTTACGATAGGATTCTAGTGAATTTACAGAGTTTAAATTAATCTGTTTCCGTAGATCATGATCAACGTTTAGGGTCTTGACGTGTGCGGGATTGACGTATCTATCCGCATGAATGCGTCCAGTGCCTGTGGTACGTATGAGAATCCCATCTTTTGTTCCTAGCTAAATATCGCATTGGGTATTCTAGGCAGCCAAGGAGATGTTATTTGCTTATTTTAATTTTTTTTCCCCGGGAATAAGACCCGCATAATCGACCTCCATTAAAGCAGAAGTTCATAAACGAACGAATTCTATAGTGTAACCTACAGCATTTCTAGAACCTATGACGACAGACCAGTCACTTCCCACCTATCAAAGATTTTAGGAATCATATAATGAAGTCCAGATACGAAGAAATATCAGAACAAATCAAGTCGATGGGAACCACCGATGTAGGTAACAGTTTCCAGGAACATTTAAACCCAGATGATCAAAAGTTTACAGAGAGATATTGCAGACGACATTAGCACAATGAGGGCATATCATCTGAGCAGGACAATGCAATTTGGCCGAGGCGGGTTGAAGCATACGCCTGGATGAGAAAGTCTCCGAGGTTCTGTGAATGCCTAAACTACCAACGGCTCGCACTATGCGGCGGCAGCATGCACTTGCATAGCCAAACCAATCCTGTTTCTGTCACAAAGCATTTCATTGTCGCGGTGATAGATCGTCTGGCTGCGTTTGGAAGGGCGCTCGCATCTTCCCGCATCCCCGTTTCAAATCAAGGCGCACCGCATACTCCCCGTTTGCACCCGCGCCACCCCACCCAAAGCCCTCAAAGACAGCGACGACCACAAAATTAGCCTTCCCACGGAGCCAGCTTCTGCCCAATCCAATCCCCACACCACCGGCGCGATGGACGACCAATCCGCCGCCCTCATCCTCCAGCTCCAGCTGGAAGACATCTCCTCGATCCTCGCGTCCGCCAAGGGCAAGGGCCGCGCCGACGACGCCGCAGTCAGCGACCAGGAATACGCGCTCCGTCTGACCCAGCAGGAGCTCGAAGCCAGCGTGACGATCCTGAACGACCGCGCCATGGGCCAGAGCATCGCGCGCGCCGTCCAGGCCGACCGGCACATCCTGGCGCGCGAGGCCGCGGCCGAAGAGGCGGCGGCCAGGGACCGGCGGCTGGCGTGCGAGATGGGAGGGCTCCCGGCCGCAGCGACCGACGGCGGAGTCAGCGGTGGCGCGTCTGCCTGCAACACCGCCGACGAGGGTGCCGACGAGGGTGCCGACGAGGGTGCCGACGATGCAGCGCAAGACGAGTACCTGGCCAAGCTGCTGGCGCTGTACGTGTCCGAGGCCGACGGGGCCGAGCTGCTCGCCGCCGGCTCGGGCAGCGGTGTCGACGACGAGGGCGCTGCCGGGGGCGAGTCGTCGTCGAGCGGAGCGAAGAAGGGCGGACAGCGCGCGGCCATCGATCGCCGCTGCGAGGCCTGCCACGACGAGAAGAAGTTCTTCGACGTCGCGACGCTGCCGCACTGCCGCCACGACTACTGCCGCGACTGCCTGGACCTGCTCTTCCGCCTGTCCATGACCGACGAGAGTCTCTTCCCTCCACGCTGCTGCCGGCAGCCCATCCAGCTTCGCGACGTGCGCGTCTTCCTGTCGGCGGAGACCGCTGGGGAGTTTGAGGAGAGGAGGCCGGAGTTGGAGACGCCCAACAGGACGTACTGCCATCTTGCCGCCTGCTCTGCCTGGATCCCGCCGCGGGATATTTCGGACGAGGTGGGCCGGTGTCCAGCGTGCGCGGCGGCGACGTGCACGATCTGCAAGGCCGCAGCGCACGATGGGGAATGCCCCAACGACGAGGCAACGCAGATGCTGCTGCGCATGGCGGATGAAAGTGGTTGGCAGCGATGCTACAACTGCCGCCGTGTTGTTGAGCTGGACGTTGGCTGTTATCACATGAGGTATGTAACGTCCGCTTGAGCCGTGCCCCGTACAGGTTACTGATTTCGCTGGTGAGTAGTTGTCGTTGTGGTGCGCAGTTCTGCTATGGCTGTGGTGAGCGTTGGAAAACCTGCGCCTGTCCGCAGTGGGAGGAGGAGATGTTGTACAGACAAGCGGCCCAAATCGACCAGCGACTGCGGCTTGCAGCACCTGGTCTTTTTGCATTGCTTTTCCCTGACGCAGCGCCTGTCCCTGATGCAGCGCCTGTCCCTGATGCAGCGCCTGTCCCTGACGCACCGCCCGTCCAGCCTATAGCACCTGCTCTTCCTGCGCAGTGGGAAGACGGGATGTTGCACAGACTAGTTGCCCAAATCGACCGGCTGCGGCTTGCAGCAACTGCTCTTCATGCAGCGCATGTCCCTGACGCAGCGCCTGTCCCTGACGCAGCGCCTATCCCTGACGCACCGCCCGTCCAGCCCGCAGCACCCGCTGGGCGCGACCTCCCCACACCAGAACCGGAGGACACCGATCATCAACCGGAGGAACGCGGTCCGCCGCCGCCGGAAGAGGACTTGGCTGTGGAAGAGCTCCCCGTTCGCCCCGCACCTGCGCTGCCGAGGGGGTTGCAGGAAATGAGCGAGCTTCTCGCGGTGGCTACCGAAGTCCACGCTGGGCTGCAAGACTGGAACTTGGACGCCATCCTGCAGCACCTGCGCCAGAACCACGAGTGCACGCACCAGCGCTGGAGCTTCGTTCGGGGCCGGCACCGGTGCGAGGGGTGCTCCCACACGCTGCCGCAGTACATTTTCGAGTGCCGGCAGTGCAGGGTGAGGGCGTGCAACCGGTGCAGGTGGAACCGGTTGTAGACCCGGGGACTCTTGGGTGGTCCACAGAGGTAGCGGCAGCGGTACAGGAAAATTGGATGCAGAGAAGTAACGGTAGCGGTACGGATGGTCTGGATAGAATTGGGGACCGGGTGTAGGCGGGTTTCCTTTGACTTGGGGGCACTCTTTGACAGCACTTCGATGGCAGCAGCACTGTAGATCCGTTAGTTATAACCCAGAATACTGACTACTCACTCGGCCATGACATGCTATCATGAGGTTTATAGTTTCTTGTGCTCCACACTAGTCACTCCTCCTTCTCACGGGATCCGCTGTTTTCAGTCATCAATCAACAGCATAATTCATTTCTATCCAAACCTTCTATAAACCCCAACCCAACATCCAACCACAACCCTATGCGCTCCACGTGATCACAAACTGCACGTCGTGATCACTCGTGTAGACGGTGCCCTGCGTCGTACCCGACGGGACCGAATCAGCGTAGAAAGCCGTGTTGCCATCATACGCCAAGTCGCCGTCCACGGCGGTGAAGACGGTGGCAGTGCTGACGCTGGAGCCGCAGGTGAGCTGGCCGGAAGAGATCGCGCACTTGCCCTTGCTGCTGGACAGGGTGAAGCCATCGCCTGTTACTCGTTAGTTTCTTTATTCATCCGTCTACGAGATGCTGTGATGACATACCGCTGGCAGCAGCCGTGAAGCTGGCGCACGTGCCGGTCGTGTACCAGGTACCGGCGGAGATAATACAGCCGTTCTGGGATCCATCGACCTCAACCATCAGGCTTCCCTTGCCGGAGAAGGCGCCGCCGGTGCTGGTCGGGGAGGTGGTGGTCGTCGTCGACGTGGGACCAGTGGTGGTGGAGGTGCTGCCGCCAGAGCTCTTGGGGAGGTACTTGACGCCCGTGCTCGGGCAGGTGGACTTTGTTCCGTCGGGCTCGGCGGCGACGAAATCGCCGGTCTGGACGGAGCCGCGAACGCTGTAGTGGTACCAGATCTCGTTCAGAGCCCCACTGGAGCAGCCGAGAGTGACCTCCTGGCCGTGCTTGGCCTTGAGAGCAGCCTGGATTTGTGCCGAGGTGTACGTCTTCGACGAAGAAGGCGTGATACCGGCAGCAGACAGCCACTACAGATGATCCTTATTAGCGCTTGACCAGACGCCACCCTCTTGTCCACTACTAACCTCATAGGACGGCAGGGTCTTGAAGAGCTCCACAGCCTTGTCAAAGAAGTCTGGCACCTCCTGAGTCGGCGTGTAGTCATCATAGCACGACGGCTTCAACGTCGAGATACAGGTGCCGTGCTTGCCCCACTCATGCTCCCAGAAAGTCTCATCGTCTCCTGAATAGTCCTTCCAGTATGTCTGCATGTACGACAGCGTGTCCGTGTCGCTGAAACCCTTCAGGATATCGGTGATGTTCGTATAAGCCCTCTTCGAGTCGCACGAGGCGTCATAGGTGCCATCGCAGTGGTCAGGCCTGTCTCGCACCATACACATAAGCTTCCCGTCATGCAGCCACAAAGCTTAGCCTCCGGGGGGATTCATCATACCAGAGACCGTGGATAGTCCACGAATCGACAGGACCGGTGACGGGGTTGGTGTCCCAGAATTGGGTCAGCAGGAGCTGGCCGCCGGGGGCGTTGAAGCAGCACAGGTCCTCGACGACGGTGGTGTTCTGGCACGACAGCTGCGGGTTCGAGCAGGTGGCCGGCTCGCCGCCGCGGACGCTGGCGCCCGAGCCCAGCAGGACCTGGGCGCCGCCGAGGGCGAGCTTGGAGACGGTGCGGAGCGAGGGGAGGGAGGACGCCATGCTGCCGAGCTGCTGTGGTACTATCCGCGGGGCTGCCTCAGCGGCGGCGCGCGCCGCATTATGTAGTGCTTGGGCGGGCATGGCTTGTTTGGTTGCAAGGCGAGGACGGGTGGAGCAGTTCGGTGCCGACAGGGTTCGTTCGCGAGCTCCCTTCTCTGTGGGTGGTGGGCCGGTCTGCGTAACGAGATTTGGGGCAGCGGCCGGTCGGGAGGATAGTGATGCTAGGGATGGATCAGGTAGGTCGTAGGAGGCGGTCTATGGGATTGCCCGCCAGTCGATTGCACGGAGCGCCGACCTGACGCGTGACGTCGAGGGCTGCTAATCAGGACGGCGGCCAATGACGGGCCGGAAGCGCGCTTGAAACACCACATGGCCGACGAGCGCATAGATGAGAGGCAGATGAGAGGAACGATCGGCAGGCACCATGACGCTGAGGTGCGACCGCGAAACATCGAGGCATTCGGGCTTGCCGACAGCCTGGTGGCTGTGGAGAGAGTCAGGGCAGACCCGCATGGCGGCGGCGCGTCAGGACATCTTGCACCTGCTTCATTGGGCGCCGAGCTCGGCGATCTCCCGTCGCGAGGAGCTTATTGGGTCTCGGACTTACCATCCACTCCCGAGCTGCCTGCGAAGCCAAATTGCAAGTGCATGCTCGAGGTGAGTCTACCTAGAGTGGCAAAGGGACATAGAAACAGGGACGCTGTCAAACATCAGCAAGTCTGGAGTTGGGGTTGACCCGCGTGCGAACAGCCAACAGGACTCACTTCCAGACTTCACGGACGATAGCTCTTCGGTGACCGCCGTACTCCTACTACGACTCTCTATCTTCATGTCCGTATATTAGGCTAACACAGCTTACACGCAATCTCTGCTATCTCCTGCCAAAAGCACAAACGCCATCGCGCGCCACCTAAAACCCGTCGCCCTCCTGCCACAGCCTCCCGACCTCCAACGCCCGGTTATACGGGTCGCTTCCCCTCAAGAACGCACTCCGCCTATCATCGTCGACCGCCTGACGCGCCTGCTCGAGCATGGTCTGGTAGTCGACCGGCCACGTCGCGTTCCCGCCGGCCTCGATCTGGCTGCCGCTCATGGCCTGCAGCACGTCGACGTGCGCCTTCTTGGCGTAGTAGTCCTCGTACGCCGTCTCGCCGCCGAAGCAGACGCCGTACAGGTCGCAGTAGCAGACGTGCTCCTTCGGGCACAGCTGCGGCACCCCCAGCCAGATGTACTGGTACAGGTACTCCCACACCCGCCCCGACAGCCGGTCCTCCAGCGTCGTGTACCGCAGCCATCGCTGGAAGTGCACGTACTGCGCCCTCGGCAGCATGCGGATGCGCTCGCGCGAGACGGCGAACTGCCCGCAGCACGGTTGCGACAGCACCTCCGGCACGTCTTCGGCCGGGAGGATCTCCATCCACGCGTCCGCGAAGATGGCTTCCTCGGGGACGGCCCAGTCGCTGTTGTTCTTGGCTATGGGGAAGACGTGGTCCGGGCAGCTTGGGTATCGGTGGCAGCGGAGGTTGACGTAGCCTGGTTGCATTGTTAGCGCGAAGCTTCTGTGAGAACTCAAGGCACGCTTACCTTCGCGGACGACCTTCCGAAGGTTGAGATGCTTGAGCATTTCTGCAGAACTCATGTCCAGCAGCTCGTTGTTGTGCCAGGCCAGCTCATGCGCGTGCATGAAGATGCAGATTTCGGGCAATTCGTCGTAGAAGTCGACGATGAAGGTCAGGTAGGCCATCACCTCATGGCCCTTGTTCGCCGGCAGAATGTATGGTTCTACAGGCTTGTCTACCGTGTATATCGCCTTTTGCAGAAGCGGGTCATTTCCGAAGACCTGATCAATCCAATTGATGTCTTCTTTGGTTGTGCGGGGTATTACAAGCGCGCGGCTATACTTATGCTCTGGAGGCTGAGGCGTGACAGTCTCAAAGGACAAGTGCGAAATCACAGCATATGAACTCTGAAGGAGTTGAAATTAGGTGACCGCACTCAACAAATGGCTGCATGAGGTTACTCACCGAGGCAGTCGATGGTTCTGGCTCTGCCGTTTCTGCGGCTGGCGACTCCGTTGTTGAGGGATCTATTAACGTGTCTGTTGATGTTGCCGTTGCCAGTTCCTCCATAAAGGTTTCTGTTGGAGAAGTTTCCGTGGCAGTTGTGTCCAGTCTCATGAGATCATAAATATAATTTCCACTGACTTCGGTCAGGGAGGTGACTTGGTCTGCTGAGGCCTCATCTTTCATGTTTCCAGCTTCAATAGCCGCAGGGTCATCGCTGGAAGCGATGTCCAGAACGCCGGCTTGAACAAGTGCCGCTAATTGATCTTTCAGATGCTCGTAGTAGTCGGTGGGCGTGCTGTCCTCGGAGGTTGTTGTGTCCGGTATGAGTTGCTCGAAAGGATCGTGCACATGGTCGAGATGATGATGTTCTATATGTTGCGGGTGATCCTCGAATTGGCGCGTTCGCACGTCTTTGTGGACATGATGTACGAAGATGAGGAAGAAAATTATTGCAAAAGCAACGATAGCAAACTGTTTATGACGGTGCGTAATCATTGTGAGGAGGCCGGAGCCATAGAGAGATTGGCAATCATGAGCAGACGTATTCAAGAAACTAGAGTTGATAAAACAATGAGCGGGGAGGCGACTGATAGAATGAAGCCTGCGCAGGGGCTAGAATTGAGACGTGGTGGAATGCAGCGCGTTGCCACATGGGTACAAGCAAGGGTATCGACAACGTTCACTTGCAGTCACGCAGCAGGAAGAAGGTAACTTCCGTAACGAAGAGTCCTGCAGGATGGATCGAAGTCTTTATGATGAGTAAATCTGTCATTTTTCAATGTTGGAACGGTGCATCTTGGCGGCAAAGTCTTGTCGATGTGAGGGAAATGCTGAAATGTATCCCAAGTCAATCCAGGGATACATTGCCGTTGTTATTTCGTCTGAAGAATTCCAGGGCTGCAGCTTTTCCAGTAAAAGAATTGAGCATCGTTTACTCGGAGGACAGATGCGAGGAAGCCACGATATCCATGCGGATTGCCTAGCGAGGTTAGCTGGTATCAAAATGTGTTCTCTCAATCCGCATGGTACTCTTTGAGCTACAGGAGAAATTAGTAATTAGTAGCGACTGCCATCGAGGACGCGTCGGAGAGATGGGAAGCAGAGGTGCGGGGAGAGAGGGCGGACTGAGGACATCTCCGACGCGCGACATGACTCGCACCATGCAGAAAGCTCAACTCCAAACAACGCGCCCGCAACCACTCGCGCGTGCGAACTGCGACCCCAGCCCCTGCAACGATGCTCGACATCAACGACTTTGAGGCGGTCTTCGCCTCAGACGCCATCGGCGGCGACATCTACCCCCATGCCGTCGTTAACGCCATCCGCGGTAACCGTCGCACCCTCGGCGGCTCTCTGTTCTTCGACAAGCTGCTCGCCCAGCTGCACGTCAAGAGTAATTGGCTCCACCTATTACACCCTCCTCACAGCAATGCTAACGATTGGCCATCCAGGCGGTTACTTGTACCCTCCCGCCAAGAATGCAGACCTGCGCGAGCTCCACGAGCGCATCACCACCGCTCCGATCGCCGACCACTACAAGCAATCGCTCCTCTTCTACCTCCTCAAAGACAGCAGCGGCGAAGGCGAAACGCGCGCCGAAGACTTCGCCAAAGCCGTCTGCCTGCCCCGCAAGTACTGGGTGGTCATCGAAGGCCTCTGGCACATGGACCGCCTGCAATTCAGCGTACGCCTGCTCCCCTCCACCGCGCACCCCCAGCCACCGCACAGTACCTTTTTGACCTAACACCCCAGACGCCGCGGCAGAACGCGCTGGAGTCGCTGACGCACCCGTCGCTGCTGCCCACGTTCCCGGAAGACGTGCTCAAGGTGCTGCTCGAGCACTCGCCCGACCAGGGCGCGCACCTGCCGCTGGCGTACTACAACACGGTGCGGCCGCCGCTGACGGACCCGGAGCTGCAGCGCGCCTACTTCCGCTACCTGACCGCGCTGAGCGTCACGCAGAGCTACTTCTTCGCCCGCACGCAGCCGGAGCAGGACCGCCGGGCGCTGCTGGAGATGCTGGTCCAGGAGGCCATGGCCCACGACAACCGCGAGGAGCGCGCGCAGCGCACCGAGGAGCTGGTCGACCTGCCGCTGACCGAGGAGGAGGAGCGCTGGTTCGAGGAGTTTCTGCTCGAGGGCAAGGGCAGGTCGCTGCATGCTTCGCGCGACACTGTCATGGCTAGGAGGCTTGCTACCGGCAGGTACCCCGATGCCGTTGATGTTGGCAAGCCATTGACTGGCAGGAGATTTAATGACGTTACGTGGGATGGGGTCAAAGACATCTTGGGCGCCGGCCTGGGTTCCAGGGCCGCAGAGGGTGTCTTCAAGATGGCGGAATTTGATTAAACGCGCGATGGATAATACCCACGAGCAAAAGCATAGCGTATGGCGCTGCGGCGTTGGTGGGCAGACATGTTGGAAATGGCTCATTCGGTTCAACAAAACAATTGGAATTACGTCAGGGTTCACGGATTGCGGTTCACGAGCGAAGCAAAGAATTGCAGAGGATTGAAAGTGTCTTTTGCAAGAAGCTTGTTGCATTTCAGCTGGCAAGCTTCTGATTGTCATTTCCCCATTTTACAGGTTCTCGTCCGGGCCCTTGAACACCGTGATATCATGACGTTCCACCATTTTTCTCGGGAATCGTGCCTCAACCGAGCCTGCAAATAACCCACGACGCCCCACGTAGATTGAAGAAGCCGAACTTTTAATCACCAATCCAGATAGTAAATTTAGTTGGCCTTAGCGGTCTGCTGGGGGGTGATCTTCTTGCCGTCCTTGTTGTACCTGATCCTGGGCGGGGGGGCACGGTTGCGGCGACCCTCACGGGAGCGGACACTGGTTCCGCGTCAGCTTGACTCAGAGCAGAGGTGCAGCATGGCAGCATCAACATACCGGACGATCTTGCCGTGGATAGCGCACGAGACGCAGTACTGGAGCTTGAGGTACATCTTGGGGACGGTGTACTCAGGGAAGACGGAGGCATCCGAGATATCACCTGAATAAGTGAAGCGATGTTAGCATCGCATTCCGCCAAGGATCTTCTCAATCTCCTGCTCCAAACCCTCCAACGGAGCCGAATATTGTATTTGTGCGATGGGGGTGTGCGGTGGACGTACGGATGGCGGCGGACTCGACCATGTTGCGGATGGTGAATCTCTTGATCGCCTTGTCCTTGGGAGTGCAACGCGAGCAGTTGGAGCAGCGGATCGGCTTGACGTGGCCGCGGCCCTTCTTGTTGCGGCCGCTGGAGCGCTGTTAGCAAGCGGTCTCGTGGATGCGGTGGAGGGGAAATCGTACTTGGAAGCTCTCTTCTTGACCATTTTGACTGAACCTGCGCGTGTCAGTGCATTGGCGCTGCAATGGAGAGGCGCCGCAGCATACCTGTCGAGAAATCTGCTCAAAAGTCCAGGTGGGGGGTTGGTGTCGTCGTTGGTCGCGGCTGAAGGTGTGCGCGTTGTCGTTTCTCTCCGGTTGTGTGTTCGCTAAACTCTGCCGTCCTTTACCCGGAAACGAGGTAAGCTCGCGCAGGAGTAAATGCTGCCTTGATGCCTTGATGCCTGGGTGCCTTGACGCCTGATCAGGAGGATCCCTGACCGCCTTTCTCCTGCCCCTGTCCCGTGGGCTGGGGCGGAAAGAGTGCTGCTATCTGCGCAACGCGTGACGGGCGCCAAGTGCAGGGGTCCCAGCACGCGGTCATTCAAACTCGAAATGTTATGATTTGTTGTCCACGCAGGCGCGGCCTATCAAGCACCCTGCAACACATCTCGTCGCGCTGGCCTGCTCCGCTCTCGGCTCCGCCTCCAGCTTCTCGAAGAAAAATCTTGTGTCTGGTCGTCTTGGTCGCGGGGCATCGGGAGCCAGCAAAGCGCGGTCGAGATTCGTCTCCAAATATTGGCAAGGCCGGACCCCATCTCCCTTCCTCGGACAACACACCCGCATCGCCGGCCCACAACACGGTCCTCTTTCACACCACCGCAGCTCCATCTTCCTCTGCATCTGGTGAAAATTCCAAATGTCGACCACCGGCACCTACCGCGGCACTCCCAACAAGGGGAGGGGAGGAATTCCTTCCTACAACAGCCCGTCTGGCATCCCGCGGCCCTCTGACCACCATGCTCCCAGTGAGGTCGGCGGCAGCTCGACGCTCAGTGCCAGCCGCGCGAAGCAGTCCAAGCGCGATGAGGTATGCTCCAGCTGCTCAGTCGCGCATGCCGCCGTGAATGCTGACGATGCGCCAGGCGATTCGCAAGAAAATCGAGAATGACCTCAACAAGAAGAGAGCTCCCACCAACCGCATACAGCGCGCGCGCAAAGCGCCGCCGGGAACCGTCCTCGCTCTGAAGCCCAGCTCTGCGCTCCAGATCAAGCCCCACATCACGGTCGCGGAAGCCGCGCAGCTCATGGCCGCGAAGCGCGAGGACTGCGTCTTGGTTACGGACGACGAGGAGCGCATCGCCGGTATCTTCACTGCGAAGGACTTGGCTTTCAGGGTTGTTGGCGCGGGTATCAAGGCTAGGGACATCACCATTGCGGAAATCATGACCAAGAACCCGCTGTGCGCAAAGACGGACACCAGCGCCACGGATGCTTTGGATCTCATGGTCAGGAAGGGCTTCCGCCATCTGCCCGTCATGGACGAGAACCATGACATTGCCGGCATCTTGGATATTACAAAGTGTTTCTACGATGCGATGGAGAAGCTTGAGCGCGCGTACAGCTCGTCCAGGAAGCTCTACGATGCTCTTGAGGGTGTGCAGGCGGAGCTCGGCTCGAGTCAACCGCAGCAAGTTATCCAATATGTCGAGGCGATCAGGGCGAAGATGTCTGGTCCCACGCTGGAGTCTGTCTTGACTGGCCTCCCGCCCACAACAGTGTCTGTCCGCACGTCGGTCAAGGAAGCTGCTCAGTTGATGAAGGAGAACCACACGACTGCGGTTTTGGTCCAAGACCAGGGCTCCATTACCGGTATCTTCACCAGCAAGGATGTGGTGCTCCGTGTCATCGCCGCTGGCCTCGACCCAGGTACTTGCAGCGTGGTCCGTGTTATGACGCCCCACCCCGACTTCGCTGCTATAGATATGAGCATCCAGGCTGCTCTGCGTAAGATGCATGGTAAGTGGGCTATCTATCAATTGGAAGATTCAAGGTACTAAGAAGCATCAGATGGACACTATCTCAACCTCCCCGTGATGAGCGAGGCAGGCGAGATTGTCGGCATGGTGGACGTGCTCAAGCTGACGTACGCCACCCTGGACCAGGTATGTTCACTCTAAGCAAGGTTGAAATAGAGTGTCTTGAGCCTAACGCTATTCAGATCAATACCATGTCAACTGGGGACAGTGAGGGTCCAGCATGGAACAAGTTCTGGCTCTCCCTCGATCACGAATCCGAATCCATGGTATCCGGGGATGGCGGCAGCCACCATCCCCGCACGGAAATCTCACGATCACACGTGATGTCTCCCGGCTTGGACCGCCACAACACCCACTTGGACCGCGGAGAGAGTGTCATGCCCAACGACTCTGCTTCGCACGTCGGCATGGAGACACCGGAGCACTCTGCCGTGGCTGCTTCGCCAGCCCTGCCTATCGAGGAGATGCCCTTCGCCTTCAAGTTCAAGGCACCCAGTGGCCGGACACATCGTTTCCAGGCCACGCCAGCCGCTGGTCTGGAAGAGTTCATTGCGCTGGTGATCGACAAGCTAGGCTCTGAGATCGATGCTGTCGGTGGCGCTCCGACCTTCGAAAACGGCCGCTTGAGCAATTCTGGGTTCGCCCTCAGCTACTTGGACAACGAGGGCGACAGCGTGTCCATCACCACCAATACCGATCTTCTTGAGGCTGTTAGCCTTGCGCACATGCACCACACTGAGAAGGTGGATCTCTTCGTACACCACCCGGAGCACCCGCCCCTTCCCGGCACAATGAACCCTCAGGGCGCGCCCGCGACTGCCACCCCGCCCGAGTCGTCGGTGAGGGAGCGCAAAAAGTACGTTGACGACGAGGATAGCGACGAGGAGGTTGAGAGGCGCAGGCGGAGGAAGCAGCAGCCGGCTGTGCAAGAGCAGGTTATTCAGGGCGTTCCTAACGAGCTGCTCCTGCCTGGCGCCATCGTCACTTTGGCAGTGGTCATTGTTGGTGTTTTCGCTCTTGGCCGTGCCACTAGCCGGTAAAAGAGATGCCGACCAGTGCATAATCTCTCATCCTTCATCAGAGCATACTCAGTGCTCAGGCTGTAGCGGCAGCTTCTCCCTTTTATTGTGGCGATACCACGGCGGAACCATTCGTAGACAGTCGGTCGCTTTATCCTGTATTGTCGACATCTCACGCGGCGTGTTCAGACTATTTGTAGCGTAGTTCTACTTGGGGTAGTTGGGTAGTGGTAGGGTGGGGCGCACACGAAGCGAAATACTAAGTAATTTCTACCCCGACTGGTTACCCGTGCATCTCTGAGCACTGCCCAATGACCAGTGTAAGGTTCGTTCGGTCAGCAAGCTCGCATTGACGCGGGTATTTAGACCCGACGCCACGAGTAGTGCCGCGCAACACTCGCGGTAGCAGCCAGTGACTAGTCTGCATTCCCATTGAACGACGACGACGAAGAAAAGCATGGGCACCGGCATACGTTTTCAGGAGACTCGCATTCTCCAGTAAAGGTTGAGATTGTGATGTTAAACAGTGCCGCGATGGTGCGGAAATAAGACGATCCATGGGTCCTTGAGTCCTGCTTGATTGGACGGCAGCCGGTGAAGTGGTGCATGGAACCAGGGTCCCGCACAGAAGAATGTCGGGCGCCACAGTGATGGTGATATCAGGAGAAAATAATAATATTCGCACAGCCTTCAGCCATGCCAAGTTGGGTTGGCTGACCGTGGGACAGTTGCCATGGAGAGGTCGGAAATTTGTCCTGCCCGTCACTACATGGTTGTGCTACTCCACTCGGGTTGATGCTTGCACGTCGAGTCCAACGAGCAAGTGCAGGGCTAATCAGCCGCCGCCACGGCTTTGGAGAGCGGCCGGGGGTGCGGAGGGGGAGAGAGATGCTGGGTGCGGCAGACATGGCATCGCTTCGAGCAAGAAATGGCGGTCGATTGCTCGTTCCTGAAACAGATGCACGAGGGCAGCGGAGCGGGCTGGTCCGGGGGCGCGCCGCTCCGGTGAGTCACATGGGCGCCGCGTTTGGTGTTTTTTCTCGAGCGCCAGGACACCGCGACGCGCGCTCGACGTGTCGCGACGGCGGCAGCAGGATGGGCTAGTGGGCACACGTGACCGGGCAGCGCGGGCACGGATTGGTGGAGGTGTTGTGCCAATAATCGGAGGTGTTGTGGGATGTGCGCCAGGGCAGTGAGCTGGCGGCGGCCTGCCCTAGTCGTAGAAAAGTTGAATACAGTACGCCCCACCAAGGCCGATTTTCTGAGCATCTCAGCGGACGCAGCCTCCTCCCTTGCGAGCACCACCACCACCCAAGCCTGAACCGCCAGGCCGCCGCCCACCGCCCACACTCGCCCCAGAGAGCTGCCTGCACGACCGCCCGCCGCCCCTTGCAGTCGCTCGCAGCTCCCACCCGTTGCGCGCCGCAGCGCAAAGCCAAAAACAAAGCTCCCCCGACGCCTCAGGCTCCCGTCGACCACCACCAGCCCCTCTGCCCGCCTGCCCGCCCGCAATGTCTGCCTTCCTGCCACCTGAGGTGCATGGCGCCCTCGGGCAGCTGCTGGCTGGTCTTCAGTCGCCCGACAATGTCACGCGCACCCAGGCTGAGGAGAACCTCAACACCGAGTGGGTGACCGGCCGGCCGGACGTGCTGCTCATGGGCCTGACCGAGCAAATACAGCTGGCCGAGGAACCGTCGGTACGTGCTCCACCCCTCTGCCCGCGCAGCTGCTGAACAAAGCCCCACAGACGCGCTCGTTTGCTTCAGTGCTGTTCCGGCGCATTGCCACCAGGAGTCGCAAGGACCCCGCCACGGACGTGACGAAGGAGCTTTTCCTCACCATCCCCCAGCCGCAGCGCAATGCCATCCGCCAGAAGCTGCTGCAATGCCTCGAGGGCGAGCAGAGCGCCCAGGTCAGGAATAAGGTCGGCGACGCTATTGCCGAGCTCGCTCGACAGTACACCGAAGAGGGTACCGCTCCCACTCCGGGCTTCCGCGTTGCTGAACCCGCTATTAACGGACATTACATCGTAGGTGAACCGTGGCCAGAGCTCTTGGGAACCCTCTTCAAGGCCAGCCAATCCGCCGAGCCTGGCCAGCGCGAGAGCGCCTTCCGCATATTCGCAACCACCCCCGGCATAATCGAGAAGCAGCACGAAGACACCGTGCTGGGCGCCTTTACAAATGGCTTCAAGGACGATAACATCATGGTATTTTTTTTTCTCCTTGATTCCTGGGGTGCTCCTCGCCCGTGCTCGTCGCGTAAGCGTCTTGCGGGGCTTGAGTTATTCTACACTTTTTTCTATACAGACCAATACTGCTGACGGAACTGTAACAGGCTAACGGAGTCCAGGTCCGCATTGCGGCTATGGAAGCGTTTGCTTCTTTCTTCCGCTCGATTCACAAGAAGTCGCAGCAGAAGTACTACGCTCTCATTGCCGAAATCCTCAACATTCTCCCCCCGATCAAGGAAGCTGGCGATTCCGACCAGCTCTCGAAAGCCCTCGTTTCTCTCATTGATCTCGCCGAAATCGCCCCGAAGATGTTCAAGCCGGTCTTCAACGCTCTGGTAAACTTCAGCATTACCGTGATTCAAGACAAGGAGCTTGACGACCAGGCGCGTCAAAACGCCCTTGAGTTGATGGCCACCTTCGCGGATTGCAGCCCCCAGATGTGCCGCAAAGACACGAACTACACCCCGGACATGGTTACCCAGTGTCTGTCCCTTATGACCGATGTTGGCATGGATGACGAGGACGCCGAGGAATGGAATGCTTCCGAAGACGTGAGTCGTCGTGGATGATCTGAAAGAAAATTTATTCTAACCCATTTCCAGCTCGATATCGACGAGAGCGACTCCAACCACGTTGCCGGCGAGCAATGCATGGACCGTCTCGCGAACAAGCTTGGTGGTGGAGCTATTCTTCCCCCTACCTTCAACTGGTTGCCGCGTATGATGACTTCTTCGGCATGGCGCGACAGGCATGCCGCCCTCATGGCCATCTCGGCAATCTCCGAGGGCTGCAGGGACATGATGGTTGGTGAGCTCGATAAGGTTCTGGATCTCGTTGTTCCCGCTCTTCAAGACCAGCACCCGCGTGTGCGGTGGGCTGGCTGCAATGCTCTTGGCCAGATGAGCACGGATTTCGCCGGCACCATGCAGGAGAAGTACCACCAAGTCGTTTTGTCAAACATCATCCCGGTCCTGCAATCCGCCGAGCCTCGCGTCCAGGCCCATGCCGCGGCTGCCCTTGTCAACTTCTGTGAGGAGGCTGAGAAGGAGGTTCTCGAGCCTTACCTTGATCTCCTTCTTACCAACCTGCTCCAGCTGCTGCAAAGCCCCAAGCGCTTCGTCCAGGAGCAGGCTCTCTCCACCATCGCCACCGTCGCCGACTCCGCCGAGGTTGCTTTCTCGAAATACTACGATACCCTGATGCCGCTTCTGTTCAACGTTTTGAAGGAGGAGCAGTCAAAGGAGTACAGGCTGTTAAGGGCAAAGGCAATGGAGTGTGCGACTCTCATTGCTCTGGCGGTTGGCAAGGAAAAGATGGGTCAAGATGCGATTGCTCTCGTCAACCTGCTGGGCTCAATTCAACAAGGCATTACCGATTCGGATGACCCTCAGGCCTCTTACCTCCTCCACTGCTGGGGCCGTATGTGCCGTGTCTTGGGGCAAGACTTCCTGCCCTACCTTCCGGCCGTCATTCCCCCGCTTACCGAGCTTGCCGGTGCCAAGGCTGACATCCAGCTCCTGGACGATGATGATCAGGTCGCGCAGGTTGAGCAGGAAGAAGGCTGGGAGCTTGTGCCGCTTAAGGGCAAGGTTATCGGGATCAAGACCAGCACTCTGGACGACAAGCACATGGCCATCGAGCTCATCGTCATCTACGCTCAGGTCCTCGAAGGAGCTTTCGAGCCTTACGTCAGCGACATCATGGACAGGATTGCCATTCCCGGCCTGGCCTTCTTCTTCCACGACCCTGTCAGAGTCGCCTCGGCCAAGTGCGTACCGCAACTGCTCAACTCCTACAAGAAGGCCCACGGTGAGCAATCGCCTCAGCTCGGCCAACTCTGGTCCAGGACGGTTGAGAAGGTTCTCGAAGTTCTCAGCACCGAGCCTGCCATCGACACCCTCGCCGAGATGTACCAGTGCTTCTACGAGTGTGTTGAGATCCTCGGTAAGAACTCATTGACCGATCAGCACATGGCCGCTTTCATCGATGCAGCCAAGTCTGTTCTTGAGGAGTACCAGGAGCGCGTGAAGGCCCGTCTGGAGGATCAGGCTGAGAACGAGGACGGCGAGGAGCTCTCGGAGGAAGTTGCCTTCGCTATTGAGGATGACCAGACCCTTCTTTCCGACATGAACAAGGCTTTCCACGTCATTTTCCAGCAAATGGGCCCGGCATTCCTGCCCCACTGGGAGCGTCTCATCTCCTTCTATTCGACCTTTGTCACCAACCCCGACCCTACTCAGAGACAATGGGCGATCTGTATCTTCGACGATGTCTTGGAATTCTGTGGGCCGCAGTCCTGGAACTACCAGCAGTATATTATCAACCCTCTTGTCAATGGGATGCGGGACGATGTTGCTGCCAACAGACAAGCTGCCGTCTACGGTGTCGGTGTTGCGGCGCAAAAGGGTGGCGAAGCCTGGTCAGACTTTGTCAACAACTGCCTTCCCATTCTGTTTGAGGTCATTAGCAGGCCAAATGCCCGCGAGGACGACGACGTTTTTGCCACCGAGAACGCTTGCGCAAGCATAGCAAAGATCCTGCACTACAACAGCTCCAAGGTTGCCAACGTGCAGGACGTTGTCAACGCCTGGGTCGACACTCTTCCGATTGTCAACGACGAGGAGGCCGCACCCTACGCGTACGCTTTCCTTGCGCAGCTCATTGACCAGTAAGTTTCTTCCCAGACCTCTGTGTAACACATGTCCTAACATTTCAATAGGAGCAACCCTGCCGTCCTGTCAAAGGCACCTCAGTGCTTCACGCATGTCGCTCTCGCCCTTGAGGCCGAGACCCTCCAAGGAAACATTGCCAGCCAGGTCGTCCGCGCGACAAAGCAGCTCGTTCAGACGGCCGGTTTGGATGCCAGCCAGCTCCTTCTCAGCTTGTCGCCCGATGCGCAGCACACCGTGCGTGCGTACTTCGGCTAGTGTGGCAAACATCACATGAGAAACGAGCTGTGACTACTACGTTTTCTTCACGACGAATGGGGCGGGCAATTCAACGAAAGTTTTGGCTGGCTTTGGGCAGGAGGGAAGGTTTTTAATTCCATGTAGACCTGCGAGTGAGCAATGACGACTGAGGCAAGGGCAATGGCGGAGGAGTGGTTGCATATGATATCCAGGGCGAAAGAGGGGACGACAGTTTGTGAGTGTGTACACCAGCGGGGAGGAGAAAGATGAGAAACGGGCGGGATTTGCTCTGTTTAAGCGTGTCCCGCACCGGAAGGTAAATTTGGCTCTCCGTCCCTCTTTTGCGATCATCGTGACTGGTAGTCGGGGTGTTTTTTTTTATGATGATTGGTGGACAAAGTTCCAGTAGAGAGGAAATATGGTGGTTTTGGGTGGAAAAGCTTCTTTTTTATCTTAGGGAACGATCGAACTCAATCACAGATTCTGAATGTCGTTTGCTTTGTTTCTTTCCTTTGCGGGAGACGAAGAGCGAAGAAAGTATTCTTAGTATGATAATGCTAGATTTTGTTCTCCTTGAGCTTGTGGTATTTTCATGTGTCATCATCGATTTCCAAATTGTTTTCTGCATCGAAGATGATTAAGAATAGTGATTATCCATTTCTATTGCACGCCTTAAGGGTCGCCAATATCATTCTAGCATGGTATAAGTCTCATGAAGCAAAGCTGTGGGGTGAGGAAGCGGTAAAGCGAAAGTTGACCGGGGTCCTATAATCTTCGAAGTTTATTCCATTTCTTAAACCACAACACAGTTGAGCCTCACTCAAACAATCAAAGTTGCTCCCTATCAAGCATAGCAGTGCTTAATTCTTCGGATTTATCTACCTGAGCTCAAACATAGCCACTTTTCTTAGTGTCTGTGCTGGATCTGCTCCTCCCGGTCATAACCGGCCGGATCCGTGGCTATCTTACTACTAACGCTTGGCAATCGTCCTACTCAAGTCAAGCCCAATGACTATAAGGGACAAAATCATCGTATAGCTCAATTAACGGCCTGGCCGGATGGCCTAAGTAAATAGTTGTCGGATGTACTCAAATCCGCAACTTGTCAGTAGTGTATAAATTGAACAAGAAATAATTATCACTATGCAGCATAACAAACAATCAAGTCGTCATTCGCACTTCGGTCAACATGTTTCTCCAGAATCTTTTTCTACTCTCCTCTGTAGCACTTCCATGTTACTCTCAGCTCGCAGCAGAGCCGTCTTCTGGTGTCACTGTTGGTGGTGGCCCGGGGTTAACCACCTTGTCAGACACTAGCAGCACTGTCTCAGAAAACGTGGCTAGTTACGAGCGCAATGTGTCAAACTATCACCTCGGGTACTCCGATTCTGACTTTGAGCGTCCGTTTGCCAAGTACTGGAACCCTGAGGTCCAGGGCATGTCCGATGCAACGCAAAAGGGGCTGAGTGCCAGTCCTCATGCGAGCGAGTTGGGTAAGACAAGTATCCCAGTCTAGAGACAGTCATCTCAACCGTGTGAGCGAGCAGTATGCTGACATCATTCTGCAAGCATTTTCTCCATATGAGGCCAAAGACTACCTCACGCGTCCAGGCTACCTCCAGCTCGAAAACGGCTGGTCAGTCGCTGAAGATGGCACACTGATGATCGCCATCCTCACCGACATTGGCAACGGTAATAAGCGACTCTACTGCCCACAAATATATCAAAATGATCACTAACCTCGCCATTTTCTAGTCACTGGAGAGATGTACGACTGGTGGTTCGGCTGGCACCTCGTCGAATCCGCCCGGTAACCTCCTCCCCACCCGTCTCCCTTCCCAATCACCACCAGCACAAACTAACCCCAAGCCATCCAGATACAAGCTCTGGCACCCCCAGGCGCACCGATACGCCTGGCGCACCCCCAACACACTCGCCTGGACCGCCACCAACGCAAGCACCCTCCCCTCGCGCTACATCTCCAGCCACTCCTTCATCGACGAGTACATCGGCAACAGCGCGTCCAAGCTCACCGTCAACTTCGTCGCGCCCTCCGACGCCTCGGCCCTCGCCTTCGACGAGTCGACCTTCGCCGACCGCGGCATCGAGACCGTCGTCGTCGGCCGGCTGCACTCGGGCGCCCACACCACCAACGTGACCGGCCACTCGTACCTCGCGCACCAGGTGCGGCGCACCGCCGACGGCCGCCGCGAGCTGCGGTCGCGCTTCTGGCTCGAGCAGTACACGGAGCAGGCCGCCCACGACATGATGGCGCACTGCAATATCGAGATGCAGCGTGAGTGTTTGACCTCCTTTCCGACGGGTCCGTGATGGCTGACTTGAGTTTGACATCGGGGGAACAGATCTCGCGAGCTTCCTCCCGGCGCTGTTCGAGGAGTTCAAGGATACGGCTTAGGTGGCGGTGGGGAGGCGATTGGGTGGGGAGAGACGTGGATGGACTCCGCGAGGCTTGAAACGCTGTACGGTGGACTGTGATCGTTCATGTTGTTCTCGCCCCTTTTCTTAATTCTCATGACCATAGACTGTATATAATCTGATAGATTGGAAAATTACTGAGAGGCCGGCTTTGGTCTCGCCCCTCAAGCCAGATGCACCCACCTCTGAAAGTCAAAGTGTCATTGAATGTCGGCCCTAGCTGCTGCTCTTCAAGGGTATCAATGTAAGCTTACTTTTTCCTGCTTGGAACAACACATTTGACCGACACCATAAGTCTGTAATCTGCGTCTTCATATTCTTACATAGCAGTCGATTTATGATGGTTTCAGATTACCGCCCATTTCCCATTCTGATCGTTATACGTACAACGTGGTCCGGCCACCAGGCAGCACTTGAGGCAGTAAGCGAGAGCACATGCTCTCATAGGCGGATAGCTATACATTACATACGTGCCGCCGATCCAACGCCACGCGGCCACTTCAGAAATGCCGAAAGTCGTGGAGCATCAATTTCCCGGCGTGAAACCGTCTCATCAGTCGTCTCGCTTCTTGGCGCTCTGTTCCGCGGCGGCGGAGGAGGCGGCGTCGGCCTTCCCAGCCTGGTCCTGCTCGGCGCCGCCGTTGGGCTCCTCGGGGTCCCACGTGTCCTCGGCGTTCTCGTCCCAGTTGTCCAGTTCTTCCTCGACGGACATGCTGCGGTTGTCGCGGACGACGCCGGACTCCTGGCCGCTGCCCACGCCCTCGCCCAGCTCGACGTCCAGGTCGTCGTCGGCCTCGCCGGGCACGACTTGGTACTGCTTCGCGCGGCGCTTGCGCTCGAGCATGCGCTTGTGGTACCAGCTGCACAGCGCGAGGGCGGCGATGGAGCCGACGGCGTTGGCGAGGATGTCGTAGGGGTCGAATTCGCGGCCGTTCTGCGGGGGAGACGGTGTGGTCAGGATCTCGCGGGGGGAGAGAGAGGTCTGGGGCGAGCACGTACGGGGAGTATGCCTTGGATGATTTCAGAGCCGACGCCCATGGCGAGCGGGCAGACGAACAGCGTCATGTGGATGACGCGGCGGCGGTTGGTTTCCACGATCCAGTAGAAACATAGCTGGGCGGGCGTGTTCAGCGGGATGCCGGTCAGAAGGCGGCAGGGAAGCAGCGTACCGTGAGCAGGAAGAAGGTGACGAAATGCAGGACCTTGTCACTCTGCTTGTACTGCGGCAGCTGCGAGCGGCCGAAGCCGGCGGCAGAGGCAAGCAGGCATATCACAACGAAGGCGCCTGGCGGAGGGTCAGCGGTCGGCGAGCTGGGGCTGGGTGCAGCGGACGGCGCGCGGACGGCAGCAAGCTGGAGCTGCGGGAGAGGTATCGTGGCCGGTCGCGCTTACCTGCGGGAGCCTTGCGGATGCGCATGTCGGGGCGGCGCGAGGGCGAGGGCGGGCACAGCTGGACGGGGCGGGGGAGCACTATCGCGCGGCGACCATGCCGGGGGTATGAGGAGTGCAATCGCAGGTGGTGGTGCAGCAGGCAAGCTGCGGCGCTGGAGCTCTCGCTCCGCGCGGGCGGCGATCGCAGATGGCGGGGGGCACGTGACGGGGGCCGGCGCCTTAGAAGCCAGAGGGTGAGGGAGCGCGAGGCCGCCGCGGCAGCGCAACCACGGCCACCTCAAGACCGTCCGCCAGACCCTTTCATCACCCCAGCCGCCCGCCCATCCGACTTCCATCGACCGCGCCCTCCTTCCATCTCTACCGGCCCGGCCGTCTCTCTCATGCGCACTGGGTCCCCGCTGCAGCGCGCGTTGACCGTGGAACAGGGGAGAGACACGCTCGCTGCCCGTCGACGAGCGCGCGCCAAGAAATCGCGGAACGAGCGCTGATGATCCCGCCATGAACATCCTCCACCAACGCTCATCCATGCGACACTCCAGCTATGGCTCCCATCGCCCCGGCTCCAGCACCCCGAGCGCCGCCAAACCCCAGAGGCTCCCCATGAACCCCGACGACGCTATGTCCGCCCACCCGGGCCCCGTGCCCCACGACGATGCGGACATCACCCTGGCCGACGAGGACCCCAGACACCAAGAGTTCAGGGAGCGCTTCGCGAAGACCGAGGCGCGCATCGCCGCCCTGCTGTCCGGCACCGCCGACCTGTCCGCCCTGGCCGACCACACCGATGGCGATGCCGCCAACGATGCGTCGGCTGACCGCGCCGAGCCCCAGGCGCAACCCGCGGCGCCGCCCAAGAAGCCGGCCAGGACAATTGATGAGGACGACTACGGCGACGACGATGACGACGATGAGCCCGACGACATCCCGCAGGCCGAGTCGCCGCTGCAGATCAAAAGCGCCGCTGCCGCCAATGCCTCCAGCTCTCTCCTCAAAGTTCCCTCCTCCCTTCCTACCAAGCCCTCCGTCGACCGCACCGCCTCCGCCTCCTCCACCGAACAAGCAAAAAACGCCGAAGACGTGCGCAAGGAGCTGAACGAGCAGAAGAAGGCCGCCGAAGACGCCGCGCGCCGCACATTCCACACTCTTTTCTACACGCTCGAGACAGACCGCGATGCCATGCTGGAGCAGCAGAAGCTGGATGAGCTGGACCGCCAGGTGGAGACGGAGATGTCTGGCCAGTCCACTCAGAGCGCGAACAATGCCGCCGCCAGCGCGAATCAGCAGGGCTCTTTGAGCAGCGCCAACCTAGGCTCGTCAAGTTTGACCTTCAAGCACCTCATCTCCCGCATCGACGCGAAGCGCAACTTGGTCAAGGCATCTGACGCGCAGCTGCGCAGCCTTATGAGCGATGTGCGCAAGAATCGTAGCAAGTGGGCTAGTGAGGACAAGGTTGGCCAGGAAGAGCTGTATGAAGCCGCCGAGAAGGTCCTCATGGAACTCAAGGCCATGACCGAGCACGCTGCCCCTTTCCTGCAGCGCGTCAACAAGCGCGATGCCCCAGACTACTACCAGGTCATCAAGCAGCCAATGGACATTGGCACGATGATCAAGAAGCTCAAGTCACTCCAATACCGGTCCAAGAAGGAGTTCGTTGATGACCTGAACCTCATCTGGTCCAACTGCCTCAAGTACAATGCCGACCCCTCTCACTTTCTGCGCAAGAAGGCTCTGTACATGAAAAAGGAGACCGACAAGCTCGTCCCCCTCATCCCCGACATTGTTGTGCGCGACCGCGCCGAGGTCGAGGCTGAAGAGAGGCGAATGCAGAGCATCGATGCTGATCTCGAAGGTGTGGAGGACAGCGACGATGGTATGTTTCAATTGCAATAACACCCCTTGTTGACGCTAACTAACCACGCTCAGAAGAGCCAATCATGGCCTCAAGAGGACGCAAAGCACCGAGTAAAGGCAACAAAGGATCCTCCGCGGTCAGAAAGGCGCCTTCAGCAGGTACTGAGGGAACGCCTGGAGCTGAGACCAAGCCGATGCCGGGATCAGCCAGTATTCCTAGGACAGAATTTCTACGTGCCGATTCGGAGATGGACGGTGTCCAAAATGGCTTCCAAACACCTCCTCCACCTGGAACTCTCACTCCGCTCGGCACCAACGGTATCCCCGGAACAGCTAGCCAAGCCGATGTTTCTGACATTGATGGTGGAAGCTCTGTCGTCGGAGCTGCGCCAACCGAGGATGCAGACTTGGATGATGCGGAGTATAAGACCTGGAAGCAAGTTACCAAGAAGGACAGAGCGATGATTGCTGCAGAGCGGCATCGACTTTTCCGGAATGATCACCTGAACGTTGAAGAGCCCGCTCTACTGCGCACGAAAGCTGGCATGCGGCGCTGGTTGCGTCAACACAAACTAGCAGTCAACGAAGGGGTTCCGGAAGATGAGGTCGATGCTGTTGACGGCAAGGATGGTGTCCAACCAGCATCTGGTGAGACCCTCGCAGAAGGCATTGAGGGAGAGGAGGAACGCCAAGTTCCGGATTATTACGACACCTTGTCTATTATGCCAGAAGTGAACGAAAGATTAAAGTGGGTTGAGGATTCAGAGGGCCAAGTCATCCAGCAGGGAGAAGAGTTCCTCCGCATGGTTCCCAAGGGTTACTTCCAGTCACCAGAGAGTAACCTGGCATCAAAGATGGAAGCGAACATGAAGCAGATGCAGGATACCCGTAAGATTTGCGCAAAGATTGGCATCGTCAAGCAGATGCAATTGCAGTCGCAGGTAAGCTCTATCAAGTCCTCATCACAATCAAATACTCACCCAAGTAGACCTATCAAAACCAGTTCCAGAAGTATGACCCGCAACCGTTTGAGGAAGCGGACGCTGGCACTGTGGTTGTATCTGATGATGGTGCCGTCATGTCTCAATGGACCTGTCGGGCCGCGCTCCAACGCAGTGTCGCCAAAGTCTTTTATCATGCTGGTTTTGAAGAGTTCCAGCCTTCAGCCCTTGATGCCGTCACCGACATAGCGAGCAACTTTTTCACTCAGATCGCAAGAACTTTCAACGTCTATCGCGAGGCACCCAAAGTAAGGGCGGAGTCCGGCCATCCCACTTGGAAGCCGCGCTTCACGAGCGAGGAGACTATCCTGCATGCTCTGCGCCAGAACGGTGTTGATCTCGAGGCTCTTGATGGATATGTTAAGGAAGACGTTGAGAGACTTGGATCCAAGCTGGGTGTCATGCACGAGCGCATGAAGGCCCATCTGAACGAGCTCTTGGTAAGTCTGTATTGCAAAGTCAGTATCATAGCAGTCCTAACTTCATGTAGCGGCCAGCGCTGGATTCCACTGCCGGTCCCGACGGTGCTGGTGCTTTCAACGACGGCAGCGAGCAGTTTTCCTCGGGAGATTTTGCCGACGAAATTGGAGAGGATTTCTTCGGCTTCAAGGACTTGGGTCTGGACAAGGAACTGGCGTCGTTCACGGTGCCATTCCATCTCCTCCAAAACAGAATCCACAATGCCTACCAGGCGCAGAACGCAAAGTATGCTCCCCCCTCCGATCACAAGACGTCCACTGACCCCCTCGTAGCAGCACCACCTCAACAGCAGGGAACATGTGGGAGAATCCCGCACCGTGGGAGCCTGTTACGATCCACACCGTCCGCAACCAGATTGGTCTCGTCCAAGGCTATTTCCTCGAGAAGTTGCGCGCCAACAACGATCAGCCTCTCGTGGAAGACGAAGATTTGCCTGCGAAGCAGCGGTTCCCAAAGCCGCGTCTCCCACCGACAGGCAAAATCTCAAGCCCTCGCAAGCGCCCGCTACGCGAGCAGCAACAGATGGCCAAGAAGAAGCGCAAGCTCGAGGAAAGCCAGGGTTCTGGCAACACGCAGGACTCGACGCAGCAGCAATCGTCGCAAGGTGGTGCCAACGGCACTTCGGCAACTGGATCGGGTGCAGTCAAGGGCCTCAGCAAGCCGGTTGGGAAGCTCAAGCTCGAGGCGCCGTCGAGCAAGGAAAATGTCGCAGAGCCGGAGAAGGACGACGGTAACGGGATCGTGGGGATGATGAGTCCGGAGAGCATTAATGGCGCTGGGTGAGGGGATTGTCCGCTCTTCATCTTTTTTTTTGGAGTTTGTCTTTTCTTCCCTTCTCTTTTCCTTTTTCTCTTCTGCATAAGAGATTCAAGATTCCTCTCATGTGGTTTTGCGAGAACCCTCTCGAAACCCTATTGTTGATAGTTTTTTTGCGCTTCCCTTTTCATTGCTTCGTTTCTGCCTATTGCTCTTTTTTCTTGATACACTTTTTTTTCTTTTCTTCTTCAAAGCAGCTCCTCGGTCTGGTTTGACGCTCTCCAGTTTCGTCTTGGGGGCTGCACCCCAGGATTGGCAAGTGGGGACATGTCGAAGATCGAGGTGTTGCTCATTGCATAGGGTCCTGGATTTTTCTGGACATGGCGGTAGGATATTCTGACGAGGCGTCGGTTCCTTATATATTTTAACGCGCCGGGGTGACGATTGGAGAGGGTGTCGGGTTCTGTACAGTTCTTTCCTCCATTCGTCTGTTTCGTCGTCCTCGCGAGAGATTAGTTTAGGGGGGGGTTGCGAGTTGAGTCGTGGGGTTCTTCTGGCGGGCGGGTTTACAACGTCGATTTGGTTTCGTGCTGCCGCTGGAGATACCTGCTTTTGTGTTTGTGGTCCGGTTTTTGGGGTCGACAATTGGGAGCGGCGGATGCTGGTGGGTGGAGAGAGAAGCGGGGCAAAGCAGAGGCTGCAGGAAAGCGAGTTAAATACATATCGGTGGTTTTTTTGTGCTGCTTTTTCTTTATCTGGAGAGATACCCGCGGCGACGACAGAAATCAAATTCAAATAAATCTGCTTCTTTCACGCTCGGTTCTCCTTGGTGACGTCGGCTGCGTGTTAGGTGAAGAGATGAGAGACGAAACTGGTGGGAAAGTTGGGGCGAAGGCCGAGGGGGAGGAAGGCAGAACTTTCTTTTGTCGAGGGGAGGAGGGTGTAGCGCGTTTTTTTATGTTCTGTAACGGGGTTCTCTCTGGTTTTTTTTCCTGTTCCCTTAACACACCCCTCCCAGGGAGCAAAGGGAGCGGGCGGGAGGGGAGTTGCGTTGGGCAGGACAGGGCAGGGCAGGGTGGGCGAGTGGCGGTCATTCATTATAAGCTCCGAGCGGTCTGTGAGCCCAGGGTCCCACTCCGAATCTCCGCCGGTGCTTAGCCGCGCGCGCGCCCTACCCACGCATGAAAAAGGTGCAGAGAAGGAAAGAAAGAGGAAAAAAGTCTGACCACCATTTTTTTTTCTCCCCGCCCCGTCGGTCGCCGAAAGTGGCGCCGGGTGGGAGCGGAGGCATGGGTCGTCGCTGCGCTGCGTGCTGCTGAAGAGATTTTCCGTTCCTCTTTTTCCGACGACGACTTCTCCTCCTCCTTCTTCTCCGCGCTAAGTGGCTTTTTGCGCGCAAGGTTTGGGCGTCTGATCAAATGAGGTAGGGCACGGACGGTTGCATAGGGGGGCGGGGAGGGCCATGGTCACGGCTGGACCGTCCCCCTTCTGGGAACGAGATTTGGAAGCGTCTGGTCGGGGGGTCCGCTGGCGGCGGTGGTGGTGGTGGTTTGGCCACCCTGGAGCCGTTTGGTGCCGGGGTTGAGTTGGTCCGTCGCGACGGTGCTGGCGTTGACGTCATCCATCGTGGGACCCTGCCCGAGGCCTCCCGGCTGCCTTACATAACCGCGTGGCCGTTGGCGGTGGGGCAGGGCCGGGAGTGCTTGGTGGGAGGTGGGCATCGCTGTGCGGGTGGTGGTGAGTTTGTCGCGGGTCTTCTTCCTGGCGCTCTGCGCCTGCCGGACGGCTCTTCACGCCTTGCCGGTTCCTGGCGTTTGACTTCTTTGGCGCGCCAAGTCGTCCTCGCGGGACGCGGTTGGGCAGCCGTCTGCCTGCGGTCTTGCACGGCATTTCGCAAGCACGCTTCTCGTCCCCCCGGGATCCTCGTCCCGACGAGCCTCACCAACGGGCGTTTGGCCGCACGCGCGTACATACGCGCCCATCCCCGGCTACGCGGACAGGCAACCACGCACTCCTGCCGGCTCACAACTCCAGGGACCAAGGTAAATCCCCACACATCCGCCTGTCGTGCTCGTCTCCATGTGGGTCTCCCCGTCTCGAAGGACGGATTCCGTCACGCGCACACGCAATCGCTCTGGTTTGGCGCGGGGGATGGGGAAACCCGCACGTTCGAAACATGCCCTCCACCGCGGCTGATCGGGGCACGACGGCCAATCCTGCCTTTGTCTCTTTTTTTCTTTCCCCTCCGCGCTCTGCATGAGCGGTGCCATGCGTGCGCGAGCGAAAGAAGCCGCGCCGCCCAAACGCAGATCATCGGCCGCGTCGGGGCTAGCGCGCGTGTAGCCAAGATCGAACAAGGAAAAAGCCACTCCCGTCGCGCCTGTGCGATCGACGGCCGCGCCGTAACGTCATCGCGTCGGCTTGATCAATAGGACTACGTGTAGCGGTTCCCGGCTTGCCTGTCGGCGGTGGCGGGCGGCGATGGGGTCTCGAGGTTCTTCTTGGGACCGCTGCGTGATCTGCGAGAGGAGGCCGCGCTGTGGGGCAGGGAATCGGGGAGCAGCAGTGGCGTCGATACCGGAGGGTGTTGTTTTCAGGTGTGACGGCGTCGCGTCCTTCGCCGCGTCGGCGCGGCCGCAGGGAATTCGTGGGGTGGGCGCGCTGCAGAACCGCGCCGTTCCGGTCTGCGCGGCGCGCTGGGTGGGTGAGACATCCGCATGTGGGATGGATGGGCTGGAGGATGGATTGGAGGATGCGGTAGTTGGTGCTTACTCTGCCTGTAGTGCGCGGGACCGGCAGCCTCTGACGCAGGACGCTGCTGCCCCTCCGCTCTCGTCCTTTTCTCGCGTCCCGTTCCCCGTTCTCCGTCCTCTGTATCTGCTCTCTTCTCTTCGTGTATTTTTTTTCTCTCATAGCTCCAGGACGCTGCCCTCAGCTTGACACACTGAGCCGTCAAGTCTCCAGTTCCCTTGGGACGCGCGCGTGGAACGACGTCACTCGACCGCTCTTCTCCGTCCGCGAGACCTATCTCACGCAACCCGCACAGCAACTCAATTGAAGACGTAGAGCAGTCGGCGCGATAATGTCTCACAACCAACCAGACGTCGACGCCCATGCGGAGAAGCCGCGCGACGCCTCGTACGAAAGCAGCGCCGCAGCTCGGACGCGGCAGTCCAAAGACGTCGAGAAGGGCGATGCGCTGCCGGAGTACCATGGCGGACGGCGGCGGTCCTCGACGGCCGGGAGAGCCGATCCGTTTGGGGACGAGACGGATGCCGAGATCAAGTACAGGACGATGAGCTGGTGGCATGCTTCGATGAGTGAGTTTGAATGCTGGGAAGCGAAGGTGAAAGCTCTGGGCTGATTGTGGGCCAGTCATGATCGCGGAGACGATCTCGTTGGGGATTTTGAGCTTGCCGTCGGTGTTGGCCGCCATTGGGATGGTGCCGGGGTTGGTTTTGATTGCGGGGCTGGGGATGCTGGCGACGTATACGGGCTATACGATCCATCAGTTCAAGATGGCGTATCCGCATGGTAGGGAGCCGTGGCTGTCCTTTGTCGGGGAGGTTCTGGAACTGACTGAGGAACAGTGCATAACATGGCGGACGTGGGGGAGATTCTGTTTGAGCCGTGGGGCCCGATGGCTGCTGCAATTGGCCGGGAAAGTGAGTTCCCCTGATACCTGGTGTCGAGAAATGCAGCTGACAAGACCGGCTGTAGCACTCGGAGCTGCGCAGACGATCTTCCTCATCTTTAGTATGGGCAGTCACATCCTGACATTTACCATTGCCATGAACGCGATAACTGGCCATGCGACCTGCACTATTGTCTGGGGAGTCATTGGTCTGGTGCTTCTCTGGATCTTCACTCTGCCACGAACTCTTAAGAAAGTGTCGTACCTCTCCATCGCTTGTAAGAGCAGCTCCCCACTGGCACGCCCGCACTTCCACCTAACACCCCCTCCCACAGCCTTCATCAGCATCGGCGCCGCCGTCATCGTCACCATGGCCGACGTCGGCATCTCCCCGCCCGACCCGCACATCTCAGCCACAATCAACACCTCGCTCGCATCCGCCTTCCTCTCGACCACCAACATCATCTTCGCCTACGCCGGGCACGTCGCCTTCTTCACCTTCATCTCCGAGCTCAAGGACCCGCGCGACTTCCCCAAAGCCCTGTTCACGCTGCAGGCCGCCGACACGTCCATGTACCTCATCGTCGCCACCGTCGTCTACCGCTACGCCGGCGCCGACGTCGCGTCGCCCGCGCTGGGCAGCGCCGGCGCCACGGTCAAGAAGGTCGCCTACGGCATCGCCCTGCCGACCATCGTCATTGCAGGCGTCATCTACGGCCACGTCGCCGCGAAGTATGTCTACGTCCGCGCGTTCAAGGGGTCGCGCCACATGCACGCCCGCACTTGGGTGGGCGCGGGTGGCTGGGCGGGTATCACTTTGGCTATCTGGGTGGTTGCCTGGGCGATTGCGGAGAGCATTCCGAATTTTAACACGCTGCTGGGGTTGATTAGCAGTATCTTCGCCAGCTGGTTCACGTACGGGCTGAGCGGCGTGTTCTGGCTGTTTATCAATTGGGGTGGGTCCGGGCGGAGGGGCGTGCGTGGGTGGTTTGCGGGTGGGAAGAAGAGCGCGTTGGCGGTGCTGAACCTGGCGATTGTGACGGCGGGGGCGGCGATTATGGGGCTGGGGCTGTATGCGAGCGGGAAGGCGATTCATGAGGAGAGCGGGAGTGGGAGTTGGACGTGTGCGGATAATTCGATGGAGTGAGGGGTGGGTGACGGTGAAGACTGGCGGAGGACGGAGGAAACGTCTATTCGGGATTAATGGTTCTTCTTTGTCTTGATATCCTGTGAGCGTTGTTTGGGAGCAAGGAGAGGAACAGGCGATGCCGCGAAAAGGAATAATTATGGGAATCGTTTCTTATGTGACGCGAGAAAAGCTGAAGCGTGACAATGAAGGGCCATGGATCAAGAAGCAGCGGCCATGAATTTTGATGTAGAATGGCTGAGCATGAACAAACCGGCAGCATTATAGGCTCAGGTCGTTTAGTATAGTGCAAAGATGACGGCCTGATATGCAGGTATGTCGCAAGACGAACATAGTCAGACTTTTTGAGGGCAGAACACCACAAGCACGCAGAGAGTAATGGCGAAGGGCTACTGGAATGGAAAATGTGCGGCCACGACATTTGATTTTCGGTGCCTAACGCAGGCGGGAGTGCGGAGCACGAGTGCAGGCTCGACAAGCCGAATGTTGGCTCGCTGACGGAGAGAGACCAGTCCGCGTCCAGTCTGCCGCTGCTGATATTTTCAAGCCATCCGCAGCCACGGTCAGCATCGCGGTAGGCTGTGGTTGGAGAGGTCGGGGGATGCGGTGAGGGGCGCCACGCGACAGGGGGTGTTTGCAGTGTTTGGCTGGGGTCGGAGGAAAAAGTGCCGTTGCGCGCGGGAGCAGAGAGCGCGTTTTGGAAAGCCAGCGTCAACTGCCCCTCGGAGCTGCCAACACCTCGAACGAACCCACCACCCCCCGGCTCTCGTTTCCTCTTCGCGTCTCCCAGATCCCTCCCGCGCCCCAGCCCTCCGCAAAGCTCCCCGGAGCCCCACCGCAGCCATGTCGTTCGGCGGCCAGACGCCCACCATCGTGGTGCTGAGAGAGGGTGCGTAGAACCCCACCGAACCTCCGCCGCCCGACAAGCTTGTGCTGACTGCTGTGCGCGTGCGTGCAGGGACCGACCAGTCACAGGGACGCGGTCAGATAATATCCAACATCAACGCCTGTCTCGCCGTGCAGTCGACCATCAAGAGCACCCTCGGACCCTATGGCGGCGACCTGCTGCTCGTCGACGAGAATGGCAAGCAGACAATCACGAACGACGGAGCCACCGTCATGAAGGTGCGTCTCCATGCCCCCGCTGAGCTCCAGCACGCCTATACTTACACTGGGTCCCACTGCAGCTGCTCGACATTGTGCACCCCGCCGCCCGCATCCTGACCGACATTGCGCGCTCGCAGGACGCCGAGGTGGGCGACGGCACCACTTCCGTTGTCGTCCTGGCCGGTGAGGTGCTCAAGGAGATCAAGGACTACGTTGATCAGGGCGTGAGCAGCCAGACCATCATGAAGGGTTTGCGTCGCGCCTCGCAGATGGCCACCAACAAGATCAAGGAGATTGCCGTGAACACCACCGAGAACAACCAGCGCGAGACCCTGCAGAAGCTGGCCGCCACCTCCATGAGCAGCAAGCTCATCCACCGGAACTCCGACTTCTTCACCAAGAGTGAGTGCGGCCAATGCGTGGGTAGCACGGAGAACAAGGCTAACGAATCGCAGTGGTCGTCGATGCTGTGCTCACCCTCGACCAGGACGACCTCAACGAGAATCTGATCGGCATGAAGAAGATCACTGGCGGTGCGCTACAGGACTCGCTTTTCATCAACGGTGTCGCCTTCAAGAAGACCTTCTCGTACGCCGGTTTCGAGCAGCAGCCCAAGTCGTTCAAGGACCCCAAGATTGTCTGCCTAAACGTCGAGCTGGAGCTGAAGGCTGAGAAGGACAACGCCGAAATCCGGGTGGAGCAGGTGTCGGAATACCAGGCCATCGTCGATGCCGAATGGCAGATCATCTTCAACAAGATGGAGGCCCTGTACAAGACGGGTGCCAAGGTCGTGTTGAGCAAGCTGCCCATCGGTGATTTGGCAACACAGTAAGTCCCCAACGACGCTCTTGCACAACCTATGCTGATCAATTGCAGATACTTCGCCGACCGCGACATCTTCTGCGCTGGCCGTGTCGCCTCGGGCGATATGGAGCGCGTCTGCAAGGCCACAGGTGCATCGGTCCAATCGACATGCTCGGACATCCGGGAAGAGCATCTCGGCACCTGCGAGCGGTTTGAGGAGAGGCAGATTGGTGGCGAGCGCTTCAACTTCTTCGAGGGCTGCCCCGGCGCCAAGACGTGCACCCTGGTGCTCCGTGGTGGTGCAGAACAGTTCATCGCCGAGGTCGAGCGCTCCCTGCACGATGCCATCATGATTGTCAAGCGCGCCATCAAGCACCAGAGCATCGTCGCCGGTGGTGGTGCCTGCGAGATGGAGGTGTCAGCCTATCTGCACGCCTTTGCCGACAAGAACGTGCCGCACAAGCAGCAGGGCATCATCAAGGCCTTCGCCAAGGCGCTCGAGGTCATCCCGCGCCAGCTGTGCGACAACGCCGGCTTCGACGCCACCGACATCCTCAACCGGCTGCGTGTCGAGCACCGCAAGGGCAACGTCTGGGCCGGTGTCGATTTCGTCAACGAGGGCATCGCCGACAACATGGAGCGCTTCGTCTGGGAGCCTGCTCTCGTCAAGGTCAACGCCATCCAGGCTGCCGTCGAGGCGGCATGCCTGATCCTGAGCGTCGACGAGACCATCAAGAACCAAGAGTCCCAGACGCCCCAGGCGCCCCAGCGGGGCCTGCCCCCGGGTGCTGCCCAGAGGGCGCTCCGCGGCCGCGGTAGGGGCATGCCGAGACGGTAAATAATTTTGCATTTCACGCACGGAATGGCAGGAGGGTTTTTTGGGATACGCCATGTCAATGTACCAGATCACGACTTAGAGAAGTTAAGTGAGCGGATGACACACGGACAGATGGGGGAAAGAACTAAAAAGAAAGATGTGGAGATGTAATATATAACAGAGTCACTCTGATGTGCCCCGCTGTCTCTGTGTTTGTTATGCTGTATGATGTTGTTGGGGCAATAAGATTTGCAGGCGGTAAGCTCCAACCAGGGTTGACTTGTTAACAGGGAGAAAGGTTGTCGTAATGCTCGCGGGGAGAGGCAGTGCTGATGACGGTAGGGATAATGGAAGAGCATACCATGGTAAGGAGCTGGGTATCCACCTGGTTGCGACAGGGATACACTGACTTTACGTAGATATGTTCCCAGACCCCCTGTGGAGGTGTGCTCTTTTACCCTCAGCCTGTTGCAAGACCCATGCGAGAATGGTCACGTAAATGCTGTTCATCCAGGGCCAAGCAAGGTCAACCCCCAATTCTTGCGACAGCATGGAATAGAATAGGACCGCTTAGTCCAGATCGGAAATGTAAAGTAGTCGACCCTCCTGGTGTTGACGCAGGAGTTTATTCGTATGCCCGGAGCCAACGGCCAATCAACAACGTTTGGTGAGCTTACTCAAGAAGTCTAATGTGCTTCGTCAACCCAAAACAGTCGGCTCCCCCTCCTCCAATATTTCGTCACTTGTATATCATCCTGACCTCTTTAATTGCATCGAATCTAGCCTCATGGCCCCTAACGCAGGCTGGTTTCCGTGGAGATGGCGTGCGAATGCGAGAGAGGGGAAGTCGACGCACTGGTGAGTGGCCGGCAAAAATAGCAGCGAAAGAACGAAGGGGGTTGCGCCGTTGGCTTAAGGTACGGTTGCACAGGGACGGCGGGCTTCGGGGATGGGGCCGCGTGCCGCCTCCGTGCAGATTCGCTTGCGCGCTGGGCAAATGGTCGTCATGTCAGCCTCCCTCCCGACCACCTCCTCAGTCAATCACATCAAGCGCACAGGTAAGCCGCAGATGGCCAGAGCTGATAAACCCCGCACCCGCGCTACGGTCTGCGGACGTGGCGCTCTATTTACACGGCGGCTCGCTGTCCTCCTGGCGTGGTTTGTTTTCCCGTCCCCCAGCCCTGCCTCTCTGATCCCGAGACGGTTGAGCATAGGAGTCCACACGCGTCAAGATCAAGCCGGTGCAGCGGCAACAGCCGCACAGACATCTCAACCAGACGACCAAAAAGGAATCCGGGTCCATTGCGTACCGTCGATACCGACCGATACCCTTCGCCTGTCCTCGATAGACGGGTGTGGTGACTCGTCGAACGGACTAAACAGGTCGCGAATCCCTACAGATATCTCTGTAACACTGGGGACCTGTGGCACCTAATCCATATGGAGTAGCGTTCACCGAAACGAATGTCGCCGCACCGTGGTTGAACCTGCGCCGTTGAAACGGCCCGCTTCGCAGTCTCCACATTTGCATCCGACATCTACTTCCTCCCTTGGTTACCACAGAATAGCCACCGCACTGGTATCGCAGCATCAGACCATGGGTGTTGGGGATTGAAAAGGAAGACAGGCGCCTGACAGACAGGTCACCCGGGCAGTCGATACCAACCTGGTCACTCTAGAATCTCTGGATCTTGCACTTTTCTCACGCAGCTCTACTCCAAACCATATCAACAAACCCGGCATTGAACTAGCAACCTCAGCCAGGATAGCGAACAGAGGAAGAAATCGCCTGTCACCCCAAAACACACCCATCGCCGTTTGGCTTGATCGGCCCATACTCCTTTGCAACCATCAACTCTTACGCTCGTTCACATACCACCATCGATTGACCCAGAAGGCAATCAACCCAAAAAACTTCGGACACATCTGAGATCCCGGAAGAACCTTCTCGCTCAACTTCTCCGTCAACACCATCAAGAAAAACCCTCAACACCAACCCAACCACCAACCACAACACTTCCCACTCCTCGCCTCCACACCAACCACAACACTCCCCCCTCCTCGCCTCCAAACCCACGTCCCCCAACGTCCTAAACACCCCCAACCATGCCCCAAACCCCCACCCCCCCCTCCCCCTCCCCCCTCACCACAACCGGCCACCCCTACACCTCCACCACCCCCTCCCCCACGCCCCCCTACAACGCCTACGCCTCCCTCGGCTTCGGCGCCCACAACGCCATCCGCAAATCCTACCTCGACGACGCCGTCGCGGCTCGCCGCCGCCCCCCGCCGCCGCTCGAGAAACGCGGCTTCCTCGCCTGGGCCCGCCGCCTCGTCGCGCCCCGCCGCCGCGAGGCCGACCCCGTGCCGCCCGTGCCGGACCGCCCGGCGCTGCTGCCGCGGTTTGCGTTTGAGCCGAGGAGGCGGGACGACCGGGCGTATGCGGTTGCGGAGGCGGTGGTGGTGGCGGGGTTGGGGACGGGGGCGCGGGAGGGCGGCGCGGCGGAGGCGGTGGAGCGCTGGCGGGATGGCGTTGTTGATGGGCGGCTGCGGGGCGGTGTGCAGCGGCAGCCGGCGCTGCGGCGGGTGGGGGATCGGAGTGGGTTGGTGGGGGCGGATGGGGTGGGGTGGTGGTGGGGGGTGGGGCGGAAGGGGAGTTTGGGCGGGGGGAGGAGGATTGCTGGTGGTGGTGGTGGTGGTGGTGGTGCGGTGGTGGATGGGGAAGAGGACGGCGAGGAGGGGTTTAGGAGGATGTCTGCGTTGGATGTGGGCGTGGGTGATGACGGGCAGGAACACGGGCAGCGGCGAGGAAGTGTGGTGGACTTGTTGCCGAGGAGGTCGAAGTCGGCAAAGGAGGTTGGGAGGAGGAGGAGCAAGGGGAAGTTGAGGAAGAGGGAGAGTGGAGAGGTGGCGAGGGGGCCGGAGAAACCGTTGCATCGGAGGACGCTTGAGGTGCAGAGGCAGGATCGGGAGCAAGGAAGGGTGGAGGGCTGGGGTGGGGAGAGGATGAGAGATGGGTATGGACGGCCGGAGGAAGTCGAGAGGTGGCGACAAGAGCAGCAGCGGGCGGATGGGATGGAAGGAGTTGGGGAGCCAAGTGAGCGACGAGAGGAAAAGTGGAGCTTTGAAGAGGAGAGAGGGAGGGATTCCGAGGGCGAAGCCAGTAGCAGTAATAGAACTGAAAGGTCGCGGGGCCGACGTCTGGCCAGGGACGATCAGTCGGAGGTGTGCAGGGAGATCGTAGAGGCCAACGAGGCGTTGATGAAGCTGCAGAGGGCGCAAAAAGAGCTGCGCCAAGTCCGCAATTCAGTCAGCAAGGAGGGCAGCCCGTTCTTCCAGCATCAACAGGCGGAGCAGGAGTTGGAGCGTGAGAAGCGTCGCCAGCATCTGGAGAGGAGACTGCGGTGGCCCCTGAAGGAGGGAGAGCCGGAGCAGGAAGAACCGGCACCAAGGAAAAATGGACATGCACTCGCCAGGTCGACATCCCTCAAACGAATCCCAGGCGAGCTGTTGGAGAGCCAGCATTCGTCCCGGCAGGCGCAGAACAGACCGCGCCCGCAAGTGACGTTCACGCGGTGTTCTCTCCACCACGAACACTACCAGCAGCCACAGCAGCCCCGAGCACCCACGCAAGGACCCAGACCCGTCCCAGCAATCCCACCAGGCCCCTTCGACTTCGACCTCCCGCCGCCCTCCCCCGGCCAAACGGCCCGCTCTCCCCCAGCCCGCAGGTCCTTCGAGCTCCAACTGCCCCCCGTCGACTCCCCGCCGCCGCCCGGCAAACTCGGCCACGCAACCACCGCGACCTTGCTCTCCTCCTTCCCAGCTCCGCCCTCCACCACCACCGACGACGGCGCCGAGGGGAACGACGAGCCCAGCCTCGACCACGCCGGCCGCCTCGACGCCATCCGCGAGGAAACAGAGGACAACGACGGCGCCAGCAGCAGCAGCGGGCCCAGCTCGCTGGAGCTGCCTGAGCCGACGATGGCGCTGGCGGCGGCGGCGAGCAGGTCGACGCTGTCGGTCGGCGACGCGACGGTGGGCGCGAGCTCGGTGGGCAGCGGCGGCACGGCCGAGACGGCCGAGACGGCGGTGACGGAGGAGGGGGAGGAGGGCAGCAGAGACGGGGAGGGGGAGGAGACGGAAGTGGAGGTGGAGGCGGAGGCGAAGGAGCGGAGGGGCGGTGCGGTGCGGCTGGTGCCGTACGCGGACTCGGACGACGAGGGCGCGTGCACGGTCGAGGTCGGAGGCGCGTCCTTCCAGCTGGTGGCTGGAGCGGAGGACGCGGGGATGGAGGAGGAGGAGTCGGTGCGGAAGAGGACGTCGCAGTCGCGCATCCCGCGGCCGGTGGTTCAGGAGCCGCGGCCGAAGCTTGACAGGGCGACGCAGGAGGAGCGGTTGGGGTTGCCGCTTAATACGCATGCGGCGAAGGTCGCGCAGGCGGAGTTGGGGTTGGTGCGCCAGCCGGTTGTGAAGAAGAAGGCGGGTGGCAAGGGTCAGCCCAGGAAGTCGGTGTTTGTGGAGATGGTTTAGGGAGACGCAGATTGAGAGTTGGAGGTTGTTTCTGATTTGGATCATCTTGATGGCTTTGTTGGAAGTAACTAATACCGTGGCTGCGTTTCTTAGATATTAATGTAGTGAACTTGACGAATTGATGACCTTTCCCTGTTCACTGTGTAATTCTACGTCTACTGTGTACGGCCTCGGTAGCTTAATTCGGTATCTGTCCTGCTTAAGTGTATTACTACTCGGGTCTTTCCCTTTCTCGCATCTGCCGTCTGCATAATTCTCTACACTTCTGTTTCTCCTGCAGGAACGTTGCGCTTCTATGATGGGATCAAAGGCGCTGGTACTAGCCAGAGCTATGACTTTCTTGTGTCGCACTCTCAGGGCAGCTACGTGTGGATTCAAGAACTTACACGAGCATTTTGCTTGTTGAAAGACATTCTTCACGAACTATGGTATCTTCTACAGCATTCAATAGAAGTCTCCGTCGCAACCAGGCAGAATAAATCCACAACCACAGCTACTCCCACTTTAGGACACTCCCGATCTCATCACCACCACATCCCACCAAAGCAGGACCACAAAATGCCTGCAACCATCAAACCTTCTCCACCCTCCTCACCACCTCACTCCCCCACCCCACCAACCACCCCTCCACAAACCACCCAGCCATCTCCACCCTCCTCCCCCACAACCACAACACCACCAGCTCCCCCGCCCAACCCACCAACCCGCCCCCTCATCCCCGCCCTCCTCCGCCCAAACCCCCTCGCCCGCTCCGCCCCCCTCCTCGCCTACCAGGACCGCACCGCCTACCGCGCCGCCGTCGCGCTCGACCCCTGGAACGCTGACAGGATCGGCTTGAGCACGCTGCTGACGGCGGCGCGGTGGGCGGAGCCGGGTGCGTTTGGGGAGGGCGGGGGAGGCCGAGAGGAGTTGGTTGGGGAGAGTATTGCTGAGAGGGTTAAGAGGAGGCGGAGGGGGTGGGGGTGATGGGGCCAAGGGCGGGAGGGTGGGAGATGGGGTGGATGGGTCTCGTGGTGCGGGCTTCTGGCGCTGGGGGGCTCGCTGATCCGGGCTCAGAATGGGCGTCAGGTCTCTCGGTAGGGTTACGCTGTGGAACTGTAGTCGTCTTCAGGAACACGCATCCCGGAGACCAGACATCTAGCGTGCGTACACGTAGAGATCTCTTGCTATAGAGGGCAGGATTACTGTACCTCACCATAGCATGGCGGCAACTTCCTCGAACTTCATGATCCAATGATTACAAGGGCGACGAACTGCAAACATGAGAACATGCCCTCAACCCACCGCTCACACTACCCCCCTACCAGCACGGATGGACTTGGCGAGCTCCGACTGCGCAATGTCGTCGGCGTAGCGCTTATACAGCGGCCTGTAGTGCTCAGCCTCACTCGTCGTCTTCCTGAAGCTCTCCCTGCTCTCGATCGCGTCGGCATACTTGCGCCACCTCTTCCACACCGCATCATCGCCCGCCTCGCCCTCCTTCGGGATGCCCGAGCCGCCCTTGAACTCGTCGAACACCCACTGCCGGACCTGCAGGAGAACCCGATCAGCACATCGCCCGTCCAGCAAGGCAGGAAGGAGCAACTCACCACCCACGGCCCGAAATTGAAATCAATCGCCCCGGGCTCCCTCCCCCCAAAAAACGGCCCCTCCGCATCCGCCTCCGCAATCCACTCCCTCAGGTGCCCCAAATACTCCGCCCTCACCCTCTCCAGCCCCTCCGCCCCTCCCTCCCCCACCTGAAACTGCAAAAACCGATGAAACGCCGGAATAATCCTACTCGTCACATACTCCATCCAAATCCTCTGCCTCGCCTTCTCGTACGGGTCGCGCGGGTGCAGCGCGGCGCCGTGGCCGGGGTACGCGTCGTCCAGGAAGTCGGCGACGACGGTGCTCTCGTACAGCGGCTTGCCGGCGTGCTCGAGCGTCGGCACCAGGCCGCGCGGGTTGAGCGCGAGGAGGGAGGCGGGCTTGTGGTACGGGTTGACCTCGATGTATTGGTAGGGAATGCGCTTTTCTTCGAGGACGACCCAGACGCGCTGCACGAAGGGGCAGAACCAGCCCGCGTAGAGCTTGAGGGGGGCGGGGGTTTGGTGCGCTGGTGGGGGCGTGAGTGCGGGGGTCGGGGCTGAGCAGGGGAAGAGATGGACGCTTCTTTGTAGGTTTGGGTTGGGCGCCTACGGGTTCTTTGGTGGGTGTGGCTCACCTTTCACGGTTTCGATGGCTGGGCCGGTGGCTTCGGGGTAGATGTCGGCGTCGGGAGGGGCCATGGTGGGGGTTTGGATGGCTATCTTCTGAATGCTGTGGATGTGTGTTTGGAAGGTTGTGAAGTAAGCTTAAGGCAATGTGAGCGGGGGAAGACCGTGCGCTTATAACGGACTGCCTCTTGATGCTAAGGCAGATTGATAATCAATGTCGAGAGTCGTGAAGTGATGTTCGACAAGTATGACGCAAGTGGGGAAGTGGGATCTCTGACAAATTACCCCGCATCACCGCTACATATGCATCTGTTTCGCGTCTTGTACATTGCAGGGCGTACGAAGCAGAACGAATATCAATCTGCTAGGCCAATCACCTCCGGCTACTTACGCTTGCACCATCTAGGCAGGTCTCGGCATCATTGCCAAGCCAATATGCACGCAGACGTCTGACCTGATGCGTAACATTTTATGTGACTACCACGCCTTTGCAACCCACCTTCTCTCTCGATGAACTCTCTTACTCAACAGAGCCCCCATGTCCCCAGTCGAGCGTCACGCAAAACCAGAAGCCGGCACTCTAGGGAACCAACCCATCCACCCGTACGAGCCTAATCCGAACCCTACCTCAATTTTGCACGCACCCAGACACCCCCATCCTTCCCGAGCACCAAGTGATCGGCCCACCCAATCCCGCCTCGCCAACCGCCACCATCCCCTCCTCAAAAGCTCCCCAGATCCACCTCCGGCACCCTCCTCCGCACCAAAACCTTCTGCGCCAGGTCGGGCACGAACTCGCAGTCCACCACGCTCACGCCCCTCGGCTCGCCGCCCTCCTCGAACCGCCAGTCGAACAGGAGCAGCAGGTGCGCCACGACGATCTTGATCTCGTTGCTCGCGAAGAAGCGGCCGGGGCAGCGTCGCATCAGCTGCGCACCACGTGTGGGGGAGGTGGGAGGACTCACCAGGACTGCTTGCCGTGCCCGAAGCCGTAGTGCTCCGGCGACGTGGCGACGAACTGCCAGCGGTTGTCGTCGGCCGCGCGCAGGCGCAGGAAGCGGCGGCTGTCGAAGGCGGCGGGGTGGGCGTAGAGCGGGCTGGCGGCGTCGTGCATGGGGTAGGTGGGGATGCCGACCATGGCGCCGGCGGGGAGGCGGGTGCCGTCGGAGAGGGTGACGGGCGTGAGGGCCAGGCGGTTCATGAGGACTGCGGTGCGTTAGCTGGGAGTGCTGGGAGGGATGGGAGCGGCGTACTGGCGTTCATGGGGTGCAGCCGTTGGCTCTCTTTTAGGCAGCTGTCGAGCAGCTTCATCTTGTGCAGCGTCGTCTTTGTCCAGCCGCCTTCTGCTTTCAGGACGTCTGCGATCTCTGTTCGCAGGGCGGCGATGTGCTCTGGGTGGGAGATGAGGTCGTACATGAGGCCGAGCAGCGTGCCGGATGTGGTGTGGATGGATACGAAGCTCATCAGTATTTGTGCGAGCACTTTGTCGAACGGCTTTCCCTCTGCCTGCGCGTCCATCCACTCCAGCGCATCTGCTGGTCTTGGGACTGGCTTCCCGGTCATGACTGCATCTCTTCTCTTCCTCTTTCGCTCCGCGATTTCTGGCTCGATGATTGTCCGGGCTAGTTTGATTTGGTCGCGGATGATCTTGAACTCGGGGAGGAAGTACTGGACGATGGAACGCATGAAAGGTGGCCAATGCCGCATTTTCTGCACGGCCTGCACGGCGTTGATGGTGTAGAAGACGGAGATGTTGAGCCATTCCTTGTTGTGACAGAGCTGATCGCCAAGGAAGACCTTGGCTGAGAGGCGGGCTGCCATGAAAGGTGTGATGGGAGCTAGGCAAACAGGGGACCAGTCCTCTGTGACGGTTGGAAGGAGTTCGTTGAGCATGGAGTATGTCTCTTTGGCCATGTCGCCGGTGATCGCACCTGCGTTGGGATGTTAGCCTACAGGTGTGCTACCTGTTTTCTTCTTGTACGGTGTGGAGCACGCACTCAGAGACTGAGTGAGGCTCTGCTTAATCACAGCCAGGAAGATCCTGTGTTCTTCGTGGTTGACGTGAAATGTCTCCAGGCCAGAGTATTGGCGCATGAACATCTGCGGCTCGGGTCAATGCAAGCAGGTATCAGAGCTGGCCTGAGCAGTACACATACCACGGCACTCAGCTTGAGGAAAGAGAGACGGTCATCATTCCGGATCTCGTCAAGCATATGGTGAGGTAGGATTATGACAGGGCCGTGGCTAGAGAAGACTTGGAAAGGGCCCTTGTGCTGCGGACGAATCAGCATAATGCAGAGCGACGGGGACACTTGGATGGCTTACGTCTTGGAAGCCTTGCTTTAGTATTGCGTTGGAGTTCATGACATAGCGCATCTTGGCCTTTGTGTTCAGCCATTCCCCTTCCTCTTTCCCGACAACCGGGAATCCGGCGTAGGGCAACTCATCGCGAGCCCAATACCAAAGCAGTGTGAGGAGCACAACAGCACCTCCAAAGACGTATGGGAGAGGTGCGGCTTGGGCGCCGGAGATGGCATTTGAGAGCAAAGATACCACGGCCATGATGCGTGAAACACAGAGTGCCAGGCAGGTGGTGAAATTGAATCAAGGCCGGGGGAGGCTCAGTCCTTAAAGTAGTTGCATTAGCTGACCAGGCGGTTAGCCAAGCAGGACCCAAGGTTTCGGTTCACGACGGGAAGTCTCGGCAGGTGGTGGTAATGCCGGCACACTGATTGGATGGGTATAGAGACCCGGAGTTTCACATCACTCAGCATTTTGACTTCGATCAGTATGTTTAGCGAGGGATATGTTCTGTCGTCGAGAGAGTCCCCAGTAGCAGCGGGACAGGCCATCCAGGTTGTATGCTCGAGTTCAGTAATCTGCAGCATTTCTGAGCCGCGGCGCGATGAGGAGGGTGTAGTGCCCAAAGCGGAGAAGATGTCAAGGCAAGGGAATGCTGGCATGTACACTGTAGGGCCAGATCTGATATGTTGAACACGAGTCATTCGATGCTGTGAGCGCCACTGCATGTGTAAAGTCAGTCAGTACAGCGGAGGCGGAGGCGAAGACGACGGCTCAATGAGAGTAAATACGAAAGCGAGGCGAGAATGCGACTGCGACGGGAGGTGGAGCGCGCATTGGCTGGGGTTGAGTTGGGATAGGGTGCAGCGTGACGTCACCACCCGACCTGGTGTCTCGAGAGGCAGAGAAGAGGGCAGAGAGGCAACGCTGCCATGAACAGACGAGAGCAGGGAGAACACAGCCGGCCTGGATCAGGTGGCGGCGCGAGTGGGACGCGGCGCGAGCAGGGGCGGTGGGTGAGACGCGCAGACTCGCGTGGCGGGCGCGTTGGCGGAAAATTCGGGTGCCCGGGTCGCTCACCTCGCCTCCCCAGACTCGGCCACACCCCCAAGCTCCCTTCTGCAGCCCCGCGCGCGTGCGCTCTCGACTCGCCGTGACCCCAGCCCTGGAGTCCTGCCCCGCCGCTGGAGCAGCGCCCGCACACCGGCGCCCCAGCCGCGCCCGGCCACCTGCAGTGCCCCCTCCCCCCGCCAATTGATCTCGATCAGGTGAGCAACCCTGCACGGACTCATGCAAACGTCTCTCCCACACCGTCCCACGTCCCCGCTAACCGCAATCCAGCCCGCCATGAAGCTTCGCTCCCGCCGCGACGCCGACCAGGCCTCTCCTGGCCGGACGGGCCTGTACGATCTTCCGCACGAGCTGCTCGACTGGGTCATTTCATATGCCGACCCCGTCGACTTCCTGAACCTTTCCTTGGTCTGCAAGTCCTTCAACAGGCTCGTCGTCTCCCACCTGTACGCAGAATACATCAACACCAACCTGCAGTACCGCCGTCCCATCTCCAACTTTCTCCTCAAGGTCGCCCTGGACCCCAACCTTGCTCACCACGTGCGCCATGTCGAGCTCGGCGTCTGGAACACCAAGCTCGTCTTCTTGCATCCAGGCTTCCGCAGAGACGTGCCTGCATTGCCTGATGACCAGTTTGCCAATCTTGTCCGTGCCGCAAAGCAGGCCGGTCTCATCCAGCCCGACCAAGACCACTCCAGGTTGCACCCCATCAAGAAGAGCAACGACTTGTGGTGCCGATACGGCCCGGCCTATGACTCCGATGGCTATGATTCGGATGACCTCGACGAGCTTGGTTCCGACTTCTCTGACCGCGAAACCCCCCCTCCCCGCTCGAAGCCTCATGATGACGTTGAATTCCTGCGTTGTCTCAAGCGCGGCCTGGAAGACCCCCAGGTCATTCTCCTGCTATCGAGCTTGCCGCGCCTGCAAGAGCTCTCTCTGCGCGGACCTCACATGAGCCAAGGCCTACCATGGGAGAAGCTGTGTTCCCAGTCACTCCGTTCTCTCACAAAAATCAAGCTGGCCGGCAACAGCAGTGATTCCACCTGGGATATTGCCGAACTCAATGCCATCATTCGACTTCCCTCTCTACGAGAATTACATGGCTACATGGCAACAAGTGACGAGTGGGACGACATCGTCACAAGAACTCTTCAGATAGAGCCGGCAACTCTTTCGCTGACTCACATCAACTTCGAACGTTGTGCCCTCGGGAACACCACCATCAAGAGATTGATCGAAGGCTGCAAGGCGCTTGAGTCCTTCTCTTATGTTGCCGGCGGAAGATACGTCGGCTATGAGCAGTTCCGCGCCAAAGAGGTCAAAGAACACCTTCTGAAGCACAAGACCACTCTCAAGTACCTGGCCCTTGACCTCTCACATTGGGACTTCCCTCGCAACTTCAAAAGCTTCAAGTCTATGACTGACTTCTCCTGTCTGGAAAAAGTCGTCATGGACTACGGCACTCTGCGCTGGCGGCCCTGCCATTTCTTCGCTCCGATAGCAATGATCCAGGACGAAGGCGATGATGACGATGACGAAGGAGACGTCCACGCCGCAAACACCCGGCCACCTCTGCCTGACCTTCTTCCTAAATCTCTCAAAGAACTTGTGATATTCCAGGCACCTCCGGTCATTGTTGAAAACCTCGTGGCTTTCGAGACTTCCTGCCAAGATCAACATCCCCACCTCAAGTCTGTCAAAATACATACGACAAGACGAAAGCTAGCCAAGGCCGAAGACTACGATCGTTTGCCGGGGATATTCGAGGAGAAGGGTATCGAATACGACGAACCGCCAATAACCCTTGACTTTCCCATTCCCCAGATGCACGACTGGATCATGGACTCGAAGGTGAGAAGGATGACACGCTGGAACCCCCACGACAAAATGTACCAAGGATTCCCAACAAGACTGCTCTACCGCCGCTTCTGCGAGGACGTGCTAGGCGAGAACCCTGCTGCTAACGGTGGTCCTTTGGATCCTTCGATGAACTTTGCTTACGGCTACGAGGACGATCTTATCAGTTATCTTGATGATCAGTTCGAGGACGAGTTGAGCGACTCTGAGCTGGAATCTGAGCTTGACTCTGCTCTTGACTCTCTTGAGGCGGATGAGGACTTTGCCCAGCAACAGACTGAATTTGACGCCTTTGTGCATGGCGCAACCGTACCTACTGGCGGCAATCCGTCTGCTCCTATGGGCCAAATTACCACTGGAGGCCTGCCAGCTATTGGGGCTGCGTTCATTGCCGGTTTAAACGCTGATCTCGACGTTGACGAAGATTTCGATTCCCATACATCATCGGACGAGAGCTTGGCCGATGAGGTTGATGGCTTCTACGACCACGACATATTCGATGACCCCGAAGACGGCGTAAGCATCGACTCCGAAGACCTGGAAGCTCACCTTGGACCCATGTCTTACTACGAGTGGGACGACCGCTTCTTTTAGTGTGCTTTGTATTATTACTTCAGCTCTGGTCACTTGGCCACATTCTTCACCAAGCACCTACGTTCGGATCTATCATACATGCAGTTGCCTTCCAAGCAACAGCAGTATCCAGGCACAATGAATTTTTTTTCAATAGATTCTTCCAGGCATAGCTCCCCTCTCCGCAATTTTGACCTGGCTGTCTGCACTATCCGAATCTCTCAACTCCCTCCCGCCCAGCACCATCCCATCCTTTCCGCCCCGATCCAACTCGCTCAACCCGTATGCCTCCATGCCTCCACTCCTCCGTCTCCCCTGACCTATCCCTCCCCCAACTCCTCCCCGTCCATCCCCGAATCTCTCGAAATCGAACCCATCATCATCGCCTCCCACACCAGCACCACTCCTCCCTTCACCACTCCTGCTCCTCCCACCCGTAACCGTAGTCGCCAACCGCCCACAACACGGCACCAACACCGGCCTTATAAACGGACAATCCGCCACCACAATCGCCAGCTCGCACTCCAACAAACTCCACAACAAACTCTCCGGCACATTATACGTATAATCATCCAAATCCAGCCGCACCAACGCCACCATCCTGATAATCGAAATCGCGGAAACAAAAACCCCCAAACAAAACCACGCGGCCACACCCACCTTCTTCGCCAGATTCATCTGCAGCGCGAAGATGTACGGCAGCGGCAGGACGAGGATGGCGGCGTCGGTCAGCATGTTTGCGGCGCCGTTGGCGACGAAGCTGGCGCCGCGGTTGCCGCACGACCCGGCGCCGACGCCCCAGTTGAACGGCAGCGGCGCGCACAGCAGGAACGCCGTCAGCACCGCCGACAGCGACCACAGCCACACCGCCGCGCCGATCAGCCCGAGCGCCAGCCGCAGCGCGCGGTGCGGCGAGAAGATCCGTCGGTAGAAGAGGAGGAGCGAGGTTTTGACGAGGGCGATCAGGATCGCGTAGTGCACTTCGAGCGCGAGGAGGAGCTGGTGCGGTTAGCGGATGGGAGGGGGAGGGAGGGAGGGGCTGGATTTTGAGGGAGTATTGCAGGTCTGCGAGGGGGACTTCGGTGAGGGCGTGGTAGCCGACGCCGCCGTTGGTTACGGCTGGGCGTTGGTGGTTCGGTGTCAGCGCGATTGCGGATGGTAGGTTGAGGAGGGAATTAGTTTGCACTTACAAGCAATCTCGAGCCCGAGGAAAGAGAACATCACTGCCTGGAGACAAGTGATAAGCAAGTTTTCAGTCACGGTGCTGAGGGTGACGGTGAAGACGGATGGATTGGAAAGGTTCAATTTACCACGGAAGCAACTATGAACGCATCCTCCGGCTGAAACGGGACCTTCTTGATGCTCTTCGACCAGAGACACACCACCCGCCGGCCTGCGCGAAGCCCTGGCACCGCGCAGCCCCCGTTTGCGGCGCTGCAGGGTGATTGACGTGACGGCCGCGGCGGTCGTGCCATGCAGGCGCGATGCTGCGCCGCGCCGCATCGCCGGCTCGCGGAACGGGGGACGGGGGGGCGGCACGGCCGGGCTAGCTACGCCGCACTCGTACACCCGTGCCGGACCAAGCGGTCGGGTCGGCCACAGCCCTGTTTGGGGACGGCGCGCCGTGTCTCGCCGTTCGAGGCTGCATGTTTGCTTTTGTAGTCGTGCTCGATTCGGTGGGTGGGCTCGGTTGCGAGGTGGTGCGTTGCGTTGGTGCCTGGTGTGCGTGCAGGCGGGAAGCTCGCAGTCGTGGTGACCTTCCGGCTGCGCAGCAGGCGAGATCTTGCAGGTTCGTTCTGTGGAAGTCGAGCGTTGCATGTCTGCTCTTGTTCCTTCGGGTTTAGAGATCGTGTTTCGTCTAGTGTCTTGTGGCGAAAGGCAGTTGTGGGAAGAGGCGTGACGAACTCCTCTCTACTGGTGGCTGGCTACTTACTACTCTTACCCTAGTCACTACCCATAACGGTATCATGCATTGCGCAGCACGGATCCGCGCGGTACTCTCCCTATCACGAGGGATTCCGAGCTGTTTGGCCCGCGTCTGTAATCTCCTGAACGCTGGTCGAGAAGTGACTGCTGTGCCGCACACGCTTGAACATTTTGAGAGGATTTCTAAGTCAAGTCGGCGCCTAGATAGCTTTTGTTAATATAAAATGGTGGAGATACTTCCGCTGAATAGACGAAGGGCAACAGACTGAAACCGCCTTCACCCCCAAATATCTTCTCGCTTGGCTTTGGTTTTGCTTTTATTGATCCGAAAAGACACCTTAAACCGCGTGTCAACGTTTCCCCTCCTCACCCTCCATCCCACCATGAAGCCCTACGTCCAGATCATCCCAGGCTCTTTCTCACTTGAGAGCTTCTACTATGGGATCCGGGATGCCGTGATTTCCCTGGGGTACGACTCGTCTGTCACGCCGCTTCAAAGCTCTGGTAAGCGCAATGGACATCCGCCGGCCACAAAAGATGATGACGTCCGGCACATTCGCAGCGTGACCGAAAGCCTCGTGGAGAAAGGCAAGGAGGTTGTGCTCGTCATGCACTCGTACGGGGGTATCCCTGGGACAGAGAGTGTGAAGGGTCTCTTGAAGGGAGACAGGGAGAAGGCGGGGAAGACTGGAGGCGTCGTGAGATTGATCTACATGACTGCAGTGGCACCTGAGGCCGGGCAGTCGTTGAACGAGATCATGGCGCCTCTCATGGCGAAATATGTCGGGATCAACTACGTCAAACTTGAGGTATGTCGCTTGTCCGTCCTGGTCGTTGATGGCTGGTGGAAGGATTGAGCTAGTCCCTGACTGAGGCGAATAGGGCGACTACATGTTTCACGAGCCGGCGCTCAGCGCAAAGTACACCTTCTCCGACCTTCCAGACGATGAGGGTCTGAAGTTGGCTCAGTCAATGCCACACCACTCAGCCATCAGCTTCAACGGCAAACTGTCGTACGCGGCGTACAAAGACCTTCCTGTATCTTATATTCTCTGCACACAGGACTGCTGTGTGCCGCCGGACTTGCAACGCTCGATGATCGCATCGATCGAGAAGGAGAGTGGGAGGAAGGTTCATGTGCAGGAGTTGGAGTCAGGACACTGTCCGAACGCGAGTAGGCCTGCTGAGGCGGCGAAGTTCATCGCTACGGCTGTTGAACAGGCTGCTTGATGACTGGTGTTTCGTTGGGGGTGTTTATCGACCTATTAAGCCATCAGTCATTTGAGATGTTCGAAATGGATTATGTGCAAACCGAAACTGATATAATTGCCCTGTTGCATGCTGTAAGTGCATCCTCGGGCATTTAAACGTTCAGATCTGATCTCGTCTACTGCTGTAGTACTTGGGCGAGGTCGGAAGGATGGGTCCTGCATATGCACGAAGCCATGCACGAGGCCATGCTAGCGTTGCATCAACGCCACGGGCGCGACCCATTTTTCGTTCAGAAATTACCGTCCAGGAGTATCCGTTGCCGATTAAGAGGGCGCGGTGGGTCAGGTCGTGAGCGGGGACTTGCCCAGGTCTGTTCGTACGGGCACTAAGAGAAGGAGGGTCAAGGGCAAGAAAGACTGACCTAGCCATTCCGACCGCCGGATAGAGCGGACACGAAAGCAATCACCCCGGTCGCTTCGCACGGTAAGCGCTGTTTACTTGAATCGGTTTACATCGTCGCTTCGAGGCGGAGGAACCAAGGCCCAAACACAATTACTGGCCCAATGAAATCTTCTTTGAAACGAGTTGACTAAGTTCGGGCCCCGCATGATATCTTATGACGGATTCGAATATGCATTCCTGATGGCAGTCGTGAAAACACGAGTGAGTAGGTGCGTAGGTCAGTGGTTGGGTCAGCAGTGAGACTACATCGATGGCGCCACGACTGCGAAACTTCAGCACAAGAAATAGTCGCGGGTAGTTTGTTTTCATGAAGAGATGTCTGCATGCGTGAGTAGCATGAGTTGAGAAGATGAAAAGTTGATGAATCAAAAGCCGAGATGTACCGGATGGACGAGAGTTTTACAGTAACCCGCCCCATTTGCGCCGTTGTTGCATGTTTTTCGATTTTATGGTTCTGCATTATTCGTCAGTTGCATTGGGATGGGGGTAAGGCAAATTACTTACAACGTCCCTTCATGTGCTCCGCATCATTTTCTCTGTTGGTTTCGCGGGCCTCTTCCAGCATGGTGTCGATACCACGGTCCTTGAGCGCTTTCTGCAGGAAGTCAGGATAAGCCTGGGTGAGCAAGATACGCATCGTACATTGATACATTGTCGGTACTGCTTGAAGAGCGGCTCACACTCATCGGTGGTAGCATTGCCGCGAAGGAACTCTGTGACGGTCAGTCGGGGGTGGCGGGTAGATCAGGTGCAGGGGGCTCACTTTCGCTGTACCACTTGAGGAAGCAGGTGTCATAGCGCCTGGCAGATGTTAGATGCAGACCGAGGAGAAAGAATTACGACGTACTCTTTGACTTCGTTGCATTCTGGCGCGAGTGAGGCGGACATGTTGAGCGTGGCGATGGGGAAGAGAGCAGCTGCTGTCGTTCGTCGGGAAGGCACCTTCGCGCCTTATCGATAAACAAAAGGCGCGTCCAAGAAACTTCTCCGACAAAGTTCGCCGCAACACAGCTCCTCTACCGCGACCCACCACGCGACCTCTCTTCCACCCGCCCTACACAGGAATGCGCTGTCCACCGAGCGGCTGAATATTGCAACCAATCAATTCGTCCGCGCGCGCCATGGACGAATTTCAGGCTTTCCAAAAGACGGTCCAAGACGCCCTCGTGCACACGACGCGCAGCGCGACAACCCTCTGCGCCGAAGACCTGGGCTTCCACCGTTCGCTGGACCCAAAGCTGGGCACTGCGCTTGACCGCGAGAATGCGCGGCTTCTCTCGCTGGCGGAGCGCCTGCTGGGCTCTGCGGTTGCGGGTTCGGAAGTTGTAGGTCCTAAGCTTGCCGACCATGACGCCGTCGACGCCAACTGGAGGGCCGTCGTTGATGTCGTCGACAGCCTGCTTGAGCGAGCCGACACCAGCTTGGACGAGTTTACCGGCATCGTCAAGCGCCTTACTCCGAGTAAGGAGCAGGTACGCAACCACCCGGACACCAACACCAACCAACGATCCTTGCTGACGTTAAGCAGTCGCCGGCGCCGGCGCCCCGGTCCAGAGGCGCGAACAACTTCAGGACACAGGACCTACCAAAGCCTCAAGCTTTGTTCGAGCATGTTCCTAAGAATGACGAGACGGGTCCGTGGAAGCCCTTGATCACCACCAAGCCCCACGCCACCGTCCCCTTCGACCAGAGCCTCAATACCTACAAAGACGACGATGGCGTCGAACAGTGAGTGGAAAAGCTTCACAACACAGAGATGTTGACTGACAACCCTGTAGCTATCAACACCCGTACCAGCAGGAGATTGAAACCTACCAATACCCCTCCTCAGTCTATACCAAGGCCGAACCGATTCACTACCTGCCCTTCGAGAGCACGACTGCTACATTCGTTGATACCCCGGAAGCCCTTGACGAAATGGTTGCCGAGCTTAAGACCGCTAAAGAAATCGCCATCGATCTAGAGCATCACGACACCCGCACCTATATCGGTATAGTCTCGTTGATGCAGATCAGCACCCGCAACAAGGACTGGATAGTCGACACTCTTAAGCCATGGCGGAGAAGGCTACAGTGTCTCAACGAGGTCTTTGCCGATCCTGGCATTTTGAAGGTCCTACATGGCGCATATATGGATGCCATCTGGTTGCAGCGTGATCTTGGGCTTTATCTGGTTGGCTTGTTTGATACCCACCACGCGGCGCGGGCATTGGGCTATGCAGGAGGAAGTTTGGCATTCTTGCTGCAAAAGTTCATCAACTTCACCGCGCAGAAGCAGTATCAAACAGCCGATTGGCGCATACGGTATGTTAGACTTGGTAGTCCCCTGAGAATGATGCTGACCTAGTTGCAGGCCACTCCCAAAGGAATTGTTTGATTACGCTCGATCCGACACCCACTTCTTGTTGTACATATACGACAATATGCGCAACGAACTCGTCGACAAGTCGGACTTCTCCAACCCGGAAGAAGACCGCATCCGGAGGGTGCTGGAGAAGTCGAAGGAGACGTCGCTGCAAACCTACGAGACCCCCATCTACGATACGAAGGAAGGTAATGGCCCGGTGGGCTGGTATAAAGCTCTCTACCGGAATCCGAATGCTTTCAACAAAGAGCAATTCTCAGTCTTCAAGGCAGTCCATCAGTGGCGCGATAATGTTGCACGACAGGAAGATGAGAGCCTGCACTACGTCATGGCAAATCATGCTTTGTTCAGTGTTGCCCGCTCAATGCCTCTGGATAAAGCTGCTCTCTTCAATGTCGCCCAGCCTATCTCTCCAACTGTACGTCTCCGGGCCGACGAGTTGGTAGGTACAATCACACGAGCCAAGGAGGTGGGTGCGGATGGGCCGGAAATGTGGGAAGTCTTCAGCCAGGCCAGGACACCAACCGTAGCACAAACAACCTCAGTCGCACTGTCGCCAGCCTTCAAGGAGTTGGCAAAACCTGTAGTGAGCGATACGGCCCTTGTACGGAGCGAACAGTCAACTTTCTGGGGCAAGGCATTCCCCTGCAGTCTTTGGCAACAGCGTCGTTTTGCTGCTACCGAGAGTATCCGACTGGCAGTGCCGTTGCCTCAACTCACGGCGGAGATATTTGCAGACCCTGCAGATGCATCTACAGTTAAGGGCGAGAAGAAGTCCATTGACCCTGCTGCGCGCGCTGAACACGCGTACGTCAAGGCGGAAGATAGGCCAGCCCAGAAGCAAGACGATGGTGTCTTTGTCATCAAGCAGCTTGGAGGAAGGAAAAGAAAGCTTGCAGACTTGGCCGCTACGGACGACGCGGCAGAAGTGGCAAGCTTTTCTCAAGAAGCAACGTCTCACAGCAGTGGCGAAGGCGAAGATATCCAGATGGAGGAGGATGTGGTGCCCTTGCCGGGCTCTAAGCAAGAGAAGAAGGCGGCCCGGGCTGCGAAGAAAGCAGCAAAGAAGGCAAAGAAGGAACGAGAGGCGCAACAGCAGGAGAACGGTTCACCAGGTGAGGTTGAAGATGCCGAGGAGGAGGATGAGGAGGAGGAGCCATTTGATTATGCGTCCGCGCCTTCAATCTTGAACGCTACAGCTGGCCAGCCGGAGAAGAAAAACAAGAGGGACAAGAAAAAGAAGAAGGAGTTCAATCCGTACGCGAGAGCGGCGGATGCGCCAAAGGGATTGGGTAGGGTTCAGAAGGAGAGGGCAGGGAAGAGTGCGACGTTCAAGAAGTAAGGAGCTGAAGTTGGGAATGATTGTGTATCATTTCATCAAGACTGGGGAATGGATTCTGGGCACTGTTTTGCATTGGCGACGGCGTTTATTAGCGATGCCAGACAAATAGCCTGCATTTAGGAGGAAGCATTCATGCGGCTGCAATCGCCGCGAGGCATTCAGCGGATTTCAAAATGCGCTCTATTAGATTCGGACATTATTCACACTTTCAATCTAATTATACCTGTGGCCTTACTGATCCAACGACTTCGCAAATATATCAATCCATCCTTGGACAGGCATACGTAGCGCTGTACGTTGCCTACCTTTTCGGGGATAGTAAGCGCGTGCCTCGGTCTTAGAATGTGCTGACTCGCGCCGGATCAGATAACAGACAACGCGCCCAGGAGAGCCATTCCGTAGCACGCCTAACCCTTACTGGAACCTACACAACTCATGGGAAAAATCCCGACATCCAACACCGCAATGAGGTTCCCAGAGGATTGACGAAAGGAACCCTAGACATCCACTACGACCGGCGTCGCGGGGGACAGAAAAGAGCTTAAGGAGATCCTGAAATACACGCCCGTCCCCAATGGCGGCAACCGGGGACCACCACCACCGCGGCGGCGGCGGTGGCCACGACGCGGCCAACCCCAGAGCCTCAGTCGACAGCGACAACATCGAGCTCGGCTCCCTCGACGCCCGCGACGACGAGCCGTTCCTGCCCGGCGACGACGGCGCCAGCGACAACAGCGACAGCATCGCCGGCGCATCCCCCTATGCGGCGCGCAGCAGCACCACCAAGAAGCCACGCGTCATCTGGCTCACGGTCTTCTTCCTCATGAACTCGCTCGCCTTCGGCATCGCCGTCGTGCCGCGCGTCAACCTGGTCGTCTCGCTCATCTGCCGCCAGTCGCTGCCGCCCGCCGCCGACGCCGCCCCCGTCGTCGTCGGCGGCTTCAACCCCCAGTGCCAGGCCGAGGCCGTGTCGTCGACCACCGCGATGGTGCAGAGCGCCGGGAACGTCATCAGCGGCGTGCTGTCCATGGGCGTGAGCGCGTTCCTGAACGCGCTGAGCGATCGCGTCGGCAGGGTGCGCGTGATTGCGTATGCGGCGACGGTGCTGGGCGCGGTCGAGTGCGTGTACGTCGTGCTGGCGAAGACGCCGGTGGGGACGAGCTATCGGTGGTTGTATCTGGCGTATACGCTGGATGGGTTGAGGTGAGTTGAATGCGCTGGCTTGGAAGGCGGTTGATGTTGACGGGGGTAGTGGGTCGTTTGCGACGATTATGGCGATGGCGTCGGCGTATATCAGTGACTGTGTGGATGAGGAGAAGAGGAATGTAGAAGTTGGTAAGTACTGAGAGCTTTCGTCAGGTGGACAAGTATTAATATTGTTTCCAGGGAGAATGCATGGGGCCATGTTCATAGGAATCGCTGTCGGCCCGGCGATGTCCAGCGCTATTATAGCTGGCAGTGGTCAGAAGTCACCTCTGCTTGTATTCTATATTGGAATTGTAAGTACTCTTTCGACGCTTTGGAGGTTGAATCAGCTCACCATTCCTCCAGGCTATGCGTGTTGCCTCTTTGGTGTATCTCATGGTCTTCGTGTCCGAGAGTTTACCCCAAGCCCGGAAAGGCTTCAGGAGTGCGTTTTCCATGCCCTCAACCACCAGATGGCAGCACATCACCAGGCCGGCCAAGGGCCTCGATGCCATCTTGGCCAAACTGGACAAAGTCAACCCAAGCAAATGGTTGGACAGACTCCTGCCTCATGGCACTTCCGGAAGCAGAAGAATGCGGCGCAACGTGATAATTTTGATTGCTATCAACATCATATGCTACGCAGGCGCGATGGCAACCGGCGAAGTCCTAATTCTCTACCCACAAGTAAGCTGACAGACCAAATTGGCACAATGCACGTCCCGTTAACCACCCTCTTCTCACAGGTCGTCTTCAAATGGGGCAACGTCGAAAACAACATGTTCATGTCTGTCATCAACGGCTTCCGCGCCGCCGTCTCCACCCTCGCGATTCCCTTCCTCATCGCCATCTTCCGGAAACGAAAACCCCAATTCGGCCGCCACTCCGAACCCACACACGACCACCCCCTCCCTCACCCCTCACCCGCTCCCGTACCCACCTCCACCACCACCCCATCAACCATGCTCGACCCCTCCGCCTTCCCCGACCTCGACGCCCTCACCTCCCCCACCACACCCCAAGCCACGACCTTCCCCCCCTCCGACCCCGACAGCCCCCTCGCCTCGCGCTCCACCACCACCACACCCGCCGCCCCCCAACCCACCACCGGCTCCCTCGACCCCCTCGACCGCACCCTCATCCTCACCGCCCTCCTCTTCGACATCTTCGGCTACATCGGCTACGCGCTCTCGCCCAACGGGATCCTGTTCACGCTGTGCGGCGCAGCCGCCGCCTTCGGCGCCGTCGGCCTGTCGACCAGCGAGGCCGCGCTGACCAAGTGCGTGCAGCCGTCGGCGGCGCCGCGCCGCCGGCCGGCGCCGCCGCAGTCCAAGGTCGGCGAGCTGATGGCCGGGCTGGGCATGCTGCAGTCGGTCGTCAGGATCGTGGCGCCCGCGCTGGTGAACGTGGTCTATGCCGCGACGGTCGAGGGGCGGCCTGGGACGGCGTTTTTGGGGGTTGCGGGCGTGTTGGGGGTGGGGGTGGGGTTGACGGCGGTTTTGGTTGTGGGGTAGTAGACGGGGGTCTTTTCTTGGTTCTTTGGGGTTTGGGTCGGTTGGCGTTGGATGGGGTGGGTGGGTTTGTGTGGGAAAAGGGTTGGCTGGACTGGGGTCTCTGAAATTGGTAGATATGAGAACTGTCACATAGACTCTGTATAGGTAAAATAACACGCGGGGTAGGATCTAGATAGATTCTTTGCGTAGAATGAGCCTGAATGCTTCAGGTGTGTTTCAGAACTTTGTTCTATTACTAAGTCCGGTCTAATATACCACAACCCTGATTCCTCGTGCTCTTCGCCGTGATTCCACATCCACCCATCATTTCAGCCACCTGTCATCTTTCCTTAGTCTATAATCGACTCGGCTCTAGAGAATGGGCTTCTGGGTCTACAATGATCCGTCTCACCGGATTGTTCCGCAGTCCATTCGTCATGTTCAGGTGGCGGTTACCAAGACACTAGGACGATGCTTGAAGCTGTCCAGTGGCTCTGCGCTGGCCAATTCGAGTCTCCCCACCTCTTCTTGATCTGGTCTGTCCTATGACATGCTCAGAACGTCTGGCCTTGAAGCACGCATGGTCTTGAAGCGAGCGTCGAGAGCACGCTTTTTGAGGGATCCCGTCGTCGATCTCTTAAAATTGCGTAGCCGTTCACTCATTCCTCTGTTCGTCTTCCTCATCCGCTTTCTCTGCCAAAAGCGCCTCTTCACACGACGTCCTCACCTCCTCGACCCCTTGGACGCCCTTCCATTTCTCCAACAGCCCCTTCACCTCCGCCCAATCCGCTTTCGCCGCATCTGTGTTTCCCGCCGCAACTTTTGCCCGCAATCTCCTTGGCGCATCAAGGACCCACCGCACCGTCTGGCGCTGCTTCTCTTTCTCATCTATCTTCTTCCCGCCGTCCACAGAAGCAGGCGAGCTGCTTCGCGACGAACCGTGCATAGCGTGCTCAGTAATGGAGGCCGAGAGGGCGGCCGCGGTTTCGGCGATATGCGAGATGGCCGGGGACAGGGTTGAGGTAGCGGGCGTGAGGGGGTCCATGTTGGTCCGCATCTGCGCGAGCACGCGTCAGCCCGCCGCGGGATCACGACACCAGCCGAGCGCCGGAGGATGGGGTGTCGAACTCACCTTCCTGATCGTGTCCGTCGCCGCGATCAGCTTGGAGTAGTTGTCGTAGACCAGGGCTTTGCGCTCGCCGTCCAGGCCCTTGATTTCTGCGTCGCGCGCGGTCAGTCGTGCGTCGCGCCGTGTGGATGGGTGGTGAAGACTCACGGCCTACCAGCCCGCTCTCCACCCGCAGCACGCCTTCTAGTCCCTCCTTTGCCAGCGTGTCCCGGACGTACTTGTCGGCGTCGAAGCCTTGCTTGTCGAGCTCGCTGACGGTTTCCTCTTCTTTGACAACCTCGATTCCAAGCCCGGCGTGGCTTGTAGGGGCCTCGGGCGCGGTGGGCGTGACGGGTGACTTGAGGTTGTAGTAGTCGCGTAGAGCGGAGCGGTCGCGGTTTCGGCGGGATTTGCTGCTGGAGCGGGCGACGGACGAGGATGGGACGTCAAGGGAGGTGCGCGTCGAAGAGGGGCTCCGGATGGAGCTGGAGGGGCGGGGAGAGGCGATGGTCGACATGGTGGAGGATGCGTCCGGGGCGCGGAGGTGGAGAAGGGAAGGTCTGCGAAGTTCTCTGCTTGGCAATGAGATAGAGTACGGAGCCCGGGCAAAGGCTGGGGAGTCGGAGCTGGCTGATGGCAGAGAGACGGCCAAGAGATCGTCGCGGAAAATGAAAGGTGGTGGGTGACCTTGCGCAAGCTGGGGGACTGCGACAGGGATCGGCGGTAGGGCTGAAGAGGGAGCTGCATGACTCGCGTCGAGCTTGAGCGCGAGCTTTAAATCCGACCGCAAAGCACCAACCCACCGTCTACACCCTCTGCCATGAAGCTCGACAGTAGTTCACACGTCTCTCTCGCTTCTACTCTAACCACAGAAATCTCGCGCGCGCCGAGCTAACGGCATACGTCCACGTAGCCTGGAGCCGGAAAAACTCCAAACCTGGACGTCCCAAAAGGCATCACCAGCCCACGCGAAGGGACGCGACACAATCGGCGCGACAACTCCTACCATAGCACACGCGTTTCGACACAGACATTTTCTAGTCGCGCGTACTCCGAACTAAACTCCGATACCATCATACCTTCAAAAAAATATATCAAGTCCGGACTTCGCAAACCATCACTGCGCAAGCTTTGCAGCTGTCGTCAAGATTGATTCCAACTTTCTTCTACCAGCGCGTCTCACCTCCCAACCGTAGAGCCGGCTGAGCACCCACTCAAAGCAACGAGCATTAGCGAGCGACAGTCACAATCTCAATCAGCCAGCACCCTCCAGAACATCTCAGCCGCAACTACATCGGCACAGGAGGCCTACAAGATCCGCTCCACGCTTCGCCCACGCGCCCAACATGCCCACCACCACCCCCGCTGCCCCCGCGCCCGCCAACCTCACCGCAGAGCTCACCACACACCTCACGTCCAAAGGGCTGCCGCCGTCCCCACACTGGCTCACCCACACCCTCCTCCCCACGCTCCGCAACCCCACGTCCACGCCGCTCCCCGCCATCAAGCAAACCGCGCTCTTCCGCCTCCTCGCCACCGACATCACCGCCGCCCTCGCGCACTCCCCGGCCGCGAACCGGCTGCCGCCCGCCACCGCCAGCGGCGTCGTCAAGGAGCTCGTCATCCCCGGGCCCGTCGCCGTGCAGGTGCTGGACGTCGAGGACGTGGGCCGCAGCCGCTGGAGCCAGGTCGAGGCGCTGGAGGCGCGCGAGAGGGGCGAGATGACGAAGGGCCGTGAGGTTGTGCGCGTCGCTGCGGAGGATGGTGATGGTGCTGCGGTGCTGGGTGGTGCGGGCCCGCATAAGTTGCTGCTGGTCGATGCGGCGGGGACGAGGGTGTATGGTTTTGAGCTGTTTCCGGTGCAGGGCGTGGGTGTGGAGAAGATGGGGATTGGTGCGAAGTTGGTGCTTAGGAATGCGGTTGTGGCGAGGGGGTTGGTGTTGTTGGAGCCGAAGACGACGACGTGTTTGGGGGGTAAGGTCGAGGTGTTGGATAAGGCGTGGAGGGAGGGGAGGTTGGGAAAATTGAAGGAGGCGGCGAGGATGGAGAGGTGAGATTGTGAGGGTTTTGTGGAGGACTGATAGTGACTGGTAAATGGCTTGATGTTTGGGTTGTTGTTGTTGTGGGGTATGGAAAGACGGGTGGAGATGATGGGGTACTTGTGGATCTACGGAGATGGGATACGCAAATATGGGAGGGGAACTGATCAAACGGCCGAGGAGGAATACAATGAGGGCGTGCTCACCTAGGTACGGGATTTACTCAAAAGCGGCGAAAGGGAGGCTCAAAATGTGAGAAAGGAATATGCAGGCGAGGGAAGAGACGCCTGCCCGGATTGAGGTGTTGGTGGAAAACACGAGAAAGCGTGAATATGTTCATATGGATGAAGAGCATCACTAAAGACGAAAACACAACAGAAGATCCACTCTTACACACTGATAGCCAAAAGGCATACACGGAATTTATGCAATTGTACATGCATCTATTGATTGCTTAAAAGAGTGGTGAAGGGCGAATATCATACTACTACACTCTATAGTTCTAAAACCGATCATCAGAACATTATACTACAACGCGAAAACTCGCTTTTTCTTCCACGCTTCTGGTCTAGAAGCCTTCAAGGTATCGACGTTCGGAAAAACGACAGACGACAGCACCCCCAACTCAAATCCTCCACAATACACGAGTTGCTGAGCGGAAAGGTGGTTATCGCAGAATCAATGACGCCTCTTCCATGCATACGACCGCTCGATCACTTCGGATGAAGCGACCGTGAAAAACGCCCAAAACTCCGCATGCTTTTTGAAGGCATGCAACGACAATGTTAAAACAATTTTTGGGCGCGGTCTCAATGCCTCCGCTCGTTCACCGTTCCGGCCATTTTCTTGCCGACCTCGTAGCTCGAGATCATGATAGCGCAAGCGGGTGCGACCTTCAGGCATCGCGCTGCCCAACCGCGGAAGAGACCAGAGATGCCTTGTTCCTGGAATATGTGCAAGAGGAAGCGCGGCATAGATTGTTCCTCTGGTCTGAGCGCCGCGGCGGCATTGCCTGTCGAGGGCTTGCTGCCGCCATGCTTGCCGATCTGCTGCCTAGTTTTGCCGACGTCGAAGGGGGTGGTGATCAAGGCGGCAACGGCACCCGAGCCAGCTCCGGCGACAAAGCTATCGATGAGCGTAGCGGTGTGGTTCTCCTCGCTTCGGCTGCGGCTCCGGGGCCTGACGGCGCCAGATCGAAGGCCTCTCCTCTCGAAATCTCGGCCACGGCGCTTCTCGCGTTCGTCTGTGATCATGTTGCGTCCGGTTTCGTAGCCCCACCAGTAGATGGCCGAGAAAGGAACGTCTCGCCAGAGCGTCAAACTTAGACCACGCCACAAGCTCGTCCAGCCGCCCTCGCGCACCAGATCGCCCATGCCCTTGAGTGTGTCACGGAAGTGGCTGCCGGACGAAGAAGCCTGGGGAGAATGAGTGGCTTGCATGCGCGTGCGGAACATCTCAATGGGAGAGACAGCAATGGCAGCGAGGACTCTGGCTGTGCTTCCAGCAACCAATGGTGCGTATGTGTCAGAGAAGTTTCTCTTCACAGGCGAAAGTGGTGAGACGCGCAACCAATCGTAGCCCGCGAAGTAGATGACATTGGCAGGGACTGCCATAACAAGCGTCGGCGATAGCCCGCGCCAAAGTGTCCAAACGCCTTCATTCCGTGCAATCTTGCGTAGGCCGTCGAAGGTGGATGTGAAGGTCTTGCGTTGAGTTTCCTCAATAGCGCATGAGGCAGCGCTCGTCGGAGCGATAGTTGGTACCATGGTGGGTCCCGCAACGCAGTACGAAGCGTTGTTGTTCACCCAAAAGACCTCGCGACAGCAGGCGGTGACACCGAGGTTGGGCGGAATATTGGTGAACTGGGCATTGTGGAGCTGCAGGGTCGAAAGGGCAGGGATGGTCCGGCGAGCGGTAGCGGTAGCGGTAGGAGTGGGAGGATGTTGCGACTGGAGGCGCACGCGGACGACGTCGAGCGGGGTTGCTGGGGACGCGTTAGCAGGTGGTGAGGGGGCGGAGGTGGAGACAAGCAGGTACCTAAGAGCGAGGTCAGGATGCTGCCGGTCACCGCCGACAGCATCTTCTGGGAGATGGAGACATCCTCGGGTGGGTCGTCTGGGTCGTTGAGTGGATTCGACATGTTCTTCAGAGCGACAGAGTCAGGGTCGCGCCGTAATCTGTCGTGAGGTTGACCAGTGGCGCGGGTGGCCGCTGCGCGTGCGGTATCGGCCATGGCGGCGGAGACGGGTCTTCCAGGGTCGCTGGAGGAGGGTGGTGGCCGTGGCTGTCGGTGCTATCGGGACGCCGTGCGCATGCTGGGGATGGAGGGGATCTGAGCGTCGTGGGCGAAGGGTTGGCGGTCGGGGGCGCTTGTAAGTGTCACTGATATGTCAATGACATCTTTTTGCGCGGCTGGGCGCGGCGAAACGATCCCAGGATCGCGACGCCAACAGCAGCCGCCACCGCGCGCCACGTGCTGACTGATTGATAGCGCACCGGCCTTTGTTGCCTTAACGCCGATTACCTCACCCAGCAGCTCGTCATTGTTCTCTCCCGTCCCCCACCCGTTCATGACTCTCCGTGGACCCTGAGCACGACATCCTCACCTGCGCTTCAATAATAGCGTCGCGCCCATCGCTTCCACCGTCGCAGCCATGTCGAACCCCGCCAATCTCCCCATCAACCCGGCCACGGCAACCGAAGAAGAGCTCGAGTCGTTCAGGCGCCAATGGCGGGAGGAAGTCTCAGCTCGCTCCAGGCACCAGTCCTTCCTCGCCGCTGCGCAACGGCCAGCACCTGCGAGCTCAAGCAAACCACACCCCTCGCATCGAAACAAAGCACCGGTTATTCCAGAGACGCCCAGGGATGCCCACGACGGACACGACGATGCTGAACAGCATGCATATCATGATCTGGACGAGAAGCACTCTGGTCGGAAGCTGGCTGATCCGGCGCCTGCTCCCACGGGTGTGCCTGTGTCAGCATTGGAACACTACGAGGAGGCTGTCAGGAGAGAAACGCAGGGCAAGCTGGGCGATAGCGTGAATCTATACAGGAAGGCTTTCAAGGTACGCTGCACTCTGTCCGCGCACTTTGACGTCTTCTCTGACCCACATTGCAGCTTGATGCAGCTGTGCAGGATATCTACAAGAAGAAACATTTCCCAGCCGCTGCATTCTCTTCCCAGAAGCCTGCAAACGCCAACCCATCGAATGCGTCGGCCACAGTCCCTAATACTGCCCATCACTCACTAGACGGCTCCTCTTCTAACATTACTGATCTTGTCTCCTCATTCGCTTCTCTTGCTATCCCTGGAGAGGACCCACCGACTGACCTATCTCCGCCCCCACCGTGTCCCATTGCGGAGCTCCCTGAGGAATTGCTTGCAGATATTTTGATGTACGTCGCCCTCGACGATGTCGCACAATTCGCTCGTCTGTCGAAGGTCTGCAAGCGGATGGCATATCTCGTCCTGACCGAGGATCGTGTTTGGCGACGTCTTGCTCTTGGAAGCGAGTTCGGATTTGCTGCCATGCACTATAAATGGGCCTGCCAGCTCGACGGAAACCCCCTCAGCGATGATGGCGAGGGCGGCCGTTTTCTTTCGAGCTACACAGGGTTGCCAGACCCCGAGGAAGAGGAGGAACGAGAGGAAGTCGCTGCAAGGTCCAGGCTTCTGGAATCGGCTCTGCACACGCTACCTCTTGTCCCCGATCCATACCCCAGTTTCCGCGCCCTTTTCCGCTCACGGCCTCGCATCCGCTTCAACGGATGCTACATTAGCACTGTCAACTACACCAGACCTGGTGCGCAGCAAAGCAACACTTTGACTTGGGGTGTGCCGGTGTTGATTGTCACGTATTTCCGTTACCTACGCTTCTTCCGAGACGGTAGTTGTATCTCTCTTCTGACAACTGCTGAACCCCATGACGTGGTTCCTCATTTGAGCAAGGAATACCTGCATGGCCGCAACGGTGCACATGCTCACTCTTCCCTTCCGCAAGCTGTGATGAAAGATGCGCTGCTAGGGCGATGGCGTCTTTCTGGTCCAGAACATCCTGTTGATCCCCTCCTCTGGCCTTCGTCATCCTCATCTTCGTCTCCTTCTACTCCTGCCGAGGCTATCGCAGACACCGGGGCCATACCTAACGCGGATACTCACCAACCTCCGTCATCGTTGGATTCGGCGCTCTCCCCTGCCGAGACCGAAGGAATTGTGCACGTTGAGACTGCCGGGGTAACCCCCAAATATATCTACCGGTTGGCGCTCGCAATGGGCAATGCGGGCAAGCAAGCACGCAACAACAAGCTTGCCTGGCAGGGCTACTGGAGCTACAACCGGCTGACGGATGACTGGGGCGAGTTCGGTTTGAAGAATGACAAGCCTTTCTATTGGAGTCGTGTGAAGAGCTGGAGGTAAATAGGTAAGTTGTCTTACTCTTTTATGTATCTAACCGACCTAAGTTTCACGACGGTATGGCATAGTCAGTGCCAGTGCACATATTTTGGAGAGGCGACTTAGAAGAATAGATCGAAGAAGTACTGGAGACGGCCTTGTTCATTCACCACGCAACTATCTGGCTCAACATGGACCCATTGCTTTCAGACTCACAACACAATAAGTCCAGACTGATGATTGATTGTTGCGATTCTCAAAATTCGATATGTGAGCTTTTCGGTTGATGAGATTGCCTAGCATAAGCCTCAATTGATTTTGCAACAACCACTCAGGGCTGTCAAATAACTGTTTCTTACAACTAGTCTTTTTTCTGATGAGGAAAAGTAACATATTTTACCGACCACCCCATTCTCGACTCTTCATTTCCATTCGTTCCTTTAATTTTTCCATTTGCTGCTTAGCATTTCTATATTGCTCATCGCAGATAGTGATGACTGCAAACTTCTGATACCGCCAGAGCCGGAATCCGCTGCCTTGATTTTTCAATATCAGATCGAGAGCCTGAAAGCTGTAGTTTGCAACAATGAACAACTGACGTTAACTCTAGGGTTTTCTAAACAATCGACCAAGCTAACGCACTCTATTTTATCATCTAGATCTACCGTTCATTAAAACGTGAACATTACTCATATTTACAGGTTTACGAGTCACTGCCGTCTCGAGTGTCTTCTACATTTTCTCTCAAGCAGCACAGCCCACACTCTCCGCTGCTTTCGCATTAAGCCTCTTCCAACTGCTAGCCAAGCTAACGAGCAAGCCAACTCCCGTAGCCGCTGTCGCAATTGCCAGCGCGACTTTGATGCCTGCCATATACGCCGCCACGATACCAGGGATCTCGTCTTCTGCAAACACAGCCCTGATCTGTGTCGCGCCCGTAGCGACAACAAAGTCCGGATCGACGCCAGGCGCGGTGCTGGGCAGAGTGGCGATTAGCTTGTTGACGAAGGCGGACTGCGCAGCAGAGACGAATAAGGTGCCACCAAGGTTCATGAAAAAGATGACGAAAGCCGTAACGGACGAGATGTCCTCTGGTTCTACGTGGCTCTGGGCGACGACGATGGGAACCTGGAAGGCAATTCCCCACCCCACGCCGCCGAGGATCTGGTAGCCGATCCACTTGCCGTCGCTGGTTTCGACGTCTAGCGTGTACAGCAGGCCAGTTGCTATGAGGGCAATGACCGCGCCGGCGACTTTGATTGGGGCAGTGAGGCCGGTCTTGGTTATGAAAATGCCGGAGAGGACCATGGAGGTTGAGACGGCGATGATCAGAGGGAGATTGTAGACACCAGACATGGTTGGGCTAGCGTTGTCGACGCTCTGGAAATAAATCGGAAGGAAGTAGATGACCAGGAAATACGGGCCGCCGAAGAAAAGGGCGTAGAGGCAACTGACCCAGACCGGCCGCTGTCGAAACAACCGCGGCACCACCATGGCGCGCTCGCCCTGGAAGCGCTCCCACACGACAAAGACGAGCGCAATCGCAACACAGCCGACGAGCAGCCCGACCACGGTGCCGCTCGACCACGCCATGGACTGCCCGCCGTACTCCATGGCGAGAATGAACATCACCAGCGCGCCCATGACCAGCACAGTGCCACCAAAGTCCATCTGCAGCGCCTTCTCCCGCCAGCCCGCGCGGACGGACCTCGCGGCCGCCGGCGCGCGGAAGAACAGCAGCACGACGAGGGCGGCCAGGCCGCCGGCCGGCAGGTTGACGTAGAAGCACCAGCGCCACGAGACGCGATCGGCGAAGGCGCCGCCGACCAGCGGCCCGGCCACGGCCGCCACGCCGTACGCCACGCCCACCACCCCGATGTACGTCGCCCGCCGCGCCGGCGCCGCCACGAACGCGACCACCGTGTACGCCCCCGTGCCCATGCCCGCCGCCCCCAGCCCTGTCACCGCCCGCCCGACGATCAGCGCGACAGTGTTGGGCGCTGCTCCGCAGAGCAGGCTGCCGATCTCGAAGATGAGGATTGAGGCTAGGAAGGTCGGCTTCAGCGCGAAGTAGCGGTACGCTTTGCCCCAGGTCGACTGGAAGCCGCCGTTGGCGAGGAAGAAGGCGCTGCCGTACCAGGAGACGGCCGAGAGGCCGTGGAACTCGTCGGTGATTTTGGGGATGGCGGTGGCGACGATGGTCTGGCGGGGATGGGTTAGCGGCGGGTGGTGGGGGGTGCGGCGGGCACGAACCATGTCGAGGGAGGCGAGGAAGATGGCGAGGACGATGGCGAGGACGATGGTGAAGAGCCTGATGCCGGTGGGGTATTCGGTCGCGTCTTCGTCGTCGGCGCTGAGGCTGGCCGGGGCGGTTTTTTCTTGCTGGTCGTTGTCTTGTGCGGGCCTCTCCTTGTCGAGGGTTGAGCTGTCCATGCTGCTGCTGTCTGGTTGCTCTTTGCCGGGCAGACTGTCGTTTGATGGTATCATTGGAAGTGTTGGTGTGTTGGTCTGGTGCGGAACGTCGTAGTTTCCTGATCGAGTTAGCGTGAATCAATGGTCCGGTCGCCTTCGCACCAGCAAGGCTTGCGCACTCACCTAGCATGCGCGGTATTTCCATACTGCTGCTCATTGCTCTGCTTGCCTGCGTATGTCTGGCCCGAATTGAATGGCGTGGTCGGAAGTGTTTTATGGAACAGAGGCGTGCTGCGGGAACTAACCGCATTCAGTACAAGGCGGAATGAATCATCGTGAATGTCACGACTCAAGAAGAACAAGTCAGATTCTCGAAATTGACTAAAGTTTCTAAGCTAGAGAAAAGAAAGAGAAAGGAAAAAAGAATAAAGAAGAGAAGAGGAGGACTTATATATCCAGACAGTTAAATAGCCGGTCTTAGGCTTCCCTCTCTAGTGCGTTTTTGCTAAGCGTTTGCTCTTAGCAAACCCCGTGTCTTAGACATCTTTGTCTTAGAAAAGTGCCTTAGCCCGATTAGGCTTAGTTTTCTACAGGTCCTTCTGCCCGTTTCCATCGACCTGCCGAAGGTCTCGGCGCCGGCACTCCCTTCTTACCTAGAGAAAGAGAAGTTGACGGTCTGAATCGTCACATTACCTCCCCTCTTAAGCGAGAGCTTCTGGCGATGTCCTCACTCGACAGCCTCGTTGTTTTCCTGGATCCACCGTTGAAGTTCCTTCGGTGGTCCTGGTTTCGCCGGGTAGGAGTCGTGGAATTCCTTGAGTTTTCCTACCGCGTGGTTGAAGTTGGCTGCGGGATACCATTGGAGGTCAGGTGGCCAGTCCGCCCACTGGACTCTATACTGGAGTTTCTTTCCTTTACCAGTAAAGCGTGAGTCAAGAATGGACTCCACTACGTACTCCTCCTTGTTGTCCACCTGCACCGCAGGCTGTGGCTCTGGTATTTGGCCGGGGAGAGGGTTGCCATCGTCCCTTGTAAGCTTGTTTGGATGGAAAACGTTGGCGCGATTGGTGCCTGGGGGTAGCTGGAGACGATAAGCGGTTCCCACCTTCTCGATAATGGGATATGGTCCAATCCGCGTCCATCCTAGCTTCCGTGAGGGTCGGTCCAAATCCATGTCCTTGGTAGAGATAAACACCTTGTCTCCCACCTCGTAGGACACATCCTTCCTGTGACGGTTGGCGAACTCTACTTGCTTCTCCTGGGATTGCTGCAGGTGGAATTTTGTGAATTCCCAGACCTTCTGCATCTTATCTGCCATCTCGTTGGCTCTTTCTCTGCTCCAGGTGGCCGCGGCGGTAGGGGCCGGAGGCGTAGGTGTCCAGTCGAAGGATAGACGGGGTTCGTATCCATAGACCACGAAGAAGGGGCTCACTGTAGACGAGGCGGAGATGTTTCCATTAGCGGCGTATTCTGCGGAGGCAAGCCAGTCTACCCAATCGTCTTGGTAGTAGCTGACGTAATGACGGAGGTAGATTTCCATTTCCTTGTTGGCGTTTTCCGTCTGTCCGTCTGTCTCCGGGTGGTAGGCTGTTGAGAGGCGGTGATCAATCTGTAGGAGCTTACAGAGTCCCTGCCAGAATTCGCTAATGAACTGAGGTCCTCGATCTGAGATGATAGTGTCCGGTAGGCCATGATACTTCCAGATATTGTCTCTGAAGATCTGCGCCATTTGACTCGCGGTGGTGGTATCGTGACAGGGAATAAAGTGCCGCATTTTTGAGAACCGGTCCACCACTACTAGGACGGCGGTGAATCCTCTGCAGTTTGGCAACTTGGTGACAAAGTCACAGGATAGGTGCTTCCAGGGCTGGTCCCCGATGGGGAGCGGCTTAAGCAGGCCGTTATAGGATTCCGTTTTGTATTTGGCCCTCTTACAGGAGTGGCAGTTCTGTACGTACCGCTTCACTGCCTTTTTCATACCATTCCAGTAGTACCTCTCTTTTAAGAGCTCCCAGGTGCGCTGGATGCCTGGATGTCCCGTTGCTGGGGGTCGATGAGCAGCCTGGATAAGCCTCAGCCTAATGCGGTCGTTCTGGGGCACTACGAGGCGGTTCTCTTGGAAGATAAGTAGGCCGTCGCGGACTGAGTATTCAGGGTGCTTGCTAACGTCCTGACGGATAGCTGTTAAGGCGTCATCCGCCCGGTTGGCGGTCCGTAGCTCCGTGGGGAGGTCTGGGTCTTCGAGTGGCTCGAGGGGAGCGAGGGTAAAGCTTCCTGGGGGGAGAGCTGTACGGTTCATAGAGGTAAGGCGAGAGTCGGATTCGTTAGCCGGTAGGTCCTGTTCCCGACGGGAGAGAGCATCGGCCCTCTCGTTCTTCTTTCCCGCGATAGGGACAATCTTAAAGTCGTACTCCGCGAGTTCCTCCGCCCATCGGATCTGGCGGCGCGAGAGTTGCTTATTGGTCATGAACGTTCTTAGGGTCTCGTGATCAGTGAACACCTGGATCGGCTCCTGGGCGCTCCGGCACTCGGGGCTCCACTCTTGAAAGGCGCGGACGATAGCAAAGAGTTCCTTATCGTAAATGGTATAATTGCATTCCGTATCAGAGAGCTTCTTGGAGAAGTAGGCAACTGGATGAAGCTTTCCCTCCTCATCCTTCTGTGAGAGAACTCCCCCACTAACGTAGTCAGAAGAGTCTACTTCGAGGAAGATGGGCTTCGCCGGGTCGAAATGTCGAAGTACTGGGTCTGAGCGGACGGCGTCCTTTAGTGCTTGGAAGGCGGCCTCACACTTCGGTGTCCAGGCCCACGCCACCTTGTTCTTGGTCAGGTCGGTGAGTGGTTTTGCAATCCTCGAGTAGTTCTTGATAAACCGGCGGTAGTAGTTGCAGAGGCCTAGGAATGAGCGTACTCCTCGGAGAGAGATTGGGGCTTTCCATTCCAGGATGGCTGCAACCTTCTGGGGGTCCATCCGGATTCCGTCTCGCCCAACGATGAGGCCAAGGAAGCGAGTCTCGGTAACCTCAAATTCGCATTTCTTAATGTCCGCTTGAAGGCCTGCTTCTCTGAGTTTCTTGAGGACCAGTCGTACCTGTTCTCTATGCTCTTTTCTCGTCTTACTGTAGACCAGAATGTCGTCCATGAACACTGAGCAGAAGTCGTCCAATCCGGCCATCATAACCTCGTTCATGTACTGCTGGAAGGTGGCAGGTCCATTGCACAATCCAAAGGGTAGGACGTTGTAGCGGTATGATCCGTAGCGCGTCCGGAAGGTTGTAAGGTCCTTGGAGTCTTCATGCATCCGGATCCTATGGAATGCCTGTCTGACATCAATCTTGGAGAAGTAACGCGCCCCAGTAAGCCGGGCTAGCGTCTCGTCAATCAGTGGGAGCGGGTATTTGTTTTTCTTTGTGGCGGCGTTGAGGCGTCGGTAGTCCACACAGAAACGGAATCCCCCATTAGCCTTTCTTGCCATGAGGATGGGTGAACCGAACGGTGCCCTGCTCGCTTCAATAAACCCCTTTCCTAGGTTCTCCTCAATGTAGTCCTTTGCAGCCGCGAGCTCGTCAGCGGACATGCGGTATAGAGGCGGCGTGCGTAGCTCCGGGTCCTGGTTGAGCTCAATCTTATGGTCACAAGGCCTTGATGGGGGGAGCTCGTCTGATCTCTGCTTGGAGAAGTTCTCTGCCAGGTCCTGCAGCCATTCAGGTAACTGAGGGGTGAGTTCCTTTAGCTCTTCAGGCAGCTGCTGTTGAAAGGCGTTGATCCTAGCCTGCTCCTCCTCTTCGAGTAGCTCCCAGAGGCGGAGGTGGTACACTTCAGTGCCCTCTTGCTTCAGTGAACGCAGGAATCCTTCTGCAGTCACAAGCTGCATATCCCGCCTTGGTACTTTCTTCCTAGGCGGAGGAGGTCCTTCCTCCTCGTTCCTAGCTAGTTCCTTTCTCATTTCCTTTAGGGATTCCTTCATGTCCGCTTGGAAGGAGTTTCTAGTAATGATTCCCTGGGGTCGCCATGGTTCTACCTTGGGAGGCGTCGTTGGATTAAGCTTTCTTGGCTCCGCCGCGGCGGGCCTACCGGGGTGCGTGCAGAAGTTCGGCTTGAACGCGACTGAGTTGCTGTTTGCGTCTGGCAACGCGCCATGGGCCTGCAACCAGCCCTTTCCTAGCAGCATGTCGTGGTTCCCAAGGTCCATGATGAGCAAGGGAGAGGTGGCTTCCCAGTGATTCTTGACCTGGAGGTGTGGGCAGATCTTATGGGTGATGGGCTTTCCGCTTCGCCCGTCCGCAACGGTGTAAGGGATCGGCTTGGAGAGGGGAATAGGTATAATTCCAAGCTCTTCTATTATCTGGTGCGCGAGGCTCCTGCTCACGGTGGCGTATACAAGTGCTCCAGTATCAACCATTGCATCAACCTGTATTTTCTTTCCTTGACCAGATAATGTACAGTGTGCAATAATGGGTTCTGGGTTGGGGTGCCAAAGGGAAGTCACCTGTACTTCCGTGAACAAAGCCTGTTCCTTACTCCTAGGCGCGTCTTTGCCAGGAGTTACTCTTTTCCCGAGTCTTCAGCTGATCCAGAGTCCGGCTCAGCATTGGCGATAGTAACCGCCTTGGCAGGGCAGACGTTAGCCATATGTCCCTTCTGATGACAGTGGAAGCAGCGGCCTTCCTTGCGGTGAGAATCCCGCTCCTCAGCCGTCAGTGACTTCTTCTGTTCCTGCCCAGAGGTGGTATGCTCCACCGTTGGCTTGGTATTCTTTAGGAGCTTATTAGCGCGCTCCTTCTTCTTCTCTGCCGCCTTAACATCGTTCTGGAGTTCCCTGTCCAGCGTACGGGCACGAGCCGTTAGATCCTGGAAGCTGAAGTTCAGGGAGTCCTTAACGGGCGCCAGTCCATGGCGAAGTCCTCCTGAAAGGCGGGTCCACATCTCCTCAAACCACTGGTCCCTTGGAAGCTCGGATTCCGTGGCGAGGGCAATGAACTTAGCGTAGAAGGAGTTGAAAGGCGTCGTGTTCTGGTAGAAGCGGCGGAATTCCTGGCGCTTGTTCTGGAGGAAGTGGGGGTCGTCAAATACGGAGGTAAGAAGAACAAAGGCTTCTTCGGCCGTCTGGAAGGCAGCGGGTCCCTCATGAACGTTCGGCCTGATGGTGTCTGAGGCCGTCCCAGTGGTGCGTGAGAAGATGTAGGATATCTTGGCCCTTTCAGTCTTGTAGTGGTCCGCGTTAACTTCCAGCTTGTTGTACATCTCGGCCTTCCAGTGCCTAAAGGAAGGCTCCTTCTCGGGTTCTCCAGTAAACTGTGGAGGATCAGATAGCTTCGCGGAACGTCCTCCCTGATGCTGAGATATTAGGGAGCGGACTAGGGTTTCCATAGTTGGCTGACTGTCAGGAACGGAGCTCAGCTCGGACTGGTTTCCAGGGGATTGACGTCCTGTGGTGGGCCGGTAGCTGAAAGTGACGTTCGGCTCCCTGAGGCTCTTGTCCTGTCGTCTAGCGCGCTCTAGTTCAGCCTTGAGGATACCTTGCTCTGTAGTGAGCTCCTTATTCTCCTGGTAGATCTGCGTGCTTCTTTCTTCAAGGTTCTTAAAGTTACTAAGAAGCTCGTTGAACTCAACAGCGGCCTCTGTCTTCTTTCCTTGCTCTTGCTGAATATACTGGAGAAGATCTCCTATTAGGTACTTTGTTTTTCCTAGATCCTGGAAGAGGATCTCCATTTCTTCCTCATTTTTCAGCACATTGAACAGGGAGATCTTTCCATGCTGGAAGGGGTTCATTGTGAAGTCTTGAATGTCTCCTCCACCCGGGTGGTTGTGGGGTGTGTACTGGAAGAGCACATCATCTGAGGTTACTGGGGGTGGCTGTTCAATTGCCTCAGGAGCGTCTTGCTCCTTTTCTTTTCCTTTTAGTTCCTTGGTACGTCTAGCGCCGCGTGCGCTCGATCCAGGAGTCGACATGGTGGATGGCCCAACGCTCGTTACCAGGGCAAGCCTGCTGGAAGTTGAACGAAGGGGGGGGTTGATGAGAAGTGGTGAGAAGTGGTGAGAAGTGATGAGAAGTGACCAGGGCAAGCCGGCTGGTCAGTGTAGATACTTACCTGATGATCAGAGAGCGGGTCATCTGACTTGGTGGGTAGGTAGGTGAGTGGTGGGGTGACTTCGTCTTCTCGGAAATCAGGGCAAGCCAGCTGATGGTTGAGTAAGAGTAAGCCGAAGTGATTGGGGAGAGCTTAGAAAAGTGTCACGACTCAAGAAGAACAAGTCAGATTCTCGAAATTGACTAAAGTTTCTAAGCTAGAGAAAAGAAAGAGAAAGGAAAAAAGAATAAAGAAGAGAAGAGGAGGACTTATATATCCAGACAGTTAAATAGCCGGTCTTAGGCTTCCCTCTCTAGTGCGTTTTTGCTAAGCGTTTGCTCTTAGCAAACCCCGTGTCTTAGACATCTTTGTCTTAGAAAAGTGCCTTAGCCCGATTAGGCTTAGTTTTCTACAGGTCCTTCTGCCCGTTTCCATCGACCTGCCGAAGGTCTCGGCGCCGGCACTCCCTTCTTACCTAGAGAAAGAGAAGTTGACGGTCTGAATCGTCACAGTGAACCACTGTGCCACCATAAGCCGCATTCGGGATGCAACGGTTGAGAAGCAGAGATCAGTCATTCTCTGCGCATGCGAAGCAACATAACGCAAGGCTATGTCACATCAAAGGCGTGTACCGTGGCTCGACCGAGAACGCATGCAGGTACCGTCCCATTATGATTCATGGGCTCAATAGCGGACAGACGGAGGCTTCTCAAAGCTGATGACGGATGAATACTCTTCTTCATGTGGTTGTGACGGAAAACACGTAATCCGGAGGAACATATAGTACGAAATCTCAAGTGGTCCTCCTCGAGAAGAAGAACAGTAGAATATAAGTACGGGGTTTTTATACGTACCATACTGCTTGAAAATAGAGAGATTAGTCTTAAATATAAGAGCAGTGTAAAAGTAGAATATAAAGTATTATATAATTGGCTACAAAAAAACCCCCCCCACTAATGGCGGTTGGAAGACTCAGTAATACTCTGGAGTCTGTTCTTTCGTGGGTATGGCCACTCGTCACCTACCGTTAATACCTCCATGATTTCATGACGGGATAGGATGGTCGGGGCGACTGTGAAGACGGACGGAATTTCATCTGGTGACGGACAACATAACGGGGTGGCCGCCTCACTGCATGCAGGGACCACGTCGCACGAAGTCGAGAATCAACAGTCAGACCAAGTGATCTTAGCGGGTGAGGGATAGTGTACAACCTTTGTAAGCACATTGCAGCACTGTGCGTCTATTATTGTCTTAGTTTCAGAGAGAGAAAAAAACGGAAGTCTTGTGCATCTCTCGTACCAGGCAGGAACCGCTCACGACGAGCTTTCATCAGTAGTACGTACACTCACAGCCTCGGAGAAAGAAAAAGCATAGCTAACAGGGTCCGGAAGTCATGCAACCCCAGCCGCATCACCCTCAATATTCGAAAATAGAATACGGAACTTTTGACAGGTTACAGCAAGGTTGGAATCAAAGCCACACTGGCACACATTTATCCGCGACTCCAGTGCACGCTGCCTCCACGCATGCCGCCAGGCTTCCGAACCGCATTTTACGACCTGTCAGCCCTTCTCCATAGTGAGCATATTTACCAGAGTTGGTCATGATTGTCTGCGCGTGTCTTGGAATGACTGGCTCCTCAATCATGCACCAACAGGTGTCCGTGATGATCTTCACCCCGAACGCCCTCAACTCATCGATAACGCCCGTTCCCAGTGTCTTTTGGTACGTATTCCGTCCGCAAGTGATCATGATCCCCGTGCACGAATTTTTAGTGCGACCTCGGACTAATGCGGCGGTGTCTCGAAGCTCCTCGTAGGAGAAGTGCGGGTTTCCCAGCGACACGAGATCCACCGCCGTCTCGGGCGCCTTGTCCAGCCGCCGCCAGGCAGCGGCCATGGTCGTGGGTGTAATTGCCGCGGCCACATTGGTTGAGAGATGTAGTGCTTGATCATCTGCTGTTTTCGCCTCCGGTGTCACGCCCGCGATGTGGAACATGGATGCGCTGGAAGTTGTTGCGAATGCGGCGCCAAAAGCCTTGAGGTCCGCGTTCGTGGCGGTTGTCTCCTCCAGTCCCGTAACGATGGGGATGCGGCTTCTCGCGATGTCTCCAACCAGGTAGCCGAGAAGCGGGAAGAGGGAGTCGTCAAACGAGGGCAGAGTTGGAACGGATATCTTGATCTGAGCCCGGCGATTCTCCAAGACGTGGCAGCCTGCTTGAGGCGCTCGACCAGTCAGGGCAATGCAGATGTCCAGGTAGTCGGGATACTTCATTGTCCTTGCGCCAAGAGCACTGTTGGCGTATACGACCGCGTTGGACTCGGCCCATCCAACCTGCTCTCCAATCTTCGGCGCACTGTCGAGAAGGTACGGCGCACAGGTGTATGTTGCCAGGGCGCCCAATCCTTCGTAGGTCTCTGCGAGTTCCTCAGATGGGCCGCCGATTGCTGGGTCAACTCCTTGTGTACGCCATTGACGCCTGTCAATCGATATGGAGTTCATTGTTGTTGGTACGCAAACTTTCCCGCCTAGGTCCAGGAGCTTCTTCGCAACGAGCAGGGTAGCCTCACCGGTGTATATGCATCCGTCTATATGCACCTGGGTGATATCAATGAGGCTTGTGGCCCCTTGAACAATGGCCATTTTGAGTATGACACGCATTGCAGTTTGCGCGGCCTTTCCCATGGATCCGGTGAGAACAAGATGATCGTAATTCGAGAGTTTAAAGTTGGGCGGAAGCTGGATTTCCTTCTCAAGCTCATGTGCCCCCATGGTGCACAGCACCGGAGGAATGTTTTCCTCAACATCCATGCATGAGTAGAGTTTGTCGTTCATGATCCTTGCATATGGTATTGTGGATAGCTTCTTGAAATCAAACGAGCCGAGCCGCAAAACGGGGATGGACTTTCCAAAGAATTGCTGAGCAATCACAACTCCAAGTGTAAGGATATCTTCTTCATGTTCGAAGACCAAAGCTGACGGGTTGACCCCGTTGTAGATTAGCTGCAGGATGATTCCGCTGCCGGTGCAGGAGCCACGGCCGCTTGGGATGGCCAAAATCTTTCCGGTAATGCTGATACCTGATAGAGGGTGGTTTCGATCGATGATCTCCCCAGTCGTAGGATTCACACCGCCCCAGAAGCTGAGTGGTGTTGTGCTCATCAGCAATTGGCCTTCAGCGGCACCCTTAACGAGAACCTTGGCATTGAGAACGAGGGGACCGTCTGAACACGCCATAGTGAGGATGAAATGGAGGCGTAATGACGGAACAGTGAGATGATCTAGATGAGCAGAGATCAAAGTGAAAGGACAAACAACAACGTTGAATTGTGGCAGCGCGTGGGAAGAGTGTGGGGTACGTACAGTCATCACACACTCGGCTGTCGATGCCGCGCACGATAAGATCGTTGGCTCGGATAGGAAGCCCAACCCGAGAAAGCACTGAATTTATACGAGGATTGCAAGCAACAGCGTTACTGAGCCCTGCACGGCTGAATGCCACCGCTGATATCACGGAAACTATGACATCAAACGAAACGATAGACTTGGTTAGGCTAGAGTCAATTGCGCTACTCTTGAAGAGGTTCATGCCGAGAAAAGACTTGTTTAATTTGCGTGATTTCAATGATTCTAGAAATGAGACTACATATCGTGACAAAACAGGGGTGAATTAGATGACAATGATGATAATGAATGTCAATAATTATCGTTTCTGATACTTGGCTTGTTGTGCCTGCCTCTATCATTTGAATTGCTGTGTGTATCTTGTTTCTTGTCAGTTTACATAGACCTCACGGGCCTGGCTTTATTGACTCACCTCATCGCGAAACAACATAACTTCGTCGCTCCTCCTACGCATTCGTCCAAGTGTTGCATTACAAGATGTTCTTTGGCTTCCAGAAAGACCGAAGTATAATCCTCGAGTGCTCTTTGTTCTTCCATAGTCAGTCTCACTAAAGATATGCGAACTTCTCCGGGTAGTTTCGTATGATACCTTACGAGTTTATCCTCCCTGCCTCGCTCTCAATCAAGCTTCTTCGATCTAGATTATCATTGATCGTAAGCCCTGCTAACCAATAGAGTCAAGCGCGTGGTAGGATCGCGGTCTACATCGGTCGGCAGACGACGGTAAAGGGCGCGGCTTACTTCGGAACGCTGCCGAGACCGATATACTGGAACTCTCGCTAGCATCTTCTGTTCGTGGTCAGTTAATATTCTCAACAAGTACAATTTAAAATGCTTTCGACTTCTTAACGGAAATCATTTCGCTTGTCTTCTTCTGGGGTTTCCCTCCCTTTTCTTTATTCTCCGTTCGAGCTCAACCATGCATTACATTGACAAAGACAGCCGCGGCCAGTACGTTGTACTTTCTCCCTCCCATCAACAGTTTCTGATATCAAGTAGCTTGAGCATCCACGCTCTTCACAAGCCGGAATGGGGAGCGGCGTCCGAACTCTGTCCTCAGCAAGGCATCATCACCTACAGGCTTGCTCCCAACCGCGTGCGGCCACTGGCTGGGGCTCTCGACGCAGCAATCTTTAACACATGGAGGAGAACAAAGGGACAAATTCTGTACTGGGGCACACCATTGCTTGCAGGATTTCTTGCCTTGCAATGGGCGGAAAAGAGGTAAGATCCTTTGCGTGACAGTGAAAGTGGAGATGAACTGATGTTTCCTAAAGGAACGAGTTCCTGAATAGCAAAGAGGGGAGGAAGCTGTACGAAGAATCCGTCTGAGTTGTGATGCGAGAACAACCGCGGCCTCTGCCTACAGCTTTTCTTGCAAATTTATCCAGAGTGCCAGCCAATACAATCATCGTAGCATTGTCTTACACTTGACGAAATATATCTATTCAACAACAAAAGGAACGTCCTCTTCCAACTTCTTCCCTCCAGCAACTGGGGCTTGCGACCGCATCATGACCAGCAGCAACCGAGCCCATTGATCCGTCTCATTATCCCACCCATGCATCGAAGCTTGCTGGATAACCACGTCGTTGGCCTTCAAGGGCGTCTTCGAACCATCATCCAAGGTGAGCACGACTTCTCCCTGGATAACGTAGACGTAGTCCAGGCTGACAGTTCGGTGAAAAGGGAGCTGAGAGCGAGGCGGAACATCGAGCACTCGGAGAATGGCTCCATCATTCGTCAGGCCGGTTTCCAACTGTGCTTTGTCTTGCGGAGAAGAGACGTCCGGAGGGAGTTCGGCCGTTGCCCATAAGGGGATCAGGGCCGGCCCGATGCGAAGGTTGATAGGGTCGAGGACATCGTCATTCTTTACGACAGCGACTGCGTTTTCGTTGTGGCCCGTGACCACTCTGCGGACCGGCGGAAGTGGAGATCCTGATGCGGTGTCGCTCATTGTGAGAGGGGTTTGCTGTTGTATCTGGTTAGTTGCGATGGCTAAGTGAAGGTGCCACAATGATCACTGCACTGACGCGAGCTTCGGTTTTGAAAGAGAAGATGACTTTATTCTGCGTAAGATGGTGGATGTGGTATCTGTGAATCTAGGAATTCTAATGGGAAAGCATTGACAAAACATGACCGCACCAAAAAATCGACCTCAAGCTACGGCGCTGGAAGAGGGCCCTAGGGACTCTTCCCAGCCCCAAAACCAGCTATACAACAACCCCAGCAGCAGCAACCACGCTGGGGTGGAAGGAGAGGGCCGGAAGAGGGACAAAATGCCCTCCTAAGGCACCCAACCCCACCACCCACAGTACAGCCAACAGGCACCCAAGCAGGCTCCTATCAGCGTAGAGTACATCAACAGAGCAAATAAAACACTCGAAACCATCCAGTAGGCCCTACAGGCACCGGGTGGCGACCCCCTAGCTCTCTCTTCCCAGCTGAAAAATTTTCTCAGCGTTGCCAAGACAATCTTCTAGGGATTCACTACCACCCTCCAGGAGGCCAATCCTAAGGACCCAGGCCTTAAGGATATTATGAAGGAAATCCAGGAGGTTAAGAAGGCTATCAGCGTGTCTCTCCAACCTACAGTCCCAAAGTGGTCACAGATTGTGGCTCAGACAACCCTAAAGCCACCTACCCCCCCTATCACCACAGAACTCACCCTGCACTTCCCTGAGCAACAGAATAGGCAGGAAATTGCCTTACTCTCCAACGAAGCCATCATCCAAAAGATCCAGGCAGGCAAGGGATTTGCCTGTAAAAAAGTCCTCGCAGCAAGGAAGCTCCCAAGTGGAGACATTAGAATCTTTGTCCCTGACCTAAACACCAGGATAGAACTGCTGAAAGACCAAGATTGGACCTCAGGGCTGGGTAGGGAGGTCAGACCCAACCAGCAGATGTACTCAGTGCTAGTACACAATGTCCCACTCAAAGGCATTGATACCAATGACCCACAGGCCATCAAGATAATCCAGGAGCAGAACATGTCTCTACACCCCGGCCTCCAGGTCAGCAAGATGGCCTGGCTAAAAAGGAAGCTCCCTGCAGGGAAAACCCACTCAGCAGTAATACTCAGCACCACCAACCTAGAGACTACCAACCAGGTGATTGCGAAGGGCATCATCTGCAATTACTCCCTTTACACTACAGAATACTACAGCCCTTTGTTCACAGTCACCCAGTGCTTTAAGTGCCAGGCCTATGGCCACATTACCAGCCACTGCAGGAAGGAGGCTAAGTGTGGCAAGTATGTAGGCAGCCACAACACTAGAGAGTACACCAAGGAAGAAACGTAGTGTGCCAACTGCAACCAGAAGCATAATACATGGAGTAACTCCTGCCCTACACGCAGGGCAAACCAGGCCAGAGCAAACAGTGCCCGCCTAATAAACCCAGGAGGATATAGAGAAAGAACTCAGCCCCAGCAACAGATACAAGAAGGATGGACTCTAGTAAGGTCTAAGAAGAGGATCAGAATAGAGGAATTATAGAAGAAGGAGCTAAAGAGAGGCCTAGGCAGACCTAGAGACCTTAGCAGACCCCCTCCACCCGGCCAGATGATCTTCTCTGGCATGGGACTGCGCAGTTCCCAATATGCCCCAGAGATAAACCTAGAAGAGGTGGTCCTATCCACACAGGCCAGCTCCACCTCCCCAACGCAACCTGACACAGACATGGGAGACAATCAATGCTAAACACAACACTACTATCAATCATACAGTACAACGTTAATAAGAGTGCGGATAAGGTAATGATCCCCCTCTATAAAGAACTGGACCCAAGAACCCACCACATTCTGGCTATCCAGGAACCCTAGGAAAACCCTAGAGTTAAGACAACAGTCAAACACCCCACTTACCATACCATCTTCCCCCACGAGGGAGAAGCGAGAACCTGCTTCCTAATAAGCAAGGCCCTTGCCCTAGAATCCTAGCAGGAAACTATCCACTCCCCAGACCTTATCACCCTTACTGTCAACACCCTATCATATACCATCCACATTCATAACTGCTATAACCCGCCACCTCTCTCCTATACCAGCATAGCCATGGGTACCCTACCACTCCTCTCAGAGGCTCTGAACAGGCCTGGAGAACACATCCTGCTTAGAGACTTCAACCTCTATCACCCCCTCTAAGGAGGCATTACCTCCCCCACCCAACACAGCCTCTCAGATAACCTGATTGAGACAGCTACCACAGCCAACCTCAACCTGGCCCTACCAAGGGGAACTATCACCAGGAAAACTAACAATAGTGAAAGTACAATTGACCTCATCTTCACCACCCACTAGCTAGAGGAGAGGATCCTGCGCTACGGGGTCTCTTAGGAACTAGAATCCTCCTCTAATCACCTACCTATAATCACCACATTTAATATCTCCCCTACCCCAGCAGCCTCGCAACCCCCCAGGCCACAATGGAAAAAGGCGGACTGGGAGAGAACCAACAAGACCCTCCAAGCCAGAGTCTCAAGGCTGGAAAACCTCCCACTAGACACTGAGAGAGACATAGACCAATTCACTAAGCAGCTCCAGGCAGCCATCCAAACAACAGTCTAGGAAACCATCCCAGTAGCAAAACCCTCACCTTGGGCCACCACGCAGTGGACAAGAGAATGCTCTGAACTGGTCCGACAGGCTAGAGCTGCTAGGAGAAAGTGGACTACTATAGGCAGGGAAGAGGACTGGGTGACCTACCAAGCCACAGCCAACAACAAGACGAGGCAAATCAGGAGGGACAGGATAAAAGCATGGCGTAAAATAGTAGCTAAAATCACCTCAAACCCAGGCGCCATCTGGAAACTCTCAAAATGGGCTAGAATAAGGGCACTAGAGCCACCAGCTCCACCCCAGTTTCCCCCACTCCAGGACACAGAAGGACAACTACACTATGACATTCAGACAAAAACCAACATCCTTCGAAGCCAGTTCTTTCCCCCACTAAAAGAAGCCAACCTCTCTAACCTAGACAGGTATACATATCCAGCCCCAGTAGAAATCTCACAGGATATTACAGAAGAGCAGGTACTCCACACCATTAAGCGGCTTCCCCCAGACAAGGCACCTAGGCCAGATAAGATCATCAACAGAATCCTAAAGCAGTGTGCACAAGTGCTAGGCAAGCCAATTACTAGACTCTTCCAGAGATGCCTAGCACTAGCCTACCATCCTAGACAGTTCAAAACCTCTACCACTGTGGTACTAAAGAAACCACAGAGAGAAGACTACACCAAGGCAAAGGCATACAGACCAATTGCCCTACTCAACACACTAGGCAAGCTGCTTGAGCGGATTGTGGCAGATAGAATCTCCTAGGCCACTGAAACCAACCACCTCCTCCTAGACTATCAGATGGGAGCCAGGAGGAGTAGATCAGCGGTTACTGCCCTTAGTCTTCTCACAGAACAAATCCACGCTGTCTAGAAACAGGATCCAGGCCTAGTAGCCTCTATCCTCAGCTTAGACATCTCTGGGGCATACGACCATGTGTCCCATGAGAGACTCCTCCACAACATAAAAGCTGCAAGGCTACCAGGCTGGGTAGAGAGGTTCACCTACTCCTTTCTAAGTAAAAGGTCAACACAGCTCCTCTTTAGAGGACATACAAGCCAGGCCATCTCCACCCCCACAGGGATCCCACAAGGCTCCTCATTATCACCAATCCTATACCTCTTCTTTGCCTCCAACCTCCTCACAGAGCTCAGAAGGGGGAATGTCTTCCCCCTTGGGTTTGTGGATGATACAAACATCCTGACCTTTAGCAGGTCTACAGAGCATAACTGTAGGGTGCTTGAAGGAGCAAATAGGACCTGTGAAAAGTGGGCAGCTACCCATGGATCAGCCTTCTCCCCAGACAAGTACCACCTCATCCACTTCAGCAGGAAACCACGCAGGTTCAACATAGCGGCAAAAATCCAGATTCCTGGCTTTGAGGGAAACCCAGAGCCACTGATCAAGATACTAGGCGTTTATGTTAACAGCAAGCTGAGGTGGGGCCCACATATCAAGGAAACCAGTGCTAAAGCCACCAGACAGTGCATGTCCCTTACCAGGCTTGCCGCATCAACCTGGGGCGCTTCCTTTACCAAGGCGCGCCACATCTACACAGCTATAGTGAGGCCAGTCCTCACCTATGGGTGTGGTGTATGGCACACGCCAGAGGGTTCCCCAGGGTGGAGAAGGACAGCAACTAAACCCCTTGAGAAGATCCAGAACCAGTGCCTACGCACTATAGCAGGTGCCTATAAGTCTACCCCTACGCAAACGCTGGAACATGAGACTGGGATCCCCCCCCTCCTACTACACCTGGATGAACTGACCTTGGCCCACTCTATCCGGACCAGGGAAGGACCAGCAACAGCAGTAATTGAGGCAACATGTAGGGACATCAAGGTAGCAGCCAGAGCAGTATTCAGTACAAAGGGAACAGCTAGCCCAGCTAGAGGGAAGCTGCTTAAGGGGAGAGTGAATTCCCTCCTTAGTAGCTGCCCACCTAATGCACAGAAACTACCACAGAGGACCCAACTCCGCATGGCAATAAGGGAGCAGTGGAAAAAGAGGTAGACAGAGCAAACCAGGCAGGAGGGGAGGCCAGTAGCCCAGAGTTCACCCTGGAACCTAAAGATCAGGCAACTACACAGTGGCCTACTGAAACCACAGAGTACACTCCTTACCCTGCTGAGAACAGAACATATTGGACTGGAGGACTACCTCTCTAGACGCAAGGTGCCAGACCATCCAAGCCCTGCATGCCCATGCGGCTGGCACAGACAAACTCTAAAGTATATCCTCTTATTCTATCCTCACTTCCAAGCAGGCAGAGCCCAGATGCTTTATAAAGCTCAAACCACAGACTACCGCACTCTGCTGACAACAAAGAAAGGAGTCTATGCGGCCACGGAGTGGTTTCTAAAGCTGGGGCTGCTAGGCCAATTTAGCCTGGCGAAGGAAATGGACCAGGAAAACCAAGAGGACCAGGAGGACCCAGTGGACCAAGGAGACTAGGATGGAATGAGAGAGCTAGGAATCAATACCTAGGGTAATTGTAGGACTGCCACAGCAGCCACTACTGGTAAGCAGAAAAACGGGAAAAGAAGGGGTAACGCACCCAATATAAAAGAGAGGAGAGGTTTTCTACCTAGGAAAGGTTTTCCCCCTCGTGTAAACTACTATAGATAGCCTACCCCGCATGGACCCGTAAGGGAGCTAAATCGGGATGAAAATGAATCTATTTATTTATTTATTTAATGGGAAAGCATTATATAGAGTGCCGCTTCACGCATCGGAGATCGGCCTTCCTCCGCTCCCGAGCCCCATCATTAATCTCTTCAGCATCGAGCTTTTTGGCCACCGGAGGTAAGAATTTCGGCGCTGAAGAGCAATTTGGAATATGTGTGACTTCGGAGCATAGCATTAGAAGGTCAGGGGAAGGCAGATCATGCGGAATGGGCGCGAACGTGTGGGTCCCCGGCCCGACTTGGAAATCCAACAGATCAATGGCCGGCCCATGCCCAGCTTCGCATACCAGCTGTGGCTTTGCTTTGATAGCCTGCTCACTCTAGTGCAACACGCAAGCTCGCTTGTTATTCTCGATTGCGTAATAATCCTCCTCATTCTACAAGGGCTGAGCCTCCAGCTTCCACGGTGCTATCAACCCTGGAATGACGAATTGTAGCTTGGCAATCGGGCAGTACTCATAAGAGTCCGACAAAGAGGTCAAGATATTTCTAGGATATTCTGCCATGTACTTCCTGAATTAGTCTTTGAAACTACGAACTTGGCTACCATATAATGCTGCAACCAGAATGCCGCATTCTCAGACATACTTAAAGCCTCCCTGTCGAAACCAAAGACCTTCCGGATCGTATTTCCTCTGCACCGTTCTAAGCCAGTCGTACATCTGGAGTCCATAGCTCTGCAAAACGTGCTGATCAGGCTGAGCGTTGTTCATGTTCAGAGGGCAAAACTTCTCCGACACCTCATGCTTCCCGTCGAGCTCCGAGTTTGTGTTCTGCAGCTCCGGGTGGAAGTTCACCGCGTACGCCTCTTCCGATTCGACGATATCGCGAGCGAAATCATACGCATCCCCATCAGCGCTACTGTCCGCCCAGACGAAAGTGTAATCGATCCACATCTTATCCCCGTCTCCTGGAGGACTGCCGATGACGTTACCACCGGCCGCTACTGAGGCCCGTGCTATGGCTGCGGGGAAGGGTTGGAAGGCAGTGGAGTAAATCGCACTCGGATGCTGCTGTCCTTGCTCTGCAGCAGAGGCCTTGAAGGCGTTGTAGTGATGTTTGTACAGCTCAACCCCTGCTTGTGCCGGAAGATTCGGGAAGGTCTGACCTCGGATCAACCAGCGCGTTCCGTAGTTGCCATAGTCGCCATTGGACGTGATGAGCTTGGAGTAATTTTGCGTAGTGGCGGCATTGTTGAGTAGCGGGATGGACAGGAACTTCTCAAATACGTGGGTGGGAGGCTCAGCCGAGTTATAAAAGACGTAGGTATTGATGAGGTCAACGGAGCTGTTCGCGCCTCCGCCACAAGATACAATGATAGACGACTTGGGGTCATAGTTAGTGGTATAGTCATGTAGAGCTTCCATTACAGCGTTGGACTGGCTCCCGGCATATGTCAAAATACCTCCCCAAATGGGGCCGATGGTATAAGTTCGCATAGTGTAAGAAACAATGATTCCTTTGCTCGTGAATGTACATCAGTATGTAATTCATATCTTGTAGAACGGGAAATTGGCATCGAACTAACCGAATTGGTTTCCACCACCTTTAAGCGCTTTGTAAAGATCGGCAGACTGTTCAGATGATGCATGAACAAGTGATCCATTCGCGAGCACAACTTCGTAGCTGACGACAGTGTCGCAGCCTAATCCATATTGCCCGCTTAAAAAGCTTAGACAACCTCCCAGAAGACAGCCACCGACACCGACGTTGCCTTTGGGTTTTGGTGTTTGTTCAGCCATTTATCCCAACCTCACATGAGCAGACTGTGCATGAGACTTACCAAGTCGAGCGCCAACGACGGCTAATCCGTGCGGTTCAAGTGCCTGCATGACTTGACTCCATTTTGCACCTGGCCCAATGCGGGCTTCTGTCTTCTCACTGAGGAGCTCTGTGTTGTTCATCCACTTGAGTGAAACCAGGATACCTCCTTCAGTACTGGAAAACCCTGGTGCGCTCCCACAGCCGCCGCTGACAACAGCAAATTGCACGTCGGTATACTTCTGGAGCGTGGTAACAATGTGAGAGACCTGCGGACCTGTGGATGGCTGCACGATGCATGCTGGGCGAAGGTCGCCGGCAGTTGCACTCCAATAATTCTTTCGGGTTGAGTTGTACTCAGGGTCAGTGGAAAACAGAACAGCACCAACTAGGGATGCAGAATTGTAAAGTTCAGCACACGCTCCGGCTGCATCATTGCATCCAGGGGAGCACGTAGAACCAAGCGCTTGAAGGACAAGCAGGGCTGTAAACAATACCCCAGTAGACGTCGGATAGCCCATGATACCTTTTCTTCCTGCAGACTTTTTTCTGGACTGTGAGCTGTTTTCTCGTAGGGAATGAGTGGTTCTCACTTTTCTTAGGTGGGTGAGACTTCGTCGTTTATAACAAAGTTACGATCACCCGAAGGGGTCGGATCGCCGGGTATTAATACATCTAAACTCTAACTTTATCGTTTTTACAACTCAATTTAATGCGGGGGAGAAATTGATATTACAGCCCGCTTTGCGATAATACTGGACCGAGACACTATGTGCGGCTGATTTTAAGTCCTCTGAAGTCCCTAATCTACCCGAGACCACACCACGCTCAACCTCAAGCAAATGCCAGACCACCTGAGATGGGAGGTCTCAAAATAAAGTGAAATCTTGACGATAAAGACACTCATGGTGAAGCTATGTCGTAACTTACCTACAGAATGGTTCATATGATGTATAAGGGGCCTGCTGACCTGCAAACCAGAATTAGTGAGGTTTAAATAGGCATCTCGGATTGTAGTTGCTACACCGCGCATAGCTGGTGTTAAACCTTGGCTCCGTTTCGGGCGTTAGCGTCACGGTTTACTTCGGTAAACGATACGGACATCTTCGGATGAGCGCTAGCGTTCCGATGATGTGCGTTGACCGACTTAGTACTGCCTCCCCCGAGGTTTTCCAGCCACTTGCGCCTATGCCTTCGAGTCTTCATCATTACTCTTCTCGCCCAGTCACCATTTCAAGCCGTTTCTAAATATGTTTGCGCCTGACTGGCCAGGTCCCGCCGAGTCTTACGGGACTCCCGCCGACCGCCGGCGAAATTACCAGGCGTGCATCGAGTGCAAAAAGCACAAAGTCAAGTGCTTTCTGGGAGACCCAAATCATCCCAAGCCGCCGTGCGTCCGATGCCGCAGGGCTCGGCTTCTGTGTGTGTTTGGCCCGGCTCGAAGGCTTCGGCCGCGGGCAGGTCGAGTCAATAACACCGCTACACCTCCTGCGCACGACGAGGAAGAGCCAACTGAGCCATCTCAGCCAATAAATCCCGGCAGCCTTGATGCAACTTCGGATACCACACTGCAAGAGATTGCCCCAACCGCAGATATCCGGCTAACAGAGCCCTGTTACAGCCGCTCCTGCTGGGAACAGTCCGCTCTTTGCCGTGAAGGCTACATCGCCCCTGCAGAGGCTGAACACCTAATCGGGCACTTCTTCCGATGGATGCATCCACTGTACCCCCTGGTCGACCACAAATACTGCGCCACCGCCAATTGGGGACAGCTGATAACCGAAGAGCCTCTGCTTTGTGCTACCATCCTCGCGATCACTTCCAGATACACATGGAAAAAAGCAAGCACATCATCGGCGCGGGCTACCGAAGTTCCCGGTGTCTTGTATAGACGTCTACAATCAGACATCCAGCGATGTATTTGGGCTTCTGAACCTGGAAAATACGGCACAACCAAGACACTGAGCCTCATTGAAAGTATCATGCTGATCGTTGAATGGCATCCGCGCGCGCTGGATTTGGTGCTACCGTCCATAGACGTCACCGGCAATTATGCGCTCGAATTTTGCGGGTACGACCCGGCACCGCGTGCACCAAACAGGGATTTGGAGTGCGAGGTGCGCCGAGCATGGGATACGTTCAAGCCCGTGAACATCTCGTCATGGCGGCTTCTCTGCAACGCGGTCAGCCTAGCCGATGAGATCGGACTTCACCAAGTTATCACTACGGCCAATACGAACGAATGTGGAGGAGATATCCCCCGTCGCGCACACTTGCGGGAGTTTTTGGTCTCCCTCGTCTGGGAGAGGAGCTTCCGCATGGGCCGCAGATGTTTGTTGAACCATCCACTCGGCGAGGCGGAGCCAATGCAGCTTGGCTGCCCCACTCACCCTTTGGCCGACATTCTCCAATGTAGAAATGAGCTCTACAGGCTTGTCCGACTCATTGAGGATACGCTGTATCCTACGTTCCAGCACACGAGTGACATGATTGCCAACCGAAGCTACAAGTCTACGGTCAGCAGTTTCTCCGGCTTGTTGGTGGCATGGAGGACGCGCTTCGAGCGTGTCAAAGACTCCTCGCCGCCGTTTGCGAAACATCTCGATATCATGTGGCACAATGTTCGATGTTTTCTGCACTCCATTGCCCTGTTAGCATATGTCAGTCGAGACCGATCAACACCTTTCTGGGCTTCTCCCCGGGCTGAAAATAGTGCATCAGCAGCTGCGTCATCGAGCACAACGCCCATGGAGCAGCCTTTCGAGGACCACGAGATGATAAAGGTGATGATACAGGAGTCTGAGCGAGTGATTGGCCTCGCCATGGAATTGTATCGGGACGAGCTTCTGCGGTACATTCCCTTGAACGTACTCTACCACACCATCACCGCGTCTATGATCTTGTTGAAGGTCGAACGACTCCCTCTTCGCACAAATGAGGGCTCGATAGACCTCTTGGAACAACTGGCCCAAGTTCTGGAAGAGTCAAGCATTGATGATGCCCATGCTTGTTTTCGGTATGCCTCGTGTCTGCGGAGAATGATCCAGCGACTGGGAGAGCACCGCCTTAACAATCCTTCACACGCTCCGGGTTCTGTCCTGGACGCCAACAATATCAACATCTCGCTCAACGGCCCTGAATGCACCGCCGAAAATCCGCCGTCTGCTGGGAGGACTGGTAGCTTTTCATATGAGTGGTTAGAGACGCCAGTTGGACCAGGCGGAGGCTCACTGCAAGACCAGCTCGGACTTCTTGGATGCGATGACGATTGGATCCGGTGGCTATCACTTTGAACTGGCGAAACTCAGACTTCAGCACGGCTTGCATAGATGGCAGGCTGGATACTTCTCGTCCAATCATCTCCACTCCTTACTGGTCAAGGCTTTTTGTTGAAAAGCTCAGAGAAGTTGTGTTGAAATTAGTGTGCCAGCGCCTATTGATAGTCTTCAGGACAGTCTTTTTTTGCTTTTCCCACGATATCTTTGTAGAATCTGTTGCGGCCCACTGGTCTGTTTTTCATCTATCGCTCGCGTAGCTACGGATCTGCCATGTGATCATCTGGCGAAGATATCCAAGGCGTAAGCGGTCCAACGAGGCTTTTTCCGAAATCAAACGAGTGAATGCGGTATTTCTTGCTTTGTTTCCTGCTTTTAGCTCGTAGTAGATCTTTGTCTTGGGCCGGCTAGGCGCGGAAGGCGCTCGCAAATGACCGGATGGCGTTGCAGTGGGTCCGGTCCAATCTTTTTCCTTTGCAGCTCTTGACTAAGTGGAGATGCCGATACTCGAGCCAATACCTCTGTAGTTCGGCTTGGAAGGCCGAAGTGAGCCGCATTTTTAAGTTAGTAGCTGGGCAAAGGAGACATGCTTCTCCGGCGCCATTGCTGGTGTCCAAGCAAACCTGATACTAGGAACGGCCGTTTGCAATGAGTCAAAGGTTATCGAGAAATTTGAAAGGAGATTAGACTAGGATTACCATATGGATCGCATATAAGAAATGAGGTGAACTCCGCGCCAAACTTCTTCCCAGCCCTTATCCAATTCAATCTCTTCTATCTTCCTCCGAAACCTCACCGCTTCTCACGTTGTCAGCACGAACCATGGAATTTCTCAAGAATCACTCTGAGCCATCGGAAATGCTCCTCCCATGGGCAATAGGGCTATGCGGTCTCCTTCTGGCTCTATCTTGCGCCTACTTTTGGCTTTTGCCTAAGCCACTACCTGGCATTCCGTACAACCCTGAAGCCAGGGACAATATCCTTGGTGATCTTCCAAACATGATCGCGGAAGTTTCCAAATCAGGGGATTTGATGACTTGGCTGCTCCGCCAGCACCAACGTCACAGTTCTCCTCTCACACAAGTCTTCATCGACCCTCTTGGTGGGCCGGCTCTGCTCCTGAGTGATATGCGCGAGTCACACGACATACTGCTCCATAGGATCAAGGAGTTCGACCGCACTTCTTACATGACCGCGGTATTCGGCGGCGCCTTTCCAAACTTTCACATCCACATGCAGACTGGAACCGAATGGAAGTCACACCGGAGGCTTTTACAAGATCTCATGACTCCATCTTTCCTAGAGAAGGTTGCTGCTCCCGCCATATACGACAGCATACATGAAACCGCGAAGCTCTGGACGTTAAAGGCTCAGCTCGCTCCGGAAAAGGCATTTTCTGCGGCTTCGGACATCCACCACGCCGCCCTGGACGCCGTCCTTTCGTTCTCGTTCGGCAAGAGCTTCCCCCACAAGGTGACGAGTCTTCAGACAGAACTGCTCGCTAGCTTGAAGGAGATCACTAGCGAGGACGACAAAGTCATTTTCCCGGAAGCACAGCTCCCCACCAGCATCCAAGCCCTGATCGACACAACCGCCTCCATAACGCAAATCAAGTCCGCCGCCTTCCCGCGACTGAAATGGGAACTAATCTCCCGCCTCCCGCACCTCGCCCGCGCGATCCGGCAGAAAAACGCGCTCATCCGGCAGGAGCTGAGCAAAGCGGTGTCGACGGCGGAGCGCGGCGGCCGCGACGACTCGTGGGTGCAGTCGGCCGTCGACCACATCGTGTCGCGCGAGGCGCTGGCCGCGCGCAGGGACAACCGCGCCCCCGCCCCCTTCTCCCCCGTCCTGCGCGACGAGGTCTTCGGCTTCCTCGTCGCCGGCCACGACACCACGTCTACCTCCCTCGCCTGGGGCGTCAAGCTGCTCGCCGACCACCCGCCCGCGCAGGAGCGCCTGCGCGCCGCCCTACGCCGCGCTTTTGCCGCTGCTGTTGACGAGGATCGCGGCCCGGGGTGCGGCGAGGTTGTGATGGCGCGCGTGCCGTACTTGGATGCGGTGATTGAGGAGATCCTGCGTGTGGGCGGGACCGTGCCGGCGATCGATCGCCAGGCGACGTGCGATACGATGCTGCTGGGCCACCGCGTGCCGAAGGGCACGACGGTGTTTATGCTGGCGAACGGGCCGGGTGTGTTCGAGCCGGGCTGGGATGTCGAGGAGGAGACGCGGAGTGCGTCGGCGCAGGCGGAAAAGGAGAAAGGGCGAAGCGTCCCCGACTGGGAGCGGGAGAATATGGCGCGCTTCATGCCAGAGCGCTGACTCGTGCCGGCTGGAGGCGCGGAGAGAGATGACGAGCGGAGGTGGTGGGAGGATGCGGCGTTCGACGCGAAGGCGGGGCCGTCGATGCCGTTTGGGGGAGGGGTACGTGGGTGCTTTGGTAGGAGGTTGGCGTATGTGGAGATGAGGATGTTCCTTGTTGCGGTGCTGTGGAGATTTGAGCTGCTGAGGTGCCCGGAAGATGTTTCTGGGTATGAGGCGTACGACGGGGTTGTGCATACGCCGAAGAGTTGCTTTGTCAGGCTGAAGCTTATCCCACACACTTGAACCTAGGGGTTTGTCTGTAGCTGGTAGATGTCTTCTCCTGTTTACCTTATACATCTCTTTGGCTTGGACCGAGCTGTCAGTGTAGTGTTCTGTGTACTTCAATTTTCTCTGTTGACAAGCAGGAAATACTATTTGTACATCAGTCGGAGTCCGAACTATCATCATCACTCTTGTCTCTCTGCTTTTTTGCCTTTTTCCCACCCTTCTTGCCAATATCGCTGTCATCATCATCGTCGTCATCATCGTCACTGGCCGCTTTCCGAGGAGGTTTCTTTGCCGAAGGTGTTGGCGTGCCGAGAAGGTTAAGTGACCCCTGAGGCACACGGCCCCTGAGATTCTCGTCATCAATCCTTGTCCGAGCCCTCCAAGCCTCATTTGCCTCTTCATCGCGAAGGTCGTTCAAGTACTTCTCAAACCCGCGTGATGCCTCGGCAACTTTGTCAAAATGTTTGACTTTCAGGGCGAGTTTCTTTCTCTCTCCTTTCTTCACATCCCATTCCGCCAGAGCGATGGCTGTTTGGCAAGCGTTGAAGATCTCGCGGCCATTCCAACGGTTGTCCAGGAAGTGCTTCTTGGCCCAATCTCTGATGGCATCGTACTTGATGTCCAGCTCCCGGTTCCTCGAATCATACTGGGTCTGGAGACGGTCCAAGCAGAGCTTGTAAACCTTCCATGTGGTCCGTTTGTTGAAGCGCTTATATTCAAGAGCCACGTGGATGCGAGATTTAAAAGCGCGGTCGATGTCTCCAAGACGGTTTGTTGTCAGAAAGAGGACACCGCTATAGTACTCCAGCTGCCTCAGAAACACGGAAACAATGGCATTGATGTTGAGGTTCGTGTGCTTCCGCTGCTGAAGGAAGACATCTGCTTCGTCCAGCAGGAGAATGCATCCCCACTTCGCGGCTAAATTGAAGTGGTTCTCAAGTTTCTGCTCGATCGTGTCCGGATCGACGCCGAGATTTCCGGATGTTAAAGAGTACAGAGGCTTCTTGACATGGTCAGCAATGCACTCGGCTGTTGATGTCTTTCCAACGCCTATGTTTTGCTTGTTAGCAGGTGCATGTGTATACTGTCACGACAAGCTTACCTGGAGGCCCGTGTAGCAGTATGACAAGACTTCGTCCTTTTCCGCTGATGAATTCGCCAAGGTTTGCTCCACTTCCTTCTTTTTTCTCATCCTCCGCCTTCTGCAGATGCTGCATAACTTGTGCCTCGACGAGGTCCTTGGTGGTGCTATCCAGAACCAGATCTTTCCAAAAGTTCAACGACTCAACCTCCTTCAAAGAGCTCGGTGCAGTACTGAGAGTCGCCCATTTTCGCTTTTTCAAGACGAAGCCATGCACTTGGGAAGGCAGCAGTCTCCGGTCTTTGTCTGTTTCAATCTCACTTCTGGCTTCTAGCATCGGACTGTCATATCCATGCTTGTAGTGCTTCTCCCGGAGATCATTGTCGATGTCGTAGTCGCAGTGAATAAGGTCTGATGTGCAACACCCATCCTCCTTGCAGTGGGTGTTTCCTGGCACAATTTCGTCCACTTCTCGATAGTCGTGCATAATCACATCATCATCGAAGTCTATGGCAACAGGTCGCGTAATGCGGTCGACATACGCTTGCTCAAAGTCTACAATGACTTCGGAGTTGATCTGGAACACAGAAAACGTACATTAGTGACTGATTCTTGCCACAGTTGCCAGAATCGATACATACCTGCTCGCTCTTGGAGTCCTCTTCCTGATTCCGGCCTGTGTACCTCATGTATAGAGGGTCTTTTTGACAGAATTTCATGAAAAGCTTTCCACTGTCCTCACAGCGCTTGCGAGTCTCTTCATGCGTAGCGTGATGCTCGAGAGGATAGATGGGCAGCGATGTGATCTCTTTCTCTCCCTCATATGGTCGGATACCGAAAGTTTTTAGCTGAGGTCTGTAGACTGTCCCATCGAACTTGAGACTCCAGCACTGAATGCCGAAAGCACGGCTCCAAGATCCAGGGCCAAGATCTTTGCTGAATGGATGGGAAGGGGCGGCATATTGGGAACGAAAGATTTGTCGGCCTCCTGTGAACTTGTAAATACGGTAAATACCCGGGCTTTCCTTTTCGCCTGGTACATAAACCTCCTGATCGTGTTTGAAAAGATGCCAGAGCTCTTGGAATGTAATCTTCGTTACTTCTTTCCTCCCCAGGGCACGACGGAAGTCAAATAACGGCTTCAGGTTATCATCCATGAACTTGATGAGCAATCTGAAGTGTTCGAGTGCCCGCATTGACCATTTTTCTCCTTGGTTGACCTCTGAGCTGTTCAATGAACCCTTGGAAGCATTGAGATTGCTCGCCTCGGGTTTGGTAGAGTCTTTGTCCTGGGAGCCTATTAGGATTTCCTACTGAACAGGTGATTTAATTCACTTACTGATGTCCTGTCAGAGCCACGAGAATCAAGTTCATGGCCAAATCTAGCCTCCAGATCGGCATAGCGTGCCCGAATCTCGTCCTCGTACATACAGAAGAACTTGAAAGGACGGAGAAACACCATCTTTCCCGGCTTCAGATTAAGTTCATCTTTACTGATGTCGTTCAAATGAGTAAGTATAGGCCTAGAACGGATTCTCAGACGTGCCGGTGCTTTGCTGTAGACGCCAGATGACGATGTGTGCTCATGCTGCTGGCTCATGCCCTCGATATCATGTTCCACGGTGGCTTGGGGGGATGCTTTGGCCGTTTCCTTACGCTCAGCCTGCTCGGATTCGCGTTCAAGCACCTCTAGTACCCAACGCTTGCGAGTGTCAAGGCGCAAGGAGTGCTTTTCACTCGGCGTGTCAACCGGATGTATCAGTGCGCGCGGAGGTCTGAACTCATCCCACGACAATATCTTGATACACGCTTCGTGATTGGGACCTTTCGCCGAGTAGTCACCACCATGAAGGATCTCTTCGCCGCTGAGCTTTTGGAAGTCTTGCTCTAGCTTTCGCAGCCGGAAGTGGATTTCCATGTTCCATCGAGTGATCTGCTTGGTACGCATTGTGCTTTTGCGGATCACACGGCCCATGTCCATTTGCTCCACCTCATGTGCCATGTACACTTCTTCAACGTCGCTGTGATCTTCATCGTCAAGCATTGTTGGAGCAGCCTCTTCGGCTTTCCTCTCTGCACCTGCTGAAGCGTTGACGTTCTGACATAATTAGTGCGCATCATACACAAACAGCCTGAAACTCACCATTTTAGGCGCAGTGCCTTCTTCAGCGCTCTTTTCTGCCATAGCTGTGGTGATGTGGGATCGAGTGCAGTTTGCGATAGCCTCAGGCAGATGGCCGCATTAATAGATGTTCCATCTTAAAATACTTTTAGTATCACACGGCACATGTTTTACAGATAGGCTGCCACCCGTAGACGCGCGGCAACCTTGCAGCTGCACAATCCTCATGTCAGCAGAGGCTCCGGCCGTCCGGCAGGTTAGTCCAATATTCCACAACTGCTGGCTATTTGCTGGACGCTGCGAATCGCTCCACTCAGCAGGGTTGAAAACCGTGAGGGGTGGGGGCCAACTCATGCAAGCCACTTCAAACAAGGAAGCTACGTATTGTGACGAGGCTGAAATTAGAGCAAAAAGTAATATTATAACTGAGCAATGCTAGTTCATTGGCCATGAGAAAGCCACTGACGGCAGATCATATGTTGTGTGATCCGATGACCCTGTTCGTCACAGTGTGACGATGGCTTCACAAATGCGGGGCTGAAACCGCCCGGAAAGCCTTCTGCTTACCTGCATCAAGGCTCCAAGTAATGGCCCCCGAGTTGGAGTTATTCCAGCAAGGCTGTGTGTCATAGCTAATAGCCATACATTCGATTTCATTCACAGCCTCGTGCGAACAACAAATTCTCGTCAATTCCAGTCTGCGACCAGAGCCTTTCGTGCTATCCCATAGATCAACGCAGACTTTTCTCTCTCCCTCTCTCTTGAAGTTTTCTTTTACTTCCTTTATAACCAGCTCCGAGGCTGTTGCACGAGTTCTTTACTTGTTGAGAAAACATGGATAGGTGATCCAAAGCTGTATCTAGACAACGTAGTTACAATGCTAACAACGAGTTTAGTTCACTTGACGGGCGAGGCGGGCAACCAACCGCTCATGAGCCTCTACGGACGGTTTCGGAAAGGGAAGCTGCCAGATGGATCACAGCTCATGTTGCACATCCATCCGGTAACACCGGCGCCGTGTATTCACAAGATACGTCTTCTTTTGTGACGGTTGAAGAGATTTCTAGACTGGACGAAGAGCAGTAAGCTATTCCAATGTACGTTTTGATGAAGAGTTGATCGCCAATAGTAATATATCAGGAAAACAATCTGGGGCGAGGCCTTGAAGGAAGTAACTGCGCTTGTGAAAATTGTTGAGGAATACCAGAAAGAGCTGAAGAAGAAGGACCCTGGTTTCAAGATGATAGATCCTCGGACAGCTTCTTGGTCAGACGTCATGAAAGCAATACAGGAAGGAGTAGTTCATTGCGAGACCGAAGAAATGAGCGGGCCAAAGGGCTTTCTGAGACATGGTTTCCGCAAGCTCGGAAAAAATGCGCGCATCTTCGAATCCTGGCTTAAATTCCTTCCTCAAGAAAACAACTACCTCTCGCCATTATGCGCGTCATTCCATATCATCTTGACGGTATGTTCTCTGTCTCAAATTGACTTTGTGTATTACAAGTTGATGGAAAAACTTCAGGTAGCCAGACGAGTTCACGACGTGCGCGAGGAACACCTTTCTGCTCTGAGCTCGATAGAAGACGACTTAGGTTTCATCCAAGAGTACCTAAACATCTACCCAGACCGTACTTTGAAGGAGTCGGCAGCTGCACTGTATGTCTCAATGTTGAGAGTACTGCAGCATGTGATGATCTTCTTCAACAAAGGCACCCTCAGTATGTTTCTCAGTTCTTCTTCTGTCTCCCGTGCTTTCTATCATAAGAACCACAGATCGCCTGTGCAGAGAAGCTAAAACTTAACCATGTGGTCTTAGGGAAAGCGGGTCGGGCTTTTCTAAAGTTGGATAACTACGGCGCGCCATTTGAGGATCTGGTCCAACAGATGAATGACTGCAAGTCACGGTTCAGAGACAGGGCCGAAGTTTCACTTCACAGAAATGTCAAAGTGATGGGGGGAATGGTCGCAAGAATGGAGGAGGACATGACAAGAAGTAAAATTTAATTCTTTGATTTTTATTTGTGATGCAACACTAACACTACTTAGATATGGAAGAGCTTCGGGAGGAAAGAAAAGCCCACAACGAGACCAAACTAGCCTTCAACGAGGCTACACTGGCTATGAATGCCTTGAGCAGAGCTTTGATGGAAACCGACAGGCGGCGCATCGATGAAATGGACTATAGCGTCAAGCTCTTGGATAACGGTAACCAGCCCGATGGATATGTTTTAGTTCTAACTAACCATGACGCAGGAACAAAGCCCAGCAGATTGATCGAGGTCATGCAGCAGCTTGGCTTCGACAGTGCGCAAGCAGACCAAGACAGTCTCGAGTGCCTCAGTTACTCTGTGAACTTCGACGCTGAGAGTATTGAGTGTCTGGACTGGATCAAAAGATCTGCTGCATTCCAGGACTGGGTCATCGCCCCAGATTCCCGTATCCTCCTGATAGAGTGCGACGAGAGGACAACCCTCCCCACAACATACGCCTCATTTCTCTGCGCCGAAATAACACACCTTATCTCCTGTGTCAAAGACGCCGTTGTCTTGACCTACTTTGGTGGTTTAAGGTACCGCTCGCTCGAGGGCATAGCAAGTGCCAAAGACGTCATGGTTAGCTTTCTCGGCCAGATGTTGACGAATTGGCCAGCGCACTGGGATACACCCCGGCTAGAAAAGGTAGAAATAGAGGGTCCGAGCGAAGTTACACTCTCAGAGTTGTATCGAGCTTTCCGTTCCATGGTATCTTCGTTTCCGACGGGGTCCCTTCTCTATATCCTCATTGACTCGATTGAGTACTTGGAGCTTCCAGATTTGCGGAAGAAGACGCAACGGATGGTGCGAACACTGGTCCAACTTTGCACGCCAGTGAACGCTGAAGGTGGTGTCATCGTCAAGTTTTTGATGACGACACCGAATAGAACAACCATCGTGGCTGATTACCTTGGTCCAGAAAATGTTTTGTATGTGCCGGATGTCCGAGAGTAGATAGTTTTGTGTAAGCATGGAAAGATCCAATCAGAGATGGAAGTTTGACCACCGACGCTCAGAAATATGGTGATCCAAAGCACCGGAACTTAATAATCTACTGATACATTGACTAGCAACAAAGATTTGGGCAAGCTCGCAGCGCGTACCCGTAAGCGCGATGTGAGACCTACTGTTCTTGGCTGCTTACACTACCATCCTTTACCGAAGTGACGGACTTAGGAGCGGACTTCCGGCTACTCATCCATTGTCTCAAACCGCCTTTTATCTCACTTCTATCCTCCTGTTTTGCACCGCTTAGCTCGTTTAAAGAAACTCCTGCCTGACCGTGTTGTCGATCCGACAGCCCTACGTGCGCTCTACCCTTATCTACCCCGCCCCCGCACCCCCACTGACGTCAAGCCTTGAGAGCTGCAGCTCCCTTGGAATATCAACCTAGCACCAAAAGCCACAGACCCAGCCAACATGGGCTCCACCACGGACTCTCCCGTCCCAATTGTTGACTTTGGCCCCTTCTACACTGGCGACAACGCAGCTAAAAAGGCTGTAGCCGAGCAGCTCGACGAGGCATTACACACAGTCGGATTCGTGTATCTCAAGAACCATGGAGTCCCACAGGAAAAAGTAGACGGGGCATTCGAATGGGTGCGTCTCCACCCCAAATTCCAACACCATTCAAGTCATCCTTCCAAGCCGCCGTGAAAATATACATTTGAGGACTGACGACCAGATCATCAGACCAAACGCTTCTTCGACCTGCCCACCGAGACCAAGATGCTCGCGCCGCACCCACCGGGCGGCTCGCACCACCGCGGCTACTCCGGCGTCGGGATCGAGAAGGTTTCGCAGCACGTCTTCGACGCTGACGCCATCCAGACGCTGCGGCAGGTGCCGGACGTAAAGGAGAGCTATGAGACGGGCAACACGACCGACCAACGACAACCCAACATATGGCTGCCGGACGACAAGCTACCCGGGTTCCGGGCATACATGGAAGGGTTCTTCAAGGTGGGTGGCAGCCGAGGTTCAAAACTGCGGAAGGCGGAATGCTGACGGCTGCACGCCAGGACTGCGACGCCATGATCCACACACTCCTCCGCGCGCTCGCCGTCTCCCTGTCCCTCCCCGCCGAGACCTCCCTCAGCACCGCCCACGCCTCCTCCGCCTTCCAGCTGCGCCTACTACACTACCCGCCCGTCCCCGTCCGCGCCCTCACCTCCAGCGCCGCGTCGCGCATCAGCGCGCACTCCGACTTCGGGTCGCTGACGCTGCTGTTCCAGGACAGCGTCGGCGGGCTCGAGGTCGAGGATCCTCGCCGCCCGGGCACGTTCCGGCCCGCGCCGCCGGTCGACGGGACGCTGTTGGTCAATGTGGGCGACCTGCTGGAGCGGTGGAGCAATGGGCGGTGGAAAAGTACGGTGCACCGGGTGGGGGCGCCGCCGGTTGAGCAGCTGCGGGAACGGGGGGCGGTGGAGAAGTCGGGGGAGGGGGAGGAGGTGTGCCCCGCGCGGTACTCGATTCCGTTCTTCTCGGCGCCGGATGACGAGACGCTGATTGAGGCGCTGCGCGGGTGCTGGAGCGAGGAGAACCCCAAGAAGTACGAGGCCGTGACGGCAGAGCAGTATGTGACCATGAGGATGGAGGCGCTGTATGCTTCGTGAAGATAGAAAACGGAGCTTGGCCTCTGCTTGATTCGAAGGAATGGGAGAGCTTGTTTGTTGTAGAGTTTGAATCTTGAGTTTGTGAAAATTATGTCTAAACTCTGTGCCTGAACTATATGTCTTCAAAGATAACACGTTTGGTATCACTCTATCAGAATGCTTGTAATAACTTCCAGCATGATGCATTTGTCGCCGCGTATGCAGAATCAAGGATATCTAGCGGTGCGCCAACCATGCTTCACCCAACCATGCTTCACTCACGTGTCGATGCAAAACGTCCACCTCCATTTTGACTAAGCCTCCCCAAAATCCATGTGAGAGGTTTCCTTGGCGTGCTGTACGGCGCCCGCCTCGCCAGTCCCTTTCCACCCGCACACGTTGCACTTTATCGAGAAGCCAGCCGTGTCTGTGAAGTAGTGCCGAGACTGCAAAATCTGGCATAGCTCCCGCGCTCTGTCCAAAACAATGTCATCAAGGGCATCAAATTGTTTGATGTCGAAGTCAGGAGGCATGTCGGCCTTTTTGTGCGGTGGCGACGACGGGTTAAGGGCAATAGTGTCGTAGTGAATCCCGGAGTACACCAAAATGCAGCGCTTCGATCTCCCTTCGTTGAAGCGGTCAACACGCACGTCTTGTACGTTAATGCTGCAGATTTCGATGTCAAAATGTTGGCTCAGGATAGCCAGCTCGATGGCGCCTCCCCAGCTCTCGTCTCGCTGGATCCACCGGCAGTAGTCGTCGGGTGACTTCTGCAGCACGGCCTCGTTGTATAGCTCTGGGTTGGCCTGGATGCCTGCTGCCACGATTGATCGTAGCTCGTGCATGATATCGAGCGAGTCCCCCATGACGGCGCTTCCAAAGGCGCGGAACATGCAGCTGTTGTCATCGGGCATGACGCGCAGCACCAGTGTACCGCCGGCTTCCGGTACCGCCACCTCTGGCGGGTCCGACTCGACATCCTTCGCGTTCCGTGTGAGCGAGAGCGGTTGTTGGAGCTCGCTGGCCTGGTTTTCGCGGGCTTGCGCTGAGCCGGGCAGGGCGGCGGCGGGGCCAGGTGTACTGTCGGCCATGGGGTGCGACAGCTGCGCTCCTACATCGCGTGGCGCTACGACGAGTTGCTCGCCGTTCAGCTTCAGGCCAGTGTCGCTGAGTGCGGTAATAGGGTCAAATTGGGAAATATCGAGTGGTTGCGGGGGGTAGCCGCTCTTGAGATCGAAGACGGGCACGCCGCTCTTCTCGGCGATGGTCGACTGCAGTTCGGCGACGGTCGCATGGTCGTCGAGCGTGATGGTAGTAACGCCGGAAGGGCCGCGCACTCGTATTCTCATGGCTGCGGGTGAAAAATAGTTCGAATATGCGGAACGAGGTAGAGCAGGACTGCTCGGCTGCGGCAAATCAGGAGATGCTGTGAGAGCTCTGCGGGGGCGGGGAGCTGCGTAGAGCAGGATGCGCGGCCCGGAGAAGGGGTCCGGATGGGTTGTTGTTTAAATATCGAAGTGCTACGCTTGAGGTTTGGTGAAAGATATAAAGTCGTGCGTTTAGAGAGCGCTAGAAAGCGTGGCAGACCGACGTAAGGCAAATGAGGTGTCAATGGAACGGCGGTTCGCATGCGGGCGATGACGGCAGCGACAGCGTCGACGAGAGGGTCCGAGCTTGGGTCCTCGGGCTGGCGGGGCGCGCCAAGGAGAGAGACGCGGAGCGGATTAACTGGTCGCAGCTTCCAGAAATCGCGTCCGCCGCTTTTCTGCGCGCGTTGCCCGACTCCCAGCTCCCCCGTGCTGCCCCACGTCGCCTGAATCAAACGTGCAGAGCTCCCTTCTGCATTTCTCGACACCTATCCCCCTCAGACTTGTGGCCTGCACCCAACATGTCGGCCGCACAACTGCTCAACCCCAAGGCCGAGTCGCGGGTATGCAGAACCCCCCGTTCTGCTCCACAACACGCTAATAGGAGCTCCAGAGACGCGGCGAGGCCTTGAAGGTCAACATCGCTGCCGGTGAGGGTCTGCAGCAGGTAAGCATGCAGGACCCAATCCCGAGATCAGTTCGGAGCTGACTTGTGCCAGGTGCTTTCGTCCAATCTGGGACCCCGCGGCACTTTGAAGATGTGAGCTGCCACCGAACATTCATTGCGGACAAGACTAACCATACACAGGCTGGTCGATGGTGCCGGAGCTATCAAGCTCACCAAAGACGGCAGCGTGCTGCTGCGTGAGATGCAGATCCAGAACCCCACCGCCGTCATGATTGCCCGCGCTGCTACCGCCCAGGACGACATCACCGGTGACGGCACAACCTCCGTGGTTTTGACGGTTGGCGAGCTGCTCAAGCAGGCGGACAGGTACATTTCCGAGGGTCTGCATCCCCGTGTGATAACGGATGGCTACGAGCTGGCGAAGACGGAGGCCTTGAAGTTCCTGGACGAGTTCAAGCTGTCGAAGGAGGTTGACCGCGAGCTGCTGCTCTCCGTTGCCCGCACTTCCCTCTCCACCAAGCTCAACAGCACTCTCGCCGAGCAGCTTACCCCGGACATTGTCGACGCTGTCCTTGCCATCTACAACGCCCCGGCCAAGCCCGACTTGCACATGGTTGAGATCATGACCATGCAGCACCGCACCGCCGCCGACACGCAGCTCATCAGGGGTCTGGCCCTCGACCACGGCGCCCGTCACCCCGATATGCCCAAGTTCGTTGAGAACGCTTACATCCTGACGATGAACGTCAGCCTGGAATATGAGAAGTCGGAGATCAACTCGGGCTTCTTCTACTCGAGCGCGGAGCAACGTGACAAGCTGGTGGAGAGCGAGAGGCGGTTCGTGGACGAAAAGCTGCGCAAGATTGTGGAGTTGAAGAAGGAGGTCTGCGGTGACGACCCGAAGAAGAACTTTGTGATAATAAACCAGAAGGGTATCGACCCCATGAGTTTGGATGTGCTGGTCAAGAACGGCATTCTTGCTCTGCGGAGAGCTAAGAGGAGGAACATGGAGCGGTTACAGCTCATCTGCGGTGGTACTTCGATGAACAGCGTCGACGACCTGACGCCCGACGTCCTTGGCTGGGCCGGCAAGGTGTACGAGCACCAGCTTGGCGAGGAGAAGTATACCTTCGTGGTATGTAGCACCCGGCACGTGTCACTGGCGGCTGCTAACTATTTGATAGGAGGATGTCAAGGACCCCAAGTCGGTTACGCTTCTGATTAAGGGCCCCAACGCACACACAATTACGCAGATCAAGGATGCCGTTCGTGATGGTCTCAGGAGCGTGTACAACATGATTGTGGACAAGAGCGTTGTTCCCGGTGGCGGCGCTTTCCAGGTTGCCTGCGCAGCGCACCTCAAGAGCGACGCGTTCAGGAAGCAGGTCAAGGGCAAGGCGCGGTACGGTGTTGAGGCGTTCGCAGACGCGCTCCTGATCATTCCCAAGACTCTGGCTGCCAACTCTGGCCACGACATCCAGGATGCCTGTAAGTTGAAGCAGACCCACAAGTTGAAGAAAGCTCTAACGTCGGACAACAGTGGCCGAGCTGCAGGACGAGCACGCGGAGGGTAACATTGTCGGGCTGGACCTCACTTCGGGCGAGGCAATGGACCCGGTGCAGGCGGGAGTGTACGATTCTTTCCGCGTGCTTCGCAACTGCATCGCATCTAGCACGGGCATCGCAGCGAACCTGCTGCTCTGCGACGAGATGCTCAAGGCACGGCAAATGGGGCGCGCGCCGGACCCGGCGGCGGGCGACCAGTGAACGAGTGGGTCATGAGGCATGATATCGGCGGGCAATGGGGAAGGCAGGACTGCGGATAATCGGTGGCATCGCTGGATGTTTACACATGTAACATAGGTGGCCTCAAAAAGCTTATAGAGTCAAGAAGACCGGGCTTGGTGGCGCTCCCGCATGACAGCTGCGGGCCCGGGGCGCAATTAAAATTCGGCAGCACGGCAATACGCTTCCGCCCGCTCCGCTATCTTCAGACCTAGGCGCCGTGGTGGCGAGGAGAGAGCGCGCAATAAATCGCTTGGCTGCAAGGGCGCGCCCATTGGGCGTGCGACGAGTGCGAAACAGGGCACGGTGATAAAAATACCCGCGCAAACGGGAGGTGGAGCGTCTCGAAACGGCACCCACCTGGGCGCGGCCGCTGGGTGGCCAAGAGGACGCCCTCTGTTCTTGGCACCAAGCTGGCTCGCCCGGAGGTTGGAGGGCGTGAGCTTAACTGCGCGCATGTATCACTGAGCACTCATAAACCCAGGCCAGCGCCCCTCACGACCCTCCTACATCTCCACGGGCTGCGCACCTCGATGCTGCCCCTGCGTTGCCCAAGCCCCCCGAGCACGCGACACTCTCCGCCGTCGTCAAACACCCCCTGCTTCCCCGCGTCGCCGCCGCCGCCCGTCAGCGCCCCGTAGCGAGCGACCGCCGCCGCGAGTGCGACCGCGACCACGCGACCGCGAACGCGACCCTCCTCCACCATGATGCGCTACCGCCGCTACCGCGTCTTTGTCGTCTTTGCCGTGCTGACGGTGCTCGTTCTCTGGCAATTCGCTGGCAGTGAAACATGGCGCTCCAACGGCCTACCGGCCGTCAACCTGCCTGGCGGCAGCTCAGGCTCCGCACCCGCCCAGGACATACCCGACGTGCTGCTTCCGCCCGCCGGCAACAGCAACCCAATCGCGACCGAAGACAAGGACAAGACGCCTGATGTGAAGGTGCCCGTCGCCGAAAAGCCCCAGGACAAGGAAGAGCCGCCCGCTCTGCCCGAGTCCAGCAAGCCCGTCCAAAAGAACCCGCCGCCCGCCCTCGAGACGCCCGCCGGCAAGCACAAGGGCGATGGCCTGGACACCCCATACCTCGACAGCGACGTGGTCGCCGGCGTGCCTCAGGAGCCGCAGATCGTCGTGCCGCAGGAGCAGGGCGAGGGCAGAAAGGAGGTTCCCGGCGAGCTGGAGGAGGCCGCGATCCATTGGCGCAAGCTGAAGGAGCACTTCCCGGTGACGTCGACCATCCAGCTGCCAAAGGGCTCCCCCAAGCCCATGCCCAAGATCCAGGCCACCTTTGCGAAGGAGTCGGCCACCGAGAAGAAAGAGCGCGAGGCTCGCCTCATGGCCGTCAAGGAGGCCATGGCCTTCTCGTGGAACGGCTACCGGAAGTACGCCTGGATGAAGGACGAGCTTTCACCCGTCTCCAATGGCAGCCGCAACCCGTTTGCTGGCTGGGGTGCTACACTGGTCGACACACTGGATTCGCTATATATCATGGGTATGGAGGATGAGTTTGAAGAGGCTGTCGCTGCTGTAGCCGACATCGACTTCACCACAAGCTTCCGCAAGGACATTCCGTTGTTCGAGACGGTCATCAGGTATCTGGGTGGTCTTATCGCTGCCTACGACGTCAGTGGCCTGAAGCACAAGATTTTGCTGGACAAGGCTGTTGAGCTGGCCGAGGTTCTGATGGGTGCGTTTGACACGCCAAACCGCATGCCCATCACTTTCTACTACTGGATGCCGTATGTGCCCCCCCTGCGCAACTGCAATGGACAGTTTGGACACGCAATCACTTTGATCATTTTCTGACGTCATGCAGCACATATGCCTCCCAACCGCACCGCGCTGGCACGCGCGTGGTCCTTGCGGAGATCGGTTCCCTCTCGGTCGAATTTACCAGGCTCGCCCAGCTCACCAAGGAACCCAAGTACTATGACGCCATTGCCCGCATCACAGACGCTTTCTTGGAGTGGGAGGACACTCTTTTGCCCGGCATGTGGCCCGTCCACGTCGACGCCTCGGGCTGCAAGAGACCGGAAATGGACACTGGAAACACCGTTGACTCAGCCCACCCGCCTCTCAAGGCTGCCGATAAGCTGATCCCCTCTGAAAACAGTGGGAAACTCCCGCTCTCCTATGATGAGGAGGCTTCCAGCTCCTACACTGGCGTTGAGAAGGCCAAGGGGAAGCCAGAGAATAAGAACAACCCCAACAGGTTCGGCGGCAAGGACCCTGTTCCCGACGACGACAGCGATGATCTCGATGATCATTTGTTTAAACGTCAATTGGACGACCCGATTTCTCTGTCCAAGGCAGCCATGGGCGAAGCCATCGAAGATGAGGTCCGCACTGAAAAGGCGTCTTTGTCGGTGGAGAAGGAAGTGGTGGCTTCTACCAGTAAGGTGGCTCCCAAGCCGTCGGCTAGTCTGGCGGATTGTGCTCCTCGGGGTCTTGCGGCATCCAGCCCCCATGGTTCCCAGCAATTCACTCTCGGAGGCATGTCCGACTCCATGTATGAGTACTTCCCCAAGGAGTATCTGCTGCTGGGTGGTCTCGCTCCTGAGTACCAGACTATGTACGAGAAGTCTATTGACGTGGTGACGTCGGATCTTCTGTTCCGGCCCATGCTGCCCGATGGAAGCCCTGACGTGCTCTTCTCTGGAACGCTCAGTGTCTCACCTCCTGATAAGAAGAACAAGAAGGCGATCAAGAAGCTGAAGGCAGAGGGTACCCATTTGACTTGCTTCGCTGGTGGCATGTTCGCCTACGGTGCAAAGATCTTCGGACGCACCGAAGACGTCAAGATTGGTGCAGAACTAACCCAGGGCTGTGTTTGGGCATACAACGTCACGAACACCGGCATCATGCCCGAGTCCTTCATCATGACTCCCTGTGAGAGCACTAAGGGCTGTGAGTGGAACGAAACCAAGTGGTATGACGAGCTCGACCCGTACGCCGACAGCAGACAAGAAACATACGAGCGACAGCTCGAGCACTACAGCTCGCAAGTCGCCATGGCGCGCTCCAAAGCGACGGAGGCGCCCACGGAGGCCGCAGACTTTGGCATCGCCACGGCCGCCGCCACGGCCGATGCCGTCCCCACGAACGCCATCCCGCCTTCGGTGCCCAAGCACCGCATGGACAGGCGGCAGCTCGGCGACGTCGACAACGACAAGAAGGACGTCAAGCCATCCAAGACGACGTACAGCTCTGCACACGAACCCGCCGACTACGCCGACCCGGACAAGAGCGACCCGGCCATCGCACACATCTGGAAGCCGCAGAAGCCGCTCGACCACGAGGAGTACGTGAACAAGCGCATCGAGGAGGAGCGGCTGCCGGAAGGCTTCGTCAGAGTGGAGTCGCGCCATTACATCCTCAGGCAAGTTTCCCCCCCTCCCTTCCACCGTCCCTCCCGTTCTAACCTCTTCCCAACAGACCCGAAGCCATCGAATCCGTGTGGTACATGTACCGCATCACGGGCGACCCGCACTGGCGCGAGGCCGGGTGGAACATGTTCGAGGCGGTGCAGAACCACTGCCGGGCCGAGTTCGGGTACTCGGCCATCGACGACGTGACCAAGACGGCGCCGACGCTGAAGGACGAGATGGAGAGCTTCTGGCTGGCCGAGACGCTGAAGTACTTCTACCTGCTGTTCGCGGACGAGGAGCTGGTCAGCCTGGACGAGTGGGTGCTTAATACCGAGGCGCATATGTTCAGGCGGCCGGATGCGCCGGTGAGGGTTTGAGGGAGGTGAGAGAGGCACGGGATCGGTGATAGTGGAATGATAAGCAGCATGGAATGGAGCTTGAAAAGATAGAGGACGGATGGGAGGTGACACGGTCATGGATATGGATATGGGGAATGATGGCATGTAAGTTTTGGTTTCTTCACGCATGCTTCTATTGCAAAGGGGCAACCGTGGGTAATTCGACATGGTGCACGAATTCGATCAAGAAGAAAGAAGTTCATAAAGAGAATGTCGGGCGTTTTTTCTTTTGAGTTGCAATTCTGGACAGGCTTGGCGTATATAATGGGGCTTCGTCATCTCCGTAGTACTTGCTCGTTGAGGAAAGGGATGGGAGACGCCTGGATGAATAAAAGAACAGATGAATTCAAAGTCTAGGTACATTGAGACCGGTGAACGCCGCCTATTTTCCGAAAGTCCGTCGAAATGTAGATAATGGATCGTGGCCCGAACTGACTGGAGGCTTCCTCTTAACCAATAAGGGCGGTCAGTCGCTATCACTCTCTTTGCGCCATGTAATATCGTCGATCAATCTCATCACTTCCTCCATATCTGTTCTGTCGGCAGCAGACCTCAGAGCTGTTTGCCATGATTCTGGCATATTCCCGCAACATCCGGTTTGAAGCATGAGCTTGATCACTATGAAATCGTTCTCTAGTATCTGGCCATTGATACCAAGAAGGCGATATAGTGACAAGCTGTTGCTAAGATACCAGTAGAGGGAGGAAAATGAAAGTGCAGATGGCATAGCATCCGCTTTCAAGAGAACCTCAACAGTTTCACCTTGGCCGCTTTTGCTGCAAGCTGAAGGGCAGTCTCCCCATATGGACCCGGAATGTTCGAGTCGCAACCCAGTGTAAGGAGCAACTCTGCGGTTTTCCAATCTCGAGACTGTAGGGCGATGTGTAGTGGCGTCCTGTTTTGTTTGTTTAGAGCATTCAGATTTGCATCATGCTCAGCAAGGTAGGCGATGATGGAAGTGTCTGGCTGGCCGCTTCGTCCGACAGCTAAGTGAAGAGGGGTATCCCCATTGATATCTTGTGCGTTGACCGTTGCCTTTGCTGCTACAAGTGCTTCCACTACTCCTATAGGGACGCCTCTCCGAATAGCAAAATGTAGCGGGGTCTGCTTCATCTTGTCTTTTACATTGACATCCCTTACATACGGAATCAATCGGAAATTTGCCTCTGGATCGCCCCAATTGATGACCATATGGAGCGAGGATGTCATCTTTGGTTCTGTTATGGATCCGGAACTCGATATTTGTGATCCTGTTTCGGCTTCAAGCAAAACCCTTGATGTGTGAAGCTGACATCCTGCTAATGAGTACAACAAGGGCGTGAACCCTCGAGAATCCGGCATTCTTATGGAATTCCCGGAGGACAGCATACGATCTTTGATGTGCCGAAGAGTGCTTTCGAAACCGCAAACAGCAAGGAGGTGGACCAGTCCGGATCCTGGATTTGGCCAGTGGAGCGGATCATTCCATTCCCTATCTGTGAAGTTCCAGCTGTACAAATATGCACCTGGAGTGTATTCCCGTGCTCTCCACCATGATTCTAATGGGAAGCCGAGGACTTTGCGGACTTTTCCCCAAGAAACAATCAGGTCCTTTTCGTGAGGCCAAGGGAAATTTTGCAAAAGTTCGTGATCAATGGAGTCTTTTCCTTTTCTTGGATGCAGCTTTAGTCTCTGGCAGGAATGGAAGATCCAGTGTTTCCAAGAATATGAAAGCAGGGGAAATTTATTGTGCCATTCAGAAGCAGTTATGTCGCAAAAGAAGAGACGATCCTCATCAGTGAGTTCGCAGAGTTTTCTTTCTACCTCTTGCATAAAGAGGTATTTCAGGCAAGAAACTGATACTTCGAGATGTGCACTTGCGACATTATGCTCGTTTGGTGCATCCAGGAGGAGTTGCATCCCAGAATCCTTCAAAAAGTCCATCACGGACTGATGGATGAATTCAACTCGACCGTCATCAAAGGTACCCTTGAGATTGACGAGCCCCCTTGATAAGCTTTTGATCAAGGCTTCAAAATCGACTTCGTGAACAAAATCCGGTCCTTCTGTGTACTCGCGGATCGAAGTATAGCCGCTTTCGTTGTCGAAAGCTAATGCATGTTGGAGTTCTCGTGGTGACATGGGACGCTGAGAGACCCATATCCATTGAAAAAGTCTGCGTCTCTGCCTTGTTCGATGCTGCTTCTTGGGACCATCTGATCTCACGAGTAGTGACTTGTAGAGGGAATGTAGACCTTCTGGTATTGCCGTAGAGCCTCGTTTAAGGGCCAAAGAATCACCGTCTAGCTTTGCTTGTAGTACGTCCTGCAATACTAGAGTGGCCCATTGGAAGACTCCACTCGAATTCTTCAGAATATCCCGCTTGAGACGATCTTTCTCGTGGTTGCTTAGCTTGGTTGGGTTTCGGAGAATTTGTTCAACGACTGCTTCGATATCAGAGCCATTAGCGTCCTCCATGACGATTGTCTTGCCGCCCTTGAGATCGACTTCTGGATAATGGCGACAAGAGAAGCAGACTCTGAGAGCTGCTTTGGGTCCTTGGGAAGCATCCATGATTGTTGTGAGATCTCCAACAAGTTTCCTCGCTTCGTCTTCACCAGCTTCATCTAGTGCGTCCACAAGCAGAACAATCGATCTTCGCTTACAGGCCTCTGGAAGACTGGCTAAGAAGAATCGCTGCATCTCGCCAGCCATCCAGGACACCTGGCCTGTCCCCCTGACATACTCCTGAAACTTCTCCGTCACATGAACGAAAACTTCGGGGAGGTGTCCATAAAGTTGATGTAGAAGCGAGCGATAAAGACCCAACCTGGTCTTCTGTAGGTCGAGTCCTTGTCCGTGAAAGAAGAATGATACCACTATATCGTTTCTTGGCCTCTGTGCTTGCATCCGAAGCAAGAGGTGCTTCATGGCCATCGATTTGCCCGAGCCAGGCTTGCCGCGGATCCAGAGAAGGGCGCTTGAGCTGTTGAACCAGTCGATGAATATTTCATGCCGTTCAATCCATTCACAAGTTCCCTTGGCGGGGTTGAGTGTGTCCATGCGTAGATGTTGCTCTGGAAAGGATAGAGACTTGAGACAACCTGCCTTAGGAGGTTAGTGAGTGCTTGTAGAACACGACAACACCGATAGCACATCTCCCAGCGATAAACGTTAAATTTGAGTGGATTAAGAAGATTCGTGGACTCATAAGGAGTTGAAGTATTTTTCTGGGTGAGAAAATACAGCGTGTCTTTGACAAAGCCAATCCAGAAAGCTTCCTCGACATCTACTTCTTCCTCAGTCCAATGACCGGAGATCTGAGATTCTCCAGCAATACCTTTGGGTGCCAGTTGGGTGGGTCCCGATCTCTGATGTGAGGCAGCGCAATTAAACTTACTCTGCTGATCTTCTGAAAGGACTGTATACATTAGCGATGCCTCAAGGATGATTGAAATGCGTTTTTAACTAACTAGCTTTCGGGTTTGCCTTAGCCGATCGCAGAAAATCAAGGAATTTCGTGTATGTTTCGTCATGCGGATTATCGAATTTGACGAGATCGCCGTGGGTGCGGTTGACGGGATAGACTTGATGACTGCCGGCATCATTCAAACGGCCGTGAGTCGCGGAGTAGGCATCAACAAACACGGTCGGTGGGCCTGTCATTGACCATTTGCCATCCTCCTATGAACTAGTATCAGTACGCCACTGTATAAAAATCAAGTTCTGAAGCTTACCTTTCGCTCCGCAGTAGGCGACTTTTGCGTCTCGAAGAAGTTGAGGATGTCACATTGCAGTTTGTCAGTATCTTTAGAGAACTGCGCAGCTTGAGTCCGCAGCATCGGGGAACTATGCTCCAAGGTATGGAGGAAGCCTCTGTTGACTTGGTCTCCGACGATTGGTATCAGCGACTTGATGTCCATACCTTGATTGGGAACGCCGAAGAACATGATTCCGCTGATCGCCGCGAAACTCATGCGATCCGTTTCTTTCTGGCTGGATCGCACCATATGAATGGCCTGCAATAGTTTTAGCGACTGGCACCAATAGTGAGCCGAGTGAAAGATCCCTCACCTCCTTGATCACTATGCCACCGAGACTGTGTCCGAGGAGAAGCAGCGGTTTCGCCGGATCCGGTCGACGGACGACCCGTATGGCACTTTGAAACTTCATCCCGATGTCCGAGATGTTCTGGAAGGATCGGCTGCCTTCGAGCTTTGTGTCATAACCGTAGACAATAACTCTGATCCCTGGTAATTTCTTGGGGAGGTCATCTCGAAGCCACATGTAAGGGCCGTTCTTCTTCTTGAAAGAGCCAAACGCATGGCCATTCAGACCAGATATCGCAATCAGGCTGGAGCACTCAAATTAGCCCAGCTATTCGGAAAATGATCTTAGCAGGTGCATGCTCACTCGCATCTCCAGTCTTCCTTGGGAGGGCAATGGAGAGTGGTGCAGCCATAGAAGTGTGTGTCGAATAGCAGCGTGATCTCGTCGGACGTGTCGATATCCCATTCGTTGGCCTCGTTGGGTTCCAACAGAGTTTCCACGGAGTTTTTGAACGACACAGTGGCTACTGACTCATCGGGAGAAGCCAAATCGATGGCCAAAGATTTCACAAGCACTTCGACGTGTGTTCCGGAATCGCAGGATGTAGCGCGCTCAGTCAGGGCCTTCTCAATAAGGACCTTGACATCGTCTTTCGACAGCCTCGCGGGGATTCCGCGGACTCTGTACGTCGTGTAACTGGCAGGGGCCATTTTGGAGTACCCTTCAGTATATCTTGATTACGGGAATCAAGCTATGCTGGAGTAATGAGCTTTCGAGGGTGTGTTCAAAGAATGCACTGATCTAAAGCCTGGGAAACGATGAAGGTGGAGACGTGTTGAAGAAACGGAGAGAAGGGGGGAGAAGAACGAGGCTGGAAGGCAGATGCACACGTGGTCGCGAGGACTGGCAGCCGAAGAGCTGACAACTTGCAGTGACCCAAATCCAATAAGATAGTACGATGGCCAGCTTTAGTGGGCTGGTGTAACTGTGGCGTCCGTCAGCGGCTGGGCGAGATGGGCTAATCAGGTAGAATCAGTCCTCAAAGAATGTTCACCGAGAACAACTTGTACTCGACGACCTACAGACCAATAACATCCGTAATAGTCCTGCAGCATTCTTTCATAATGCACACGTATACGTAAAAGTTCTTTCCATTCTTCCTAAAAGCAAAAACTTAGTTGGGATATCTTTTTTCGTCTTTTTTCCACCACCACCGCCATGAACCACGACCACCATCTTAACTAACCACGGAATGCATATTTCCTTTCTTTAACCGCCATCGACCACCTATCTCCCCATCATGCATCTCATCCGCTCCCCTCCCATCAGCACTATATTCAGCCAGCCCTCTCCGAATGCGCGCAAGTAAAAGAAAGGAAATAGGAAGGAAAGACACACCACCATCATACAGCCAGCCCTCTTCCTCGAAAAAAAAAAGAAAAAAGCTCCCGTCCCTTTATTACAGCGCTCCCATCTCCCGTATTTACCTCCCCCAGAAAGCAGATCAAAGGAAAAAAAAAAGGTTCGCCTTCCCACCAATCTACGAGAAACTTACGGAGGAAACGCACGGCGCCGCCGTCCTCAACCGAACATGTCCGCCATGCCCGCCAACTCCGGGCTGCCGCCGCGCTTGATGGTCGGCTGCTGCTCGACCGTCATGTACTGCTCCTGCACCGCCGCCTTCTTGTGCTGGTGCGGGCGGCTCAGGCTCATCTTGCCCTGCTCGTGGATGCTCACGCCGCGCACGCTCGACAGCAGGTCCAGGACGATGCCGCGCTGCTGGCGCTCGCTGGGCACGGCCTGGATGTGGGTGAAGGCCTTGTCGACCTTGTCGGGGCGGGTGGAGAGGCCGGGGAGAGACAGCACGATGTCGCGGGCCTGCTGGGGGTCGATGTGGATGATGTGGGCGATGAGGGCGGCGAGGTCCTTCTGCGCGTCGACGAATTGCGGCTCGTGGAGGGACGTGATGGCGGCTTGGAGGACGTCACAGCAGAGGTAGTTGCGGACGGGTTCGTGGTCTTTGAGGTGCGGCATGGTGCTACGCATAACGCGGGAGATGAGCGTTACGCAGCGCGTGTCGCGGACGCGGATGACAGTTTTGCAGAACACGAGGATCGGCTCGAGGATTTCGGGCGTGGATAGAATGAAGGTGGACATGCGGGACTCCTTAGTCTGGCTGCCAGAGCGGTCGTGTGAGTCTGTATCAAGCGTCAGTTGACTTAATTCTTTCTCAATTGCGACAAACGCAGAGTGCCGGCGGTAATTCGTACCGAGTCGAACATCCTCCAAAAGGAGTGATACCAGCATCACGGCCGAGTGCGTGAGCTGGCGGAGGATGCTTTCATTCTTCATCTCATCTCCAAGGTTGTCTTGATCGCCCGCCTGGCTGATCTGTCTGTTCAGTATCTCCCACTCGTTGCTGATTTTAGTGTCGAGCTCCTTAAAGAGACTGGAAATGATGGGCGGAAGGAATTGAGAGCGAAGGTGAATGGGGCAGTTCTCGATCAACTGCGTGGAAATGTTGAGTAAAACGGAAACGTGATGAGCAGAAAGCGCTTGGGCGTTCTCAAACAACGCCTGGCTGAGTGGAGCAGGAAGATCGCTGATGCCGTAGAAATGATCCTTAAATCTGGTCAAACCGTACAAGATGTAGTAGCAGACTTCACGGATCTGCCTGACCGTTCCGCGCACAGTCGATGCAAATCCCTCGTAAGAAGACTTGGATCCACTGACGCGTGCGAAGAAGTCATCCCTGCTTTCTGTCGAAATACCAGCCTGCCAGAACCGGTCTGTAAGCACACGCTTCATGACTACCTGCATCTCCGGCGGCAGATGAGACCAGTTGCGGATATTCATGAAAGCCTGGGCATGACTGATTAGCTGGAGAAGATTTGGCAGGATTGCTGGAAGAGCATCGGCCCACAGCACACATGCAATCTCGTACGGCTGAGAATTCTCGCGCAGCTTTTCAGTGGACGCGCCGAGGAGATTCTTGGTGATTCGCAGGGGCAGTCTCTGGAAACGAGACAGAATGTCAGCTTGCTTCGCCTGGCCTTCAGCATCAAGCTGCTGTTGGGCCCAATCAGGAATCTTGTCGAAACCGTGCGCAGCAAAGAAGTGTGTGATTTCGCCAAGGCCGAGCATCTCGCAGAACGAATGGAATGAAGAGAGTGACGCTCCCAGCTCCGGGTTCATCCAGCCATCCTTGACCATGTCCATCATCTGTTTTAAGCGGGTTTCCCGAATATCGCGATCGATCGTTGTGGCGCGGTGGACGATGATGAAGAGGAAGGCAGTGTAGCCCATACGTTGCCGCTCGTCAATCAGGCGGTTGTTCACGATATCGTTGATCTTGTGTTCCAGCTCGTCATATACGGATAGGAAGTGGTCGGGGAAGGCGATGGCTAATCTCTGAATCTCCGCTGTGCATGCTTGCTCCAAGCCCTTGACAGCTTCGGAGTAAGCGGGTGCTGAGGGATCGTCGTGCAGGGGCAGATTGAGGATATACTCGAGCAACTGCAGGGCAAAACTCGGCCTTGAGGAAAGCGCCTTGGTGGCGAACGTAACCATGAGCTGGATGATCTTCCTATTGATTTCGGGATCCTCAAATCGAACGGTGAGGACACTTTTACACCACTCCTCGAAGGCATCCTGCATAACCTTCCTGTTGTCATCATCCTCTTGAGGTTCTGATCCGTGCCCGGCAATCCATTTCAAGTAGCCCTTCAGAGCAGCATCAATGACAGTTATCTGCGCGTCTGCTCGAAGGACAGGCGGCGAGTTCTTGGCAAATGTTTGCGTTGAGAAAGGAGCGAAGCCGTCATAGAGATTGGAAAACAAGCTGGTGGCTTGACCAAGAATGTACTGCATCGCATCCAGGGGCATCTTGCGGACAATGACCTCTACGATATCAACGCAATACCTACGGTAGTTTCCGAGGAAGGCGTGCCTCTCTGGCGCGGTGTCTAGATCCTCGTTCAGAAGTATGAATGTCGGATCGGTCGAGTCCTCGGGCAGCGCTTCGTAGCGAACTAAGCGGGAGCTGCACGTCTCTAGTAGGGCGGGGACTAGGCGAAGAACTGCTTCGGAGTCCCTGATGGAGCGAGTACGTAGCAGTCTCGTCCAGGCGTGCAGGACAGGGATGGAAACTACGAGGCTAGGGTGACCAAGAATCTCGTATATAAGCTGGAGGAATGCGGGGATATCGCTGCCCTCAGGGATAAGAGATGGCTTGGCCTCTACAAAGCTGCCTAGATTTGAGAGCAACTACACGGTCGTCAGTAACATGCTGGGCAGGAATGGGTGAAAGGCTTACCTCTGAGAGCTTCTTTGATAGGGTGTACTTTGGCTCATCCAGGTCGTTGACATCTAAGCTGTTTGATGTCCATTGATATATCTCGGCCAGAAGACTGATGATCTGCGAGCCGAACATGGGGCATACGATGTGAATGAAGTCGTGGTCCTGGAAATTGGTACGTGCGTAGATGGCAAACAGAGCCTCGATGGCAGCCTACGAAGTTCAGTGAAGGGCAGTTTCTCAGCCAGATTGTCCGGGCGATCTCACCGTTTGCAGAGGGACGACAGGCACTGACAGAGCTCTTCCGATGTGGTTGACGCTCTCGGTTGCAACGATTGCTTTGGGGATCAGCCACGGCATGGCGGCGCGCAGGGTGTTCAGAGCCTTGACGGCGATTTGGCAGACGTTCTCGTCTTTCTCGGCATTGTTGGCCAGACACCAGTCGAGCAGCTCGCAGACGCGCTTGACCCAGCCCTCGTCGCCGTACCTGACGTCCAGGTTGGGGTCGCGACCGGGCAGCTCGTCGTGGATGACGGCGATGGGGGTGAAGATGCTGACACAAGCCTTGCCCAGCTCGTTGCCGCGCAGGCTGGCGACGGGGTCCTCTCTGTTGAAGACGTCCTCGGCGAGGGTTTCGAGTATGTACAAGACCAAGCCTTGATGCTCCAGCGACGACGCCCACAGCCGCACCAGCTGCTCGTCCATGTCCATCCACTCCGTGCCCCAGCTCCTCTTAGCCACCTCGGCCCACAGCTGACCGATCTTGTTCCTCACATAGACAGGGCCCTGCTGGGACGCGCCATCGGCGAGCTGGATGACCCACTCGCGCATGGCCTGGGCCTGCTCTGCGCTGAAGTCCTCCCAGCCATACTTGATCGAGTATTCCAGCACGGTGAGGCCGTAGTAGCGGAGATGCACGGGGTGCGACTGATCGAGGGCGAGCTGGAAACCGTAGGCAGGGGCGTCGCGGTGCTGCTTCACCTGCTCGAGGTATGCGGAGGCGTCCTGGCGCGTGGAGTTGGACGAACGCGGGTCGAAAATGGCTTCCAGGGCTTCAAGCATGCGCGAGAAGTCGGCGGGGCTCTGCTCCTGGGCGTGAGCCGCGCTGCCGTTCGCTTGGAAGCCATCCATGGTGGTGCGGTGAGATTCAAGGCAGGGATGCCGGTGCGGCGAGGCTCGTTGTTCAAGCACTGGCCTGGGGCCGCAGGCGGAAGGCGGTGGATCCGTCTGTTAGCCTGGCAATTCGGTGAGCGGTGCGGACAGGGCCGGCCGTCATAGCAGCGAGGAAGGCGGGGCGCGGGCGCGGTTGGTTAGGCGTGGAGCATGGTGGTGGGAGGAAGGGCAGAAGCAGAAGAGGGCCGGCTTGACAATTGCTCGCACGATGGTTTGCCCAAAGGCCGCCAAGCCCGGCTCCGAGTCATTGGCCGCGCGCCCCAACATGCACAAACGCGGAGTCACCTGCTGAGAACGACGCCAGTTCCACGCGAACGGTTCCCACGCTGCATAAGGCTGACATGCCGCTACAGAGAGGCGCTCCGAGCGAACGCCGTGCCAGAGTCTGCGATACATACAAAATGTCACCCCATCGCGTTGCTGCCTGCAACCCCTCACATCACCACGCACTTCTGTCCAGTCGTCTGCTGGCACTGCTCGATGTAGCCCTCTTCGTCCCCGCTGCCCAGCGCCGTGCCCTTCACTCCCGTGACCGTGATGGTCTGATCGCCCTCCGCGTGCCACCACTTGAGCATCTGGATCGGCCCTGCTGCCGAGTCCTCCATGCTGATCGTCCACTTACCTCCGCTCACCTCCACAGACACGCCGCCCTGAGGAAAATGGAACTCCGGCAGGAAGACTTCGGTCGGGCCTCCTTCACCCGAAGAGCTAGGCGCCTCCAGAGAGAGCGTGAACACGCAGTTCCGCAGGTCGAACCCGTAGCTGGAAATCGTCCCGTGGGTGAGCATCGGAGTTGGCCGTACGTATGCCTCTGCTGCACGATAGCCGGGCTTCTCTGACTTGCTGCTCGTCGCGCTCGAAGTCATCTCTTCCTCCGCGAGCGTCTGCTTCAAATTCGACGGGGAGACCCGTGATGTCTCTGATGACTGGCTGCGCGAGTAGGATGGTGACTCCGTGTCTGACGTAGTCGACGAAATTGTAGGAAGAGTAGGGTCATCGAGCGAGAATATTGATAGATCTTCTCCATTCCACTGATCGCCCCATTGGTGATTGTTCTGCTTTTGGGTCAGCATCGTCTCGACAGAAATCCACTAAACTTCTTACCGTAGCCACATAGGTCCACAAGGTGAATCCAGTTGCGTGGCTTGCTTCCAGCGCAAAATGGTTTGCATCCATGGCCGCAGTCTGACTGGAGTAGTCACCGGTTTTGTAGGCATACTTGTCATCCATATCGTAGGGGATTCCAATCTCGCTGAAAACGCATGGGTGCTGACCCATGTAGTCCAGACCTTCCTTTTGGATGGCAGCCAGCTGGTCGCGGAAGCAATTCCTAATGGCCGTCTCTCCGATCTTGATGGCAAACGCGGGAGTCAAGTACCTTCCACGCAATACTCCAAACACATCAACGTTCCAGATCCTGTTCCACTTCTTCGTCATCAACGTGACTCCGTCGTAGAAGTGTGGCGTAAAGACCATATTCGGGTCGTCATCCTCGGTACCCTTGATGGTAGGTGGAATCTCCAAAACTGGTGGCTGGCAGAACATGATGGTCTCGGGGAAGACACTCCTGATCGCGTCCCTATGTCTCCTATAGTATTGCATGAACCACTTGTTCGTGAAGTACTCGTAGTCAACCGTTTCGCCGTTTTCCGGATCTTTCGAGAAGTAGTCCTTCTTCAGCAGTGTGTCCGACGCAGGATCCCAGATGCCATGCTGCGCCCATAAGCATTCCCCAAGTTTCCATCCCGGATCACGCTTGAAGCCGTAGTGCGTTTCGTCGTAATCTGCCGGCAGCCAGGCCGATTGTCCTTCGGGATCCACGAGCGCCGAGCCGGATTTGTAAGGCCCCAAACCTCCAAAGTCCCAAGTGTCAATCTCGCATGCCCTCCCGGATCCTGTGAGTATTGCTTGCCAGGCGGTTGGCGAAGTGCCCTTCTGCAACTTCTGCTCCTTGGGTATTATCGACAGGTCTTCCCATCCAATAAGTCCCCTGTTAGGTTCGTTTATGCTCTCCCATCCAATGACTACCTCGTCCTCCAAATCCCCTGCCTCCTTTATGCGCTGTGCTAGATGCTTGCAGGCTCCGAGGAAATGATTCTGAAGATAGTCCTGAATGTTCACGCCGTTGATTATGGCCTTCGGTGCGAACGCCTTGCCAGCAAAGAATAGGGTGAATATGACCTGACACGCCATCCTAGTGTAGTTGGTGGCCCAAATCATCTTGGGGAATTTCTCGGGATCGGGGTAGGTGTTCTGAACAAGAGCAGCTTCGGTGATGTCGAATGCTCGAGGATTCAGTCCGCAGGCGTACAGAGTCCATAGAGGAGCGCCTGAGCCGCCAGAGAATCTTGACCACTAGACTCGCAATCAGAGGGATCGGTATGGGGAAAATGTATTGCATTCAGTCTACGTACGACATCCTGGTGGGGATCCATGAATATGTAGAAGCCGTATTCCTTCGCTATGCGGAGGATGGACAAGGTGTGCTGGATCCACTCCTCATCGTACTGTCCGGGGCCAGCATGCTCGATTGCCTCCCACGTAAAGATGTATCTGATGGTGTTGTAGCCCATCTTCCTCAGCCGGGTGAAGTGGGTGCGGGCGGTGTCAAGGGTAAAGGGTCTGCCGATGAAGGACACGTTGTCTCCATCGTAGAAGTCGTCGGCAACATGGGAAGGCTGATCGGGAGTGGCGGGGAATTTGGCGTCGCCAGCGACATTAATACCGTGAAGAGTGACCTCACGGTTGCTTGGATCCCGGAATGTCCGACCGTCGATGCGCAGGCGAAGTGGAGCCATGGTAACGGAATGCTGGGGGAGATGTTTGGGAAAGGGAAGGGGAGGAGGCGGAAGCAGGTAAGAAGTAGGAAATGAGTGAGTACGAGTACGAGAGAGCGGTGCGAGCCAAGCTACTAAAGCACGCAGGCCCGCGGCGGAGGCGGAGAAGAGGAGAGTGACGCCCCAGGACGCCTCAGCATCCGTGGCGCGTCATAGCCCCGGCTGAATATCGGCTACCTGATAAGCCTCGACAGGGATCAAGGCACCAATGCTGCGCGGCCAGTTTGGAAAGTATTGCACACGGTGTATGCCTGCACAGGCAGTTGAAGAGTTCATCCGGATGGGTTTGGCATTTATCTCGCTGTATAGTTGCGTGTGGATGAGTGCTTTGATCACTCATGAGTGCAGGGTATGCTTTTGCCGGAATACTCCACGAACTGACCACGTTATGAATGGAGAATCATTCGAATCCTAAGCGTCCGGCGTCGACCATGTGAGACGGGTCTTAATTTGCATTTCAAGTAGTGCTGCGGATAATAGCTACCCGAAGGTTGAAGCCCGGCAGTAAATTCGGAATTTCTAGACTACGCCGAATGGAATGCACGCCTGGCTCGTCTGAGGCCTGTGAACTTTTCAACTAACCGGAGAATTTTGTGCAACTATTTGTTTGGTAGCCTTCAAGCATTCTGCAGTCGGAGAATGCTCCTGTGATCGCCACTTAAGTATCTATGCCTGCTTCCAAATATAGATCACGAGGCTCGGATTCCTCGACGTCGCAATATAGATGAAGTATTCTTGTTGGAGTGCTCTTTTCATATGCACCTTGAAACTTTGTATGACTACTAAGAGTACACAGAACCTGCATAACTTCAATCACAGGTGATAGTCTTAGACCATGGCAGTACCTCGAGTAGTTTGGCGGAGCTTAATGACTAAGCAGCAAGCCCTGGCGAACCACGGAACCCGAGAATCTGGCCCCTGCGTACCTGCCTGCCGCGGCGCGCGCCCATGCTCCTTCCGAATGGCCAGCTTTCCTCATTCCTCGAGCGGCTTTTGTTTTCTTTAATCCGCCCTCAAGTTCAGAGAACCCGCCCACGCTCGCTGCTCGTCCTTCTCCTGCGCATCCACCATGCTGTTCCCTCTGCGCGTCCTAGCGGTAGGCGCTGTCCTGCCGCTTGCGCTCGCGCTCTCGCCGTCCAACATTCCCGCTGACACGCCCGTGTCCGAACTTATCTCCTCCGCAAACCAACAACTCGCCGCAGGCAACGCACAGGATGCGCTGACCTACTTCGATGCCGCCGTTGCCAAGGATCCCAAGAACTATCTCACCATTTTTAAGCGCGGCGCCACCTACCTCTCCCTCGGCAAGAACAACCAGGCGCAACAAGACTTCGATAAGGTTCTCTCTATAAAGCCCGACTTCGAGGGCGCCCTGGTGCAGCGCGCGAAGCTGCGGAGTCGCCACGGCGACTGGGCCGCCGCCCGGAAGGACTATGAGACCGCCGGCAAGAAGGGTGGCGCGGAAATCGCTGAGCTGGAGGAGGCTCAGGGCGCCGCCACTCTCGCCGCCGAGGCAGAGCAGAAGGGCGATTGGGATGGATGCGTAACGAATGCTGGTATTGCCGTTATGGTCGCCGCCGGAAACTTGGACCTTCGCAAAATGAGAGCGAGGTGTCGTTTTGAGAAGGGCGAGGTTGCCGAGGGTGTCAACGACCTGCAACACGTCCTTCAGATCAACTCAGGGTCCATCGAACCACACCTTCAGAGCTCGGCTATGACGTTCTATTCACTGGGCGAAACCGAGAAGGGTCTGTCTCAGATCCGCAAGTGTCTCCAGTCTGATCCCGATTCGAAGGACTGCATGAAGCTCATGAAGCGCGAGAAGGCTCTGGACAAGCAGCTTAAGAAAGCAAAGAGCCTGATGGAGAAGAGACAATACGTAGCAGCGGTCAAGCTGCTTCTGAAGTCCGCCGATGGCGCAGGCCTGATCGAGGACGTGAAGGAAGACATCAAGACATATAAAGAGAAAGGTTATATCCACAACAAGACTCCAGATGGGCTTTATGTGGATCTGGTGGAGATGGTCTGTGAAGCTTATGTCGAGGTAAGTACTGCGCAAACATCCCGCGGACGATACATATGCTGATACATTTTTAGATGAACAACAAGAAGAAGGCCGAGCCGCATTGTGCTGAGGCACTGAAGCTTAACCCGAACAATCTCCACGGTCTTATCCTTGACGCAGAGCGCAAGATTGATGCTGATGAGTTTGAGCCGGCCATTCATGTCCTCAACGACGCCAAGGAGAAGGCCAAGGAGCAAGGAAACCAGCAGCTGCAACGCAAGATCCAAGAGCTGCAGCAAAAGGCGCACAATCTCCTCAAGCGATCAAAGCAAAAGGACTACTACAAGGTCCTGGGAGTCACCAGGGATGCGGACGAGAGAGAAATCAAGCGGGCCTATCGCAAGCTTACCAAGGAGTACCACCCCGACAAGGCGTCGCAGAAGGGCATTTCGGCAGAGGAGGCACAGAAGAAGATGGCTTCGATCAACGAGGCGTACGAGGTCCTCAGCGATCCCGAGCTCAAGGCACGCTTCGACAACGGCGACGACCCGAACGACCACGAGTCGCAAAGCAACCCGTTCCAGGGCTCGCCGTTTGGCGGTCAAGGCGGGCAGCAATTTTTCATGCGGCAAGGTGGTCCTGGTGGCTCGTTCAAGTTCCAGGCGGGCGGGGGCGGGTTCGGCGGCGGCGGAGGGTTCCAGTTCCCGGGAGGATTCCAGTTTTAGAGTGGTTGTGGAGCATAGGGCGGAGTCGTTTTGTTTCTTGATTGCGGCGTTTCTACGGCGCACGGAAAGACTGGTTGGAAGTTTGAGGCTGCGCGTGGTTGCGCAATGGCCCAGCCAAGCAGGGCGCTGGATAGGGTGTTTAGGGGCAGGAGTACCTGGATCATGCTTGATAGTCGAAGGCTGAACTGCGCAGCTGCGCAGCCCTATTGTTATGCGGTGCCCAATGACGCGAGCTTCGGGTGTGTAGACAGCTCTGTTGAAACAGGGTCTCACGCGAGTACTACAATGGCATCGCCGCGTGAGCAGGGCCGGCGTTGGCTGTGGTCCACTATCGCGGATGTGGTTGCCGGCGGTTAGGTCATCTGGCGTGGGCGCATGGGGAGATCCAGGCCCGCGCAAGTTACAAAAGGCCACTGCACCGGCTGCGAGCCCCTCCGCCCGCCCCACGCAAGCAGCACCAGGGACGATGCATCTTGCGCGCCGGCGCCAGCATGGAATTCGAGGTGTCCTACAGCCTCGATAATGCCGACCAGTTCTGGGAGGGTGCGCACTCCTGGCCCCGCCGCGTCTTCGCTCACTGACTCTGTTGCTAGAGCTGGACGACATCGTCTCCGCCCGCTACGACTCGCACGAGGCCATAGATAACACCCTGCGCTCCTACCTGAGCTTCGCTTCCAACTTCCACGGTACGGCGCCCCCGCCTTAGCAACGCGCGACATGTGTTGACGCTTTCAGAGGAATATCTCCAATCCGAGGAGGACATCAAGCAGTGCGCCTGCAAGCTCCTAGGAGCCCCGGTTTTCTACAAGAACAAGCCTTACGTGCGGAGGCAGTTCGTTTTCTGCCTGCTTCAGGTGTGTTGCCCCGGGCTTTGCGAATACCGGAGCTGTGGTTGACACCTGTCAGGAGGATGAGCCGCCCACACTTGAGATCGTTGCAGCCGTGCTGCTGCTCGACGGCCTCGCCGACGTCGACGACCAGCAGGTCTTCCACATGATGAAGAAAGAGGGCGCTTTTCCGCGCCTCGTTGAGCTTATCAAAACCACCAATGCCGATGAGCACAAGGACTTGCACCGGCTGCTGCTTCAGCTCGTATACGAAATGTCGAGGATACAACGACTTGCGCCGGAAGATATAGGTGGGATTTTTTTGGGTTGCGTATTTGGTATACGGAAGGACTAACGGGATATGCAGGCGTGGTCGACGATGCATTCGTGCTCTGCCTTTTCCAGACCGTCGAGGAGCTCTTTGGCGACCCGAACGATCCTTTCTGCTACCACGTCATTCGTGTTTTGGTTCGTTACTCCAATTGGTCTGCAGATGCTCACGCGTTTCTAACGAGCGACTGTAGCTGGTATTGAACGAGCAATACTTCGTTGCGAACATTCCAACCCCGGCCGTGCCGCTGACGAATCGCGTCATCAAAGCTCTTTCCACCCATGGCCACATCTACAAGACCTTCGGAGAGAACATGATTTTACTGCTGAACCGCGAAACGGAGGCTTCACTTACTTTGCTTATTCTGAAGCTGCTTTACCTTCTTTTCCTGAACGAGAAGACCTGCGATTACTTTTACACCAACGACTTGCACGTCCTCATCGACATCATCATCCGCAATCTGCTGGATTTGCCCTCAGACGACACCGCATCTGCAGCCATTAGACACACGTACTTGCGCGTGCTGCACCCGCTGCTCGCAAACAGCCAGGTCAACCGTCCTCCGCATTACAAGCCAGACGAGCTACTCAAGATGCTGGATTACCTCAGCCAGACGAACGACAACCCCTGGAGGCATTTCGAAGCCAACGACGAGACTACAATTCGACTGGCAAAACGGTGTGCCGAGGTTTCTTGGCTGAAGCGGCGTGCAAGCTTCTCTGTGGACGGCGCTGCGGGACGAGACAGTCCCAATCAAGAAGGCCACAAGGCGGTGGCACAACGGATGCTTGGGATGAGCGTGCCGGCGGCAGGCGAGAGTGCACTGAGCGTTCTAGAAGTAGCGGCACACCAGGAGAAGCCAGGCGTGCAGACGCCGAGCAAGGGGCGAGACACACAGGGAGACCAGCAAGAGCAAGAGCAACAGTAATACCTCTCGAGCATGTGCGCGGTGTTGGAGGCGTCCGGAGCGGACTGGGAAATTCAATTATGGTTAATACTTTTAGCTTGCTTGACTGCCAATACTCGGGTCAAATTCAAATCGAGCTGGACGCAGCTTTTCTTCGTGTTTCTCAAAGCAGATACTTCAACTCTATGGTGCAACAACAGCGATATGAATGCCGTTCGAAATGGGCAACTGACACAGAGCATGGCGGGGAGGTGGCCCGTGCTCTGCAGGGCTGAGGGCATGACGTTGGACAGAAAGTCCATCCAAACGCGTCCCGCGTCTTCCCCTCCACCGCCGTAGCATGGATTGGCACGCCCGCTCGCTCCATCCGCGTCCGCAGTGAACCCCCCTCCCGCCATGGCCCCCTCCTCCACCAAGGCGGCCCTCAAAGCCGCAAAGGCGGCACTGGACGCCCAGAAGTGGGACGACGCCATCGCCCAGGCCGAGCAGGTGCTGGAGTCCGACCCGCACAACTACTTCGCCAGGCTGTTCCTCGGCCGCGCGCTCGACAAGAAGGGCAGCCCGGCCGCGGCCGCGACGGCCTACGACGCCGCCGCCGCGCTCAAGCCCGACGACGACCAGGCCTGGCTGGGCCTGCGCAGCCTGTACGAGCGCCTGGCCGCCGCCAGGGTCGACGAGCACACCACCGTCGGCCTCCGCCTGGCAGAGATATACGCCGCGCAGTAAGACCCCACCCAGACCTCGGCGATGGGGGTTTTTTGCTGACGATTGGGCGAGCGCCGCTGCAGGGACGACGCGCACCGCGCCCAGATCGCCGTCGACAAGGCCGTCGACCTCGCTCGCGCCCATGGCTCGAAGCAGCAGTACAAGCGCGCTCTCGAGCTGTACCTCCCCACCAGCCCGGTCTATGGCTTCCTGGAAGGTCGTGTCCCGCACCCGGCGGCGACGTACACGCGCATCGCGGATATCGTCGAGGCGGAGGAGAAGGAGCGCGTCAATAAGGAGATCGGCGAGCGGCGGACAAGACTGGGCGCGCGTATCGGACAGGTTACCACAGAGGTTAAGCGCGAGGTGTATGGCCAGAGTCCGCTGGAGGAGCTGTATCAGAGTATTGTGGATTGGACGGGTGATGATGAGGTGAGGAGGGCGTATGAGGAGAAGCTGCTGCTGCGCGCGTACGAGGTGCTGGCCGTGCTGCCGAGTGGGAAGAAGGATGAGAAGCGCGAGCAGGTTGTGAAGTTGGCGCATGGGATGGTCATCATTAAGCATCCGTTTGCGTTGGCGTGGCGAATTGAGCTGGAGTGGAGGGATGTGGAGTCGTTCCAGGAGTTTGACGCCAATGTGGTGCGGGAGTTTGTCGAGTTCTTCCCGGATGATGGCCTTGCGAGGGTGTTGAAGGGATATTTGACGAGCGAGATCACGCCGTTCCCGTTGAAGCTGCCCCAGGAGCCGAAGGAAGAGGAAGAGAAAAAGGAAGAGGAGGAGCCGCCGTTGAGTGCAGAGGATAGGCTCCTGCTCATGACGGATGGTCTCGATGATGCGAAGCAGTCGACCCTGGCGCACCGGCTCATGGGCGAGTACTATCTGCATTTGGAGGAAGTCGAGAGCTCGGTCGAGGTTACCCGAAAGGGACTTAAGCTCCTGACTTCCGAAGCGCAGAAGTCGGGACTGGGGTTCCAGAACAACAAAGACGCCATCAACAGCATCCTCGCTACGTCGCTCATTCAGTACCAGTCTCCCAAGAATCACCCAGAGGCCAAGTCCCTGTTTCACGACATCCTCAAGCGCAAGCAGACGTTCACTCCGGCTCTCATTGGTGTTGGCCTTATTCTCGAAGAAGAGGAAGAGTACTCTGAGGCCATAGACTTCTTGAGCAGAGCTCTTGCTCGGGATCCTGAAAACGCTCGCATCGGAGCTGAGACCGCCTGGTGCAAGGCTCTGACAGGCGACCACACTATGGCTTTGAGCGAGCTTGAAAGCCACCTCGAGAAGATGAAGACCACCGATCCCAGATCTCGCGAACTGAGAGCGCTGACATTGTACCGCATTGGTATATGCATATGGGAGACTGACCCCACACGACAGGCTCGGAAAGACAGAACCGGTGCCTATGCCAGCTTCATACAGGCCATCAAGACGAACCCAAATCTTGCACCGGCCTACACTAGCCTTGGAATCTTCTACCAGGACTACGCTCGGGATAAGAAACGCGCACGGCAATGCTTCCAAAAGGCTTTTGAGTTGTCTGCATCTGAGCTGGAGGCTGCTGAACGTCTTGCACGCTCTTTCGCAGACCAAGGCGAATGGGACATTGTCGAAGTCATTGCTCAACGCGCTATCGATTCTGGAAAATGCCGCCCCGCCCCAGGATCGAAAAAGAAGAAGGGTGTCAGCTGGCCATTCTCCGCCATGGGAATTGTTCAAATGAACAAGCAGGAGTACAACAAGAGCGTTTACTCTTTCCTCTCCGCTCTCAGGATCAGCCCGGACGATTACCACTCCTACGTCGGTCTGGGCGAGAGCTACCACAATTCTGGCAGGTACAACTCTGCACTCAGGACGTTCCGGTATGCGGAGGACCCTACCGATGGAGTTCAGATGAAGAAGCCTGCCGAGAACTGGTTCACAAAGTACATGCTTGCGAACGTGAATCGGGAACTTGGCCAGTATGACGAGGCCATCGATGGATACAAGGAAGTGCTGGAGACAAGGCCCAACGAGTTCGGTGTTCAGATTGCCCTACTACAGACTCTGGTCGAGAGAGGCTGGCGGCAGGTCGAGACCAGCTTCTTCGGCAAGGCGGCCGATAGTGCTCTAGAGGCCATTGACGTCGCCAAGGCCGTAGCCGAGTACAAGCCAGAAGCTTTCAACCTCTGGAAGGCTGTCGGTGATGCATGCTCATTATTCAGCTGGGTTCAAAGCCGAATCAAAGACCTGCCTTTCGAGAAGGTGAAGGTCCTGTTGGAGACCGACATCGACGCCAAGGAATTTGACCTCTTCTCAGATAATGACGGTGTCGGACAAGCCCAGCTGTCATCTCTATCAGATCAGTCAGAGGATACGACAGCTCCAGTCCAAAGATGTCTTGAATCTGCCATTCTCGCGCAGAAGCGGGCTATCTATGCCTGTGCTCACGATATTCATGCGCAAGCAGTTGCATGGTACAACTTGGGTTGGACGGAATACCGAACTTACGTGTGCTGCGAGCAAGACGTTGATCCCTCCAAACAGGGCAAGAAGAGCTTGAAGTTGCTCAAGGCCGCGATGAGATGTTTCAAGCGGGCGATTGAGCTCGAGGCGGGCAATGCTGAATTCTGGAACGCTCTCGGCATTGTTACCACTCAGCTCAACCCGAGGGTGGCTCAGCACTCCATTGTCAGAAGCTTGCATCTTAACGAGAGGAACGTCAAGGCATGGGTGAATCTTGGCACTCTCTGCCTCCTTCAGAACGACTACGAGCTTGCCCACACGGCCTTTGCACGTGCTCAGTCTACGGATCCCGATTATGCCCAGGCTTGGCTGGGTGAAGGGCTCATTGCACTCCTGTGGGGAGATGCGAAAGAGGCCTTGTCCCATTTCACACATGCTTTCGAGATTAGTGACGCAGCTTCTCTTGTTGTGAAGCGGCAGTACGCAGTCTCGACTTTTGATCACCTCCTATCTTCTCCAGCAGCCTCAAACGACATCACCAAACTGATACAGCCACTTTTCGCCCTCCAGCAGCTTTATTCTCAGAAATCGACGGATATCCCCCACCGCCACCTCGCAGCTCTCTATCTTGAGCGGGTGGGCAACTTCGATGCAGCAATCGAGGCGCTCGATGAGATTTGCACCAATGCTGAGGCGGAGTTCGAAGTCTCAGAATCACCGGAGGCTCTCTCACGGTTCGCACAAGCAAAGACCGACCTTGCTCGTAACCGACTTGCAGCATCAGACTTCTCGACAGCGTCAGAAGATGCCGAGACGGCGCTGGACCTCACATCAGAAGAAGGCGGCGGCATGAGCGCCGACACACGGCGCAAAGTCCGCCTTGCGGCACGCCTCACGGCCGGCCTATCACAGTACTACCTTAACGATATGGACGCCGCCATCGACCACTTCCGCACTGCACTTCAAGATAGCGGCTCGGCTCCCGACGTCGTCTGCTCCCTCGCAGAGGTGCTGTGGGCGAAGGGCGGTGCCGAAGAGAAAAACGTCGCCCGCGACCAGCTCTTCGAGTGCGTGGCGGATCATCCCGACCACGTCGGCGCAGTGGTGCTACTCGGCGCCATGGCGAGTCTGGACGAGGACAGTGACACCATGGACGCAGTCAGGGATGACCTCCAGGCTCTGCGCACGCGTCCGGATCTCGACACCCACCAACTCCGCCGCATCGAGAAAGTACTGGACGCCATTGCCTCCCTCTCCAGCACAGGGGACCAGGCGAACGTCGAGGTTCAGACGGAGATCCAAACCAGCATCATGCTTGCCCCGCACCAGCCTCACGGGTGGTCGCAGCTCGCGGACCTCGTGGCGGACGGCAGCAAAGAGGAGATAGGCGGTGATGAAGAGGTCTTCCCGGCCAAGATGGCGCTGGTCACAGCGAAGAGGGCTGTTCCGCCCCATGGACCGCTCAGTGCGGAGGAGTTGGCGCAGGCGTTTGCGGGCGCGGGGACGGTGGCGGATACGCAGAGGGCGGTCATGTGTGCGCCGTGGAGGGCGGAGGGGTGGAGTGCGTTGGGCGAGTGTATTGGTTGATTTTTGGATGGCAGATCATCATGACAGCAGGATATACATGATGAGTGCTGCAAGCAGAGAACATGGTCAAAAAATAATTCTATCAAATGGTCTATAGAAACAGGTAGGGAAGACTTTTCCGCCGTTAAATTAGTGCTCGAGCCATGCGAGTGTCCAGGAGGAAGACGCAGTGCGCGATTCAGTCCTACGATTGCTTGATCTGTTGCAGCGGCCACTGCAGCCACTCGTGATACCGAGCATCAACCATTGACGCAATACCATGGACCAGATGCGTGCCCCACCCTTCCAACCACCAGGTCTTATCTATCCAATGAAGAAGGACGCCAAAGTAACTGAACACCAACAATGCATGGGGTTTGTGCTGGCTCAGCTGAACCAGAAACTCGTGCTCCACCTGGCACGACCACGAGAAGATGAGCCGCACGGTGAGGATATCCTCGCCGTGCTCGAGAAAGGCCGAGAAGACCTGGTTCAATTGCTCCAGCGCCTGCAAGCAGATTCTCCGCTCTTCTTCCTCCACGGAATATACCCAATCCCGCCCAATAAACTCCCCCAGCTTGGCAAGAGGCGGCCGCAACTCAGCAACCCTCCCCTCTCGCTCCCCGCCCCCCTTCTCCCACCGCCACCCCTCCCACAGCCTCCCCGGCCTCATCCCCTCCCTCATCGCCGCCCCGATATCCCCGGCCACCCCCCCATCCGCCACCATCCACGCCCGCCACGGATCGACAACCGCCTTGATCCCGCGCAGCAGCCGCACCCACTCCGCCACCCTCCCCGTCTCCTCGCCGTCGAAAAACAGCATCCCGGCTGCTTCGCCGCCGCCTTCGCCGCCGCCGTCGCCGCCGCCGCCCCACCCCCTCGCCAGCGAGATCAGCACCGTCAGCACCCCGAACACGTACAGCGCCGCGCAGTTCCCGGCGTCGACCCCGCCCGCCAGCAGCGCCCGGCCCTCGCGCAGCGCCGCGCCTTGCTGCGCCGCGGCACGCGACAGGTGGAGCGAGCGGGTGGCCGGGGAGGTGCGCGCCACGTGCAGCGCGGAGAGCGCGAGGAGCGAGCGCATGACGGGTGGGTGCGCGAAGGCGAGGGTGGGGACGGCGTGCGTCCACCAGCGGCGCAGCTCGGGGCTGTAAGGGGAGAGGGTGGGGGCGGTGTGGATGGTGAAGTGGTGGAGGAGGTGGAGGTCGGGGAGGTTGAGGGGGAGGGAGAGGGCGGTGGTGGGGGGTGGGGGGGTGGGTTGGGGAGTTGTCGACGATGCAGGTGCGGAGGTGGAGGGGTTGGGCGACGAGGAGGGGGTGCGGTGCGGAGGGGTTGAGGTGGCGGCTGAGGCTGAGGCCGGGCTGCGTGGAGATGGCGATGCAGCGGCTGTGGAGAAATCGCACTTGATGTCGTGCTTGGTGCAGGGCCAGCATTGTGGCTTGGCTTCGTCGCACTGGTTGATGTTAGATGGTGACCGAGTTCAGGACAAGCTTCAGGGAAGTAGGGGCGTGTTGTTTGGGCTAACGAGTGCAATGAGGCAAGGGAAGGTCGATGAAACGCATGGGAGCAGAAAGGAGCTGGGAAGCGGAAAGCGGCCGCACAGGCTACGCAAGCTTACTTTGATTTTTCTTTGCTTGCAATTCTTGCATCCATTTCGGGACTTCCGATGGGACCTCCTCGAGCCGTACGGATTGTGCGCCATAGTGCAGCGGTGAACCTCTCGAGAACCGCAATCGGACTCGGACTCGGGATTGATTGACTCTGAATGGAAGTGATGTGTAAGTGGGCGAACGAGGGAGGGCGGGGAGACCGCAGTGGTGAGAAGTCTTGAGGAGCTCGTGGCTGTTGGGTGACTGCCGCCCCTGCGGCTCCACCTAATCGCCCAGCGTAGATCACTAGCAGGTTCCGAGTCCGATGCGACCAATAGAGTCGTCAGTTTCTGCGTGAACCCTGCGGCTGACGGCAGGACTAGGCACTTCGGCCGTGTTTTCCTCGATTACTTATCGAATCGGATGTCGCAATCGCACTCGTACTCGGCGAGCCTCACCGGGCGGTGCATATACGTACGCCAAGACATCACAGGCACAAGTGCACCTCGACGAATGTCTGCGGGAGTCGATTACCATAATTGAGGCATGCACACATGGCAAAAGCGGTCTTCCAGGGGTAGCTAATGGGTGTATAAATATGCCATGCCTCAAAGGAAAGTCACCCCACCAACTTGAAGCATCAGCTCGACCACTCGCAACAATGGCGTCTTTGACCAAGTCTCTCGTTCTCACTATGGCAGCCAGTGCCGGTGTAGCCGCTGCTGAGAGTGCCTATTCTCCTGCAGTGGCGTGCGAATTCCTGTCCGGACACTATCCCAACATCACCTCCTATCCGAACCAGACCATGTACATCCAGCAGAACGAAGGTAAGCAGTCTCTACTACCGTAGAATTACCCACCGGCACGGAGTACGGTTGACTGACATATACCACTTCCCAGACTACTGGTCGGCTGCCGCGTCTCTTGGCCCCGCCTGTATCTTCGCACCGACTTCCGCTGAACTGATGAGCGCTGCCGTCAAGGCACTCGTGGAATACAACACTCCGTTCGCGATCCGGGGAGGTGGCCACATGGCCATTCCTGGAGCCGCCAATATCAATTCAACCGGAGTTCTCTTGTCCAGCGCGAATCTCAACCAACTTGAACTATCCGAGGACAAGTCGAGCGTTGCCGTGGGGCCTGGAAATAGATGGGGCGATGTGTTTAATTACCTCGAACCATACGGTCTGGCCGTTGTCGGAGGACGCATGAGCATTGTCGGAGTCCCTGGGCTGCTCATGGGAGGTGGTATCTCCAACTTTGGAAACGAGTATGGATGGTCATCCTCGAACATCGACGCCTACACGGTACGACTCTACCCTGGGCGATCCTGAAGCGCAAATCCGGCTAACAACAAACAGTGTGTGCTCAGCAATGGTGATGTCGTTGAAGCCAACGCCACCAATGAGCACGCTGACCTCTTCTGGGCGCTTCGCGGCGGCGGAAACTCGTTCTGCCTGATCTCCAACTTCCAGCTGCGCACCATCTCCGTCCCAGTCATGACAGCCGGCCAACGTGCCTACGGCACCGGCGACGAGGTCGGCACCAAGTTCCTCGACGCCGTGTACGCCATGGCGACCAACCCCTCGCCCGACGTCAAGGGCGCGCTCACGCCCCTCGTCCGCATCGGCGACGCCATCAACGGCACCTCCTACAACGCCATGCTCTTCTACAACGGCAACGCCACCGCCCCCGCCTTCTTCGCCAACTTCTCCGCCCCCGTCCTCACGCCCGAGCAGGACACCTTCGCCGTCACGTCCGGCATGGGCGCCGCCGCCGCCGCCATGTCCGCCGGCACCGACCAGGTGCGCGGCCTGCGCGAGGGCTGGTGGGTGCTCTCGCTGACCGCCGACCGCGCCGCCATGCAGATCGTCCACGACACGTACGTTGCCACGGCCGCGCGCCACTTCGCCAACTCGACCGGCTGGATCTCCGCCCTCGCCTACAACATCGTGTCCAGGGAGTTCGTCGTCGCCGGCTTGCGCGACGGCGGCGACCCCATGGGCCTGGATCCGAACGAGGCTCCGTACCTCTGGATCGAGGAGAGCGTCACGTGGTCGAGCGCTGAGGACGATGCCACGGTGCAGGCGTTTTATGAGGCTGTCAATGCGGAGCTGACGGCGCGGCTGGAGCCGCTTGGCGTGCTGCATCGGTTCTTGTATATGAATGATGTGAACCAGAAGCAGGACGTGTTCGCGGGGTATCCGAGGAGCAGTGTTCAGCTGTTGAAGATGGTGAGGGATAAGTACGATCCGGATAGGGTTTTCACGGAGCAGATGCCGGGCGGGTTCAAGGTGGCGAACGCGCAGTAAAGGGGTGGCACTGAATGGCAAACCTTGGGCCCCCTGGGAAGATGCACATGCGTTCAGGAACTCACTGGCTACTTTAGTTAAGTAACATATTAATTAATTGTGTATCGACCTGCTGTCGCTCCTGGCGCTATGCTAGTGCTTGTCGGAGTTCGACGGATGAAGCTGTCATCCATCACCTTTACACTTAGCTACCTACTCATTGGAGGCGCTTCTCAATGGGGGATCACTAGCTGTGCCAACTCCCTCAGTAAATCTAACTATTGAGCGGGGTCTACTATGTAAATTTTTCCAACTAAGAGATGCTAGTGTAGACTAGCTTCTTAAATTCTATCAAAAGATAACAAAAAAGTGTAACGGCGGGCCTCTGCCTCTAAGGATCAAACACCAAAGAGGGTGGTAAGCCGTGTAGGGTTTACCTTGAGTGGGTACAAGGTAGGGGGAGAGAACAAGTATGAACGAATACACGTGACTGAGCACTGCGTGCGAAGGCCGTGTTACTAATCAATGGTGTAGATTGATTATCGAAGTTGACCACGAAGGGTCAAAGCTATGCTAGTGAGCGTGGTTTATATACGTAGGAGAGTTCTATACAATCTGTGTGCTCAATAGTCGTATCATGCTCAGAGGTGCGTGGTCTTCCTGAGCGGTTGCTATGACTGAGCAGGATGGCTCAGTAGGTAGGATCCGCTCAGACAGCCTTGGCGTTCTGAGCGGGTGGGTCTGGTTGAGCGCGAGGCCACGTGACCTCGGATCTTTATGACCCCGACTTTTGTTGTTCCGGCGGGGCTGATCCCTATCCTCCTCTACCTGTGGAAGCTGCGCCGTAACAAAAAGCTGATATACAATGAAGTTTCAAGACGATGTACTGGAAATACCGAAAGCCGCTCATCTCACACTAAAACTGAGAAGAGTTCAGACATACTCGGCGCAAATCAAGTCGCCACCCAAATCCATCACCTCCTTAATAGTGGCATTTGGCATGATCCCGAGCATCCACAGATTGTGGTTCAGGGTCGTGACGTTCCCGTCATCTCCAAAGTAGTCGGTAAGAGATGCGCTCGGGTAATCCATACCATTCTGTTCGAGGTAGGACGTGTAGGGAATGTTTCGGCCTCCCATGTCCGTGAGGCGAGTGGTCAGGTTGGCCTGCTGCCACTCCCACCACAGACGATCTAGATTGGTGTGGTGGAGGAAGAAGACTGGCTCGCCTGGACTTCCGACAACGTCAAGCATCTGATGGTGCGCGTGTTAGCTTCTCACATGTATCTGGTCCAGTCCGAAACTTACGGTGCCACCGAGAGCGGAATGACCCGCGGTGTGTGGGTTGACCATGTAGCACTCAAATGCATCCTCGTAAGATGTCGTGTTGAAGCACTCCTCGATGTACTCCTGCGCGCCAGTCTGGAAACCATTTGCGTTGAAAGAGCGAGACAGGCAGTAGCTGTCGTTGGTAGAGGTGGAGCTCATGTGCAGAGTCAGATTGACGAAAGGGCCATCCGTCACGCACCCGTCATCTCCGCCTTCTCCTCCGAAGCCGGTGGTGGGATCGAAGATGACGGATTGATTGAGTGCGTCCATGTCCAGAACCTCGTCCCAGTAGGGCTGACCGCCTATGTAGCCGCATTCGGATTGAAGGAGATACTCGTGGACGCGCATGAAGTACCGATGCCAAGGCAGGAAGCCTCCCTGAATCTCAAGTCAGCTGCGTCACCAATGAGGATGTGAATTCTGGCGTACAACGTTGTGGACGATATTCGACTGTGCGATGTGTGCCCAATCAAGCTCGTCCCATCGATTCTGAGCGCCTTCAATACCAGCCTTGGCGGGGGTAGACATCAGGCAAAGTTCAGCCTCGATATAGGCAGACTTTTCGGTGTCGCTCATGTTGCTCCTGACTATTGTGAGCAGAGATCATACATATGGCCAGTGGAAAGATTACCATGCTTTCCTCTGCGTCTTGGTCGTGCAAGTGGTGTTCCACGATGCAGCCGCAACCAGATTGGAGGCGGCGAGGAGAGAAAGTACAGTGCGCAAAGAGAGACCCATTGAAGCTGCTGAGCGGTGGATGCTGATGAGATTGATGTAGAAGCAATCACTTTCATGAGTAGACTACAGATATATAATGCCATTCAGACGTTTGAAGTCCTTGGCGTCCGCGTAACACAATGTTTCATGGCGCTTTGACCTCTTACCCTCCTCCACCTCCCCTTTTTCCCCAGCCGCTGTTTCTACCAGTGATCAAATAGAGATGGAGAAGTCCGCGTAGATACGTGACGCTCACAAGCCACCCATCGGCCGTGCTCCCAATGCCAAGTTGGGATCTAATCTTCTTAATACGTAACCTCTTGTCCTTAGCTGCCAAGAACTTTCTAGAAGCGGAAAGCCAAGATAATAGACCTCTTGGCGAGCCTTACAAGAAGCTATCTACGGAAGAAACGGCACCGGGACCTTCATCAGCCGCGTCACGAGAGTCGCGTTTGGTGTAAGAATATGACGAACCCCAGACCACACGGGCTTTAAGACCCCAAGGGCTTAAGGCCCGCACGGGAAGAAACACCGTTGGAACCAATGACGTTCAGACTTAGCAGAGCCGCACGGATACGAGATAAGCGAGAATATAAGAACTTACGCGTACGACAATGCTAACGACGGGGTAAAAGCCTTTCTGATAAAATAGCTTGGTGATGTTCTACTCGCATAATTGACTTGGCCAAGACAAGGTTAGCCAAAGCGGGCTCTGCTTTAAGTAAAGTAGTACTGTCTGATGCATCAAAGTTGTCGTCTACAGTTCCACTGCGACTCCTAGAAGAAGAGCCACAGTGCGAACCATTAGACAGAAAACCTGACAACCTAAGAGAGTTGCGCTGGAAGGCTAAAGTATTTCTTTCACCCAGTATGGACCTTCGTCGTTGTTTTCTTATTTCTCTTTTTATTTGTCGTTATCGCTGACGTCGAAATAGTCGCCAGTTGCGGGTTCAGAAGTGAAAATTTAAAGGGGGGTTGTGACCTTTCTGTATGGGTTCTAGTGCTAGGCGGTTTTGCCCTTCTTGTCTTCTATTCTCCGATGTGCTGCACCGCCACGCTTGCGTACGTATTGTGTACTAGTTCTGCTACTCGGCGGATTTTCTTTGCGCTCTGCAAACAAAGCGTCTACTCAGCCGTGATTACCCACAGGAGGTGAGTAGGCAATGGCAGGTAGGCCCTTGCTGTGCACACACGATATGCCATTGCCTACTTTACGGTTTCATTGGGGGCTGTCCGTAAGGAATGTAACATCTGACACTAGAGAGTATCTAGCTTGGAGTGTTGCTGCATCTAGTGATTCAATCTTAACCGCCGGTCTGTCAGCTCACGGTAACCTTAAGAAAGGATATATTATTTTCGGATATTGTATATTTGCGCGGCTAGCCATGAGCATTACTGACTGTAGCGGATATACGATTGTGCGCTTCAGTTTCTAGAATAGACTTATGTCAACCACATTGGCCCGCAATCACGTGTTTTACCTCCTTGTTCCACACGCGTTTTACTACTTGCCTTGTTACTACACCATACACCTACCCCTGCACAAGTCATTTACCCTAGTTATGCGCATTTCCGTAAATCCGATCATTCCACCTATATAGCACGAGTCCGTAGCAACAATGAGAAGACGAGCGGTGTCTTACTTTCTCGCGCCGTTCAACAACTTATCTATGGGAGCGTGTGATATTTGATTTATAATCAAGACGGATCTTGATAAGAGAGAAGGCCGTCTCTGTAACGGCGGGCCTCTGCCTCTAAGGATCCAAACACCAAAGAGGGTGGTAAGCCGTGTTGGGGTTTACCTTGAGTGGGTACAAGAGAGGGGAGAGAGAACGAAGTGATGAATACACGTATCTGAGCACTGCGTGCGAAGGCCGTGTTACTAATCAATGGTGTAGATTGATTATCGAAGTTGACCACGAAGGTCAAAGCTATGCTAATGAGTGTGGTTTATATACGTAGGAGAGTCTATAGATAGATAGATAAATTCATTTCTTCCCGATATAGCTCCCTTACGGGTCCATGCGGGGCTGGCTATCTGCAATTATTTTACATGAGGGGGAAAACCATGTTCACCAGGCAAAAACCCCTCCTCTCTACTCAGGTATGTCTTCCTCTCCTTATTCCGTTTTTCCTGTTTACCAGTAGTGGCTGCTGTGGCAGCCCTTCATTCAATCGCTAGTGTACCCTTTCAGTCTTCGTACCAGTCCTCCTGGTAGTCCTCCTGGTGGTCCTCCTGATGGTCTTCCTGGTGATCCTCCTGGTGGTCCTCCTGGAACATTTCCCTGGCTAGGCTGAACTGGTTTAGAAGCCCCGTGCGCAGGAACCATACTGTCGCTGCCTTAATCCCCTTCTTTGTGGAGAGGAGGGAGTGGTAGTCTGTAGTTCCCGCCTCTTGTAGCATCTGTGCCCTTCCCTGCTGGAAGTGGTGGCAGAAGAGAAGGATGTGCTTTGGGGTCTGCCTCTGCCACCCACACGGGCAGGCTGGGCTGGGGTGTCCCGGTACCTTGCGTCTGAAGAGAAAGTCCTCCAGTCCAATATTCTCTGTACGTAGTAGGATGGCGATTGTGCTGAGTGGTTTAGATAGCTCCTTGTGTAGGTCTCTAAGCCTTGGGGTCCAATCCGTGTTCAGGGCTACTGGCTTGTTTCTTCTTTCTTGATTGATATGCGTGGTCCATTGCTCCCTCCATATTTCCTTAAATGCCATGTGGATTCTGGCTTTCTCAGGGAGCTTCCTGGTGTTGGGTTTGCTGCTTTCTATAAGGGAGTTGATTCTCTTGTGAAGTCGTACTCTCCTGGCTGGGCCAGCTGCGCCCTTAGCCTTTAGCACCGCTTTGGCTATGTCCTTGATGTCCTGGCATGTCCTCTCTGTTACTTTAGCTACCGGATTCTCCTTGGCGCGGAGTGCCTGGGTGAGGGCAAGTTCATCCAGATATAGTGGGAGAGGGGGGATTCCTGTTTCATGTTCTAGGACTTTGGTGTTGGTGGATTTATACGCTCCAGAGATGTTGCGGAGGCACGTGTTCTGGATCTTTTCTAGTGGTTTGCTTGCCGTTTTACGCCATCCTGGGGTTCCCTCTGGGGTATGCCACACCCCACAGCCGTAGGTGAGGACTGGCCTGACTACTGCTGTGTAGATATGTCGAGCTTTCGCGAAAGAGGCCCCCCAGGTGGATGCTGCAAGCCTGGATAGAGAGGTATACTGTTTAGCAGCCTTTGTGGCAGTTTCCTTTATGTGGGGTCCCCATCGTAGTTTGCTGTCTACGTGAATTCCTAGGATCTTTACTGTTGGTTCCGGTTTTCCTCCAAATCCTGGGATGCGGATTTTTGCATTCATATTGAATTTCTTTGGCCTTCTTGTGAAGTGAGTAAGGTGGTACTTGTCGGGTGCAAATGTTGATCCGTGGGTTGCCGCCCATTGTATGCATGTTTTATTCGCTTCCTCTAGCGTTCTGCAGTTTTGCTCTGTGGATCTACTAAATGTAAGGATGTTGGTGTCATCAACGAATCCTAGGGGAAATGTGCTGCCCCTGCGTAGCTTGGTAAGAAGGTTGGAGGCGAAGAAGAGGTAGAGAATTGGAGATAATGAGGATCCTTGTGGGATACCATTTGAGGTTTTAATTGGCGGGCTGGTAAAGTCTCCAAAGGATAATTGTGTGGTGCGGTTCTGTAGAAAGGAGCGGGTGAATCTCTCTATCCAGACTGGTAGCCTTGCCATTCTAATATTGTGGAGGAGCCTCTTGTGGGAGACCCGGTCGTATGCCCCGGTTATGTCCAGGCTAAGTACTGAAGCCACCAGTCTTTGGTCCTGTGCCCAGACTGTATGGATTTGTTCCGTTAGGAGGTTAAGTGCTACTACAGCAGATCTGTTTCTTCTTGCACCCATTTGTAGGTCAGGGAGTAGGCTATACATCTCAGTTGCCTGGGAGATCCTATCCGCTACGATTTTCTCAAGTAGTTTGCCAAGCGTGTTGAGTAGGGCAATTGGTCTATATGCCTTAGCTTTGGTGTAGTCTTCTCTTTGTGGCTTCTTTAGGACAACTGTGGTTGAGCACTTGAACTGTCTAGGGTGGTAGGAGAGTGTGAGGCATCCCTGGAATACGTTGGTGAGGGGCTTTACTAGTGTGTGCGCACACTGTTTTAGGAATCTATTAACTATTTTGTCTGGGCCTGGCGCCTTATCGGGGGGAAGCCGCTTGATGGCATTAAGGATTTGTTCCTGGGTGAGATCCTGGACTATTTCTACCGGTTCTGGATAGATGGTTCCATTGATATCGGAGAGATCGGCGGCTTCAGGAGGAGGGAAGAACTGGTTTACGAGGATTTCTACCTTGGAGGGGTTGTCATAACGCAGGACCTGGTCTGTCCCTTGTAGAGGTGGGAATTGCGGCGGGGTTGATGGTTCTAGTGCTTTAGTTCTGGCCCACTTTGCCAGTTTCCAGATTGCTGAGGGGTCGGCGGTAATTTCTGCTACTGTTCTTCGCCATGCTTTTGTTCTGTCTCTTCTAATTTGTCTTTTCTTTCTGTTGACGGTAGTTTGATACGCAATCCAATCTTCCTCCTTTCCTGTATTGGTCCATTTTCTTCTAGCTGCTCTAGCCTGGTGGACTAGCTCTGAGCACTCTTTTGTCCACTGGATAGATGCCCAGGGTGAGGGTTTTGCAGCTGGGATGGTTTCCTGGATGGTGTCCTGAATGGCCTTCTGTATCTGTTCGACGGCGGCGTCTAGCTCTATCTTAGTGCTTGGTTGGCTTGTTCTGATGCTCCTAAGCTTCATCTGGAGTGTTATGTTTACCTTCTTCCAGTCCGCTTTTTTCCATTGAGGTCTTGGAGTTTGGGGGAGTGTAGGTGTTGGGGTGACGTCGAGTGTTGTAAGAATAGGTAGGTGGTCAGATGATGACTCTAGTTCATAGCTAACTCCACAGTTTATAATTCTTTCCTCTATCCACTGGGAAGTGAAGATGAGATCTAGCGTGCTTTCACTATTACCTCTTCTTCTGGTGATAGTGCCTCTTGGGAGGGCTAGGTTTAGGTTTGCTGCAGTTGCAGTTTCGATTAGGTGATTCGCAAGAGTATGGTGTGTAAGGGAGGTAATACCTCCCCAGAGGGGGTGATGGAGATTAAAGTCTCCGAGGAGGATATGTTGCCCCTGCATGGCAAGGGCTCTTGGTAGAATGGATAGGGTCCCTAGTTCCGTGCTTGTGTGGGCAGAGGGAGGGTTGTAGTAGTTATGGATGTGGATAACGTTGGTTGCAGTGGTAAGGGAGAGGGTAATAAGGTCTGGAGAGTGGATTGTTGTCTGCTAAGATTCTACGGCAATGGCCTTGCTTACGAAGAAGCAGGTCCTTGCTATTCCTTCCTGGGGGAAGATTGTGTGGTAGGCCGGGTGTTTTACTGTTGTTTTTGTCCTTGGGTTCCTCCATGGCTCCTGGATTGCGAGGATGTGGTGGGCTGTTGGACTGATATCCTGAAAGAGTGGGAGCATTACCCCCTTTGTACTTTTATTTACGTTGTACTGTAAAATCGAGAGGTAGCTTGTGTTTATCATTAGTTTCCTTCCATCTCTGTGTCTGCCTGTAGAGTGGTAGGTATTTCCACCTGTATATGGGGGTCTTCCTGGTTCTCGACCTCGGCTGCGTGTTGGGAGCTGTTAAGCCCTGGCTTTCTTCTCCTGGGTTCCTCTTCCCTTATTCTCTTCCGGGACCCTACCAGGGTCCATCCATTCTGTGTTGGCTTTTGGGCTGCTTGGGGTTGTTCCCTGTAGTTTCCTGGCGCGGCCAGTCGAGCTTGAGTTGCTCTAGCCTGGTGGGCCTTGCGCGCTGAGCATAGGTTACTCCAGGCTGTATGTTTTTGGGAGCAGTTTGCACACTGCGTTTTCTCCTTTCCGCACTCTCTTGTATCGTGGCTGCCTGCACACTGACCGCACTTTTGTTCTTTCCTACAGTGGGTGGCAATGTGGCCATATGCCTGGCACTTGAAGCATTGGGTTACTGTAAAGTTCGCACTATAGTACTCTGCTGTGTGTAGGGCAAAGTTGCAGATTAGTCCTTTAGCTATAATCTGGTTGGCTATCTCAGGGTCTATGGTACTGAGGATGATTGCGGAGTGTGTTTTCCCTTCTGGGAGCTTCTTCTTCAGCCAGGCTAGCTTGCTAATGTGCAGTCCTGGATGCAAGACCAGGTTTTGCTCCTGTAGGGCCTTGGTGGCCTGGGGATCCGTGGTGTTAATTCCCTTGACAGGGACGTTGTGGACCAGTACTGAGTATAGTTGTTGATTTGGGCGGACCTCGTTTCCGAGTCCAGTGGTCCACTCCTGGTCCTGGAGAAGGGCTGTCCTTGTTTGTGTGTCCGGAACAAAGATCCTGATATCCCCACTAGGGAGCTTTCTAGCAGCGAGTACCCTTTTACAGGCTAGGCCTTTTCCTGCCTGGATCTTTTGAATGATGGCTTCGTTTGGGAGATTTGCTACTTCCTGTCTGTTTGCTTCATCTGGAAGGTGGAGGGTGATTTCTGTGGTGGTGGGCGGGGTGGGAGGCTTTGGGGCTGTTTGGGCTGCGATGTGTGCCCAGCTTGGGCTAGTTGGTGTAGGCGCTGCCTGGATACGGCTGACTGTTTTCTGGACCTGCTTGACTTCCCTTAGGATATCCTTCAGGTTTGGTTCCTTGGCTGCTGCCTCCTGGCGGAGGGTAATGTGGTCCTGGAAGATTTCCTTGGCGGCGCCGAGAAAATTTTTTATCTGGCTGTTGAGGGCTGAAGGTCTACCAGCAATTGTCTGGAGGGCTTGTAGGATGGCATCTGCTGTTGTGGCAGCTCTCTGGACATATTCTACGCTGATTTGGCCACGCTGCAGGCTTTTAGGTGTCTGCTGGGGGCGGGTAGAGGTGGGTACTGGGAGGGGTTGTTCAGCCCTTTCCATAGTCTCAATTCCAACCACCACGTTGCTGCAGCTGCTGGGAAGGGTGTTGCTAGGGTTTTGAGGCCTGGAAGAGCCCCTAGGGGTTTCTTCCGTAGCCGTAGCTTGAGGTCGGATTTTTGGTATGTTCATGTTTCTCTTCGAGCTGGAGGAGAGTCTATACAATCTGATAATTCGTGGGTTCATTCCGCCAAGCGGTTGAACGTCTGAACTCCTGCGAGTTCAGGAGTTCAGAGTGCCAAGGCTTCGAACGGCTGAACCGGGAGTCACGTGACTTCCCGCCGGTGGATCTTCTTTTTGCGGGCGCGTAGGCGCCCCGCTTGTCCTTCCTTTCCTTCTACCCAGGTTCTGTGTAGGCTGCGCCGTAACAGTCTCAGCTTCGAGGGTCGGCAGCGCTACAGTCCGGAATGTTTCGATGATAATCTCTGGTGTGCTCTTGTTTGGTTTTTAAAGTAGGCGAATGATCTACTCGGCTAGATGCGGCCCGATTTCCGCCACTTCTTTGGCTTCGGTGAAGGAATCCCTTTGGGATATGATTGAGATATTCGTGTTGCGGTTGCCCAAAGATGTTGGGTCTTACTTTAGACCACGGGAAATTGCACCAACAGTTGACTGACAAAATGTGCCGCAACAATCAGCCCAGTAGTTGGTTGTGCGCCAGAAATTCTACATGAAGACGCCTGTTCGTAACAACTCAGCAGGCTAGTGAAGGCAGCTCAGGAAAGAGTGACCACCAGTCCAGTGGGAGAGAACAATTAGGCAGTAAAAGTCAAGCAACAATCTGCGCTCTCTTCTCTGTCTCCCCAAGGGGGAATCTACATATATGTTTCTTAGCGCCTCAATATTCCTAGTTGTTTGTACTCCCTGGTCCTGCCTTGTGCGAAGAGCTGCATGTTCATTACATAAACAATCACGTGAGGAAGACACGTGGGAGGGGGCGCTATCTACAGTAAGTCAGTGCGGCGTACATGACCACAATAGGACACACACCTTGGGCCTGCGACTGGCCCACGCGAGGTACACGAGTGCCAAGGTCGATTCTGCAAAGCTCTCTTGCCGAGTTCTTGATATGTAGTGTGTGCTCGGCTCAACAAGAGATAGTACGCGTAAGCCGCGTCACGCTTCGCTTATCCCCCTTTCAAACCTCCCCCTTTGACCTAGTGACTCCTAGCGACCAGAAAGCCCTTGCATTAAATCAATATAAGCCTGTTAGCCAAAATGCAAGCGCGGAGATTCTTCCTTGGAATGAGAATGTTGAATACGGCTCGGTACACATCACCGCGAGCCGGCCACCAATCATATTCGATTCAATGTTCGCGTCAGAAAGCATGCATGTTTAGGATGCCTTCGGGTAATAAGAATTACCGGAAGCAATGCATTTGGTCTTGAGAGTTTCCTCTAAGGGAGATGCCCAGAGCTCGCGGCATGAATCCCATCCCCACCTGTAAAACACCGGTGGGGCAAATGCATACTCTGGGACGAATCACAATAAATTCTAAGCGGAGCGTTCGCTTGTTAGTCTGATTGCTAAGTTTAAGGTAATCAAGACTACCATTTTCTGAAAGGATGGTCTTTACTCCTACCATATTGACCGATAGTTAGGGCACAAAATATAGCACGCCTGCAGGACTAATTAATATACACCAAGACAGGATACTACCTATTGTAACGGCGGGCCTCTGCCTCTAAGGATCAAACACCAAAGAGGGTGGTAAGCCGTGTAGGGTTTACCTTGAGTGGGTACAAGGTAGGGGAGAGAACAAGTGTGAACGAATACACGTGACTGAGCACTGCGTGCGAAGGCCGTGTTACTAATCAATGGTGTAGATTGATTATCGAAGAAGTTGACCACGAAGGTCAAAGCTATACTAAGGAGTGTAGTTTATATACGTAGGAGAGTTCTATACAATCTATGCGCTCAATAGTCGTATCCTGCTCAGAGGCGCGTGGTCTTCTTGAGCGGTTGTCATGACCGAGCAGGATGGCTCAGTAGGTGGGATCCGCTCAGACAGCCTTGGCATTCTGAGCGGGTGGGTCTGGTTGAGCGCGAGGCCACGTGACCTCGGATCTTCATGACCCCGACTTCTGTTATTCCGGCGGGGCTGATCCCTATCCTCAACCACCGTGGAGGCTGCGCCGTAACACCTATTCTATAGCCAAGATCCGAAGCGGATAAGCAGAGAGTATAAAACAACATAGCAGCGCGAAATGTGAATATGAGAGCACCATCCAACAACCAACGAAAACAATCGCCATGGTGAGACCAAGCCAGACAGCAGGGACCATACTTTTCGCCCTCGGGCTTGCCTCAGCAGCATTCAAGGAAACCTGCACAAATAAAACGCAGCGCAAAGCATGGTGCGCCGCACACCGCTCAACTCCACTCTGACCAACCAACTAACCACACACCCAAGGCACACGCTGACGGACGCCGAAAAAGCCGCGTACATCTCCGCAGAGCTCTGCCTCCAGGCCGCCTCGCCGCAGCTCGGCATCCCGGGCGCGCAATCCCGCTGGGACGAGCTGCAATACGTGCACGTCACGCAGACGCCCGTGATCCACATGGTGGTGCGCGCACACCCCCAACCCTCGCCGCCCGCACCGCTGACCCGCGTCCCAGGGCGCCTTCCTGCCGTGGCACCGGCTGTACGTCCGCGCGCACGAGCACCTGCTGCAGAGCGAGTGCGGCTACGCCGGCGGCCAGCCGTACTGGAACGAGACGCGCGACGTCGCCGCGCTGGCCGACAGCTCCCTCTTCGACCCGGACACCGGCTTCGGCGGCGACGGGGTTGGCGGCGATGGCTGCGTCGCGGACGGGCCGTTTGCGAACTTGACGCTGCGGTTCGCGAAGAATGGCGAGTTCGGCGCCTACTGTCTCGAGCGGTCGCTGAGCTCGAGAGGCTTCGAAGGCGCGGCGCAGAGTAATGTGGAGGGTTGTCTGGAATCGGAAGGGTTTGAGAGCGCGTGGAGTTGCTATGAGGGTCCGCTGCATAATGCTGGGCATGGAGGGGTTGGGGGGACGGTGAGTGCTGTGGATTAATCGCGGTGTTTTCTGGCGCGTGGCTGATTATCTTTCGTTGCGCTTGCAGATGGTGGACCTCTCTTCCAGTCCAGGTGATGTGAGTTCCCTGATCGAAATTCGTTTGACTGGGTTTTGGAGCTAACCATGTACTCAGCCCCTATTCTTCTTGCATCACAGCTGGTTGGACAAGTTGTGGTGGGACTGGCAGCTGGGAAACTTGTCGGCCAGACTGACGGATATTGGTGGTACCAACATGCCCACTGACAGGTACATTGAGATGAACGGCTTCACCGAGCCAGGCTCAGCGATATACGACTACGATGGCGACCCAGGTAATGTTACCACGCTGAACCACAATCTATGGATGGTTGGAGTTATCCCAAACGTAACGATCGCCGAGGTAATGGATTTGGGCGGTAGTATTGTCTGCGCAGAGTATGTATGAGCTGGTTGAATAATTAAGTTGAATTCTCTTTATTGTCTGTTATATGGTTTAGTTGAGGCAATCTTGAGAGAGAGAAAGTGATCGTCTGTCATGCATCAATTGAGATACACTATTCGAACTCGGGCTTCAGGGCACCAGTTGAGATGATGTCAAGAGAATATTCGGGTGTAGTGTGATTGAAAATATCAATGGCAAGACAACACGGGTGTTGCAGCAGCCTCTGATACCATGTCCGGGCGACGACTATGTGTAAGCGCAGTTGAGCTCCTGGATGAAAACTGTCATCATTGCCGCTCCACCCGCTCGGAACGGCTACAAATTGTTTCGGCATGTTGCGGTGTATTCCGATCACTCATCGGTCTTCGGGCCTAAGTGCGTCAGTCGGGATGACGTTGTCATCGCGGCAGTTGACCGAACTCGTCGAGTAAGTCCGTCCTTCGGGCGAAGAGGACTGCCCAGGACGCTAGTTGGAGCCTCGAGTTGCTTTATTCAGCCATAGCGTAGCCGAGATAGCTCCGCCGCTATTCGCATCGAGCCACACATCTTTCGAGCGTGAGGCTCTGTGTACCTGAGCGGGGGCCTCTCCCCGCACCGGGGCATGTGCATTGCGGGGCTGCAGCTCCAACCCCGGGACAACGCGGGACAGAGCATGAGATCTGTGTCTCCTGCTTCTCTCCCCACAATTTCTAACGTCGGCATTGGCCTGGTGGGAATTCCGACGTGCCGGAACATACAAAAGCAGGCGAGCCCCTAGTCTTTTGTCGATCAGGTCTGCACTTCATCTTTTCCCCAAGCATGAGAACAGCATACTCTCTTCTCTCCCTGCTTGCCCTCGGCAGTGCAGGGAATGCCGCAGGAAACTTCAGCTCCGCTGCCTGGAAAGACCTCGCCATCTCAGCTTCCAGCACTGGCCGCTACCTCCACAGAACCAGCAGTGGCGAGCCTTTCTTCTGGCAGGCTGATACTGCGTGGGAGCTGTTCCACCGCCTAAACCGCAGTGAAATCACCCATTACCTCCAGGACCGGGCGAGCAAAGGATTCAACGTCGTCCAAGCCGTTGTGATCTCCGAGCTGAATGGAACCACTTTCCCCAATTTCTACGGCGAACTCCCTCTGCACGACGCGGACCCTCTTCAGCCAAATGAAGCCTACTTTGAGTATGTCGACTGGACGGTCCAGCAAGCTGCCGAGCACGGTATCCTCATCGCTCTCGTTCCGACCTGGGGACGTTGGGTAAACTGCGGGTGGCACAACGGCCCTATTATCTTCAACGAGAGCTCGGCTGAGTCCTTCGGCAAATATGTGGGCGAACGCTACCCGGGCCTTCCCAAGATTATTGGGGGTGACTCGAACGGTTTCTGGTCTTGCAACGCTTCGGCTGCCCAAGATGCCTTCAGGGCTGATCCGTCTCTCGATCCCGACACTCTGCTTGGTCCGATTACCGACACTCGATCTGTCTGGGCTTCGATGGTGAAAGGGTTTAAGGAAGCAGAGACGAAAGCCGGCTACACCTCTTTCTACACATGGCATCCTACCAACATGTGGATTTCAACGCCGGAGACTGGACTTCCTTACGGCCACAACGTCAGTGCATCAACGTACCTAAAGCCCCGGTCTCGCTAACACTGCGAACAGTACATGAACGGCAGCCTCGGCCAAGTCTCCCTCGACGCCGTGCAATCCGGCCACAACATCCCGGACAACGACACGCTCGACGCCGGCTTCGACGTGCTGACGGGCTGGGACAGCACCAAGAACTACGAGAACATCATCGCCATGCGCGCGGCCTTCCCGGGCCCGGTCATCGACCTGGAGAACCACTACGAGGGCGCGTACGTGGGCTTCAACACGTCGCGGCCGCTGTGGAACGCGTCGCACGTGCGCCACGGCTTCTACAACGCCTTCCTCAGCGGCTCCGCCGGCTTCACGTACGGCGCGAACGCCATCTGGCAGATGTACGCGCCGGCTGCGCAGCTCGCCCGCCCGGACTTGTTCATCGAGCCGCAGATCAATCAGCCCGCGAACGAGTCGTGGCGCGATGCGCTGAAGTACGTCGGCGCCACGCAATCGGGGTTCGTGCGGAAGCTCTTCTCGTCGTTGGATAGGGATGCGTTCGATAGCTTGCAGCCCGATCGCAGCTTCATCGTCTCGCCGGATAACGGGACTGATGTGCTCGGCTACGAGGCGAACCGCTATGTGGCGGGGCTCGTCAGCAAGGCGCAGTACTGGGTGTATGCGGGATACGGCGACGCTTTTGGGCTGGATCTGGGTGCTCTGGCGGCGCATTTCGGCGTGGCTGGAGGGCTCGGTGCGGCTCGGTGGTATGATCCTCGCACTGGCGAGTATCTCAACACGACGGGAGCTGGTACTGTCTCCCTGGAGGGAAAGAAGACCTTTGTGCCTCCGAGCAGCGGTGGTATCGACCATGATTGGGTATTGAACGTCAAGCTCGCTTGAAATATGGGCCATGATATAGATAGAGTACATATGTAAAATGGTGGAATCTGGGGGACGTCAAAGGATATTGTCTGTAATGATTCATGCTTGGGTAATGTTTGGATGGAGAAAGCAATTCCACCCTTTTGCTTTGGAGGACAATGATGTAGATATTCCGAGCTATAAGTCTCGAGACAGCTTATTACATTTGACAAGATTACTTGTCAGCGGCTGCAAAGTCTGAAGAAAATCAACTAAGCCAAGCTGTGAAGCACAACGAACTACACCATCATGTTCGAATCTGCAGTCCCATGGGCCTGTGGCTCCGGAACACGTCCTGAGCTGTCCTCAGGCTTTCCTGCTGCGGTTCCGCCTACCCGCGTGCTCGACGAACCAGAGGATGCTCTCTCCGCGTTACCGCCACCCACGCTCCCCCTAAAAGACCGCGCGAACCCTGGCGCAATCTTCTGCAGCAGTTTCCTCGTCGCCGGAGCCGACACGCAGATGAGCCCGACATCAACCTCCACGGCCGACCAGATGCTCGAATCATACGACACCCACGTCTTATCCTCCGCGCGCAGGATCGTCGAGATCCGCACGACGCGAACGATGCTAGCAATGATAATCCTGCCACGCCCAAAGCACATCAGCGCCACTTCTCACCACGAGCAGAAAGAGAAGGGGAGAGCCGAGCCTGAACCCACATACACCCAGCCCAGCGACACGAAAAACAGCAGCACGGCCTTCTGCCGGCGCGGCACCGGCAGCGGCAGCACGCGCGGCACCACGAACGCGACCAGCGCCGCGTCGACCGCCATGTTGCTCGCCGCGCTGGCGTAGAACGCCGGCACCGTGTCGACGCAGCGCGCCCCCGCCCGCCCCGGCTCCCACACCGCCGACGCCGGCCGGCACTGCGCGATCGACACGATCTCGAGCGGGACCGTGTACGCCGCCACGAACGCCATGCAGCACACCACCAGCCGCCGGCTGCGCGCCGCGGCGGGGTCTGAGCAGAAGACGCGGAGGTAGAAGAGGCAGACGCTGATTTTGGTGAGGGCGAGCGCGAGGTTGTACGCGATGAGCGTGCCGTATGCTAGCTGGAGTGCGGGCTTGAGCGAGCGGAGCGGGATGGCGTAGATGTGCTGTCCGGCGCCGTAGCGTGTCTGGAGGCAGGACATCACGGTTAGGGCGAGCGAGGATGCCCAGGAGAGGCAGATGACGGTGTCTTCGTGTGCCCAGGTGCGGCGCCAGTCCAGGTGCAGCTTGCATGCGATGCGGGCGAGGACGAAGAGGGAGGCGAGGGCTTGGGGGATGAGGTTGCCGATGAGGATGGCGGGGGCCTGGGAGGCGTGGGATAGATGCTTGGGATCGAGCCATTAGACTTGCGGTGCGGGTGGGAAGCGCTCGGTAGATCTTGCGTACATCGCTGCTGTTCTGAGACATCCCTAATGCTGCTTGACTTTTCGTGGCGGCTGCCAGCTTCTGTGAAGGCTCGGAGGTGTTTCCGGAGAGGAAATAGCTAGATATACACCACAGGTCAAGCCGATCAAAGAATTCACTAGTATCAGCACGGATGTCTGCAGAGGTGCGTTGCACAGAGGCGGGATTTTAGCCAGCTGAAAAGACTGAAAGCAGTGGTTCAACTGAAACCCTATCAAGTATAACGAGGTGTCAAACTCTCTCGAACTATTGATACTACTCAACTGAGGCGCCCGTTCCTATTCCGCATGCGTTGACAGAGGAAACGTGTTGCGGGGTTTGTCTTGAACCAATTACCCAAAACGGTGAAAGTGAGACATGTCGGAACGTCCATGAAGCTACCGAGTGAATTTTATACTGCTGAGTCGCCCTAAGAGGGTCAATTCAATGGCCCAGGCTTGACTGTCACTGCTGAGGAAATCTTTCCACGATCACCTCCTCGCCCGTCAGTGTGAGGTTAAACTCAGCCTTGGCATCCACGTCCATAAAGAACGAATACGTCCCAGGATACAACACCCTGGACCCCATCTCATCGGCACGAACAAGACTCCCCACATCCAATATAAGCTCCACGTCCCACGTGTCCCCCGGCTGTATATCGTGCACCCGCTCATACGCCACCAGTGTCCTCTTCGGCCTCGGCTCCGGCACCGCCGTCGTCCTCATAAACAGCAACACCACATAATCCGATGCTCTACCCCCTGAATTCTCCACATCCACTCTCAAACTCATCACCTCCCTTCCAAACACCTCTTTCTACCCTCCCTCCCCACCAACTCCTTCCCCCACCGCCTTCTCCCCCGGTAACTCCCCCTTCGCCCACCTTACCCCAAACGTCGTATAATGCATCCCCGTCCCAAATGGCACCATCGCTGCCTCATCCGCGACCCACATATACGTCCGCCCCAGCCCCTTATTCCCGATCCCCGGCCTGGGCGCCATGTCCGGCGCGGGCACTGCCTCTGCGTAGCTCGCCGCATACTGCGTGACGGGAAGCCTGTCCGCAGGCGCCGCCCTGCCTAGCAACACGCCCGCTACAATAGATATTAGCTCTAGCAAACCCCGCTAGCTCCTGATCGCATCAACGAAGGTCTTGCGGATGCACACGTCAAAGTCGCGCCGAGTGAATGGCCAGCGACAGAACTGGCTAGGTATTATGAAAGCATTACACGAAATCCCTCCACAAGATATGAAAATTTTCTACGATGAAGCAGAGATAGGCTGGCATTGCACCGGTCCCTTTTATCGCAACGTGTTCATTTGTTCTTAAGCTCGTCAAGCACTGGTTTCAGCCGGCGGAAGCTCTCACCGGCTTGTCTTTGAAACTCAACTATTGGATGTAAGCCAGAAAGTAGTATTTTTGAGAGTGAGTACCCTTACAGTCCGGCGTTCCGTCGAGCGCGATTGTGTTTGTGGGTGCAGAATCAAAGTAGAACAGCGTTGCAGGGCTGGTCCTCCTGTTCGACCGGCCCGGGAGGTTTTGAGGGATCTTGAGTTGTGGAAACGGCTCCGAAGCTTGAAGTAGGCTGAGCGAACTAATTCTTCGGAGCAGTGTACCACGGGACTTACTGCAAGAGAACTGCCAGAGTTTGTGATCGAAGATTAGAGGATACGTATCCTGGCCGGCTCCAAGAGATACTCTGCTCTTCGAGGCTGCTTTGATAGCATTGCCAACGTGTGGAGGAACGATAACGTATGCCTCATGAGGATCTCCTATGTAGATGTCGATTTCCTCTGTAGCTGGCGATCCAGAAGCATTAATTGTAGTAAATTCCGCTCGTTTGCTGTAAAATGTGCGCCGGAACGAAGGGTGCCACAAAGAGCGCACGCGGGTTCGAAGGGCTGCTGCCATGTTTTGGAGACGTGATCGCGCAGGGCAGGAGAGAAAGCGGAGCGGACGAAATGCGAGGACGGCTGGTACATTGTAGGCAGCCGCGTAATGACTAAGCGATGCCGGTCTCATGCCTTGCATCCTAGTTGTGTAACAAGGTGCGTGCGCACTGGACGGTCGCAACGCGAAGCTTCTTCTCTATTCCATCCTTTCATTGCCTCGGTCATCTATGCTATCTATCGTGCTTACTCCTTCGTACTCCATTGCCGTCGTCTCCACCTGTTTGCTTCTCGAAAACGCCGAATCACAGTATAGAGACATTTTTTTTCATTCTCTGGCGAAAAAAAAGGGACGAACTGGAGAAGCACTTGGCAGTGAGAAGTGAAACATCCGGAATCGGTTAAGCAGACTCCCACCGGGCTCGGCAGCGTCGTGTATGCAAGTCACGTCATAGAGGTAACCCGACTGCAGCAGTATGAAACGGTGTTTCCAAAATTCGCAAGTCTGACAAACACGAACACTGATGGTATCTGAAGTGAAGGCGGAAGTCACTGAAATAGGCCAGCTCAATCAACTCGTGTATTGTAAGCTGGATATCGCACACCTTCCGCCCAAAACCACTACCAAACCTTCTCTTCCCACCACGTCTACAACTGATACCTGAAATCCGGATGTTGATCCCCCGCATCCTCATACAGCTTCTCATCCAGCACCTCAGGCAACTCCCTCCTCAACCTTTCCCTCTTCGCATTCTCCATCCTCAACCCAATATACAGCGCCGTCTGGCTCACGAACGACAAACAAATAAACCCCATATTGGTGCTAAACCCCGTATGATACTTGGGCGCCTCCTCGGTGATAAACACATTGCTCGCCACAAACGCGCCGCAATTCCCGATAGCGATGACGCAGGCGAAGGCGACGGTGCGCTTGTAGCCCTTGCCGACGTTGATGGCGTTCCAGACGACGGTGACGGGCATGGTCAGGTAGGGGCCGGCAGTGACGAAGAACATGCCCATGTAGCGGACGGCGGGGCTGCGCGGCTGGGCCAGCTCGACGGCCAGGCCGGCGCCGCACACGACGCAGCCCAGCGCGCCGAACGCGTAGCGCCGCCGCAGCCGCTCCGACGCCCACGCGCACCCCAGCGAGAAGCAGAACGACGCCGCGTAGATGGGGATCGAGTGGATCTGCGCTTGCGTCGCCGTGTACCCCAGCCCCTTGAGGATGGATGGCTGGAAGGCGACGACCGAGGCGGCGTTTTCTTCGGCGCCGAGGTAGGAGAGCACGCTGTGGAGGTGGTGTTAGTGTGGTGGGGTGGGGGAGGGGGCTGCGGCGCACCAGAGCCAGATCTTCCAGTCGAGCATGTAGCTGAGGAAGCGCTTCGGGTCGAGTTTGTCGTGGCGCACCGAGCCGCCGTCGTCGGCCACGCGCGCCAGCAGCACGGCTTTCTCCTCCGGCGTGAACATGGTGCTCTGCTCCGGGAACGGCACGATCCAGAAGATGGAGCACGCGCTGAGGACGATGGTGAGGAGGCCCTCGATGATGAAGATCCTGGACGCGGTGCGTGAGTGGTGCCGCCAATCGGAGATTTTGGGAGGTGCATGTGTGCTCACCAGCGCCACCCTTCGTAATTCCCGACGCCGTCCATCTTCGAGATGACGGTTGCGAGCAGCTGCCCGCGTTAGTTGCGGAGATTCGGCGTGGGCTCGGGTGCACTTACGCCGTTGAAGGCGCCGGCCAGGATGGCGGCGCTGAAGAACACGGTGTAGCGCTTCAGGAACTCGTCCTTCTTGTAGTAGCTGCCGATCAGATAGGCGCAGCCCGGCACAAAGCCGGCCTCCATGATTCCCTCGAGGAAGCGGCAGGCGATGAGGCCGCCGGCGGTCTTGGTGACTCCCTGACCAATGACGGTGATGCCTGTGGTGGCGCAGGATTTTAGCCAGGCGAGCCAAGCACAGCATTAGCAAAAGCTTGGATTGACTCACCCCATAGCAACATCATCACGCTGAGCGACTTCGGACCGCACTTCTTGAACACCAGGTTCGCGGGCACACCGAAGACCACGTAGGCCAGCGTGAAGACCATGACGGCCATGTTGTACTGGTTGCCGTGCAGGTGCAGGTCCTTGTCCATGCCCTGGATCTTGGCATTGGCGATGTTGGACCTGTCGATGAAGGATACCAGGAACAGGACGCACAGCAGCGGGACGACCTGGAAGTCCAGCTTCCGCAGGATGCGGCGTTCGATTTGGGGATCAAACGGGCCGCCGGGCAGGTGGTCGGAGGCGGTCTTCGGGGTCGACGCCTCGGAGGCGGTGACTTCGGGGGCCTTGTCAAGACTCATGGCTGGTGTGGAGGTGAGGGAGGAGAATGGCTGCTGGGCCAGCGCGGGCGGCGGCAGACAAAAGTAACGGTCGGAGTGCGGGCATTGTCTGGGCACGGCAGGGTAGCACCACAGGATGAAGAAGCCGTTGGGCCATGCCAGGAGCGGGAGCCATGTTGCAGAGTCGCAGGCGGGACGGCGTCAGCGCCAGATGCGGACGGGCAGGTCGCGGTGGTGGTGGTGCAAGGAAGCGGCGGCCAAGCGCGAGGTAGATGAGGGCGGGCCCTATCAGCGGCGGCGCGCGGACTGCACGCTGACCTCGACGGTGGAGGCAGAAGGCAAGGGTGGCAGCGGATGTTCCGAGATGCTTAACGAGAGGGCCAATTGCTGGGCGCGGAGGGCGCGGTCCGGCGGAAAAAAGAGGCGCCCAGGGCCTGTCCAGCGACGGTACCGCTCGCCTGGCGCAGATCTGCCTGTCTGCCCTCACCACCCCCGCAGCCCATGGCTGACGAACGGCTGACAACCCTCCTGCTCCCGTCATCGCAGGGCTGCAGCTTGCGACGACAGCACCGGCGGCTCCCTCACTACTCGCGCGCGTCGTATCGCCAGTCTCGACTCGCGCGGTGCACCCACAGCTGCAGACTCCCCCGGTCAACCATGGCGCTGGCCAAGCATCGACCACAACGCTGTGCGGCGCAGCCATGCCTTGACCCGCACAAGCTCCAGCAGCAAGAAATGCCCGTCCAGTCAAGCCTTGTCACACCACTCGACATGCACGCCGCACGCCTCTATTTTTCCGGCGGTCCTGGCTGCTCATCTGAACCACCAGCCCGGGTCCGTGGCGTCAGCTGCAACCAGCCCTCCTGCACGTCTCCCGCACCGTTGGCCGCTGGAAAAGCAATTACCGCGCAGCCGTCGGGGCCGTGCTGCAACGCGACAGACGAGAAAGTCCTGTTGCACCGCAGACGTCGCCGCGTGGGCTCAGCATCTTAAGGCGCTGCGGCAGCCAAGTCACGGCCGAGATGCCATTCTCCGACTGCTCCACTCCCATCTCCCGCCCAGCATGGAGGCTTTCGATGGCCAAGCCAGCTGCATCACCGGCGTGTCCATCGCCCTGACCACCACCGCAACCTGCATTGTGTGCATGCGCATGGCCGCTGTCTACAAGAGAAGGGGGTGGCTGGGCCTGGAGGAAGCCATGGTTGCTCTGTCGAATGTGCGTGTCTTGTGCGACCCCCCGCCCAGTCCGTCAAGCTCACAGCCTCCAGTGTTGCTTGATCATCATCACCGTCATCGCGTGCGAAGGTCAGTGCAGCCCCACCAGCAGACGCAGCAGAGAACTAACCATACCTCAGCGGTCAAGTACGGCTTCGGGCTGCGCGCAAAAGCAATACCAGCTGCAGGCGGAGACTTGCATCTCGCGCTCAAGGCAAGCCTCCGCACTCGCCGGCCAGCACTGCGCCCTCTGACCGTCTCCCAGAACTTCTTCCTCTTCCAGATCTTCTACAAGTGCGTCATCTGCTTCAACAAGCTCGCCTTCCTGCTGCTGTACCTGCGCGTCTTCCAATTCCACTCGTTCCGCGTCATCTGCCTCTGCTCCATCGGCGTGGTCGTGGCCGGCTCGTTCAGCTTCATCGCGGCCACGCTGTTCGAATGCATCCCCATCGCCTACAACTGGAACCGGCAGCTGCCGGGCCACTGCATCAACAACTCGGCCTTCCGCTGGTCGTGGGCCGCCTTCAACACGGCCACCGACGTGTGGGTGTCGGTGCTGCCCATCCCGTTCATCCAGCGGCTGCAGATGACGCGCACCAAGAAGATCGGGCTGATCATCCTGTTCGCGCTGGGGCTGTTCGTATGCGTGACCAGCGCGATCCGCATGAAGGCGCTGGTCGCGTCGACGCGCGCGGCCAAGGACACGACGTGGGACTCGGCGCCGGCCTTCCTGTGGTCGTACATCGAGGCGGCCGTCGGGCTGGTCTGCACGTGCCTGCCGTCGCTGCGCTGGCTGCTGTCGCGCGCCCTGCCCATGCTGTCGTCGTCGTCGGACCCGTCGAAGCGCAACTACTACGGCACGCACAGCGCCGGCCGCGCCTACAAGATGAGCCGGCTCTCCTCGTCGGCCACCAACACGCAGCCGCAGCAGCCGCACCCGCGCCTGGTGCCCGACAAGGGCCGCAGCAGGATCGACACCACCGCCGTCACCACAAACCAGTTCGGTGAGTCCGGCAGCGAGGAGCACATCATCGGGCCGGCGCAGGGGCGGGCGGGCATGGGCGAGATCCAGGTGCGGACGTGTGTGTCGGTGCGCAGCTCTTCCACGAGCGCGGCGGGGTTCGAATAGCCGCTCCGTTCTTCCATAATGCCATGCTGGTCCCGTTACAGGTTTACTCTGTGACTGCAATGTCGTTCGTGTGATGTCTCGCCCGATGCGGCAAGCGATGAGGTCGGCCCTGCCAGCGGTCGCGGTCGGCGGCTGGCTCGAACGGGCTACCGTCCGAGGTGGCTAAACCGGGCCAGCCCGCCGGGTTCGAGCACGGTACCCGGCTGCAGGCGGCAAGTCCCTCACTTGCTGAAACTGGGCCAGAGGGACCTTCCGTTACCTTTGCGTGCTCCGCGGCGTGGCAGGGCCGCTGTCCAGGCGGACGGGAGGGCGCCGACCAATCTCCGGGATACGCGGGCTGGCTGCTGTACCGGGATGCCGGGAGATGCCATTGGGGGGGGCCGCGGCACGGCAATGGGGCGGGCATCGCATTGCATGCACAGCGGTGGAGCGGTGCCGGGTTGCGAGGGCTCGGTTGACCATTCGACCCCTCACCGATGCCGTCCGGACTGACCGCGCCGCATGCAGACCCGGCGATGCGATGCCGCCCCCCGGCCTTGCTTTTGCCATCCCGCCGTCCCGCTTCTGCCCCCCACTCCGCGCCGCGTCTCCGAGACGGCAGAACCGCCGTCCACGACGGCCAGGTATATCACGTAACTCTCGTCTGCGCTCGGCCATCCCGTCTGTCTGTCACTGTTATCCAACACAACCCACGCTCCTCTGTCTCTGCCCGCCCGCCCGCCCGCCTGAAGCACCACAGCCGGCAAGAAAGACACTCAATTAAAGTGCGGCACAGACGCCCGTTCAATCATACCATGCCGGTCCATACAGTGGCAGACCTCTTCTTGGAAAGCTTGGCGGAGGTACGTGTACGCGAAGGACCGGGTTTGCATTGCGGCACGCAACCAACTTCCTGATACCTGCAAGATCTGACCCCAGACACTGACGTCCACCAGGCCGGCGTTGACTACCTCTTTGCCGTGCTGGGCTCCGACCATCCCAGCATCATCGAGGCCTACACGCGACGCCAGCAGGAGGGCAACGTGTGGCCGAAGCTCTTGATTTTCTTGCACGAGGTGAGTGATTTTCGTCACAGAGGAGAAAAAGAAAGAATCACGATCGCAGGGACGGAGGAGACGTGTTGGACGCGGAGTAGAACCGTCCTCGCACGCTTTGAGCATGATCTGTCCAGCCCTGTGTTTCACTGTATCCACTTCCAATCCGGGGTCCAGACACCACAATATACCCCAAACCTCACCGACGGCCAGACGAGCCGGTTGCAACGAGAGACACCAGATCCACGGTCGAAAGGAAGGACTAACAGCGGCCACAGTTTGTCGCGCTCTCCGGCGCCGACGGCTTCGCCCGCTTGACCAAGCGGCCGCAGTGCGTCATCGTCCACGTCGACGTCGGCACGGCAGCACTGGGCCAGGGCCTCCACAATGCCTCGTCCGGACGCGCCCCGGTCCTCATCTTCGCGGGCCAAGCTCCCTCGACCATGAACGGAGAACTCCCAGGCTCCCGCACCGAGCACGTCCAATGGCACGCTCCCCGCTCCCCAGAAAAAAACCGCGCGTCACTAACCCCCACAGGTACCAAGACATCCCCTCGCAGCCCTCCCTCGTCTCCCCCTACACCCGCTTCACCGCCGAGCTCAAGCACGCCGCCCACACCCGCGCCCTCGTCCACCGCGCCCTCGCCCTCACCACCGCCACCTCCCCCGGCCCCGCCTACCTCACCGCCACCCGCGAAGTCCTCGCCTCCGCCTCCGCCGCTCCGCCCCTTCCCCCTCAGCCCTCCACCCTCCCAACCTTCCCCTCCTCCCTCGGCGCCCTCCCCCCCGCCGCCGCCACCGCCATCGCCGCCTCCCTCGCCGCCGCCTCCCGCCCCCTCGTCATCACCGGCTACCTCGGCCGCGCCACCCCGGCCGTGCACGCCCTCGTCGCCCTCGCCGACGCCCTGCCCGGCCTGCGCGTCCTCGACGCCGAGGCGAGGGAGATGTCATTCCCGGCGACCCACCGCGCGGCCGTGTTCCGGTCGACGGGCGCGGCGGCGCGGGCGCTGCGGGAGGCGGATGTGGTGCTCGTGCTCGACGCGGATGTGCCGTGGATACCGGTGAGGGGGGCGCCCGCGGCGGGCGCGGTGGTGTGGCATGTGGATGCGGATCCGCGGAAGGAGCGGATGGTGTTGTTTGGGGTGGGGGCGAGGGGGGTGTGGCAGGCGGAGTGTGGGGTGGCGGTTGAGCAGGTGTGTGAGGCGGTGAGGGGGGAGGTGGGGAGGGAGGGGAGGGAGGGGTTTTTGGCGGGGAGGTGGGAGGAGTTGGGGAGGGAGTGGGAGGCGGGGAGGGAGGTGCTGGCGCGGAAGGCGGAGGCGAGGGCGGATGGGAGACTGACGGTGGAGTTTTTGTTTAGGGCGCTGAGGGAGGGGGTGCCGAGGGATGCGGTGTGGGTGAGTGATGTGGTGACGAATCAGGTGGCGTTGAGCGAGCAGCTGGCGTTGGAGGTGCCGGGGACGAATTTTACGAAGGGGGGGAGTGGGTTGGGGTGGGCGGGCGGCGCGGCCATTGGGATTAAGCTGGCGACTGAGCTGTATGATACGGTGAAGGAGCGGCCGTGTGTTAACCGCAAGGCTGAGGGCGAGGGCGGGGAGAGGTTTGTGTGCAGTATCACGGGTGATGGGAGCTTCATCTTTGGTGCGCCGTCGGCGGTGTACTGGGCGCAGCATCAGCACAGAACGCCGTTCTTGACGGTGGTGGTGAACAACGGTGGGTGGAAGGCGACCAGGTCGTGCATCAATGATGTGCATCCGGATGGCTTGGCTGCGAAGACTTCAGATGAGGGACTGGGCATTGATCTGAGGGGTAACGGACCGGATTACTTGGGCATTGCGAAGGCAGCGGCTGGGGGAAACTTGGTGGCCGAAAGGGTGGACGGAGTTGGAAACTTGAGAGAGGTGATTGGAAGACTGGTGAAGGCGGTGCAGGAGCGGAGGGTGGGGGCGCTTCTGGAGGCAGTAGTCGTTTGAGCTTGTCCAATGGTAGAGGTGTTCGAATAAATAGCTGACTGCACATGGGCACGTGATGTAAGCGCGCGCTCAGCCAGCCTCATGCAAACCCCACCTGCGGTCGTGTTCGAGGAGGCAACCGATCCTCTTCACACCTCAGCCTCGCCACGAGCCCACAACAACAACCTTTCTCACCATGTCTATAATCACGACATACCAATACAACCCGCTAGAAAGCAGACGGCACATACGGCTGCTAGACACACGCGGAGTCGATGTCGAAGGACAGCTCTATATATGGAGTCCGATGCCTCAAGGATGCGAGATGATTCACGCCTCAGTCGACGACCTCCAATACGAAGCTGTCTCGTATGCCTGGGGAGACAGCACACGTGTCGCCGAACTTCCTATCGCCGAGGCTCAGGGCCACATCGCACTTACGAAGAGTCTCGTCAAAGCTCTTCCCTACCTAGCAAGGGCGTCTCAAACAGGACTGCTGTGGATCGATCAGATCTGCATCCATCAAGCCGACCTCCAGGAGCGGGAGCAACAGGTAGCTCTCATGGGTGACGTTTTCCGAAACTCGACAAAGACGCTGATCTGGCTTGACCTGGACGACGATAGCGGTCGGGTGGCTTCGGATTGCCTTTCAGCGATCAGGAGCTACAAAACCAAGGACCATCCCGAGAGATCTTTGGAGATTAAAGCTTTGACGAACCGTCCGGATTGGAAATTCGCAACTTAAGAGTTCACCGACACGGTGCTAGCACTCCGCAACTGCTCGTGGATGTCCCGTGCCTGGGTTGTCCAGGAATACATTCTATCTCGATCTGTAGCCTTCCTTTGGGGAAAACGAATCTTCCATGACCACGAGTTAGGTGATTTTCAATCAGTCGCCAATATCGAACTTCTCAAATCCTATGGCCAACCCGGTTTAAGATGGCACGATAATCTTGCTGGTTTCCGGGTGTTTCGGCAGATGTTTTTCAGCAATTCCAATGTGCTATTACGATCCGGATGGCTAGCAGTCTTTGCCCGTAATGCCGGCCGTTTTGAAACATCCGTTGAAAGGGACGGCCTCCTTGCTTACCTCGGCATCTGGAAGCCACAAAGCTTCCAGCCCAGCTACACTGCCCCTCTGGAAGAGTTGTACACGGACTTTTCCATATGCCTTTGCAAGGATATAGGGTCGCTAGATTTCCTTGCGATCAACGAGCGTCGCAAAGCTCGTGATTACCCTGTCTCTGAGAAGTTTTCAGCCCAACACCTTCCTTTGTGGGTGCCGGACTGGTCTAAAGCCGGATTGAATTGGCCTAGGAGTCTGACTACCGAGTATGTGAAAAGATGGGATGCTGCAGCTGGCAGAAAACACAAATACGTTGAAGCTCCGACGCCGATGCATCTAGTCGTTCGGGGTAAAATCATAGACAGGCTCACCTTTGCGTCTACAGGAATCTTTTCAGTCAGAGCTGAGGACGATTTCCGATATCTGGAAGAAACCATCCATGAGCTTTCAAAAACCTCTCAGAGTAGGCACTGCTCTTTTGACACACTCGTAGCAACAGTGGTAAAGTGTGCTGGTCCGGAATACAATGCTTCTTATTCTGGCACGAAGCTGGAAGGGGTTTTTGGGGAAAGTATTAGCTGGATGTGGGATAGGAAAATTATATTGTGTGAAAGCGACAGGATTGGTATGGCTCCTCAATGGTGCAAGGAAGGCTACATCATCGCCATAATCCACGGGTGCCACATTCCGTTGATTCTTGACAAGGACGAGAATAGTTCAACTTACAGCATCATCGGAGACTGCTATCTCGAAGGGGCCATGTATGGAGAAGCAGTGACGTGGGAACTGGATGAAGCGGATGAGTTTGTTTTGAGTTGAATGATGTCTGTATCTCTTTCCATTGTTTCCTATCCTGTTTACCTTCTCAGCGCTCAGCTGATCGTCACATCGCATCATGTACTTCAAACAATCGTCGTGTTCACCACCCCAACCCTCCCAAACGTGTTCCCCTCTTGATACGCCCACTCCGTCAGCGCCGCCGCGCCATCCTCCCCCGCCCCAAACGCATACATCCTCCCATCCTCGTTAAACGCGATCGCCGAATTCTTCACCACATCCTCAAACGCGTCCACCGAGCTGCTCTGCGTCCACCCCGCCTGCCCCGGCGCCCCGCTCCACGCCACCAGCTGCACGCCGCCGCTGCTCGTCGACGACAGCACCTTGACGTACCTGTAGCCGCCCTGCACCGTGCACCACGCCGCGATGTGCGCCTCCGCGCCCAGCGACGCCACCACGCCGTCCGCCGCTGCCAGGCACTCCGTCAGCGCATCGCCCACCAACCGTCCGGGAAAACTCACCCATGGCGTCCTGCAGATCCCACGTCTGCGACGAAAGGTTGTACGTGACTTCCTGCAGGCTGCCGGCGTTGACGTACAGCGCGAACGTCGAGGCGTTGTTGTCGGCGTCCGGCAGCAGCTGCGTCAGCCCCATGCCCGAGCCCAGCACCGGGCTGACGGTGCTGGCGATCAGCTTGATGGTGTCGGTGGCGTCGGCGGTGATGTTGACGGCGTTGAGGGTGTTTTGGTTGTTCTGCTGCCCCTGGAAGATGATGGTGTTGTTGGTGCTGCACTGCGCGCACTGCTTGCCCGAGGAGACGATGGAGGAGTTGACCACCGGCAGGGTTTGTCGGAAGGAGCCTTCGAGCCAGGCTGGGGACGTGAGGTTGGAGGTTAGCTCGCGGATGGTGTTGTCTGAGTCGATGAAGAGGAGGTGGAAGTCGATCTGTGTGGGAGGGTTAGTAGATGAGTACGTGTTGCGGGTCCAAGAGAGATACATTGTTGTCATTCTCTATGTTTACATGGGCACTGAGTGATGTGCCGTTCATTGGGACGAGGGCAGTCGTGTTGTCGGATGCCTGGGCCGGTGAAACAGTCCATGCCGAGGTGGACGAGTCAAAGTCGGATTGGTAAATGACAGCCGTGGTGGCCTGGAAGAACACTCGGTAGTGGGTGATGTTCTGAGTATCGGTGTAGTTGATTGATGCGATGTTTGAGCCGGGAAGGATCTGCGGGGGTCCAGAAGGCTGGGAGGATTTGGACTTGTGCGCCAATGACCCGCCCACTCCGCCGCCAACTGCCGCTCCAATGATGACTAAAATGACGACTGCGAGGACGATCCAAAACACCTTTCTACTGAGACCCAATATCTTCCTCGGGCGGGCTGCAGCGGCCGGCGCTGCTTCTTTCTTCTGGACAACCTCGGGCGCGTCGTGGTCGATTGCCTGCGGGAGGTCGGCTTCGTCTTCTTTCGCTACGGGGAGGTCCCGGTTCTTCTCTTTGTCCACCTCGAGAGTGCTGTAGTTGTCTTGGCGAGATGCGCCCTCCATGGCTTTCACAGAAGAGTCCATCAGCAGCCCGGCAGGCTCCAAAGCGACAGCACAGCTCAATACTTTATCAGTGCCACTCAACACCCCCTCCCACTCCATCCCTGCACGGTCGAAACAGTCGCAGAAGATTTTCGATTGAATAAGCTGACTGCAGAAAGGCTATCAGAGGGCAGGACGTGGTTGGAGGATGGCGTGCTCGTTTTGGTCTCGGCTATGCAGGCGGCCCGCAAGCAAAAGCCCGAACGGGACAACCGCAAGGATGATCGCCCAGCTCGGGTAAGAGCGCCGTTTTATCCTGCCTATAGCCAAACAGCAATACAGAGTGCGGGGCCTGGAGATAGCAAAGTGGCTTGCTGAAGGATTGAGCCCGCTGTGGAGCCGTGTCCGGCATTGCTGTTTGCAGTTGGTTATGAATCAAGCCTGCTCACATGGCGCTCGGCGCGGCTTGATTTTAAACGTTAGTGCTTAACATGCATAAAGAAGGCTGCTGCCTAGTTGTCACGTAATCGATGGCGAAAGCGTTCCTTGCTTTCAGCTGCTGATGTCAATATCAAAGTCACCCGAGACGCGAAGGCAAGATATTGCACATAATTGTCCAGATTCCTCGTTCTGATGCCCCTTCGAGACTACAGTCACATTTGATATTCTACGCAGTCCAGTTGCGCGGTAAGATAGCATGCCCACCCCATGGACACCGAGGAATCCGCTCACCCACAGGCCGGCAGCTGTGATTCAATCCCGGCTGCCAGCATGTCCCTATAGGTGAAAGTGTTAGCGCTGTCGATCACAAACATCCAGGGTACCTGCAAGTCATACTGACCATCCATACACTGACAAAAGTTCTTGATGCCGTTGTCTGGATCGGCGCTGTTGTTGGAATTAGCCAGGCAGCATAAAACGGCGACTGGAGCCTTACTGGTTATAGCACGGTTGCCTCTGCGCAAGGGCTAGACCAACCAGTGAGAGCGTGATGCTTAAACAGGCGAAAGGCTTCATGTTCACTAGGAGATCGATGTTGTGGAAGTTGCTGCTGGAAGACTGCCGCTTGGAAACCGGGACATTCATAAACGGGCCTCGTAGGCTTCAACTAATCTCTTAATGCAACGTCACAACCGTTCCTGCCTTGATTCATTACTGGAGAACTCACACCTACGGTGGTGGCTTTAGATGTGCTACTTGATTAACCAGGTTTTCCGTGCTCTGCGTTCTTTGTGCTATGACAACCTCGTGGGTGATTCGAAGACGACAGTGCCACAGTTCACAAACTAGTTGATTTCGCGTAACATTTTGGGCATGGAGTGGCTCCACCAGGATTTACTTCCTTGTTTGCATTAATCGCCAAGAAGGGAGGTGTTAGAGTAGGGAGAGCGACTGTTGCAGGGAGGGGTGCGTTTGGTTCATGGTGTCCACATAAAGGTATGCTCTGAGACTTTGGATAGGATATTTGACTGTTCGGATCACAATGATCTTCGAAGACGGAAACCGGCAACCGGCAACCGGCAACCGACAATGAGCAGCATATGAAGGGCAACGATGTGTTCGGAGATCAGTTGAATGTTGTTGATGTGGGACCGAATACGTGAGATCGCACGAAGATGGATAGCGTTAAGGCTCAGTGACTCTACCCAGGGTTTGAGAATTCAAGTAGACAAAATGCAGACCTTCTCTGCTATTATCTAATGGGTGGAGCTCCTGTGTGGGAGTGGCCGTCGCCGCGTTTTCACCGTCTCGGCCGACTCGGCTGACCTGATTCGGAATGTCCGGCCCGATTAGCCTTGAAATAAGGAGCACACTATTGAGACCAAGTGTGCCTTGTGGACGAGCCCCTTCACTTTACGTAAACGAGAACTCGTCCTATCATCGGAAACTCCTTCCAAAAATAAGCTTAGTGGGGAATTCTTGGACGCACCACTGACTCTTGGCAGCTTGAGACGCGGGATAACATGAGTTTTCATTAGAGGTAGGTCTACAAAGGAAAGTCTAGAGTCTATGTGTGAGGCATTGGTAGCCAGGGGGAATTTGTTGCGGTGTTTACAACACGCATGTGACACTTCCAGAGGGAGATGAATACCAGAGCTGCGACGGAAGACCCGAGCAAAGTTAACCCTATCCAGTGATCTCCCATCCAGAATATAACCTTCGCGTCGTCCTCGTGCCAAGAACTGCCGCGAAAACTATGAAACATACTCTCCCCATTGCGATCGTAGTCCTTCGGCATGAGAGTGAACAACTCTTCTCCTGGAGACTTCTCCATCGACAGATATTCCTCCCGCAATTCTGACAGGAACAAAGGACCAGTGCTGTACATGACGGTGAGGTATGGCGATCTCCAGTTTCTGTTGTACTCCTTGAGGGCGAGGATGGCCATCTCGAAGAACGGGTGGTGCGGGACGCTTCCCATAACGTCGTTGCTGACGCCGATAGGTGCAGTCAGTGGCAGCCACGCTGGGTACTCCAGAAGGGGGTCGAGGCGGTAGTTGCATCCCTGTAGTTTCCGAACAGACGTCAGCTTGTATTCGGGCAGGTGTAGGGATGTGAAACGCACGTCATCGAGGTCGATGTAGATTCCTCCAAAATGAACGAGCGCAAAGTATCTTATGGCATCCGCGCGCTGGATAGGATGGGGATAGCTCCTCCATGTCTCGAGGAACCATGGGTACTCTTGCGCGATGAACTCGTCGGCGTCTTCGTCCGTCCAAAACTAGCATAGGAAGTCAGTGACCGCGTCTGCGATGTTGTACTGGCGCAAAACCACACGTACCTTGTATTCGTAATCCGGGTGCAGGTTCACGCAGCTCTGTTGAGCTGGTCTCCAATGTTCCGGGATACTGTGGTTTCGGTACGTCTGATGAATGATTTTGGGGATCTTGGAATTGCTGATGTGGACAGTTGCAAAGTTTTTCGTTGGCCGCAGCAAGAGCGATACGGGCTTCTTGAGCAAGTGAAGGAGGCTCCAGGCAAGAAGTGAATATAGCAATGCAATTACTAGGACTCGTGGTCGAATTCTCCTTGCTTCGAAGCTGCCGAGGAACTTCATCGTAGGTCTTGCCGTCCTTGAAGGATGTGCGGCTTTGAGTCCGTCCCTGAATTCCTGTGTGGCTAAACTCGGAGACTGTTAACTGAAGGGTGAGGAACGAATGAAGTGTTGAGAGTCCACGATGAGAGACAATCCACCGCCGGAAGCAGCATTGTTAAGCTGATGGAATGTTGCATAAGGAGTCTGTCCTCGGCAGCATTGCGGCGTAGGGTGCCAGCGGTCAGTAGCGGCGATACTGCAGTATGCCTCGTGTGTGCCTGCCAAGAAACGGCGCGGTGTACGAGCAAAGATCACCGACCCAACTGTGCAATATCACGACCATAGTCTCGATGTACCTAAGAGAGCTTTCTCGTATCCATTGCTTAAATGGGATCAGGAGAGAGCTCTGGGCTTTGATGATGCTGTAGCCGCTGCTTCAGCGCAGTGGCTGTACACACGCCATCTCCAAGAAGAATCTAGCGCCTATATCCGTGGCTGTGTGTAATAGTAGCATGAGTGCTCGTCGTTTGAAACTTGAAGAGGTTCGTGACAGTTTTCGGAATTTGCATTCCTTTGCTTCATCAAGTTCACTGTGTGCCCCATAGCGTGGACACTTAAACTTGCGCTTTGATAGCACCGGCCATGGCATCAGCTTCGACGTGACTCTTTCACCTACGTGGTCAGTAAGCTTGACTCGCCACGGTGACGTTTGATTCAGAGGGTCTTTGCTACTACGAAGAATTTATGCACGTGGATGGCATAATGCCTGATGCTGCATTTGGTCTACAAATATGGTTTCACGATTTCTATTAGTGGAGGCTCAAACCGCAGCAAGAAACCACCAAAAATGAATTCGGTTGTGTTCGAAGAGGCTAATGTAGACACCCAGCTAGGCTGTGAGGCTGTGAAAGGGCGCTTGGGTTACTCGGCAAGTGGGTAGCTCCCGATGTGCCGATAGATCCGAACTTTGATCTCATAATACACCGCACGGGAACTATCACAAGGCTGACCTCGGATTTAAGAGTTTAGCAAGGCCCAAGCGCTCGAATTTACGGCTTTTACCACTTTCCGGGAGCTCGAGACGAACAAACACTTGTTGTGGCTGTCATGATGGCGTGATCAGATGGTACATTGGGAGAGCAAATAGTATAATGAAATCATTGACAGCTTAGGTTTTCTGGATAGAATATCCAAGGATGCTACTTCGTTGGGAGATCTGGAATGAAACGAGCGAGGCGGTTTCGTTCGGATTATATAATCTTCGAAAGGGGGCCGAGTTCGTCTCATCCCCGCCACTACAGACGAGTGGCCCAGCCGCGCCATTGCTTAATCAACAAGCCCGGGCTGTTTCACTTTCTGACTCAAAACACGAAGTTGCATGTTCGAGCTGGACCGATCCGACTCCGTCAGTCAGAAAGCCGACTGACTTCTCGTCCGCCAGCTTCGCGAGCAATTCACAACTCTACGGACCCGAAGGTTTTGCGAGCCACCCGGCATGCAGCAGAAAGAGGATACTCAGGCTGGGTGTCTATTACTGAACTGATGTTGCCGCGGCTATGGAAGTATGGTCAATCCTCTCTACAGTATCGTCGTGACAGGACGGAGAAAAGCCGCTGATGTGTGAGAAACAGGCTCCTCGGCTGCACCGAAACCGACGCAGTCGCCATATACGACACATTTCCCAATGGATGAAGTACGTCGCGATCCATTGCGCTGAACCTGTACCCTAGAAACCTCGATGTCGGCGGCAATCGGAAACCCTCTCGTTCGGCCCTCACACCGTCGACGTGCGACTCGGTAGCATCCCAGCGTGCGCATACCGCAGCCAAGGCATAGAGAATAAACGTACCAAGAATGATCATCGGGTTGATCTCTCCGTATATATAACATGCCACTTGGAAAATTCGATGGACTGGATGATGGTCTATGGTCAGACGCCGCTCGTTCCTGACGGGCACCTTGAGTAGGACATGACCCTCCTACAACCCGTTGGAACGGCTGGCAGATTCGAATATCGGCTGTAGTGGCTGCTGCCGAGTTGCAGCGCAAGGCCTTGCGAGTGTAAAGATCATCTGCAAAGGTGACAATTCTCGGCCACGTAGTACTCTGGCTATGCGTCCCTGAGAAACTTAGGTGGGTTACTGTTGAAAAATTTGTCGACAAGGTCTATTGGTAAATAGGAAATGTTTCTCTATTGGGTGTGGATAATGTTGCGGTCTTAGAGTCTTGTTCACCCTTCTACTGCTCAGACCGAAAGACAAGTTTCGATATGGCTTTGATAACAACTTGAATGGGCAATGTCAAATGGGGTGGGGATGTACTCTCGAAGTGAGCTGAAGCAAATAATCAAGGAACTGTTTGCACAATATCGTCAGAGGCGGAGAACATGTGAAGACCAAAAAGTCGATCACAAGCATTTTTGCTTTACCGGTGTCAAGCTACGGCTAGTTTCACAGCCCTACAAGTGCCGTAGACAACGGTAGACTCGGCACATAGCCTCGCTTTAGTCCATGCGCATGTTTGATAGTCCCGCGTCGGTACAGCACGGACTATTCGTGGGGAGGGGGCAGTGCTGGCGCCAAAATTAGACGAGAGGCTCAATCTGTGCAGGGCGAAACAACAGATCCTGCCATGCCGCAGGAGAGGCTGTGATAATTTTGTTTCAGAAATTCGAAAACTTGCTTGTCTATTCTATCTACTCCAATAGGGCTTGAACCAAGTCTTTGTGGATTAAGCATTCAACTTGTTGATGTGAATTGGTGCTTGCCGTTCTCCGTTTCACCGAATGGTTTATCCTCAGGGGCTGCTATGGAAGAGGCTTGATGACGACGCTCCGGCCAGACATGGTCTCCATCTGAACCCCAACTAGCATGCTGGCACGAGACCCAAACCTGAGGTATTAGCTGTGCTGGAACCTGGTGATTTCTCCTGGACATCGACCGGTGAGTTGTCCCAGTAAGTTTAAAGTGGTGACACCCCGTATTTGAGAGGGTATGTGCTGTCAAGTTATCAAAGCTATGCACAAAGCGCTAACAAGGCGCCAAGAAAATACGCTCCGGTTTTGTATTCCTTATTTTTCCGTCGATTCTGCCTTGCACTGCCTGAGGTTGCAGCCGAGATGAGGGCTTCCATTCAGGCAACCCCACATACACAACTACCTCGTATAGATCCACTTGGGCTCACCACCGTTCTCTCACTCCGCCGACGGATCCAGCCTTGAAACGTGGAGGAGGTGTACAAGTTCATACCTTCCGTTTAGGGGTTAAAATGTGTGACCTACGTAGTTCCCGTTTGGCTGCATCACATGAAAATGAAACCAACGACAACCAGCGTGTTCGTTTTGCAAGTGACATTGCTTGCGCTCCACAATGTTGCTAATGGCTTGGAGCTTGACATCACGGAACCACAATCCATTCGAGATGTTTCTGCCAACATTGCTTACGGCATGAAGAGCTGCTACACAGGGAACAACACCGGGGACGTCACAGGCAACTCCAACGGCTTCTATCTCTGCATCGAATGCAATGGTAGCTAAGGAACATATAGGCAGCCTGCCCGATCCATACTACTGGTGGAATGCTGGCGCCATGTTCATGAAGATGGTGGACTACTGGTACTACACCGGCGACAACTTGTACGTCGAGGTGACCAAACAAGCCATCCTTCACCAGGCAGGGCCTGAGTACGACTTATGCCCCAGAACCAAACCGAGTCGGAAGGCAACGGCGACCAGTTGTTCTGGGCTCTATCAGCCATGTCCGCAGCAGAAGTCCGCTTCCCCAATCCCAGCAGCCAGCACGCCTCCTGGATCACCCAGGTACAAACCGTGTTCGACCTGCAAGCGCCGCGATGGGACACCGAAGAGTGCGGCAGCGGGCTGCGATGGCAGTACGCCCACACCCTCATGAAAAACCCCGAGCCACGAAACGCGCTGACACCCAGGATCTTCTCGTGGAACAAAGGCTGGAACCACAAAACCACCATCTCCAACGGCGGGCTCTCCCAACTCAGCGCACGTCTCGCCCGCTACACCGCCAACACAACGCACGCCGCCTGGGCGACCAAAGTCCGACCGGGGCCCTCATCCATCCTCGTCGCGTCGACGACCTCCACAGCCATCGCGCTCAACGACGGCGCCTCCCTCGCCGGCACGGCCGCCATGTATGACCACACGCGCTCCGCCGTCCGGCGCGCCCGCACCGAGCAACTCCTCGCCACCGCGCCCGCCCGCTTCTCCACGCCCGCGGCCACGATGGTCGAGCCCGCGTGCGGCCGCCTGCGACGTCGATCAGCAGTCGTTCAAGGCGCTGGATGGCGCTGACCGCGCAGCTGGTGCCGCCGCCCAGTGCGCCGGCGTCGGCAGCGCCTGCGGCCGCCTGTGGAACAACTCCGTCTGGGACGGCACAGAGGCCTGTGCGAGCAGATGGCCGCCCGCGTCGGTGGCCGAGGCCAGGACGAGTAGGCCCGACGCGGGTGGCGGCGGGGGGCGGTGGTGTTGATGCGCGCGCGGCGACGGCGGGGGATCAGGGCGGGGCGGCGGTGCTGGCAGCGGCGACAGTCGGCACGGCGCGCGATACTGGATGCTGTAGGTGCGGCGGGGCGGCTGGTTGCCTGTTGGGGAAACAACACGGTTGGGGATCATGGGGCCGAGGAGTGGGGGAGGCGAGGCTGATAAGCGTGGGCGCTGGCTGCGCGGTCGACTTCCCCGCTTGCGGCATCCCGGCTGGGGCTCTGTCCAACCAGGAACACAAGATATTAAGCAATTGCTCGGGCGTGCTTGTTTGAACTGCGTCGACATGTCGAAGTCTCTCGTCAGGCCGTTCAAGTGCTCGGTGTGCGAACGCCCATTCACTCGCCAAGTACACCGCCCGTGACGCGCCCGGAGATTGGAACAGACCGTGCTGACCGTGGGACTGCTTTGTAGGAAAACTTGAAGCGACATGTACAAACACGTATGCCCTATCAGATTCCCCGCGATGTCGTGCGGATTTTGACAGTGTTCCACTAGACCATCCCAGCGCTGTTTCGCGGTCGTACCCGTGTCCGCAATGCGACGCTCGGTTTTCCCGGAGGTACATACGTGAGGTCCATCTGGCATTCAAGATACGCAGACTCACAGGCAGAACCAGTGACCTGAGGAAGCGGCACATTCGAAACTGCCACCCTTCAATTGAGATGATACTGCCCACACTGTCGTGGCAGTCTCTCGAGGACGAGCTCTGCCTGCCCTCGGCCCAGGGCCAGGATGGCGAGGACACAGTGAGCTTTACTTCTGTCCACATGGCAAAGAGCAGTGCTGAATACTCGTGCGTATGCAGGACTTGTATCTCGCTCTGTCGAGTTTGCCCGTGAAAAGAGTAACTCCGTATGTCCTGCTCACCTTTCGCCCAGGACATCCACTAATGTACTACAGAGAATCGCAGAACTGTGAGGCCTTCTTCACAAAGTTCCATCCAACAATGCCGACCTTGCATGAACCAAGCTTCGACCTGGATACAGCACCAAAAGGATTGGCTAGTGCTGTTATGTGCATAGGTGCGTTGTACGGCTCGGGAGATTCCAGGTATGCCACGAGCAGAAAAATGTTCGAAGATGGATATAACGCTCTGGAAGAATATGTAGGATTTTGCTCATCCCCAAGAAAACGACTGAGGATTGGCTGACATCGTACGCGCCCAGACCAAGGAAGACCGTAGCAGGTTCCAAGAGACATGGGTCCTCCAAGCATACATCTTGCTGGAAGTGTACGGGATATACGTGTGTGACGATACCCTGCTGTCAAAAGCTCAGCATATCCATCACAGCCTCGTGGGAGCTATCAGAGAGTTGCAGATGACCCACGATGGCCATGCATCCCGCTTGGGAACTCCGGGGTCCCCCGAGCTCATGCCCGTACTATCAGAGGATGAACCGGCCATGGTGCAGAAGCGATGGCTAGACTTTGTCCAAGAGGAGTCAAGAAAGCGGTCCGCAAAACCACGTCACCACACGATACCCGAGCTAACCCCTACCAGATGCATCTACTCCATCTACCTCCTCGACTCCCAGCTCTCCATCGCCTGCAACCTACGCCCCCAGATCTCCGCCCTGGAGATCAAATACGAGCTCCCCTGCGCCGACGACCTCTGGTCCGCCACCACAGCCGACGCCTGGCACACAGCCCGCACCCAGCACTTCCGCTCCTTCAACGAGCAAGACGACCGCCCCGGCGCGCACGACGACGACGCCGCCCCCACCGAAGGCTCGCTCTACTCCAGCACGCAAGACCTCCTCCACCACCGGCGCAGCCGCCCCTCCCTCCGCCTCCTCTGGCACTCCCCCTTCGCCGCCCTCGTCCTCGTCACCCAACTCCAAATGATGTCGCGCGAGCTGACCCACGCGTCCTGCCTCCTCGAGCGCCCCAAAAACACCCAGCGCCACCTCTCCATCCTGACCGAAGCCCAGTACAACCAGATCTCCTGCGCGCTCCGCAACATCGCCGAGCTGGCGCCGCGCAGCGACCCCGCCGGCGCGCACCCGCTCTGGCACGCCTTCTGGCTGACGTACCGCTACACCTCGCTCACGCTGTCCCACCCCGACTCGCTGCTCGTCACCGGCGTCGTCGAGACCAACCTGCCCGCCGCCATCGCGACCGCGGGCCACCTGGCCCGCCCGCGCAGCCGCAGGGCGAACCGCGATATCTACGAGGACCGCGATGTGTTTCGCATCTTGAATGATCTGGAGGCGGCGCTGGGCCGCATGGCGGCGGCGCCGGGGGTCGAGGGCGAGAATCCGTTTTTGACGCTGCTGGCGTTTAAGATCTGTTTGGTGGGGTGGCGGGTTGTGCGGTTGACGATGGGGGAGGCGGGGAGGGGGGAGGAGGCGGCGCAGGGGAGGTGCAATCCGTCGAGGTTTGTGTTGCAGAGCGTCATGGCGGCGATACGGGAGGAGGGAGGTGCGGAGGGGGCGCTGGGGGCGGAGGTGGAGTATCTGCAGTGGGTGAGGGAGGCGTTGCTGAGGAGGAGTGTGTGGCCGGTGGGGCGGTGGGAGGCCGCGATTGTGGATGAGGCGGTTGCCGGGGCGGGGGAGTATGCGGCGGGGGTGAGGGAGTCTGAGGGTTGATGGGTGAACAGCGTGTGAAGATGGGAACGCAAGGTTGAAAAGAAGGTTCTAGTTCATTCAATGTCTATATTGGTAGAATAAAGTGGATGCGGAAAGCATCAAAGATAAGAATGGCTGGGCCTTTACGCCGGCGCCTTGTCTCCCACGTTGTCCAGAATATACGGCTCCCCGTCTACTTTAACATAGATGGGATCCGATTTAATCCTCCAGTAGTACTCATGGATCTCAGGGTGCTTCTTTGTCCACTCCTTCGCAAACACCTGTCCAAACATTATCAGCAATGCACCGAGAGGGACACAACGGTGGAATACTCACAAACTGGTAACCTCTCGCAAGCGCGGCAACAACAAACAGATCCGCCATCGTCAGACCCGATCCCACGAGAAACTTCTTCCCGCTCTTCAACTCTCTTGCCACGACGTCAAGCATTGCCTCGCTGCCCTTCTCGGCCGCCGCCAAGATCTCCGGACTCGAAGGCGCCTTGCCGATGACGGGGTTAATCCAGTTCATAATGGGAGGCAGGAGCTCGTTGTTGGCAAACGACGACCAGCGGAGGATGGTTGCCTCCTCCTCCAGCGTCGAGCCCAGGAGCGTGGTCTGAGGGTTTTGCTTGGCGACTGCGGAGAGAATCGTCAGCGCAATCGGCAACAACGCTGCAGGGGTGCTGCCGTACGGTAGTATGTGACTGCAATGCACTCGTAAAGAAGGAAGCCGTCAGGGCGCTCCAATGCAGGAACCTTGCCCGTGGGGAACTTGGCCAGGTAGGCGTCGCCGACACCGCCCTTGGCCGGGTTGACCTTGATCGGCCATGCCTCGAGGTACTCGATGTCGAGCTTGTTGAGCTCGGCTACGTAAAGGCACATGGTGGCCCGAGGGGCCTTGGGGTAGTTGTACAGCTTGCCGAACGACATTGTGGAGTGGTCAGGTGCTGTTTCACGGTTCGTCAGGTAGCGGTGCGGGGGTTGGAATTGGGAATGCAATGGAAAGCATGGTCGCTGCTGAGAATGCTTGGACTGCCGTTTTGTGGCTGGCTCTGGTGCTGCAGCTCTCGGTACTCGAGGTTTGGGCCGTGATGGAGCAGTGCGGACGAGGTGGACTATGCGTGGAGTGGACGTGTGGATCGGCGAGAATGCGGGGGTGGACGGGCGCGAGGTGGAGCTCCGCCTTTGTCCACCACACTCCTCGTCAATGCCGATCACCCAAACTGCTGCTCGTCTGGATGTGAAACTGCGGGAAACTGCTGCTGCATGGCTATTACGTACTTCTTCCAGGCCCTTATGCACCCCGCTTTCACTCCCGGAGACCGTGTGTCCATCTTTCCGCATGTTCCGGGGCGCCGTCAGTCGAGCCGGGCGCTCTCGGTTTTGGACATGCTGTATGCCCAACGTAACAGAAACATTTACTATGTGCGAAGGCATCCTCAGTGCCACATTTCCGGTCGCGCTGGAAACCCTGCTAGAATTCAGTGCTCTTAATCATTTTTCAAGGGCGAAAGGCATTCACGGGCATGATTGCAACTTAGCTCGTGGCAAAGAAGAATTTTCAATTTGGAGTTCTAAACAGAGGCTTCTACATTAAATCTCACACCGCCACACTTGTCTGCACAGGCTCCTTTCCCAGCGCCTTGAATCCCTGGGGATCATGGTACTCTCCATGGAACGGATCCTCATGAACTCCCTGCTGCCTCGGCCTGTCATTGTCAAAGTCCAGCCTCTTGTACCCGTGTTTCCTCGCATTGAGGTAGTCGGGCATGTTATACACCACAGGATCGAGCGGCTTGTCGAGGCCCAGCCTCTTGAGCAGCGGCGAGTCAATGGGCTTCAGCGGAACCTCGTTGACGGGACGCGTGAAGTAGATGACGCCCACACGCTTCTCCCGCTCCTGGTCTTGCGGTGGCTTGACCACGCGATGGATTGTGGCCTTGAAGAATCCGCCCGTCATGAGCTCGAGGGCCTCGCCTACGTTGACGACCAGAGCGTTCTGGAGATACTGCAAGATGTCAATGGTCTGTCTCAGTTTCGGACGTTGGCAGGGATAAACTCACTTGAACCCACTTCCACTGTCCGTGGTTGTCAAGAATTTGCAGCGCAGAAATGGGCTGCGAGAAAAGGAAGGTAAATGTGCCCCAGTCTGTGTGTCCAGCGAGGTATAGGTCGCGGTATTTCTGGTTGTCTTCCTCCGTCCGCGGATTGTAAATCATCTGGGAAATAAATCAGCCGCTGTAACTTAATACCTCAAGGTGATGCATACGTAGCGGAGATACTCAGTGCTCTCCTTGCCAAAAGCGTGCGTGCGGAGCACAACTTCTTCCGGAACGTCGAGGATCATTGCGACAAGCACCAGGAGCTTCTTCAAAATGCTGTTGCGGATTATGTCCATAGTTTGGCGAACTTCATCCATGTGTGGCTCCAAGATCTTGGGGTGCGAATGATTTTCGGGATCATGAACGAGAATATTGTAATGGTCGAGCTTGGCCTACGTCAGCTAAAGTCTCGATAATAGCTGTGTGGACGAGCTTACAGTCTTGTGGAATCCGCCCTTGATGCCGCGCTCGCCTGAAGGCTTGAAGCCTACGTAAAGACCACTTGCATCCTCTTCCGGAGTCGCCTCGAAGGGAAGCTTCTCTTCGGGCTCCAAGGTCATGACTGCATGTGCGAGGCTCATTTGAGACTCGTACAGCTCGTCGGAGATGCCGTGGTTCGAAATTGTGAGGAAGCCATGCTCAGTCACGGCCTTGAGGAGATCCTGGGCTAACTCCTTTCTGGTGTTGGGATCATCGTACTTGGCGAAGTCAACGTTCACGAGCTCGATCCAGTCGACTTTTGCATCGAGTCAGTTTTTGAACGGTGAAGGCGGGTTGGAGGACGACGCACGCTTCTCCTTGGTGGGAGCTGCCGGCACGAACTTGGGAATCGAAGTCTTTGCGGATGCCATGTCGATGGAATTGGTTTTGGAAATCTTGTTGCGATGACCAGTTGCTGTGGATTCTTGGAGAGCCTTGAGCCACCAAGACGGCTGTATTAATATCTCACAATTGGCATGCGAAGAAGCAACATCGAGCTGCAAAGACATTCCCTCCGCTGCATTCCCCGCGCACTCCACTCTGGAGTGTCGACTATCAAGCCAAGCGGTGCGGAGCTCCCGGGTCCAGCTAGCCAATAGGAAGTGGGGCGTATTGAGGTGGAGCTCCGACGCGGCGAGGCCGGGGATCCTGGCCCGGCAACCCATGATAACGATAATATAGCCGGCGCGATAGTACACGCGGCACTCCAATACCAAGAACGACGTTGCAGAATCGATAGCGTCCACTCAGAGATAGCCGAAAGGAATCAAAACTATTAATTCGCCCCAGATGTTGACACAATTTCCAAACGCAATCACGCTTGCTCGTCTGATCCTCTCGTGAACATGTCTTCCGGTCCACAGCGTTGGTATCACAAGTGGTCATGGTACGACCTGGATGCGTCCAAGGCGGAGAAGAGACTGCTACTCAAGCAAGATTTGATGATCTTGACCTTTGGGTGCCTTACGTTCTTCACCAAGGTAGTCTCCTCTACTTCCTCACTGCGGCGCCGCCATATCTGACAAGCCTGCTAGTTTCTTGACCTCCAAGCATTCCAGAATGCCTATGTCACTGGCATGAAAGAGGATGTCGGAATGGAAGGCAATGACCTCCAGTACACGACTGGTGTTTTTCAGGCTGGATACTGCGCCATGATGATTCCCGCCAATCTGTTACTCACACGAGTTGCGTAAGTGGTTGATACAGAGGCCGGGAACGGAGAAGACACTGACAGGACTTGCGCAGACCAAACATCTTCATCCCGTTCTGCGAGGTAATCTGGGGATGCCTCACCCTCGCGACGGCTTTCGTGGACACCGTTGATCATGTCTACGTGATTCGGTTCTTCAGCGGTGTCTTCGAAACGGTGGCCTACCCAGGTGTCATCTACTGCATTGGGTGCTGGTACAAGAAATCGGAAATCTCCCGACGTTTATCGCTCTTCTACATCGCGGGTCCGCTCGGAACCATGTTCGCAGGGTACTTCCAGTCCGCTTGCTACACCAATCTCGACGGCGTACATGGTCTCGCTGGGTGGAGATGGCTATTCATTGTGTGAGTCAGCCTCCCCCCTGATATCCCCGATGGTTTCCTGACTCCTCACCACAGCTGCGGCGCCATCACAATCCCCATCGCGCTCTACGGCGCCGCCTTCTTCCCGGCGCGTCCCGACTCTCCGAACCCCAGCCGGTGGCTCCGCGCGGACGAGATCGCCATGGCTCGGGCCCGACTAGCCAACGACGGCAACGAAGCGCCCAAGGTCAAACTCACCAAGGACGTCGTGATAAGCGTCTTCAAGTCGTGGCACTGGTACTGCTTCGTCGCGCTCTACATCGTCTTCAACCAGGCCATGATCACCAACGGCCAGCCGTTCAGCTTGTACCTCAAGGCCCACGCCGACAAGTACTCGCCCAGCCAGATCAACAACATTCCGACCGGGCAAAGCGCCGTGTCGATTGTTGCGGCTTTGGTCGGCTGTTACTGGGCCGATGTGACCGGGCTGCGGTGGCTGCCGTCGCTGGTCATCTGCGTGTGCATGGTCTTCGGCAGCATTTGCATGGCTGTCTGGTACATTCCGGTTGGGCTGAAGCTGTTCGCGTTCTACGTGGCCGGACTTGGAGGTGCTTTGAACCCGCTCTTCATGAGTTGGGCGTCTGAAGTGGTGAGTCTACTTTGCGTCTGCATCCATGGGCATTTCTAACAGAACCTGTCCAGACAATGGGGTCGGCGGAAGAGCGTACCGTCGTCGTCGCAAGTATGAACGCTTTTGGCCAGGCTCTTCTTGCTGGTTTGAATATCGTCACCTTCCCAACACCACAGGCTCCTCGATTCAAGGTACGTCCACTGAAACAGAGGGAAATGCGAAAGTTTTTGCGCTAATATTGGCCCACAACAGTTTGGATGGTACTGGGTGATGGCAAATAACTTGGTTCAAGTCTTACTCGTGATTGGAATTGCGTTCCTTCACACCCAACAGAAGCGGAGGGAGAAGAGTCAAGTGTTTATTGGTGTGGCTGTTGAGAACCGTGAAGAAGAAGACTTGGAAGGAACCTCCAGCATTGTATTGAAGAAATAGAAAAAGAGCCGGAAGCCACTTGGTTGTCAAACTAAAGGGATATGAAGAATTAGCACGATAGAGATAGTCCGCAGTAATTTAGTTATTACCTACAACTGAAAGGTTTGCGTTGTTACTTTAAATTGACTGAAGCGGGGTTAAATGGGGGCCAAATAAAGCGCAGCGAATAGTGACTCACCAACGCTGACTGTAAGATAGCTTGGTACAGCTCACGTCAGCTTCATTTTGTGAAATCTAGCCTTCTGCTTATTCCCACACTCATTCACACGATCTTACAACTTGGACCGTACCTCAATTTGAGTACTACGATATTCCCGATGGACCACTGCTGTATCCGACCCGACATTCGGCTAACTGGGGCCGTCCAATGCTGCCTGAATTGTGGTGAGACCACTGCAGATGATGAATCTCAGCCTGTCGCTATGGAGTCCCCGACGGAGTCTGTGAACCGAAACACGGATGAATGCGACGACGTCAGCCTCTCTCTCGATGGGACCGAGGATGACCCACTCGCTGACGCCCTAGACGATGACGTAGACCTCAACGGTGAGGTCTACGACGAATTTCCAACCAGTCTACCTTCGTGTACGTATCTACCGCTACATATGGATAAGAGGGAGATTCGACTCGCCAGTCTCGAACGAGGCCAAGCCAATGATCCCATTGTCTGTTCAATATTCCACGCGGTTCTGACACACCAATTCCCACGCATGTACGAAGCTGTATCATACACCTGGGCCGATGAGTGGAAAGACACCAGCTATTCATGCACTGTCCAATCAAACTATGGAGACATCCGAATCACTCGGAACGCACAAGCCGTGTTAAGGCGGATCAGGCTGGAGGACCAGTCCCGGATGATATGGATGGATCAACTTTGTATTGATCAGACAAATTACAAAGAGCGAGGACACCAAGTTGCGTTGATGCCTGAGATCTATCAAGAGGCAGTACAAGTGCTTATTTGCCTGGGCAACGTCGACGTGAACCTTGAATGCGACATTGGCCTGGTGCATGCTGCTGCTCGGTCGTCTTGGTTCACCCGTGTTTGGGTATTGCAGGAGGTTTCGAATGCCAAAAAGGCCCTGGTCCTGGGTACACACTCGTCAGTGATGGAATGGAATGCTTTCCGGGCAGTAATGATATTGCTGGGTTCACATGCATCAGGTTCTCCAAAGCTTCCTGCCCTCAAAATGGATCCACGGACACGAGTGCCCGCATACATGCTCTATGAGCTACTTCAACGTACCCGGGGATGCTCAGCCGGGGATGAGCGGGACAAAGTCTTTGCGCTATTCGGCATTATAATCTCCGCAGCGGAACACGGATTGATAGCGGAATATTCCAAATCAACGAACACCGTGTATACTGAGGTAGCCCGGGACACAGTCAGACTGTCTCGTACTCTGGACATTCTGTTGGATATCACGTGTTTCAAGGTCTCCTTATATCACACTACATAGCTTAGCTACAATCACTCGTATAAGAGGTAAGCGGGTCACCTACCCTCTTCCTCTTCATGCCAATCATCAATGGATCATCGTTGTTCATCAACATTCCAACACATTCTTTTGAGCTCCCAACCCCAAAAACCCCTCCTGGAACTACCATCATGGACACCTGATTGGTCACAACCATGCCACTGTACACTCTATGAAGAAATGGACACTTATATGTCAGCTTCTGGGGTAAATGCTCCCTAGCTCCTCTTCGGCGATCGACAGACGCAGTTTCTCCCGACCAGTTCAACACGACAGCTTCGTGTTCACGGACGATTCATTGATAAAATAAGTTATTCATTTCCACAAGGTGCAAGTCTCTGTTTCCAATACCCTCAATCACCCTCAGAAAGAGAATTTTATCGCCATTTCATACGTTATTACGGGTCAGCAAAATACTTTTTTAGCACGAAAGTATCGAGTGGACTCAGCAACGAACGTTCGGAATTCAGGGATCAGATATGGTAGCTCAATGGGGCTAGTATGTTGTACATTCTGAGAAGGCGCGGGAACTCGTACCGTCTAATCGGGGAATGTCTTCTTTCGGGTATGTCGTATCACCAATGCTGCTTGGATAGGAGGTCCGGAGCGTCACTTCAGGACTGGGGTTGTACTTGCCTTCTCTATCGCGATCTGGGTGACATCGCACCAGTGGAGATTACACTAGTATAGATTGCTGTATTTTACTGTTACTCCAGGTATGCAATCATGACATGGCCTCTTCCCCTCAAAAATGCATTTTCTAGGAACTAATCTTGTAGCCAGCCTGCAATCAGAGCACTGAAAAGCTGGACTGTGGTCGGGATCTTCGGCACTCGGTGCTCTGAGTTAATCGAGCTCGGACCTCCTGAGGACGCAAGCTTCTTCTCCAAAGAGGAATATTCGCGGCTTTTGGTGAGTTCGAAGCAGAAAACGCAAGAGAATCCAATGTCAAGACGGTCAGCGACGGTAATTGTAAAAATGACGTCCGGCTAAATTGATTTTGATGCCTCATAAGGTTTTCACCTTTAGAGTGTTTCGTGAGTTGTTGATCAAAGCTACACCATGGGTCTATTGTCTTAAAGGCGCTCGGTCCGGTGGGGGCGCTCGGCCGAGATTTGGGAACAACCTCGGCGATGGCTTCAACACACAGCAACCTATATTGTGGCCCATACGTCCAATGTTATGTATTCGGCTAGATAGGACTTGAATTGCCTAGTTAACTTGACTTATATCTATAACTCCAACCCGTATTTAAGAGAAACCTAAACAGCTTTGCTCGACACGCGGTGAGGCGGCTTTCCTCGGGTATTCAGGGGTCACCAGCCCCTTATTGGCTGGTGCTCAGACCACACAATATGAGAGCACAGGTTCACTGTCTGGAATTGCAAAGTGCATTGGAGAAAGATCAGCTGCAATCCTAGGGATGATCGCAGCCGGCGGGGCTTGAGAGTGCACCTGGCACTCCAGAATACGACCCCCACACCGCGGAACTTTCGCTTCCTCTGCGCCATTGAAACGTACAGAATGCTTTCTGATCCGAGGGTCAGTAGTTCATGCGTCCATTGGCTGCGAATGTGCCAGCAAAAGGCCTAAACAGGCTGTACAGATGACAACAAGCTGACGCAGGTTTGCGGCACACAAGGCTGTAAGGCAGTGCGCCTTCGGTTGGCCACGATCCCCCTTTACACGCATTAGCCATAGCCATCAAATGAACAGAGAGCTTTACATATAAAGAATCCTCCCGCAGGAGAGGCTCTTCTGCTCACCCACACCAACAACACACTCGCTCAAACAACCAACTTCGACACTCGTTCCAGCCACAACCATGCGCTTCACCCAAGCCACCCTCCTCGCCACCACGGCCCTCCTCACCACCGCCACCGCGCAACTCAACCTCCAACAAGCCTACCAAGACTACGCACAGCACTGCGCCGACGTGACGTCCGACGCCCCCTCCGGCGCCGCGTGCTGCAGCCAGGCGCACACGGCGTGCGTGTCCGCGTCGGGCGGCGACGTCGCCAACTGCCAGGACCTGCAGGCGGCGTGCCGCGCGCTGACCGGCAACGACCACCAGAAGCGCCAGATCGACCTCGACCAGGCCTGGGACGACTACGTCGAGCACTGCGTCAAGAGCGTCACCAACGCGCTCGACGGCGCTGAGTGCTGCAGCCAGGCGTATGCGGCGTGTATCGAGAAGAGTGGTGGGAGCGTTGCCACCTGCATGCCGTTGCAGAGGACGTGTCGTGCGGGGACGGGGAACTGAGGGGCGAGGAAGACCGCGTTGGGGGGTGGAGGTGTAGGGGGGATGGATTGATATGATGGACCAATGAGGGGGGCGGGGGGTATACGGACGAGGATGACATGGGGTAAATTGTAATCGATTGCTGGTAGAGGTTTTGCGTGTGCCTCGGTGTCTGCTTCGAGGTTTTCAGAAGTGAGCATCGGACGTGGGGGATGGTAGATTCATGCGTGGAGGTGTCGGTGGCACACGGCCAGAACGAAGTGGAGGGTAGATCGTTCGGAAAGTGAATTGGGAGAGTACGATTTCGCGCCTGCAAATGGTGGTGTCCTCAACGTGTCCTGGCATGAAATGAATTTGATCCTACGCTCGAGAGAGAAATGCGTCCGGAGCCATTGTAGTCTATGACGCTGCACTACGTTGGCATTCTGTCGCAAGGGTGCGATCATGCGTGGCATGGTGTACGGTGAGCTTCAGAGATCCACTATGTCGGGTAAACCCCACTCCTTCAGAGCGCATCCTCTTCGAAATAATCAACGGTCATCTCTGTCGGGTGGTGGAGTAGCACGAACGTTGATAGCTCAGGACGGTAAAGACCCCTCACGGCTCAACCAAGCTTAATTCAAATAGGGTATTTCCTCCCGTTAGTATCAGCGATGAAGCCCTGAGACACCGTTAGCGCTCCGCATCTGAAACGATGTGCTCGAAAGCGTCGGCAGCCAGCACCGATCCGGTAGAATTCCGTCAGCAGTGTTGGAATCAGCTGAATCGCTGGCGCCTATCGCGAGAAAGGTGTGTCAGGCGTTGCGGGGAAGGGTGGTGACGGCAGCGGCGACTTTACTGCGTTTGAGGTGCTAAATGGCCTGCTCCGTCCTGAGTTGGTTGTGTGACTGCGGTTGTTGGCTTTCTGAGGCCGCGTGACGATCGGTCGACAGGTCCCTTCCTCGTTGTACTAGTTTCCAAGATGTGCAAGCGATGGTGTCGGCTGGAACTCCGTAAGTCGACTAGCATCTGTAGGTCGAAGAAGCATGCTGCAGGAGAACTCACACGTCAGATGCATGCTAGGCCTGCATGCAGTTTTGCAATCGACGTGACGATGGTGGCTGCGGGAATAGCGAGCTTACCAGGAATCCATCACAGGTAGTTTTGCAGATCCTCCCGCAAGGCACCAGTGGTGGGAGGGCGGTTCGCCACCGCGATCCGAACTCCGAGCACCACAGATTAGCGGCATGACGAAAGATGGCAACGTGTTTGCGAAGTGCGGACCCTTGGATGCCTAACCCGCTATCTTATTTACAGGAGCTACCCGCTTGACCGCCGCTGTGGGCCACTTGTGAGTGCAATGCTGCAGTTGTCTTTCACCTGCTGGATTAAGCTTGTCCTGAAGGGTCCGAAACCAGGGCACAGGGCCCGCTACTCGGTGTCGTGCGTCAAAACCAGATTGGGCACATGCCAAATATTTGACTGACCGAGCGGTTCAAAATAATATTGCAAGTACACCCGAGCAGGCTGGGATTAACGGGGCTGGAGTAAGCATCCACGCGCAGTCCTTCCATGCCAAGGGAGCCTCCGCATCGGGATCTGCAGTGGCTTGTCAGATTCACAGCTGATAACCTTTTATGAAACGCAAATAATGGCGGGGCGGGTCGTCGGAAGGGTCGGTAGCGCTGCCGGGAAGCGAGATGCTTACTGCAGTGTATCACTCGCAAGACCAAGCCTTTTCGGAATAGCCTGGCTTGCTGCTGATCCATGGCTTTCTCACAACACGCCGAGGGAGCTGCCCGGTGGGATGAAACGGTGGCTATTATCGCGTGTACTCCTGCCATGTACCGTTCCAGCCGCAGGAATCCCGCATCCGTTTGCTCAGTATGCTCCCATGGCACTGTCCCCGGCCGTACCTGCGTCTGCCAAGCGGGGCCGCCGTGATGCAGTAATATAGCCCCAACGACGGCGCAAGCGGAGGGCCAGACCCTAAAGTAGTTCCACGTCTCTCCGCTACACAACGCCCGGCCAGCCAATCAGCATCAGCTTTGCCTCGCGTTAACCATCGTCTCACACACTAGCCTGTCGTAGTGTACCACCAAACATCATGACCAAAAGACCCTTCGACGGATACAGGTACGTGTAGAAAAGGTACGCGTTCCGCACGCCCACGGATCAGGGCAGCAGCCGCTAGCTCAGCATCGGTCGAGGTGGGCCCACTGCAGATCCTCTGCAAGCCATCCAAACCACATGCGCTTACAGGAAGGTCTGGGTCATCCGTTTCTCAACCCCGGGGTACTAAAGGATCCTTAACGCTCCCCGTCATAAGGATTGCAAGGCTGGGAATCCCTCGACACTTAAAAAGCGCCGCCGCATCCTGCATTCCTGTTTCTGTTGTCCTTCTGCCGTCATGCCTGGTGGTGTAGTGGCCCCGCTGTGGCTGGTCAAAGAGTGGCAGACGGATGCGTTTCCCCATGGATTCCGAGCTGGGCCAACCCTCACCATCATCAGCACAGTCTTCACGGCAATTTCCCTTGTCGTTGTCCTTGCCAGATTGTACGACCGCACCCTAGTCCGACGCAACGCGGGGCTGGACGATGCGCTCATCTTGGCAGCATTGGTATGTGCTCTCTCCACTCAAAGATAAACTGGATGCTGACCCCGGAAGATCCCAACAATAGGGCTGGCCATCTCCACATGTCTCGGTAAGCAGGATCCTTGCACAGAAGCTCATCCAAGTTGCCAACAAGAACACAGCGGAGCAGTATTACGGCTTCGACCGGCACGTGTGGGACTTGACGGTAGACCTTGCGGCACCCAGCAGAAAGGTAGGCGATCCAGGCGCAGAACCCGGTCTGGTCTCTAACCCTCTGGCGCAGATCACTCTTGCCATCTCCATCTGCTACCTCGCGGCCACCGGGCTGACCAAGATCTCAATCCTGTTCTTCTACCGGCGGATCGGGGAGATCAGGGCGTGGTTCCGATGGACGCTGTGGGTGTGCATGGCGTTCATCGTCCTCTACACCATCGCCTTCACGCTGGCCATCCCGTTTGAGTGCCACCCGCTGGACGCGTACTGGAACAAGGCCAACCCGCTGTGGACCATGACGCACGACTGGCACTGCATCAACGAGGGCGCCAAGATGGTCAGCGCCGGCGCCATCAGCGCGTTCCAGGACGTTGTGGCGTGCATCCTGCCCATGGCGCTATTCTGGGACCTCCGGATGTCGAGGCAGGCCAAGATCGCGCTAGCCGTGGTCTTCAGCCTGGGACTGTTGTAAGTCATCGCCGGCCGTGGAGCGGGCTGTGTGCACCTCTAACCGCGCTGCAGCACCTGCGTCGTGAGCGTGATCCGCACGGTCAAGATCTACCACCTCTTCTTCGAGACGTACGACGTCACCTGGGCCGCGCGCTGGGCCTTCTCGCTCACCGTGCTCGAGGTCGACCTGGGGCTGATCTGCGCGTCGATGCCGGCGCTGAAGAACAAGCTGCAGCGCATGCTCCACGTCATCATCGACCCGTTCACGCTCAACAGCCTCAAGGCCAGCGGCCGGTGGCGCAACCCGTTCTTCGCCAGCTACCAGAAGTCGTGGAACGACTACTTCGGCCGCGGCGCCGCCACCGAGACCAGCCAGGCGCAGTCCCAGGGCACCTGCTCGGGCGAGGTGCTCGCGAAGCCGGCCAGCGCGTTCATCGGTACGAGATTCACCACCTTCTCCCTCATGACTGCCTTCGCTGATGGCCTGGCGCATCCAGACGCGGCGGAGCTGGAGTTGGGCCGGCCAAGCCCGCGCCAAGAGGCGTAGGGTCGACGCACTGCTATAACGTGCTCGGATCGGGTCGTATGCGGCATGAAGTGCCCGTCCGTGTGCGAGGCGGCAGGGATCCGGCGTTGATGCCAATGGAGACGGCCCCATTCAATACGTGCGCGCTGCCATTGCTCGGAGCGTGTCCGCTCCCTCGGCACGTCGATCGCCGCACTGCTAAGGTTCTTGGGTTCATGCAGCCGTCTCGACTTTAGGTTGGTGGGGACGGCGCCGCCAGGGGTGGGCGGCGCGGCGGGCGCGGATTGGCGCACGGCGGGCGGGCGGCGTCCGCATGGGGCAGGCTGTAACTCGACTCGCTCGCATGGAGAAACGCTGGTTCTTTTTTCCAGCCGTCCGAGCCCTGGGCCTCCCCGTCCGTCACCGTCTGCTGCTCATTTATGCGGCTTCCTATCTCTGGCCTTCCTTGCTCCGTCGACGGCCCGACCTGGCCGCCTTTAACCCTCAGCCCTCCCGCTCACTTCGATGCCGCCTCCCTCAGCGTGGGCTCCCACGCCGCCTCGCAAGTGCATCGTCCTCACCGCCGTCTTTTGATCCTTCGCGCCATGCTTCTACCCGCCATCTTCCGGCTGCCGGCCATGGCGTGCATCGCCGCCGCCGCCGGGGCCGCCCCGCAGCAACCGCCGCAACCACAGACGCCCGCCTCCGACGTCACCTGGGCCACGCCCGTCAACACCATCGACGCCTTCACCGTGGTCACTCTAGTAATCCCCCTCCTCCCGCCCGCCCGCCCTCCAGCACTAACACTTCCCAGATCACCACCACCACCACCGCGCACCACAGCACAACCACCCACCACAGCCACCCCGCCCTCCTCACCCAACGCGCCCCCCAACCCCCCCCTCCCCCTCCCCCACCCATCACCATCCACCCGCCCATCCCGCCCGGCGCCACCGCCGTCCCCGCCGCCGCCATCCCGGTCACGCTCCTGCCCGCCGACCGCGGCCCCGGCTTCGTGATTCCGGACGGGCGGCCGGGCGGCGGGCAGACGCTGTGGCCGGGGGGCAGCGTGACGGTGCGGGGGGGCACGGTGCTGGAGCTGCGGGGTGGGGAGGGGAGGGAAGAGGTGGTGGTGCGGGAGGGGGGGAGGGTGGTGGAGAGGGTGGAGGTTGGGGGGGAGGGGGACGGGGGAGGAGGGCAGGGGGTGGTTGTGGTGGGCGGGCTGGTGGTTTGGGCGGTTGGGGAGGGGGTGTGGGCGGTGGGGAGGGGGGATGGGGGTGCGGAGGGGGCGACGGCGACGGTGGCGGTGGGGGGGAGTGTGACGGTGGGTGGGGAGGTTGTGGCGGTGGAGAGCGGCGCGGAGGGGAGGACTGTGGCGGTTGTGAGGAGCGGTACGGCGGGCCTGCCCGTGGCGACTGCGACGCTTGAGGGCGGTCCGGCTGGTGGGGGTGGAGGTGGAGGTGGAGCGCCGAGTGGTGGAGGGATGGGCGGGTTTGCGGGTGCGTCGGGGGGAGCAGAGACGGGTGGTCAAGGGAATGCTGGCCCGAATACAAACCCGAGCGTTGCAGTGAGTGCTACCGGAAGTGCACCGGCCGCAGCGATGTCGGATACGGCGTCTCGTGGGATTTCCGATAGATGTTGGGACTGGAGGTCCATGATTGTGGGATGTTTAGGGATCATCATTTTCTCTGCCATTGTGTAGAATGAACGGCCATGTCATGAAAATTAGTAAATAATTATAATTTATCACAAAAAGAAGTATACATTCCAGCAAATTACGCTTCAACTGATTGTATTCAGCCAAACAGAAGAGCGATAAAGTCATTGGCATGCCGTAAAGAGAGACATGTTACATTACCTCCATCAGGAACCTTGATGCGAATTCCAAGCTCGCAAAACTCACTGCGCCTTTTTATCTCTGACTTCCGATGCATACGAACGTTCATCGTCGCCCTCGATCTCCTTCAAAATATGCTCCATCTGCCTGCTCTGCTTCTCCCACACTTTGGAAGTCATCTTCAGCTCTTTCTGGAAGAGGGCGTCATCGGGCCTCCGATATGAACCGCCAATCCTGTCCCATAGCGTCGTGAACTGGCCATAGTTGTAGTTGAAATACAGGTGGTGCATCGTGTGGCAGGCGGCACCGTTGATGACGGGATTCTCGGCGACATACTCGCCGTCATGGATGACAACGGTCCAGATCTGAACAAAAGTGAAGAGGATAATGTACCCAAACTTCTGCAGCGGGAACAGGAACGGGTAGATGTGGTAGGGCAGGGACTGGAGAAAGCCGTCCACGGGGTGGAAGGCCACGGAGGCGAACGGCGACGGCATGATCCATTTGTGGTGGGGCTTGTGGAAGCGCTTGTAGATGGACGGGTGGTGCAGGTAGCGGTGGATCCAGTAGATGCAGAAGTCGGTGAAGGTGATGAACAGCGGGAACTGCGCCAAGTCGTACCAGAGACCCGGGCCGTCGGAGCTGCTGTCGTACATCTTGGAGTGGCCTCGCACTTCCAGCACGAAGATGGGCGTGGTGAAGACGGCGATGACGGGGATGGCGCGCACGGCCTGGGCAATCTCAAGCTTGACTTGGTTCTTCAAGAACTTGGGGTGCGCGAAGGTGGTTTTGTCGAAGATGAAGACGTACGAGAACGAGGCGCAGGCGAAGTACACGACGGTTCCGAACAGCCTGCAGAACATCCGCATTAGCGCTGAGCAAGTGCAGCGTGACATGCACGCACCATGTGACGATGTATAGAGACACAAGCTGCCTCCACAGGTTTTCTCGAGGCCATGCGCTCATGCAGGCGTGCTCGGACGGCGGAAACGAGATATATTGGCTGGCCGGCTCGAACCTGTAGCTGTCTAGACACGGCTGGATGACCGAGCCATTGCCAGCGCCCACTTCGCCGACATTGCGGGCCTGGGCTGGCAGCAGGGCCGAGTAGACGCGGTCGAAAACGAAGGCGTCGCAGAATTCGAGGACGAGATCCATGTCAGCGGGGAAGGAGGATCGCGGAAGTGCGATCAGAGTGTCGGGGCCGTCCCTTATTTCTGTCGGCCGAAGTTTCAGCCACTAGCCCAATGGGCCCATCAATATAACGGTGTTCCCACTTAGCGGCCGCGCCTTTCTGTCCGAGGCGAAAATTACAAGTGGCAGTGAGGGCGGCATTCCAATCTGACGACCCGCCGATCGGGCGAAACAACGATCATGCACGCTGCACCTGCATATATGCCCGACATCGAGACTCAAGCGTTCGCAGCGGCGGGAGCTTTCACCACGGAGAGGACATGGAAGCACAGCGGCCCGGCTACATCATATCTACGCTCTCTTCAACTCGCTCGGCGCCTTATCCGGAGTCCGCGGGACCCGAGGTGCCGGGGATGCCGAGCATACCGATATTGCTTTACGAGGGACATGGAGAAAGCTGATTGGTGCGTGAAGAAAATAATCACGGTCTAATCCGAGCAGAATTCTTCAAGTCCTGATTGGAGACGCGAATCTGAAGCTCTCGCATGAGTAGAAGCGCCCGGAAATGCCCTAATCAAGATTTTGGCAGGTCTGCCGAGCGCCCTATACACAACTCCAACACCAGCCAACAACACTCCAAGATGCCTACCACTTATTCTGTCACTGCAGTGTAGCGGACTGATCACCGAAATTATTCCAGCTGTACCAAAATAATGCGCTGAAAGCTCAGTCGCCATAGGGTGGATATCGATCTCCCTCGTCAGTAAACCAGTTGCAGAGCGCACGCACATATCCCAAACGACGCACTCTCGGGAAATCATTAGTCTAATTTTGTAGTAGTAGAGTCAAATGACGGATCATATCTAATTACTCCCAGAGGCTTAGAGGCCCCTCATACCCTCCTCCCTAGGCACGGGAGGGGGAGGGAGAAACTAGCGCGGGGTTTTCAAGCAAATTCCTAACCCGCTCACTTCCCGGGTGTAAAAGGTGCGTTCTTGCTTGCTGCTCTCGTTCCGCCATTCACGTCGCGCCTTGACAATCTGGAGCTTGTTCGTTTTCTCGTTCGCCTGCAGCCTCGGGTCGGTCCACGAGTCGTTGATTGGTCCAGGGGGAAGCGGAGTCAGTGGTAGAAGGACGTCCAATCCACTTCCTCCACGACGAACGATATCTGGTTAGAAGTAACCCTACTAACAGTTACGGTCGATCGGATGTCCGATCCAATGAAATCTTCTAGCTAGAATGCAGGGGTGTTGAGTGATAGGGAATAGCTGTGTATCTTCCAATCATGGTCTCCGTAGGCCCTAAGCCCTGTGACTCCCATACAAAAGGTAAGTGGCAGTAGTTCGAACTCCCTCTGATGAGACGTATGCGATTGCGCCGGCTGATGGCGGGGTTGACAATGTTGCAATGCGCTCTTTACTATTTATTCCTTCACTCCGCACTGTTGCATTTAGCTCTTTCACGTCTTCTTATCCACCACTTCGGGCCCAAACAAGAATTGTGGACGGTCGAAAAAAAATGGACAAGGTAAGGTTCCAGATTTTTCTCCTTCTATTCCTGCTGCTCACATCAATACGCAGAGCGCTCCAGTCTCTAGCAACTCCGAGCAGTCATACAGCCTCCAACGCTGGCTCAACGAACAGCCTTGGGACAGTCCTTGGACCCCTTTCGCCCATTCTCACGTAGTGAAGGTAAGTATAAATTGCTCACCTGCTAGATAGAGTTACTTGATGATTCTATCCATAGACAATGAATCATGGCAATGTCAAGTGCCCGAGCAAGGATGGTGAAAGAGAGCAGAATGGCAAGGAAAAGTGAAATCTCCGCCGCAGGATTTGCCCACTATGCTGGCGGGAACCACTGCGGTCTCCAGTAGTTGACCAGGAATCTATATTACCGCTCTTGGATAATGTGATATCAAGTGTCGGTTTTGCTGTCATTCCATCTCGCACGTTGGTTCACCAGGCTTAGACTTTGGCAAAATGTCGTACATCAGGCCGTTTGCTGTGGGGAGAGCTGAAGTCAACGCGTAGAACAGAGATGATCTGCCTACGGTGTTGTCTTCACCATCGTCGTCCTCTCAAAGAGTTATATCGGCTAAAGCCATTGTCCAAGCTGACGCTGGCCCTGCTTGTAGCATGTATGCGTCTTATAAATCTCATGTAAATACTGGCAAGCTGCTTGTCCGAAGCACAGCCGCATGCCGTCGACATAGGACTTTCAAAGGCGTGCAGCACACGATCACTGCGCGTAGAATATCTACAAGTATTCGCTGTCGGAAGACGATCAGTCGTGCACTAAAGCTAGACGAAGATCTTTGCCGCCGCTGCAATCCCGTTTAGCTGGTCTATCGCATATTGCAGACGCTTACTCCACGTTGTACAAGGCGTAGCCTGGCTTGCTGACTAAATTCTGTCATATTTATGTGGCTTCAATGATTCAGAAAGTGCAAAGTGGTTTGTTTTCTCTATTCCGTTATTAGTACCAAAGGCCCGCCTGTTTGCCTATTTAAATTAGCGTTGGAGTTCTGTGGGGCAATGCGGTGCACGGAACGAGGATTGAATCCTTGCGAAGCTGAGGGTGAGGTTCAGCGCGCAGGGATGTGGAACAGAGCATCGCGAGGCTGAATGAGCTGCGGAGGCGCACGCCCCCTCAAGGCTTGGCGCTGATGAAGCTCAAATCAAAGCCCTGATTTACAGCGTTCGGATTAAGCCATGGCGTGGTGTTGGCCGTGGCATGTCTGCGAGGGACGCCAAAAGAGGTACTAACAGACGCGTGGCTGGGGCAGGCCACTCGTTATATATCTAGACATCTTCTTCCCTCTCTCTCTCCAGGTAAAAGTCTGCGAGTCCAAGAACAAACAAATAGTTTATTCCGTTTCAGGAGGGCCCCAAAACAACAGCACAATGAACGCCCAAAGCACCGAGGGGAAGGTCTGTAAGTGAAGTATAGATTTATTGGTTTCGTCACTTACAGATACCGCAGGACAATTCGCCATCAGCTGGCTCCAACCAATCGTACAGCATCCAGCGATGGCTCAGTGAGGGGCCAAGAGACGGAACATGGACTCCAACCGTCGTTCATCTCACGGTGGAGGTCAGTGAGAGCTGAACTGCATGGCACATTTATCATATTGACAGCGTGGTAGGGTGAACAGCAGAGCGGTGTTGAAAAGCAACGCGAGGCTCACGATGGATGCGCGAGAGGTGATACGCGTAATGGCAACGGAAAGTGAACCGACTGGATGAACAAGCATTGCCAGCCATCCCTGGGATCTCCACTTGTTTTCCATCCATGCATCCAGATCGGGAACCCATCGTGTTGCTATTCTCGTAACCTCAGCTCTTTGTGAGACGCCTTGCTCGTCATTCTCGCGTAACCAAGAACCCTGGTCGAGGGTCGTTGCCGACCCTTTCCGAATCCGACCACTTCGAGCCGAGCACTGTTATCACATAAAAAGCAATGTTTCCGCAGGATTAAATACATCATCCGCCCACCCGAGAATCCCACCGCCCAAACAAAAGTCAAGAAGTTGAGACTCAGCTACTGAAAAAACAAGCCACCAGCTGAGTGATTGAACAGGACTGGGCTCCACACGAATAAACCCAACGTCAAATATTGCCAAACATGAACACCACTCCCCAGCACAACCACTAAAAAAAGTCCAGTCCTAAAGTAGCAAAACGACGGCTATCAAAATTGCCAAGTAAAGCAATCTCAGCCTCGGGCCCACAGTCTCCACCGCTGGCTGGAAGTCCTCTCGAAGATCCCTGAACCCCGCTGTTCATTAAATTCCCGACTTCGTTGCAAGTAGATGCGTTGGTCCCCGCCTACTTGAAGAAAACCATCCGGACGGAAAGGTGGCTTGGTGTTAGTGTCAGCTGCTCATACAATGAAGATCCTCTTTCGAAGATCCTCCTTATCTAGCACCTCTCGTTTCCTTTTGTGGCCGTTCCTTCGGTCTTCGTAGGTCAGCAGCGGGTTTACAATCGAGGTGTTGGTTGCGATATTCGAGTTGAGCGATGATGTATGAGCATGCGGTCCGATATTGTGACGAACGTCAGATGGAGCCCTGACGATGCTGGTAGGGAAAGCGGCGTCATTCGGTTCGAACAAGGCATATTCATCTCTCAAATTCGGATTCAGAATGATTCTCACCGAACCATCATCCCCGGTGGGCAATCTGATGCTTGGCGTCATGCCTTTCATGTTCGCTCTTCGCGGAAGTTTCAATAGCTCGAGGGACTCGTGTGGTTGGTCGGGATCAGTGTGCGACAAGTGAATCTGAACTGTGTCTCCAGTTGCAACCGATAAGAAACTGAACTGCTGACCGTCTCCAGTTCTGACTGAATGCAATGGGTCAAGAAGCTGGCCCGGGCTGAGACCCAGGCGTCTTCCAGGTGCAAGAGCGTTGCCTGTTTGTCTTGACGCATAATTCATCCGTCCATGCTGTTCCCCTTTGCATCCCCTTAAGATATCTCCTGGTAGTGGTATTACTGTTGGAGTCATCTCGGCGTTGAATTGCGCCAGGACAAACATTCCGCAAGGCGAAAAGCCGAGGCTTGGGGCCACCTCATTCTCCAGTCCATCACACGAACCGCCCGGCGCTGAAGAGAATAGAGATACTACGCAAGAGAATTCTACCTCGACAATCAATATCGAACACCATTGCTCCTAGTTTCGCAAAATTTGAAAAGGAAAGAATAACTTACCGTCAACGAATCTCCACGCAAATAACGACCCTCCGTTCCAAAAAGCGACAAATTTGTACGACGGGTGGAACAGAAACGCATCTATATCTTCTTTCCCTAACCGGTCGATCGATGTATGCCGTTTCACATCAATCGTTAGTCCGGTATCCTCGTCATTTATGATCTCGAATACGGCAGCCGAAAACAGACAAATGTCCCGCATGCGATCCCAAAAGAACAAGTAGCGATCATTCAAGCTAAACCCAATCTTATATGAGTAGTGACCCAAAATTTGCAATGTTGATTTGGGCTCCCATTGCATCCGAGAGCGCTCCGAAAAGTCCACAGGACAGAAAGTGGAAAGGTCTGGTCTCGTTAAGCCTTCTAGGTCTTTTCTGAGCGTGTAGAGAGTTCGCAGAATGACGATAGATCTAATGTTCGTACTGATGGCCAGAGGAAACGACGATTTCCAGCTTCCAATCGCAAACCCATCTACTGCATCTTGCCGGAGGGCATGTCGCAACTGAAGCGAGATCTCGGAATCGAGGAGTGGAATCTTGATATTGGCGACGCTTAGGCCTGTTTCATGTTTTCTGAGTTCGTATCTCGCAATCCAGCCTCTGCTTAGATCCTCGTAGTCTGGCATCACATAATCTGCATCGCAATTTGACAGAGCCATGGCATATTTCCTGGGAGGGAAAATGCTTAGGATTCCGGTGAGCCCAAGCTCAAAGCTCGTGCGAGATAACAAACAAAATGGAGGGAAGCTTCGGTCCGGATCGCCGTCGGTCATTGGGACAAACCGCGTGAAGTTCATTGCTGGGTTCCCAGAGAACTTCAGGAACTTGCTCGTGGAAAATTTCGACACCTCGTCCCAGACCATCTTTGGCGAGCGGCGTAGACTGGGGCCCCACTCGGACTCCAGGATTTCCATATCCCTTGCAAAAGACTCAAGGGTTGATCTCAAGGGCCGCATATGTTTCTCAAACTCAAGAGAAACATGATCTGGGCATGAAACGTCAACAAAATCCGGACAACGAAAGTCTTTGACCTCCGAGATTGTGCAATGTACTTCGATCCAGAATTTGATGGCGGTTGCATCGTGGAAGAAAGCCATGATAGCGGTGACAATATTTGTCACATCTGATTTGAAATCCTTGACTTCTAGGTTTCGATCGAGGAGGAGCAAACTCAAGCCATAGACTAGATGTTTCGTCCAAAACCGGCAAGCGTATGATGCAAAAGGGCCAAGATGTGACGGAAGTCCCGTTGCCTCAAAAAGAGATCCTGGCGGCACGACTGGGCTATAATGAATGAGGTATTCCATGCAATGCAGGGAGAGCGCTAATGCTGCGAGTGGCTCAGGAAGCATGACATCGGTCACCTTTCTGAAGGGTGCGGATGGACCATGTTCCTCGAAATGCTCCTTGGCGGAGAGATGGATGAATCTGACTGCAGACGCGTCTTCTGAAAGCTCAACCAGACCACCACATGCAATTCCAATCATCTCCGAAAAGTCGCTGAAGTGGCATCCATCCTGGCCGGAGTTTTCGAATGTAAGGGCATCATGAAGCTCTTCTGCTGTGAGATGGATTGCTGAATGAACAAGCCAAGTGAGAATTTTCCGGGCGATTGTCCACTGCGTTTCCCCACCAGCGACGATGTGATCGACTATTCGTTGGTACATCTTTTCCAGCCCTTCTGGGTATGTGACATTTGAAACGATCTGTTGCCGCTTTGCAGGTGTATGAAACCGGGATTGGAGATGTTGGATCATGAGACGTGCCCAAAGAAACATTCCATCAGCACCGACGAGGAGTGACTGGATGATGTCTTCTTTGTTCGCTTGCCCAGGTAGGAGATGTTGTTGAAGCATAAGATCAACTTCATGGGAAAGGTAAGTTTTGATGTCCTCGCTGGCTGATTCCTTATTCAAGGCAAGTTGGCATGCCGAAGGAATAATGCGTTTGAGATGTAAGTCGTTGGTCCGACCTAGGACGAGAATCTTGGCTGGTGAGTTGTTGGAGAGCCAAACAAGTTCCGATACCATATCTCCAGAGTCGGAGCATTCGTCAAAACCATCAAGAACCAGGTACAGATTCAAGCTCTTGGAGAAAATCTCTAGAAGCGTCTCCAAGTCTTTCTTGTCCGCTTCAACGGTCCCTGAAGAATTGATGTTAGGGTTATGACATAACGAAGTCAAATTTGTCAAGACAACTTGAATCTTGTTGGCAACGATGAACAATTTGCGCGAGTATGGAACGATAGGCGGCGTTGGACTGCACCATTGATGGGTCGCTGTGTGTAAAGAAGAAGTAACAGGCACTTTGAGCACCAGTACCAAGTTTGACATCATCCTGGAGTTCTTCAAGGATGGTTGAAGCGAGAACTGTCTTGCCGTACCCAGGATTACCTAAGGACTGATGAGCTCGATTATCCACCTTCAGTCATCTTATTCCTTACCGTGAATCCAAAGCACATTACTGCCCATCCTTTCACCACAATTGGCTGGCCTATCTTTCCACCGACTGTCTTTCCAGCGGGAATATTGTACATTCTGAAATACCCACTCATTTGTACCCCGTTGGTAGAGGGCTCGAGCTCGAAGATGTGGAGTAGAGAACCCTGGAGGAGAGAGCCAAGACTGAACTCTTTTCAGTAGACTAGCTTTAAGGTATTTAATAAAATCAGAATCAACGAAAAAAAAAGGGGGAATGAGTTCGAATACCCACTTCTGCGTTGTTCCGCTACTGCTTCCTTGACCTCCGCTGTCTGTTTGGCTGACTCTTCCAATAGCTCATTAGCCTTCTTAGCCCGTTCATCCGCAAGTTTTTGGCATCGCTTTTCTAGTTTGCTACTCTCGTCTTTCGTCTCTTTCATCATCTTTAGTTGAAGAAGTGAGATTTCCATCTTGAACATATCTCGGTGATCTTTCAGTCGTTCGATAATGTCCCCGAACCTGGCGCTGAATGGCTTCCATAAAAGATCACCAATCAATGCAGGAGTGCGTCTCAAGCCTCGTCAAGTCAGCCTAGAAGATCGTCAATGTAATCCAGAACTTACGAGTGCCAGAAGCGAAAACTCTTGCAGCTGCTGCAAAGAACTCGAACAGGTCCTGGTATATTTTCTCTATGACATGCCGCAGCCTTTCCGGAACATCATAATTTGATAAAGTGGTATCGTATTGAGGAAGGCAATCACCAAGGTGATCGAGAATGCTGATTAGTTTCTCAAAGAAAGTCGTGAAGTTACTTGCCAACTGTGAAAGGGTTAGCGGACAACTCATATTTCAACCAAAGCATTACCTGAAAGATGAGCCGCACCGCGCCCCAAACAATGGCAGAATATTTGGGGTTCGATTGGATCATGATGTTGACAATCTCGAAGTAAGGGGTGAGGCTGCGTGTGAATCTTGTGATGGCTTCTATGAAACGCGAGCTCCGACGTTGCTGGCGATGGTCGGCGAGGATTTGAAGCTTCTCCAGTCCGTCAAGGAGATCTTGCGAGGAAGCGCACGGTGCAAAGCTTTGCCGATCTTCAGTAGAGAGCGAGTCGTAGAACTTCTTGTATGCATCTTCAAACACGGAATTCTTTCCTGCACAGGCACCGGTATCGGTGGACGGAGACTGCAAGTGTGATACCGAAGCCATTTCGAGAGGGACACTGATAGATATGTTGACGAAAGTAATGGGAAATCTTGACGGTGAAGAGGATAGCGAACGCTGCCCCGCCTTTGTGTCATTTACCCGTGGCGACAAGGCTGGATGGAGACTCCCCATGACGCTCCTAGCAGTCTCACCGATGAAGTGCAGACAGCGAATCAATCTGTAGGGCCAGAGATCAGGCCTCTGAACTTGAGAGTAGTTTGCGGCATTGTGGCTGTGTGTACTGATAAGTAGTGGGTAAGTTCTGCAGTGCACCACTACACATAGGGATCATTGGGCAAGATACTAGGCAACAAAGCACAAGTCCCGAGTTCATACCTTGGCAGCCTTGCAAGCTTACACCTTGCAGGCTTATATTTATGGGCTGCATGGAGCCCCGCCAAAATGCCTCGCCGCGTCATTCAAGGCACGGTTGTAATTCGTTGGTGTGCTTTGGCAAGGCTGCTTAACTGTTTGATTGCGCTACGATAAGCCAAGAGCATTGGGCTCCGCAGCTCACCGGTTCAAGCCATTCCTTCCTCGCATATAAGCGCCGTAAGCTGCAGCTGTGATGCGCACCTCCCACCTCCGAATGAGTGTGCTCACGCTGGACATGACGTGATCCACGCAGGCACGTGGGGCTTTGCGAGATATAGCCATCTGCTGATCGATTTCATGTCTGCTTTGTTCGAAAGAGTCGTCGAAATGGTGCGTCACTTCTACCCAGACCTCACATTAGTCTACATACTTCGAATACCGTCTACGACTATTATGAATGAGACTGATGTGTTGGTCAACTCGTGATGATCCTTTGCGCGAAGAGAATAAAAATACACTCTATTTGCAATCGTCAGCCGAATGATGTCTTCCGCCACACGACATAAAGCTCGATCGACTTCTTCCCCCCACGGCCATCATCACTCGTAACCGCAGCCTCCGTCTCTCTCAGGATCATAAATTTCTGACCATCCCAATCTGACCTCCCGCCCTCCCTTTCCCTGTCCCATACGCAGCCGCCGACTCCGACCGGAATGTCCCCATCTTCAGCTCTTCATGCGTGCTCGAGCCGCTACCGAACCGGCGATGAAACGAGCTCGCGCCATAACTGCCGACGACGGAGGAGTACGACAAGAAGGACAGGCGGCGCAGCAGCGGGCGCAGTGCGGCCAGCGACCCGGCGATGATGCCGGTGCCCTCTTCGACCAGCGACCGGACAGCGATCTGGGCGATGCGCCAGAGGTACTCGAACGGGTCGTTGTAGAGCACCAGGTATCTAAGATGCACGCTTGTGGTGATGCGGGTGCTGTTTCGTTGTTCCGAGCGGGGGCGAAAAGAGGAATAATGCGCGTGTGGACAGGGGGCGGGCTTGTAAGGCGATTAGCGTGAGGACGAATGCTATGGAGACTTTGAAGCGATGCTCATGCTGGACGTCGTGCAGTATCAGAGCCGGGTACGGAGGGCAGTGACGATCATGATGCTATTGATGATAAAGAGGAAGATGCGTTCCGTCGCGACGCGGAGCAACGTCACGCAGATGTTGCATTTGATCGGGATGGCGGTCTGACAATAGATTATTTGGTCGAAGGTGTACCACTGCGTTGGGTCAGCCCGAAGCGGTGGAAGGCCCTTGGATTGAGTTCAGAGCTTTCTTTCGGCCCCGCTGATAGTAATCATTAAGGTTATCTGGACGAGTGCCGGCGCCATTGCAAATGGTTATGGAAGCCCAAAGCATATCTAACGCAAATATCAGTAAACACGGACGAACCTAGGTATCGTAGAGAACATACGAGGCCTATGCACATGAGCTACTCATCAAGACCAAAGACTTTGAGGTCTCGGGCAATGACAGTGAGTCGCGAGAAGATCAAGAGGATGATGGTGCTAACAAGAGGCGAAAGCCCCGGCACAGTCGAGTTGATGACCATTGCGCATCAGAGATGCACTCCGAACGTGTTCTCCCGGAGGTTGGGATTGACTTCTCTCGGCCACGTAGCAGCTTGATATGACCGTTTCGGGCAGGCTAGAGGCATACTTTCGCAGCAACAACATCTTCATGGGGCAGGAGAAATTCGACATGGCCGTGATGCAATGATGAAATTCCCGGCGGACCGAGGAAGTGCAGAATAAGCTTTCCCAGTGAGGTGCAACGGTGTTGGGAAGACCGCATACGGGATGGGCTGTAGGAAAATGGAAGAGCTAAGGCGGGCCACTGACACGGCAATGCCCAATTAGTCGCCTGATCGAGTGCGGTCGCAGTGTTGGGACCAAGTATCTCGCTGTATGAGCGGCGGACTAAGATCAGGGATGTGGCGGCGCGAAGCAATCCGGGGTTCCCGCCCGGGCGGGATCCTGCCCCCGGCTGTTAAATCTAGCCACCTGTGCGGGAACGAGTCATGTTTGCGATGATCTCGGGCCTGATTCTCTTCGCTTGGAAGGTGGAGCAAAAAGCCTCATCTCCCCATGGGCATTGTTCGCTAGCCCAAACGGTGGCCGTCGTTAGCCGGGCCCCACTTGCTTGGAGCTTCGCTTGCTTCTATTTGTGGCCGTTGCTCCCCTCCCAGCTCCAGAAAGCCGAGTAACCTGTTGTTCACTGTTCAGCCTCTCTTGCTATTTATTCTCTTGCTCTCAGATTGTGGTCTGAGATATCATCGAAAAACTGTTGCGGCAGATATGAAGACAGAGATCACTATCAACGATGCGGACCTCGCGTCGCTCAAGGATAAGGTGGTTGTAGTCACCGGTACGTGGATTGAGGGAAAGAACTTCTCCGAGACAACACTTCTGAGTTCTTCTATTCTGAGCATTTGCACAACGAACATCTTTCCTATCGGGCCTGCCTCTTTCTTTCTCTTCACTCGTCAGGCCCTCATTGTCTGAGCTGAGCATCATTTGTCGTTCTTGTACGGCCATCGCTCTTGTTCTCATGCATGTTATCATGTCCTTGCATTTACTTTCAACCGCGACACGTCACAAAGCTGGAAGCCTAGCCCACTCGAGCCTCAGACGGCATGAGATAGCAAGACTTGCCCCATCTGTGTGATAGCTCTGCTGAATGGTCAACCTGCCAAAAATAGCCCAGCCAATTGTGGTGGGGTGAATACGGGCAAGCGGAGCCTACCCACAGGAGCGGACGACAACACATCGTGAGGAGAAGGATGATGATCCCCGTCTGCAAAAGCCGGCATCCGTTCTTTCCTTCCTGGCACCAACATACTTACCTTCTAATCACGCTATACTGCAGGCGGCTCTTGCGGCATTGGCCTCGCCACGGTCAACCTCCTCGTCTCGCTCGGCGCGTTCGTGGTCTCGGGCGACATCATCGCCCCACCACCTACTTCGTCCGATCGACTGATCTACCAACGCACGGACGTGACCAGCTGGACTGAGCTCTCCGCGCTGTTCAAGAAGGCGAAAGCCTTGCACGGCCGCATCGATCACGTCTTCGCCAACGCCGGCATCCCCACGCGGACGACGTACACGGAAGACGCGGTCGACGAGAACGGCGACCTGCTCGAGCCAAGCCACCGGGTGGTCGACGTCGACCTGCGGGCCGTGATCAACACGACGGCGCTCGCCGTCTTCTACATGAAGCCGGAGAGGCAGCAGGGCGGAGGCAGCATCACCCTGACCGCCTCGGCGACCAGTAAGTACCGGTCTCCTCGCGCGGCAAGCTGCTCCGGACACCAACCGCTGACTCGCCACCACCAGGCTTCCAGAGGTTCCGCGGCGCCGACTACGGTAAGCAGCTCGCACCTCCCCCGGACTCCAGACAAGGCAGGGAAGCTGACGGCGGCGCAGCGGTGGCCAAGCACGGCGTGCTGGGGCTGATGCGCGGGGTGCAGCCCAACCTGCGGCGGCAGGGCGTGGCGGTCCGCGTCAACACGGTCAACCCCAGCTGGACGGCGACGGGGATCGTGCCGGCGGGGCTGCTGGAGGCGATCGGGGCGCGGGCGCAGGCGCCCGAGGCGGTGGCGCGCTCGGTGGGGCTGCTGATGGCCGACGCGGCCAGGGACGGCCAGGCGCTGTACTCGGTCGAGGGCCGCGTCTACGAGGTCGAGCAGGCGGTGCTGCTGCCGGCGGCGGCGGAGGGGATTGTGGGGGTGGGCCGGATGGGCGAGGACGAGGCGTTTGGGCGGATGGCGGAGAGGGCGGCGGCGACGGGGTGGGTGTCGTGATCGGGGTGGTGATTTGGCGGTGGTCGTGGGTGAGGCCGTGGGTGAGGTCGTGGGTGAGGTCGTGTACTGAGCACCGTGGTAGCGTGGGCTGAGAATCATGTCGTCATGCGGCACGGACGGGCTGAGTCGCGAGTGCAGCCGCGCTCAGACCGGCGGATCTGCGAATGCTGGCGGTGGCTGAACGATCCCGCCATAAGAAGGCGAGCGGCCGCGGGTTGACATGTTCTCGAAGAAAAAATTTTCCTTCGATCGATCAGATCACCGATGGGCTGGGGAAGCGCTGCTCGGGCGGCTGGCGTGACTGGTTAATCTATGGTGGCAAAAGGCGGAGAGAGCGGTGTGGGTGTTGAGGCCGCCGGCAGATGCGGACGCGAAGAAGAAGCGCCAGGCTGCAGAGCCTCCTCGCTAATCCGTAGCGGCCGCGCTGCTAGCCGCCGCCGCAGGGTTGTTTCACATCCGCGCTGCTGCGTCTGCAGGGCCCGAGACACAGCGGCTGCGTCGAGCTGCGTTTCCAGCGGGCGGGGCGTGTTATCGCAGCGGCGGCGATATGGTGCGCCATCAGTCATGGAAACCTGCTTCGGGAAGCCGGAAAGCTCGACCCGGGAGCTTCCATGCAGCTGCGCGGTGGTGGAGTGGATCTGGCTGCGCTGGCCCACCCGCGGCGCGAGGCCCAATCACCAGCGTCCGCGGCCGCGTAGTTTCACGGCCTCCGATTGTCGCCCAATCGATCCGCGCCTGCACAACCACCACCACCACCACGGCCCCGTTGCCGTGCTGAGGCCTGACACGCGCACCGCCGCCGCCGCCGACTGTCGGCCACGTGAAGCCGGCCGGACGGTGATTCGGCGTCGAGTCGCGGCGCAGCGCGTCGAGCTCGTCCAGCAGACGAACCGCGGCGATCCACCAGCGCGCGTCCTGCAGCATCCATGGCGTCATCCTCTGCACCGTGTAGTCCGGACGGATTACACAGCACCCAGCACCCAGGAGGAACCACCGCGCCGCCGCGGCCGCGCACGTGACCGACGCGACACCGCTCCCGCCTCGCGCGCAAACATCGCGTCCGCCGCCGCTCAACACCATCACCGCTACTCCATCCGCCTCACTCGCGCGCCGCCCCGGGCTGCGCGCCAGCCAATGCCGGGCGCGCCCCGTCCCAAGCCCAGGCCCGTCGTCGCCGGGCCCCGGCAGCGCCGCGCACTGACGATAAGACGGGTGGAACAACGAGGAACGATCTTCCCCAGCACAGGGCAGTTTCGACAACGCAGCAATCACGCGCCAGGACGCGTCCCATGAGCGCGCTGGTCGACCAAACAATAATGGCGCCACCTGCGCTGGAGCAGCCAGAGCTTCGCAGCCCGCCCGCTGGCCCCGCCGACGATACAGCCGAAGAAATGGCGGTGTATGGCGATCATACTGCTCGAACTGGTGGACCCGCTGGTCACGCCGCAGAACCCCATCCTTCGCGCGATAACATTGGGTGCGCCGCCGTGCATTGGTGTTGATATACCTCTGCGGCCGCGCAACCACGCCGCTCTCCTGCCTGCAAAGCCTCCATGGGGGCCGCTGAGTCCAAGGCCGTCCAAGCACCGGGCGGAGACACGACCATCACCTTCTCCCACGACTTCGCCCACGCAGCCGGCGCTGCTGCCACCCTCCTCCCGTCTGTGACGACCATGGGCAACAACGCCTCCGTCCCCGCCCAAGGCCCCGACTCCTTGCCCCCGGACGCGGATCCAGCAACCATCACTGTGCCCGCCGCCGACGACATCGACTCCAATGACCTGCAGCCGGCCGTCACAGCCTCCAGTGTGCAGTCGGCCGCCCCGTCGTCAGCCGCCCCCGACAGGCCGAGCGGCAAGGACAAGCGCCCGGCCTTCCTGCGCCGTCTGACCACCGCCCCGACGGCCGTCTCGACCGCCACCACCCACGCCGAGAATGTGTCGGCCAACCCGGCCTCGTCGAGTCCGGCCGAGGGGCAGATGCTGGGGGCCAAGGAGCACTTGACCAAGTCGAACGCATCCATCATCCGCGCATCCCCGTCCTCGCAGCCCGCCGAGCTTGCCGTTGGCAACGTCGAGTTGGGCCATCACCTGCACGGCAATGCCGCTCCTGCCGCCATCACGCTCCCTCCATCGCGTCCCTCGACCCGGGGCTCGTCCTGCTCGGTGAGCAGCCTGGGCTCTGGCGACCACGCCTTCATTCCCTCGGCCAAGTGGGACTCGATGCACCATGCTGCCGGCGAAGTCTCGCCGCTCGATCGATCGCTGAACAACTCGCCCGCCCCCGCCTCGTTCTCCAACTTCGACGGACAGACGAACCACTGCAATGGTCGCTTCCCCGGAGACGACGGAACCACCGCCCCCATCGCCCTGTCAGAGGGCGATGCCAGCTGGCGCCAGGAATTCCTCGCCGGCCAGGACACGGAGCCCGGCTCGTGGCACGAGGAAAACCAGAGGAGACGCAGCCTGGCCGCCGAGCATAGACTCGACATGGCTCTGGAGAACCTCCGTCGGAACAGCATCCCCGCCAGCGTCGCCACCGGCCAGACCTTCGGCTCCTTCGCCCACCCGTACGAGAATTTTGACGACGAGGAGAGCGACGACGACGTCCGCTACGAAATCAGGCCAGAGTACCTGCCGCTGCCCGACGACGCCACCGACGGCACCGCCGACGACGAGCTCTCCATCAGCATGGCCACCTCGACCGACTTTGAGAAGTACTACAGTACCGGCATGACGAGCCAGATCTCCAACGATCTGCGCAATAAGTTCTCGTCTGAGTCACTCGGCCGCGAAGCCGGCCAGCAGGCCGCCGCCGCCTCCGCCTCTTTCCACCACAGCACGATGGACGAACTCCACATCGGCCAGACGGGGTCCGACACGGAGGTGGACAAAGCCACGACCGTGGGCAACGGGGACGATGTTGGCATCCCTGAGGAGAAGGCTTCCGTTTCGGACGCTTCCTCCGAGATCGAGGTGACCACCCCGGCCGCACCAGGAGGCCTGGAAGACCCTGCCCCACTCCAGAATGACGCAGACGAGCGCGGCCAGCCTGCGCCTGACTCAGAGGCGGTTGATAAAGACACCCCTGCAGAGCAGATCGTTTCCGCAGACGTCGCCTCGGCCGAGTCAGTCGAGCAACCCAATTCGGACATCAGGGCGGTGGACATCCCGCTGCCGGAATCGGAACAAGAGGAGTCCGTTCTTGACGATGCGACGCAGGACCAAGACAGCGTTGCCGTCGAGTCTGCCTCCGAGACGAAGGACGATGGCGTGCTTGTCAACGATGCTGCTGCCGCGGACGAAGTCCCGTCGAGCACCACTGTTGTCGAGGCTGTCCACGACGAGTCGAGTGCAGTGTCGGAGCTCTTCCAGGCAGCACCCGCACCGGAGGCGGACCAGTTCGAGGAACAGCTGAAGGCCTTCAAGGAGCCTGAGCCGCTCGACCAAGGGGGCAACGCCTCTCCGCTTGACGCCTTCGACGACGTCGCCGCCGCCGCCGCTAGCGCCAACGTGGACGCCGCGGAGGACGATATCTGTGCAGGACCACAGGAGCGCCCCTCCCCGAGCGTCGCCGCCGCACCGTGCGTGGACATCTCGGACAAGGCTTCCGTCAAGGCGGCGCCTTTCCCCGCGCACGAGGCCTCCCCCATCATCGCCGCCCGCGCAGTCAACCAGCACACCAGCGAAACACCCGCCGAACAGGCCGCCGAGAGCGCCCAGCCCAGCACTCCGCAGGCGGCGGCGCCTCGCCCTGTTTTCCGTACGGCCACGGCCGAGTCAGTCAGCCTGAAGGACATCCTCGACGAGTCGCGCCTGGTCGAGTCGCCGAGCAACGATGTGCACTCTAACAAGGATGGCCAGAGCGCCTCGAGCCTGGCGCTGACCAGCTCACTGCCGAAGGACGTCGTGGCGAGGAAGGAGAGCGGTGGTGACGCCGCTGGGCCGGAGGGTGTGCCAGACTACGCCAACGCCGGCGACGATGACGGGTGGGCGATTCCGGGTCGGGTGCAGGATGAGCCGTCGTCGCGCATCCCGGTCGCCCGTAAGGCTAGGAGGAAGAGTCTGCCGATGTTGTTCAAGGATATCAAGGACAGCAGGAAGGAGGCCAAGGAGAAGGAGAAGGAAAAAGAGAAGGAGAAGGAGAGAGAAAAAGAGAAAGCCAAGGAGAAGAGCTTCCTCCCGGTGAAGAAGGAGTTGAAGGATGTGAAGACCGGGCTTGGCTTGAAGAAAGACCACAAGCCCATCATCACGGCGGGGATCAGGGAATCCAAGATCCCTGCTGCTCCTCTTTCGGCCAGTGTTGCTGAAGGATCGAGAACACCATTCAGCCCCGGTAAGAAGGGCCGCAACGTGCTGCAGCGCAACACGTCAACCAGCAGGCTCCTCGAGCAGCCGCTGGCATCGCCCACCTCGCCTCTCAAGGAGAAAAAGAAGCGCAGTTCGCTGCTTGGCGCTGTGTTCGGCCGCTCAAGTGCGGCGCAAGACTACAACAAAGAGAAGGAGAAGGAGCAGAAGGAGCAGAAGCCGAAGAAGAAGGACAGCAGAAGTAAGTTGGCCATCCCTCCGCGCCGCTACAGCCTGGCAGGCCCATTCGGCGGCCATGATGACCTCGCTGCCCTCGCGGCCCCTCGACTTCCCACCCCCAAGCGCGTCCAAGAGATTTCTGCCTTGTCGCGGCAGGAGGGCGCGAGCAAGGCGCAGGAGAGGCCGCGCAGTGGTAGCCAGTCTCTGGAATCGCTGCACCATGAAGGGGAGCTTGTCACCAGTGCATCCGACCTGGCTGCAGCAGTTGCCGCAGCAGTGGACGCAAACCACCGTGAGCTGCAGTCTGGAGTGCGCCGGCCGGGCGTGATCCCCGAGCCTGGCTCCGAGTGGGAGGAGTGGGAGCAGAAGGCGCGCGAACTGGAGGGCAGCCGCACCATGAAGGTGCCCGACTCGCCCTCGTCGCAGATCAGCATCCCCGCCGTCCTGCACGGTCCTGGCACGCCCACGCAGGCCAAGTTGTACCCGTACGGGCCGGACAGCTACCCCTTCTACCAATACGCCCCTCCGCCTCTCCCTCCTCACCTCCAGCCTGCTACGAGACAACCGTTCTACTATGGCAACCCTCCGCGCTCTGCCACCTTCAACGAGGAAGCGTCAGCAAGACCGTATGCCCCCGGCTACGGATCTCTGCAGCGCAGGTACTCGGAGCACTTCAGCTCTGCGTCTGCAAGAGGCTTGCCGCCGTTCCCGCCCCATCTGTACGGCCTGAGAGACGGCGACTACGCCGGCTTCCCTCTCAGACAGACCAGCCAGCCGCAGCTCCGGCCGCAGAGCCACAACGGTCCGTCAAGCCCCAGCCATGCCGGAGCGACGCTGCACGGCAAGTCTCCCGTCCAGGACAAGAGCGGTCTCGCCGGCGAATCGTCGGACAGCCCGGTTGCGTCCAACGCCGCCACTGTCGACAGCTTCGAGCAAGACACGGCCCCATACTTCCCGCCGCCCATGCCGCTGCCAGGCCAGACCATGGAGTCTTTCGAGAAGCAGCAGCGCGCGTGGTACGAGCAGCAGGCGCAGGCCGCCAGCCGGCGCGATAGCGGCTACTCGCCACAGTACGGCTACCCCGGCCAAACCCTGGCCTACCCGCCCCCACCGCAGGACTTCCCGCCTCACCTCGCCGCCGCCGCCGCGCAGGGCTTCTACCCCTACCCGCCACAGTGGTACTGGCCGCAAGGTCCCTACCCCCCACCACCCCAGGCGCACGGCTACCCACCCTACTACCCGCCCACGGCCGGCGCCCACAGCCACTCCCCTGAGGACTACTACCACCAGGCCCTCCGCGAGCAGCAGCAGCACGAGCGCGCCGACTCCGACACCGACAACGAGGGCTCCGGCACCCCGACCAACCCCTTTGCCGCCACTCCCTACGGCTTCCTTCCTGCCCCGCCCCGGTCTTCCTACACGCCCACGGGTGCCCCGACTACCGCCCCCTACGGCTATCCCCGTCAGGAGATGCGCTGGCGCGACCTGACTTCCACCGGCGGCGAGGACACGCGCCGCCCCGGACCGGCGCAGGTCAGCCACAAGCGCATCGACTCGGGCGCATACGCCGGGGGTCCGACATCGCCGACGGGCGGGCCGCTGTCAGCGCACCCGCCGAGCCCGCACGTCGGGCAGGGCGTCGGCGGCGAGGCCGAAGACGCCAAGCGCGAGTCGCCCATCTCGCCGACGACGAGCAAGCAGGAGGGCGGGCCGGTGCAGCGGCGGCAGACGGTCAGCGTGGGCGCAATGAGCGCGGCGCGGAGCAAGCTGGAGACGGTCATGGAGCCGGTGGAGCTGGCGGACACCGACGTCGGGTTCAGGGGCGCGTGGCGGTCAAGGAACGGGAGCAGGGATTCGGGGCTGCAGCCGGTGATGCACGCGGCGAGCTATCCGGGGATGGAGTGGATGCCGGAGGTGGGAGAGGTGGAGTCGCAGTGAGGAGGGATTTACGAGATTTATGATTTTTTTTTGATGACGATGTGTTGATGGATTGCGGATTCCCCCCAATGATGCTTCTTTTTTTTGTTTTTCTCGGTTACTTATTTTTTTTATTAGGATCGGATGGGGAGGGTTATCAAAAGTTTTCTCCTTTTCCAATGGTTTTCTTGTTTTCTTCTTCTCCCCCCAATTTGTCGTGGGACCTTGGGGAGGCGGCTTATAGATGATCCCAGCCAGTCTGTCTCTGCTCTTTCTCCTCGTTCTCCTCTTGTCTCTCTCGTCTTTCTCTCTTCGTCTCGGCCGCCCCCCGCCAGCCCAGCTGCTCCGTCGCTGCTGCTGCTCTACATGTGTAACTTGTCTCCCTCTCAAACCCCCCTCCCTCCCTCACCAAACATACCATGTACGAATGATGTGTACGTATATCTCTGTTGCTCTGTCAACGCTCCGGACGGGGAACGGCCTCGTCGCTGCGGAATGCGAAAATTGGTTTTCTTGGATCCTGCATCTCATGGCTTGTGGTGTCCTGTGCACGGGAGAGGTGGCCGCGCGTTGCTGTGGCTGCGGCTGCGTACACACAGACAGGAGTTCTATGATGGTAGACTGGCTGGGTTAAGCGGACGAGAACTGGGCGGTAGTAACCGACGTTACCCGCAGTGTGGGGTGAGAGGATCGTATTAATTTGGGTTGGTGGCTGGATGCTGGTAGTGTATGATCTACGAAGGCTAGGAATATCTTAAACTCCTTTTCAGACACACGGGATTAAATTCCTCTCCACGATCGCTCTAACCCCAGCCAAAAGCCTCCGCCGTCCCACCCACAATGTCAACCCCCTCCCGCACGCACCTCAACGGCCACGCCACGCGCGCCCTCCACGCCCCGTCGTCGTCCAACGCGCCCTCCACCGCCGCCGCAACCGCCTCGCTCCACCCCTCCACCACCCAGCCCTCCTCAAACCCCCTCGCCAGCGCCGCGAAGTGCGCCAGCACCGCCACCGCCACCGCCTCCCCCCGCCCCACCGCCTCCAGGTACCCCGGCGTCGCCGTCACCGGCCACAGCCACACGCTGCCGCCCGCACGAGCTTCCGCGGCGACCGCGTGCGCCACCCGCAGCGCCGCCACCGCTGCTCGCTCGTCCGCCGTCTGCGCGAGCCCGGCTAGCTCGTCGAGGTGCGTCGTGAATGCGCTGGGCGGCGGCGGCAAGGCGGCGGGTGGCGCGGCGTCCGTGTGGAGGATGGCGTGGAGCGGGCTGCTGCGCGCCCAGGCGCGGATGGAGGGGACGGTGAAGATGGTGGCGGCGGCTGTGGGGAGGCGTGAGACTGGTTTTTTGGAGTGGTTGGGATGGGGTGGGGGGCGGGCGTACCTTGGGAGAGCAGGAGGGAGTGGGCGATGTCGTGGACGGTGAGGGGGCGGCCGTGCTTGTGCGCGTCGGCGATGGCGAAGAACTGGATTTTGAAGATGAGCGAGGCGAGGAGGATGTAGGCGGGGCTGTTTTCGCGGTTTAGCTGGTGGAACTGGGTCGAGTACTGCTCGAGGGCTAGTCTCTTGTGGCGGGTCGAGACGGTGTTGCAGGCGGTGCGTTTTTCTGGGTGCGTGTATCCTAGGTGAAGAGAGGAGATGGCAAGCAAGCCGTGTAGTAGAAATTCCTGATTTTGGTTATTACAGGAGTCGGTTGGCGTGCGATTGGAGAGCTTACGTGAGAAAATGCAATCTGTGGAACAGCGAACCTCCACAGGTCTTGCTGGGACTCTGCGGTGACGAGGGTTCTCCACACGTGAGAATCAAAATGGTGGATTAGCTGGAGATCTTGCTTCCAATTAACTCGCAACACGCCTCCTCGCTGCTCAAAGTCCTGGCATGCTGATTGTGGTTGCCTTGGTTGTAATTTGCGGTCGTTTTGACTCGTGGGGCTAAGCGCATGGGTCATCGAGGATGTCTCAGGCTTACCGTCCTCGCCTGTTGTTGGAAGACACGGCGTGGCTGTTCCACTTGAGGTATGGTCGATGCCTTCCAATGTAGAATGCTGCGAATGATTGGATGGCAGGGCCGCTTGGAGTGTTCTATATTGAGTTGTGACGGGGCCTTGACCCAGACTACATTCCACGCCGTGGCGTCTGCAGCCGGAGCAAGGACGTTTCTCATCGCACTATTTGTTGTGATATATTAGCAGCGCTCCAGCAACTAAAATCAAAGGCGGTTGGGCTGGTCGTTCCATACTTGGAAGCTTTGTGTTGCATCTTGTGGGGAGGAGTCGAATTCGGGAATCTGTCGAGTTGGGAGAAGCCCGAACGCGAAGGACATTGAAAACATGAAACTGAGAAGAAACGTGCCTTTACATGACGTTGCTTACACCTTACGCAGCCGTTACGGGACTTCTTATGGCCAGTTCTCGCGGCTCGCATAGCCAAACAACAAGTCTTCTCGTTGTGAAAGGTGGTCGCTGAGTTGGCCGATGTGGAGAGTTCCGATGTGGACTAATAAAGGATACGGACATCGGGCCCAAGCTTCGGAAAGATACCAATCAACAGCGCGTCTTTATACAAGCCCGCAGACGAAACCGAAGCCAGCACCAACGAGGCGTAAGCCTTTCCGCAAACCACCGCATACCGCCGGAACAAACGCCCATGACACTGGTCTCAACGTACCTGCATAGCCCCGTTAATTGAAATGCCAGCGCTAGAAAACAACTTGTCTAGGCAACCATTTCTAAAAACAGGGCGCAGCAGAAAAGCCCAGTGTCGCGAGTCGGAAGTATAAAGCATGTAGAAAATACGCTGGTCCATCCTGCACCCTACCGAAGTCCAGAATCTCTTTCGAAGCCCTGATATTCGGCAATCCACCCAAATTACTCAATCGACTTTGTGCTGTCACTGACAACATGTCTAAACCGGACGGAATGTGCTATGCGCAATATGAGCCTAGCTTAGCAGCTGCAATCATCTTTACGGTCCTGTTCGCCGGACCTACTGGTCTCCATCTCTTCCAGCTTTGGAAGTATCGTACATGGTCCTTTATCCCCTTTGTCCTCGGTGGTATCTGTAAGTCTCCAGCGTCATGGTATATTACCGCAACTCGACTAATTTGATTTAAAGTTGAGATCATAGGATATGCGGGACGGTCGGCCGGAGCTGCTGAATATCCAAGTTGCACATTGGTGCCGTATATCTTCAACATTTTGCTTCCGCTTGTGGCGCCAGCTTTGTTCGCAGCCTCGATATACATGGTATTGGGTCGTATCATCAGGAAAACCAATGGAGAGGCATTGTCTCTAGTTCGAGTGTCTTGGCTCACAAAGATTTTCGTGCTGGGTGATGTCCTCTCATTCCTTGTTCAAGTCATTGGTAAGGCTATTTCATGCACGAGAGATTTGTCTGTGACTAACACTAACATCGGAACCACGCAGGTGGCGTAATTCTGGCAAATGCAGATTCGAAAACGTCCATCGACCGAGGCCAGACTTTCATTACCATCGGCTTGGTCATCCAACTTGTTTTCTTCGGTCTTTTTATTGTCACTTCCATCAGCTACGACATGCGACTTCGGAAGAACTCTACTGAGGCATCGCGCAACCTTTCCTGGGAAACGCACATCCGAATTCTGTATATCTCCAGCGCACTCATTGTAGTGCGTTCCATCTTCCGTCTCATTGAGTACCTTCAAGGCCACGATGGCGAGCTGCTCTCGAACGAGATATACCTCTACGTGTTCGACGCTGCACTTATGCTTCTGGTCATGATCGTCTTTAACTGGAAACACCCTGCCATTCTCATTGCCCCTTCAACCAACATCGGCACGGATGATATCGAGGCCCGGAACAGCGATAACTTCCTTATGCATAAGGTCGATACAAGATAGCCGAAGGGGCGTGGATAGACTAATTCCCGAACAGACTTGCCACTGCAGTACAACGAGGTATCCGTTCCTGCAGCGTATCAATGAGCATGGAGTCTATTAGAACTTATACCAACGATCCCATAAACACTGCAGAGGAAATGAAGAAACCAAAGAGCGTGAAATTAACTAATTCCCTGATCAGTTCCAATATGATGCCCACCCCTTGTCTATTTTCTGATGCGACAATTCCTACAAACACGCCGCATATCACCCTCGAGGCTCACTTCTTCACAGTATCACCATCGAACTTGAAGCCTCATAACACAAGCGTTCACGACAGATGCAAGGGCTCTCGCTGGGAAAATAGCTAGATTGCACAGCGGAAACTTCACCGTTACCGCCTCTGCCAACCTTGCTCGGGTCTATGAAACTGCCGTGATCGGTTTTATACTGGTGGAATCATTGCAGAGATTCGACTAGCAGACAAGCGAGCACTACCGAACCGGCTTCACCGTGACCCAAAGAGGCGTCTTTTGCCACAGAGTGTAGCATTTCTGGTCGATCCAACCATCGCTGCCAGCATGAAGTTCGACGTCGAAATTGAACAGCACCTTCGCCAGGATGATACGCATCTCGTGGTACGCAAGACTGTCTCGTACATTAGCGACCGAAGACCCGTATGTGATGTCGGAATGGACGGACTTCTTGCCAACACAATTACGCGGCCCATATGAGAACGGCTGCAACACGTCCCTTTTGTCGGAATCATAGCCGGTGTTCGGCAGCCAGCGCTCCGGCACGAACGATTCGGGGTCTCTGAAGTTCAGCGGCGAGCGGTAGGCCGTGTATTGGGCCACCGAGATGCGAGTCTGCGCGGAGAAGCGTGAGCAACAGAGAGCCGGCTTAAACGCTGCTCGGAGCGGAGAGGGTGGTTGCTTACCTTCCCGGGCACCCACTGCCCGCAGATGATGTTCCCCTGCGGATGCGCTTCCCGCGGCGGGCCGATGGGCAGCGGCGGGTAGAGCCGGAGGCCCTCCTCGAAACACGCGTCCATGTACCGCAGCTTCTGCAGGTTTTCGATGGTGAGCTCGGCATCCGACGCGAAGCTGCCGCGGATCTCGTCGCAGAGGATCTTCATCTTCTCCGGGTTCTGGCACAGGAAGTACATGAGCCCGCTGAGGAGGGTGGCGGTGGTCTCCGTCCCGGCGATCATGAAGACGGACGAGTGGGAGTACATGTCCTCGATGTCGAGCCTCCTCCCCTCCGGCTGGCGCAGCACCAGGTTCCAGATGTCGGGCTGGTCGCTGCCGAGCTTGAGGCGCCGGTCGACGCGGTCCACGGAGTGCTGGAAGTGCATCTTCTGCTGGTCCAGCACGCTCTGCGGCGTGAGCCACCCGGCGACCCGGCCCAGCAGCGGGTACTCGATGGTGACGCGCGAGAGGTCGGCCGCCTTGATCCACCCGAACGTGGCCTCCACCCACGGCGAGTACTTGGCGTTGTCGAGCAGGCCGAGCGGCTCGCCAAACGTGAGGTCGCCCATGATGTCGAACGTCGTGCACGTGAACAGCTTGACCAGGTCCTGCTCCTGGTCCACGCTGCGCCGCATTGTGGCCACGAGCTGGTCCACGTACCGGACGAAGATGGGCTCTTGCTCCTTCAACGCCTTGTCCGAGAAGGCGTGGGCGAAGATGCGGCGCACGCGCCCGTGCTCTTCGTCGTCGAAAATGGCATTCAGCCCGACGCGGCCGTTGATGTCTTTCGTGTAATGGCGAGCGTCCTTCGGATTCGCCTTCTTGCCGGCCGTGCGGTGGCCGTAGATGTCCCGCCAAGCTTCGGGGCTGGTGTAGCTGAGCCAGTCGGGCCCGATGCGGACGACTTCGCCATATTTGTTGTGGATGTCTTGGATCCAGGGCAGAATGTCGCCTTTGGCTGTCACTGCCCAATATGCAAGAGCAGTGCTAGCAGCGTACTTTGGCCCGGGGTACTTCGCCAGAGGATGGAAATAAATGTTGCACACCACCGTGCCAATGGTCTCAACGATGACCTGAGATACAGTTAGAGTTAGAGGATGCGCAGGGGTTGTTGGGCTAGAGGTCTCACAAAGGCAGCAATAAGAGATACTAGAATCCACGGGATGTCTTTCCCAGACAACGATGAAAGAAAGGATGGCAGGTTGGACGTCGTATCCATAGCGTGTAGCTTTGGTAGAAAATGGATGATGGAGAATCTAATAGAGTGGGTATTGAACTATTTTAATGCCTACGTGCAAACAGTGAGACAATGTTGCCTAGGCCGGGCGCATGTTTCGAAGCTTGCACAAGCTTGCCGGCTAGTGTAATAGGCATGCTGTTTATGGAAAGTGCTTAACTGTGCTTTTGCACCTATCGCCTTTTTCAGGTCCAGTAAGGTTGTCGGAGATAAGGATGACGTGAGACCAGACCCCTGCTTCTGGGTGTAGAAACAACCCCGCATGACAACACAGACCACCGTCCAGGATGTTTTGACTGTTCGACACATCATCTTGCGAATATGATAGTCTACGTCAGCCAGCCTTTTAATCGTGAATGCAGTCTGGACAAAACTGTAGAGCATGAGATCGACAGTGGCGCGAGTGCGCTAACACTTTATGCTACCTGATGATTAGGTGAGATCAAGCCATGACCAATTGGGCCTCCCATATTTCCCTAAAGCGTAAAGAGTAAAAAAGAAAAGAAAGCGTTGGAACGGGAGCCTATGACGTACACGCTGCGAGGCAGACTTAGCATGGTGAGGCGGGCAGCCAGGACGGTGGCGATCTGAGCACCATTTGCAGCTGTAGCGTTTTCGCCGTTCTAGTTTGCCAAGTGGACTCTGCCTACGCTGAATCCGGCAGATGATCCGAAGATGACGGTGAAGATGTCCGGTGCGGCCTCTGCGATTCCGGCGGTATAGGAAGACATTACCTTGGGGAGTCCGCAGCATTATAGATATGGTAATGATGGTGAAGGGAGTTGTCTGGAAACGATGAATGCAGGTCGAGATGCTGGCTGCAGATCATTATCTTCCTATTACTAAGGGATCTCCTAAACTGTACGCCAAGGCCCTTGACTGGGCTGCAGCGCATTCTTAATAGTTGCGTGTTGGAACGACCCTCGAGAAAGGCAAGGCCGACATAATTTATCTGATCATGCGTTCTGATTGGTTTCCGATACCAGTCTGGTGGCTTGCGTTGCGAGCCTCAATCTCTACATTGTGAGTGAAAGTCTTGCACACGGTGAATTGTTTATCCTTTTCAGCCTTGTCAAGCTCAATAACGTTTTGAGGTAGAGTGCGTGGCCGAAGGCCTGTATTTCTTTCCAGGAATAGAGGCATGGTACGACGAGAGCAATCTGTTGACATGCGTTGGAGATACCATGAGGAAGTCTTGATAGAGCTTGGCACGGCCGAATCCTCGCCTTGGCGCAAGCTTGAATTGAAACCCACGAAGATTTCAGGAGGCACCGTTGCAAGCTGCACTTACCCACCGGGCATTTTCCACTGCGGTTACGGAGCATGGCAGTCTTTAAGTGAAGACTGACCAGTCATCAGAGCTGGACACAGATTATCTGTAGAGCTCCCGCTTCTTAATTTCGGATTCCGCGTCGTTGCTCTTGTGGCCCTATGCTCCGAAGAAAGCACTTGGTGCCAATGCCAATTGCATCCTTGCTTGGTCTTGACTCCGCAGCAAAGCGGGCGTCAGCAAAGCCAAACGAGACTTGTCACTGCAACGGCATCAAGAGTTGGACACAGCGAGGCACGACGACATCGGGCTGATCGGCGGACACACACGCCACCTGGATCACGAGGCAACCCCGCGGGCTGACCCCCCGCCCCACGGGCGACCCCACAAAACGCGGCCGGCTCTGCCCCAAAACACCCAATGATCCCCATCGGCTTCCCGACCGCAACGGGCCGCCCACCGGGAGGCCCAAAGCGGGCAATCCGTAGCGCCGCGCGCTGCACAGAAAGCGCTGCAATCGGCAACCCAGCCGCCCGGCCGGGCGAGAGAAACGGGCAGAATGCCGTCATCACGCTGAGCGGGCTCGGGACGAGCTGTCCCACCGCCGTTCAAACGCCGACGCGCATAAATATATCGACGCCGATGCTCGCCGAGCAGACCGACGCGGATTCCGCTGACCTTTGCATCACCCCCCTCCCCAGGTACACCGGCAGCACACACCTCTCCCGGCCATGGAGAAGCGAAGGAGATGGAACGTGGCGGACCGCCTGGAGAAGCGCAGCCTGCTGATCGCGGTCAACAGCGTGGCGGCGCTGTCCATCTTCTTCTTCGGCTACGACCAGGGCATGATGGGCGGCGTCAACAACGCCAAGGACTACATCGACCTGATGAAATTCGGCTACGTGGACGACGCCACCGGCGACCCCGTGGTGACCAACAGCCTGCTGCAGGGCGGCATCGTGTCGGTGTACTACCTGGGCACGCTGTTCGGCGCGCTGCTGGGCGGCTGGGTCGGCGACAGGGCCGGCCGCATCAAGACGATCGCGTTCGGCGCGGCCTGGGCCATCGTGGGCGCCGCGCTGCAGTGCTCCGCCCAGAACGCGGACTGGATGATCTGCGGTGGGTGTGCGGGGAGAGCAAGTGGCTGGGACGCCGGCTGACGGGGTGACAGCGCGAGCGGTTAACGGCATCGGCACCGGCATTCTGAACGCGATCGTGCCCGTGTGGGCGACCGAGACGGCGGAGCACACGTCCCGCGGGCAGTTCATCGCCATTGAGTTCACGCTCAACATCTTCGGCGTCGTCGTGGCCTACTGGCTCGAATTGTGAGGCGTCCGCTTGCGAGGGTCTGGAGTCTGAGCTGACGCGCCCCCAGTGGCCTCTCGTACGTCGACGGCGGTGCGTCGCCCATCCGGTGGAGGTTCCCCATTGCGTTCCAGATCATCCCGCTGCTGCTCCTGCTCGCCGTCGTGTGGTTCTTCCCCGAGTCGCCGCGCTGGCTCGTCCGCGTGGGCCGCGAGGATGAGGCCCGGTACATTCTGGGCCGGCTGCGCGGCAGCGGCGAGCAGGACGCGCGCAAGGCGGACCTCGAGTTCGAGGACATCAAGGCGATCGCGGAGCTGGAGAAGAAGACGTCGAAGCAGCACTCGTACTTCCACATGCTCTTCGGCATCGGGTCCGGCAAGCTGCACACCGGGCGGCGCGTGCAGCTCGTCATCTGGCTGCAGATCATGCAGGAGTGGGTGGGCATCGCCGGCGTCACCATCTACGCGCCCACCATCTTCCGCATCGCCGGCTTCGACGCCAAGAAGAGCCAGTGGATCAGCGGCCTGAACAACATCTTCTACATGTTCTCCACCCTGGTGTGCGTCTTCACCCTCGACCGCATCGGCCGCCGGTGGACGCTGTACTGGGGCTCCGTTGGCCAGGGCGTCGCCATGTTCCTGGCCGGCGGCATGGCGCGGGGAGGCCTCGATGCCCGCGCCGCCGGCAACACCGCCGCGGCCGAGTCGTACGGCGCGGCGGCAGCGTCCTTTGTCTTCATCTTCACCTCCGTCTTCGGCGCCACGTGGCTGACTGTCCCCTGGTAGGGCGCCGAGTGCTGCTCCCCCGTGTTGTGGCAAAGCTGACCGCGTGCAGGCTCTTCCCGGCCGAGATCTTCCCGCTCGAGGTGCGCGCCAAAGGCAACGCGTGGGGCGTCGTTGGGTGGAGCATCGGCAACGGCTGGCTCACGCTCCTGTGCCCGGTCATGTTCGATGCCATCGGGGAGAAGACGCTGTATATCTTCGGCGCGTGCAACGTGATTACGATACCCATGGTCTGGGCGCTGTATCCGGAGAGCAACCAGAGGACGCTCGAGGAAATGGACTTGCTGTTCACCGCAGACACTCCCTGGGTGTGGGACGCCGAGAAGAGGTTCGCCGAGCTGAAGGCGCAGATGGCAGAGGGCGCCGTGGAGACCGGGAAACCAGGTTCGTTGAAGGATGTTGAGGCTGCGGTGACGCACTCTCATGTGGCGAATATTGTGGATCTGTGAGGAAGCGAAAGTACGGAGCTCGGGAGAGGGAGGAGAGACCAGAGATGATAACAAGCATAGAACCTCGTTTACTCGTCTGCGACGCCGCGCATTCAGCTGCTACTTGTCAACAGGGGTCGAACGCCTGTTGCAAGGAGCAAGCAAGCCGCAACTTCTGGAGACCTGCATCGCCCTGCGTGGTCCAGACCACGGACACGGTGGCGCGGCATGCAGGAGCAAGATGTACATACATGGCAACTGCTGCGACGATCCGCTCCTTTTGTTTTCTTCATTGACTGGGGATTCGTCCGCGTCGGTAGTGCAGCATGTCCAACCTGGACGCTCTGGAGCGACGTTTATCGTCCCCTCGTCTCCCATTCAAGATGAGCCAACCGCTGGCCTCGAGCTCGATCCTGAGATCTGCTGCGCTGATACTCATCCTCTGCCTGACCAGTAGCACGGCTTGCTGACAAGAGAGCCGGTATGATGTGGACTCCTCGTTCGCATCGTCCGTCGACGAGCAGCTCTCCTCGGTCACCGCGTATTCCACGTCGAGCGTAGTAAACTGCCCGGGACGTTGGATGCATTTGCATGGGCAACCTGTTCCCCAACGCGCCGATCCCGGACAATGACCTTAGGCCGGTCCAGCCGTCTTGGGCATGCAGAGCCAGGCTGCTGCATGCGGAACCCTCGGCGATCGGCCCGAGGAGCAACAGAGAAGGCAGCCCGTACTTTTCGATCCGCACCGGCGTCTCACGGCCACGCAAGCACCGAAGCACACGCCTACACCCCCATGTCGCGCGGCCCGGAGCCCCCCCGTCCCCTCCCCTCCCTTCACCCTCACCAGCCCTCGAGCGCACCAGACGCGTTCCACAACCCGGCCGCGGGCGAAACGGGTGCTAACGCGTTCGCGCAGGTGCCCGCCGGACGTGCGATTTGAAATCGACGACGTCGGGAAAGGATTGCAGGCTAGCTCAAGCTCCCCAAGACCACGACTCGGCGAGCTGCCCCGACGACGGGTCATTGACCCCCGAGCACGACGGCGTCGAGGGTGGCTTGCGGCGCTAGCGGATGCGTGCCCGCAGAGCTAGCAGAGGCTGCGACCCCCGGGCCCAAGCTTTTCGGGGTGCGTGAAGGATGCGAGCTTTACGAACGTCCAGCTCGGGGTCTTCAAGCTGCCTGTGGGCGGGTGGGTCGGGGAAGATCGTCTGGTAGGTGTGCGGTGGCGGCCCACGGCGGAGCTGGCGGAGCTGGGCTTGCGGCTGATAGATGTGGCGCGAAAAAGGAAAGAAAAAGGAACAGTGCGGCTTGATGAACTTGATCCACTGGGGGCGTTCTCGTATCGGATCTTCACCGAGATGCTGGAGTGGGACGTCGACGAGGTGGACGTGTTGCTGGCGGAGGTGCGCGGCGACCTGGAGGACCAGACGGTCTACGCCGTGTACGACTGGTGAGTGCACGCATTGCTGCCCGGCCGTCTCGTGGATGCTGATGGCTTGTGGTGTTTGCCCAGCGGCCCGATGAGTAGAGGCCGCCGCGGAGGGTGCCGGAGAGGGCCGGGGAGGGTCGAAGAGCAGGCGGATGTGAATGCTCACATGTCGAGTGGCGCTCGAGGGCGCGGAAGTTAACGTGCGGTGGACGTGGTTCTGCAGGAACAATGTAGGTCGGTTTCAGGAGCAACGCGGGAAATGGACGAATCAGACGGCGGCGAGCACGGCAAAAGTAGAGGGCATTGGTGCCCGACGACTTGGCCGCTCCCATCAGCCCACTCGCCTCGGCCGGATGTTCCTGATGCTAGCGCTGGAAGGGTTCCGTGGTCACGACTAGCGGAACCGGTCGTGCCTCCCACCCTTGATTCCCGCGAGGCGGCGCTCGCCGTTGAGTCCGGCGGGCGCGGCGAGCGCGGCTGGCTCCCGCCGCCTCAGCCTGCCACTGTCCATGTTCGCGCTGCTGGCCGCTGCAAACAGACAAGCCGGCCGCTCGTCAGACCGTGCTGTGGCATGTCCACCAACGTCCGCTGCAGATCGACAGCCCGTGGGCCGCATCCCGGGTTCCGAGACGGGGGCTGAAGACTCCGCCGCCGCTGATAGGCCTCGCCGCGTGACAGCTGCCAGAGCGCAGCACTAACGCTGCGCTACTTGAGGCGCCGTCTGTTTCCGGCCCGCGCTTTCCACGGATCCGCCTGGGCAGCGCTGCTGGAGCTGCTGGAGCTGCTGATGTTGCGCTCCAGCATTGCGCAGATCGGCCGTGGAGGCGCGCAGGCCATTGGCGGGCTCCGGTGGGCCGCGTGGACCGCTGCGCTGCTGCGTACGTCCAAGCCGACGCCGTCTTTAGCTCAAACCGCGCCCAGGGCTGGAGATTGAGAGGCAGGCGAAGCACTTGGGGCAAGCAGTTCGCTCCGCACGGCGCGATGGAAGCCAACCGCACCTCCTGTCGCAGCGAGCCTCTAATCCTGCGATCATCCCGTCCCACGCGCGAGGAAACATGCATATCACGATGGGATCGATCGACCGCGCGGCCGTGCCTGAGACGAACAGCCTTCTCGCTTAGCCCTCCTGGTCTGCGGGGAACGGGGAAGGCCAAACGGGGAACGAAGGGAGGCAGGAAGCGACAGGAGCCCACTCTCGGGCCCGATGGCCAGCTGAGCCGCTCCATCAGACCAGCTCGCCGCAATATATATGGCCGGCCAGGGTCTGTCGGCCATGGGCCCTGCGGTCTCAGCCAGCAGTCCATTTTGGGGCTCGGAGTGTGTCCGTCTATACGTCACCCCGGCCGACAGCTTCTCCTCCTTAAATCTTGCACCCCTGCGCCGTTCTTGGTCTCTTGGGGACAAGCCGTCCTGACTCATTAGCCTCTGCTGCCCCAGACTCAACGGTCAACGGTTATCTGCATCCGCGGCCTCGCACCACCGCACGACTCGACACCTCCACCATGGCCAGCGACGGCGTCACCGGCCCGGCCAATGTCGGTCTGCCCATCCTGATGACCATGTCGGGCTTCCTGGCCATCTCCTTCTACAACGTCATCGAGCTGCTGGTCATCATCTTCACCACCTTCAAGCAGCGCAGCGGGCTGTACTTCTGGAGCTTCATCGTGGCCACCGTTGGGATCGCGCCCCATGCCCTCGGCTTCGTGCTCAAGTTCTTCGCCGTCGTGCCTGCGTCCCTCTGGTGGCTTCCTGTCGCTCTGGTGGCCGTTGGATTTCCGGCCATGGTCACCGGCCAGTCTGTTGTGCTCTACTCCCGCCTGCACCTCGTCGTCCGCGACCCGCGAAGGCTGAGATGGGTCCTCTGGATGATCATCGTCGACGGCGTCGTCATGTCCGTTCCTCTCGTCGTCATGGCATTTGGTGCCAACTCGCCCAATCCGGCAGCCTTCCTGGGCGTCTTCACAGTGTGGGACAAGATCCAGATTGCCGTCTTTGCCGTCCAGGAAATCCTCATCTCCGTCATGTACATCTACGAAACCACCCGGCTCCTCCACCCGTCTCCTACCTCCAACAAGGCCCTCCGCAAAATCCTGATCCACCTAGTTGCGGTCAACGCCGTGGTCCTGGCCTTCGACATCACCCTCCTCGGCGTCCAGTACTCCAACCAGTACGAGATCCAGACGACGTACAAAGGCGCCGTGTACAGCATAAAGCTCAAGCTCGAATTCTCCGTGCTCAACAACCTGATCAGCGTCATCAAGAACAGGGAGCTGTCCTTTGGCGGCCGAGGCAGCAGCACCACCCACTCGCATCGACTCGACAACTTCACGTTAAACAGCAAGAAGAGCAAAGGCTCGGCCGACTACGGCTTTTCCAGAATCGAGGACTCGTATCCCCCGCCACCAAAAGGACTTCCGTCGAACGACATGCTCGTCGAGCGCATCGAAGAGTGCGTAGGAGCGGAAGACCGCGACGATATTATTGCGGAAGACAGAAGACGAAGCACTGCGCCCGGGCAGCAGGAAATCGGCGTTGCCCTGCAGCCAAAGAAGCCGAGATCGGGGTCCGCTTCGCAGGCGTCAGAGGTGGAGCTGATCAGACTACCCGAGGCGAGCCGGGGCCGATGACGAGGGGGAATTAATGTTTAGCTGCTGTCTCAATACCCGCCCTTTATTTTTCTCCGGGGGCCTGTACAGATACGAAGGGAATGAAAATTGTAAATGAACAATAGACTTTTGCAACACACCTCGGTTCCGCCTCGGGTCGCGCCGAGCCCTCGCAAGTGACATCGCGCTGCTCCCGCTTCCCCGTGAGCCATGCCCAAACGGGGGCGATCCTTTGAGATTCATCAGGTGTTCGTGCGACCTGCGAACCCCGGCTGACACCTGCAGATTGAGATGAGTTTGGCACCCCGGCTCGCATCACGGCGCAGCCAATCACGGAAGAATGAGGCAACAAAAGCCAGGCGGAGGTGCGCAGGGATGCGTGATCGGCGCTGCAAACCTGTTGCTTTGCTTTTTCTTGCTATAACGGGAAAAGCGATCTTGGGTGCAGATAAGATCCAGACCGCCGTGGAGCCGACGTCCTCAGGGGTTCTGGCAACTTCCGCTCATGTGACAAATTCACGGCGATTGTTGCATAGGCCAAGATGAAGCAGTCTGCATAAGCGTCTCAGCCCTTCTCTTGCCCCTACTTCCGCAGTCCCCTCTCCCGAGGCAGTCTTCACGTGGAGTGCTATAAAGCCGGGCGCGCTGCGCAGAATCATGGATTCATGCTTGCCACCCATCTGTTTCGCCAAGCGAGTCACGCTTCGGCAATGTTTCGCCGGCTGCATTGTTCTCGAGAAGTTTGCAGCGCCCCTGACGGTTCGGCCCGTAGAACGCTCAAAACCTACGTCTCGGAGCCGCTTGTCATGTCATGATGCGGCGCAAAGCCGCGCTTCGCTCACGTCTGACTGGCTCCGTCCCTTCTTGCTGCGCCACAACAGTGTTCTCACCAAGCATTCGGAACGCAGTGCCGGATCTCCAGCGCCAACGTTGATATGAGGAGCCGGTGGGAGGGCAGCAATCCCTGTCCCGTTCGTTTCAGGCCTTCGACGTGGAACAGTGTTTATCCAAAAAGGCTGCAGCCGACTTTTTCCCGTCGACAAACCTCCTTTCTAATGTGGCATCATCGTTATTCTGGGACGGCTCATTGGTCGCCTTTACTGTACTTTCCTATCCAGTACCAACTAGGCGACATTGTGTCATGCAGATCTACCTGCTTAAGCACGCCATGCTGGTTCACTACTAGTCTAGCCTCGTATTCGCGCTCTACATCTGGTGATCTCACACCGTAGCGGTCAACTTCCGCTCTCCAAAGATCGCTACATCGGGAAGCTGTGAGGTCTGCTTTTCCGCGATGATTAGAAATCGCTGCAGAGGCTGCAAGAAAATAAATAGACGGGCGGAGCCCACGATGCTGGAGCAAGTCATCTGCTTCGTTCGTTAGCAGCCGTCACTCGTTACAATGATTGCTCCCGCTGTCCTTGTTGGCCTCCTCGCTGCCCTGCCCTCGGCATTGGGCCAGGTGCCTGTCGAAAACCGCACTCTTGATGAGATCCACCAAGCGGGTTGGTCGATCTTTCACGCCGAGCTGTTCTGTCCGTGGTGCTGACTGGAGTAAAGCTCTGAAGGAAGGAGGTGTCGTGACGCTCTGGGCCGGTGGCGACGAGAAGACCCAGCAGAACTTCCTCAAGACGGCCTTTGAGGCGCGTTTCCCTGGAATGACCCTGAATGTCACCGTCGGTCAGTGTTTCCTCCCCAGGCTCGATTTGAAAGCGCTAACACTGAGCCTCTGCCGAAGATGTCTCCAAGTATCACGACGGCAACATCGACCAGCAGGTTGCCACCAACGGTGTCTACGTTGACAGTGTCATCCTCCAAACCCTCCACGACTACCCCAGGTGGAAGTCTCAGGGCATCCTGCTTCCTTACAAGCCTGCTGGCTGGGACAAGATCTACGACGACTTCAAGGACCCCGACGGCGCATACTCTGGCCTGTACATCATCAACTGGGCGAACTCGTGGAACACCGACTACGTCAAGGATGGCCCGAAGGAGTTCAACGACTTCCTCAAGCCCGAGTTCAAGGACAAGCTCGTTCTGACGTACCCCAACGACGATGACGCCGTTCTGTACGAGTTCGACCTCATGTGAGTCCCTCTCCACACGCGACCCCTGAAGTCGCAAATCGACACTAACGGCCATGTCCCTTTAGCCTGAGCCAGTACGGCTACGGCTGGTTCGACGAGCTGCTCAAGCAGAACCCCCGCTGGGTCCGCGGCACCGCGACGCCCGGCACCATCGTCGGCAACTCCAACGGTAAGCCCACCACCCACGCCCGCCGATGCCCTCCAGACTGACACATTTCCGCCGTCCCACAGGCTCCTACGTCGCAACCTTCACGGGCAGCCGGCGCTACCCAGGCTCCGCGCCGTACAACGTGTCGTTCCCGACGGAGGTGCCGTTCGTGTCGTGGCCGCAGACGGGCGCGATCCTCAAGGACGCGCCGCACCCGGAGAGCGCCAAGCTGCTGCACTCGTTCCTCGCGTCGCAGGAGCACCAGGTGTCGCGCGGCACGTGGAGCGTCCGCACCGACGTCGCCGAGCCCAACGGCTTCCCGCCCATCTGGCAGATGAACAACACCCACCCGACCAAGTTCGGCGCCTGGATGGAGGACCGCGCCAACGTCGAGCGCCTGCGCTTCTGGTTCGAGGACCGCATCGGCACCGCCCAGGGCCTGAGCCCGCTCGAGGACGACCTCTGAGAGGCTCCGTTCTGGTGGCGTTGAGCTTGTACATATTTCTGCGGCGTACCGCAGCCTTTAGGTCTTGATGTTCTGTAGCCCTATGCATATGATCCTAGGAACGCTCTCTTACAAGGTTGGCGCTAAACTCGTTGAGTGTTATCGGGCTGGTGACCCTAACGCTCAGATTTTTTTCACAAGGGCCGATTCCCAAATTTTGCCATTCGAAGCTCAAGGTTCTACCCAAAGATAGGACTGACCCCGCGACAGATTCACGGTCTTCAGGGGCTAAAGTCGTGTCGTATATCTTGTCCTGCGGTTTCAAACAGCGATGCAGTCAAATGTGAAACTAACATGGCTGACTCGCGGCCAAAAGTAAAGCCCATAGAAGCCTTTATCTATCGTCGCAAGGCCATTCTGGCGTGGCCGCTCTCTTCAATTGCTGACTGTCGACGGCCATACTTTCCCCCGGCTCGTCTCTGATCATCCGTTTCCGTTGACCACAATGTCGCGAATAAGTAGCCCATTGATGACGGGTATGAGTTTAACAGAAGAACAGCGTGAAACGCTGGTCCATGAGACGAGAGGGCCACTAGCGCTCGGGATGATCTTCTCCTTCTGGGGTATGGCGGTTATTACCGTATCTCTCAGATTATTCGTCCGCGTGAAGCTTATCAAGAGTGCCGGGCTGGATGACTACTTGGTCGCTCTAAGCGTGGTGCGTCTCGAATGCATGCTCATGTTGCTCGGCTACTCAAGTTTGGACAGGTTATCGCGACGGTTATGACGGTTTTCATATCTCGACGTGCGCATGCCGGATTTTTCCAGGATATTTTCCGGATTTCGCTGACTCCCAGAAAGAGGTGCACTACGGAGATGGCAGACATCTGTTGTCCTTGACACTTGGCCAGGCAGACAACGTCTCGAGGGTGAGATCACCCCGCCAGAGAGGGTTGCTTGCTAACAGGGAGAAGGTGAACTTCGTTGCTGTTGTCTGCTGGACTTTTGCGATCACCGGAACCAAAGTTTCCATCCTACTACAATATCTCCGGCTTTTCAAATTTGGCAAGCTCAACCGAGCTATATGGGTGTTACTGGTTATCATAGTCCTGGCTGGAATCTCAACACTTGTTGTCGTGCTGCTTGGCTGCATCCCGGTCAAAGCTCTCTGGGATTCAGGGTTGCGGTCAAGATCCAAGTGTCTGAACCAGCAGTTGTAAGTTGCAGCTTCAACGAAGATGTTTGCCGAGGAGTCCTAATTTGCGCCATCTCACTTAGATTCTGGTACTTCCAGTCTGGGTTCGAAGTGCTCACGTGCTTCATCATGGTGGGATTGCTGATACCGCCCTTTTGGAAGATGCAGCTGCCAAAATCTAAAAGAGTAGGATTGATCGTACTGCTGGGTCTCAGTTCATCGTGAGCACCATGATCTCCCCTCAGAGCATCATGAAATCTGACCGGCGGACAACAGAGCATGCATAGTCAGTATACTAAGAATGAAGAGCTGTTTCGACGCCATCCCGGCTTCCGCGGAAGAAGTCCACGACTTCACATGGACCGGCATCATGACGTCCATCTACGCCGCAACCGAGCTGGACGTTGGGATCATCTGCTGCTCGCTCCCAGCGCTCACGCCTCTGCGGAGATACCTGTCGTCATCGCGGTCGAGAGCGGCCCAAAGCCGACCGCAGCACCAAGGCCCTCTCCGTTGCGAGGAATGCAGGAGACCGATCACGTTCCCGTCACCAGAGAACTCCAACGGACAAGGAAGCGTTGGATACAGCAGTCAGGGCACACAGGTCGGCACTCGACAGGGCCCGGCGCAGCATCTTCCGGTCCCGGACGCAGTGGCGCGTCGCGGCGTGTGGAGATGGTCCTGGAGCAGGAACGACGGCGCGACCTCTCAAGAGATAGCGGTGGTCGGGAACGGGGATGAGCGGGAGGGAGAAGCCAAAGATAGCACTCGGCTCAGGGTAGCTTCGGTGACTTCTTGAACACCGTGTCTACGCTGATGGCGCTCTGTTGGAGCGCGGAGTTGACGACGGCAGCGTGCTGCTCTCATTCTAGATGCGGTTTGGCTTGCGGTGCGGCGTGTGCGCGGGGGGCTGATGCGGCGAGAGCGGTGGGTCTGCCATGCTGTGGTTTTGAGCGGCGGAACGAGTTGGGAATGTGTTGTAGGATAAAATTAGCTTTAGTCTCCATCGGAGCTTAGATCAGCCTTTGCATCCAATGATGGTATTGGGCTTTAAGAAGAGGTGAAGTGAGGTATTAGAACACGGGTGGGGCGGGGCGCAGGCGGCGCAGGCGGCGCGGCTCTGCAGCCTGGCGCGCGTTGGCATTGGCGTTGGTCGGCGCGGCTGCAGGTACAGGACTATATATATATTTAATCGCGTTTTCTGTGCTGTTGCAAGCATCAATGCATCCATCCCGTGTCTTCTCCGTTGCTGATCCTTCTTCCGCCACCGTCCCGCCCTCCTCGATCAACCACCGCTATGAGTCTGAGCCTGGAGATCCTCCGGCTGCTGGCGCTGCCGGCGACCATGCTGGCACTGTGGCAGGTGCGCACTGTTGAGCCCGTGACGCTGCTGACCGGCCCGGCGTCGCTGGCTGCGACGCTCGACCGCGTGTTCGTTGCCGTCTTGTTTCTCGGCACCCTTGCCGCCGCCGTCAACATGCCGCACCTCGATCCGCCGCCCGGAAGTGCCACGCGCCAGAGCGTGTCATTTGGCCTGGTGCTCGCCGCAGGGATTGCGTTCGCCCTTGGCCTGCACAGCAAAGCGCTGGCTTGGACGGTGTTGATGCTCGGCTGGACAGAGGCTGCCGCCGTCATGCCCGCAGAGCTGTTCTGCAACTTGGCCGCATGGGTCTTCCGGGCTGTTGCTGTTGGCTGCGTGACGGCCTTCCTGCTGCCTGGCCGGCAATAAGAGCCGTATCCTCCTGCGCCACCATGGGCTCATGCCAGTCTGCACCGAAGGACCCCGAGCCTCCTCTCACGCAAGGCGAGTGGAGTCCCGCCCATCGCACACATATGCTGACGACTGGCGCCGTTTAGACCAGCTTCTGCGCAGACACTGTGCGGAGCCCGACCGGGGATGCTTCTCGGACTTCCCTGCGCTGCACTCGGCGTTCGAGGCTCGCTGCATTCCTGATCCAGTGGACTGCGCCTTCACAAAGTGGACACGCTAGTGTGTTCGCAGCACCGTTAATCTCTGGCCAGGATGCAGGACGAGAGGTGGGTTGCTAGTAGGATAGAAGATGTCCTCTGTCTGGCCTGGTAGACATTAGAGTCGCGCTCGTGCAAGGCCAGCTGCAAGCTCACAGAGGTCAGCCCCAAGTGCTGGTCCAGGCTGACGCGAGATGGATGGCCGACATGGATGCAATTGAGCTGTGGAAGCTGAGCAGAATGCGCGATGAAATGCAGTGTCTTGTGCAGGTAGAATTGCAGCTCCGATCGAAATGGCACCAAAAGCGGCAGGGGCGTTGCGGGTCTTGGCGGTCCGAGCGCCTTCCCCAGCCTCCACTCGCCCTCGCACCGAAGCCAACTCCAACGTCGCTCCACCTCCCGCCCGCGCTGCACGACATCCCCCACCACGCCGCCCCAGCCATGGCCGATTGAACGCTCTTTCCGCCGTAAGACGCCGTTGCTGCATCCCACCGCCGCGACCCTGCCCGTCCGCATCTCGCCCGTCGCGCTCCTCGGTGAAACTCCCCCACCCGGCCTCGCCGACAACAGGCCAGGGCTGCCTGCACCAAAGCCCGGATGGGAGGACGGGGTAGGTAGCGGCACACACGCGCCCGACGCGCCTCCATAGGGGGACATCCGTTGGGACACACGGAGCCCCCGTGCTTGCCAGCGCGCAGCTGGGCTGTCTGGAGGCGACTTGACCTCAGGAGCGGGCCACGCCTCGTGCACCCGGCCCTTCGATCTGGGCGGGCCGGGGGTCCGTAAGGGCCGCTTCTCGCAGCGGCCTCTGTTCTCTGAGTCGGCGTTTCCGGGGCCTGCCGCGTTGCGTGGTGGCGTGGACGCCGCGTCGGTGCAGAGCCAAGGCTGCTCGCGTCACTCAACGTGCGGAAAAGCCTGGGTGGGTGGGAATTCTCCGCGCCGACGCGCGCGGAGGGATGTCGATTTTCTCGTCCGCGTTTGCCTTTCTGTGGAACCACGCGCTGACGCAATGCATACAGGTTGTGGTTGCGACCGGCCATGGCCGCCTCGGCTTCCGGCGACTGGTTCCTCGTCCAGGGCGCGCCCGCTGTGGCAGAGTGGACTGCCGAAGACGGAGCCGTGAGACGCCTCGGCTGCAATCCGCCCTGCCAGGTCTCGGCGTCCATCGGCACTCACGCGGCACGGGGAACCGCGTTTTTCAGCCTCCGCGTTCCGGTTGGGCTCAGGGAGACAGGGAAGAACAAGACCATTCTGCATCTTTTCGTTTATCCCGAGCAAGTCTTGCGCATGAGAGTGCGCGACCACACAGAGCATCCGGCTCCTGTTCGAAGCGCTTTGGTTGGCAAGGTCGAGCAATACGAATCAACTGAGGATATCGTCGGCGTCGAATTCTCCCTGCAGCGCCATGCTACTCTGATCGGCCCAACCAGCATATCTGCGCTCTTCTCAAAGACGAAAGCCAATGAAGCCGTGCTAGCTGCTTTGCACTCGCTCATCCATGCCCCATCAATCACATTCTTTGTCCCCAGAAATGGAAACGCGATGAACAAGGTTGAAGCGCTTTGCAGTGAAGCGTGCAACGGTGGCCTGAAGGCGAGCGCTACAGAATACTCGCTGGCAATGCTGTACGGCGGCTCCGGCGGTAAAGATGTTGGGAACTTGCTTGCCCGCTTCGACCCCGAGGAATCGGAAGGCCCGCCGTCCTACGACGAGCTTGCACTGACGCCACCGCCGATGCGCCAGAAAAAACGTAAGTCGCGAGATTCTTGCATTGTGTTGGCGTGCCTGTGACTTCCCGAATTGTCTCGGATCCACCTGAATCCGTCCTGATTTGCAATCCAATCACAGGCATGCCTTCGAACCGGATCTCGCCGCCACCTGCCAAGAAGCACGCATCCACCATCGAGCCGCGTCTGCCTGCCACTTCTGAAGTGCAAGCCTTGAAGCAGCAGATGGCGGGTCTGGTGGCCGAGGTCGCCGAGCTTCGAGGCCGCGTTGGTATAGAAGGAGCTGCAAGCAGCGAGACAGAGGACACCTCTGTGACCTCGCGGCTCAATGCCGTCGAGACAGTAGTCTCCGCCTTGAAAACGCGGGTGGAAGAGATGGAAGCAACGCTTCGAGAGCGTTCGGCAAGCCGCGAGCAGAGTGTGGAGCGTCAAATAATAGACAAATTTGAAGATCAATTGGAAGAACGAATTGAAGATGTCCGGAGCGAGACACGCGGGGAGATCAATGATCAGCTGGACGACATGTTGACAGATATAAAGGTGGAATTGAGGGACTGGGCTCAAGAAGAATTGCGGGACTTGGTCAGCCAGCAGCTTGGTGAATTGGTTGAAGAGTACCTTACAAATGCTTCATTTACGGTTGAAAGGCATTGAAATAATGAGTATCAAAGGAAAGCAGCCTCCATTCTTGACCGTGCGGCACAATGTTAACATACCCAGCCCCCGTCTACGTTATACACAGCCCCAGTCACGAAGGACGCCTCATCGCTCAGCAAGAACGCGATGACATGTGCTACTTCAATTGGCTCCGCCCTTCTCTTCTGAGCCGTGACTTGCAGACCACGCTTTACATCCTCCGGGTCTTCACCCCGAGACATGGGAGTGTTGACGGATCCTTCAAATCGTAACTCAGCGGAAACTCCTCGGACACCTGGTTAGCGAGTGGAGCAATTTACCTGGAGACACGGCGTTCACTCGAATATGTTGATTCTCCTTGGCCGCCGTCCTCGTCAACCCAATGACAGCCGCCTTACTGGCGCAGTACGCAGCGTTACCGGCGGCACCGAACTGCCCGAACACGCTCGCCGCCGAGACCTGTCCAGCGTCATCAGCACCGTGATCAGTCTCTCTCTCTCTCCCAACAGCCGCACTCACAATGCTACCACCCGGCCCCATCGCCCTCAGCTGCGCCCTCACGCAGTTAAACACGCCCTTCGCGTTGACCGCAAACGCGGCGTCCCAGTCCTCGTCGCTGGCGTCCCTGACGGGCGCCGCGCGCGCGATCACGCCCGCCATGTTGACGGCGCCGTCGAGCCGGCCGAGCGCGCGCACCGTCGCCGCGATCCAGCCGTCGACGGCGCTGCCGTCGCGCACGTCGACCACGGTCGCCAGGTGCTTGGGGCTGTGCGGCAGCGAGTGCACCGCGGCCGCCAGCGCGTCGCCGTCGATGTCGCCGAGCGAGATGAGCGCGCCGCGCGAGGCGAGGAGCTGCGCCGTCGCGAGGCCCATGCCGGACGCGCCGCCGGTGATGGCGATCTGGAGGGGTGAGGGCGGTGGGGGATGGGGGTGGGGGGTGGGCGGCTTACGACTTTGCCTTGGAATGATGTCATGGTCGTTTGGTGGTGTTTTTGTGCGGAGGGTGATTCCTTGGAAAGCACAGAGATGAACGGCGGCCGGTCTGGGAAGCTTGATTCAGATGCTCAATTCCTTGCACGCGGTGGTTAGCTCTTAAATCGCTTCTTGTGTGTTCATGTATCAGAAGCAGGATAGGAAGGTTAACCCGGGCGCGTGGTTCTGATGCAAGAGTGCCAAGCCCACACAGACTGACTGGTAGTTCACTCTGCAGTCGATGTTTCAGTTTGAATAAAATCGATTGTTCCTAGTCGGACGTGGCACCTGATCCTTGCTGTCAAAGACGCCTGCTGGATTTCTTCACGCGCAATAGCCGAATATACAGATAATACACACATCAAACGTTCTTCCTCATGAAATCAAGCCAGGTAAATCTTCCACCGTCAGAGCGACACTTCTCTTCCCAGAACTGCTCAATCCTGCCCAGAGTGCTTTGAAAGAGCGGCAGACCGGTTCGCTGCACCGAGTCTCGAAACCAGTTTGAGAAAGACGCTTGTACTTCTGGATGTTCGGCTTCGCATGCTGCGATGAACGCAGGCCAGATCAGTCTGACAGATCCGTATGCATTGCTGGGATCTGCGGAATCGATGCGCAGCAAGCAATCGCGGACGCTGATTACTTTGCTTTGCAGCAACGAAGCATCTATGTCGTAGATTCTCCGGTAAAAGTAGATGGTCAGCGAGTGTTGCATTGCGTCCAGCATGTTGTCCAACACCAGCCTCGGGATCTGCTGGCGCAACTTGGCATACGTGTCCGCCGTCCACAGCTTGACCTGGCCCATGTAGTTCTCGAGAGACTTTGCGCGGCTGGTGAAATCCTTGATGCTCAGCGTGCTCGGCCTGTCCTGCTCGGCGTTCTCCTTCTCGGCCCCGAGCCGGATGATCAGCGACAAGACCTGGAGGTAGGGCTCCGGCACGCCGAAGATCTCGGGGTGCAGCGTGTCGGACCAGACGCCGGGCAGCTGCAGGTGCAGGTCGTTCTCGCTCTCCTCGCAGCCCTTCACGCGCTGCATCTCCTGCTCGAGGTTGTCCCAGTGGCTGAGCCGGAAGGACAGCGAGTCCTTGCTGTAGGCGGCTGCTCCGCTCGACTCGATGGCTCGGCGGATGTGGTGGCGGTGGCTCGAGTGGATGCGGCCGACGAAGGTGCTCTCGTAGAACATGCGCTCGTACGCGTAGCAGTGGTGGAGGAGGCGTATCTTCCTGGATTTCTTGCGGTTCAGGCCCTTGACCCGGATGAACCTCTCCGTCTCGAGGAAGTAGCATTCGGTCTGCTCTTGGTTCGCAGAAACCATGCTGATGTGGACCATGGTGAGCAGCGCCATCAGGATCGACTTGTACTTGGCGGTCTTTGGGCAGTCATATGCAGTCTTGAGCATCAGCCGGACGTGCTCACGAGCCCTCTGTTTGAACAGTTCGCCCTTCTCGAGCCAGGCTGGAGATTGAGATATGCCAATGAGACTGAACGCGCTTATCGCCAAAGTGCCGTAGAACACGCACAGACTGGCATTATCCATTTCCTCTCCCAGTGTGAAAGCTGCCAGACAGTTCTTGACATGAGGAATGAAGAGGACATGCCAAGGTGTTTTAGCATGTCGGAACGGTGTCAAGGTTCTCAGGACAGTTGTAGAGTAGTGTTTGAGCAGGAATACAGCATCGTGTGGAACGCCATTGCCGAAATCTGGCGCGATGAAGATATTTGAAGGTATTGAGTGGTCATATGAAGACTCCAACATGGAACTAGGAGATGGAAAGCCTTGTAGTCCTGGAACGTTGATTGAAATTATTGGAGATTGCTGAATTTGCGATCTAGGAACGTCATCAAAAATCTCCTGGACACGCCCTGAGTCACCCATGAGGCCATCAAATGTCATCAACTGCGAGGGCGAGTCCTGCTCGGATAGGTCCATTATCGTCTGAACTAATTGCTGCGTCTGCGGTGTCAAAACTCCGTCTGGCAGGGGTAGGTATTCCTCAATCTCAGGGAGGTCTTGTGGAGGACTGATATCATTTGGCCACTCTGACTCCGGATCAGCCGAAGACGGGCCTTGCTTCTGGCTGAGCCTGAATGCGCCAAAAGGACCGCGACAAATCTGGAGGTCGTGGGATGCAGGCGCTTCTTCGCACTCTTCGTCGATTTGTAGAATGCTCCAGCTAGTCAGTCTCGGCGGAATGCTTGAGACGAGGCATTTACTCATGCCCTCGCGCTCGGACTCAGAGAAAAGAGGCCGCCGGAAACGAGCGGGCCCAGGGTCGGAGGCGTCCTTGAAATCGAAGAAAATGGTCTTCTCGTAGCCCCCGCACATTAGCCCCGCGCGCTCGCACATTGAGCATGTCGGGCGAGCTTCATCGCACTTCATATGGCGACTTCGGCACTTCACAGTGACTGTCAGCAAATGCAGCAAGTCATTAAGACCAGCACGCTTACCGTGGTGCATCCACCGAAAGATCGGCTTCGTCCGCTGACTGAACCGAGCCTTTCCGCTCGGGCAAAGGTTGAGGCAGCCATGCGGTTCAGCACACCTTCTCTTTCAGCAATTGAAGAAGGTCATTGAGCACTGGGGCCGTATGATTGCGGTGCTCAGCATGGGTTGTGTGGAGAGCGGGGAGATAAGCGGAGGCTAATGAGCTCGGGCCAGGCGCCACCACTCTTGCCGCGGACACTTTCTTCTTTTTGTTTCGAGCAGGCAGAGCCAGCACTGATACTTATCCGTAGCTGCTTCGCCTGTTCCGATTGGCTACCCCCCGTCTATCGAGTGAAACTGGTGTCCTCGAAGCGCCTCTACACCAAGCCGCCACAATCTGTTCCTCCAGCCTTTAGTGACCGGGCAGCTCTAGGCATGTCCGTTAGATAACCGAGTCAGGCCGGGCTGGGTGTTGGTGGTGGAGAAATAGCAGTTTAATACCCATACCCTAGCATTTCCCCCCTGCGACTCATCCCAAACCACTCGTTTCCCCCTATCTTCATCCTCGCCCAGGTCTGCAGCAAAGACTTCGAATCACAGCATGGCGAACGCATCGCATGGGAAAGGCGGCAATGAGAAAGTCCCGGGCGAGGACCTGTCAAAGATCGAAAGCTGCACGGTTGGCGAATCTCAGCTCGTCGAGCAAGCCGGCACAAAGCGGAACATCAAGTCTCGCCATGCTCAGATGATTGCCATCGGCGGGAGCATTGGAACGGGTCTGTTCGTGGGATCAGGACAAGCGCTCGCAATTGGCGGGCCCGGCATTCTCCTCCTGGCCTACAGCCTGACGGCCATCTTGGTCTACGGCGTCGTCACGGCAGTGATTGAGGTTGGCACCTACCTGCCGCTCTCTGGTAGTTCAATGGCCTACCACTGTCACCGCTTCGTCTCGCCTTCTCTTGGATTTGCCCTGGGCTGGCTCTACTTCTACTCATTCGGCATCATCGTCGCATACGAAATCACCGCTGCCGCCATCGTCATCGATTACTGGCCAAACTCGGTACATATTGCCGTCTGGATCTCGATCATGATGGTCGTAATCATCGCCTTGAATCTGTCTCCGGTTGGAGTGTATGCTGAGACGGAATTCTGGTTCGCCAGCATAAAGGTCATCATGATCATTGGGCTCCTTCTCCTGTCGCTCATCCTTTTCCTTGGTGGAGGGCCAACCCATGACCGCCTCGGATTTCGCTACTGGAACGGTGGAACCGCAGTCAAGCCGTATATCGCGACGGGTGCAGGGGGGCGCTTTACCTCGTTCCTCTACGTGTGGGTGTTTTCCGGGTTCTCGTTCTACTTTGGCCCCGAGCTCATCGTCTTCACGAGCGGCGAGATGAAGAACCCGCGACGCAACCTCCCCATTGCGAGCCGACACTTCTTCTGGCGACTCATCGTTTTCTACATCCTCGGCGTCTTGGCAATCGGGGTGACCTGCGACTCCACATCGAAAGGCCTCACATCCGGCTCTGGCGACGCCAATGCCTCTCCTTGGGTCATCGCCATCCAGAACGCTGGAATCTCCGTCCTCCCGTCGATCATCAACGCCGGCATCCTGACCAGTGCTTGGTCCGCCGGTAACGCCTACCTCTACATGTCCAGCCGATCCATCTACTCTCTCGCCGTATCCGGCTGTGCGCCAAAGATCTTTGCGCGGTGCAACCGCTGGGGTCTACCGATCTACTCCGTCTTGGCAGCCAGCTGTTTCGCACCCCTGGCCTATCTTAGCTGCGGATCTGGGGCTGGCGTTGTTTTCAACTGGCTCGTTAGCCTCACAAATACGGCAGGCTACACGTCCTGGATCGTTTGCACAATCATCTACCTTCGCTTCCGCAAAGCCTGCAGTGCTCAAGGAGTAACGGTGCCTTACCATGCCAAAGCCCAGCCGTATATGGCGTGGGTTAGTCTGTTCTTCTTCACGATTCTCCTGCTGTGCAACGGCTTCACGTACTTCTATCCTGGACAGTTTACGGTGAGCGGTTTCCTGACGACTTACATTGGCATCCCGCTGTTCCTGGCGCTCTGGATCGGCCATAAATTGGTTCGTGGACTGAAAGACCCGTGGATGTGGAGCCCAGCGGAGGTCGATCTCAATACCGGTATAAGGGAGGTCGAGGCTGACGCGGATATGTGGACGAGGATGGAAGTAGCAGAGAAGGAGCTCAAGGGTGACAAGAGCAAGTGGTGGAGCAAAGTTTCCAATTTGTGGGAGTAGGAGCAGACCTTGAGAGATGAAAGTCGCCACAATGTCCTGGAGCTGGATAGATTGTCTGATCTGACAGACGAGGGTCGCGTATAAGATTTTGGATTGGATTCTTGTTGTTTTCTTTATTGTATCTCTTATCTTTCAATATCTCTGGTTCCTAGTCTGTACCATGTTATGGAAGCTTGGACGTTGAATGAACATACTGCACGATGAGTAGACACGCATCAAAGCTTTAGTTCGAAAAGTCCGCGATTATTTCGCTCCCTGTGCTGCTCGCAGTTTCAGCATAGACTGCAGTATGGCCTGCGGACACGTTTTGTCCCACGAAATAACATGAGTATGCGCCAACATTGTGCCGTTGGGTATCTTCCCGGCGTTTCATGGCACGGCAGCATTCCAGAAAAGTCAGCCCCCAGGTTCCATTTCGTTGCAAGAAGGTTCTCGGCCTAAGCGTCCATAATTCCGGCAGCTATTTGCCTGAGGGTTACTGAATCATCGCCTGAGTTAGCGGACCATTGCAGGCAAGAGCTGTGTGGCGCAGTAGGAGCCGATCCCCCGCACTGCCTCGGCACCAGGTCGGCTTTGATAAGTCCCCTGCCATGAAATACAGGAAACCAATGAAATGCAGCGCTAACAAAAGCGGAAAGCTATACCGGGGCTAACAGTCATTGGGAAGCCCGCGGCGGATCTGGAGAGTTCATGACCTCGTAGCGTTTGTAGAGCCTCTATCGCCGTGATTGTGCCTTACAACCGATCACCTGCCCGGCGATGCTTTCCGTTCGTATTATTGACCCTCATGAACCCCGCATCGAGTGTTGGGAGAGGGACGTCGGCGGCGAATGGCACCGGTGCTGGCTTCAGGCTCGTGGACTTCATTGAGGCAGGCAGGTCATGCAGAGACTTTCTCACGAAAGAATCGCGTCGTACCACTGCTTCTAACACGCCTGAAGAACAGTTTTTTAAAGATACTAACTGCCCAGTCGTGTTGAAGTACAAGCATAACCTCAACTTGAGTTCATGAACCACGCAACACAGAACCTCGTCTATACTACATTCGCCACAGGCATGGGCTCTCTACCACCTCAAGCAGAAGAGACTTTTGACGTTCTCATTGTTGGCGCTGGGCTATCAGGTCTCTACAGTCTCATCAATCTCCGACAGCGCTTCCCCGGATGGCGCATTAAGATCATCGAGGCTGCCGCGGACGTTGGGGGGACTTGGTACTACAACTGCTATCCAGGCTGCAGATTTGATTCGGATTCCCTTTCTTACGGCTACTTCTTTGACAAAGAACTTCTGGAAGAGTGGCATTGGAAGGAAGCTTTCTCCCCGCAGGTGGATACCATTCAGTACATCAACCGCGTGGCCGAAAAGCACGATTGTCGGAAGGATATCCAGTTTAACACGCGCATAAAATCCGCCTACTGGAATGATCATGATCGCACATGGACCTTCGTGGACGATTCAGCAAACCAGTATACGACCAGGTTCTTCGTGAGCTGCATGGGCTTCCTCTCCTCGCCAACTCTCCCCGCCATTCCCGGCGTCGAAGACTTCCAGGGCGAGTCCTTCCACACTTCCCGCTGGCCAAAGAATCTCGACATCCACCGCGACTTCGCTGGAAAGCGGATTGGTGTCATCGGCACCGGTGCGACAGGAATTCAGACCATCACCGCCATCTCGGAGGTTGCAGACATCAAATCACTCAGCGTCTTCCAGCGAACCGCCAACTGGTCCGCCCCACTCCGCAACCACAAGATCACGCCCGAGCAGATGGCCAAGCACAGGGCAAACTACGACACCATCATCCAAGCCTGCGCCGACACCCCGACAGGCTTCCTCCACCAAGCCGACCCCCGCAAGTCCCTCGACGTGAGCGAAGCCGAGCGCCTCGCGCTCTGGGACAAGCTCTACGCCGAGCCAGGCTTCGGCAAGTGGCTCGGGGTGTTCAAGGACACGTACACGGACCGGCGCGCCAACGAGCTGTACTCGGCGTACATGGCGGCCAAGATCCGGGCGCGCGTGCGCGACCCGGCGACGGCGGCGGCGCTGATCCCCACGAACCACGGCTTCGGCACGCGCCGCGTGCCGCTCGAGAGCGGCTACTTCGAGGCCTTCAACAAGCCGCACGTACGCCTCGTCGACCTGCAGCAGACGCCGATCGCCCGCGTCGTGGGTGGCGGCATCGAGACCGCAGACGGCACCCTGCACGCGCTCGACGTGCTCATCTACGCCACCGGCTTCGACGCCATCACCGGCGCCTTCAGCGCCATCGACTGGCATGCCAAGGACGGCCGGCCGCTCGTCGCGAGCAGTGATACAGAGGAGGGGAGCCGTGCCATCTGGGCGGATCACCGCCCCTCGACGTTCTTGGGCGTCACGGTGCCGGCCATGCCGAACACGTTCATGGTGCTCGGGCCGCACCAGCCGTTCGGGAACGCGACGAGGAGCATCGAAAAGGTCGTGGGCGTGATCTCGGACCTGCTGCAGCACTGCAAGGATAACGGGATAACGTATGTTGAGCCGACGCAGGAGGCGGTGGAGGAGTGGACCGAGCACGTTTTTGAGTGTAGCAAGGGGGCTTTGTCGAACGAGGTTGACAGTTGGATGACGGGTGTCAACAAGAACGTCAAGGGGAAGCAGGTTAGGAGTGTGGCGAGGTACACCGGAACGGCGCAGGAGTTCCGCAGACGGTGTGAAGAGTGTAAGAACTCGGGCTACAAAGGATTGATTCTTGCGTAAATGTTTTGCAGTTGACTATTCATTTCATGATTTACTACTCCCACTTTTTTTTTGGATGGCTGGTAGATATCACTGTTTTCATCGATACTTCCTCTACAGGAGGACAAACGTATTGAACTCTGAGTTCGTGGAGACAATGTAAAAGTGCGAAAGTCCTAATAAAAACATCGAGCGTCCGATTCAAAGTGCACTTATGTAGTCTAGAATCAGCTGTCTAGGTTCTCAAGACAGCCTCGGTTGTTTGCTTCGGACTACTAGTAGACCCTACGCTTGCTTGAGCAACGGTAGACGACGCACATCACCCCGCTTCGTCTTGGCGGAGGGAGACCATAGACGTGCATCGGATGCCTTCCCAGAGCCTGTATGGAGAGATGACTCATTTCTCTTACAGATTCTCGAGGCCAATGGTGAGGGGGAACAACCGATGACGCGGGGTTATAGGCGTAGCTTTCCTAACAGAGAATATACCTGCCTAATACTAATCAGGTATGGTAGCGCGGCACAACGAGTTGACTCTCTTTGGATGGGATCCACAGAAGCAGATGATCATGTTGCTAGTGGCTGATATAGCTTTTGGATTAATAAATGGATGCCAGTTGTTCGATTGAAAGGAAGACTACGACCTTATTCTTCTCCAGTTGGAATCAAACATCGTAAACCGAACGCATCTTCGTTGCCCATACCACTTCGCAGAAACTAAACAGCAAGTATGGATGTCCCAGGCTTTGCCTTGATCACAGGAGCAGCGTCTGGCATCGGACGAGCATGTGCAAAAGGATTTGCGGCCGAGGGCTCTGCCGGCATCGCCCTACTCGACATCAACGGAGAGGATCTGGCAGCCGTCAAAGCGGAAATTGAGGGCGAAACCACGAAATCAGCACGAAAGCCGTGCCGGGTCAACATATATACCATCGACATTTCGAACGAAGAGCAGGTAACCCAGGTTGTCAACAAGGTTGCCCAGGAATTTGGACGCCTCGACTACGTCGTCAACGCTGCTGGCATCGCGATGAAGCACGAGGGTGGTGCAGCCTTTGTGAAGACCCCCGACTGGCAACGCATCTTCGACATTAACCTGAACGGAACTTTCTATGTTTTCAGAGCGGCTGCACAGATCATGTTGGAGCAGGAACCGATCCTGTCCTCAATCGATGGCAGGCCGCTGCAGCGCGGTTCCATTGTCAATTTCGGGTCCATCCAAGCCGTCGTTGGCATTTCGCTTTCGACGGCTTACGCATCGACCAAGCATGCCGTACTTGGGCTCACCCGGACGGCATCGGAAGACTACGCGAGCAAAGGGTTACGTATCAATGCCATCTGTCCAGGCTACACGGAGACGCCCTTGACGACCAAGAACCCAGCGGTCCTCAAAGCCATGGAGGAGAGGGTGGGAACTGTGGTACCGATGCAGCGCATGGGCAGCGCTCAGGAAATCGCCGACGGCGTTCTGTATTTGGCCGGGGGAAGGAGCTCTTTTGTGACCGGTTCTGCGCTTATGGTCGATGGCGGCTATACTTCTAGATGAAGGGATTTTCTGCGTCTTCGATGTGGTAGATGCTGGGTACGTTTGGAAGAAGTAACGGAATGTACTAAAAGAGTAACTGCATCTACATGCGACTGTGTGAAATGGCTCCTCACCCGCCCCTCCCTGTCTGTTCCAAATAAGGGACTAGTCAAATAATATGTTACTTGGAATTTTGTCATATATGAAGGATTTCATAGCATGATCACAAGAGTGAGAGTGGCATGGTTGAGTTACAGGGTTTGACAAAGTGATGGTGGAACTAAAGTGCGAAGCTATTCCCGTATAACAGAGGCCAGAAAGCAGTTGAAGTGCAAACATCAGCGGATCTGATTTATCACATCAGTGACCGGCATTGGAAGGTGCTCTGTCGTTGACGTTTTCCTTTTGATCAGCGACCGCTGATAATCAGCATTCCTGGCCCCCATTTAGCCCTGCCCTAAGTGTAACAACTGGCGTTGTGGCGTCCCATAGCAGGAAGCCACAAATTCGGCCGAGCGAATGACTCAATCATAATGGACCACTAGCAAAAGCGTGGGCCGGTATCTGACAAGCTTTTGCATAAGCGCCGCTGACTGCCTTCAAATAGCGTCGCCGCTGGCTCCAAAGCCGTGTCTGTCACCTTTGCTTCAAGCTCACTTTTGTTTCAACCATGCTGGCTCCTCAACGACGCTCAGATAACTCCGACTGGATCCCTCTCCAAACTGTGACCGATGATGGTCGGCAATCTGTGAATCATCGCCATGTCGCATCTGAAGAAAGCAGCCTTATAGACAAACCCGTGAAACGCTCGGCGCTCACCACGTTTCGAAGCGGGACCGATCGGCTCTGGGCGTGGGAAATCCTGAGCTGCTGCCTATCCGCTGGCTCCTTGGCCGCCATCATGGTTACTCTCTTCGTTCACAATGGCCGGCCGTTGCCTCAGTGGCCACATCTTATCACCATCAACTCTCTGATTGCCACTTTCACCGCTATATTTAAGGCGTCCATGATGATGCCTATTGCAGAAGGTCACTATGGGTACTTGTGTTGGAAGGAACCAATTCTAACAGGAAGCTAGGCATGAGCGAGTTGAAGTGGTCGTGGTTTCGGAAGCCACGATACTTGAAGGACTTGGATACAATGGACACTGCCAGCAGAGGACCCTGGGGCGCGTTCTTGCTGTTGCTAGGCATGAAGCCATAGTGAGCCAGTTCAAGGAGTATCTTGCACGTCCAAATGACTGACAAACGCTTTTGTGTGATAGCTTCCTTGCCGGACTCGGTGCTGTCATCACGATCGTTGCCCTTGCTGTCGATCCCTTCTCACAACAGATTGTTCAATACTACAATTGTCTGCAACCCGTTCCAAGCCTCACAGCAAGAATCCCGATGACAAACAACTACACTGGATATAACCCTCACGTTGGAGCGGGAATCAACGAGCTCGATCCTGGGATGGCAGTTGCGGTGTACACGGGCCTCATGGACCCTCCCGCAAACACGTCTGTAAGCATTGCTGTGGACTGCCCTACAGGAAACTGCACGTTCCCACACGACAATGGAGCTACACTATCGTCACTTGGAGTCTGCCACGCCTGTCGTGACATATCCGATCAAATTACCAATATCACGGCCCCAGAGGGAGGTGGTTACAACATGACCTTGCCGTCTGGAGCCACACTTCAGTATGGAAGTTACATCGACGCTGTGAACTGCGTTGCATCCTACGACGAGGACGGCCCATTGGTGTTATATTCTTTCGATGCCTTGGTTGTCCGTGAGAAGGGTTATCTGGGTGCTCGTTGTTCGTTGTATCCCTGTGTGACCACGTACGGATCAAACGTCACTGACTCCGTGTACACCGAGACACGAGTCTCCTCAATCAGACATGATCTTCCGGTGGATACTTTCACGGACATCCAGCCGTGGTCTATGGCCACGAACCGAACATTGAGAAACGGCAGCTGGCACGACTGCAGCCCATCCCCAACCCAAACAGACATGAACGTCGTACCCATCACGCCAAACAAAACAGTTACCAGCCCCGACAACAACTATACAGATATTATGTGGTATCCTGCAGACTGTGTCTATGCTGTGAATTGGAACGCTTTGAGCGCGTTCCAGAACTTTTTCCACGACATATGGGCGAACCAGACGCTCAGCCGCGTGTACGCAAGTTACTGGAATGTTACGACCGGACCGTTATGGCTGCAAGGCCTTTACCGTAATGGAACAGCGAATATGACCACAGTCAATGAGTACATGGAGGGCCTGACAATATCTCTGAGTGCGGCGATACGAACGAATGGCGACACTGAATCTAATGATTACATGAAGGGAACTGTCATGGCATCGCAGACCTGCATACGAGTTCGATGGGTTTGGATCAGCTTGCCGGCTTCTCTGTATGCACTGACCGTCGTCTTTATGACTTTGACGGTGCTGCAAACAAAAGACCAGAAGTGGAACGGGCACTGGAAGTCGTCAGCTGTTGCTCTACTATTCCACGGATTTGACGCAGACACTAGACGAGAACTGGGAGCTATGCATGATAAAAGTGGGATGTACGAAACGGCAGAACATGTCAAGGTGCATTTGCAATTTGAAGACGGAGGCTGGTCGTTTGTGAGGAATAGATAACTTCGTATTTCGAGTTTATTGGGATACAGTTATTTTCCGTACAAGGTTGCAACTCCATATCTGATGGTTGGACAGTGCGCCAGAATCTACTGCGTGCTCTCAATTGTCCATAAGATGCCGCTGACGTGCCTCCTCGATTTTGCGCCACAGCTGCAGTCTGCGGCTCAAGATGTTATTGTTATGCACTAGCCCTAGAGCTCTATAAGCGGAACCTATGACAGCGAGCATCGGAGATAGGCAATCCGTTATTCGGCATTCGGATTCGCCCTATCGGAGTTTGCCGATAAGGCAACAGAGTTCTGGTCCTGAAGTCGGCCCCCAAGCCGTATGTGAGGGAGGGGGAGCCAACGACAGACTGCGAAACGCGTCTGCCAAGCTCCGCAGGCGCTCTTAGCCCCCGCTTGTTTTATCCAGGGAACGATTCCTTTGAGTGCACTTCCCATCCTTTTCAGATCCCGAAGCCCGTGAGACGAGGCTGAAGACAGCCCCTCTCCCGCTTGCACAACAATGCTCGGTACTTCCAGTCAACGACGATGGCCGCCATCCCCGAGTTCGCCTACCGGCCGCTGGACGAGGCGCGCAACGAAATCCGCGTGATCTCATTCCTGAGGCCCCACGATCCTGCCGCCCCCACGCCTGTGTCTCCCGAGCATGCTGAGCTCGTGCGCTGCACTCTGGAGCACGTCTCGCTAAACGAGCGGTTGAACGACTACGAGAACTTTGTCGCGTCGTCGCCGCCACTGTCCCGTCGCAACAGCTACGACATCTGGCACACCGAGACCAACAACCGCTACCGGTCTAGCAGTCCACGAGGGGGCGCCGACACGCCGCCGGACCGCGCATCTGCCCATCCACGCTACCACCGCTTTGCCTGGGGCGACTACGGCGCCTTGAGCTACACTTGGGGCGATCAGTCGCAAAAGCGGCCTATTCTGCTCAACGACACGGTTGTCCATGTCGGCCGCAATCTCGAGGCGGCTCTGCGCCGTTTCGTCCGATACCCAGACTATGCCGACGGGTTGAAGCTGTGGGTCGATGCCATCTGCATCAACCAGCGGGACCTGCAGGAACGCAGCCGCCAAGTCCGCCGCATGGGCAACATCTTCAGCAGTGCTCTGCTTGTCACCATCTGGCTGGGGGAGCTGCCCAAGGTTGAGGCAGATGGCGACGCCGCCGGCATGGTGGCGTTGCAGGCGCTCGTCTCGCGTTGTCTGGACGATTCCACCACCAAGCAAGCCGTTGAGAAGACTCTCCAAGATCCCCAGATCAGCTCTGCGCTCCGAGTTGCCGTTGAGCGACTCGTGAACGTCGCGTATTGGACAAGAACGTGGATCATCCAGGAGAAGTGCCTGGGCCCCTTCAACGCATCGCTGCTATTTGGCCCGTACGTCTTCAGCCTGATCCCGCTGCGTAACTTCCTTGCCTGTGCAAACAACATTGCCGGTGCCATCAAGACCAGAGAGAAGGCATGGCAGATTTTGAAGCTGATGGAGCTTGCCGTGCGTCACCAAGAGCGCCTGCCCCTCGGCAACGGCGACGAAGATCGAAAGAAGGCTGACATGGATGACCTCGGCTTGCTTCTTATGCTGGGCAGACTGGCGCAGACAACAGATCCCAGGGACAAGCTCTACGGATTGATGGGCATGATTCCACGCTACGTGACCCAGCACATCGAGCCCGACTACTCAGCGCCCGTCGAAACGGTCTTCTCAGACTTCGGCCGCGCTCTGATCCAGGGCTTCAACAACCTCAACATGGTCTTGACTGGCAACTCACCTTCCGCCTTCAACGTCCCCAGCTGGGTGCCCGACCTCACCGACCTCTGGGACCCGCATCTGTGGAGCACCGACTGCAACGCCACTCCCGGCACGCAGCCGCGCTTCTCCGTCACGGACAACGGCCGCACGCTCGTCGTCCAGGGCTTCAAATGCGACGTCGTCGACAGCACCGCGCCGCAGCTCGGCTGGACCGGCGGCGCCCTCAGCGTGCAGCAGCCCGCCCTGCAGCCGCTCCACGCCACCGCGCCGCCGCCCGGCGCCGACCTCAAGACGGCCATCGTGCGCACCATCCACCGGCACGCCACGCTCGACTGCCACGCCGGCGCCACCGTGCTCGACATCCCCTGGCTCGACGACGCCGACGCCGACGACGACGATGACGACGCGCGCACGCAGCTGCTCCTCGCCCGCGGCTGGGGCCCCGTGCTCGCCCACGCCAACCTCGCCGACTTCCACCGCTTCCGCGCCCAGCTCGACGCCCACTGGCGGCCGTGGGGCCGGGCGTTCCGGTCGTTCTTCCCACCGGCCGCGGACGTGCCGGTCTGCGCGCGGCCGGCCGAGTTCGTCGCCGCGCTGGAGAGGCACCAGGGCATCGTGTACCCGACGCTGACCACGCGCCGCGGCCTGTTCGGCACGAGCATCCACGCCGGCCGCCCGGGCGACGTCGTCGCGGTGGTTCCGGGGTGCTACGCGCCTGTGCTTTTGAGGCCGAGGAGGGCGGAGGCCGGCGGGGAGGTGTTCGAGGCGGTGTCGCACTGCTATGTGGAGGGGTTGATGCGCGGGGAGGCGATGGGCTGGCTGGAGGGCGGGGAGGGCGTGCTGGAGGATTTGCGGATTGTTTGAAGGAAGGATCGGGGTGATGAAGATCTGCGGATCTTGGGTGGCAATGCTGCGAAGTGATGACCTCACGGATCCATTTACATTTTGTGGAAATTGGAGAGTTGGGCAATGGTTGGTTAACTTTGAACTACGTAAGTTTGTGCCTCGCTTGCATCCAAACACAGACACGGAGTTTGGCCAACAGTGTGCTGAACCTCATGTCAGAATTGGACGCTCATATAAATAAGTAAGAAGGCGAGAATTTTCACGAGGACTGACAGCTTTGACGCGCGTCCTTCCGACTGGCTGAAGTGTGGCTTCGGCTTTGCGCCTTTTCCGTGCTCAGGGGAACGATCACCGCATGTGGCGTAAAGGGCTCAAGGCGATGCTAGGGCGAGGCTCCGTAGGCGTGGCCCGAATGCGGAGAAAATTGCTTTAGTGTGGGGGAGCGGTGAAGTGGAGAGCGTGGCGCTGGTCACCACCCGGCACTTGGTGGCCTGAAACAACGGCTGTATATCTCGTCCGCAAACATTCCAACCAGAAACCACCGAGTGGAATAAAGCAGAAACGCATGCCAGACTGAGTATTCATGTCTGTAAAGAGTGCATGTTTACGTTACAGATTTCCCCTCGCAATGATTTTTGCGCTCCTGATCGGCACCTGCTAAGAGCAACGATGCGAAGAAGGAATGAAGCGGCTGACAGCTGGCAAGCTATAAAGAGCCGCCACGTGGGCCGAGAGAGGAAGCCGAGGAACCAGGAACCAGTCCCAGGAGAGGCTGATTGCCGGTTCCGGGGCAGTCTCGGCCAGAAGCGTTGAGAACCGGGTGGCTACAGAGGCGGGAGCTAGCCCGATACGGCCATCTCAGCTACGCCCCAGCAGCCACGCCCGGCCGCTATGCCCCATCCATTTTCCGAGGCTGAGAAAAAGAGCCCACCGCTGGCCGGAGTCGCCGCCAAGTTGACTCGACAGGGATTCTGCTGCTCTATCTCCATGTATGGCCATACGCGTCCTCGGCTGATGCAGTGCAGCTATATGCCTCTGGTGGCGTCTCGAGACTATGCCCGCACGTCTCCCAGGGCTCGAGGCGCCGCCACAGTTGCTCTACGGCTGAATTAGCACCACGATGCAGGCAAATCTCCATTCCAGACACACTGTAGATCGCAGCCTCAGGTGGCCGCCGGGCTGGTGGCGCTTCGAGGCTGTCAAGAGACCGGCCATCTGAGAAGCACGGCGACAATATAAATACTTCCCTCAGCGCGTGTGAGCTCTTTCTACAGGGCCAGATCCACAGCAATCGCCGACTGCATTCCTACAACTGCGACAAAATGCGTTATTCCCCTCTGTTGCTTCTCCCACTGGCGGTCTCGGCCTCACCTCAGGTCAAGAAGGACCTGGGCTCCGTCGCCAAGAACCTGTTCTGTGTCCTCAACAACGATGTCATCACCGCGCTCAAGGCGCAATCGACGGCCACCAGCTACTGCAGCAGCTATCTCTCGATTGCCACCAAGACTTTGTATGTTGCAATCCTTCGACACCGGCGGTCCCTGTTGACTTACAATGGCAAAGCTCTACCACCTCCACAGTGACTCCCACGAGCGTCCATGTCACGACGACTGCAACTGTCACTGGGGATGCGTATATCACCACCGAGACTGCCACGGAGACTACGGTATGAAGCACCTGCCATCCTCTGAAGTTTTGCAACGAACTGACCGTCATTCCAAAGTCCACCGACCTTCATGTTCCTGAGACCGTCACTGAGGTAAGTCTTCCGCATTGAGCACTGCGACTGGCGACTGACTCCCAACAGACGGACACGGCAACGGTGACTTCCACCACATCCACTGTCACGCTCACTTGCTTGAGCTCTGCGTACACGGCCTCCACGGCGGCAGCAAACAAGAAGCGAGGCGCTGTGCAGAAGCCGACCTGCTTGCCGACGAGCTGGGCTGCTTCCGCCATCTCCAGCGCCTGCTCCTGCCTGAGCATTCCGACGCCCTCGACCACCACCACTCTCACAACCACCCTCGTGCCTGGAACTGTGACCGATACCGCCACTCAAACCCTGACCCCGACTTCGACGAGGTAAGCGACTGATGAAGCTGCCGGTGTTCTGGGAGTTTGCTAACTTCAGAAGCACCGTCACGACCACCGAGACTTCGACGAACACCATCACGGACTACTCGACCACTACGACCACCACCACCACCACCGTCTATGCCACAGCAACGACTATATCTACAGGAGGTCTGTCGTACCGCAAATACACGCACAGCTACAACGCGGACTCGAGCAGCAGCGGCTTCACCCCCTCATACTTCAAGACGGCCTCGGTCGACTTCAGCGGGTCGTCGGTCCAGAACCTTGACTTCTCCACACCGAACTGGCCTTCCGGCTCCACGTACCTCACATTTGACAGCCACTATTTTCAGTCTTCCCAGGCTGCCATTCTCCTGCAAGGGTTCTTCGTCGCGCAGGCCACCGGCACATACACCATCTCGACGTCGTCGAGTTACATTGATAACTATGGTTATCTGTGGACCGGAGATGCTGCTTACAGCTGGGCCGACAATACCGCCGCTTATGCGGCCACCAGGACGGGTGCAGGTTACTATGGAGGGAGCACTTCCATCACGATGAATGCCGGTGATGCCATCCCTATGACGTGGCTCTGGGCAAATGGCGGCGGTGTTGGACGGTCGCACTTTGTCATCACCACCCCGAGTGGCTCGTCGGTCAGCGACACCACGGGGTACTTTGCGTCGGCGTGCAGCTCTACCGTCTTCACATAGATCAATGCTGGGTCCGTAGTATCCTAGACATCTATAAGATAGTATGACACTTGATGTCGTTGAGTAGTTATGATTTATTTAAAGGAAGTTCCTTACCCTGCCCTGTTGATACATGCAGTAAACATCTCAGGAGTCCGAGCAGCCTTGATCAGTGCGTAGTTGTTGGTACCGATAAGGCTGCTAAAATGGCTGTACTCACACATCGCAACTCACGATGGCATGCACTTCAAAGGAATGCTGCACCCCGAGACTTTGAGATTCAGAATTCTTGAAAGATACGAACAGCACTCGTATGGGTTCTCTAAGGCTCATTGACACGCCTACAGACTTCATGGTGATTACTAGGATTACCGGTGTACTGGAAAGGCTTAGGTATACAATGTGAGCTCTTGTCAGGTAGCTTCCGTGCTCCAACTCACATGCTTCCAGATTTTCGTTGAAGCAGGCGCTGCGAAGCCGCGAGACCAGCCGAAACCCAACCGGTTCTCCAATTGGACCATGGCTAACCCTAACCGTAGATTATGTATTCCCTATTTGGCAATGCGGATGCGAGGAGCCATCAAAGGCAGTTTGAGGTCTTGGCAACTGGGGACATTACTCGCGTGTGAGCAAACCCCGCTTGGTGGGGTGACACTCTCACGACAGCAGCGAACACCATACGACATCTGATGACGCATTCCAGAACCATCCACCCGTCGCTCTTATGGATCAGCCATCTTCGTCTCAGCCGGCGTCCCCGGCTGTCCCTCTCCATCCCGTGATCCCATGCCTGGCAGAAGGATATTCCTCCTGCTGCTCGCCCTCACCTTCTTCGTCCCTCTGCTTTCCATGCTCTACAACCGCCTCATGACCACAATGACGCACACAGCACCCGCCTCCTCGGCCAAGCACGCCATCGTCGTCGGCTCGGGCCTCGCCGGTCTCTCCGCCTCCTCGACGCTCCTCTCGCACCACCACCCCGTCACGCTCCTCGAGCGCCTGCCCAAGCCGGGCGGCAACAGCATCAAAGCCTCGTCGGGCATCAACGGCGCGCCGACGCGCTTCCAGCCCGGCCCCGACGACGACTTCTACGACGACACGGTGCGGTCCGCCGGGCCGGCGCTGTCGACCCTGCGCGCGCAGCGCGAGGCCCTGATCCGCACGCTCACGCAGCGGAGCAAGGACGCGGTGTACTGGCTCGCGGACGACAAGGGCGTCGACCTCAGCAAGGTCGCGCAGCTGGGCGGCCACTCGCGCGCCCGCACCCACCGCGGCGCCGGCCAGACGCCGCCCGGCGCCGCCATCGTGACCACGCTGCTGAAGGAGCTGAACGCCGACCCGAACTTCACGCTGCTCGCCAACTCGACCGTCACCAGGGTTCTGCAGGACGGCGAAGGCGCCGTCACTGGCGTGGAGTACACGAGCGCGGAGGGCGACAGGAAGGAGATTCATGGCCCCGTCGTCTTTGCGACTGGAGGCTTTGCGGGCGACTCCAAGGGCATGCTGAAGCAGTATCGTCCCGATCTCGGCGGCTTCCCGTCGACGAATGAGGCGTGGCCCGGCAGTGCGCCGCTGCTTACGGCCGTTGGAGCGCAGATGGTCGATATGGAGATGGTGCAGGTGCATCCCACAGGATTCGTGGATCCGAAGGAGCCTGCCAAAGTAGTCAAGTTCCTCGCGGCGGAGGTGCTGAGGGGGGAGGGCGGCTTGATGATGAGGGATGGGAAAAGATTCGTGAATGAGCTGGAGACGAGGCAGCATGTTACGGACAAGATCATGGAGGTGCAACCTGAAGAGCTGGACGGCGTGAAGCAGTGGGATGTTAAGGTTGTGCTTGATGAGGGCGCGTACCAGGCGGCGAAGAGTCACATTGATTTTTATCTTTGGAAGGGGCTAATGCAGAAAACCACGGTCGCGGAACTCGGCAGTGACGATACTCTCAAAGTCGTTCAGGAGTTCGCAGACGCCGCGGCGGGAAAGACGGTTGATCCACTTGGGCGGAATTCATTCGGGCACTGGGAACTGAAAGACGTGACGCCGGAGACGGTCGTTTATGTGGGGAGAGTGACACCCGTAGTGCACTTCACAATGGGTGGCGTGGTCATCAACGAAAAGGCGCAGCTGCTGAATAAGGAGGGCGGGCTCATCCCGGGCGTCTGGGCTGCGGGTGAGGTCAGTGGAGGCATACATGGTGCGAATAGATTGGGAGGGAGTTCGTTGTTGGAATGCGTTGTGTTTGGGCGGATTGCGGGCGAGCAGGCTGCGGAGAGCTTGCGTAGGGAGTAGCCAAGGGACGGTGGTTTTGATACGAGAAGGAAAGACCCGGACTATTTTCAAATAGCTTATGAAACTATTGCTGACAATATTTAAGCAGGCTGTGGCCCGTGTACTTTTACGCAGACAAAACACTGAGTTTCTCAGTCTTGGATTGCGGTAGATATAGCACAGGGTGATCAATGATTCATCCTGTTGCACTATCCGTGATGAATTGCATTAGAGCTTCGAGCATTCAGTATTGACGCACTAGACAAGTACAATAAATTCGGATTGTAGATGACCATCTGGAAGCTCACCGTCCATACATCCATCCACATACGCCTCGCCAATGAGCTGGTAGGTTTTTGCTTGACCACGACGAACAACATACGGGATGCCAGAACCGCGGACAAGGCACAGGCAATCACCAACCTGTGCTTCCGCAGGCCCAAGCCCTATATAGTCTGCAGCGGTAAATGGCCGCCGGCCCCAAGCTAAACACCACACCTGCTGGTAAAAGTCCCCAATACCGAGATCCCAGAATGCTCCGTTGCTCAGATTCCGGAGGTTTCTGCCTCGAAGTTTACTGAAAACATCAGATAACAGTTGTTCTTCCATCCGCAGCTTGAGACCGTCTGCATTCTGCGCTCGAAGTTGTTGGTCGGCGACCGCGGTTCGTAAGGCTGCCTTGAAGCGCTGCTTGGCGTTTGCCTCCTTGGTAGAACGATCTGCCAACTCCAGGATGCTGTGGATCCACTTTCCGGCATGATCGACCCAATCGTTTCCCTGGCGCTTCACTTGGCCTATGAAGATGACTTCCAGCTGGAGTAAGACATCCTGTCGACCAGCATTTACGTGCCGGTTCTCTCTTTCCGCTGTAGCAGTCCATTCACGCTGTCCGCATGCGTTGTATACTGGCTCCAGGCGAGCGCAAAGCGGTATCGTTCCCCGTTCCAATTCTCGCTGTTGCAGGGGATCTCGGATGCCTTTGCGAGACCAGTCCGGAACCCAGGATGGCAGCACTATGTCGTCGTGTGCCGGTCTACGGGCCTCACAAAGCGAGAGAATCTCGATGTATCCTTCGTCTATCAAGGCGCGCGCGAGAGCCATGTAAGACACCTGACATGGAAGAGAGTAGTTCGGCAGGATGTTGTTCATGTCTCGGGCCAGGCCCAGCAACGCGAAAACCTTGTCTTCACGGAGAGTGGCATGATATTGACGAAACTGTCGGAGGAGGTAGATCAGAATTGGTTTCCCGGTGTGTGTGCGCAGCATGGTAACGTTCTGAGTGTTCCGACACTGGTCCCAGAACTCGCCCTTGATCTCCCTCAGAAGATCGACAGCTTTGCGGAGCTGTGCCTCCGTTACCGTGATATCACCACACTGATACACAAGATCTTTCGCGTTGACCAGCTCTTGAATGATCCATATTCGGCTCCAGTACGGACAGCTAAAGAGTTGCAGGAGGGCTTGCTTGAGGTCCTTGTGCTTGTCGTACAGCGGATGTTCGATGTTCGCCATTGGACCACTACTCCGGGCAATCCAGTCCATTGCCAGCTTCGTTCCGCTTTGCTCTGATCCTATCCACGCAATGACGCTCATCGCACGCCGGAATATCTGCGACATGATCCTGACCTGCGCTTCCTTCTCCTCGTTGTCTTCTTGGTTGATGCAGAGAGCGTCAACCCAGAGCAGACGGCTCTCATCCTTGTGCCTAAGCTGTTGCAGAGCCGCCTCCAGGTTCTCGCCCACCTGGACATGGATCCCGTTGAGGACGATTGTCTGCGATGGATGCGGCGCACCCCAACAATACGATAGTGCTGTGTAAGGCGGCAGAGCAAGCCCTTCATCGTCAAATGGTACATCAATAAGCACGCACGATATCGTTGTGCTTGTCACCGCAGGAGATTGTGGCGGCTGCTCGGTAGAGAACTTCTCCGGACTGCCTTCCTTCACAGGCAGAAGCTGGACGAGGCGAATCCATCTTGGATAAGGAGGTTTGGGACGGTACACAAGATGCGACATTGTCGAGGACTGTGTTGATTGATACGGGGGAATCCGTGAAAGAAGCGCTTCAATCCATGTCAGGTGCCTAGAAATTTGCGGGGTTGTTCGGTCATGCCGATAAGTGAGTTGGGGGCCAGCGATGTCCGCTTCACGAGCACCATCACCTGATGGTTTCTGGGGACTCTACAGCGGTTATCGCGTGCTCCAGAATTTGTGTACGTCAGATTTGTTTAGGACAGCAGATGCGTAAATTGCTATGGGATTTGCGCTTTCGATATACCGCTTAATTATTTACAGGGAAGAAAGCCCTTTCACCAATTGTCCAAGCTCTTCTCTACCACCCTCCTCAACTCCTCCCAAAATGTTCTCCGTTCTATCGGATGAAATCTCCCTACACTCGGATCATTTACTGACCACACATCATACTCTCTGTCAATGATCTTTACGATCTCCAACGCCTCATCAAGCCCTCTCGCCTTCCGCACCTCCTCCAACCACCGGAAAGCCCGCCGATAAAATCTCCTAGCGCCCGCCACGGTCTGCCAGGTGCTGTTCGTGTCGAGAAGGCGCAGACACTGCAGGTTGACGCCGCCGTCGGCGAGCAGCGTGAACGCAGCCACATCGAAGTTGCTCTTCAAGCTGCGGCAGATGTGGTCGTCGAGCACGGTGACGTGCCGCAGCAGGCCGCGCGTGGCCGGCGACAGCGCCGCCAGGAAGCCGTGCAGCGCACACCCATCCTCGAAGTACAGCGGCTGCCCGTACAGCAGCGCCGCGGCCTCGGCGTAGGTCTGCCTGCACGCGAGCAGCAGCGCGGGGGCGAGCGACTGCGAGTGCGGCTCGAACGGCGAGCCGCCGTCGCGGTGGTCGTGCGGGTGCGGCCACGCCGGCACGGCGCCGTTGGGGCAGCTGCTGCCGACGTTGCCCATGTAGCTCTCGGGGCCTGCGGCTATGCGCTTCGGGGTGCGGCGGTAGTGGACGAAGCGCTCGTTGATGTAGGCGCCGCCGATCGAGTCGACGAGGCATTCTTGGTAGATCATGTCGCGGAGCTCGCGCGGGAGCGAGAGGAAGGGGAAGACTTTGTGTTTCGGCAGCGGCCTTAGTTTCTGGAGAGTGTGAGTGTCTGGACGATGTGCGGGCGAACGCGACGAGGATGGCTACCTTGCGTGCTGCACTGGGACAATCGTACTCCTCGTCGGAAGCGTAGATCCGCTCATCGTCGGAGTCGATCTCACCGTACGATACGGGTGCTCTTGCCCGCTTGGGCTGGTGTCGTGTAGGAACGGAGGAGCAGTCTTGCTGCCTCTTCCGCTTCTTCGAGCTGCTTCCCACGGAAGAGTTCGAGAGCAGGATGCTTGACGCCTGCGCCATGCGGGCGTGAGCGGCAGCGTACAGGACGCTAAGAGAGGACATGTTGAACATGATACTGCACAGCTTTCCAGCGGACCGCCCGGTGGCTCGTTATATATCCGAATGCAGCAGCACTGGGCAGGTCTGTGCTGTTGCCGTAGCGGGTTAGCGCAGGCTGCAATCAGGCAACAAAGCTCTTCCGGGCCATAGCGGGCGCCACTGCAAAGGCCATCAACGCGAGACTTGATAATAATGTTGGCACTCGTTTTGAGAGTGGTTTATACACATGTTGTACAGTGGCCAATGTTCTGTGCCACGAGAAAAGCGAAAAGAAGGAAGGCGAAGTTATCCGCTCGCCGTCCACCGAATTTACAAAAGGCGTGATATTAATCCAGCATTAAAATCCAAAATCCCCAACCTCATTGCCGGATATACTTGCCACCCAAGGCCATACACATTACATTCATCGACCTGGCAGCTCCCCCAACCCAGGATGCTCCAACAATCTCTTACATCGACCGCAAAAGCAGCCTCTTCGCCGTCGCCGCTGCCGACGTCGCCGCTGCGTCTCCCCCAGCGGCGCCCGTGCCCGTCTCGGATGTGCCCTTCGTGTCGTTGTGATTCAGGCCCGTGGGCTGCACGAGGTCCATCGGGATGTCGGGCAGCGAGGTGAGCGACTTACGGGCGACAAGTGGTCCGACAATGAGAGCGATGAAGACCGCGAACATGGCGAAGTACAGGATACTGTAGCGCGTCACGCGGCGCTTGCGTAGCTTCGTCTGCTTGAGCGAGTAGATGGGAGGGCGGATCTGGCGGCTGCACGGCGCAAAAGAAGAAATGTTAGCGCTGGCTGCAGGTGAAATTGACTTGAGGGGGGTGTTTTCCGCGGGATAAGTGAGGGACGTACCTTGGACGCAACCAAAAGAGCATGATCGAATGCATTTTATCGATGTACGGTACGCACAGCACCGGCAACATCAGGAACAAGAGCAAATGCCCAAGGCAGAAGTCTCCGGCAAAGTAGCCAAGCTCCGTGATCTTGGCCAAAAACTCGCGGCCTGGCTGGGAGAGCGTATGCCACCCCATGGTGTACCATTTGCCCGTCCACCACGCGATGTTTGCCGTGTCGGTTTTGAGCTCGCGAGTCAGCGCCAGCGCAACAATCAGCTTGTAAAACCATCGCTGGATCGCCATCATCGCGATCAGGCCGGTGAGCGCCTTGGCGAAGCTCCAGCCTTCGAGGAAGAACATGACTTCAAAGAAGGCGACGTTCGCAATCACAGCAACAGCATGGGCGATGGCGGCCAGCACGGCGCCGAATTTCTTGCAGCACATGCTCAGCACCGGACCCATGCAGCACGCGATGCCGAAGAAGACGCCCGCGACGCCGGCATTGACGGCGATGGGACCGAATCCACACAGCGCAAGGCGGATCAGCGAGTTGGTTGCCTTGAGGTCGCTGTCGGAGACGCCGTCGGGCTGGGTCGCCCCCTGCACGCCCGTCTGCGCGTTGATGAAGAGGTACGGGACCGCCGTCACGGCGACGAGGAAGAGCGGGCCGATGACCTCGCTGAAGAAGATGTTCGTGAACTTGGCCCGGGGCATGTCGGCGCCGGCCATCTTCGACGACGGATCGCCAAGCGTCTTCTTCTTGAAGCCCGTCAGCCGCGTGCGCGAGAGCCGGCAGAAGCTGATCCACGACGCCGCGTGGCTGCGCGTGTTTCCGCGCGAGAGCCAGCGGATGAACTCCCGGTAGTCAACGAAGAAGTCGTTCCACGAAAACTGGTGCGGGTTGAAGAGGAAGGGCGAGACGCAGAGCGCCAGCAACGACACCCAGAAGTAGATGCACCACGCGTTCCAGATGGTCATGGTCGCGAAGAGCAACATGATCAGGGAGCGCGCTCCAAGATATATCGATGGCCCGGCAAACCGCGAATACAGAATGCTGAACGGAATGCGTGCGGTTGCAAAGCCGCGGCCGGTGCCAATATAGCGCGCACCGCCGAACGAGAGATTCGTGTACAGGGCATTCGCATATATCTGACAGACAAAGACTTCGAAGAGCGGCGACATGGAGGAGAAGTGCTTTGCCAGTCGGGAGCCGGCCTGGAAGGGGCCCCGTTCTATGAGTTCCTGCACCGTGAGCGGGATGAAGGCGATTATGATGACCACCAGGATGGAGACCGTGGAGCGGGACACCCAATTGAGCACTGGTTGAACGTTTGCGCAGCCTGTCGGGTACAGCGGGTCGGTGATTGGTTTGTTGTGGTCATATTTGCACTTGATGATTTCGTGCCGGAGTGCGCCGAGGTTGAGGATGACGAACATGAGGAATTGGACGGAGACCATGATGAAGAGGTTGTTGATGTGGAAGCCGGGATGGGCGTAGTAAAAGGAGAGAAAGCGATCCAGAGGCAGCTGCGTGCCGAGGTAGTAGTATTCGCGAGACAGCATCTGCTCCCCCATGCCCGTGCCGATTTTCGTGATGAAATTCAAGATCGAGCCGAACCTGTCGCAATCCGTTAGCAAAGCTTCACTGCACAGAACGTGGGCACCAACCCGAGGTCGCGGCCTTTGCCGCATTGGTAGTACTCGCAATGCTTGATGCGCCCGCCGCGGCAGAGCGCCGTCATGCCTGCGTAGATGTCCTCATTGAGATGGAGACCCTTTTGCGCCTTGGAAATGCCGCCGCGAGTGGTCATGTATATGCCGTTCATGAAGTCCGGATGGCCGTAATGCAGCTTGCCCCCAATCTCAGCCAAGGTGCGGCCAAACATGGTGCCAAAGGTCTGCTCTTTGCCTGCTGCAACATCGCCGAGTATTCCAATGTTTTCCGAAAAGATGTATTCACGCGCGCCAAGGATCGCGACGGGGCTGAACTTGGGAGCGGGCAGACCTGGCGTGTACGTGGAGAAATGCTCTGTCGAGATTTCCTCAAACTCGGCCAAGACGTTCCGGATCTTCAAACATTCTTCCAGATAGCAGTCCTGATTGGCGTCGATGAGCTGGATATACTCTCCGCGGTAGAAGATGATGGAGTGATTCTGATTGTCCGACTTGCCGTCTCCCAGGATGGGGTTGCCGGACAGGCGGACGCGGAAGCGAGGCTTGCGCATCCCGTTTTCTTCCATCAGCTCCGAATGCCCGTCGATGAGCGCGGAGTAGATAATCGGGTCATCGCCTTCGTTCTCCGGCGCCTCTTCATCCAGATACGAGATCTGCAGGTCCGGATATGCTCGCAGCAGGAACTCGACGTTTTCTCGCTCCTCCTTCGTAAACTTCGCATACCGCTGCATGGCCACGCACATTTTGAATTTCCGCCGGGCCATGCGCTCGAGCTCCTTTTCCAGCGCGCTCGAATTGCTTCCGTACATCTGCACGACTTCTGGATTTTCGACGCGGTACAGCAGCTTGATGGCGCGGGCATAATTCATGAAGCCAGAAACGGTGCGATAAAGCGTTTGCGCGCGGAGCGAGGCCCAGATGCGAGTTCGAAGCGTGTATTCCGGGGCCGCCGACTTGAATCCGATGCAGTAGAAAGGAAGATCATCGATTTTCGCCTTTTGCTCGTCCTTTTCCGAGGCCAGTCCTGACGCTTCTTCGGCAAGGATCTTCGTGTCCTTAACGAAGCAGTCCCACTCGTGGGGATACAGCTGCTTCAAGTACTCCAGCAACGTCACACGTGAGTACGGGTCGTCTTCCCGGATAATCTCCCTCAGCGAGAGAAGGATCTTCTCGCCGTAGTGTGGCACCATCACGCTGAACGTGGGCATGTTGTCAACCGGAACCTGAGCCAAAGATGGTTAGCATTCCAGCAGAAAAGAAAAGAAAAGCGTGACGCACCGGCTCCGGAATAGGCGTTGAAAGTGACTGGCCAAAAAACGAAATACGGCGCTGAGCCTCGCCGTTCGGAGGAAAGTATTCAGTTTTGAACGCATGATCCTCCTGCGACACGAAAAACGTTGGGGCACGTAGCGTCCTCTTCCCGTCCTTCTCGCTGGGTATCTGATGATACAGGAGCTTTTGCACGTGGTCGATTGCAAGTAGATGCTCTCTGTACATCGAGATAATCACGGCATTCCAAATCTGCGAGATAAGGATCTTTGGCTTGTACTTGATTTCCATGTCGTTGGTGGCCAAGATCTTCGAGTAAATACGTTTCGGCAGGCGGGAGAAGATATTACGCCACGGAGTCAGGATGGAAATGCCGAGATAAAAGGAGCGGGCCACGGAAAACACGGTGTTGCAGATGATGTACCACAGGTATCTGAGAGAAAGCTTGAGGTCAGCGGCCTTGGCCCCCAGCATGGATGAAAAAAGCACTGGACCTACGTGTCGAGGAAGAAGAGACAAAGATCCGTGAAGAACATCAGGCCGAGCAGGATCTTCGGCTGGTTCTTGCAGAGGATATCGGCTTTGCTGCCGAGTATCTTGTCTCCGAGACAGTTGTCTATCTTCATGGTTTGCAACACCCGAATCGGGTCACGGAACGAGAGCGTCAGGAAGAAGTACGATTCGGCAAACTTGGCTCCAAAAACCAGGACCCACAGGCCATACGACATCCACATCTTCTTGCCGTGCAGTTTGTGGAAGTTCGCGGTGAACGAGGCGCTCGCGAGGTATCTCCTTGACTTGGTGTTCATGTAGCTGCCGAAGAGACCGCCGAGCTGGAGAGAAGATCAGATGCGATTCTCGACCGCGCACAGAATTCAGGGAAGGGCAGGGAACTTACCGGCATGATGGTGAAGTAGAGCATCGTGGCGAGGGCGATGAAGAACTGCACGATTCCAAGCGCGTGCGCAATGGCCCCGGTTTGCTTGACGCCAAAAACGTACACGGACGGGGCAACGTTCAAGGCAAACAATCCGAGCAAAAACCACATGCGTTTCCGTAGGTGCTGCGCTCCAGGCCACTTGCGCGGGACGTATCTCCACTCACAGGCGGTGGCGATGATCATGACCACACAGGCCACGGTGCCTCCGAGGCCAACGGCAGACCACTGTGCGGCCGGATGGGGCTTGTTGTTCACCTGCTGCAGGTAGTTCTTGGTGTAGACGGTTGGTGAGTTGTACGCGGTGTAGAACCAGAACATGGTGAGGTGGAGGACCCAGATGCGGTTGAAATTGGTCACCATGTGCCACCACGACCGCGTTTCCCGGTAGGTCTTGAAGAAGGCTTTTTTCCAGTTGATCTCTTTCCATTTTCCGAAGCGCTCGGCTGGTGGCAGATCCATGAGGCGCGACTTATCCTCCAGGACGATCCGGTCGAGTCCTTCGGGGTACCTAAGGAGAAAGGCCAGGTCAGCGAAGTCCTCCGCCGCGACCAAGAAGCTCGACTTACCAAAAGAGCTGGTTCATGTCATCATAGCCAATGATTTGCGAATGGTCACGCTCCCGGCGCACATACTTTCCCTCGAAGATCTCGTACCCCTGGTCTCTGCAATATGTGTACAGCGGGGTAATGACGTTCTCGAGAAAGGAGAACTCGGGGGCGGGTTCTTCGAGGGCTTGGCACGCGGGCGAGGTGTAGTAGTCATTGGCGCATTTGAAAATAAAGCAAAGACATTCCGGCAGAAAGCGCACCTGGTTGGCTTCGCCCCAGATGAGCAAGTACAGCGCCACCTGGCGGACCCGCTCCTGCGCCGGCATGCGGTTCATGTGGCTCATCCAGCGGTACTCGGCGGCTTCGAGGCTGTTGTCGCCCTCGTACTGCTCCTCGCCCTCGGCGTCGTCGGCGCCCGCAGCGTTCTTCTTGTTCTTCCTCCTCTTTTTCTTCTGCTTCTTGCTCTCGCGGGGCGGCGTCTCCCCGCTCGCATGGGTGCCGGAATCGTCCAAGTCCATCTGCGCCGCAAAGTACCACTTGCGGTAGTTGGAGTAGTCGCCACCAATGTAGTCGGCATGCAGCGAGAGCAGCGCCTGGTTGGGCGGCATGCGCGATGCGCGCGAGTCCAGCAGCGTCATGAAGTGGTCGAACATGTTCCGCATGCTGTCTCTCTGGAAGCCGAACTTGGCCGTCAGGTCGAGGAAGACCTCCTCGATCTCGGTCGCCGAGAGCGGGATGGTCTCATTGGACGACCACGCGGGATACGGCTCGCGTGAGCCTCGGCCAACCGGTGTTTCGCTGTCGAAGGCCACGCTGCTCATCGGCAGCGAAGTCTCGGAGCCCGCCCAGCCGGAGCCTGCGCCGTAGTGCGGATAGCCGTCGGGGGCAGTGAAGTCGCTGAAGGCCTCGGACTGCTCCTCAGACGTGCGGTACCCGCGGGCGGCCGCGGGGTGGTCGTAGCTGGCCTGGTCGTAGCCGGCCGGGTCGTAGCCGGCCTGGTCGTATATTTCATGGCCGCTTTGTGTCTGGTAGCCGTCGTCGTAGTAGCCCTCGTAATATCCCTGGCCGTCGTAGTGAGCGTGGTCGGAGTAATAATTTGCGTTGTCGTCGTAGTAGTGTGCGTCCTGGTTGCCGCTGTCGTAGTAGGCCGAATGGTTGGCGTTGTTGGGGGACGACATCCTGGCAGCCCGGCCTAAAGAAACGGCGCGTCGTGCGCGCTTTGAACGCGCTGGAAAGCGGCGGAGAAACGAGAGAAGCAGGCCAAGCCGACAAGGCGAGGGCTGAGCGAGTGTGGTCGAGGTTCCCAGGCAGAGAACAGAGCGAGAGAGCTTAACAATGCTTTAGGCTCCGAGCAAGCAACTGCAAAAAGCCGCCGCAGTTCAATCCCGCGCGCCAGCCTGTCTGCGCGCTGCCGCCAACTTTTCTTTCATGGGCTCGGCCGGATTCCCACGGGTTCCCACGGATTCCGGTAGCAGGCGGATGCGATCATCCCAATGGCAGCCGCCGCCGTTGTTGGGCCCAATCGACGCATCTTGCCTTCGTATCGCGGCCGGGCATCCGGTATTGCAAGGTATGCAGGACACCCCAATCATGGTGGCCTCGAGAGGATTCTCGTGATCTCGGACGGCGGAGGCTGTGCACGCGGCCAATGGAAGAGTAGCGTGCCTGGTCCGGCGGGTCCCGGATCACCAACTAGGGCTTTCCACGGCCGGGGAAGCGAGGACTGACAGGAACGGAACGGCCATGACCCGTGCCGGTATGGCCTGACGACGCGTACGACGAGCGGGGATATGTCAGCCGTTTCGAGGGCCGCCCCTGCTGTTTCTCCCGCCACGGATTGCACCATCGCGGGCAGAACCTTGCGCTGCGTGGATCTTGAATGTTTCGGTCGGTGCTGGTTCGATAGAAAACACCGTCTTTGCGATTGGACATCCAACAGTTGCGCCTCGGGGTGGCGGCTCTGGTCTTGCTCTCTGGATAGGATCATCGGGCTGCAAGAGGTCTGCAGCGGATTGCCGCGGCCCGTCCATCTGCAGATCAGTTTCGCCTCGTTAGTGTGCGCGCATGCGGTCCGAGCGGAGCATGGGTAGCCGCCTGCACAGGAGGTGGCGGAGGCAACGAACCTGGGATGGCGCCCAGGCAAACGTCGGGAGCGGCGCGCCGACGGCCAGCTCGCATTTGATGGGCGATAGGCGCTGGGCAAGTGCCGGAGTCGTTGCGTCACGGATCGACGGGACGAATCGCAGCGTGCGACGAACACGAGCGCAACGAACACGAGCGTACTCCGTAGACGGTACCTTAATATAAACGGCGCAGGAGTGGGATCCCCCCATGCTTGCTGCGATGCTCCGAAACGGCTTGCCGGCTGATAGGCTGATTAGATCGTAATCGAAGGCGGTGCGGGGCGCATCCTTTGGCAGCAGGCTGGCTTGGGTATATAGCTATCCCAAGTGCCCACCGTAGTCTTCCATTTCTCACACCAAGCAAGACTGTTCGGCAATTTGGGATGGACCAAGATAGCCCCGCACACAGGAAACTCTGCCGGAGAATCAACGTGGAGCCGCTTCGTGCACAGGGAGGCTATAGCTTCGAAGCCATCGGCAGCATCCTCCGCAATGATCAGGCTACGCAGCTCCCCAGTACTCGGCACAGAGCTGCACACATAACAAATTCATCAGTAACTGTACAGTGCACATGACTCCCGATGGAAAATGTGTCAGATTCCAGTCTCACAGCTGGGCTCCATGGATGGCAAAAGGCTGAAACCGACGAGAAGAAGGCTCTCAACATGACGTCCCCTCCGAAGAGCTGAACAGCCTTCGCAACCTCTTACCAAGCCGCCTATCCGTCCCAACATTGTTGGAAGATCGGGGTTGGTATACTCTTTCCTACCCTGCGTTTGGGACCTTGTCAACCTTTTCCGCGGAGCTGCCGCTGCATTAGCTGGCTACTTCTGGCTGTAAACTACCGCGACATCGCACACGTAGACTTTGGCATGCTCCTTTCGTCTTTTGTCGTAAGAAGTGCGACACCTTGGGCGGCTGTATTTTTTTTCGACGTCTCCTTCGAGCTACGACCCAGGCCCGTCTGGTGACAATTTTTTCTACATCAAGTGTTCTTGTTGGGGCGGGATTAAATTCATAATTGATGCTCTCGAACGGTGGCATGCAACGTCAGAAATAATTCGCAAATGAATGATGAGGCTCTTTAGAAACACAAACTAAACGGATACTTCCCGCTTCCCCGAAACGTGGGCGGGGTTAACGGCACAGCATACGCAGATTGGTTTTCCGCTTGCTTTGCCCCGTTAGACAGATAGACTTGGAATCCTGTGACTACGATCTGACCAGCCAGCCTCGTTACATTGAACGATATTACGGGCAGCAGCGAGGATAACTGCTGCCTACAATGGGCTTCAAAGCCACGGCGTCATTGGTCCGACCGGGCCCCCTGCAAACACAACAGAGCAGCGGGCGTCAATTGGGGGCTAGCGTACCGTTCGCGTGGCTTTTGCGCCGCGTTTCGTTCAAGCCACTTCTTCCACAAAACAAGGCAGCTGCTCGCATTCTGGCAAGGTCTGCCTGTGTCTGCCTCGTGCGGTGCGTAAGCACTGGTGCCATCTACGGAAGTGCGAAACTATGAGCCAATCAGGGGGGAAGCGGCCGTCAGACTGAGACCCACTTGCCGCCCACCCCCCATTTGCTCAGCCTTGCGTGCAGGGGAACCCGAGTTAAATATTGGGCCCTTCGAAACCCCGCCTCGACCTTTGAATCTATGAAAGGCCCGTATTGCCAATGTCTGATCTTGTAAGCCATCGTTGTGGCCTCGGACTTGGCCACTCCCTCTCCACGAGAAGTTCAGAGCAAGCATCTTTCTCCACACAACATGTGAGACCTGTTCATTTCGTGCTTTCTTCTTCCCACTTGCAAATGTGTGGCTATATCTTTGTAACACGTTTTCACAGCATGGACCGCCCACTTCACGGCGACCTGACGAATTTTTTGCTTGCCCTATTTACAAGCATGCTCGGATTTGCGGGTGTCGCAAAGAAAAATGCGAATATGCAGGACGTGGCTTCAAGAATATGGCAGAATTAAAGTAGCCTGGCCCTTGCCATCTCTCCCCTTTGCGGACAAGTAAACAGAAAAGATCTATACTAAAACGTTTGGGAATCAGGCGTCACCTGAAGGGACCACATCACAAGATAGGCGTTGAAAAATGCCATCTGTGCTCAAGCTTCTTTCTCGAAAAAGGTGGTCTAGATGCACACACAAGCCAAGGAAGGGAGTGTCATCGAAAAGGTGTTCTGAAAGGCAGTGGCCAGGTTGCGCTTTGGCGCTCTCTTTACAAAAGCCTGTATCGAGAATGCATGCACCCAGACAGCCCGTGTAAGCATGACAGAAATTCAAATGTACGAAATCTGACTTTTCACAGACTACACAACCCAAGACAATGCTACCGATGAGATGAAGTATGCCGAGATCTCTCAACTCCGAGCAGAAAGAACACCTCACATTCCCGCTGCTGCAGAAATTCTACCAGCGCTTCATGAAGATGGAGAGCTGATGATAAATGCCCTTGGAAGTCATGACACCGGCGCTAATGCTCCATACCGGGAGGCACCTCTCCACAGGAATCACGCTCCGGGACATTGTCAAGGCTCGCCCCGTTTTTCGCACCAATCACAGGAACCACAGGAAACCTGGTCATGTCGGCCATCAAGTATGCCAGGACAGGCCACAAATCCCGTTGAATTCCAGGAGACTATGAATGCCGCGGTCGTAGTGAATCCACCATTTTCTTTTGAGGAGATATCCTGTGCTCCTCAGCCTCTTTGGGAGTCCAGTGGAAACGGTGATTCTTATCAATCGCCCTTGACCCACTCTGGAGATTTATATCAACCTCAACAGGTAAAAAGACCAGACCACTATGAGTTTCACTATCGGAGCCAAGGAATGCAGTCCAATTTTACCCAGTATGGGAGTTTGTTCCGGAGTTCCCAGGACAGCCCAAGGACGGAATTTCAGCCCCTCAACGGTGCTTCAGATACCACCACTGCTTGGCCTTATATTGATGAAAATGTCCCATGGTCGTCGAACTCCCTCAGCTAGGAAGAGTTTTGAAATTTCCAGAGGATTTGTTTTCGTTGTCCATGTTAGCCCTTCCGGTTCCCTAATTCTACTATCAGGGTATTCCTTCACTACGGATGACTTAATGTAAAGAAGAAAGTCGGAACGGCTCTTTATTTTCACTACTTCTAAGGTTAAACTTGAAGACAGGAGTTTCTCTTCCACGTTCGAACTCCTTTTCGCGAACGTTTTCCAGTTTAGTCCTCAACAACCTGAGCCAAATCTATACAAGATTAGGAATTCAACAATGCTATTACTCGGATTTATCCTCTTAATCGTACCGGAAATCTGATTCCTACTTTTCTTGTAGTTTTTGTATTACTATTATACCGCATTCGGTTCCAACCACCCAGTCGCTTATGTAAGCTTTCAGCCTGCACTGATATACAATAATAAGAGGCATCGCTAATTTAAAGAAGGATAGAATGGGCGGAAGGATGTAACAATCTATTGCACGGGTCCATTTAGTATGGCCAAGATATTCTTAGCCGCCGCAAATGTTTCAGATCCTATTGAGAGTTCATACAGGCCTCATACAGGAAAATGTGTGAAGGCTAAAGCAGCGAGACTAATTTCCATTTCTACAGCTCGGACGAAAGAAAATAATTACCGATGCCGAAAGAAGGTCACTTACCACCCGCATGCAAGAATCAAGATGGTTTGAAGTGATTGTAGCCTAAGAAATGCGAGGCCAAGCAGGCAAGCGGAAAGAGAGCTATCCGAAGCCCCACCGCTACCAAACCCTAGGACGACTCCTCTCTTATTTGTTGGCATTATTGTTACCGTGGCAACGACGATGTACGTGTGCAGGCAACAACGGTGAAAGTGGCAGTGTGATGAAACAGGATGTCACGTGGTAGGCTGGTTTTCGAGGAACCTTGCCAGCCCTGTCGTTTTAGTACCATCTCGTGCATCAGCCAAGTGGTCTTTGACCAAAGCTTGAGACGTGCAGCATCCAACGAAACGCCGGCTCGTGGCATTAGTCATCGGCTAGTTGCGGCGGTGTTAGTTTAGTTTCCGATTGGTGCACCACAATATAATTACTGAACAACCGAAGACGGCTCTAGCCCCGCCTCCACCTCATACCACTTCGCCCCAAAGCCTTCGCGACCGCAGGCTGAGCATTCATCGATAGCACCTGCGTGGCACTGACCGGATATTCCCTGTTTTCGCGTGTTGAGCCCGAGTTCTTCTTTCAGCCTCAGCGAAATTACCTACTTCGCACGCGCTGGAGTGTGGCATCACCTACGCCGCCGCCGTTCCTACCAGAAATGCACAACTGAGCGAAAAAGCCCTCACCTCCAGTCTGCTCTGCCGCTCAGCTGTATTGCCAAATTTCCGAAGGTAGCCAAGAAGCTCGATCGCTGTGATCGAGCCGCCAAGTCTCTCACGGTTAATATCGACAGTAAAGCCACGTGGTCTGCCACTCCATCTGCGCAGCACCGCCACATTATCGCCACAGCTATGGACCAGACTCAGAGCTCTGAGCCGAAGGTGAATGCACCCGGCCCAATTGTGAAAAGGAAACGGGGGAGACCGATAGCAAGCATGCACAATGCAACACCCGAAGAAGTAAGTGGTGATACGTGGTTCCTTTCCAATCTACAATGTGGGGAGATCAATTGCAGCGATTTCAAGAAACATCTCGCGCTGTAGCATGTGGAAAAGACTTTCTCTCTTTCACGAACTTGTTCACTTTCTCGTGTCGATTTTATAGCGCTGACGATACCACAGCGTCGTCGTGTGCAAGTACGCCTCGCACAACGAGAGTTTCGGAACAGAGAGAAAATCACAATTGCCACGTTAGAGAAACATGTGGAGAAATTGAAGTCTTTGGCTGCCGATATGAACCATTCTTTCGTCCGGTTCAGAGACCGCGCTGTCAAAGCGCAGTCGTTCGCCTCCCGGCCCGAGCTGGAGTGGGAATTGGAAAAGACAGCCTCTCAGATTTCGAACATCTATGACTCTACATTCACCAAAACTCCGGAGAGTGGGGGAGACGATCAGCATACGTCAACAGAAGCCGATCAGCCCGCTACCGACGAGGCAAGCTCAGCTCAGGCAGCTCCCCAAGCCAACCACCAGAAGACGCTTCAGCGGGTACGGCAAAGCCGGCCAGAGCCCTCCATACACCGTCAGTCAACCATTGATGTGGACGGGTCCAACGATGTGGACGGCTCCAACCGGCTCCCGTTCGGGTACAGACTGACGTTCGAATGTACGGAGGACGACGATGAAGCAGAAACAATCGCCACTGCAGCTACAGCCTCGCCCACCATCCGCACCGTCCAACCACCGTACACGTACTCTTTCAACGAAACCAGCTTTGCTAACCGCCTCGAGCGCGCCACTCTGGAGCGCGCCGCTCACGTCCTATCGACCTTCTCCATCCGGCCCGCCGAATATCAGCGCCTGTTTCGCATTTGCCGCCATTTTTGCGACCACCTTACGTTGCTGTCTCTGTTCAACACCGTTCTGCGCTCGCCCGTCATCAGGCCGTTTAGCGCGCTGACGCTGCATCTTGGAGGCGCAGGACAACACTTCCCGTCTCCGGGCGCAGGCCTGGGCCGAGACGAGCTGCATCTTGTGCCGCGGACCAAAGATGACAACATCCGCACCGTGCGGGCGACGCTGGAGATGCTGGGAATGCGGTCGACGCCGGAACTGGAGGCTGATGTAGGTAAGTACGAGGGCGTATGGTTCGACAGCCAGGACGTAGAGAGGTACTTAGCAGCGCTGGGCGTGAAGATGGATGCCGGTGCTTCGATAACGGAAGTGGACGGCGAAGTACTCGAGAAGATGTTCGAAAAGCCCCAGGGAGGCTTCCCTGTGGATCGGCAGATGGGAGATACGGTGTTGCAAGGCCTGTTAGATGGCCATTGCGAGATGGCTGTGGGCTACAGCTCTGGCGTCGGCTCGGATGGTGCCGGAAGGCCCACGGGCACGGTAGAGGGTGTGGAGGCAAGTGTTGCCGTTCGCATCACTGAAGAGCTCAGCGAGCAAGAGTGGGATTGGTTCTGCGACCTCTCCACGCCATGGCTCGCAGATTCGTCGTCTCCGCTCGTGGGGACTTCAGCAGCAAGCCCCGGGGTTGATGCGCCTCGAGACACGCCGAGAAAAGGGTCGATTGTTGACCTCGAGAAGTTCATTAAGAGTAACATTCTCGCGCTGATGTCAGTTCATGAAGTACATGCTAACACCGGCTGCAATCATAGGTCTCGTCAGGCGTGCCGGGTGTATCGGTAGCGGTCCAGGCTTTCACATTGAGGACATCCATAGAGCGTTCCGTAGCGCAGTCATCGGCGTCTGACGGCTATCTTCGGAGATAAAAGGTGTATTTCTGCGAGTCATGATGATCATTTGGTAATTCCGCCATCGCCGAACTGCTGTAGTGTGAAGAGGGAGGTTTTATGTTTTCAGGTGGTGTAGTGCTCCTCGGTACCAGCGAGACAGACTCAGTAATATTTAAGCCAAGGTGTCTCGTGTCCAGACCGCGCCACTACGCATCAGCCAACCTATGGCTCACGCGCACATTTCAACAGACCTTAGGAAACTAATCACAGCTTAATGGCAGAACGGAGGATCTGTTCAAGCCCTTACCTGGCTCGCGCAAGATGCCCAGGCTTGCCCTTGGGCTTGGAGATTCAATACGAAGCCAGCTGTTTTAGTGAGGCTGCCAAGTTTTGCAACTGTTGTAATATATAAGAGTAGTCCATCCATCAGTAGATTGGAGCTGAAACACTCCCGGCATCGAACAAAAATGAGACTGTCTTTTTCTTTGCACGCTCTGCTCTCATCTGCAGCAGTGGCGAGGCCTTGGGATCTCCAAAACCGCCCTACTGTCACCATCAAGAACGGGACGGTCATCGGCACGTCCGATCCACTCTTCAACGTGGAATCCTTCCTTGGAATTCCCTACGCGCAGCCACCAATCGGGGATCTACGATTCGACCTGCCAAAGCCAGTGGCAATCCGCTGGGAAACGCCACAAGATGCAACAAACTACGGCTATCACTGCCTCGGCCGCTCCCTCGCTCTTGAGGGATTCAAGCAAGAACGGCTGCAATACACGACGGCCGAAGATTGCCTCACGATCAACATCGCCCGTCCCGCCGGTGTTCCCGAAAAAGCACGTCTTCCCGTCTTAGTCTGGATCCATGGGGGCGCCTTCGAGGACGGAGGGAGCAGCGATCCGCGTTACAACCTCACGTCCTTAGTCGCGAACTCAATGGCGCTGGCCATGCCAACCATTGTGGTGAGCATGAATTACAGGCTCTCGGGATGGAGCTACCTCACGAACAACAATCTCATGCAAAGCGGGCTCGGGAACTTTGGCATCCACGACCAGAGGATGGCCCTGTCCTGGATCCAGGAAAACATTGCATCCTTTGGCGGTGACCCGGGACTCGTGACCGTGGCCGGCGAGTCCGCAGGGGCCATGTCGGTGGGGTACCATCTACTGACGTACGCGGATGATGCCGCAAGACCTTTTCGCGCCGCCGTCGCACAAAGTGGCGGTCCGCTCGTCCCTCCCAGTGCCCCGAAGCTGGCTGACGTGGATGCCCTTTACCCAAGCATTCTGAATGCCACGGGCTGTTCCAGCGCACAGGATGGGCTTGCGTGCCTAAGATCTGCACCGGCCGATAACCTTACTGCGTTCTTCGCCCAATACAGATGGTTCCCCATCCCGGATGGCCGCACTGTTCCAACGAATCCCGCCCTCGCGCTTGAGGCAGGCAACTTCTCCGATGTCCCTTTGCTCATCGGCAGCAACACAAATGAAGGAACATCCTTCTACCGCCTTTTTGGCATCGGCGTCAACAACACTGCCCAATATGGGGCGCTCATTGAAGCGTACAGCGGTGCCAACCCCTTCCCAAACAAGACCTTCCACGACCTTGTCGCCCAGTACACCGCATTGAATCTGCCAGCAGAGCTCGGTAGTGTGAACCCGACGATCGAGCCCTCGCTTGGTTCTGAATACGGGCGCGCATCGGTTTTCCTCGGTGATTACCTGTTTACCGCCGGTAGGCGCGTCACTAGCCAATCGTGGGCGCGGCGCGGGCTGCCGGCGTACAGCTACAGGTTCAACACCATTCCCTCAGGCGTGCCGCCCCACATTCTCGGTGCTGCACACTTCCAGGATGTCGCATTTGTCTTCGGTGATACCTCCGGCACAGGCTGGGACCATGACCCTTTCGATGTGCAGCCACTGGAGCGGAGGCAGCGGTACGGAAATCTTGCCACGGTTATGTCGCGTATGTGGATTAGCTTCGCCAACACCTTGTCGCCAAACTACCATGGTGGTGGGTATTTCTTGACCTTTCTCAAGAAGTTTACGTATACTGACTGAGAAACTGAATTAGTGCCTGACTTCGGCGAGATTTGGCCTGCATACTCTATTGCTGAACCGATGAATATGGTTTTCGATGGGAACACTACGTCGCATCTTGAAAGAGACGACTGGCGAGCAGACGCCATCAATACTATGAGGGAGAGCGCTCCTGGTTGGTGGTGAAATGATGGCGCACAATCGTGTCCAGAATTTTCTTGGTTGTCAACTATCGCTATCTCCGGATCATTCATGTTCCTAGAAGATCCGGCCTCATGCTTATGTATATCAATAATGATAGCGATGTCGAAACCTCAGAAATGGCACTCTCATTCGGGTACGTAAGACTCTGTATGTAGACAAATAGTTCGCAACGTTCGAGGACATGAAAGACACACACCATTACTTCGTCCGCGTGGTTATACTACTTATACCGACGACACATTCATCATTATATGGCCCTAATGATATTTCATAGCTTGAAGAGTGTTTTTCGACTGATGACCCTCCATCGCAAACAAGAGTACATTCCAAAACGACATAACACGCAAACCGTTCTACTAGTTCTTTGCTACATAGCTTCTCAGAAATTTCTCGAGATCCTCCTGCGGCAAGCCCAGCTTCTCATTCCACAACCCCTTTGTGGACGAGAAGTGCGCCAGTCCTCCTTTGCCATAGCACGCTCCAGCCACCATAGCCAATGCGCCTAGAAGCTTCCCTTCCTTCACCTTGGCAGCCCCATCTTGCCACAAACCATCAACGGTGCCTTGCGAAACAGTGAAATTCTCACCCAATGCTCTCTCAAGAGCTCGCAGAACCTCGTTCTGCGTGATCGTGAAACTGTTCACATAGACGTATTGGTTCTTGGTTAGCTCCCAGTTCTTCAGGCTCTTCGCGACAGCCCTGCCCACTTGGTCAAGATTGGTAGCCTCGTAGGGGATGTCACCGCCATCAAAGATCGTGACAGTGCGGGCAGGCACATTCCATCCTCCAAAGCCGGGCATATTGAGACCCCAGTCGAACATTGCTCCTGTGATGATTGCCGTCCACGAGATTTTGTCTTGGTGCGTTTTGAGGTAGTCGACGGTGTCGATCTTGTCGGCGAGGAATGGAATGAACTCCGGTGCAGAGCGGTCGGAGGTGTCGATTCCGAATTCAGAAGGGACGAAGACCTTCACGCCTGCCGCAATAGCCGCATCGATGATCGTCTTTTGAAGGGCTAAGGCGCCTGCGGGCGTGATGCTGGAGATGGTGCTGACGACCGCATCTTGGCCTCGGAAGGCTTCCGCCAGCGACCTTTCAGAAAGGTCGGTTTTGAGATGTCTCACGCCTTCCGGCAAGGTCGCCGTAGACGACTCTCGGGTGAGTCCTGTGACGAGAAAGTTCTCATCTAGCAGGGCTTTGATTGTGGATCTGCCCACATTTCCACCTGCTCCAATAACCAACACATTGGTCAATGATTGCGAGGCCATGGCGAACCTGGAAGAAGGATATGGGAGAAAGAAGGGGAGTAGTATTGCTCAGAACACACTATTTTTGAATAGTATCGTAGGCGTATGGAATGAAGTGTGTGTGAAGCGTGGATATCGGCGTCCATCAGTGCTACTTATATATTCGAAGGGTCTAAACACTCTGCGTAATTGCCAGTGTCTCCCGTCATCCGCTGCATGCTTTAAAATTAATATTACTGAAGAGACGCGACTACGAGAACTAACGATCCCGCTAGCTTATAAATTTTAGCGTACCGTGGTCGTGCGACGTTCACGTAAGCATTAATCAACTAATCGAAAACCAAGAACAGATGATCATCGGACCGATGGCTATGCAAATTCGGTGAACCACGGTTATCAGCACCTCTTTATCTTTTCTCATTCAGTAATAATATTTCTATAGGTCACCGACGACGTGTCAGATGACGCTATGCGTAGGTCACGACAGTGGCGAGGTGTAGCTAGCCTCGGCATCTCGAACTTATAAGAGTTGCTTGCGCCCATCAACAATCAGTCGCACATTTACAACTATCTCATCGCGCCCAAAGCACAAAGACGACTGTTGCAATCATGGCAATCAATTTCGCTATCTACACATCCCACCCGATCCCGACCGCAGTGCGCTCGCCCGATCCATTGTCGAAGGACTCTGGCCTCTGGTCTCCGCTCTCTTGCACCTTGATCTACACCGCCACTACTGCAATTCTCGTGGATTGTCCTGCGAGCGTCGGTCCAACAACTGAGCTAGCATCGTGGATCAAGGCCACATTGCCGCCTGGCTGCACGTTGACACATTTTGTCGCCTCGCACGCCCACGGAGACCATTTTCTTGGTTATCCCGTCTTGAAAGACATCTTTCCTGGCGTGATCGCCACCGGTACTCGGAGTGTTGTTGAAGGAATCGCTGATCAATACTCACCTCCGAAGTACGAAGGACTTTGGAAGGTCGCCTTTCCGCCCGCGGCAGCCGGCACAGGGCTACCGGAAGCGAAAGCTGAGTTTGTGGCCTTGCCGGCGTCCAACGAAATTGACCTGGATGGCCACCTGGTCAAGGTGTACGACGTACCGCACGGGGATACTCACGCAAACTCCTTCGTGCATGTCCCAGAGTTGGGAGTGGTGGTCGCCGGTGACATCGTCTACAACGGGGATTGTCATCAATGGCTCGGCGAAGCTTGCACCCAGGAGAAGCGCAATCATTGGGTCGATGGGCTTTCGCAGATTGCGGCGTTGAAACCCAGGATTGTTGTTCCAGGCCATACATTCACACCTGCCTTGGAGCCAGATGAAGCTGTTGCAATGTCAATGCTGGAGAGTACGAAGGACTACATCAAAGGGTTCGAAGATGAGCTTGAGAAGGCGGAGAGTGGAGATGACTTATTCAACAAAATGAGAGCACGGTACTCCAGATGGAACCTGTACATTCTCAATGGTGGGTGCCAGGCCGGAATCAAGTTCAAGTAGATTTTATCATGATTCTAGAATGCGTTGAAGACGATGAAGAAGAATTGCGTCAAACCAAGAGGAGTGAGCTATTTGCATGAACGGTCGGTGAAATTCGAGATTTCTTTTAAAGCCAAATGGTAAATAAGCATCATCGGTGGGAGTCGCCCGCTCAAGTCTCGAGAAACGTTGACCCTTGGGGGAACCGCCGCGTCCTCGCCGAACGTAGTGATAGCGGTGCCAATAACGGCCCCGGAGATTCTAGAACAGGCAATCGATCTTGCTCTTTTGTCGGTAGGCATCCTGCATGAGACCCAGCTCGTACAGGAACTCAATGATGTCGATGGCCGCGGTTAGGATGGAGGACCCTTAGATCAGTGATTGGAGCGCGGCAATGCCGGCGTTTTGGGTGGAGCCAGGTCTCCGCCGTTGTTGACAGCCGAAATGCGCATCGGCGTGGGCCATTTTAGTCGTGATGGATCCAGGCGCCGATTGTGATTCGCGGAAGATACGATCCTGATGAATCCTTCTTAGTAATTAAATGCGGTTGCGCAGCAGGTGGATCGGAGCAGAAAACGAGAATATTTTCGGCAGAGAAGTTAATGATCAACATGCGGCTCAATTCGAATTCTTGCAACGTCACGGCTCGCATAATTGCGCTGGAGATGGTGCTGGCGCGATTCCGGGAGGCTGTTCCCAGGGCAGCGCATTCGCAAGATATGCACTAATCCATCTGTAGCGCGCCTATCTTTATCCCAGTATGACCCACTCAAGCATCCGGAGGATCAACAGCCAAGTGCTGCCTAGCGAAAGCTTATTCAGCATGCGGATAAAAAAGGACGAGTCATCTGCCCAGAAGCCGTCTCACAACAATACCACCCTGTCCCTACTGTCCCGGCTCATCAACGATGTCACTCCCGCTCTACGACACGACTGTTGGCGTCTTCATCAGACGGCTCAAGACGATCTCGGCTCTTCTCAAGAAGGTATGACTGACATCATATTGCGCTAGAAGAAACTCTGAGACCTGGTTACGTAGGCCGAGAAATGGTGCGACGACAACGGAAAGCCGCACTCTGAGCTGCTCGAGGCTCGGCTGGCCCCCGACATGTACCCACTCACCTCGCAGATTCGGCTTAGCGCTCGGTGGGCCCGCAACGGTGCGCTTTTGAACAAAAACTACGCCTTCCTCGCCACGGACGGGAAGCCTGAGCTCAACCATACATTCGCCGAGCTGCAAGGCATCATCCACGAGACGCTGGAGTTCCTACAGTCGGTCAAGGCCGAGGATCTTGAAGGATCGGCGAATGCGCCTGTTTCTGTGTGGTCGTCTGGTATGCCGCCCTGGCCCCGCGTGTTCATTGGCAAATTGCACTTTGAATGATTACGCTGACAATCTTCGTCGTTGATTCAGGTGAGGAGGGGAAAGGGTATAATGCAAAGTTTGACGCAGGCTACAAGTTGATCAACCAGGTCGTCTTTCCCAACTTTTGGTTTCACGACTCTACTGCCTACGATATTTGCAGGATGAAGGGAGTTCCGTTAGGCAAGGCTGATTTTCTTATGGGAGCTGGGCCATTTGAGTGAATGTTGCGGTTGTGGTATTTTAGATAAAGAGTAGCAATCTATTGGGCAGGGATGTTGCTGCAATACCGCCTTGGCAACAAGCTGTTCTCGTACGAGCTGCAGACGTGGATGCATTTGGTGGGGGCTGAATGTTGTAACTCGCGCCACGCACTCCAGCCTCGTCGCGCGCTCCCTGCACCATTGTTTGCATGGATACCATCAAGCTGGAGCGCGATATAAGGCTTATCTGGAGTATCTAGTTCTACCCTTCGACAGTAATTTCACCCTTTAACCGCCGCGCTCCTGTAAACTGTTCGGTTGCATACGTGAATTTTGCGCAGTAGTTCATAGATTTAAATAGAATTCTTACGTGTAATTATTTCTCTTCGCTAGATTTACGCAGGAGGCAGGATTAGCCTAGCTCGGCCCGAATCATAGGGCACCTATGGCCAGGGTCTTACATAGGCGGTGAGTCCATAAAGTTTCTGACATCGTCCCCACCTTCGCGTAACATTTCTACTGCGCTTTAGCTATCTCACTCGCTCGAAAGCTATCGTATTACATCTCTTTTACCACCCATCAGAAAATTAGACGCCAGTGTTCTGTGTCACATACCAGTTCCTACCCTCGAAGCAGCTATGTCGCAGCCCTCTCCTTGGGCCCGTTACCAGTATCGTCCGTTAGAGACCAAGCGCCATACACGACTGATAAAGTGGGAATACGAAGTACAAGACAAATCAAATGCGCCTCACCAGAGTAGTTTACCTTCTTCATCGGCAAGCAGAAAAGAGCCCGTTAGCTGCAGTTTGATCCACGTTTGCCTAGATGATGCCCCAAAATTCGAGGCAATATCATATACGTGGGGCTTGCCGGAAGCCACAGCCCGGATGGTCCTCGACGGTTTGGATTCGAACTCTATCCCCATTACCCAAACGCTCAAACAGGCGTTGATACCACTTGCACGCGTGTCAACTACAGGACACCTCTGGATCGACCAGCTCTGCATAGACCAGAACGATGTGAAGGACAAAGAACAGCAAGTCGGCATGATGGGTGATATTTATAAGATGTGCGAGCGCTGCATCGTCTGGCTCGGCATGGGTGATGAGGGGGCCAAGGTTCCAGAGCTGATGCGACACTTGCAAACCGAGAGCTTGAAGTTTCCCAATTTGGGCCCCCTCGAGAGTTTTTTTACGACCGTGTCAGCTCTCCGTGTAGCTAACGGGGGGGAGACGGCGCTGTCGTACAGGCGGGCCCTCGACGCGTTGTTCCATCGTCCATGGTTCTCCCGCGGCTGGGTGGTGCAAGAATACATCCTCCCTAAATGCGTGGTCTTCCTCGCCGACGAGTTCTCTTTCGACCATGTGGCGCTCGATACCGCACTGTTGGCGATGTCCCTTTGCGGGAACCTCACCGACTACAGCGCGGCCGCTTTCATGGCAGCCATTGACGCTCGCAAATTGTACCAGAGGGACAACACCGGCTTCGGCTCCTTCGCGTTGTGCTGCCTTCTAGAACAGGGCGCCGGCCGCTTCATAACAACTTTCCCGCACGACCGGCTTTACGCCTACCTCGGTCTTTGGCGACCGCACGATTTCGCCCTGGAATATGGCGCCCCCCTCGCCACTGTACTCACATCCTTCGCACAGCAAATAGCAAAATCCGAGGGCTCCCTTGTCTTCTTTGGGTCTAGCCACGGTGTGAACAAGCCGGCCCTGCCAGAACTTTCCCAGCTGCCTTCCTGGGTGCCCGATTACATAACCACACGCGCGGATACGGCATTGGCATTGCAGAACATGCGGCGAAGTAGACTCGTCTGGGACGCCTCGGCCGGCCGACCGCACATCTTTGCCGATGACAACGAGGCTCGCAAACCGCAGCAGCAGCTCATAACGCGCGGCCGAATCATTGACCATGTCCGGCTGCTCACGCCTTTCCGAATGCCGACCCTCTCCATGGCGGACGGCGCCGGCGGCGGCACCCATGCGAACGATGATATTCTGGCAGCAGCTGCATGCGCCCTCGCTCCCACTGCCGCGGCGAGTACTGCTCCTCAAACGACCAGTAGCGGCGGCAACGGCGGCGGTTCGTCGACGACGCACGAGCTCGATCGAGTTGCCCTCTTCACTTTCCTGCGCGACGCCGCGCACGGTGGAGAGCCCCAGGAGACGTCGTCTGCGTCGTGCCTGGCTTGCTACGAGCTAGTGTACGGTAGGGACAAGCGCCACGGCGCCGCAGGCATAGAGACGCTGCTAAAGGATGCGCCTACAGCAGAGCGCGTCAGATGGATCGAGACATGGGGTGAGGTGCTGGATATATTCACCTGTGTCCGGGGCCGGGGCTTCGCAAAGACGGTTGCGGGAGGAGCAATGGCGCTGGTGCCGCACGACTGCCACGAGGGGGACTCGATCGCCGTATTGCATGGCTCTCCGGTGCCAGTGGTGTTGCGGAAAGTTGGCTCGTCGGGCTGCTACCAGCTTGTCGGGGACTGTTACGTTGAGGGTGTAATGAATGGCGAGGCTGTAATGTGGGCGGAAAGGGATGCAGATGCAATAATCTTAATGTAGGCAGCATTTACGGCGGGGCTCAGACATACTTTTTTCATATTATAGAAATATTTCGCCCTCGCCGAGTAACGCTATCTGCACTCTACTTTCCTCATTAAGATCCTAACACTCCCCATATTATCGTATTAGCGGTACCATCTCTAGACTTTAGTGCCTGTCGTTAATCTTCGCCCTCTCCGCATCGTCCTCATTATACTTCATATTCATACCCACGTTAGTACTACTACCTGGGCCTCCTTCTCCCGCAGGGTTAACGAATCGCGGATTTCCTGGCTCACTTATATCCAGTTACAGCGAGATACTCCCGTTTCTTCGTCAGTGGTACCCTGCCATGTGCCGCAGCCGAGCTCCTCGTGGGGGGGTTTTTTTTTCTTGGTCGTGTGATTGACCGGTCCACTGATCATCATCTCCTGAACAGAAAATCTACTCCCGCGCCCACTTTAACTTCTCCGTCTTCTGGCTCTCCATCACCCTCGTGCTTGGTACACTTATAATCACGCTCTCCTATACCCTCGAAGCACTCTTCTACTACGTCTAGCGCCGCTTCTTCCGCGACAACTACGCTCGTCTCGAGTGGGCTACCGACGAGACGCTGCAGCTGCAGCGTCTCGCCAACGAAGAGCTTAGCGTCGGCGTCTGGAAGGGCTTCTGCGACGCCGTGCCCATCACGGTCGACGGCAGCGAGCGCCTCGCCGTGCTCGATGTCTCAAATCCGGAGCATCCGCAGCCGAGCGCGCCGCTGCTGAGTTTTGAGGAGCTGATGGCTGCTGGTACGACGATGCCTGTGGGAGGTGTAGAAGGAAAAAGGAGTGCATATGGAGAAGAGGGGGACTGTGGAACGATAGCGGACACAACTAGGACTACGGAGACGGTGGTGTTGAAGTCGGATGGTATGTCTAAGAGTATGTTTGTGAATGTAAAAGAGCGGAGTGGCGGGGGTCAGGACGGGCTGGGGTTGAGTAAGGGAAAGATGTCTGGATGAGAATGGGCACAGGAGTCGATATGGAACCGCACATGTAGCTGTCACTAGTAAATCGGGTCTACCACAGCAGGACATTGCAAAAGAACGCATAAATTGTGTGTTCAAGGGTATGAGTGCCTCTCTACCTCTACTCGTCGGGACTAGTGCATTTTGAACAGATGTGTATGTGAACAAATGGAATTCATGCCGAAGTAAAAAGAAGTAGAAAGCACAATAGACTTCACACAGCGTCCCCTAACTAGTATTACCATCCTCCGCACAATAGAGCGCATTATGTTACAGCCGAGGACCACCATTCCTGATAAATTCTAGCTGGCAGTGGGAAAGAACAAGGGGATGTCGCTGGGGCTTGCGCTAATCAATGCATCCAAGATCGACCCCACAGTAGGCCCGATCTCGGTGGTTCCAGGAGCACAGCCCAGGTCAACCGGCAAACGCTCATTCCCTGTGTCATTCCGTCAGCATCCGATGAGGGGAGGAATGCGTGGGAATCCTCGACTTACGGAAGAAGTATTCAAAGAATTCTCTGTTCGCGCCCGGCTGCTCCACGCTTCCCCACACGAGCATCATCATGGCATTCTCGCCCAAGATCACTGGAAAAGCATCCTCCGTGATCGTGAAGCCCGAGTTGAACTTGCTCATGGCGTACGCATGTCTCGCACGCGCATTAGCAGTGGCGTTGACACCCAAGACCGTATCGTCCCCAAAATAACTGAGGAAGTTGTCGAATGTTCCCTCGTCGAAGCGGTTGGAAGAATCGATATACGCGTCACGGCGAGACAGGCTTCCGTCATGCTCGATGAAGTTGTGGACGTTCAACATGTCCAGGTCGAAGTACTGGGAAGCATCAGTGAAGAATTCATCGCCGGCTGAGTGTGTACTCACGGTCGCGTTTGGGATAGGATTGGCGCCAAGAGCTGTCTCGAAGGTGCCTGCTGCCAAGTCTGTCGCAATGTTCATGCCGTCCTTGAAGCCCCTGACAATGTCATCAAGCGTGATGTTTCGGCCGCTGTGCGGGAGAAATCCATGATTGGCAAGCGTGTTGAGGGTAGGGCAAGGAGCGCGGACTGAGGCAATTTAGTACGCTGGCTGAGTCAGGAGAAGAGAGCTCATACCATCTCCTTTCCCTGGAGGAGACCAAGTGAAATGGTTTGGCTTCAAAGTGCTGTTCTTGGAGCCAGCTTCGTGGCTGGGCTGGGAATGATTGCCCGGCACCCTGCTATCCAAACGAGCGAGATGCGGGAACCCAAGAGCCGAGGGCAGAAGTGCGATTCCGAGAGCGAGATAGCAGTGCATTGTGAAGATCGATGCGACTGTGTGAGCGTAATTTGACTGGGGAGAATAGATATGGTGCAGTGTAGTCAAGAGCGGGAACGACGCGGTTCAATGAAGTGAGAACAGTAGTTGGAAGGTCTCCTGGACAGTCGACACGCAGCTTATATAGAAGGACTGAGACCGACCGTTACAAGGAGACCATGATTGTTCGGGTACTCGCCCCTCACCAGATGTGTGGTCTCCTTGACGATCTGTTTCTGAGACATAGCTACTACGGTTGCCAGCATAAGTTTTCGATGTGGGCCGCCAGGTGGGTCCGGGAACTAGCCCCTTTCAGCATATAAATTTCGCCGCTTTCTCTTCCTTCGGCGACACTAATACACCCCTACATTCCATCTTTGTACAATCTTTGCCTCCCATAACGGCCGTCCCTCTCGAGAGCCAGCGTGCTACTACACGCCATCTTACACGCGATAAGCGCCTTTAGTACCTTACCCTATATAGTGCTTACTAGACTTATGCCTAGATTGCCGACCACTTTAGTTTCTCTATTGCTCAGGTGTAATACGCCTATTCAGCTAGCTATCCAACGCCTCGCCGAAGGAGTGGACGTCCGCTAGCGCTGATAGAGGAGCAGTGCAGTTAGCTTGAGATATTCGTCTACTCCTCACGGAATAACCGTCTTCTCTTATACCTCTCGCTTACTACTAGTCTATTTACCTCGTAGTAAGTAGGAGAGCGTGCGATTCGTACTACTCTACGATCTAGGGGGTTTCGCCGCTACGTTACCCGCTCTAAGCCACCTCTTTCCGACATATAGAACGTGCACTGATCCCGGGTCCACATGACGGCCCACATAGAAAAGTTACGCTGGCAACCGTAGTAGACATGGCGATGGTGATGCGGATCCATGCAGTCAGTCTTGGGTATACGTAAGAGCCCGCTGAAACTACGCTATACTGCGGGCCTAATCTAGTAGCAAGCCATCAGGGCTGTGTAGGGGCGTGCTGAGACCTCGCGTGCTCGGGCTGATCTGGTATCAAGTTCGGGTTCGTATATAGCTCCGGATTCTCTTAAGCAAACTGTTGATTGGACAACACCTCTGCGCCCGGACTACACGGCCTCTTGTACACACACCGCCAACAACAACATCAGAGCAACACGAGGATAGATGAGCGCGAAGCCATGCACGCCTGATTTCCTTGATCCGATTGTCAGTAAAATGGGCTACTGTGCCTGAGCTCGTGTGCTTGAGCATCCGTCGCTCTCCGGTTCTCGAACTGCTGGAAATGCCTATAAATACTACACAAAGTAGCGACAGTGACAAACGACAACAACATCGGCAGCAGCATCAGCAGCATCATGCAAGCCATGCTCAGCTTCACCCTTCTCCTCTTACCCGCTGCTCTCGCAGCGCGCCCCTTCCTCGAGGCGCCCGACATCGACGCGGCCCTAGCCTTCGGCGACCTCGCCAACGGCACGACACTTCCCGACCTGAGCTCGGTCATCGCGCTCCACGACTTCCAGTACATCGCGCAGCGCTACATGAACGACACCTTCTACATGATGTACACCCACGGCGCGGGCGGCGAGTGGTCGTACCGCAACAACCTCGAAGCCTTCTCGCGCTACCGCTTCCGCCCGCGCGGCCTGATCGACCCCTCCAACATCACCGACACGCTGGCGACGACCATCCTCGGGCAAAATGTTTCGGCGCCATTCTTCATCAGCCCGTGCGCGTGGGCCGGGGGCGCGCACGCGGACGGCGAGCTGAACCTGGTGCGGGCGGCGGCCGCCGAGGGCATCCTGTACATCGCGTCGGACGTGTCGAGCAAGCCCAAAGGCGACATAGCGGCGGCGCACGCGGCCGCCGGGCCGGCGTCGCTGCTGTTCCAGCAGACGTACCTCGAGGGCGACGACGCGGACGTCGCGGCGTACATTGCGCGCGCCGAGGACGCCGGCGTCGCCGCATTCGTACTGACCATCGACGCGGCCGCCAGCGGGAACAGGCAGCGCCCCTGGCACCACGGCGTCAGCGAGCGCCCGCGCACCGAGTTCAAGCAGATCACGTGGGAGCGCTACGCCGCGCTGCGCGGCATGACGGACCTGCCCATCGTGCTGAAGGGCGTGCAGAGCGTCGAGACGGCGGTCAAGGCCGTCGAGATGGGCGCCGCCGCTATCTACCTCTCGAACCATGGGGGGAGGCAGCTGGACTTTTCGCCGTCGCCGCTGGAGGTCGCGCTGGAGATTCATCGGAAAGCGCCGTGGGTGTTTGACCAGGTGGAAGTGTGAGTCGTGCTGGGTTCTGGTCTTGAAATGCGGCGTGGCTGATAACCGGTTGTTAGGTATGCTGACAGTGGCGTTCGGTACGGCACTGATGTGCTCAAGCTGCTTGCTCTTGGGGTGCGGGCTGTGGGCATGGGGAGGCCGTTTATGTATTCCAACGTCTTTGGCGTCGAAGGCGTGAAGCATGCCATCCAGCTCATGAAGCGCGAGCTGGCTATTGATGGCGGGAATCTGGGACTGGAGGCTCTGGGGGATATTGACCCTACCTACGTAAGTCGTGTCTTTCGTGGATTGGCCTCCGGCATATGGAATTGAGCTGACAGTCGAAAGGTCGAATGGACTCCCAACAACTGGTACGGATGAATGTCCCTCCGGAACATCGACATCCCAAAGACAATCCAAGTGGTTTTGGCTTAGGATGTCGTGGCAATTGCAGCGATGGAGAAACGGGACTGCATGTGAATGACAGTATATCAGCCATCATTCCCCAACTACCACTTACTTTCTTCTATACTTCTTTACTATAGATAGATAAATTCATTTTCTTCCCGATATAGCTCCCTTTCGGGTCCATGCGGGGTAGGCTATCTGCGATATTTTACATGAGAGGGAAAACCTGGTCTCCCAGGTGAAAAACCCCTCCTTTCTTCTTGGGTTGGTTGCCCCTTCATATTCCGTTTTTCCTGCTTACCGGTAGAAGCTACTATAGCAGCCTTACATTAGCTAGGTGTTAACCTTAGCTCTCTCTTTCTCCCATGTCCTGGTGCTGGTCCTCCTGGTCAAGATCCTGGTTCTCCTAGTAGTTCTCCTAGTGGACCTCCTTGGCCTCCTGGTCCATCTCTCTTGCTAGACTAAATTGGTTTAGCAGCCCTAGGTGTAGAAACCACTTTGTTACTGCTTGGACCCCTTTCTTTATTGACAGAAGGGTGTGGTAGTCTGTGGTTTCTGCTAGTTGTAGTATCTGTGCTCTGCCTTCTTGGAAGTGTGGGCAGAACAGGAGGATGTGCTTTGGTGTTTGTCTGTGCCAGCCATATGGGCAGGCTGGGCTGGGGTGGCCTGGTACCTTACGCCTGGAGAGAAAGTCTTCAAGGCCAATGTATTCAGTGCGCAGTAGGGTGAGGAGAGTGCTTTGTGGTTTGGTGAGTTCACTGTGGAGCTGCCTGATTTTTGGATTCTAGGATGCGCCCTGGGCCACTGGCTTGTTTCTCTTCTCCTGTCTAGTTTGCTTTGTCCACCTCTCCTTCCATAGCTCTCTGATTGCCGTACGAAGCCTGGTTTGCTCTGGGAATTTTTGACTTGCAGGGGGGCAGCTGCTAAGGAGGGAGTCCAGTTTTCTCTCTAGTAGTGTTCTCCTAGATGGGCCAGAAGCTCCCTTGGTATTCAGTGTGGCCCTAGCAATCATCTTGATGTCCCTGCATGTGTTCTCAACTATTGTGGCTACCGGTCCCTTTTTGCTTCTGATTGTATGTGCCAGTGTAAGCTCATCCAAGTAGAGTGAGAGGGGGGCAATCCCAGTCTCATGCTCTAGTGTTTGGGTGGGTGTTGACTTATATGCTTCAGAGATGGCACGCAGGCACTGGCTTTGGATTTTTTCTAGGGGTTTGGCTGCTGTCTTTCTTGCTCCTGGGGTCCCTTCTGGGGAGTGCCACACCCCACAGCCATAGGTGAGAACTGGTCTTACTACTGCAGTGTAGATGTGGCGTGCCTTTGTAAAGGAGGCTCCCCAGGTAGATGCTACAAGTCTAGAGAGAGAGGTGCATTACCTTATTGCCTTAGTAGCAGTCTCCCTGATATGGGGTCCCCATCTGAGCTTGCTGTCTACATGGATGCCAAGTATCTTAATCTGTGGTTCAGGGTTGCCCTCAAAGCCGGGGATTTGAATCCTGGCCTTCATATTGAATCTTTGTGGCCTTCTGGTGAAGTGAATAAGGTGGTACTTGTCTGGGGAGAATGCAGAGCCATGGGTGGCTGCCTACTGCTTACAAGTATTGTTGGCCTCCTCTAGTGCTCTGCAGTTTTGTTCTGTTGACCTACTGAAGGTAAGAATATTGGTGTCATCTACGAAGCCTAAGGGGAAGGTGCTTCCCCTTTTTAGCTCCGTAAGGAGGTTGGAGGCAAAGTAGAGGTAGAGGATTGGTGAGAGCGAGGATCCCTGGGGGATCCCAGTGGGGGTTGAGATCTGTGGGCTGATGTAGCCGCTAAAGGAGAGCTGAGTGGACCTGTCCTGTAGGAAGGAGTGTGTGAATCTTTCTACCCAGCTTGGTAGCCTTGCTGCTCTCATGTTATGGAGGAGCCGCTTATGGGAGATATGGTCATAGGCTCCTAAGATGTCCAAGCTGAGCACTGAGGCTACAAGGCCTGGATCCTGTGCCTAGATAGTGTGTATCTGTTCAGTGAGGAGTTCGAGAGTTATAGCTGCTGATCTATTCCTTCTAGCTCCCATCTGGAAGTCTGGGAGTAGTCTGTGTGTCTCAGTTGCCTGGGAGATTCTATCTGCTACAATCCTCTCAAGCAGTTTCCCCAGCGTGTTAATTAGTGCGATTGGTCTGAAGGACTTGGCCTTAGTGTAGTCGTCCCTTTGTGGCTTTCTGAGTACTACAGTAATGGAGCACTTGAACTGTCTAGGGTGATAGGAGAGTACTAGGCACTGTTGGAATAACCTTGTAATGGGTTTGCTTAGTACCTGGGCGCACTGCTGTAGGATCCTGTTGATAATCCTGTCTGGCCCAGGAGCTTTGTCTGGGGGGAGCCTCTTGATGGTATATAGGACCTGCTCCTCGGTAAGGTCCTGTGGTATTTCTACTGGTGCTGGGTATGTAAATCCAGCTAGGTCTGAGAGGTTGGCATCCTTTGGAGTGGGGAAAAACTGGTTCCTGATGATTTCTGTCTTGGACAGGGTATCATAGTGTAACTGCCCATCTGAGTCCCTTAGGGGGGGAAACTGGGGTGGAGCTGGTGGCTCTAGTGCCCTTGTTCTTGCCCACTTTGATAGCTTCCAGACTGCGCTTGAATCTGAGGTGATATTAGCTACTATTATGCGCCATGCCTTAGTCCTATCCTTTCTGATTTGCCTCTTTTTACTGTTGGCTATAGTCTGGTAGGTGATCCAGTCCTCCTCTCTTCCTGTAGTAGTCCACTTCCTCCTAGCACCTCTGGCTTGTTAAACTAGTATGGAGCTTTCCTTTGTCCACTGCATAGAAGCCCAGGGTGATGGCCTTGTAGTAGGGATAGTATCTCGGATAGTGTCTTGGATGATCTTCTGGAGCTGTTCAGTAAAGTGGTTTAAGTTCTCTACTGTTGCTAATGGGAGGCCCTCTAGGCCTTGGATCCTGAGCTGGAGCGTCCTGTTGACCTTTTCCCAGTCCGCTTTCTTCCACTGAGGTCTAGGGGGTGGTTGGGTTACCAGGGTGGGGGCGGTGTCAAACGTGGTGAGGATGGGTAGGTGGTCAGAGGAGGATTCAAGCTCTAGGGGGATTCTACAGTGTAAGATTCTCTCTTCCAGCCAGTGAGAGGTGAAGATAAGGTCTAAGGTGCTTTTACTATTCTTGGTTCTTCTGGTAATAGTTCCCCTGGGTAGCGTAAGGTTGAGGTTGGCTGTTATAGCTATTCTAATCAGGCTGTCTGCAAGGCTGTGGTGTGTGGGAGAGGTGATGCCTCCCTAGAGGGGGTGATGCAGGTTGAAGTCTCCGAGGAGGATATGTTCTCCTTGCCTGCCAAGGGCTCCTGGAAGGAGGGAGAGCGTTTCTAGGGAGGTGCTGATGTGGGAGAGTGGTACTGGGTTGTAGCAGTTATGTATGTGGATGCTACGTGACTTGGTGATAATAGTGAGGGTAATGAGGTCCGGGGAGTGTATAGTTTCCTGCCATGATTCTGGAGCTAGAGCCTTGCTTATAAGGAAGTAGGTTCTCGCCTCGCCCTCCTGGGGGAAGACTGTATGGTAAGCTGGGTGTCTTGCTGTGGTTTTAATCTTTGGATTCCTCCAGGGTTCCTGGAGAGCTAGGATGTGGTGGGTTTTTAGGTCTAGCTCCTTGAAGAGGGGAAGTATGACTTTATCCTTGCTCTTATTTACGTTGTACTGTAGGATAGAGAGTGTATTTGTCTCCATCATTGGGTTTTATTCATTACTGTGTTAGGCTGCGTGGGGTTGGGTGTGCTATCTTGAGTAGTAGGAGTGGTTTCCCTAGGGTTTCCTCCATCCGCATGTTGGGAGCTGCGTAGTCCAAAGCTAGTGAAGGTTAGCTGACTAGGTAGAGGGGGTTTACTAAGGTCCCTTGGCCTTCCTGGGCCTCTCTTAGGCTCCTCCTCCCTTGGTCTCTTTCTAGGCTTTGCAAGGGTCCAGCCTTCCTATGCCTGCTATTGAGTAGCCTGGGGCCTCTCTCTATATCCTCCTGGGTTTGTAAGCCGGGCCTGAGTAGCCCTGGTCTGATTTGCCTTGCGGGTGGGGTAGGAGTTACTCCATGCAGTGTGCTTTTAGTTGCAGTTGGCACACTGGGTTTCCTCCTTGTTACAGTCTCTGGTGTTATGACTGCTAGCACACTGGCCACACCTAGGCTCCTTCCTACAGTGCTTTGCTATGTGTCCATAGGCCTGGCAGTTGTAGCACTGGGTAACTGTAAACGCAGGGCTATAAAACTCTGCAGTATGGAGGGAGAAGTTGCAGAGCACTTCCTTTTCAATAAGCTGGTTGGCTGCCTCTGGGTTGGTGGTGCTAAGGATTACTGCTGAGTGTGTCTTCCCTTCAGGTTGCTTCTTCTTTAGCCAGGCCAGCTTGGCGATCTGCAGGTTAGGGTGTAGTGTCCTATTCTGCTTCTGGAGGGTGCTGGCAGCCTGTGGCTCAGCAGGATCAATTCCCTTGAGGGGGACATTGTGTACTAGGACTGAGTACAGCTGCTGATTTGGTCGGATCTCCTGGCCTAGCCCAGCTGTCCACTCCTGGTCTCCGAGTAGGTCTGCCCTGGTTTGTGCATCAGGCACAAAGATCCTAATATCCCCACTGGGGAGCTTCCTTGCAGCAAGAACCTTCTTACAGGCAGGATTCTTGCCCGCCTGGATTGTCTGGACAATGGCCTGGTTTGAGAGTAGGGCAACAGCCTCCCTAGTGGCTGGTTCAGAGAGGTGCAGGGTGAGTTCAGTGGTGATGGGGGGTGTAGAGGCTTTTGGGGGGGACCGGGCTATAATCTGTGACCATTTAGGTATAGTAGGCTGTAGTGGCTGGTGTACTGCCTTCTTTACCTGCCTGATCTCATCCAGGATGTCCTTGAGGTCTGGTTCCTTGGCCTCGGCCCTTTGGATAGTAGTAGTGTAGTCCTGGAAGATTGTCTTGGCAATCCTGAAAAAATTTTCCAGTTGGGGAGAGAGAGCTGGAAGGTCACCACCTGGCGTCTGTAAGGCTTAGTTGAGGTTGTCCAGTGTCTTGATGGCTCTATTGATGTATTCCACACTGGTTTGAGGTCCTCCATTAGTCTTAGGAAGGTGTTGTGGGTGATTGTTGGGGGTGGTCTGGGAGAGGTTTCCTCCCCCTTCCTGGTCCTCTCCTTCCACCACGGCGCTGCTGCAGCTATTAGGAGTGCTGCTATAAGATTCGTGAGGTCTAGGAGAGTTCCTAGGGCCCTCTCCTATTGCCGTAGCTTGAGGTTGATTTTTTGGTGAGGTCATGTTTTTTACTTCTTTACTATAGCTAGTTATTATTTTATCCCTCTATAAATTATATCTTATATAGATAGATAGATAGATAGATAAATTTATTTCTTTAATACGCGTCTAAATAATAGACTATCTAGGTTAGAAAAGAAGAAAGATTATAAAAGTACTAGAGCTAATCGGAGGCGTATACTTAAGACTCTCGGCTATACAAAAGCTTAATACACTTCTAATGTTTTACTACTATCCTCGGATGGCTTAAAATACGTGGCATAGTCTACCATCTTGCCGTTACGCGCGGCGCCGAGTGAAGAGGAAAAGAAATGTTGAAGCTGGGAGACTGCTTCCCCCCGACACTCATATTGAATACCGATGGAAGAAAGCAATGATGAGAAAGTTCTTCAGGCGGGCTCGAATAAAGGGTCTGCGGGTTGAACGCTGATAGTGCAGCTCCATATAGTCACCAAGGGATAATTCGCCATCTTCCGTTATTCAGCGGAAACTGCAAACTAACAAAAAAACAAAAAAAAAAATTGGACAGGCTTAAAACCCGCTCTCAGCCATCCGCCAGGCAATATCTTCTGCTTCCTTCCTCAGAAAATCATACATCGGCCACAACACCCGTCTCTCATCATCTACACGAGTCTCCACAACGGACTCAGCAAACCTATCCAGCAAAGGTATAAACTTCTGTAAATTAAGTAGGATGATGCGTTGCTTGAGAGCATGCTCGTCTTCTTCATCAAAGACGTACGACCCGAAGCGGAAGTCCGGATCTCCGCTCTGGACGCAGCCGGCGTGGATGGGCATGCAGCCGATGAACCACATCTCCGTGTACGCCGCCAAGATCCTTCGGAGGAAGATCAGAACATGGAGGAGCAGCGATACGTCGTGTACGGCTCGGCAGCCGAGGAACTGCTCCAGAAGCGCCAGGTTGAGCTTGTTCGAGTGCAACACGCTGTCGATGGACATGGATTCGGACGACGGTGAGAGTTGATGCCAGGGCTGCTCCACTTCTCTGGTGATGCTCGCATGGCAATCGCAGTTGGAGATGCCCAAGAAATCTTCCACTCGTGGTGCTGGTGATGCGGGAATCACATCCACCTGCCGGGTACACGAGATATCGGGTTCGCACCAGTCGAAGTGGAGCTCGGAGAAGGGCGGGTCTAGCGTTGTGCAATCTAGACCCGCTAGGCTTTCGGCGGGCTCAAGGCTTATGAACGGATCCAGAAATTTGGAGTCGCTTGAAGAGCCAGGCGATGTTGAGCTTTCCGACAGCGGCGGTGAGTCTGTGGCGGTGGGGCTGGGATAGTCTCGGAGGGAGGCTTTACGCTTGTTGCGGGATCCAGGGCTCCGTCCAAGAGGCATCGAAGGGCTGCGGATGCAAAGGACTTCCCGCTTCCTGCATCGATCGCATGATGACGGATCGTCGAAGTGACATTTGAGTTTTGCTTGGTGACATCGATCGCAAGAAGCTCTCAGCTTGGCGGTTGTCTGTTTTTTTGCAGGAGGCATTGCGGCTCGTGAGATTTGCTTGTCCTGAAACATCCGCCATGATTTGCTATTATAATGGCCGACTCCAACGTGCTACGTTGTATTGTCTGCTCGCTCGAGTTCCGCAGAATCGGAGGGCGGCGGGATCGGGCCGGTAGCACCTAAATCAGTCCGTTCGGCTGACGGGCTGACGCTTGAGGAATGAGGGCCGGAGTTGCGAGAAAACGATTCTCCGTCGGACTCCGACGGACTCCGACGAGGGCCAGGGCGATGGAAGACAAAGGGGGAAACAACAACGACATTCGTTCAGGTGTCAACGGTCTCATGAAAGAGAAAGTTTCCGTCGCTGCTAAACACACCGGCATGAAGCTTTTGCGTGCTGATTGGCGTTCCCGATCGTCTTCCAGGCCTCCGTCTCCCGCGCAATCCAATGCGGCAATGTCCGAGATAAACTGATAAGCGCCTCAGAATTCGGCTGAGATCCGGTGGTATAACGGCCGAGGTCAATCTTTTTTCTCTTTAGAGATGTTATCAGGGAAAGAGGAACCGAGAAACAAAGAGGTCGGTGCGCAATCGTTACTGGGGTTGAGTCTGACACCCGAGAGCCGAAGCGGCACAGCACGTAATACTTCTCGGACTATTACTGTGCCATACGAGGCAGCCAACGGCTTCTACGGATAATCTCTTAGATCCTTCGCATTACCGGTAGCCCGAATTCGAGCTGTATGCCAAAACCTTAGCACTTTGTCCCCTACCAGCATGTGTACCGATACGGAATAATGTCAAACTATTCAGACTCCGAGGGACAAATGCAGCTGATAGCTAAAACCGATAGGGAACTGAGTCCATTGTATGATAATAGTTGTAGAAACGGAGGGAGCTGATCTCTCAGTTTGTATGTCCGAAGCCCGAGGCGAACTGTCTTGAAAGAGACACTATCTCGCATGGGAATGAGGCCCTAATTGACTGCTCTGCACGCGCTATTCATGTGTAGGAATTTGAGAACTAGTTTGAAACTACAGGCACTATTCAGGTGTTCATGAGAGATGCCATGCAAACGCCGGTAGTCGGATACGCCACTGGGGTTTGCCATTTTATCTGTTTCAACCAAGTTCCGTCTTCGCCAGTTGAACACACCACTCAAGAAACCCAACAGTGCATCAACACGGAGAACGCACACAGTTCGATAGTAGCAAGCGAAGTCTAAAAGTCTAAACTAACCCCCGATATCCCGCCCAACCCGTCCTACAGTGGATCCTACCGCAACGTGTCTCCGTTACTGCGCCAGAAACTCCCGAACAAATCTGGCAATCTCCTGCAACTACGCAACAAGTCAGTCCATAATCGAACCTAAAAAAGAGTCAAGATAGCGACTCACCTGCTCCACATCCCTCATCATGGTAAAGTGATTCGCATCCACCACCCTCGTCTCGACCACGCCGCCCAATAGCCCCTCCCACCCATTCCCCCCAAAGTCCGTCCGGTTATCCAGCAGCCACGTCATGCTCCGCGGCTCGTCCGGCAGTCTCTCCGGCCGCGCATCCACCCCGGGCCGCCGGCACACGCCCCAGCGGGCCCAGATCGCCAGCGCGCGTGGCGGCTCCACGCCGCGCGGCACGGGGACGGGCCGGTACGCGGCGAGCGCGCGGATGGTGGCGCCGAAGTGCGGGACCAGCCACTTTGGGATGTCCGCCGCCTTCTTCTCCCCCCCGCCGCCGCTGGCCGTGCCTAGTAGCCCGACGTCGGCGAAGAACTCATGCAGCCGCGGCGGTAGCGCCGGCAGCGCGACCGGGTTCGGCGAGTCGAATAGCACGAGCGTCGCGACGCGCTCGCCCGCCGCGAACAGCTGCTGCGCGGCCTCGTACGCCGCGATGCCGCCGGCGGACCAGCCGCCGAGGTGGTAGGGCCCGTACGGCTGGCGGCGGCGCAGCTCGGCGAGGTAGAGCGCGGCGAGGCCGGGGATGCCAGTCGTGAAGGCGGAGGGATCGGTCATGTAGGGCGAGTTGAGGCCGTAGACGGCGGTGGCGCCGGCGGGGGAGAGCGGGGGCAGGTGCGCGTAGGAGGTGGCGGAGCCGGAGCCGTCGGGGAAGAGGAAGAGCTTCTTGGTTGCGTGGCGCGTGCCCTGCAGGAGGACGGAGGTGGCGCGGTGGTGTTTCTGCGGCGGGGCGGAGGCGCCGCTGGATACCTCTCGCGGCGGTTGTGGCAACGTGGGGTTTGGTCTCGCTGGGGTGGTGTTGAGGTCGAGGAACTTGGCGATTGCTTCGATGGTGTGGCACTCTTGGAAGAGGGTCGACGGCAGCGAGAGGCCGGCCGTCTCGCGCAGAGCGCCCAGGATGCAGATGCCCATCAGTGAGTCGACGCCCAGCGAAACCAAGTCAGCCGATTCGGAAATCTCCTCGACGGGAATGCCCATTTGCTCGGAGATGGTGCCGCGGATCTGTGTCATGATTTCTGGAGCAGAGCCGGCCGCTGGTCCAGGGGTCGGGATTGCTGCCGTTTCTACTGACGTGTCAGACCTGGTGTCCGACTCATCCGAGTCCGAACTGTCGGAGCTGCTGGAGCTCGTCGAGCCGCTCCTGCCGACGGCGAGGCCGCTGAGGTGTTTCTTGAACTCTCCGACCGTCGGGGTGGTGAGGAATATGGAGCTGGGCAGGTCGATATCCAACGCCTCACGCAACCTGCCGGTGATCTGCAGGGATAGCAACGAGTCCACACCAAGACTTTCCCATTCGCAAAGGTCTTGGAGCTCTGATCGCGGAATGTCGGATTCTTGTGCAACGATTTCCATTACCGCTTCCAGAAGGCCTGAAGCCGGGGTTGAAGGTGCAGGGAGTGCCGGCTTACGGCTTGGCCGAGCAACATTAGCATTGACATGCTCCCTCTTTTGAGTCTGTGACTCAGCTGGAACAGCCTTGGGACTCGCATTCGCGCTGGCATTCGGAGGCAGAAGCGTGTTCAGAACCTTGCGAGGAATGCGCTGGAACTTCAGTGCCCTGAACACACCAATGATTTCATCTTCCTCGATGACGTATACATCTCCGGCCATGGTATTGTTCTCCGCCGGCCGCATCTTGACGTAGGAAGTGTAGATGGCCGTCTGCTTGAGCGGACGAGCCAGCCGCATCGAACCCCAGCCGTGGGAGATGTAGACAAAGTTCTTCGAGTCGGTGGCGTCGCTTCCGTTCAGGATAAATCCGGAGAGGTGCGCCACGCTGTCTATCCAGAAGGGATTCACCAGGAATCTGCCGTCGCTTTCCTTGGTCTGGAAGGCTACGCGAGCGGTGGCCTCGAAATTGGCGCTGTCGAAGACAACTTCCTCCATGCCCTGATACTTAGGGTCATAGCTCACCAGGCTGGAGAAGAGCTTGTACGCCATCCTGCGGGAAACTTGGTCCGCTCTCCCGCGCGAGACCATCTCTTTCAGCTGGTCGATGCGGCCGTGGATGAGGTAGCTGTTCGATGCCCACTCGTCGACCCACTTGGCTTTGTCTTCGAAAGCGAGGGTGCACTCGGCGTGCAGTGCAATTTCCTTCCCGGCAGAGTTGACACTGCTGTAGCGGATTGCAGCCACGTTCATCCCTGCATCGGCGGTGATGGATATCTGAAGTGTCTGCGCTGGACCGTTTCCCTTCAAAATCAACGGCTTCACGACTTCCATTTGGCCGCAGTTCAAGCCCACGTCCGCGCCTGGCCGGGAGAGTTTGGCAATGTAGTCGCCCAGAGTGTAGGCAATATCTGCGTAGAGGGACTGTCCGCGAGTTAGCCGTGAACGAAACGCGAGATGCTATCCAGAACTTACGGAGGGGCAAAGACCCGCGTCATTGACCATGTGTCCCAGCACCGCAGCCCTCATCTCGGGCGTGGATAAATCCGTCTGAGCCACCACTGTAGCCCCGTCGTCCTGAAACTTTTCAAACACGATCCGATGGACGGAGGACGAAAGCGCTCTCGGAGCATCAGCAGCAACCGCCGGCGCCGCCGCGTCGGGAAGTGCACTCCTCGGCTCGGCCTTGTGAAGGCACCAGTCGTTGACGTAGTCGATCCAGTAGTTCTTCTCCTCGAAGCTGTAGGCGGGCAGACGCAGCAGTTCGTGGCACGGCTCGAAATCGCGGTGGAACTGGCGCCAGTCGACGCCGACGCCGCCGCAGTGTAGCGCGCACGCCGTGCCGGACAGAACCTCCCAAGGACTGCGGTCCCGGTGGAGCGATGGCAGGGCCACGGCGTGCACGCCGAAGTGGGCCTTGATCATCTTGGAGCACACGGGATGCGGCCCGACCTCCACGAAGACAGTGTTGGCGTCGATGAGGCCGGCATCTGTGGCCTTCTGGAGGGCTCCGGCGAAATCGACGGGCTCGCGTGCATGTCGGCGGAGGTATTCGGGCGTGAGGATGCTGTCCCCCTCGATGGGCCGTGCGAGAAGCGGCGAGAGCACGGGGATGGTCGGCTTGTTAAACACCACGCCGCGGGCAAGGTCTTCGAACTCGTCGAGCACGGGGTCGAGCTGGGCCGAGTGATACGCGTACGGGAGGTTCAGGGTGACGCATTTGTAGAGCGCCTGCTGAAGCAGATCGGACAGCCCGTGGATCTGGTCGAGCCGACTTGCCAGCACCGTGTCTTTGGCCGAGTTGATGCAGGCGATGTCGTACGCGAAGCCGTGGCCGTGCGTTGCCGCTTCGATCTCCGCGACGGACGCCTTGACAGCCAGCATGGCGTGTGTCCCGGCGCCGCACTTTTCCTCCAGCAGCTGGGCTCGGCGTGCAACAAGGTAGATGGTCTCAGCATCGGACAGCACCCCGGCTGCGTTCAAGGCACCGTACTCGCCGAGGCTGTGGCCGATGACTGATGCCGGACGTACGCCCCATGACTCCCACAGTCTTGTCAATGCCATCTGAACGCATGTTGTGGCGACTTGGGCCACTGACGGTGGAGGGTCGGATTCCCCATCAACGCTGGCGTCGATTACTGGGACGATTGATGGGAAGCCCATGGATGTGGCGAGGTAATCGTAATGCTTGAGCGCGTTGCTGAAGACGTTTGATTGCTTCAGCAGGTCACGGGCCAGATTGACGTAAAAGGCGCCCTGGCCAGTGTACGCGAAAGCAACCCGTGGCGGCCGGGACGGGACTGGAGAGAGACCGGTCACTTCTGCTTGAGCCAACAGTCCCTTCCTCAGGTCATCTGTACTGGACGCCGCGAATCCGACACGGTAGTTGTGCGAAGTGCGACGTGCCGTCAGCGTGTATGAAAGGCTGCCCATGGAAGCCTCGGGGGACTTTTCCAGAAACTGGAGAAGCCTGAGGATGTTCTTCCGCAATGATTGTAGACTCCTCGCCGAAACGACAAACGGAAGAGACGACCGAGGGTCAGTGCCGTTGGGGCCCGAATGGTGTGCGTGTTCTTGGATCAGCATTGCAGTATTTCCACCGGCCGCGCTGAAGTTGTTCAGAAATGCCATCCGAGGCTTTCCTGCTCGTGGCAGCCATGGTTGTGATTTGAAGGCGATGTTGACTCTTCTGGCCTTGAAGTCAGGCAAAGCTGGGTTCAGCTGGCTCTTGATGCCGACATGCGGTGGAATGGAGCTCTTCTGAAGCATCAAAAGCACCTTAATCAATGCCGAAACACCCGCAGCTGCTTCGCTGTGGCCGATATTGGATTTTATGGCACCAATGTGGAGAGCTTGAAGATCGTCCCGTGCCCCGACAGGCGCAAAGATGTTGGCGACGGACTGAGTCTCAGCGAGGTCGCCGGCTTGGGTTCCGGTGCCGTGCATCTCCACGTAGCTGACGTCCATCGGATCGGCATCCGCGCTATGCAATATACTTTCGTACAATTGGGCTTGGTTGCCCGCGTGAGGATGTGTGATTGAGATGGCATCTGCCGAGTGATTTGTTGCTGCTGCAAGGATGACGCCGTATATCCGATCCTTGTCCGCAACCGCATCGTCAAGCCTCTTCAGGACAACGGTTCCAACGCCGTCAGCCCGGCAGTAGCCGTCGGCACCAGCATCCCAGGTCTTGCACGGCCCCGTCTTGGAGAGGAACTGCCCGCGACTGAGGCCGGCGAAAATGTCCGGCGCCGTCAAGACATTGAGCCCGCCGGCGACCGCGGTGTCGCACTCGCCCATCTTCAGTGAGCTGCAGGCAACCTGTATTGCCGCCAGGCTGGACGAGCATGCCGTATCGACACTGTAGCTGGGCCCTGAGAACCCGAAATGGTAACTGATACGGCCCGGGGCAAAGGCTCTTACCCCTCCAGGAATGAAGTAGGTGCCAATGTCTTGCGCCGCATTGACCTCGCGCCAGTCATCCGATGTTTGGCCGTAGAAGGTGCCAACTCGGTCCGAACGTGTTGAAGGCGTTGAGTTGAGGACAAAGCCAGACATCTCCAGAGCCTCGTACGCGGTCACAAGGGCAAGACGGTGCATCGGGTCCGTCTGGGTAGCTTCTCGGGGGGACATGTGGAAGAACCGAGCATCGAACAAGCCCGGCTGCTCGATGAAGCAGCCATAGCGGGAGTGGCTCGTGTTCGTCTTCTTCCCAGCTGGATCGAAATGAGTGGCCACGTCGAATCTGTCCTTCGGGATTTCCTTGTGGACATCGCGACCACTCGCAAGCAGCTCCCAGAGCTCGTCGATATCTGACGCGCCGGGAAACCGGCCAGACATGCCAACCACTGCAATTCGCTGGCCATCGAAACCACCTGGCACTTTTTCCCTCTTGGATGCGGGATCGACCACGTCCACCCGCTTCCCAGTCGCGGCCTGCAGAGACGTGGCGATCCCTGCTGTTGCGGACCGGTCCCCAAAGCCCAAGACGGGGTGGTCCAAGAAGCGGGACAGGCTACCCTGCAGAATGTCCCATCGGACCGGTTCGCTGAGGATATCGTGGATTACTTGCTCCAGCAGGGCCTTTCCAGACCCGTACTGCATGGCTTCACCGGTCGAGGGTGAGAGTTGTCGCATGTGCGGCGCTTTGATGTTACCCAACGCGTCCACTCTTGACCCGACCACCTCTGAGACAGCTTCCGGGCCATAGATATGGCCAGCATGCCACAAGCCGGGCAAGGAGTATTCCGGATATCTGACATTGGTGTGGAACGCAGATGATGTTGCAAGCTGGTGAAGCCTGGCAGGGTGTCCTGCCAGCTTGCAGCTGTGAGGGCCTACAAACGTCGGATACAGTCGTGCTGACCTCGGGACATTCTGCAAATTTATTAATCAAGGGTTGACGCAAGTGAATGGATCTACATACCAGCTCGTTCTGCAAAGTCTCAAGTCGCTCAGTGACTTGGTGGAGATCCTCGTCAATTACAGCGGTCCAGGGTAGGTCGGAGGTTCTGAAACTCTGCAACGGCGCAGAGCACTTCCGGACCACGGCTCCAACCCTAAATGCAAGCCGCACAGCCTCGGTGGCAACGGTGACCAGCTCGAGAACATTGTCCGAGCAAGCAACTGCCGCTGCAGATAGCTGTCCGAGCCCGTAGCCGACCACGATTCCATTTGTGGAAGAACAACCTTCCGGCGAGCCCTCCACGGTACTGATCGTGGTCAGAGAGAGTAAGTTGGAGAAGCGCAAATGAGGCAGGAGAAATACCTGATAAAAGCTGCAAGCTGATTTATGCAGACCAGCGCGCTTTCGACTTCCAGGCTGCGGACCTCTTGTTTGCGCAGGCGCTCACTCAGGTCTACAACACTGTTGAAGGAGGGGATTTGAGGCTGCGCTGCCTTTGGTAGCAGACCAATCTCCTCTCTCAAAGCGGCGTGAACTTTGTTGAGAAAGGCGGGGACGATGGTGAACTCGTGCTTGGACCTCTGCAGCTCCAGCAGCGAGAAGCGGTCCTCGGAGAATTGATCTGTGAAAAGAAGTATCGTCATGTTGAAGGACAAAAGACGCGACAACGTCTAGGATCAACCTTGGGCTCGACGCTAACTTTTAACCAAGTAGATAATGCATGCTACGGAGAAGACTCTTTACAAGGCAGACATGTAAAAAAACTGGGTTTGAGGAAGCTCCTAGAGCTAGAGTGAAGCCCGGAAGGAAATACCCGGGGAACGGCATGGAGTGGAGGATCTGAGTCCTCGCCGTATCTCTGCTGCCTTCCTCGAACCCGGAGTTCCACTTGCGGTTTGAGAGGCCTCGGCACCGGCACTCGGAATTAGCCCCCAAATCGTATTTCCACACAACCGATTATCAGAGTTGCGGAGGCTTAACGTGGTGACCAATCAAAGTGTTCATCCGGAAGTGGGTGTGATTGGGCTACTTGTTTCCATGGTGGCTAGTGTGCAAGCATTCATTGGCGCTTTTGCTGAAGCACATCCTTCGACGCTAACCGTCGGATGTGGAACTGTGAATGCCTGCGTAGTTTGTTCCAGGTTCTTCAGGCCGGGGTGGAAATGACTAGTGAACGTCGATAGAGCGGGTCTACGGCATGTTCCGGACCCGAGCTCCAGACCCGATTCGAAATGTTGGGCGGCGCCGCCGTTCGGACACCAGAATCCTTCTTCTCAGCCGCCGGGGGCCGTAGATATGACTTTTCACCCGGTGGCGGCAACCGGGAGAGTTCTGGACGGGATGCTTTCACGGAGCCAATCGGCCGACAACCAAGAAGGATCTCGGTGACAGTCGTTGCGTCCGACGACATGACCTGACCATGAGGCGAGACGGAAGGCCTTACTGAAGTTGCGATTTTGATGCAATGAGCATTTGAAAAATGACCCATCTTCCCTGCCGGTCGACAGAGCTGCACTGCTCACTGAGGCTATGGTTTTCAACTACCTTCTCACACAACTTCAAGCACTCATCACCATGGTTGCCCCCAAGACCACAATCGATGACGAGGCCCGAAAGGCTCGGCTGGTGAAAGAGCTCAAAGCTTCTCTCAAGCAGTCCTCGGTCCTCACGCCGGACTCTGAGGGATATGCTGAGAGCATCAGGAGGTGGAGCGACGCGATGGAGAGGAAAGCGGTAAGTGTCTTGGGGCAGTAGCAAACACATACAAAACTGACACAAGTGCAGGGAGTCGTGGTACTTGTCCGTTCTGCCGAGGAGATATCGAAGACGGTGCTCCTCTGCCGCGAGTACCAGGTGACATTCGCTGTCTCTGGCGGCAAGCACGCATCCAATGGGGCGGCGTCGACAGAAGGCGGTCTTGTCATCGACCTCTCACAGATGCGCACGGTTGAGGTGGACCGGGCAGCGCAAACTGTGAAGGTCCAGGGTGGCTGCATCTGGAGAGACGTTGACGAGGCTGCAGCGGAGCACGGCCTGGCCATGGTTGGCGGCACAATCAACCACACGGGCGTGGGCGGGCTCACGCTCGGTGGTGGCTATGGCTGGCTGTCGGGACGGTATGGACTTACCATTGACGCGCTGCTTGCGATAACAATGGTGCTGGCCGACGGGAGCATTGTGCACGCCTCGCGGGACAACTTACCCGACCTGTTCTGGGCGGTCCGAGGCGCCGGGCACTGCTTCGGCGTTGCCGTAGACTTCACCTTCCGGGCGCAGGAGCAGCCCGGCACGGTGTGGGCCGGCCAGCTGGCCTTCCCCCTGGAGAAGCTTGAGGAGGTCGTTTCGTTCGCCAACAACCTTGTCAAAACCACCAACGGCGACTCCGGCCTGGTCATGGGCATCACCGCACCGCCCTTCACGGGCGGCAACCCGGCTGTTGTGTCAACCGTCTTCCACAACGGGCCGCAGGAGACCGCCGAGGCAGTCTTCGGGCCACTTCTTGCGGTGGGTCCCATCATCAACTCCGTCAAGCAGCGGCCCTACCGCGAGATCAACGGCATGATGAACCACGCCGTCGAGTACGGCGGCCGCAAGCTGTCCAAGGGCGCCACCTTTGTGACTCCGCTGCGCGCCGAATTCGTGCGCTCGCTTGTCCCGGATCTGCAGTCTCTGCACCGCACCATCCCGGGCTCACGCAAGACCATCATGCTGTTTGAGTTTTTCCGCCCGGACGCCTGGCTCTCGGTGGCCCGGGACGCCACCGCCCACGGCCACCGCGGCGCCCACCAGAACCTGATGATCGGCCCCTTCTGGGACGACGCCGCCGACGATGCCGCTGCCGCCGCCTGGTCCCGCGGCATCGCGGAGAAAGCCCGTGCAGAGTTCGAGCAGCAGACCGGCGGCGCCCCGTACACCGAGTATGGCAACTACGATCATCTCGCCGCCGACCCCCGCCAGGTGTTCGGCACCAATTTCGCCCGCTTGTGCGAGCTGAAGACGAAGTATGATCCCGAGAACGTTTTCAACAAATCTTACGCGTTGGTGCTCTGAGTGGTGGCAAAGCATATGTTATCGGAGCCCGTCTCCGGTCTGAAGGGGAGGAATGCCGGCTTTGGTCTGGGATTGGTCCGTAAAGTAGTGTTCAGAATCGCTCCACCGCTCACCTGTGAATTTCTGCATACAATCTCCGGCAAGTGCATTGAAGTACGACTCAATCAAACTGTGCTCGTGATCGATGTCATGAAGTGATGATGCCAAGTCACGGCGAAAATGGTGATTCTACTCACTTTAGAGATACTCAATGACAAATATGTCCATTTCAAAACATCCTTCATAATACCATAGGATAGAACCGCGAGTCCCGCGATACCCCTGAAATACGTGTAAACATCATCGACTTTCGACGATTGGGGTCAACCCGGCCTTGGTATGTCCAGTATGACGAGCACAATCTACTGAGATAGCTCTTCGAGATTTGATTTAGCTCTCCTCTGCGTATGTAGATCATTCCTCCTCCTGCTTCTCCTCATTCACTTTCTTTCCCTCCTTGTTTCCCTCCTCCAACCCCTATACCCTCCCTTTCAACCGCACACCAACCGGCTTCCCCATCAGGAACACTGTGATAACGCGTCTTCATTTCCCTGGAGCAATCACCTCAACTTCGCAATCAGCGCACCAACCGGACCCGGCCGCGCGAACCGGTCGAGCTCGTAGCGGATATGCGAGTAGCTCATCGGCGGCGTGACCCAGACGAGCCAAGCGCAGACCCACACGTAGCCCAGCACGCGCGCCCAGCCGTGTTTCCTCGCGGCGGCGGCGGCCTGCACCTTGGCGAAGCGCCGCTCGAAAAGCCAGACGGTGAAGTCCTCGACGGTGATGCCGACGGCCTGCATGAGGAAGAGGTCGGCCGTGGTGTTCTCGGCGGCGGGCACGCCCGCGATGCTGTCCACGAGGTGATGGATCGCGCCGCTGACGGCGAACGTCAGGAAGATGCTCAAATACCGCGCCGCCAGCGTGCCGCGGCTCAGCCGGAGCAGGTCGTACGTCACGAAGTTGGCGTTGGCGACCATTGGGTTGCGCAGGCCGCTGTGCCAGTATTTGCTGGAGTGGGTTAGAGATGGTTCGCTTGTGGAGCAGTGTGGATTTCGGCGTTCTTACCCCCAGAAATCGCGCAGCGTTGTGGCGTCGGCTACGGTGCCGAAGTACGGCGGCCAGTCGGCGGGTGAGTTCAGGAGGGTTGCGACTGCGATGATGCTGACGGCGTTGTAGAGCATTGAGATGGTGGCCCGCAACGTCACCCAGAAAAGAAGAGTGGAGATGAGACGCGTCTCCAGAGCATCGGCAGTGAGCAGGTGTTGCGGAGGCAGCAGCCACGCGGCCTCGGGAGACACTCGGGCGGCCGGCGGTGGCGGCAGGCTGCTGATGATGTCCAGGACGACGAAAGACCCGGCGCAGGCCAGCGCTCGGCGGAACACAAATGCGGCCCGCGATGGCAGCTCCGGGTGGAAGCGCGGTACGTTCTTGGCCTGGCGAGCGGTGCCGATGGCTCGATAGCTCCACAGGACATGGGCAGCCCACTTCCACCGAGACGTCCATTGCTCTGCTCCAGCGCCCTGCCCGCGCTCGCGCTTCTCTGCGTCGAGGTGCAGCCGACGCACGAGGAGAAAGTCGACTGCGCCGAGGAAGAGGAGGATCATTGGCCCATCGAATCCTGCTGCACTTGCTCTGGTGTCCATGACATACGGCGAGAGCGTGTGGTAGCAAACGGTATTGAGCGCAATCAGCGGAAGTAATGCTGGCCGTAGCACCGAACGAGGTCCTGTGTACGCCAGAACCAGCAGAGGTAATCCGAAGGCGAGGATTATTGCCAGCACCGGATGGGCCAACCAGGTTTGCTGGAGGGATCCTGGAACTCCATACAGTGACAAGATTCCCAAAGGGAGATATGACACCGCAAAGATCTTCAGCGATTCGTGGAAGGGGAGAGGCATGTCTGCTGAGCGAGGTCCGAGGGACTGTCCGTCTTGATCTGTCTTTGAGGGAGGGACCGCTTTGGCTTATATTGCCACTGTCAGCTTCCTTTAGCCCCCCCAATCGGCCTTCGGCTTCGGATCGTCCATTTGTAGGTGGGCGCATTGGGTGTTTTCATTCTTTCGCCACTTGCACCGAATGTGCCTGTGCGGTATGCAGAACGATTAAGAAGTGAAGTCAGCAGTTTCCACTGTCGCATGTCCATCATCATTTCTTCACTGCAGTAATCTTTGCGGACATATTGCATAGAGTTCGATGAGAGCAAACTGATTTACTACTTCACGAGTCACCCATGCCCAATTTAGAGATGATAGGCGGCGGCGTCTTTTTTAACAGCCTCAGAGACGCTCTCGACCAACTTTGAAAGATCTGCAGGTAAGGGGCCAGCGTCTATAGCATCCAAGTTCCTTTTCAGCTGCTCGACGCTTGAAGCACCCAGCACAATGGCGTCTCCGTGGGAGGCGCTGAGGGATGAATGATACGCAGCCCATCGCAATGCTACGGAGTGACCGTCGACACCTGCTGCGGCTGCTGCGTCTGCTGTTTTCTGCGCCATTTCCAGCACGGACGGCTTGAAGTAGACTTGTTGGTAAACCTGGCCAAGCACCGTCTATGTTCCCATTAGTCCCCCAATGGCGTATTTGTTTCGGTCTCTGGACTTTACCTTGGAATCCCACCGTGAGCCCTCCACATTCCCTGAATCCTTGGTGATCCTGCCGGAAAACACTCCTGCCGCCCCAGGACTGCAAAATGTCAGCGGGAAATCTTACAAGCACATCACATGGCCACCTACCTATACGCGTAGAAACTGATATTATGCTTCCGCAGCAGGGGAAACAGCTCCTCCTCTCCCCCGCGAATGATGACATTGTACCTGCCCTGGTACACGCTTGGCTTCACCAGCCCTTCTCTCTCGCAGATGTCCACAATCTGTGTGACTTCTTCAGCGGTGTAGTTGCTGATCCCGAAGCGTTCGAACTTGCCCCTTCTGAACTCGGAGTCCATTGCGCGGCAAGTTTCCAGGAAAGGCGTGCTCCTGTCCGGAGTGTGCAGATACATAATGTCGACCTTGTCGACCCCCAGCGCAGCCAGGGACTCTTCCACGCTCCTCCTGATTGACGCACCACTGTGGGAGCCCGGTGCCCAGGAAGTCACCTTGGTCGATACGGTAGCCCAGGAGGCCACCTCCAGCTCACCAAGCAGCTTTTCAGCCGTTCCGGGAGCACCCACCGGGTAGGCGCGCGCCGTATCAACGTGGGTGATTTTCGCCGACTGCAGAAGCGAGAGGACCGGGCCAGCCTCCTCCGCGTTGCGGAACTTGGCCTGCGGCGTGCCGTTGCCAAACGAGGCCGTGCCGAAGACTACGAGCGGTCTCGCCGATGCCATCTCCACAGCAATGAATTCTGAATCGTGAGGGAATCGATGACTTGATGGGCCGGTCGCTTAATTTGGGTTGTGAGAATTGCCACTGCTACCGCTGTTGGGCTCTTCGTTTTGTGCGGCTGACGCATCATCGCGCACGTCTCTTCTTGGTGATGTTCCTGCCGCAAAACAGCCAATCGGGGGCCGGGGGCCGGGGCCCAGCACCGAGATGCAGCAGTACGGAGTATGGGACCCGCATTGGTCTGCCGAGCGAGAGCCGACGCCCGTGCCACGAGACCCGAGTACCGAGACCCGAAACCCGAAACCCGTAGCCCGAAGCCCGTAGCCCGAAGCCCGATTGGCCATTGTAGCTCGCCCGGTAACGCTGATCGCCGGCCGATGTCCCGAGCGGGCCCCCCGGGCCGTTGCGCCGCTCCAGCACTCCTCTCGAAGAATGGTAATCCCGGCCCGAGTCGGTGTGGATAGTCTAGAACGTTGGACGCGGACCGGTTCGAAAAAAATGTACCCAGCGCTCAGCAGTACCAAACCCGCCGACGATCACTGTCACCCAAGTCGTGCTAGATTTGCACCATAGCTAGCCACTGTCAGCCATTGTCGTCTTCTCATAGATGTTAAACTTGATCATTCGATTTGTCCTACCTGCACTCAAGGGATTTCCGCCACATTTGAGAAGGTGTATTGGAACTAAGGACCAGCTCCCCGCACCCGTGGACAGTACACTTTCGTTGGGTTTGCTGGTTTCGGACAGCCAGAGAGTACTCTCCCACCTGGGGCATCCGACCTGCTCTCCGAGACACTCTTGGGACAGAGCCATGCAGTTCACACTAAGAACACATCTCCCCGAGGAGCTCATTGACTTAATACTTCATTTCTGCGATCGCCAAACACTGAAATACATCCGTCTTGTTAGCCGACAGATGCGAAGAGTAGCATCCCATCAGCTTTTTCGAAGCGTTCACATCGCTTTCGTTCCAGACAGCCTGGAATGGTTTGCCAGCATTGCGGAGAGTCCCCAATTGCAACATTCGATACGGGAGCTCGTCATCCATGGCCAGACTCCCTCCGTCTCCATCACTTATCAGGAATGGGACATGATGGTTCATTCCAGAAAGGACGGAGAGCTCGCTCAAGATTCAGGAGCAGCATGGAAACGGTTCGAGAAATACAAGCTCATGCTCCAGCATAAGCAAGCCGACCAAGCACCAGATTACGCCCGCAAATTCACGCAATCCATCTGCAAGCTCGCAAGCGCGCAGTCCATCACCATCACAGGCCAAGATCTAGAGGACGATTCGCACCCAATCTGGGAGGTTGTCAGACGCAGTATTGGGCTCGAACCGGCCGATTGGAAGTGGCGGCGCCCTGGTGGCTCCCATAACAAGCTCTTCGACTACGAAAACCAACGGCGGGAAGGACAACTCCAGCTTTCACTGCTCCTGCCAGCGCTCGACAGCCCCTCTTCCGCCTGCAAGCCGACCTCACTGAGCTTCAAAGGCACCAGCTCGACCTTCCTCCTTCCCACGTCGACATGGTCGAGAACCACAACAACGGCCACCGACGCTCATCTCCCCCGTATCCCTCCTCTCGCCAACCCCCACAACACCGCCCTTCACCCTCTCACAACCCTCACCATCGCCATCACCTACGACACCACATCACCCCCAACCCACCTCCGCTCCCTGTCCACCCGCCTCGCCGCCCTCCTCCTCACCTCCACCCCCTCCCTCCACACCCTCGACCTCACCCACGTCCCCGACCCGCCCCCAACACCCTCCTCCTCCAGCCCCCCACCACCCACACCATCCACAACCCGTGCCGCCGACATCCTCGCAGCGCTCCTGCCGTCCGCCAGCGACAGCCGCCGCCGCAACGCCAAGCAACCTCCCTCGTTCCTCCCCCACCTCCACACCCTCCGCCTCTCCACCGTCACCACCGCGACCGCTCTCGCCGCCCTCCTGGCGCGCCTCGCGCCGCGCCTACACGTGCTCGACCTCGCGTTCGTCGTGCTGGCGCCCGAGTGCGGGACGTGGGAGGACGTGTTCGCGGCGCTGCGACACGATGGCGGCGGGAGGGCGCTGCGGACGCTGAGGTTGGGGACGCTGATGGACTATCACGCGGATGGCGTGCCGGCAGGGTTGCGGTGGTGTGTGCAGGGGGTGGCGAGGGTGGTGGTATTGGGTGGGGCGAAAGGAGGCTGGGATGAGAGACGGAGGAGCGGCATCGAGGCGTTCGTGCGTGGGGAGAGCGACGTTTTTCCGGTGCTGGGAGGGGCGCGTCGGCGGGGTGTTGGCGATGGGCTGGTGGGCGGGTGGGGTGGTGGGATTTGAGGAAGAGTGCTGGATGGAAATAACGCCTTTGGTATAGTTTCCGATGTTTCCTTCTTTGAGTCAGGAGAGCAACTATAGGAGCGAAAAAGAAGAATGTGTCTACAATATTCCTATTGATCTATGTGGAAGTGCCATTGAAGCCTTCAGCTTCGATTAGGAAGCATCTTAAGTATTCCGGACCACCACGGCTGCACGGGCATTGTTGAATTTGTCCTTCCAGTAATCTCGTTTATTAAGTTCATCATAATTTCGCATTTTTCGCCGCTTCACCAGATGTGCTTTATATACCGTATGAATCTACCTAAGTGATACACGCCTGATACCAAGTAACCATTACAGGCTCACCGCTGCATCACACATGAAACAAAGATTTGGAGAGACCCAGTAGAAGCGGACGCCATTGCATAAGCTTGATAATATTTAATTCGAACAGAGGCGCGTGCATGTCTCTCAAGGTTCCCAGACAGCCTCAATGATCCACAGCAGAGCGAATTGCGTAGGCCTCCTGACGCCGAGAAATTTGAAGCGTTTGTCAGCCATGGCAAATATGTCCGCCCACTCCTGCTCCGTCCTCTGGTTGCTGTTGAAAACGCCCAGCATGCAAGTATCCAGACCCCTACAATCTACCGTCAGCTTGCAGATGCCCAAAAGAAGCGGAAGAGAAAAAGGGAGGAGGAAGGAGAGGGAATGCGTTACCTCAGAATCTTATTATCCCAAGCCGACAAGGTATGCGGCTCGGCCAGACAACCCTCATTGACGAGGACCTTGGCGCCGGGCTTAAGAGCGGGGACAAGGTTCTTAAGGAACTTGACGCAGTACTTGGTGGGCCAGTTGAGCAGGACGGAGCGGTACAGGTACAGGTCGGCGTCGCGCACGGGCTGGACGTCGTTCATGTCGTAACCGACGAAGGAGATGCGGTCCGCCAGCGCCGGGTCGAGCAGCTGGCTGCCCTGCTCGGCCGTGCCCGGCAGGTCCTCGACCACGAACTTGAGGTCCGGTGCCTCCTTGGAGATGGCCACACTGATGTGGCCGTGGGAGCCGCCGACCTGGTTTTCCCCAGGTGTCAGTGCACTTCATTCCCTCCGCACCAATTCCCACCGAGGGAAACCGAAAAGGAGAAGGGGGGAGCGAGAAAGCCTTACATCAACAACCGTCCCCTTGCCCAACGCCCTCCAATCATACGCCCCCACGAAATCCTCCACCCGATGGCTCACGCCCCGGCTGAAACTCGCCATCGCCCCGCCAAACACGCCCGCCCTCTCGGGCCGCTCGGCCAAGTACTGGAAAATCGGCTTTCCGCCGAACGCCAGCGCGAAGCCGCTCTGGTCCGGCTCCTCGGGGTTGCGGCCCTGGTGCTGCGACAGGGCGTCGACGGTGCGCACCGCCGCGGGCCCCCACTCCTCGAACGTCATGTCGACCCAGTCGCGCACGCCGGCCGTGTTGTCGCGCAGCGCCAACGAGGCGGCCGTGTGCGCGACGCGGCCGGGGGTCGGCTCGGCGAGGACGTGCGAGAGGGCGGCGTGCCGGACGAGGCGGGTCGCGAGCGGGACGGGGAGGGAGGTTGCGGCTGCGATGGCGTCGAAGGTCGTGGTGTCGTTTTCTGGGATGGCGGCGAGGATGTTGAAGCGGAGGAGGGCTTGGAGTGAGATGTTGTCGTTGAATTGCTAGGAGAGCGGTTTGCGTCAGTTTCTTGGTTCGTGTCCATATGTCCCCCACCCGAAGAGGAAGTGATGCAGAGGCGGTTAAAAGAAAAAAGAGGGAAGAAAATGGGATACGAACACTCCACGCTTGCCAGCGGAGGTGCTCCACCGGGCCAAGTGTGAGGATTGAGAGCTCCTGTGCAGCATTGTATAGCTTTAACTGGGTAGCTTTCAACTCGGCATCGCCAACGGGTATGGGAAGTGTTGGAGGCCCGCCTGCAGCCAGGGAAGGATTGGGTAGTTCATTGACCTCGATGTAGTCCGCCAAACGTTTGGCTTCCGCGACAATAGTCACAGCGAGATTGACCAACGAGGACATGACTGCAGGAATATAATGATGACGTCGTTGAGAAAGAGGGTGAATCACGGCTCACAAGATCATCGTCCGAAGTGACTGGAGACGCCGGCAATAAAGCTCTTCATTCGTGGCAATTCACCGTTATTCGCAGCGTGCGATAGACCGGAAGTCCGAAACGGTGTTGTGAGAGTGATCCGACAGACGACATGCCGTTGCCGAACTCGGGATACACCTGATCGGCACCGTTGCGGATGGCGGAGCGAGTCTGCATGCACGTGCATGGGGCCAGAATCCAATATCCGCCCTCTCTCTCGCTGCTCGGCTTTGCGAGGCGCCGAGGGTGACAAAGCGGCGTCGGGTACCGGGGTGCAAGCCGCGATGCGGCTCAGTCACATGGGGGCGGAATCTGGATGAGACTAAAGGACCTGATCGTTAACCGCAGCCTCACGAACCGCATCGCGTTTGCAGTTCAAACTTAGCACTTCAGCCCGCCGGTTCTAATTTCGCTACTTTTTTGCGACTTGCGCTCAAGCTTGATGGCATTGTCGAAATCAGACGTCGACACTCCCTCGGGGAGCGAAAAGGCAGAGAGAGATGTCTCCTCCGAGCAGCCAACGCCGGCGGAGAGTGAGGTTGCCGCAAGCTACCCAACGGGACTCACACTGTTTGCGATCATGGCAGCATTGTGCCTCGCTGTGTTTTGCGTAGCGCTTGACAACACTGTAAGTTCTCACCCTTAACTATCCCCTGTCTCAGCAGAAGCAGGCCAGGAGAACTGACGCAAAGCGACAAATCCTCAAAGATCATCGCCACCGCCATCCCCAAAATCACAAGCGACTTCCATAGTCTCGAGGACGTGGGCTGGTACGGCTCCGCGTACCTTATTGCAACATGCGGTAATGCTCCCCAACCCCAACGGGCTGTTTGTTCGCTCACTAACGCTCCCCCACCAGCCGTGCAACTGCTCTTCGGCAAGCTCTACAACGTGTTCCCGATCAAATGGGTCTTCATGATCGCGCTGTTGATCTTCGAAGTCGGGTCTCTCGTCTGCGCGGTGGCGCCCAACTCGGTAGCGCTCATCGTCGGACGCGTCGTCGCGGGGCTGGGCTCAGCGGGCCTCTTCTCCGGAGCGCTCATCACTATCGCCTTCTCCACGCCCGTCGAGACGCGGCCGGCGTACGTGGGCATGATCGGCTCCATGTACGGCCTCGCATCGGTGGCCGGGCCTCTGGCAAGTAGACACCAATTGCTCGTCCCGGGACTGGTTTTGCTGACAGAAACGCAGATTGGCGGCGCCTTCACGGACAAGGTGACGTGGCGGTGGTGCTTCTACATCAACCTGCCCATCGGCGGCGTGTCGGCGGCCGTGATCCTGTTTGCGCTACACCTCCCGCCGGCGCCGAACCAGATCAAACGCTTCCGGCTGGGCGACGTGCCCGAGCTGGCGCGGAAGCTGGACCTGCTGGGCACGGCCATCTTCGCGCCGTCCATGGTGTGCGTCCTGCTCGCGCTGTCGTGGGGCGGGACCAAGTACGGCTGGGGCAGTGGGCGCATTATTGCGTTGTTCGTCCTCTTCGGCGTGCTGCTGCTCGTCTTCGTCGCCATCCAGATCTGGAAGAAGGAGGACGCGACGGTGCCGCCGCGCATCATCGCGAAGCGCAACATGGCCTTCGGCTCGGTCGTCGCCTTCTTCCTGGGCGGCGGCTTCTACGTGCTTATCTACTACATCCCGCTGTGGTTCCAAGCAATCAAGGACGACAGCCCTGTCAAGTCGGGCGTCGACACGCTGCCCTTCCTGATCGCGCAGGTGGCCTGCCTGATTGTCAGCGGCGGCCTGGTCACCAAGATCGGCCACTACATGCCCTTCATCTTCGCGTCGACCGTCTTCATGTCGGTCGGTGCGGGCCTGCTGACGACCTTCACCGTCGGCACGCCGACGCACCGCTGGGCCGGCTACACCATCATCTACGGCATCGGCGCCGGCTTCGGCTTCCAGATGCCCACCATCGCCGCGCAGACCGTGCTGGGGCTGGCCGACGTCGCCACCGGCACCACCGTCATCATGTTCGTGCAGCTGCTCGGCGGCTCGCTGTTCGTGTCGGCCGCCCAGAACGTCTTCCTCAACCGCCTCACCAAGAACATCGCCGGCGCCGGCCTGCCGGGCGTCGACGCCGCCGCCGTGGCCGCCGGCGGCGCCACCGAGCTCAGGAACACGGTGCCCGCGGAGTACCTGGGCGCCGCCAAGGCTCTGTACAACGATGCGCTGGTGCAGACCTTCCAGCTGGCTCTGATCCTGAGCTGCCTGACGCTGCTCGGCGCCGTGGGAATGCAGTGGAAGTCGGTCAAGGCGAAAGGCGCGCCCGCAGCGGCCATTTGAAAAGAAGGGGCTGGAGGAAGGCCTGCCGCTGTGATTTGTTTGTGGATGAAAGCCGCGGGGAAGAAGCTGCGGCGTCTATGTTGCGATATCTTTTTTTGTCCGTAGTGGAGATCCTCTCTCTGCCGTGAACGCTCATTTCAAACAAGGAAGCAAGAACGGTAGAAAAAATAACCCTAAGCTGGCACGTGTTACAGTGAAAGGAACAGGAAACGTGGAATCGGCGGCTTGGCCAGAACGAGCGCTCATTCATCTAGCAAATCTAGCATTGCCCAAGTGTCTTCATGAATACCCTGACGAATGATGCAAGGGCCAGGCGCGCACGGCGTCGAGGCTCGCGCGCAAGCGGCGCTTCACGCAGGCAACCAGCGAGGCGGCAGCGTGGGCGGACGGGTCGACGACCGAGGGCCCGCAGAAGCGCTCGTCGACGGCGTCGAGCACGGCCCGGATCTTGGACAGATCCATCTGGAGGAGGCTGGCATGCACGGCTTGGGCTTCGCCGCCCTCCAGCTGGTAGGAGCCGAGCGACAGGCGGACGGGCAGCGAGGGGGCGTGAGGCCCGCGGCCGGCCAGCGAGGCGATCTTGAGGTCGTAGATGCACACGAGATGCAGCAGAAGCGCGGCCAGGAGGACGGGGAGCAGCACCTGGTCGTGGGCGTGGGCGCTGGCGCAGTCGAGGACGCGCATGCCGGCGGCCACCACGTCCCGGGAGGCGGCCAGGAAGGCGTCGAGCGGGAGGTCGGCCATGGACTGCGGGCCGGCGGCCAGGCGGGCGAGCTTGGCGGCGACGGCGGAGTGGCAGCCGCAGGCGGCGGCGCCGGCGTCGGCGGGCGTCGGGGCGGACATGGCGGCCAGGTCGGGCAGGGCCAGGCCGTCGAGGCCGTAGCCCCAGTCGCCGGCGAGCAGCAGCGGATCGTGCACGGAGAGGTCGAGGGGGCCGTCGGGGTCGAGCAGCCCGAACGCGGACGAGCCGGACGAGGTGGAGGCGGCGGGCGTGGCGGGTGTGGCGGGCGCCGTCGGCACCGTCGGCATGGACCCCGGCGTACGGTGGGCCGGGCCGGGCCGGGGGCTGGTGTGGCGCGCGCTGCGCTGGCCGCCGCTGCCGCCGTGCAACTGCAGAGTCGGCGCCGGGCTCTGCTCCTGCGTCTGCGAGTGCGCCTGCGTCTGCGCCTGCGTGTGCGTCTGCTTCCGGCGCACCGACCGCAGCGACACCGAGTACACGCACCTCGTGCCGCGGGCCTCGCAGCGCGCGCACGCCGGCCGCCCGCGCGAGCACTTCACCTTGGCGGCGTTGCATCCGTCGCAGCACCCGCGCAGCTGCGCCCACGGCGCGGCTGCTCCGTCAGTCGTCATGTCCAGCGGCGTCGGTGTCGGCGTGGGGTCCATCCGTGGGCGTGGCTCTGGTGCTGTCCGGCGTGCGCTGTGGTCTCTGTATATCTTATTTGTAGCAGCCACTCCAGCTCGCCCGCCGCCTCGCCCGCCGCCTCGCCCGCAGGATGCTCACTGCTGCTTCGCTGCTGCGACGCCCCCAAGCGCTCCTTCAAGCCACCCGCCCGTGCCCGCCCCTGTCGCTGCCGCCGCCGTGCTCAAGCTGCCGTCTCGGGCTTCGGTCTTCGCGCTCAGCTGCGGATTTCTAATGCCCCGCGCAATGCTGCTCGCCGCCGTGCCCGTCGCCCGCTATTTAACGACCCCGCGCACGCCTCCAGTCGGATAGCACCCACCACCTGAACAGGAACAGACGAACAAGCAAGCACAATGGCCAACCAAGCCGCGTGGATCAAGCAGAAGCAGGCCCAGCTCGAGGTCGATGCCGCCGACAAGTACGACCCTCAGGCCGGCGAGCTGCTGGTCAAGGTCGAGGTCATCGCCTTCAGCCCCATTGAATCAAAGACGCAGAAGTGCGAAGCTGCCCGCCCGCCCTGAAGGATCGGGACCCCTGCTGACGCGCCACCATGCAGGCTCGCCGTCCACCCAATCCCCTACCCAAACATCCTTGGCACCTCGTATGCAGGCATTGTCGAGGCCGTCGGCGCTGGCGTCAGCCAGTTCAAGCCAGGCGACCGCGTGGCTACCATCCGCTCCGGCAAGACGCTTGGCGATCCGCGCTTCGGAGCATTCCAGAAGTTTGCTCTGGCCTCGGTCGACTCGACCTCCAAGCTGCCCGCGTCGGTTGCCCTGGAGGCCGGCGCCACGGCCATCCTGAACCTCGCCGCAGTCACTTCTGCCTTGTCCGTCCACCTGGGCCTCGAGCGGCCCCCACTGTCGGGCCCGCCGGAGCCCAAGGGCAAGAAGGTGCTCATCTACGGAGGCACTTCCTCCTGCGGCGGTCTCGCTACCAAGTATGCAACCACGGCTGGCTACGACGTCGTCACCACCTCGTCCCCCCAGCACCGCGCCTTCGTCGAGTCGCTCGGCCCAGCCCACATCATCGACCACACGCAGCCTCCGGATGCCCTGCTCCAACAGCTGAAGGAGCACGGGCCCTACGATGCCATTTTCGACACCATTGGCATCCCGCCCGTCACCAACCTTGTGTACGACTACCTCGCCTCGGTCGGCGGCGGCTCGTACAACACCATCATCCCTCCGATTGGCGGCGAGAAGCCCGTTCCGGCCAACGTCGAGCGCAAGTTTGCGCCGTACAGCTGGGCCTTCGAGGAGCCCCAGCACCTGCAGTTCGCCCGCTGGTTCTACGAGGAATACGTTCCCAAGGGCCTGGAGAGCGGTCTGATTGTCCCGACCAGGCCGCAGGTTGTCCCCGGTGGGCTGGACCAGGTCCAGCACGCGCTTGACCTCATGGACCAGTACAAGGTCAGCGGCCACAAGCTGATCCTGTACCCGTGGGGCAAGCCAGCGAGCCTCTAGCGGCGAATCGCCCGACGGACAGCTCTTGGGTAGATAGAAAATCTTTTGTAGGAGAAATATGGCTTTTTCGTGCATAATCTCGCAGCAAACCACTGCCGCAGAACGTGAAGAGGGAACTTTCCCCGAATGCGATTGCGGGCATCCGTGCCGCTTGTTGCTACCTGGTGGCTTCGCTTGGCTTAGCGATGCTTCTTGGTCGGTCTGGCCAACCAGCTTCGACACGCACAGACAGAAGGACAGACCCACGGGCCGCAGGTCTCGTCCAGGCCACGCCAACACGGTTACGTGTACCACGGCTGAAGGATCTTTGGGCAATCCCGGGAGCTGCTCCCGTCTCGCCTGTGACCCATCCCAACCGTCTCCCTGTCGATTCTCAGTCCGTAGCTGGGCAATCGACCAGACTGGGGAGTCGAAGTAAGGGCCAAGCTGTTGAGTGAGATTCGCGTGGCGGAAGGCTGTACTGCTTGGCGCCTTCTTGATGCTTCTACCGACAGGGCGGCCCGGTCTTTTTGCCGGCATGCACGGTGAGATATTAGAAAGTTGGCGCTGGCGAATCGATTGCTCTGCAGCGCACACATCGTGCTGCACGGGTTTATCCGCGCACACGCACGTATTTCCCATTCACCCAGATATACGGAGTTCGTGTGTAGGCACCAGGCAACAGCAAGCGCAGACTCGCCTGATTGCCCCGCTACCTGGTTGACCCGCTCTCGCTTAACACGCAATCACTGCAGATAAGAAGAGAGGGGAAAAAAAGGAAAAAACGTGCCTAAGTCCGACCCGACCCGCGTTCTTGGCCCCCGGCCCCACCACCATATGCTCGTTGCGGTAAAGCGTGCACATCTACGTACTGTGTATGCATTTATCAGCTAGGCGGTTGAACATTATACCGTGCTGGCGACCTGCGAGCCCCGTATCGTCTGCTAGACCCTGTGTACGGTCACTACACAGTAGATCCTTCGATTGCGCCATCACCCGTTAACTCCATCAGCTTTCGGGCAGCGCGGCACGGAGCGTCCGGCGCCGGTCGTCATTATCGGTGACCGCACTCGGTACTACGTATCTGTGCCAGGTTCAGCTGCACTGCTAACTCCGACGCCAATGAAAGCTTCCACTTCCGAATATTTCCCACCTCATTTTTGTAGGATCTTTCACAATGCCCGGCTTGCGGTATACGAGCCCACAATTGGCTTCCATGCGCTTCGAAAAAAAGCCCAAGCGTCTCACATGTACAGGGATTTGCTGTCCTGCATCTGGCGATAATGCCGGTTCGACTTGGCGCATCCTCGGGACGCAGCCGAGACTCGCGTATTTGTAGGATCTTCAACCTTGAACCTTCACGTAAAACGTCGGCCGTAACACCCTTTTATACACATAGCACGGAATGGTATTGAAGCCCACCACTAGTATCATGAGTCGGGTTTTCCGAGCATCAGTACGGTTCAGACCTATCATATTGTGACACAGCACTGCAATACAACAACAAATCCCGGGGATTGAGAGGAACCACAGTCCCCAAGCTAGCGAGTCGGTGCAATAACTTATTTCTCTCTGTGATACCGTAACATCCAGGCAACCGTCCCACAAATCAGACCAAGGCAACAGAAACCCGTGCGGTAAGCCGGGCACGGCCCATTGTCAAACCCACCCCCTTTCACTTCTTCGTAGCCAACAGAAGCACCACCGGCCACCCAATCTTGCGCTTCGCATCGGGTCCGCCCATGGCCTTCTCCAGCTCACCATACAGGGCCTCCAGCTCCTCATCACGGCTCTCGTCCTTGCCCTCCCAGAACTTGGGCAGATTAACCTCGATGAACCGACGCACGTCGCCAGCCGTCCACTCCGCCTGCCAGAACCCCGGATCCTCCACCTCCTCGACCATCTCGCCGTCCCGCACCGCCGAGACCGGCTCGACCTCGACCCCGCACTCGGCCAGGTCGTAGAAGTCCATCGTGCGCGACCCGTTCCACTTGCGCCGCTCGACGCGCTCCCACACGTCCGCCGGGAACGCCACGCTGTCCAGCCAGCTGTGCATCGCGCCCGTCGCGCGCAGCCACCCCTTCCTCTCCTTCTGGCCCAGCGCCGCGATCATCGGCTTGAACAGCCTGTTCACGATGCGCGCGTACACGGCGTCGCACTCGCCCGCGCTCCCGAACCCCTCCTCGCCCGCGAAGAACGGCCGCCCGTAGAACCACGCGGCAGCGACCCCGCCGCGGCGCAGCAGCCGCGCGAAGCCGTCCACCGCGCGCTCCGCGTCCATCAGCGGGATCGCCTCGGCGCAGAACACCGCGTCCGCGGCGCCGAGCTGCTTCCCGTCGACCGCGTCCGCGACCTCCTCGCCCGTCGCCGCGTGCAGGCTGAGCCGGCCGCTGTCGACGAGGTCGCGGTGCAGGCGGCCCGCGACGGCGACGTGCGCGGCGCTGGCGTCGGACGCGATGACGTGCGCGTACCCGAGGGTGGTGGCGAGCTCGCGGGCGACTTGGCCGGGGCCGGTGCCGATGTCGTGGGCGAGGTCGAAGGTTGGGGAGGAGGCGGCGCGGTAGGCGTTGAGGAGGGCGTAAAAGGAGGGCGAGTAGGTCGGGCGCGCGAGGAGGTAGTTAGCCCAGTAGGGCTCGTCGGTTTTGAGGGTGTCGAAGAGGTCGTGGGCGGCGGAGGTTGGGGTGGCGGTGGTGGTGGTGATGTCCTTAGTGGACGAGGCAGGGAGGTTGGCGGAGGAGGAGGCGGTCGCGGTGGCCATGGCGGGTGGTTGGTTCTGTGGGAATCTTTCTTTTTTTCTCTAGTTTTGTTTGTGTGATTGGTGTCTTTGCGCTTCAATGAAGTGAGGAAAAGCCCGAGTGGGAAGCTTTCTCTTCACAGAATAAATGTCTCTTCAGCTCTGTTCTGAATGACGATGCGTTGAGAGGCGGCAGGCTCTGGAGGGCTCTGATATAGGGAATACGGGCGTTGTACGAGGGATTCACGGCAGACGGCCGTAGTACTCCTCCCGATCTACTCACAGACCCATGGGACGGGGTACTTTCCGTCGCCGTGTGCCGTACCTTGTCGTACGGCTTCCCAACCCTTCATGCCGAGATTTTTCGTAGAAGTTGATCGGCCGAAGAAGATCTGCCAGTGTTTGCACGACCGGGCAAGCGGCTGTTGCGGAACTCCGGATCGGCCGCCGTGGTACACCGTGGAATCCTTCCCCCACGCGCCTTCCTTCACACCGAGAGCCGAGAAGGTCTCCTTTGCCGATCGAGCTGACATTTCCTTCTCCACGGCGGGGAGCTGCCGTATGGTTGGGAATTCGAAGATCTCGGTACCGTTGGTCACGTCTTATCAGGAGGCAACCTGTGCTTGCCCTATTAGGATCACTACTGTGGTGATGTCTTGATAAAGTGAGACAATTGCATCGGACATGGAGACAGTGATCTTAAGTCCGGGTGGCAAGAGCCCTCGTGTGACGATTGGATGTAAAACATTTTGATCTTTTCTGCAGAGGTGATGCGGCTATCTGGAAAACTGTCTCGTCTCTTTAAGCGTCTTGCTTCGTGTGGTAGATGCTTCACAGCTTTGATCCTCTGCCCTTTTGAGTGGTAGATTTAGCCTTCTAGTGTCAGACGAAAGAGAGTAGTTGCCATGGACTGCATTAAAGTGCCACCGTAGATGTGCGTGCAATGGAAATGAATAGGTGCCCATAACCCGGAGTAACGTCCAAATTAACCACTAATACTACTATAACTCTCGTCTGGTAATATGAACACGAAGATCCTTCTGTTTGACAAAGAAAATATTCTGTGTCTGCAAGCCGGCATCCTTCTCCACGAGCTCAAAGTCAAAGTTACGCAGCAAGTCAGGGATCAACGTGGACAATTCGATCATGCCGATGTTCTTTCCCAAGCAGCCGCGGGCACCAGCGCCGAACTGTGCAGAGCATATTATCAATACCAAACGTCCTAAGAACCTCAAAAGATAGCCAAAGACGTACCGTAAGGAGGTGTTTCTCCATGTTCGATACCTTTTCCTTGTCGCCTAGCCACCGCTCCGGGCGGAACACTTCTGCATCCTCACCGAAGACCTCTTTGTTCAAATGAACAACCCAAGGATTCATTCCCAGGACAGTCTGGTTGATCATTAATCAGAAATTTGCCATTGTGTTTCAGCTTAGTGGACGGGACCATCTTTTCTCACCTTCTCATGGAAATGGATGCCACAGACTTCAGCACCACCTTTCGGCACGCTCCTCGGGAGGGGGATACCTGCCGGGGGATGCAGTCTCATACCCTCCTGGATGACAGCCTGCAAGTATGGCATGCTTTGGCCTTTGAGATACGGGATGCGGGCCGATGGAGAGATTTCTCCAGCCAATGTCTTTTCCTTGATCTCCCGGCGAACCTTGTTTCCAAATACAGGGTCAGCGGACGCTTGGAAGTCCTCAAGTCGAAGACGTAGAAATGAACGGAACATCATGGCACACAAACCTTCTCCATCACCGACGGGCTCTTGATCAAATACCACAGGATCGCCGTCAGGGCAATACTTGTCGAATCACTCCCGGCCGCAACATTGGTCGCGCAGATGATCAACATGTCAATGTAGGAGAAGTTCGCCGGATCGGCCTCGTGCAGGCGCAGCATGCGGGCGAGGAAGCCGTCGCGGTCGCCCGGCAGCTTGCCGCTCCTCCCCGCCTCGATCTGTCGCGCCGACGCGTCGAACAGGCCCTTCATGCCGTTCTTGCCCAGCCGCTTGACCAACGCGAACAGCGCGCGGTGCAGCTCCGGATAGATTCCGACGTGCGTGAGGTAGATCAGCGACGCGTGCGACGAGTGCAACAGGTCGAACTGGTCCTCGCCCGCATCGAGGAAGCCGAAGCGCGCGGCGATGGTCACTGCGCCCATGACGTCGAAGGTGTAGCATTGCAGCCAGCGTTGCAGGTCGACGGCCTCGCCGGTTCTGCGCGGTCACTTCAGTATTTCTCCTCCCACCCCCCGCGTTTTGATCGAACACATGTGGCACCGGATGTATAAACTCACCGTGCGAACTCCTCAAACTTGCCCAGAAGAACCTCGATGCACTCCTGCATGGAATCATCGATTTTAAGCATCGACGTCATCGAGTATAAGCCCGCAACCTTTTTGCGGAACGCCGCGTGAGCTTTTGGATCGCGTTCGGAGAACAGGTCCGCGATTGGCGCATCCGGGTTGCGCGTGGCATCGTAGTACGGGCTTTTGATGAACGCGGTGCCGTGGCCGTAGATGGGCTTGACAGCGGCGGGATCGCTGAGAGAGTATTCTCCCGGGGCGATGCGAACAATCGGTCCTAATCGTCCGCGTGTGTTAGTTGCAATGCAAAAAAAACATATAGAAAATCCTCTGGTATCATACCGTATTTCCTGTGCAATTCGATGTTCGTCTTATGGAAATCGCCACGCCAGTAGCTGTGTAGCTTCCACAGTCGAGTAAATCGTGCCAGCTGGGGTCCGGGAAGTGATCGCAGTGGGTCAAGTGCGGCTCTATAAAGTGACCTTGAGAGGAAGAAGCTGATTAGCAGACCAAGGATCGCTAGTAGTATGGCGGAGAAACTAGAAGGCATCATGGCTGATCGTTTCTACAATTGTCGGAACTAACGTTGATCAGATTCCTAAGAACAAGGAGGGAAAACAAGATTGCCTTCCTATTTACCTCGGGCTTCGGGTGCCCCAGCGTTATATATTATCGGAGATCCAATCGGACTTGAATACCATTCAATTCCGAAGGCCGAGTAGTCGATATTTTTAGACCGTTTATTACTAATTATACCTCGGACAGCATAGCCGCGTCAGGAAGTCTTTATCTTTATCTTCATCCTCATTATTGTCTTCGTCTAGGTCGTTCTTCGGCGGCTACGGTGGCTGTTCCTTACGCCTTTCAATCGAGGTTCCGGCGTTCATCTTCTTAGTTACGGATTTTCTCGCACTTTCAGTGACTTCAGTACGCCAACGCCTCATTGCTCGCTTAACTTGAGCTGTGGCAGAGCCATCCGCATCCACAGCTCGGATATGTTTCTAATGAGTCCTCTCATCTGGATTAAGACCCTCCAGGTCGCACAGATATTTGAAATCCTACTACGCAGCCCTGTCTGTCTCTTCGAAGTGCCTCTTTCGTAGTTTTACAGAACGGTAAGCTTTCTCGTTCTCCAGTTCGGCGATGCTTTTGCCTTACTTCCCTGCGGCCTCTCTCATCTGTTCTTTTCGCTCGTAACCAAGGGCTGTTTGGAAAGCATTTACGATCTGGCGACCATTCTATATTTTCATATCTGGGTCGTCTTGAGAGAAGGATTTTCGTTTCGACTGTTGTTTCCACATACCCGGGAGCTTCGTTTGCCTTGTTCTTTTGGTTCTCCCTTTTGATTTTGCTCCATGAATTCTCCTAGATCTGTCTAGTTAACGTGAGGTGCGGATAGTAGAGTTGGATATAGATACGCGATCGAAATGCCACATCAAACGTACCAACCCGGTTGGCTATGAGGAATAAAATACTCGTAGATAGTCCGCAGCGTAACGGAAGATGAAGGGAGACAGCCGTATTATACCAGCGCACCGCCACACCTCTCCCATAGCACCGTCACCGCGCCCATCGCCATCTACACCCTATTCGACCCGCTCCCGGGTCTCGCTGCGTCGTATATTTATATTCCCCCTATCTAATAATGGTTGTATTTATAGTAATTGTAAAAAAAGGGAGTCAAAGCAGCAACAGACTGGTTCTTATGCCTAGGGCTGCTCAAGCAGTTTAGCCTGGTCAGGGAATTAATCCAGGAGGACAGCCAGGAAGAGGAACCAGGAGGACCACCAGGACTACTCGGACCCGGACAACTACGAGGATAAGGGCTGAAGGGATAGGGCTAGTAGGTGAATGTAGGGCTGCTACAGCAGCCGCTACCGGTAAGAAGGGAAAACAGAACCAGAATTGGACATCATACCTAGATCGAGAGGAGGGGTTTTTGCCAGGCGAAAAGGTTTTCCCCCTCGTGTAAAATAACTACAGATAGCCAACCCCGCATGGACCCGTAAGGGAGCTATATCGGGAAGAAATGAATTTATCTATCTATAGTAATTGTAACGGAGTGCCTTCTACTACACGACTTCGGAGTCGTCGGGTAGGAGTTGGGTAACCGAAGGGTTTACCTTGAGGACAAGAGTGGGTTGTGACGATTTAGACCGTCAACATCTCATTCTCCAGGTAACAGGGAGGTGTGACGATTCAGACCGCCAACATCTCACTCTCTAGGTAAGAAAGGAGTGTTAGCGCCAAGCCCTTCTACAGGTCGACAGGATTGAGCAGGTCGATGTTACGAACCCCAGTCCGATAGAGATGAGGAAAGACGAGAAGCGCGGACAACGGGCGCAAGAATAAACGCCAAGGAAGACATCACGTGCTGTACCACGTGCGGCTCCACAAGGACCCACATTGGATCAGAACAGATCCAACCCTCAAATCCATAAGGGCCATCCAACCCTCATATCCACGAGGACCATCCAGATTATCATAGCTTTCCTACAGTATATAAGCACACTCACTTAGCTAGATACTTGACCCTTTATAGTCAACTCAAAGTAGCAATCTCATTCATTGCTAGTAACGAGTCTTATCACGTGTATTCTAGTCCTTATATAAATATCCTACTTCTCTCCTCGCTTATCCTTACCCACTCTTATCCTTAAGGTAAACCCTTCGGTTACTCAACTCCTACCTGACGACTCTGAAGTTGAGTAGTAGAAGGCACTCCGTTATAGTCAACCTATAGAAGACTAAGCCTAATCGAACTAAGACTCTTATCTGAGATAAAATATCTAAGATATAGGATTATTAGAGTCTAGAGCCTTAAGAGAAGCCTTAAAGGATTATTAATAGATTATATAATACTAAGTTTAAGTTATTTTCTTCTTTTACTTTCTTTTCTTCTCTTCTTAAGTCTTAGCTTAACGTATATAGATAGATAGATAAATTTATTTCTTCCTAATATAGCTCTCTTACGGGTCTATATAGGGCTGGCTATCTATAATTATTTTATATAAGGGGGAAAACTATATTTACTAGGTAAAAATTTCTTTTTTCTACTTAGGTATATCTTCCTCTCCTTATTTCGTTTTTCTTGTTTATTAGTAGTGGCTGCTGTAGTAGCCCTTTATTTAATTACTAGTATATTCTTTTAGTCTTTATACCGGTTCTTCTAGTAGTCCTTCTAGTAGTCCTCCTAATAGTCTTCCTAGTAATCCTCCTAGTAGTCCTCCTAGAGTATTTCCCTAGCTAGGCTGAACTAGTTTAGAAGCCTCGTATATAGGAACTATACTATTACTACCTTAATCTCCTTCTTTATAGAGAGGAGGAAGTAGTAGTCTATAGTTTCTACCTCTTATAGTATCTATACCCTTTCCTACTAGAAGTAGTAGTAGAAGAGAAGAATATACTTTAGGGTCTATCTCTACTACCCGTATAGATATACTAGGCTAGGGTGTCCTAGTATCTTATATCTAAAAAGAAAGTCCTCTAGTCTAATATTCTCTATATATAGTAGGATAGTAATTATACTAAGTGGTTTAGATAGCTTCTTATATAGGTCTCTAAGCCTTAGGGTCTAGTCTATATTTATAGCTACTAGTTTCTTTCTTCTTTCTTAATTAATATACGTGGTCTATTACTCCCTCTATATTTCCTTAAATACTATATAGATTCTAGCTTTCTTAGGGAGTTTTCTAGTATTAGGTTTACTACTTTCTATAAGGGAGTTAATTCTCTTATAAAGTCGTACTCTCCTAGCTAGGCTAGCTATATTCTTAGCCTTTAGTACCGCTTTAGCTATATTCTTAATATCCTAGTATGTCCTCTCTATTACTTTAGCTACCGGATTCTCCTTAGCGTAGAGTACCTAGGTGAGGGTAAGTTTATCTAGATATAGTAGAAGAGGAGGGATTCCTATTTTATATTCTAGGACTTTAGTATTAGTAGATTTATACGCTCTAGAGATATTATAGAGGCACGTATTCTAGATCTTTTCTAGTGGTTTACTTACTATTTTACGCTATCCTAGGGTTTCCTCTAGGGTATGCTACACCCTATAGTCGTAGGTAAGGACTGGCCTAACTACTACTATATAGATATATCGAGCTTTTGCGAAAGAGGCCCTCTAGGTGGATACTATAAGCCTAGATAGAGAGGTATACTATTTAATAGCCTTTATAGTAGTTTCTTTTATATAGGGTTCCTATCGTAGTTTACTATCTACGTGAATTTCTAGGATCTTTACTATTGGTTCTAGTTTTCCTCTAAATCCTAGGATGTAGATTTTTATATTTATATTAAATTTCTTTAGCCTTTGTTAAATAAACAGCCTAAGGGCTACTACACCTAGGTGGATTTCAGCTATAGAGCGAGTTGGTTTCCTAGAGAAGCAATCCAGTTAGAAAACTAAAGGTCTAAAAAGAACTAGATTAGTAAGAGCCAATTAGGGTTTAGTATAGTACGTAACGCACACGTATATCTTCTATATACGGCTAATAGGTAGAAGAATTAAACGACTTATTATAGACTATCTCTATACCGCTGCTATGAACCCTTATTATTTAATAGGTTATAAGCCTAGGTTCGTATACCTACTAGAGTAGTCTAAGCGTTCCCGCTAGGTGTTAGATCCCGTAAATATCTATATAAAAGACGTGTTGCCTCTATAATTAATCTATACGCAACCTAGTACCGGTAGCTGAATACGGTCTCTATTAGTTAGAGAAAATTAGTAGTGCGATTAGTTTATATAACTTAAGGAAGCTATATCCTTAGGTCTAGGCTTACGCTAGAAGAAGTAGTACTTAAGCGTCTATTATTATCCTACTAGGAGTAGACGTTTTCTTTTCACCGATAACTACTTAGCTACGTCCCGGTATTAACCACGTGGCCTTATTAAGTAAAATTTACAATTTATATAACTACTATTTAATACGACCCTTGAAGTTCTATATATAGAACCTGATCGACCGTAGTACACTTATTTCACTATATTTATATTATTCTATCTACTTCTATTTAATATAGACCCTTCTAACTCTTTTACTAAGCGTCGCCCCGTTCTAATCCTCTTAAGACAAAATAAGGATGCCTGGTTTTCGCTAATAAAGGAATAGCTAGAAGGTAAAGGTCTTTTCTATACTATTACTAATATTAATAATCCCTCTACGCCTAACAGCCAGCTCCCTACTGGATTTAAAAGCGCTAAGGACGATATAAGGACTCGATATTAGTTGAAAATTTATATTAATAAAGATAATACTAAAAGGGTACGAGATTTAGACTATAACGGAGTACCTTCTGCTACTCGACTTTAGAGTCGTCGGGTAGGAGTTGGGTAACCGAAGGGTTTACCTTAAGGATAAGAGTAGGTAAGGATAAGCGAGGAGAGAAGTAGAATATTTATATAAGGACTAGAATATACGTAATAAGACTCGTTACTAGTAATAAGTGAGATTACTACTTTAAGTTAACTATAAAGGGTTAAGTATCTAGCTAAGTGAGTGTGCTTATATACTATAGGAAAGCTATAACAATCTAGATACCCCTTATAGATATAGGGGTTGGATGGCCCTTATAGATATAAGGGTTAGATGGCCCTTATAGATTTAAGGGTTAGATCTGTTCTGATCTAATATAGGTCCTTATAGAGCCGTATATAGTATAGTACGTAATGTCTTCCTTAGCGTTTATTCTTACGCCTATTATTCGCGCTTCCCGTCTTCCCTTACTTTCGTTAGACTAGGGTTCGTAATACTACCCCCCTCTTAAGGATCGTCGGCCCGATAATTTTCCTATAGGGTTATATCTTTCTATCTATAGGTTTCTTCTTTCTCTTACTCCCTATGTTCCTTCGCCATGTCTAAGCGTAAGCGTATTAACTAGAAGGCTGAACGAGAGTCTTTAGCTGTAAAGATTAATCTTTTTAGTAAAGTAATACTAGTTCCCTGTAGTGCTTGCCTCCTCGCGAATGTGAAGCGTAAGGTAGGTACGCCTAAGGTTATTTACTAGATGGATCTTAGTTATAACCGTTATAGCGAGTGTGCTCGTAGGGGTTTAACCGCCTATAATAGGAGCGGTTTAGAGGATTTAGACTATTTATTTCTCTCCTTCTTTTAGTTGGCCTTTTTATTAATTTTCCTAGTTTCCCGATTGAAGCGCGCTATCGATAAGGCTAAGGCCGAGGAGTAGATGATTCTTAATCTACTTTAGAGGAATATAAGTCGATTATAGCGTGTATAGAAACAACGGGAATTACTAAAGCGGCGTGGTAGCTTGATAATTTCTAAGAAGGCTTAGACTATCGAGGAGTTAGAAGAGTTAGCTCGGTTAGAGGATACTATAGAGGCTAGGAATATTATTAACCCTAAGGATACTGAGGAGGGGCGATCGCTAAAGTGTTTATATAGCGCATCCTTAGCTAATACCGTTACGGGTCTATCCCGGTCCGTTGGGTCTCCTAGGGCTGGTTCTAGTACTATACCGCCTAAGGGTTCTAAGCTAGTTAATTAGGCGCAGTAGTCTCCGCTTCCTAAGTATAGTCCCGTCTATTTTAAGGATTACGTTCCCTTCGAGTATTCTAAGACGGCGGTAGTGGGCGTTCTAGGTTTTAATAGTAGAACTTATTAATGAGTTCCCTATATCTATTATAGTTTTCTAGTAGTTCCTAGGTATTATCCCAATCTCCTTCCTACTAGAGGAGGTATTTAAACTAACCGTTAATGTAGCTTATTAGGGCTTAACCTTAGGATAATTACTGAAAGGTTTATTACGCTATGTACGTTAAGCTAAGACTTAAGGAGAGAAGAAGAAGTAGAAAAAAGAAGAGAATAACTTAAATATAAGAAGTTCTTAGTATTATATAACCTATTAATAATCCTCTAAGGCTTCTCTTAAGACTCTAGACTCTAATATTATCCTCTTTTTTCCTCTCCCCCCTCCCTCCTTCTTTCCGTTTTCGGACGGTGTCGGGTTTAATTCCTAGTAGGGGCAGATCTTTTTCGAATATAGAGGGGTATATAAGGTGAAAAAGCGAAGAACTTTAATATTAAACGGCTATATAGCGTAGTTAGGAACTTAGCTGACCGGTAGTATACGACGGTAGTACGTTACGTTAAGGTAGTAATATCTCTCAGTTAATAGGCTATTATAGGCTTATTAACTAGCTATCGAATTAAGGGCCTATCTATTAATAGGAAGAGGGTTCTCTAGTATTAGCGGATTCCGTCTAGTAGTCTATAATGCCTGACTAGATGACCTAGTACTATTATCTCGTAGTTCGCTGCCTGGTAATAGGAAGGATTAATATTACCTAGATTGGGCTTAGCTTTAGCTAAGCTAAACCGCTTGTTTTTTACTTACTACTAGTTCTCGTTTAGTTACCTACTAGTCTAATTTTAGTACTAGAGTTCTTATAGTTGTTGCTGGTTCTTTTACTCTAAGTAGGAGTCTAGCGCTGCTATATTCTATAATGCTAATACTAGTTTCTATATTGGCCGAGCGTATCCTTTCTATTTAACTTAATACTATAATTAGCGCCTTTATTAACCTGGTCTTTTTACTATTTTCTCGCCTAGGATTGCCTCTACTACCTATTCGTCCTGGCCGTCTACTTGGACTAGTAGGGGTTAATAGTCGTCCTATACTTAGCTTGGTAGTAGGTCTATTCCTACCGGCCGGAGGAGGTCTATGTAGAAGATATTATATACTGCTCTAGGGATATCTAGTTTATAGTTATAAGATCTAACTACCTTAATAATAGTGAATTTTACTACCTTATTATTAAGTTTCTTACTTAGCCTATCCGTCTTTAGGTTTCGTAGGTGTAGCTAAACCTTATCACCTACTTTATACGTAGGTAAAGGGTTTCTTTACCGGTTAGCTTGCCTCTCTTATTCCTATTAAGCCTCTACTATAGATATCTACGTCTAGTCTATAACTTCTTTAATCTTAGCTATAATTGCCTCCGCTCTTGCCGCTAGGGAGTCCCTGTAGGGGTTATTGGGTTAAATGTCCTTAAGCAGTTCTAGTAGCTTAAGATAGAATCTATAGGAGAGGAAGAAGAGGCTTATCTAAGTTATTATTAATATTCTTCTATTAAGGACTAGCTGAATAACCGGTAACTAGTCCGCCTAGTCTTATTAGTAGTAATCTATAAATAGTGCGAGTTTCCTTACTACTTTAGTGTTTATTCTTTCCATTAATCCATCCGTTTAGGGGTAGTAGGCTGTTAAGATACGTCTCTTAATCTTAAGTAGTTGATAAATACGTTACTAAAGAAGGCTTATAAATTACGTTCCCCTATTAGATACGATTACTACTAGGATACTATAATTCTAGTAGAAGCATCTAATAAATAGCCTTATAATAGTTTCTATTTCGGTATTCAGGTAGGCTTCAAGGATTACTCCTTTCCCTAGGCGGTTAGTTATTACTATAAGCATCTCGTAACTATTACTAGATAGTAGTAGCCTAGTAAAGTCAATAGAGACCTCCCTCTATTAACGGCTTAGTACTAGTAATAGCTTAAGTAGTCCTTGCTTCCTATCCCTCTAGACCTTAGTCCTTCTATAGATATTACAGTTCCGGCAGAATCTCTGGATATCATTAATAAATCCTAGCCAGAAGAAATGCCTTACCACGAGAGAGACTATTTGAATACGCCTAGGATACGCTAAGAGGGGGGAGTTATATATTTCTTAAATAATTCTTGTTCGTAGTGGCTTAGAGTCTAGTACCTATTTCCTACCCCTAAAGAGGAGGCTTCCTTGGTTATCTAGTAAGCACTTAGTAATTAAGACCTTGAACTTTATAGTAAACTCTAGTGGGAATATTCTTTCCTCTTATTATACTACTTCTTAGAGTTATCTTAATACTTAGTCCTACTAGAGTGCCTCTTACTATTAATCCTCTAGGGAAGGAGGTTTTCGTGCTTGTTATCCTAGTCGTGCTTGTTATCCTAGTCGTGCTTATTGAGGTTTGACTACTATAGCTTCTTTAGATAGAAGTGAATCTTTATTACTCTATTCTTATTCTTTAGGGTCCTCTAGTGATCCAGTATTGAGGACTAATCCGTAGGGTATTAACTGAAGTAATTAAGCCGTTCTTTATTCGAGTCTCTTATCTATATCTATTATAGGTAAGTCTTAGTCCCTTCTTGTTAATGCGTCTACTAATCTATTGGTTTTCCCTAGGGTATATTTAATAATAAAGGAGAAGCGGCTAAGCTTTCTCTACTATTAAATCTGCCTTTTAGAAAGCCTTCTTACTGTGGTAAAGTATTCTAGGTTCTTGTAATTAGTGAGAATCTTAAACTAATAAAGTCTTTTTAGTTTAGCATCCCACTAACGTAGGTATTTAACCACTGTAAGTAGTTCCTTATTATAGATCGGGTAGTTATATTCTGCTAGGAGATTCTTCTTTAAGAAGAACGCTACTAGTCGTAGAAAGCTATTATTATTAAATTATTAGAGTACTCCTCCTATATAGTAGCTAGATAAGTCTATTGCGAGGATTGTTTCTCGTTCTAGGTTAAATTATATAAGGACTAGTGCAGTAATAAAGGCCTTCTTTAGTTTCTTAAATACGGTATTAGCTTCTTAGCTCTATTAGAAGACGGTGTTCTTTCTTGTTAGGGAGACTAGGGGAGATACTAGGTTAGAGAAGCCCTTAATAAACCGTTAGTAAAAGTTAGTAAAACCGAGGAATCTGAGTACTCCTTTAGCTATAGTAGGTACCTTCCACTCCTAAATTACCTTGATCTTCTCTAGATCTATACGGATGCCTTTTCCAGCCTTAATAATATACCTAAGGTACTTAGTAGACTGGACTTTAAATTCGTATTTCCTTAGATTAAGTTATAGTCCTACAGCGTCTAGTTTCTCTAATACCTTATTTACTTTTTCTCGGTGCTCCCGACGAGTTCTATCTATAAAGATAAGAATGTCGTCGACGTAGGTAGAGATAAAGTCATCTAGGAAATCTCTTAACATCTAGTTAATATACCATTGGAAAGTACTAGGTGTATTTACTAGTCTAAATGGTGTTATCAACTATTTAAAGAGCCTAAAGTGTGTCTAGAATACTATTAACCACTCGCTTCCTTCCGTAATTCGTATCCGGTGGAAGGTAGTACTTACGTCGAGCTTTATAAACTACTTAGCCTTACTAATTCGATTAAGTATCTCCTGGATTAGTAGTAGGGGATAGCGGTCCTTTCTTATAATCCGATTAAGAGCCCGGTAGTTATAGTAGAAATAAAGACCTCCTCTAGGTTTCTTTATAAAGAGGATAGGTGCTGCTGCTAGCGAGTTGCTTATATAGATAAAGCCTTTATCTAGTAGCTCGTTAAGAGTCTTCCTTAGTACAAGAAGCTTATTACGAGATATATTATATAAAGGTCCCTATAGGGTATTAGGTATCTTACCGTTGGTATCCTTTTCCAGTTCAATTTAATGGTTAATTCTAGGTTAGTATAGTAGGAGTTTTTCCGCCTCTTTCTTGTTAAATAGACTGATCCGTTTAGGGTCTACCCAGCTAGGTAACTGGCTTTAGAAATCTATAAGGGGCTTCTCCTATAAGGCCTTATTAATATCCGTAAGGCTGGCTATAAAGATCTAATATTCTTTCTTTTTTCTAAGCCTTATAAGGTAGTAAAAGGTAGTAGCTCTAATTAGCTTATCTTAAGACTTAGAGAGATCAGTGTCTTACTTTATAGTTAATCTAGTATCCTTAAAGGTGATAGTTCGTTCGCTTTAGTCAAGTACTATTTTTTCTTACACTATCCAGGGGCTCCCTAGTATAAGATCATAGCTAGAGAGTCTTAGAACGATATAGAAGAATATACGCTTTTAATAATAGCCCCTAATATCGACTTTAGTCTAGGTAACTTTATTAATCTTCCACCTAGTTAGTATTAGTCCGTCTAGTGTCCTTAGTAAGATTTTAATACGTGGGAGGTTATAGCGTTCAGCGAATTTATAGCTCATTACAGTATAGAATTTATAACTAGTATTAGTAAGAGCTTTTCTAAAAGTCTCTTTATTGATTATAACTAAAGTGAGAAGTAAATCCTATTCTAATTTAGGTTATTACTTATACTATTTATTCTATACTTCCTACTTTTCCTCTACTATTAGCTCCTACCTATATTTTTTAACAGGAGCTTTTAGTTTTCTAACTACTAGGAGGAAGTCTTATTATTCTCTATATCTTCTAGTTACGGTCCCACGTGTCTCTTCTGCTAGGTAGGCTTTATAAAGCGTGCGGGTCTCCTTAGTAGTAGCTAGGGGTATTGGATAATTAGATACGTCGAGTCGCTATAGCGTAGGTAACGGTGTTCCTCCTTTCGTTTCTATATCTCTTAATTATCTACCCACTTAATACGGCGCTCTTAGGCTGCCTTAGCCGGCCTAGTAGGTTCCTAATCTATATTATCGTATTAGGGCGTTGTTGGTTTTAGCTACTTAGACCCTAGCTGCCTACTAGTGGACCCTGCCGAGCTAACCTTATTCTAACTACGCTACTAGCCTTACTTCCAGTCCTACTAGGCTTTCTTACTATTGTTACGTAGGTTAAATGCCTCTAGTTAATCACTAATACGTTTTAGCTTAGTATAGTAGTCCTTAAAGGACTGGCTTATACTTCTAAGGCTAATTATACTATGCTAAAGCTCTTAGCTGAGTCCTGCTTCTAAGTAGGCTTTTAGGATCTTATCTAGCTAGTGGGTACCTCCTGCCTCTAGTACTAGTTTACGAAACTTAGTGAAGTATTCTATAAAAGGCTTATTGGTTTAGCGTAGCTTATATAGCTTACGCTAGGCCTTTTCTTACACGTGGGGGTCGCTAAATAATAGGCGTAGTTGGTCTAGTAGGCACTAAGTAGTTATACTACTTGTATTAGTAGTAGCTTATATCTAGGGCTATAACTAACGCGCTGCTTCGTCTCTTAGCTGGTTATAGAGTATGAAAAACTTCGTAGCTTTAGTGTAGGTTACGTAGTTCACTGTAAGCTTTGCTTAAGCTTGGGTAATCTAAGGCTCTAACTTATCTCTATTACCTAAGTATTTAGCTAAAGGACCGAGATTCTTAGTAGGGCCTGTCTTAGTATAGTGGCTGGTAAATCCTAACTTAGGGGCCTATAGGCCTAAGGTGTCTCTAGTTATTCCAGCCTTTTTTTTCCTAGCCTCCTATTTAGCCTCCTTTTCCCCAGCCTCCTCTAAGGGTTACGTAGAGGGGGTTTAGATATTCCTTACCTAGAGAGGATTCTACTTGTTCTTCTTTAGCTATATAAGCTCGTTAGTGAGGGTGTCTATCCTTATTATTATCTATTATAGTATTTATATTATTCCTTAAGGCTCTTAAGCCTGCTGCTCTTATATTTACTATTTATTAATTATTATCGTTGATCCCGTTGTCTCTAGTGATTCTAGTAGTTCTAGTGATTCTAGTGATTCTAGTGATTCCAGTAATTCTAGTAATTCCAGTGATTCTAGTACGCGACTATACTAATAATCCGATGTCTAGTAAGTCCAATGGGTTTAAAGTCTTAGCTATTATTAGGGCTTAACCTTAGAATAATCACTGAAAGGTTTATTACGCTATATACGTTAAGCTAAGACTTAAGGAGAGAAGAAAAAGTAGAAAGAAGAAGAGAACGACTTAAATATAAGAAGTTCTTAGTATTATATAACCTACTAATAATCCTCTAAGGCTTCTCTTAAGGCTCTAGACTTTAATATAGCTACTATCGAGTACTTTTTCTACGACCTAGTCTTGGTTTTTATTAGCGTTGGGATTCTCTAGTCTCATTTCTTCTATTTGGCGCAACGGGGTGGCGTTGGTTAGTGTAGGTTCGAGTAGTACTATATAGAAAACTAGGTGTATCCGTATTGTTTTTAGTAATTTAAGGTGGTAGTTTACTTTTCCTAGTTTTTCTACGATCTCGAATGGTCTAATTTTCTTAAAGTCTAGCTTATTGTTTGGTTATTTAGTCTTAATGTTTTTTTTAAGGAGGTAGACCTTATCCCCCTCCTTAAGCTCTAGTGCTTCCTAGTGCCGTCTATCGTAGTATCTTAACATGAGGTATCTGTTAAATTTAAGGTTAAGCTAAAGCTGTTGATAGAGCGCCTTTAGTTAGTCAGCTTTAAGGATTCCTTTCTAGGCGAGGCTCTAGCTCGGGATTGGCTCTTAGTAGGCGGTTGGTTTGAATCCGTAGTTAGCGTAGAATGGGGACTCCTGTGTTATAGATGCCTTCGTACTGTTATATACGAATTAAGCTAGTAGGAGTAGTTTAACCTAGTTATCTTAGCTGTAGTTTAGATAGTAGTAGAGGTATTATTTTAGAGTCTGGTTTATTCGTTCCGTCTAGCCGTCTGTTTATAGGTGTACCGTTATTAAGAGCTTATGTTTACTTCCGAGTTGCCGTGTAAGGGTTTACTAGAAGTGAGAGGTAAATAGGTGATCCCTATCTAATACTAGCTCGTCTAGTAGCCTATAATTACCGAGGATTGTCCTAAGGAATGTATAGGCTAATTCCTCTACGTTTGCCGATTTGAGGTAGAGTAAGTAGTAGGTATACTTCGTAAGCCTATCTACTATTATAAGGATAGAGTCGTATTTAACCTTTATAAGCGGTTCTTCTGACTAGGGTAGGTCCGTAATGAAGTTAAGGGTTATTAACTACTATAGCCTTTCTAGCGCCGCTAGGGGCTAGAGGTCCCTATATAGGGCGTGTCTTAAGGCTTTACTACGTAAGTATAGGTTGTACTGCGAGATTACTATCTTGACGGTTTTTCTTAGTCCTAGGAAGTAGAAGTTTCTTGTGATTCGCTTAATCGTTTTTTCGATACCTTGGTGTCCGTGTATTAGAGCTTTATAGAGGTTCTTAACGAGTGTTTTACGGAGTTTAGTAGATACGTAGACTAGTCTTAAAAATAGGAGGGTCCCTTCTTTATCTCTAGTAATCTAGGGGTCGTCTTTCTATTTTTCGAGTTCTTCTACGTTAGTATCGCCTTTATAGGCTTCTTGAATCTATTACGTCTAGGTATTACCTTCTAGGCGTATTACTAGCGCTAGGGCCCTTATAGGGGTAAGCGTGCCGTCTGCTACTTCTTCTAATACTACGGGTTAATGCCTGGGTTTTTCTATACTATAGTCTACTCTTCTACTTAATATATCTACGCGAGCGTTCTCTAATCCTTTTCTATAGGTGATCTTTATATTATAGGATACTAGCTCTTCTATTTATCTTACTTGTCTCCTTGTAAGTTCCTTAGTGATGGTGAAGTAAGAAAGGTTCTTATAATTATAATAAACTATAATCTAGTACGTAGCTTCTTCTAGGTAGTGTCTCTATTCTTTAAACGCGGTAATAATAGCTAGGAGTTCCTTATCGTAGACGTCGTAATTGAGCTCTAGGGGCGTTATTTTCTAAGAGTAGTATGTAATTAGGTGGAGACGACCTTATTCGTCTGGTTAACTAATATAGGCGCTAATGGCGTAATCTGATACGTTAGTTTCAAGGGTAATAGGTAGGTCTGGGTTATAAATACCTAGGATAGGCGCCTCGTAGAATATTCTCTTAAGTGAGTTGAACGTCTCTTACTATACTTATTTCTATTTAAACCCGTATTCTTTTCGGGTAAGCCTGGTTAAGGGTTCCGTTACCTTAGAGTAGTTCATGATAAACTTACAGTAAAAGTTAGTAAATCTAAGGAAGGACTGTACTTCTTTAACTATCCTAGGTATAGGCTAATTCCTTATTGCGTTAAGCTTGGCTTCGTCCATGCTGATATGTCTAGAGGTGATAATAAACCCTAGGAACTCTGTCCGTTATATGTACTATTCGTATTTTTCTAGCGCGATTTGGAGATCCTTTTCCTATAGTGCCTTTAGGACTTAATAGATATGCTTAGTATATTCTTTAAGCGTGTCTAAGTAGATAATAATGTCGTCTAGGTAAGCCGTATAAAATATATCTAAATACGGACGTAGGGTATCGTTAACTAGGCTCTAGAATATGCCTGGGGCGTTAGTAAGCCTAAAAGGTATAACGGTATACTTAAAGTATCCTAGGCGTGTTTTAAACGTGGTTTTTTATTCTTCTTCTTCCTTTATACGGACTAGGTAGTATTCTTCACGGAGGTTAAACTTTATAAAGTATTTTACTGTTCTAAACTTATCCTGTAGTTCGTCTATCTTTAGGAGTGGATACTAGTTCTTTACCGTAATATCGTTTAGCTACTAGTAGTCGATGTAGAGTTATAGCTTGCCGTTTTTCTTTAGGACGAATAGAATAGGGTATCCTACTAGTAATAATAACGGGCGGATGTATCCTCTTTCTAAATTCTTATCGATATATTCCCTTAAAGCCTTGAGCTCTTTTTCTAATAGGGAGTAGATTGGCTTAAACGCTGGCTATATTCCTAGGATAAGGGGTATCTTATAATCCTATAGCTTATACTCTAGTAGCTATTCTTTATCTCGTTCTTAGAAGATCCTTAGGTATTTCTAGAATTCCTAAGGTACTGTTTCTAGTTCTAGTATCGGTATTAGTTCTCTCTTAGTAGGCCTTATAAGTCTGTCCTAGTTACTATACCTAACTGTTAAAATGCCTTTTCCTAGGGAGCCTACCTTCCTATAGGTATTCCTTATAGCGTATTTCTAGTTAATCCTCTAGGGATAGTCTCCTCTAACTAGCTTTAGGTTATTATTCTCTTCTAGTAAGACCCTATTATAGGAGCTTTATTATATCTATATGACGATTCTTTATTCTATTTCTTAGCTAGGCTTAACGTAAACTACGTATACTTTCTTACCTCTATATCTTATACGCCTTAGCGCCGTAGCGGATATTTCTCTTATTTTAACCGGGTCTTTCTAACTCTAGTAGCTTAGGCCTTCTTGGCTATAGCGGCTCTTAGTAGCGGGTTTCCCTATACTACGTTTCGCGCTTACTAAATAGCGCTTGTATACTTCGTCTAGGAATATAATCTCGTTCGTTCCCTAGCGGATATAGGGCTCGTATGTCCTAAGCTATAGTATGCCTAGGATAATATCGTGTTCTAGTATCTTTATAATATCGAGGTTGATTCTTTCTCGGTGGTTATTAATAGTGATTATTAACTAGTCTATTTCTATCCTAACCTATCTATCGCTGTAGTCTACGGCCGATCTATCTACGGTTAAGAGGCGATAGGGCTCGCTCTTAGTAGTATAGTATAGGCCGTGCTTAATAATAAAGGTATTATTAGGGCTCAACCTTAGGATGATTACTAAAAGGTTTATTACGCTATGTACGTTAAGCTAAGACTTAAAGAGAAGAAGAAGAAGAAGAATAAAGAAGAGAACTTAAATATAAAGAGGGCTTAGTATTACGTAACTACTAATAATCTTCTAAGGCTTCTCCTAAGGCTTTAGACTCTAATAGTATAGCTGATAAGGTTTGTACTTACTCTACTATTAATTATAGTTCTAGCTGGCTTATTGTTAATTTATATAGGGACTATAAGTTATCTCTATAGATTTAGTCTAGTAAGTGATGTGCCGTTCGCTATATATAATACCTAGTTAAGGGACCTAGTTCCCGGCCCCTCCTATAGGTTCTAATATTTAGGGAGGCCGTCTAGTTTTTTAACTGCTAGGAGTCTTAAGCTGGGTACTCGCCTTCTAGGACTTAGATCTATTTAGTACGTGTACTATCTTAGTAGGAGCGCTGTTCGTAGGGCTTATTATCCTAGATTTCCTATTCGACTATATAATAGTCTTTAATATTAATGCCTGGGATCTATATTCCTTTAGCTGGGTTGCTATTTTTGGCGGGGAGCTTCTATATAAGGCCTTAGTTACTAGCTTAGCTAAGTATTATATCGAGGAGCTCTTCTTCCTATAGGGGCTCCTTCTATTCCTCGGTTCCTAGATTTTCCTCTAGTTCCGGGGTGCTATTGTATATTTCCCCTATATCGCTATTAATTAGTTCCTCGTCCTTTAGGAAGTTATTGATAAAGTTATCGATCTCTATTACTTCCTTATTTTAGGTTACTAGCGTGATTTACTACTTCCTAGGCTTCTTTAGGTACTATTCTATAGCGTTTTTATTACTTTAGTGGGTTTAATAGTTATCGTTATAGTATACTATCTAGCTTAGAGAGTTGTAGTTATTTAGCTATTATACTATTACCGTAGTTTCTCAGTTTACTGCGGAGGAGTTCTTCTCCTTTTAGTTATATAGGTTTTATAAGTAGTTATAGTCGTATTTCTAGTCTTTACTATAGTGGATATAGAGCTTATTCTTAAAGCGCTACTTCTATTCTTCTATCTATTCTAGGTGTGGGCCTCGGCTTTTATTATTCCTATCCTTATCTTAGTATAGGTTCTAGTTATTTCCTTAGTTAACGTTATTAATTTCTATAGTGTCTCCTTCTTCCTACGTATGTCTTAGGCGTGCTAGCCGTATTATATTAGCTAGATAGTGCTCAGAGCGTCTTTTCTAGAAGTAGTCGTCGAGTTACCTAGTGAGTTTAATTATATCGTCGAGTTTTTTAGGATAGGAATGGAAGGCTATAGCGTCTTTAATATTAGGCTTGAGTCCCTTATAGAAGTAGTCTCTTTATGCTTAGTCTAACTATCCTTTAAGGAAGGCGGCTACCTATCTAAAGTTAGAGGTATAATTAGCTACTAACTTCTTCTATTAGATTCTTATAATCTTCTAGGTTGCTTATTAAACTTTATCGATGTTGTTAAATATCTGTTTTAGTTGGGCTATGAATTTACCGTAGTCGTTAAATATATCCTTAGTAGTCTAGGACTGTGCCGTCTTAGGTTTATAGAGATATTTATTAAGATAGGGTTTAAACTATCGTTCTACTATTCTACGTAGGTAGGTTAAGATGAAGAGAACCTTGTCTTCTTTATACTTAAATTGGTCGCTATAGATCCTAATATACCGTTTGAGCTAGGATATAAAGCCTTATAGCTTCTAATAGTTTCTATTAAAGGTATTACTCAACATGACCACGCTAAAAAATCGATCCCAAGCTACGGCGCTAGGAGAGGGCCCTAGGGACTCTCCTAGGCCCAGCGAGACTTAAAATACCACTTAGAGCAGCTATAGCCGCGTTATGGTTGATGTAGAGGCCGTAGGAAGGGGTGAACAGCCCCCTCTAGCAACCGCCTCTACCCAACCACAGCGCACCCCTAATAAACCGTAGGGCATCCAGTATGGCGTAGAATACGTTAAAAGAGCATTAAAGACAGCAGACACCCTCCTCCAAGCCCTATAAGCACCTGCTGGCCTCCCTTCAGTCCTCTCCAGCCAGGTAAAAAATTTTCTCGACATTGCCAAGACAATCTTCCAGGATCATATCTCTATATGCCAGGAGGCAACCACCAAGGAGCCCGGCCTTAAGGATATCCTTAAGGAAGTACAATAAGTCCAGAAGGCAGTTAGCCGACTCCAGAGTACTCCTACGCCCGCAGTGCCTAGCTGGGCCAACATTACAGCCCGAGCAGCCCTAAAGCCCCCTACCTCCCCGGCCACCACTGAGCTTACCCTACACTTCCCAGACAAGACCAATAGACAGGAGGTTACAAACCTCTCTAACAAGGCCATTATTAAGAAGATTTAGGCAGGGAAAAGCCTAGTATGTAAAAAGGTACTAGCTACTAAGAAGCTCCCTAGTGGGGACGTCAAGCTCTTTATGCCTAATGCTCAGACCAGAGCAGCCCTCCTCTAGGACCAGGAATGGACTATAGGACTAGGCAGGGAAGTCCGTCCCAACCAGCAGCTCTACTCAGTGCTAGTCCACAACGTCCCCCTCGAAGGAATTAACATCAAGGATCCCCAGGCCGCCCAAACCCTTCAGGATCAGAACCTTACCCTACACCCTAGTCTTCGTATCAGCAAGCTAGCCTGGCTAAAAAGGAAGCTCCTAGAGGGGAAAACTCACTCGGCTATTATCCTTAGTACTACAGACCCCGAGGTAGCCAACCAGATTATTACTAAAGGACTTATTAGTAACTATACTCTCCACACAGTAGAATACTATAGTACAGCCTTTACAGTGACCCAGTGCTTTAAGTGCCAGGACTATGGTCACATCTCCACCCACTATAGAAGGGAGACCAAGTGTGGCCAGTGTATAGAGGCACATAACACCCAGGAGTGCCCTAAGGAAAAAATGCAGTGTGCAAACTGCTTATAAAAGCACACGGCCTGGAGCAACGCCTGCCTAGCACGCAGAGCATGCCAGGCAAAGGCCACCTAGGCCCGCCTAGCAACTCCAGAGAGGTATAGGGCAGGATCCCCTGTGGCCAAGACACAGCCCCAAACCAACTAGTTAACGGTCGGGCTAAGGAAGAGGCCTAGAGAGGAGGAGCCGGCTAAGAGAAGACTAGATAGGCTAAGGGACCTAAGCCGCCCCCTGCCTCCCAACTAAATGCGGTTTACTAGACTCAACAGCTCCCAGCATACCTCGGGGGAGGAGCCTACGGGAACCCCCTCCTCCTCGCAGCCTACACCACCAACCCCCCCGCAGCCTAACTCAGAGATGGAAGGAAGTTAATATTAGATATAGGCTCTCTATCTATCGTGCAGTACAACGTCTATAAGAGTAAGAATAGGGTGATACTCCCGTTCTTCAAGGAGGTGGACCCAAAGATCCACCATATCCTGGCCATCCAGGAACCGTGGAGGAACCCGAGGGTCAAGATAACAGCAAGACACCCTACCTACTACACAGTTTTCCCTCAGGAGGGGACGGCAAGAACCTACTTCTTCATAAGTAAGGCCATTGCCCCCGACTCCTAGTAAGTAATAGTCTACTCACTAGACCTTATTACACTATCCCTTACCACTAAGACACGTACAATCCATATCCATAACTACTATAATCCCCCGCCAGCCTCTCACACTAGTATAGCTCTAGAAACCCTATCTCTTCTACCAGAAGCTCTTAGAAAACCAGGGGAGTACATCCTCCTAGGGGACTTTAACCTCCACCATTCTATCTAGGGAGGTATAGCCTCTCTAACACACTACACCCTAGCAGATAACCTGATTAAGATAGCTACCGCAGCTAATCTTAACCTCGCCCTTCCAAGGGGCACTATCACTAGAAGAGATAGTAGTAGTAAGAGTACTCTAGACCTTGTCTTTATATCACGGTGGCTAGAGGAGAGAATCCTTAGCTGTAGAGTCAGCTAGGAGCTTAAATCATCCTCTAACCACCTACCTATCCTCACTATACTTGATTTTTCTCTTACCCCCGCGGAACCACGTCCCCCAAGGCCCCAGTGGAAGAAAGCAGACTGGAAGAGAACCAATAAGGTACTCTAAATAAAGCTCAAACACCTTAAAGTAGCCCCTCTTAACACTAAAGCAGACCTGGATCACTTCACTAAACTGCTCCAGGAGGCCATCGAAAGGACAATCTAGGAGACCATCCCAGTAGCAAGACCCTCACCCTAGGCCTCTATACAATGGACAAAGGAGTGTTCGGACCTGGTAAACCAGGCTAGAGCAGCCAGAAGGAAGTGGACAGCCATAGGGAGGGAGGAGGACTAGGTGGCATACTAAACCACTGCTAACAGCAAGAAGAGGCAGATCAGAAGGGATAGAACAAAAGCATAGCGCAGAACAGTAGCTAAGATCACCTCAGACCCATCTACACTCTAGAAGCTCTCAAAGTGGGCAAGAACAAAAGCACAAGAACCACAAGCCCCACCCCAGTTCCCACCCCTCCAGGGAGCAGATGGACAACTGCGCTACGACAATCAGGCCAAGGCAGAAATCCTTACCAACCAGTTCTTCCCCCCTCCTAGGGCCACCGACCTCTCAGACCTGGATGGGTGCATATACCCAGTACCAGTAGAGATCCCCCAAGACCTCGCCGAAGAGCAGGTCCTCCACACCATCAAGAAGCTTCCCCCAGATAAGGTGTCAGGGCTCAACCTTAGGATGATCACTGAAAGGTTTATTGCGCTATGTACGTTAAGCTAAGACTTAAAGAGAAGAAGAAGAAGAAGAATAAAGAAGAGAACTTAAATACAAAGAGGGCTTGGTATCACGTGACTGCCGATGATCCTCTGAGGCTTCTCCTGAGGCTTCAGACTCTAACATCACCCCCCCCCCTTCCCCTCTTTCCGTTTTTAGACAGTGTCGGGTTCAATTCTCAGTGGGGGCGGATCTTCTTCCATTATGGAGGGGTATACAAGGTGAAAAAGCGAAGGACTTTGACATCAAACGGCTACATGGCGTAGTTGGAAACTTGGCTGACCGGCAGCATGCGACGGTGGTACGTTACGTTGAGGTGGTGACATCTCTCAGTTGATAGGCTGTTACAGGCTTGTCAACTGGCTGTCGAATTGAGGGCCTGTCTGTTGACAGGAAGAGGGTTCTCCGGCACTGGCGGATTCCGTCCAGTGGTCTGTAATGCCCGACCAGGTGACCTAGTACTGTCGTCTCGCAGTTCACTGCTGGTTCATAGGAAGGATCAATGTCACCTGGATCGGGCTCGGCTTCGGCCGGGCCAAACCGCTTGTCTTTTTGCTCACTGCCAGTTCTCGTTCAGTTGCCTGTCAGTCCAATCTTGGTGCTAGAGTTCCTGTGGGGTTCGTTGCTGGTTCCTTTGTTCCAGGTAGGAGTCCAGCGCTGCTGTGTCCTTCAGTGCTGATGCGGGTTCCCATGTTGGCCGAGCATACCCTTCCCATTTAACTTGATACTGTAGCTGGCGCCTTTGTTGACTCGGTCTTTTTGCTATTCTCTCGCCTAGGATTGCCTCTACTACCCATTCGTCCTGGCCGTCTACTTGGACTGGTGGGGGTTGATAGTCGTCCTGTACTTGGCTTGGTAGTGGGTCCATTCCTGCCGGCCGGAGGAGGTCTACGTGGAAGACATTGTGTACTGCTCCAGGGATATCCAGTTTGTAGTTGTGAGATCCAACTACCTCAATGATAGTGAATTTTGCTGCCTTATCATCGAGTTTCTTGCTTGGCCTATCCGTCTTCAGGTTCCGTAGGTGTAGCCAGACCTTGTCACCTACTTTGTACGCAGGTGAAGGGTTTCTCTGCCGGTTGGCTTGCCTCTCTTGTTCCTGTTGAGCCTCTGCCATGGACATCTGCGCCCAGTCCGTGACTTCTTTGATCTTGGCTACAATTGCCTCCGCTCTTGCCACTGGGGAGTCCCTGTGGGGGTCATTGGGTTGAATATCCTCAAGCAGTTCCAGTGGCTCGAGGTGGAACCCATGGGAGAGGAAGAAGGGGCTTGCCTGAGTCGTTGTTGACGTTCTTCCATTGAGGGCCAGCTGAACAACCGGTAACCAGTCCGCCCAGTCTTGCTGGTGGTGATCCACAAACAATGCGAGTTTCCTTGCTACTTCAGTGTTCATTCTTTCCGTTGATCCATCCGTTTGGGGGTGGTAGGCCGTTGAGATACGTCTCTTGATCTTAAGCAGTTGACAAATACGTTGCTAAAGAAGGCTCACAAATTGCGTTCCCCTATCAGATACGATTGCTGCTGGGACACCATGATTCCGGTAGAAGCATCCAATGAACAGCCTTGCAATGGTTTCCGTTTCAGTATTTGGGCAGGCCTCAAGGATTACTCCTTTTCCTAGGCGGTCGGTTATTACCATAAGCATTTCGCAACCGTTACTAGATGGCAGTGGCCCAGTAAAGTCAATAGAGATCTCTCTCCATTGACGGCTTGGTACTGGTAACGGCTTGAGCAGCCCTTGCTTCCTGTCCCTCCAGACCTTGGTCCTTCCACAGACATCACAGTTCCGGCAGAATCTCCGGATATCATTGACAAATCCTGGCCAGAAGAAATGCCTTGCCACGAGAGAGACTGTTTGAATACGCCCAGGATGCGCTGAGAGGGGGGAGTCATGCATCTCTTGAATGATTCTCGTTCGCAGTGGCTCAGAGTCTGGTACCCATTTCCTACCCCTGAAGAGGAGGCTTCCTTGGTTATCCAGTGAGCACTCAGTGATTGAGACCTTGAACTTTGTAGCAAACTCCAGTGGGAATGTTCTTTCCCCTTGCTGTACTGCTTCTCGGAGTTGCCTTAACACTTGGTCCTGCTGGAGTGCCTCTTGCCATTGATCCTCTAGGGAAGGAGGTTCTCGTGCTTGTTGTCCTGGTCGTGCTTGTTGTCCTGGTCGTGCTTGTTGTCCTGGTCGTGCTTGTCGAGGTTTGACTGCCATGGCTTCTTCAGATAGAAGTGAATCTTCATTGCTCCATTCTTGTTCTTCAGGGTCCTCTGGTGATCCAGTATTGAGGACCAATCCGTGGGGCATTAACTGAAGTAATTGAGCCGTTCTTTGTTCGAGTCTCTCATCCATATCTGTTGTAGGTAAGTCTTGGTCCCTTCTTGTCAATGCGTCTGCTAATCCATTGGTTTTCCCTGGGGTATATTCAATAATAAAGGAGAAGCGGCTAAGCTCTCTCCACCATCGAATCTGCCTTTCAGAAAGCCTTCTTGCTGTGGTAAAGTATTCTAGGTTCTTGTGATCAGTGAGAATCTTAAACTGATGAAGTCCTTTCAGTTCAGCATCCCACTGACGTAGGCATTTAACCACTGCAAGTAGTTCCTTGTCATAGATCGGGTAGTTGCATTCTGCTGGGAGATTCTTCTTTGAGAAGAACGCTACTGGTCGTAGAAAGCCGTCGTTATCAAATTGTTGGAGCACTCCTCCTGTGCAGTAGCCAGATGAGTCCGTTGCGAGGATTGTTTCTCGTTCTGGGTCGAATTGTATAAGGACTGGTGCAGTAATAAAGGCCTTCTTTAGTTTCTCAAATGCGGCATTGGCTTCTTGGCTCCATTGGAAGACGGTGTTCTTTCTTGTTAGGGAGACCAGGGGAGATACCAGGTTAGAGAAGCCCTTGATAAACCGTCGGTAAAAGTTGGCAAAACCGAGGAATCCGAGTACTCCTTTAGCCGTGGTGGGTGCCTTCCACTCCTGAATTGCCTTGACCTTCTCTAGATCCATACGGATGCCTTTTCCAGCCTCAATAATATACCCAAGGTACTTAGTAGACTGGACTTCGAATTCGCATTTCCTTAGATCAAGTTGTAGTCCTGCAGCGTCTAGCTTCTCTAACACCTTGTTTACCTTTTCTCGGTGCTCCCGACGAGTTCCGTCCGTGAAGATAAGAATGTCGTCGACGTAGGCAGAGACAAAGTCATCTAGGAAATCTCTTAACGTCCAGTTGATATACCGTTGGAAAGTACTAGGTGCATTTGCTAGTCCAAATGGTGTTACCAACCATTCAAAGAGCCCAAAGCGTGTCCGGAATGCTGTTAACCACTCGCTTCCTTCCGCAATTCGTATCCGGTGGAAGGCAGCACTCACGTCGAGCTTCGTAAACCACTTGGCCTTACTAATTCGATTAAGTGTCTCCTGGATCAGTGGTAGGGGATAGCGGTCCTTTCTTGTAATCCGATTAAGAGCCCGGTAGTCACAGCAGAAACGAAGGCCTCCTCCAGGTTTCTTTACAAAGAGGACAGGTGCTGCTGCTGGCGAGTTGCTTACACGGATAAAGCCTTTATCTAGTAGCTCGTTAAGAGTCTTCCTTAGTACAAGAAGCTCATCACGAGACATATTATATAAAGGTCCCCATGGGGCATCAGGTGTCTTGCCGTTGGTATCCTTTTCCAGTTCAATTTGATGGTCAATTCCAGGTCGGTGCGGTGGGAGTTTTTCCGCCTCTTTCTTGTCAAATAGACTGATCCGTTTAGGGTCTACCCAGCTAGGTAACTGGCTTCGGAAATCCATAAGGGGCTTCTCCTGTAAGGCCTTGTTGATATCCGCGAGGCTGGCTGTAAAGATCTAATATCCTTTCTTTTTTCCAAGCCTCATAAGGTGGCAAAAGGCAGCAGCTCCAATTAGCTTGCCTTGAGACTTAGGGAGATCAGTGTCTTGCTTTACAGTCAATCCAGTATCCTTGAAGGTGATGGTTCGTTCGCTCTGGTCAAGTACTGCTTTTTCTTGCACCATCCAGGGGCTCCCTAGCATAAGATCGCATCCAGAGAGTTTTGGGACGATATAGAAGAACATACGCTTTTGATGATGACCCCCAATGTCGACTTCAGCCCAGGCAACTTCATTGATCTTCCACCCAGTTGGTGTCAGTCCATCCAGTGTCCTTGGTGAGATTTTAATACGCGGGAGGTTACAGCGTTCAGCGAATTTATAGCTCATTACAGCGTAGAATTCACAACCAGTATCAGCAAGAGCTTTTCCAAAAGTCTCTTTATTGATCATAACTGAAGTGAGAAGTGAATCCTGTTCCAATTTAGGTTGCTGTTTACGCCATTCATCCTGTGCTTCCTGCTTTTCCTCCACTGTTAGCTCCTGCCTGCGATTTCCAACAGGAGCTTTCAGTTTTCCGACTGCTGGGAGGAGGTCTTATTATCCTCCATGTCTTCCAGTTGCGGTCCCACGTGTCCCTCCTGCTGAGCAGGCCTTGCAAAGCGTGTAGGTCTCCTTGGTGGTAGCCAGGGGCATTGGGCAATTAGATGCGTTGAGTCGCCGCAGCGTAGGCAACGGTATTCCTCCTTTCGTTTCTGCATCTCTTGATCATTCACCTACTTGACACGGCGCCCTTGGGCTGCCTTAGCTGGCCCAGTAGGTTCCCAGTCCATGTTGTCGTGTTGGGGCGTCGTTGTTTTTGGCTGCTTGGACCCTGGCTGCCTGCTAGTGGACCCTGCCGAGCCAACCTTATTCTGACCACGCCACCACCCTTCCTGCCAGCCCTGTTGGGCTTTCTTGCCATTATTACGCACATGAAATGCCTCCAGTTGATCACTAACGCGTTTCAGCTCAGTGCAGTAGTCCTCAAAGGACTGGCTTGTACTTCCAAGGCCAATCATGCTGTGCTGAAGCTCTTGACTGAGTCCTGCTTCTAAGTAAGCTTTCAGGATCTCATCTGGCCAGTGGGTGCCTCCTGCCTCCAGTACCAGTTTGCGAAACTCGGTAAAGTGTTCCATGAAAGGCTTGTTGGTTTGGCGTAGCTTGTGCAGCTTGCGCTGGGCCTTTTCTTGTACATGGGGGTCGCCAAATGATAGGCGTAGTTGGTCCAGTAGGCACTGAGCAGTCATATTACTTGTGTTGGTGGTGGCTTGTATCCAGGGCTGTAGCTGACGCGCTGCCTCGCCTCTGAGTCGATTGTGGAGCATGAAGAACTTGGTTGCCTCGTTACAGTTATTGTAATCTACGGAGAGCTTTGCCAAGGCCTGAGAGATCCAGGGTTCGAGTTCATCCCTATTGCCTGAGAACTCAGCGAGGGGGCCAAGGTTCTTAGTAGGCTTGTTATTCTGAGAGGAAGGCGCGTGTTCTTGGGGCTGGGCTGTGGCCTGTGCTTGGGGAGGCTCGGTCGGTTGTTGCTCGGAAATTACAGTTCCAGTTTGGGACGTCTGTTGCCCCTTTTCCAGCTGTTCCACCTTGCTATTCAGTGCGCTCATCTGAGCCATCATCTGCTGTAGCATCTGCTTCATTTCTTGGGATTCTTGAGCCCGTTGCTCCTCCTCATACTGTGGGTTAACCATTCTGAGAATCCCTCGCTTCGTGTTGCTTCTAGTGATTCCAGTAGTTCCAGTGATTCCAGTGATTCCAGTGATTCCAGTGATTCCAGTGATTCCAGTGATTCCAGTGATTCTAGTGATTCCAGTGCGAGACTGTGCCAATAATCCAGTTCCAATAAGTCCAGTGGGTTTGAAGTCTTAGCTATTGTCAGGGCTCAACCTTAGGATGATCACTGAAAGGTTTATTGCGCTATGTACGTTAAGCTAAGACTTAAAGAGAAGAAGAAGAAGAAGAATAAAGAAGAGAACTTAAATACAAAGAGGGCTTGGTATCACGTGACTGCCGATGATCCTCTGAGGCTTCTCCTGAGGCTTCAGACTCTAACATAAGGCACCAGGCCTAGACAAGATTATCAATAGGTTCCTAAAGCAGTATACTCAGACACTAAGTGGACCACTCACCAGGCTCTTCCAGAAATGCCTAGCGCTTACATACCACCCCAGGCAGTTTAAAAGCTCTATTACCGTAGTCCTCAGGAAACCACAGAGGGATGACTACACTAAAGCCAAGTCATTTAGACCGATTGCCCTACTTAATACGCTAGGGAAGCTGCTTAAGAGGGTTGTAGTAGATCGGATCTCCTAGGCTACTAAGGCCCACAAACTGCTCCCCGATACACAGATGGAAGCTAGGAGAAACAGGATAGCAGTAGCAGCTCTTAACCTACTTACGGAATAGATTCATACTATCTAGGCGCAAGATCCTAGGCTGGTAGCCTCAGTCCTCAGTCTGGACATCTCAGGGGCATACGACCATATATCCCACAAGAGACTCCTCTACAATATGAGGATGGCAAGGCTCCCAGCCTAGATAGAAAGATTCACTCACTCCTTCCTACAGGACCGCACCACTCAGCTGTCCTTTAGGGACTTTACAAGCCAACCAATCCACACCACAACAGGCATCCCCTAGGGATCCTCACTGTCCCTGATCCTCTATCTGTTCTTTGCCTCTAACCTACTTACAAAACTCCAAAGGGGCAACACTTTCCCCCTTGGCTTTATAGACGATACCAACATCCTTACATTTAGTAGATCTACAGAACAAAACTGTAGGATGCTAGAGGAGGCTAATAGAACCTGCGAACACTGGGTAGCTACCTACGGGTCGACCTTCTCGCCTAACAAGTACCATCTCGTTCACTTCACGAGAAGGCCAAAGAGATTCAATATGGCAGCAGGAATCCGCATCCCGGGATTTACGGGACACCCAGAACCTACAGTCAAGATCCTGGGAGTCCATGTAGATAACAAGCTAAGATGGGGACCTCACATTAGGGAAACTAGGGCTAGGACACTTAAGCAGTGCACATCCCTCTCTAGACTCGTAGCATCCACCTGGGGAGCCTTATTTACTAAAGCCCGTCATATCTATACAGTAGTGGTGAGGCCAGTCCTTACCTACGGCTGCGGGGTATGGCATATCCCGGAGGGGATCCCAGGGTGGAGGAAAATAGCCATCCAGCCACTGCAGAAGATTCAAAACCAGTGCCTTCATACCATCTCAGGGGCGTACAAGTCAACCAGCACACAAACCTTAGAGCATGAGACGGGGATCCCCCCGCTCTCACTCCACCTAGATGAACTAACACTAGCCCAGACTATTAGGGCTAGGGATGGCCCAGTAGCAGCAGTGGTAGAGGAAACTTACCAGAGCATCAAATAGATAGCCCGGGCTACTCTGGGCGCTAGAGACCCAGCCGGCCCAGCTCGGAGAACCCTACTTAGAGCAAGGGTAACCTCCCTTCTCGGCAGCTACCCCACCCTCCCGGAGCGAACAAGGCTACGCATAGCATATAGGAAGAAGTGGAAGGAGAGATGGATAACGTACACTAGCTAGGAAAGGCGGCACAGGCCAGTGGCTTAGAGCATACAGTGGAACCCAAAGATTCGACAAATTCACAGCGAACTGTCTAAGCCACAGAGCACACTCGCCACTCTACTGCGTACTGAGTATATTAGGCTGGAGGACTTCCTCTCTAAGCGCAAGGTGCTAGGACACCCTAGCCCCGCCTGCCCATACGGCTGGTATAGGCAAACCCTAAAGTACATCCTCCTCTTCTACCCCTACTTCCAACAGGGTAGGGCACAGATGCTCTAAAAGGCGGAAACTATAGACTACCGCTCCCTTCTCTCTATAAAAAAGGGAGTCAAAGCAGTAACAGACTGGTTCTTACGCCTAGGACTGCTCAAGTAGTTTAGCCTGGCCAGGGAATTAATCTAGGAGGACAGCCAGGAAGAGGAACTAGGAGGACTACTAGGACTACTCGGACCCGGACAACTACGAGGATAAGGACTAAAGGGATAGGGCTAGTAGATGAATATAGGGCTGCCACAGCAGCCGCTACCGGTAAGAAGGGAAAATAGAACCAGAATTAGACATCATGCCTAGATCGAGAGGAGGGGTTTTTACTAGGCGAAAAGGTTTTCCCCCTCGTGTAAAATAACTACAGATAGCCAACCCCGCATGGACCCGTAAGGGAGCTATATTGGGAAGAAATGAATTTATCTATCTATCTATCTATTAAAGGTATTAGGGTTTCTAATTTTAATCTTATATGTTCTTAGTATTGCCTGTTCTTCTTAGAGCTCTTGGAGTTATTTAAGGCGGCCTTTAAGAGCCTTAATTATAGTGACGAGATGCTCTATTATTAGCTATAGGGCTGTTATGTTATCGTCCTAACCGAAAGGTGCAAATCCGCCGCGACCGCAGCGGCATTTAATTTGTATGGGGAATCGCCGGGTCGGACGTTGGCGGCTCACCGCGGCGTGATTTACCGCGGCGTGATTTAGAGAAATAGCCGAGACTCGGTCAAGTTGTAGAGCACGTCACTGCGATTACTTTTTATATAAGCCATCCTAAAATCCGACCGCTGCATCGTGAGAAACCAGCCACTTGGGGTAACAGTAGGGTTAGGGTTGAGGGTTTTTGATGGGGTAAGAGTGATCCGTGCGGCGGCGGGCAGTAGTAGTAGTAATAGTAGTAGTTAGCAGCATTTACGAGTTTTCTCATACTAGCACCATTCTCTCCAGCAACTTTCAGCATCAGCCAGGCAAATACTAACTGGCGTACTAAATAGCGTCAGCTTACTTTTATCACCAGGTAGAATACCAGCTCGTGATCTGCAAGGAGTGCAGGCATACGGTATGGCCAGACCAGGTGGAAGGTCACTTACGAGGGAAGCATCACCGGATGGGCCGGAAGCAGGCGGAACTCGTTGGAAATGAGGTTAGAGGCTGGCATGGCTTGATCATATCCCCAAGCGAGCTGCAGGTGCCAGCCCGGGTGCAGCAGCCCATCGCGGAGCTACCGTTGTTTGAGGATGGACTGCTGTGCCAAAGAGAGCCCAACAGCTGCCAGTATATCTGTAGGAGCAAGAGGATCATGAAGGATCACTGGCACGAAGAGCACGGGTGGTCGCTTGGAGGTGGTAAAGGCAGGTTGGCCAGAAGGGTGGAGGAGAGTCTGGAGGAGAGGTTTTGGAAGACAGCGAAGCGGGTGCGCTGCCAGCGCTTCTCCCCTACCTTCCACGGCTCGCAGTACTTTGAAGTCTGCCAGCCGGCGGATCCAGCGCCGCAGGAGGAGGACCAGGCGCAGCCCGCCCAGGAGGGAGGGGAGGGAGGGGAGGGAGGAGGAGAGCAGCTGTGGTAGCGGGCGTGGAACAAGGCAAACCAGAACTGGGAGGAGCTGGAGAAGCGGGCGCGGGCGACTATCGAGGAAGGGGAGAAGGACGAGGTTAGCCCGTAGCTGGACAGGACGCAGTGGCTGCCGTACCTAGCGCGGCTGGACCGCGACGATCTGCTAGCGTCGGTTGAGGAGCCCAACACCACCAACAACCCGGACAGGCCAGAGGAGGAGGAGGCGGCGGCGGTAGCCATCTGGAAAGCCATGGACGAGGTTGCGCGCATCGGCCAGCAGGTGGTGACCCAGCGGGTCGGCATATTCATCCGCATGGAGCTGATGAGGACGGAGAAGCACCAGAACCGGTACCACCCGCTGCAGCCGTACATAGAGGAAAACGCGGTCGCGGACAGGTCGAGGGCGTGGAAGCAGGTGCTGATATTCTTCGTCAGGACGCAGCAGCAGCGGCAGCAGCAGCAGGGGTAGCAGCAGGAAGAGTATGACTGGAGAAGGCCAGAGTACAGGTTCACCCGCAGGTAGTCCAGGGCGTTCACTAGGCTGATGGAGGAGGCGGAGCAAGCTGTAAAGAAGTAAGAAGAAGGGAAAGGGGGAGGAAGAGACGAAGAAGAAAGCGAGGAAGAAGAGGGAGGAAGAAGTGATAGTAATGGTGATAATAATAAAGAAGAAGGAGCTGATTTAGAAGAGCAGCAGTAGCAGCAGCTGCCACCAAAGCTATCCGGGATCTAGAAGGCGTGCTTAGACTTTTACATTGAACTGCTGAACCAGAGGATCACGTAGCGCGAGTACGACAGCGCTCTGGTCTGCGCTCTAGCGGTGCAGAGGGTCACGCCCACCGGCTGGAGGGAGCCGGGTCTGTACACAGCGATTCTGTCGGCCATCATCAAGGTGGGGCGCTTCATGGTGGTGCAGAAGGCGCTGGAGATAGCGGGTCCAGCAGCAGCAGTAGCAGCAGCAGAAGGGGAGGAGGATGGTAGGGAGGAGTTTAGCAGTAGGGGCAGCGCATGGGACTTTGAGGAGGAGGAGGAGGAGGAGGAGGAGGAGGAGGAGGACGGCGCTAGCGGTTATAGTGGAGGCGATGCTGGCAGCAGCAGTAGCAGTAGCCGCAGCCAGGGCGGCAGGAGCAGCAGCAGCCAGGACAGCAGGAGCAGCAGTAGCCAGGGCGGCAGGAGCAGCAGCAGCCAGGGCGGCAGGAGCAGCGGCGGCCAGGGCAGCGGCGGCTAGAGCAGCAGTGGCCAGGGCAGCAGCGGCCAGGGCAGCGGCGGCCAGAGCAGTACCAGCAGCAGCGGCCAGGACAGCGCCAGCAGCAGCGGCAGGGACAGCAGTGGGCGCAGCAAGCGCAGCCAGCGCAGCCAGCGCAGCCAGATGAAGATGAGCTGCTTGGAGCTGGTGACTAAGATGATGGACAGCTTCATGATCCGAGGCAGCCACAGTCCCATGCAGTGGATACTGGATCTGCGCACTTATGGGATGAAGATCCACTACAACACCACCACCAAGGGCCATATAGGATGGAACGGGCAGGAGCAGCTGCTATACCAGGGCATCCAGTTCACCATGGCCAAGTTCAGGGGCATGGTGCACGGCTTACTGAACGACAGTCGCCAGCTGCTGCTCCAGGAGCTGCTGTTTGGCGGCCACAGCAGCTACAAGAAAGAGCATAGGGAAATGGACGTGCCAGCAGTGCCGTGGCATTCCATCAGGGACAACCCAGCCGAGGAGCGTAGAGGGTGGAGCTTTCTGCAGGACCAGCGCACTAGGCTGCCAGCAGACGGGAACACTTGGCTGTTCAATAGGATCATGGGAATCACTGCTGTGAGGAAGAGGTTCACCAGGAAAAACACGAGCTCGGGCATCAGCAGGCAGGCGGTAGATGCATATGCAGCGTAGGTAGCCGAGTTTAGGGAGAAGCTGCTGCTGCTGATGCACATTACTGGTGGACAGCCGGCGAGAGGGCCGGAGATTCTCAGTATCAGGCACAGTAACACGGCTAAGGGAGGGCACCGCAACGTCTTTGTGGAGGATGGGCTGGTCGTGTTCGTCACACGCTACCACAAGGGCTACGCCATATCCGGGGATGTCAAGGTGATCCACAGGTATCTGCCTAGGGAGATGGGCGAGCTGGTGGTGTGGTATCTATAGCTGGTCTTGCCATTCCACCAGCGCATGCTGGCAGTAGTACGTGGAAGCGAGCAGATCTCGGCCCACATATGGCCGGCGGAGGCGGGGGAGAAGAGGTGGACGACGGAGCGTATGAGGGAGGCGATGAAGAAGGAGAGCAGGATCGGCTTGGGCTAGGAGCTGACGGTTAGGGCGTATAGGGACGTCGCTATTGGCATCAGTAGGCGCTTTATGCGCGGCTCTAGCGCGTTCAGGGTAGATGAGGAGGGGGGAGGAGAGAATAGGAATGAGCAGGAGCAGGAGCAGTAGTAGATAGAGGTGGGAGAAGACCGGGTAGCAGCAGCCATCGCAGACGCCCAGGCAGGACACACTTCCCACACCGCAGGCTTGATCTACGCGCGTGGGATGATGGAGCAGGCGGGTGTAGTGGCGGAGAAGAGGCTGCTGTTCCGCGCTTCTAGTACCGACTGGCACCGCTTCTTGGGCTTCCAGTCGGCATTTAAAAGCCAGGAACCGGCTGCTTCCAGGAAGAGGAAGCGCTGCCCGTTTGAGGATGACGCGGATGAGGAGCGGCTGGACCGCTGGGTAAGGCTGAAGAGGGCAAACGTAAAGGAGCAGCTGTAAAGATTGATGGGAAAGGAAGCCGAGTTCCGTAGTATCCAGGAAGAGGCGGTGACCGCCATCCAGGCTGGAGTGAGCCCGGTGGTGGCAGTGATGCCGACTAGGGCTGGGAAAAGCATCTTGTTCATGCTGCCAGCTTGGACGGAGCTAGGAGGAACAACGGTGGTGGTGGTACCGCTTATCGCGCTGCGAGCGGACATGAAAGAGCGCTACAGTAAGCTGGGCATCAGCTGTGTAGAATAGGAGGCGAGGCGGCCACCAGACGCGGAGTCCATCATGCTGGTCACGCTAGAGGCAGCACTAAGCGACGAGTTTATGACGTTTTTGAACCGGCTTAGGGCGATAAGGCAGCTGGACAGGATTATTGTCGACGAGTGCCACGTGGTGCTGAACGACTAGGTGGACTTCCGTAAGCAGCTGCAGCAGCTGGGGAAGCTCATAGCGGTAGAAACGTAGATGGTTCTACTCACAGTAACGCTGCCACCCAGCAAAGAGGCGGAGCTGTGGCGCAGGATGGGCTGGACTACGGCCGAGGTGGTGGTGTTCAGGGCGGTCACCACCCGCAAAAACATCAGCTACTAGGTGGTGGGGGTGGAGTTGGAGGTGGAGGTGGAGAATGGAGGAGGGAGAGGAGGGAGAGGAGGGAGAGGAGGGAGAGGGGGAGGATAGCGAGGAAGACAAGGAGGAAAGGAGGCGCAGAATAGGAAAATAGAAGAGATGGTAGAAGAGGAACTGCAGGCAACGGTGGAAGGAAAGGTGGTCATCTACTGCAATACAGTGACCAGGGTGAAGAGCTTGGTGGACGCAGGGCTGTTCCAGTGCGAGGCATTTTACAGCAAGATGTCAGAAGCTAGGAAGAAGGAGGTACTGGAGGACTTCAAGGCGGGAGTAGTGCGCGTGGTGGTGGCCACCAGCGCGCTAGGCATGGGGATTGATATTCCAGGCATTAGGCTTATCATCTACACGGATGAGCCGCGGGATTTTCTGGACTACGCGCAGGAGAGCGGCAGGGCGGGAAGGGACGGGCTGGCTAGCAGAGCAGTGATGGTTCAGGGGGGAGAGAAGAGTGATGACCGGCTGGTAAGGCGGTATCTGGACGGGGGGCCGTATAGGAGGACAGTGATGGACGAGTTTTTAGATGGTAGATTTGGGCGGGTGGAATGCTGGCAGGAGGAGGAGGGGGAAGAAAGGTGCGATTTTTGTAGAAGTAGAAGGGGAAGGGGGGGAAGGGGAGGGGGGGAGTCTAGGCAAGAGATTGAGATGGTAGATGAGGAGAAGGGGGAGGAGGTAGACAGGGAGGTAGAGGAAGAACAGAGTATAGACCAGTACCAGCAGCAGCGGCAGCAGCAGGGGCAGCAGTAGTGGTGGAGGGGGGAGTAGCAGCAGCAGTGGAGGAGGGAGGAGGGGTAGCAGCAGTGGTGGCAGCAGAGGGAGGAGGAGCAGCAGTAGCAGCAGAGGAAGGAGCAGCAGCAGCAGCAGAGGGAGCAGCAAGAAGAGCAGCAGGAGCAGTAGTGGTAGCAGAGGGAGCAGCAGCAGTAGAGGAAGCAGCAGCAGCAGTAGCAGCAGCAGCAGCAGTAGAGGGAGGAGCAGCAGTGGAGGGAGCAGCAGCAGCAGTAGAAGAAGCAGCAGCAGCAGCAAAGGAAACAGCAGCAGCAGCAGCAGCAGCAGCAGCAGCCACGGCAGCAGCAGTAGCACCAGCAGCAACAAGAGCAGCAAGAGCAGCAAGAGCAGCAAGAGCAGCAAGAGCAGCAAGAGCAGCAGTAGCAGCAGAGGAAGCACCAGCAGCAAGAGCACCAGCAGCAACAGTTACAGCAGCAAAGGGAGCAGCAGTAAAGAGAGCAGCAGAGAAGGCAGCAGCAGGAAAATCAGCAGCAAAGAGAGAAGCAGCAGAGGATGCAGCAGCAAAGAGAGAAGCAGCAGGAAAATCAGCAGGAAAGACAGCAGGAAAGACAGCAGGAAAGACAGCAGGGAAGACAGCAGGAAAGACAGCAGGAAAGACAGCAGGAAAGCCGGCAGGATGAAGAGCAAAGTACGCAACAAAGAGAATCAGACAGGCAGGAGTTTCAAAGGCAGCAGCAGCAGCAAGTAGGAATAAGGGCAAGGCAGGCCAGGCAGACACAACAGGTATATGCAGATGCAGAACTACTTTAGAGAAAGCTGCAGAGGTGGAAGGGGGTATGTTTAGTATGCAAGGCAGCAGGCAGGGAAGACCAGCACAGCATCAGCCACTGTCCAACAGAGCGGGGTAGGCAGGCGGATGGGGAGAGGCGCGAGATGCAGGGAAGAATCAGGTTTGAGAGGTACTCGGGCTGCTTTCGCTACGGGGTACCACAGGCAATCTGCAACAGATGGGAGAGTAATGGTAGGCAGGGGTGGCGGCAGGTTCAGGGCAGCGAGTGCCAGTTCTTCGGGGTGATGATTGGTATACTATATGGGATCAAGTACGGGTATCAAAGGGTGTGGAAGAGGTGGTTATTACGGCTAGGAGAGGAGGTAGTAGGAGTGGCGGCAACGGCGGTAGAGGATGGAGATGAAGATAAAGATAGATTACTAGGATATCTTGGACAGGTATAGAGGAAGGATAAGCTCGAGAGCAATAACTTGGCTCAGGAGTTTTTATGGCTGATAGGAAGGGTTGAGAGCTTAATAGAGGAGGAGTAGGAGTAGGAAGAGGGGTAGGGGAAAGTAATAGATAGAGCTAATGGAAATAGATGGATAGGACTAGCTAGACTTAGGTAGAGAGAGCTAGTAAAATTTTAGAACTAATAGAGAAAGAAGTAATGGTTGAAAAAGAGGTAGGTAGAAACAAGTAAGAAAGATTAGATTTAAAAAGAATGAATAAATAAATAAATAGATAAATAAATAAATAAATAGTAAGTACCAGTTTATTTTAGAAATAATAATAATAGCTGGATAAGTATTACTATATAAATATAGAATTGGGTGGAGTTGAATACGAATATTAAGTAATATATATAGAAGAGGTAAAAGGTGGATTTTAAAAAAAAAAAAGAACTAGAACTAGAACTAGAACTAGAACTAGAACTAGAACTAGAACTAGAACTAGAATTAAAGCTAGAACTAGAATTAAAACTAGAGTTAAAACTAGAAGTAGAAGTAGAAGTGGAAGTAGAAGTAGAAGTAAAATTAGAAGGAACTAGAAGAACTAGAAGAACTAGAAGAACTAGAAAGAAGTGGAAGTAACTAGAATTAAAAGTTAGAACAAGAAATAGAAGTAGAATTTTAGAAGAACTAGAAGAACTAGAACTAAATAAAGGTAGAAGAAAAAGAAGAGTATAAAAGAGAAGAAATTAAATAGAAAGAAAGTAAAAGATATAATAGAAATAGAGGTAGTAAAAGTAGAATAAGAGTTAATAATTTTAGACTAGGGTGAGGGTTAGTAATTTTAGATTAGGGTGAGGGTTAGTAATTTTAAATAGGATAAGAGTAATAACTATATATAATAGTAATAGTGGAAAAATAGAACTAGGGACTAGAACTAGGGACTAGGACTAGAACTAGGGACTAGAACTAGGGACTAGAACTAGAACTAGAGACTAGAACTAGGGACTAGGACTAGAACTAGAACTAGAACTAGGACTAGAACTAGAATTAGAAGAGTTAAAACTAGAAGTAAAGCTAGAAAAAGAAGAAGTAGAAGTAAAACTAGAAGTAGAACTAGAAATAGAAAATTAAAAGTAGAACTAGAAGTAGAATTAAAAGTAGAACTAGAACTAAGAACTAGAAGTAGAACTAGAAAGTAATAGTAGAAGTAATAGTAGAAGTAGAACTAGAACTAACAAACTCCTAACCGAAAGACGCAAATCCAGCGCGACCGCGCTGGATTTAGATTGTGTGGGAAAGAATCGTCGGGTGGGCTGGACGCGCACCGCACTGGATTTACCGCACTGGATTTGGAGCGAGGTGCTCGGATCGAGTCTACACTCGGTCAGATTTCCAAGCGTGGCTCTGCGACCACTTTTTATATGAGCCACCTTAAAATCCGACCGCTGCGTCGTGAGAAAACCAGCCACTTGGGGTAAGAGTAGGGTTAGGGTTGAGGTTTTTTGATGGGGTAAGGGTGATCCGTGCGGCGGCGGCGGCAGCAGCGGCGGTAGCAGTAGTAGTAGCAGCAGCATTTACGAGCTTTCTCACACCAGCATCATTCTCTCTAGCAACTTTCAGTATTAGCAAGACAATACTAGCTAGCGCACCAAATGGCGACAGCGTACTTTTATCACCAGGCGGAATACCGGCTCGCGATCTGCAGGGAGTGCCGGCACGCCGTCTGGCCGGACCAGGTGGAAGGCCATCTGCGGGGGAAACACCACCGGATGGGCCGGAAGCAGGCGGAGCTGGTCGGTGGTGAGGTTAGAAGCTGGCATGGCTTGATTGCATTCTCGAGCGAGCTGGAAGTGCCAGCCCGGGTGCAACGGCCCGTCACAGAGCTGCCACTGTTCAAGGACGGGCTGCTGTGCCAGAAGGACCCCAGCAGCAGCAGCAGCAGCAGCAGCAGCAGCAGCAGCAGCAGTAGTAGCAGTAATAGTAGCAGCTGCCAGTACGTCTGCAGGAATGAAAGGATGATGAAAGAGCACTGGCGCACCGAGCACGGATGGTCGATTGGAGGAGGCAAAGGCCGGCAGAGCAGGATGGTGGAAGAGGGGTTGAATAAGAGGTTCCAAGAGGCGGTAAAGCAGGTCTACTGCCAGCGCTTCTTCCCCACCTTCCACGGCTCGCAGTACTTTGAAGTGTGCCAGCCAGAGGAGCAAGCGCAGCAGGAGGACCAGGCGCAGCCCGCCCAGGAGGGAGGGGAGAGAGGGGAGGGAGGAGGGGAGCAGCTGTGGCAGCAGGCGTGGAACAAGGCGAACCAGAACTGGGAGGAGCTGGAGAAGCGGGCCCGGGCCACCATCGAGGAAGGAGAGAAGGACGAGGTCAGCCCGTGGCTGGACAGGACGCAGTGGCTGCCGTATCTGGCGCGGCTGGACCGCGACGATCTGCTAGCGTCGGTTGAGGAGCCCAACGCCAACCCGGACAGGCCAGAGGAGGAGGAGGAGCCGGCGGCAGCGGCCATCTGGAAAGCCATGGACGAGGTTGCGCGCATCGGCCAGCAGGCGGTGACCCAGCAGGTCGGCATATTCATCCGCATGGAGCTGATGAGGACGGAGAAGCACCAGAACCGGTACCACCCGCTGCAGCCGTACATGGAGGAAAACGCGGTCGCGGACAGGTCGAGGGCGTGGAAGCAGGTGCTGATGTTCTTTGTCAGGACGCAGCAGGAGCATGACTGGAGAAGCCCAGAGTACAGGTTCACCCGCAGGCAGTCCAGGGCATTCACCAGGCTGATGGAGGAGGCAGAGCAAGCTGTAAAGAAGCAAGAAGAAGGGAAAGGGGGAGGAAGAGATAAAGAAGAAAGCGAGGAAGAAGAGGGAGGAAGAAGTGATGGTGATGATGATGATGATAATGAAGAAGAAGAAGGAGCTGGTTTAGAAGAGCAGCAGCAGCAGCAGCTGCCACCAAAGCTGTCCGGGATCCAGAAGGCGTGCTTGGACTTTTGCATTGAACTGCTGAACCAGAGGATCACGCAGCGCGAGTACGACAGCGCTCTGGTCTGCGCTCTGGCGGTGCAGGGGGTCACGCCCACCGGCTGGAGGGAGCCGGGTCTGTACACGGCGATTCTGTCGGCCATCATCAAGGTGGGGCGCTTCATGGTGGTGCAGAAGGCGCTGGAGATGGCGGGTCCAGCAGCAGCAGCAGCAGCAGCAGCAGAAGGGGAGGAGGATGGTAGGGAGGAGTTTAGCAGTGGGGGCAGCGCATGGGACTTTGAGAAGGAGGAGGAGGAGGAGGAGGAGGAGGAGGAGGAGGAGGAGGAGGAGGACGGCGCTGGCGGTTATGGTGGAGGCGATGCTGGCGGCAGCAGCAGTAGCAGCAGCAGTAGCAGCCAGGGCGGCAGGAGCAGCAGCAGCCAGGGCGGCAGGAGCAGCGCCGGCCAGGGCAGCGCCGGCCAGGGCAGCGCCGGCCAGAGCAGCAGTGGCCAGGACAGCAGCAGGAACAGCGGCCAGGGCAGCGCCAGGGACAGCAGTGGGCGCAGCGGGCGCAGCCAGGGCGGCAGGAGCAGTAGCAGCCAGGGCAGCGCCGGCCAGAGCAGCAGTGGCCAGGACAGCAGTGGCCAGGATAGCGCCAGCAGCAGGACCAGCAGCGGCCAGGGCAGCAGCAGGAACAGCGGCCAGGGCAGCGCCAGGGACAGCAGTGGGCGCAGCCAGCGCAGCCAGCGCAGCCAGCGCAGCCAGCGCAGCCAGCGCAGCCAGATGAAGATGAGCTGCTTAGAGCTGGTGACCAAGATGATGGACAGCTTCATGATCCGAGGCAGCCACAGTCCCATGCAGTGGATACTGGATCTGCGCACTTACGGGATGAAGATCCACTACAACACCACCACCAAGGGCCATGTGGGATGGAATGGGCGGGAGCAGCTGCTGTACCAGGGCATCCAGTTCACCATGGCCAAGTTCAGGGGCATGGTGCACGGCTTGCTGAACGACACTCGCCAGCTGCTGCTCCAGGAGCTGCTGTTTGGCGGCTACAGCAGCCACAAGAAAGAGCATAGGGAAATGGACGTGCCAGCAGTGCCGTGGCATTCCATCAGGGACAACCCAGCTGAGGAGCGCAGAGGGTGGAGCTTTCTGCAGGACCAGCGCACCAGGCTGCCAGCAGACGGGAACACTTGGTTGTTCAACAGGATCATGGGAATCACTGCTGCGAGGAAGAGGTTCACCAGGGAAAACGCGAGCTCAGGCATCAGTAGGCAGGCGGTAGATGCATATGCAGCGCAGGTGGCCGAGTTTAGGGAGAAGCTGCTACTGCTGATGCACATTACCGGTGGACAGCCGGCAAGAGGGCCGGAGATTCTCAGCATCAGGCATAGCAATACGGCCAAGGGAGGGCACCGCAACATCTTCGTGGAGGATGGGCTGGTTGTGTTCGTCACGCGCTACCACAAGGGCTACGCCATGTCCGGGGATGTCAAGGTGATCCACAGGTATCTGCCCAGGGAGGTGGGCGAGCTGGTGGTGTGGTATCTATGGCTAGTCTTGCCATTCCACCAGCGCATGCTGGCAGCAGTACGTGGGAGCGAGCAGATCTCAGCCCACATGTGGCCGGCGGAGGCGGGGGAGAAGAGGTGGACGACGGAGCGCATGAGGGAGGCGATGAAGAAGGAGAGCAGGATCGGCTTAGGCCAGGAGCTGACGGTCAGGGCGTACAGGGACGTCGCTATCGGCATCAGCAGGCGGTTCATGCGCGGCTCCAGCGCGTTCAGGGTAGACGAGGAGGGGGGAGAGAATGGGAATGAGCAGGAGCAGCAGCAGATGGAGGTGGGAGAAGACCGGGCAGCAGCAGCCATTGCAGACGCCCAGGCAGGACATACTTCCCACACTGCAGGCTTGATCTACGCGCGTGGGATGATGGAGCAGGCAGGTGTGGTGGCGGAGAAGAGGCTGCTGTTCCGTGCTTCCAGTACCGACTGGCACCGCTTCTTGGGCTTCCAGTCGGCATTTAAAAGCCAGGAACCGGCTGCTTCCAGGAAGAGGAAGCGCTGCCCGTTTGAGGATGACGCTGACGAGGAGCGGCTGGACCGCTGGGCAAGGCTGAAGAGGGCCAACGTGAAGGAGCAGCTGCAAAGATTGATGGGAAAGGAAGCCGAGTTCCGCAGCATCCAGGAAGAGGCGGTGACCGCCATCCAGGCTGGAGTGAGCCCGGTGGTGGCAGTGATGCCGACTGGGGCTGGGAAAAGCATCTTGTTCATGCTGCCGGCTTGGACGGAGCCAGGAGGAACAACGGTGGTGGTGGTACCGCTCATCGCGCTGCGAGCGGACATGAAAGAGCGCTGCAGCAAGCTGGGCATCAGCTGTGCAGAATGGGAGGCGAGGCGGCCACCAGACGCGGAGTCCATCGTGCTGGTCACGCCAGAGGCAGCACTGAGCGACGAGTTCATGACGTTTTTGAACCGGCTCAGGGCGATGAGGCAGCTGGACAGGATCATCATCGACGAGTGCCACGTGGTGCTGAACGACCAGGTGGACTTCCGCAAGCAGCTGCAGCAGCTGGGGAAGCTCATGGCGGCAGAAACGCAGATGGTTCTGCTCACAGCGACGCTGCCACCCAGCAAAGAGGCGGAGCTGTGGCGCAGGATGGGCTGGACTGCGGCCGAGGTGGTGGTGTTCAGGGCGGTCACCACCCGCAGAAACATCAGCTACCAGGTGGTGGGGGTGGAGTTGGAGGTGGAGGTGGAGAATGGAGGAGGGAGAGGAGGGAGAGGAGGGAGAGGAGGGAGAGGAGGGAGAGGAGGGAGAGGAGGGGGAGGAGGGAGAGGGGGAGGATGGCGAGGAAGACAAGGAGGGAAGGAGGCGCAGAATAGGAAAATAGAAGAGATGGTGGAAGAGGAACTACAGGCAACGGTGGAAGGAAAGGTGGTTATCTACTGCAACACAGTGACCAGGGTGAAGAGCTTGGTGGACGCAGGGCTGTTCCAGTGCGAGGCATTTTACAGCAAGATGTCAGAAGCTAGGAAGAAGGAGGTGCTAGAGGACTTCAAGGCGGGAGTGGTGCGTGTAGTGGTGGCCACCAGCGCGCTGGGCATGGGGATTGACATTCCAGGCATCAGGCTCATCATCCACACGGATGAGCCGCGGGATTTTCTGGACTACGCGCAGGAGAGCGGCAGGGCGGGAAGGGATGGACTGGCCAGCAGAGCAGTGATGGTTCAGGGGGGGGAGAAGAGCGATGACCGGCTGGTAAGGCAGTATCTGGATGGGGGACTGTGTAGGAGAACGGTGATGGACGAGTTTTTAGATGGTAGTTTTAGGCGGATAGAATGCAGGCAGGAGGAGGGGGAAGAAAAGTGTGATTTTTGTAGAAGGAGCAGGGAGTCTAGGCGAGAGATCACGGATGATGATAATGATGATAATAATAAGGAGGAGGAGGTAGAGGAGGTAGATGAGATGGAAGAGGTAGATGAGGTGGAAGAGGTAGACAGGGAGGTAGAGGAAGAACAGAGGGTAGACCAGTACCAGCAGCGGCAGCAGGGGCAGCAGTGGAGGGAGCAGCAGCAAAGAGAGCAGCAGCAGAGGATACGGCAGCAGGAAAATCAGCAGCAAAGAGAGCAGCAGCAGAGGATACGACAGCAGCAAAGAGAGAAGCAGCAGGAAAATCAGCGGGAAAGTCGGCAGGAAAGTCGGCAGGAAAGACAGCAGGAGGAAGAGCAGAGTACGCAACAAAGAGAATTAGATAGGCAGGAGTTTTAAAGGCAGCAGCAGCAGCAGGTAGGAATAAGGGTAAGGCAGGCCAGGCAGACACAACAGGTGTATGCGGATGCAGAACTGCTTCAGAGAAAGCTGTAGAGGTGGAAGGGGGTGTGTTTGGTGTGTAAGGCAGCGGGCAGGGAAGACCAGCACAGTGTTAGCCACTGTCCAACAGAGCGGGGTAGGCAGGCGGATGGGGAGAGGCGCGAGATGCAGGGAAGAATCAGGTTTGAGAGGTACTCGGGCTGCTTTCGCTGCGGGGTACCACAGGCAATCTGCAACAGGTGGGAGAGTAATGGTAGGCAGGGGTGGCGGCAGGTTCATGGCAGCGAGTGCCAGTTCTTCGGGGTGATGATTGGTATATTATACGGGATCAAGCACGGGTATAAGACGGTGTGGAAGAGGTGGTTATTACGGCTAGGAGAGGAAGTAGTAGGAGCGGGAGTAGCGGCGGCGGCGGTAGAGGATAGAGATGAAGATAAAGATAGACTACTAGGATATCTTGGACAGGTATGGAGGAAGGACGAGCTCGAGAGTAATAACTTGGCTCGGGAGTTTTTATGGCTGATAGGAAGGGTGGAGAGCTTAATAGAGGAGAGAGGAGTAGGGAGATAATAAAGCTAATAGATAGATAGGGCTAGCTAGTAGGTAGAGCTAGTAAGATGGAACTAATAGAGGAGTAATAGTTGAAAAGAGTAGGAATAAACAAGAAAGATAGATTTTTAGGAATAATAATAACTGGATGTACTATATGAGTAGAATTAAATGGAATTGAATACAGATATAAAGTGATATATAAAAGAGGTGAAAGATGGATTTAAAAGAACTAGAACTAGAATTAAAGCTAGGACTAGAATTAAAACTAGAGTTGAAACTAGAGGTAGAACTAGAATTAAAACTTGAATTAAAACTAGAAGTAGAAGTAGAATTAGAAGAACTAGAAGAACTAGAAGAACTAGAAGAACTAGAAGAACTAGAAGAACTAGAAGAACTAGAAGAACTAGAAGAACTAGAAGAACTAGAAGAACTAGAAGAATTAAAAAAAACAAAAAAAAAAAAAACAAAAAAAACTAGAAGGACTAGAAGAAGTAGAACTAGAATTAAAAGAACTAGAAGAACTAAAAGAATTAAAAAAGAATTAGAAGGACTAAAACTAAAACTAGAATTAGAAATTAAGACTAGAACTAGAGGTAGAACTAAAGGAACTAGAAGAACTAGAAGAATTAAAAAAGAAAAAAAAAAAAAAAAAAAAAAAAACTAGAAGGAACTAGAAGAAGTAGAACTAGAATTAGAAGAACTAGAACTAAAACTAGAATTAGAAACTAAGACTAGAACTAGAACTAGAACTAGAACTAGAACTAGAACTAGAACTAGAACTAGAACTAGAGTTAAAACTAGAGGTAGAACTAAAACTAGAACTAAAAGAACTAGAAGAAGAATAATAGATTTAAAAGTAGAGAGTAATAATTTAATATAGGAGTTTTTAACAGTTAGTAAGAGTAGGGTGAGGGATAGTAATTTTGAGTAGGATGAGGGTTAGCAATTTTAAGTAGGGTAAGGGTTAGTAATTTTGAGTAGGGTGAGGGTTAGTAATTTTGAGTAGAGTGAGGGTGATGTATATAGTGGTAGTGGTGGTAGTGGCGGTGGCAGCAGTGGCGGCAGCAGCGGCAGCAGTAGTAGTAGTAGTAGCCAGGATAGTAGTAGGACTGGCAGCAGCTTAGGGCAACGATGGTAGTAGTAGCAGCTAGGATAGCAGCAGGACTAGTAGTAGAGGAAGCACTAGCAGCAGTAATAGCAAAGGGAGTAGGAGAGGATGTAGCAGAGGGAGCAGCAGCAACTACAGTAGGAAAGGGAGTAGGAGAGGACGTAGTAGAGGGAGTAGCAGAGGGAGCAGTAGAGGGAGCACCAGTAGCAGTAGCAGCAGAGGGAGCACTACTAGCAGCAGCAGCAGCAGCAGCAGCAGTAGTAGAGGGAGCAGCAGCAGCAGCAAAGAGAGCAGGAGAGGACGCAGCAAAGGGAGTAGTAAAGAAAGCAGTAGTGGCAGTAGGAGCAGTAGCAGCAAAGGGAGCAGTAAAGAAAGCAGCAGTAGTAGTAGGAGCAGTAGTAAAGAGAGCAGCAGAGGACGTAGCAAGAAGAGCAGTAGAGAATACAGCAGGAAAATCAGCAGGAAAGTCGGCAGGGAAGTTGGAAGGAAGAGCAGAGTACGTAATAAAGAGAATTAGACAGGTAGGAGTTTCGAAGGCAGCAGCAGCAGCAGCAGGTAGGAATAAGGGTAAGGCAGGCCAGGCAGACATAATAGGTGTATACAGATGCAGAACTGCTTCAGAGAAAGCTGCAGAGGTGGAAGAGGGTGTGTTTAGTGTGCAAGGCAGCGGGTAGGGAAGACCAGCACAGTGTTAGCCACTGTCCAACAGAGCGGGGTAGGCAGGCAGATGGGGAGAGGCGCGAGATGCAGGGAAGAATCAGGTTTGAGAGGTACTCGGGCTGCTTTCGCTGCGGGGTACCACAGGCAATCTGCAACAGGTGGGAGAGTAATGGTAGGCAGGGGTGGCGGCAGGTTCAGGGCAGCGAGTGCCAGTTCTTCGGGGTGATGATTGGTACGTTGTACGGGATCAAGCACGGGTATCAAAGGGTGTGGAAGAGGTGGTTGTTACGGCTAGGAGAGAAGGAAGTAGTAGGAGGAGTGGTAGCGGCGGCAGTGGCGGCAGCGGTAGAGGATGGAGATGGAGATGGAGATGGAGATGGAGATGAAGATAAAGATAGACTACTAGGATATCTTGGACAGGCATGGAGGAAGGACGAGCTTGAGAGTAATAACTTGGCTCGAGAGTTTTTATGGCTGACAGGAAGGGTGGAGAGCTTAATAGAGGAGTAGGAAGAGGGGTAGGAAAGTAATAGAGCTAATGGAAATAGATGGATAGGACTAGCTAGTAGGTAGAGAGAGCTAGTAAAATTTTAGAACTAATAGAGAAAGAAGTAATAGTTGAAAAAGAGTAGGTAGAAATAAATAAGAAAGATGGATTTAAAAAGAATAAATGAATAAATAAATAAACAAATAAATAAATAGTAAGTACCAGTTTATTTTAGAAATAATAATAGCTGGATAAGTATTACTATATAAATAGAATTGAGTGGAATTAAATACGAATATTAAGTAATATATATAGAAGAGGTAAAAGATGGATTTTAAAAAAAAAACTAGAACTAGAACTAGAACTAGAACTAGAATTAAAGCTAGAACTAGAATTAAAACTAGAGTTAAAACTAGAGTTAAAACCAGAAGTAGAAGTAGAAGTAGAAGTAGAAGTAGAAGTAGAAATAAAATTAGAAGAACTAGAAGAACTAGAAGAACTAGAAAGAAGTAGAAGTAACTAGAATTAAAAGTTAGAACTAGAAATAGAAGTAGAATTTTAGAAGAACTAGAAGAACTAGAACTAAATAAAGGAAGGTAGAAGAAGAAGAAGAAGAAGAGTATAAAAGAGAAGAAATTAAATAGAAAGAAAGTAAAAGATATAATAGAAATAGAGGTAGTAAAAGTAGAATAAGAGTTGATAATTTTAGACTAGGGTGAGGGTTAGTAATTTTAGATTAGGGTGAGGGTTAGTAATTTTAGATTAGGGTGAGGGTTAGTAATTTGGGTTAGGGTTAGGGTTAGGGTTAGGGTTAGGGTTAGGGTTAGGGTTAGGGTTAGGGTTAGGGTTAGGGTTAGGGTTAGGGTTAGGGTTAGGGTTAGGGTTAGGGTTAGGGTTAGGGTT